>OX465282.1:81503082-82921589 GCA_949987705.1 Thereva unica
CTCGATTGTTCTTCAGGATTCGATTTTTTTCGAATATGGTGCTGGCCATAGTGAGTCTCTTCCATGAAGAAATAGGGGTCCATAAAACCACAGATTACAGTTAGAGAGTTTTTCAGGGGTCAATCCACGCGATAGTATGTCTGCTGGATTTTCCTTTGAGGCTACATGACGCCATTGCTGTGCCAATGTTAGTTCCTGAATTTTAGTCAACCTGTTGGCGACAAATGTTTGGAGCGAGGAGGAAGTAGAGTTAATCCATGCTAACACAATTTCTGAATCAGACCACAGAAATGTTGCGAGTTCTTCAAAGTTCAAATCTCTTTTCACTCTGTCGACTAATTGAGATGCTAGCACTGCCGCACAAAGTTCCAAGCGGGGTAATGTTTGTCGTTGCAGCGGAGCCACTCTCGACTTAGCGCAAAGTAGTCGTACGCTAATTCTGCCGTCCTTGTTAGTGGAGCGTAGGTAGATGGCTGCGCCGTATGCTTCTTCGGATGCATCTGCGAACGCATGAATCTGAATTGTTTTTGGGATTTCATGCACAAATATGTATATGTCGTGGAAATTGTATATTATCAAGAGACCTTAGGCTGTTGCGAAACATGATCCACCTAGTGTGTAATTCCATGGGAAGCGCCTCATCCCAATGTAACTTGAGCTGCCAGAGCTGTTGTGAGAAGATTTTAGCTGTGACAACTACTGGTGCCATGATTCCTAACGGATCGAAAAGTCTAGCTAAGTCTGAGCTGACTATGCGTTTGGTGACTCGCTGGTTGTCACTTACGTTTACCTTCACTCGAAATTGGTCTGTTTTGGGCAGCCATGTTAAACCCAACGTTTTATGTTTATCCTCAGTCTGCTTCTCAAAGTCTAGTTCTGTTTCCTGATCCTCTGGTGGAATGCCTTCTAACAACATTGGGTGGTTTGCACCCCATTTTCGTAGCTTAAAGCCTGCTCCTTGTACAATGATATTTAGCTGTCGCTGCATTTCTTTAGTAGTGGCAAGACTATCAGACCCAGCCATTCCGTCATCTACGTAAAATTGATTTCGCAGGACTTGGGCTCCCAGCGGATATTTATTGCTATTTTCCTGTGCCAATCTTTGCAAACACTTCGTAGCTAAATAAGGTGCCGACCTGGTTCCATATGTAACTGTTGACAATTGGTAGCATTGAAGATGATCTTGGGGGCTGTCTCTCCACAGGATAAGTTGATAATTTTGATCGTCAGGCTGCATCATTATCTGTCTGTACATTTTCTCAATATCTGTGATGAACACAAATCTTGGTAGACGAAAACGAAGCAAGATAGAAAATAATTCGCTTTGTACGGTAAGTCCAGCATGCAGTATATCGTTAAGCGAATACCCTGTCGCAATTTTGCTCGACGCATTGAAAACCACTCTCAATTTAGTGGTGCTGCTATCAGGTTTTAGAACGCAGTGGTGAGGTAGGAAATAGTGTTGTGATGGAATGGTTGCTAAACTTACTTCCTTCATGTTGCCAAGCTTCAAATGTTCGTGCATAAAATCAGTGTACTGAGTCCTCAAATTGGGATCCCTTGAGAGTCTTCTCTCAATGGCAAAAAACCTGTTGATAGCTATCTGTTTTGAGTCGCCTAGACATGCGGGATTTTCTGCAAATGGCAATGAGACTATAAATCGACCATTGTCATGTCGTTGGACAGTTTCATTGAAAAGGGCCTCACATCGTTTTTCTGACATTGTCAGATTTGGTTCCATGTTACCTTCCAACTTCCAAAATTTTTCTATCAGCCTCTCCAATCTTTCCTGTGACGATCCATCCGAAAACTTTGTTTTGTAATGTAGGTAGGTTGCCAGCTAAGCTTATTTGTCTAACTGCCATGAATTCAGTAAAATATTCGGCTCCTAATAATACATCAATTCTCCCTGGGGTATTGAAGTTAGGATCAGTCAGTGTAATATTTTTTGGTATTGTCCAGTTGTCAATATTAAAATGTTGGGCTGGTTGTGGAGAAACGATCTCGGGCAAAACGAACGCCTCTAGCCGTGTAGAATATCCATTTACCTTCGATAGTAATCTTACATTGATTCGTCGATTGGATTTTTGTTTCACTTGATTAATGCCCCGAATGGTCATTTTATCTGAGTTGGTTGCCGCCTTCAGCCGATTGATCATCCTCTCAGTGATTACATTCACCTGGGATCCATTGTCTAGGATTGCCCGGCACTCTATTTCGTTGCCTTCGTTCGTCACTATTTTCACCGTTCCTGTGCTCAAAAATACGTATTTCCGAGCTTTATACTCGTCTAACGCTGGTAGTGTAACTGGATTAGCATCAGCACTGGTGTTGCTACCTGGTCGTGGCACCTCTTGAAGAGCCTGGATTTACTGCTACGTCAGTCTTGCGTCCTTCTGGTTTTTCCTTTGAGCCTGATGTGAAGTGTAGCAATGTATTGTGTTTTTGATTACATTTAAAACAGGACCGGGATGAGCAATTAGATGCATTGTGTCCAGATTTGAGACAATTGATGCCTAAACCATATTTTTTCACGAGATTCAGCCGTTCCTTGGAATCTAGGTTTCTAAATACCTTGCAGAAGTACAGGGTTGCTTGTACTTGCATAAAATACAGCTGGCTTGTTGCTCTGTTGAGAGAGCCAAGGTCAATGGCTTAAGGCGGCGGTTCATAGAACGCGTTTCACGCGTCGCTTAAACGCGTCGCTTTTACAGCAAGCGTTTGACGCGTACGATCGTCCCAATGAACGCGGAGCTACTGACTTTGACATTTCGTGAATCTCAATCTAAAAAATCTGCTTTTCCCAAATAATTCATCAAAAATGTAATTTTCGGAAATACTGGAATTAGTGGTTATAAGTTATATTGTGTTTGAAACTTACAGTTATTTAGAATAAATTACAAGAGCACGAGCTCGACGCTTTTGGGTAAGCCCAATGTATGTGGATAGAGATATTAAGGTTTTTATTGCTGTAAGTTTTCAGTACATGTATGATAACGATCCAGAACAATTTATATTAGCGGTGAGAATGAAGAAAGACGTCTTTTCAGCACTTTTTGATTTAGTACAAGAGGGTGTTACTAAAAATTCAAATCGTCCAGCAATATCTGCTAAATGCAGACTTTTTCTCACTCTTGTGTGAGTATGCAAATAATAAAATTATTCATTGATTTGTTTAATGTTTTTCCTTTCCATATAGATATTTAGCTCATGGAGGAAGCAAGCAGTATTTCTCTATGACATTCAAAATAGGACTTACAACAGTAAATTTATTTATTTATTTATTTACGCCAAACAAGGCATGCTTAAACTATATTACACAGGGAAAGTAACTTATGAATACATATACATATATGTACATATATCGCTAAAAGTACATTTGCATTTAACAATTTATCACAGGTATATCTTTATAACTTATGGTACATTAGTTATAGTGTTAGTTCAGGATAATTCGGATGACAGAAAGGATATCAATTTTTTCTTGAAGGATAATTTGCTCATTCCAGGGGAGAAGCAGGAACTGTGGCCATTGAAAATCATACAACATCTGTTGACGGGCTCGTTCTTTCCATACTCGGTCCGATGAGAATATTCCCTAAGCATTTTCGTATGCCTATTCTGACGGACATCGTCGTTAACTTTGATCCTGTCTGACAGAAACTGAACATTGATCCTATCGTTCAAGACGTCCAAAGTAAAGCATGATATAAGCAACTTACGCCTATTAAACAAAGGCATGAGATCCAACACTTTGAGCCTGTCCATGTAGGGTGGTAGGCTCTGAAAATCGCGCGAGTCGTATAGATTTCTCAGAGCAAAGAGTAGAAATTTCTTTTGCACTGACTCAAACCTGTTACTGCTTACCTGGTAAATAGGATTCTAGATCGGGCATGCGTATTCTAAAATCGGGCGGACTAGCGAACAGAAAAGGGTTTTTGTAACTCGAGGGTTGTCAAATTCCTTGGCTCTTCTCTTTATAAAGCCTAGAAGTTTGCTAGCTCTTGCAATAATATTATCGTAGTGCAAATTGAAATTTAATTTATTGTCCAGGACAATACCCAAATCTACAATTTGATCAACGCGGTCTAATACCCTGCCGTTGAGATAATAGTATTGCAACTGCATGTTTTTTTTACGAGAGAAGGTAATTACGTGGCATTTACTGGTGTTTAGTTGCAGTTTATTGGTGGAGCACCAGTCATGTAACGTATTCAGTTTCGACTGAACTAGAGTTACGTCATCACTCGACCTTATGACACTAGAGGAAAGTAGACAAATATGGAATACCATTTGGTTTTTTAAAGAAATTTTTTATTAAATGTTCCGTTTTTTAGAGTTAAAATGTTTAAAAATTATCTTAGTACTACTATCCAACTTTCGATAAACAAATATATTGCCTGTGATTGCCACAACAAAAAAAATTAATAAATTAAAAAAAACATTGCAAATTTCGAGCAAAACAAAAACGACTACAAATATGGAATACATAGCAAAATCGTTTTTCTTCCAAGTTTCTTTTTATATGTCGGGTTTTCTCCTTTACTATAGAGCCGAAATAGGGTTGTACGGGGTACATTATAGTATTTGGCAGCTTTTAAAAACCCCATTTTTTTTTCTCGAACAGCAGATATTGCATTTTGCATTTGTGTATTATCCCAAAGCTGTCTTTTCTTCGCCGTAGACATATCTTATATAAAATAATACAACAGATTACAAATATAAATTAGATATAACTAAAAATTATGTATATAACACCAACAACTACAAAATTTCAATGGAATACAAATATGGAATACTATTCCATATTTGCACCCTCTAAGGTATTCCATATTGCGGTAACAACTAAAAAAAATTCCAAAAATTATATTTCTTTTACGCGACAAGCTACACCAACATTTTGTATATAGATGTTACCACAAAAGGACTAACACAGTCTAAAAATTCAATTGCCTAAATTTATCAACACATACACATTAATAGTAACACTAACACAAACCTTAAAAAAAGTTTTCCAGATGTGACAATTTGAAAAAGCTGTTTTCTGAACAGTAGGCGTGCCTTGACTTTTGGTTATAAACTGTTAGGTTATGTGCCTGGGCTTACGAAACTAAATTGTAAAATGAGTTGTTGAAGCAGGAACCAAAAATACCGTGGTATTCCATATTAGTATGCTATTCCATATTTGTGTACTTTCCTCTATATATTTTGAGGTCATCGGCATAAAAGAGATGTCGTATATTACTTAGTTTTTCTGACAGGTCTGAGATGAATATATTAAATAAAAGTGGGCCAAGATGACTACCCTGGGGGACTCCGGGAGTTACTTCGATTTCTTTTGACAGAAATCCTTGAAATCTAACGGCCTGTGTTCTTCCGTTAAGATATGATTCTATCCATCTTAGGACAGGTCCAGATATTCCGAATTTTAGTAGTTTTGTTATTAAGATATGGTGGTCGACACGGTCAAAGGCCTTACTGAAGTCAGTATAGACATCATCGATATGATGACCGTTCTCCATACCACATAGTAGTTCGGAGGTTAGTGTCATAAGGTTAGTAGTTGTCGAGCGCCCTTTTCTGAAGCCTTGTTGTTGGTCATTGAGGAGCGGATCGATTGTTTGGGCAATCTTGTTGTATACAAGCTTTTCGAAAAGTTTAGGAATTGCTGATAATATTGCAATGCCCCTGTAGTTGTCCACCGAATGCTTATTAGATGCTTTATGAATTGGTATGAGGTAGGATTTTTTCCAAGTTATAGGAAATTTTCCTAACGATAAGGATTTGTTGAAAATAAGACGGAGGGGAGATAGAATTTGAGTTGAGTAGCACTGCAGAAAGCAAGGAGGCAGATTGTCGGGACCGTGACCTTTATTGATATCCAGATTGTTTAAACCTGTCATGATGTCTTCGACGGATAGGGATATGTTATCTATAAGAGTTGAAGTAACAGTGCGCGTGTGTGTTGGGTCAGTATGTGTTGTATCAGATTTTGGACAAAAGACTTCGGTAAACCTGTCAGCAAACATGTTACAAATTTCCTGTGGGCAAGAGCAGTGTTTACTGCCATTGGTCATTGTAGTTGGATAGCCTAAGGTCTTTCGTTTCATATTAACGAACTGAAAGAATTTTTTGGGATCTCTTATAATGCTATCGCCAACAGAGATAAGATACGTAGTTTAGGCCTCACGTGACCTAAGACTGAACTCTGAGGCTAGCCTAGTGTATGCTAATTTCAGTTCATCATTTGCATGGGGGTTATTTCTAATCAGCTTATACAATTTATTTCTCTGATTACGAAGAGAACGGACATTCTTATCCAGCCATGGTTCCGATAATTTATCCCTTCTTTTAATTCTGGGCACATGTTTGTCAATAACGTTGAATATTATAGTGTTGAAGCAAGACACCATTTCGTCAATGTCATTACCAGAAAGCCTATTTTCCAGTCCACTAGGGATAATTCGAAGGCAATGCTGTTAAAGTCTGCATTTTTATAATCATAAATGATTGAGTTTTGTATGATATACGATGATTAGATATTGCCGTATTATGTTCGAGGATCCATGCAGAATGGTGAGTAGAGTTGGTGAAAAGGTTTTCCACAGGCGGAGCAGGCAGAATGTTCAACTCCTCAGATGAGTTAGTGAAGATTAGATCTAACCAATTACCACGAGAATTCGGAGTTCTAATGATTTGGTGTAGACCATTTCCATAAAAGGAGTCGATAAACTTTATATCGATAGCATTTGTGACGTTAATCGGAAGTAAACAATTTACTTCCTCGTCGGGGATAAAAGATATCTTAGGGCGATTAAAGTCTCCTAAAATAAATACGTCGTCGCAACTGGAGAGAGATTCGTTAATATCATCTAATATATGAAGTAATTCATCATATTTAGATTCGTCAGAGTTAGGGGGTATGTAAAAAGTGCCGAAAAATATGTGTTTCCTGCCCGATTCAACTCGCACGAAAACATGTTCAAAGGAATTCGAATTTTTAGTTGCGATTAGTTCACTATTCAGGGGGTCCTTGACCGCTATAAGAACACCTCCACCTCTTGAGAGACTGGTAGAGTTGTAGTCTCTATCGCATCTGTATATCGTCCAGGGGGAGTCTAAGATCTCCTGGTTTACAAAAGTTTCATTTAACCACGTTTCTGTGATTACGAGTACATTAAAATTGCAAGATTTCGAGTCAATGAAAAGGTTATTAAGTTTGCCTCTCATACCACTGCAATTGTGGTAAAAGAGCCTTATGTTCTCAGTTGGGTCAGGGGTAGTTGAGATGCGAGTTTTTGTCGGAGAAGTGACTAGTTACGGACGATAATATCTAGCCATTTCGTCCCGGCTCTTCTGCAATTGAGACACATGTAGTGATCTCATATGTGAGGCGTAGGTGGCGAGGTCCTTCCTTACTTGCTCAGAAGAGATCTGGTATTGCTCATGATAAACAATGTATAGCTTAAGCAGGGTATTCCGATCGATGGGGAGACCTTCTTGTTGGATCGAAATAATGAGGCTGGTCCTGGTCTTACCATTTACACAGGTAGAGTCAGGTTTGTTGTGCATATAAGCAAGAAAGAGCCTTACATTATCGTAAATCCTATGATCTCTGAGACGAGATAATAGGTACCGACCCTCGGTTGAGTCTGCCGAGATTAAGGTATTTTTTACGTTCGGAGGCTGTAGAGGGTCCAAGAAGTGTGGTTTGGTTGCAGTGATGCTGTTGGTATGTTCTTCGGGACTCGCTAATATTGGTGTTTCTGCCACAACCGAGGGAGTATGAGGTTGAGGAGGGTTAGGGGGAGGTCGATTGTTTATCGGAATCTCGCTAACATCGGAGTAAGAACGGCCGCCGATGATAATATGGCTACGAGAAAAATTTGGGTATAAATCGCTATTAAGTGCAGAGATGGTAGGGGTAGAGGCGGGAGTACTGTTAGATTTGAAATTGATGATATTATTAATGTTACTGCGGATATTAGGGGATGCAGCATGCTTTGTTAGTATATTTTTGTTTTTATTATTGGAGCTTACGATAGGGTTAGTGCTTATCTTATAATTAGTGTTATTAGACCTATCCCTTACAACTAACTTGGGTACAATTTTCCTCGGTGTAACCCTGTTTTCCAACGGCGGAGAGTTAATTTATTCCATTTGAGGATGTCAGATGTTGAACTGAAGAAAAGCCATTCGTATCTAGCAGGTAAAGTCACCTTAAAGTTCTTAAGCTTCTTCTCTGCGATCCTACTTCTTCGCAATTAATCGGGTTGACGGAAAAGTATTTAAGAAATAATCTGCTTACCCAAGACGAGTACGCTTGTGCTGGTGCGCCTCTGAGGAAGAAGATTGAGGTGTCGTTATTGTGCTACGAAGGGCTTGACTTACTGGTGTTCCGGTTAGGACCTCGAGGTATTTTGTTTCGGTGTACGCTGTCCCCTTTTCGGTTCGTAGCTGCCGCCTTATTCACCTTACTGATTTTTTCCAGTCTGCTGGCCCATTCATCCATTGACCACGTAGTTCCGAATTTTTTTATATTGTTCACAGGCAGGTGTAGCGGAGGCAAATTGTGAGATGGGTTAGATGAGATTGACAAAGCCTGTCTGTGCAAATTAGGAGGGCCGAGTGTAAAGTTGGCCCGATCCAGCTCGTCCGCGAGTGAGATAGGCTCTTCGTCATAGTCACAAATTGTTGGCGCGGGGTCATCCTGGGTGGAAAAATTGATTTTGTTCTCAGCCGTGGAGAGTGATTTGACTTTCGTCAACTCCGTTTCAATGTTATGCACGTCTTTTTTAAACTGCAGAATTCCATCATCGAGAACGCAGAGCTTATGTATGCAGTCCGAAATTTTTGCTGGTAGATCGGACTTTGTCAATCTTTCATTATTGTTGTTGTTGTTATCAGAACTGAGCTTTATTTTTTTCAGAGCCGAGTTAATTGAATTGAGCTCGAATTTAGTCTTGACAACTCCTCAATTATTTCATTTTTTATGGTATCCTCTTTGGGAGCAGATAAGTTATCCAACTTCATTTTCATGTTCTCCAAATTTTTATAGTAGTCATGGAAATTATTGTCAGTTCTTTCGACAACGGTTGAAAGCTCATCTATTACCCCGTTTACATGAGAGCTTGAAGCATACTTCATACTGATGAGGGGCTTCATCCCCACTTCCCCGTTCATCTAAAAGCTCGTGAGGAACGTACGTAGGAACGAACAGTCTAATCACCGTCTATAATCATCAACTCAAGCTTTCAAGATTTCAAGCGCAGTTGACCATATACGCGCTCGATTTCTTGAATTTTCAAGCTTTGGAGTAATCAAGCTGATCATGTAAACGTAGTATATCCCCGTGATTCTAGATGTTAGATTTTTGTTAGATCTAACAACGCTTCCCCAGATTACAAAAAGAGCTTTCGCGTAAAGCTTTCCCTCGATTTTGGAGACTTTGAATAGTCAGACTTCCCCTTCAGCAGTCCCATGATTGCGATTAGGTGGTGTTTGTTTATATTCGAGTGCCGGTTGCGCGAAGTTAATAAATAAAATCAAGGTAAGTAAAATGCGTGTTTTAAAATATTTTTAGGGTTTAAGGTTTAAAATATTACCAGGTCAGCTGGTATTAACTTTATCCGTGCACTCTAAAATCATGCTCGGTAAATACGAAATATCCACGATATTTATTATCCAGGTCGATGAATACGAGCCTAAAAATATTTTAAAATACACATTTTACTTACCTTTATTTGTTAACGGGCGCAGACGTCCGGTTCAACAGCCTAACAGGATGGGCCAGCAAGACCGTGGCCGTGGCAGTGATCGTAATCGCACGTAATCAAATTTTTTTTATTTTAATTTTTTTTACTTTGATTTATTTATTGCTCAGCGTTCAAGATTGAACGAGCATAATCATCACGCGGAGGAGCTGACAAATAATATTTTTATAAGTAATTCCCAAATTTATAAGTAATTGCCAATATTAACCCGCTTGTATATGGGTCCATGCTTACAATATTTTAAGCAATTACTTCAATTTTAAAGTTTTAAAACACCCCGTTTTGATGAAATAATCAAAAAATCCATCACAGGCAGCTAGCGAGTCGCTGGCTATAGACAGATTTTCAAAGCTTAAAATTCCCCTCCATTTGTTAGATCTGACATCCAGAATACCAAACTCTCGCTTTTTCTAACAAAAGCACATAGTCTCCACTGAAGGGCAAGAGCTTTGAGCTTTTTCCCCGTTTTCTGTTTATAGTCAGATTTCTGGGATCTAGAATCACGGGGTATATTGTCCATTAATACATTAATGTTCCTCTCTGTGCTAAAAGCTTAGGCCTTGCAAGCTTCAAAGTCATTTTTCATGTTTGTAAATGACTCAGTTAAGCTCACAATGTTGTCGTTATTGGACTTAATCGCCAAAAGAATGTGAGAGAGGTTAACAGATCTGCATTCTGTGCAATAAAATTTGAAAGCTCGTTTATACTCGTTCATATCTGAACGCAGTGCGAGAAAGTCCAATGCACGATGTGTGGTAGAATTGTCGCAAACACCATTGCATGCAATCAATTCGTCAGCAGAGGTGTTGTCGACGAGGCACGAGCTTTTTCTGCATTTGTTCATCTTGACTTAATTAACGGCGTAACACTGTGGCACTTATATATATCGAGTGAATTGATTACACAATTATTATGTAATTATAAGAGTTCAAAATCCAAATGAATTAATGACTGTGGCAACCGAGAAAAATAATGATTTATAACTTATTTATTATTGGTAATATTTTAATACACACAAGAACTTTACACTGTCACTAAATTGTTAACCAAAGGGAGGTTTAAATTAAAAGATTATGTCTGTAATCTGTCTGTGGAGGCGAAAAAAGGTAAGAAGCCGGACGACACGACTGTAACGATCAACGGTTAAACTAGAACATAGCATAGCATAGTTAAGGAAGCCTGTAATGTCCTATGGAACAAACTTTCTCCATCTTATTTGTCCATCCCTAGCCAATCGGAATGGCAGAAGATAGCGGAGGAATTTGAAAATATATGGGATTTTCCACATCAACATAACTTGTCCTCCTAATTCAGGAACAATGTTCCACAACTATAAAGGAACTTATTCCGGAGACAGACTTGTGGTATAGCAATTGAGATCGGGATATTGCAATATTGCCATATTGCAATATAAAAATTTGAAGACAAACTTGCATCAGTATACTGAGTTGTTTTGGTTGTCATTTACAACAGGAAAGGATAAACAACTAACTCCTTCAACTGACATAAAAATCTTTGATAGGTAGTGCTGCCAAAATTGAAGAATTAAAATTCTGTTCGAAATTATCATTTTGGGTTATGCCCAGACTATTCTTCGGTTTAAATCTAGGGTATACTGAGCTATACCACGAAGTTTTTTTCAATTGGGATATTGAGTTTCAATGTTGAGTATACTGAGTGTATACCGTTTCTCAGTATATAGAGACACAGCTGAAGTATATTGCAATATTGCTCATATTGTAATTACTATACCACAAGTGTGTCTCCGGTATTAGAGCATTGTTCTGTTGGGGGTTTGTGATGCCAATTACAGATTTACCGCTATAGATATAGGAGCTTACGGGTCCCAAAGTGATGGTGGTATTTTAGGAAACTCTGCTTTTGGACAAAGACTATTTAAAGAAAAATTGGAATTGCCTAAAAGTAGTATTGTAGGAAATACAAACATTACATTTCCATATTTTTTGTTGGAGATGCTGCATTTCCTCTGAGAACTTATTTAATGCGGCCATTTCCAGGTACATTAAATATTTTAAATAATTTCAAAAATATATATTTCATGTTAAACTATTAATGATTTTAGGATTGTTGTTGGATGAAAAAAGAACATACTTCAATAGACGATTGTCACGAGCTCGTCGAACAATCGAAAATACATTCGGAGTTCTCACTGCACGCTGGAGAATTTTACGAAATACTCTAGATATGAGAATCTGCAGAATCTGCAGAAAACATAGTGAAAGCCGCAATGGTTCTTCACAGCTTTGTCAAAATATCAGACTCCAGAATTTGTAGGTCCTCCAGAATTTGAAGATCATTATAATGGTAACCATATGGTAGAAGGTTTGTGGCGAAATGAAGTTGGACCATTACGGAAGATATCACGTATTTCTTCAAATAATGAATCAAGAAATGCTTTCGAAATTACGGATAATGTAAAAGAATATATTTTCGAAAATAAAAAGTAATTTTATTGTTCTTCACAGATAATTTTTATAACTAAATCTAATCTTCAAATAAATAAAATAAGTCTTCACATAAATAAAGTTTTCTTATTTAAGACACATAACTTCAACTAAAATAATTCAAAACTAAATTAACTTCCAATATATAAATTCTATACTATTGAGGTGTAGAACATTTTTTCGTATTAGAGCACATACGGAACGTTTTATTCGCACAAGTAGAAATTTTTCAACTCGTCGCATTTGTGATGGGCGAAATTTAAGACATCTATCTTAAAGATGTCCTGCTGGCTTTCGCTTAATTTTCCCAAATATTGCTCCATCATTGATAGAAATGGTGCATGGTTACTATTTCTTTGTGGTGCTGCAAACTTTGAGGAAATTATACCTTCTTGAAATCGGCTTTGGAGACATTGTTGTTTCAGATTGCGAGTCTCCTACATTTTCAGCACTAAATGGCAAATCTGATGCCATTTCTTCGGTGCAATCATGTGGTGACTGATTAGTCACTTTCAAATAACTTATCCTCGATATTAGAAATGGTCCTAGAAATTATATTTTAAAGTTAAGAACTTTTTTGGAAACTAATTCATTTATTTATTTACGGTCTTGGTGCAACAAAATCCTTTAAAAAGATCATGTTCTGCAAATATGGCCACTGTTTCACTTCACAATCAGCTGCACTTCCCGAGGCATTCTTTCTCTTTGCCTGTTCCTTCACGAATCGATCCCTCAGGGACTTCCAACTACTTTGGCATGATTCCTCTGTTCAATAAAATGAAATTGCAATATATATTATTTGTATGTAATCTATTAAAAAATATAAACAAACAAACTTACTTGAAACACCAACTATTGCAGCAATGTCACTCCAAGTCTTTTTTCCCTTTTAATTTTGTTCCTGTAATCTTTTAAATTTTTTTGATATAAATACCCATGTTTTTGTACCTCCGTAATTAATTTCTCCTCGAAATTACTCATTTTTTTATAACAAAACCACAACAATTTCATTTACCGCAAATTAGTAAACTTTTCGCGTTCGAGCGTCGCTGCAATGCTTACTGGGTCACTTGCTATTTAAAAACACGTATTTCAACTAAAATGTCAAAGCCATACTTTGAAGCGACGCGTAAAACGCGTTCTATGGACCGCCGCCTTTAGTCATGCCTGGCTTTTTTATAAGGTCACTCTTGGAGCCTAATGCTTCCAGCGATTGAAAGCGTGTTTCTAAAAAATCTAGTGGTTGTTTGATAGATGGCACTTCCTTCGGATTCTTTAGAGATTGCACAAACAGCATGTGTGATTCACGATCTATCTTCTTTATTGTTGTAGCCTCACTCTGTTGGATCTTCACAAAGTTCCCAAATTGTTTTTTCGTATTCTTCTACTTGATGCCACTGTTGATTAATGACCTTAAGCTGATCCCGGTAGTATGTTTTTCCTTGGTTCTCTGTTGAGGTGGCTTCCATAATCCTATTGAGCACTTCAATGGTACGTTTTTGACCTCTTATGGCTTTAAGTAATGTGTCCTCATCGATTTTCATCATTTGTCTTGAGGAAGCCCTTGATTCTTGTGGTGGACTATCCTGTGGTGTCTCGGATGACGATGCTGTGCCTGGTAAGTTTTCATCAGATTGCTCGTGTAAATGCGCTGCTTCAGAATCTGTATTGCAGTTCTCAATGGCTAACATTTCATCAATCCTTTTGGAAACATATTGATCAACTACTGCCTTGATTTTGTTGTAATACTCGTCCGTGAAGTATTTGTGGCTTACATCTTCCTGTGGCAGAGTTTTCATTTCCACGTCGTTTGCTGCAAAAGGAACCCAAGCTTCTTGAAGGCGGCGAATCCGTTCCTCATAGTAAGCGACCGTCTTCCTGGCTGTAGCATCCTTCCTGTAATTCTTGACGATTTTCTGGATGTCTTCTCCCAGCTTCGATTGATGATGGGCGAGCTCCTCCAGGCGGGTCATTTTGGAAGTCATCTCGTCGTGCTCCTTTCCGGTAGGCTCCAGTTATTCGTAAATGTTAATTGATGTAGGTTGGTGATCGAGTGTTGCACCCGATCACGTCGGGGTCACCAAAATGTTAAAGGAGGGATTCGTTTATCCCTACTGATTGTGATCAGGGCGATGCGCCATGACCTGATGTTAATGAGGAGATATCAACCGGCACTTAAACCGAGATATCTTCGTAGAGAGTAGAGAAGTTGCGATGATTCGATATCAAACGGCACTTGTACCGAGATATCTTCGACGACAAGTAAATAAAACACCTTTCTTGGTTGTTCAATTTCAACTCCGATTTATTCATTGATTTCAATCGATTTATTAGTATAGTCAAATTAAGCCGAAAAAAGCGAAATAGCGGAAATGGTCGGGTACAGGCTGAAAATTAGCACAGAGCTTCCTTTTAGGGTTCTTAATAAGGGGTTATAAAGTCTACCGATTTTCTACCCCGGGAACCTTTCTTTTTAGGGGGTTTTAGGGTCAAAATGTCTGTTTTTTGCAAATGCATCTGAAACCGTAAGTCTTATCATAAAAAAATGTTCACAAAGTTTGTAGCTCATACGATTTTCTACAAAAAATGTTATTATACATTTTCCCGTACGTATTGCTATTCATGAGATATCACCGTTTTAAAGATTTAAAATATTCATCTGAACTCATTGACGACTTATATAGGTTTTCCGACTTTCAAGTTGGACTACTTTTCTACATAATTTTTTCAGGGGTCATTCCTGGATGTATTTGGAGGAAAAATGTGTTCTAGATAGGGGGCTAACCACTAAGATACAGGGTGTTCGCGAAAAAACAATGTCTTTTTTGTCATTTATTTAGAGTTGAATAACTCCTAGACCAATTATCGTAAACCAATATACTTAGACTCATCTTTTAGGTCAAAGTGTATTCTTTTATTTGATATAAAGATCAGGAACTTGAGCTGCTCCGTTTAGAAGATATGTAGGTTCAAAGCATGAGCGAAATGTTTAAATGCCTAATGATATTTTTTATTCAATTTTACATTCACAGCTTCAAAATTCAAGCAACATATTTTATCACAAATCCTTCAGAAATCAATACACTCACTATCTGACATAATTTAGATGTAATTTTGTATTATTGTTCCAATTTGGACCATTTGGTAAAAAAACAGAAAATATACTTTAAATTGAATAAAAAAATATCATTAGGAGTGAAAAGTGCGGTAATGCTTATAAGTTTACTCCATGATGAGAATTTGGTTAAGAAATCCATATCTATGTTGGTGGTTTCTCTTGCTATATGCACTGGTACTTGTCGTATTTCTATCTGTGTGGTTGTTCCAATATTTTCTGGCCACTCATGTACTTCTTCAGTAAGCCAATGTGGTCCATTCCACCAAATTTTATGGTTTACTAATTCTTTGGGTGTTAGTCCTCTTTTTTTTTGTATGTGGCAGTGCTAAGCTCAGGAGTCACCCTTTGTACTACTAGTCCGTCATGTCATTTGTCACGTCATGGTGCAATGTCTAGCAGTAAGCTTAGTACGGGGGAGGGGTGGGGGGAATAGGTTAGGGATTATGAAGGTACGGGAGGGTATTGAAGAAGGTGGTGATGAACCCTGCGTTTGAACTCTTGGATGTTGTAGGAGCTCGGAAATACCGACTGCGAGAGACTATTCCACAGTCGAGTTGTTCTATTTACATACGAATTCATATCTTGTTGAGTGCGTGAAAAGGGTAGTTGCCGGTGCAGGGAATGGGACGAGTGGGCTAATCTGGTGTTGCACTTACTTGTGCTGTTCGTCGGTCGCTTGTCTGTAGAAAGGGTGATGAGGCCTTCACTTCACACTGCCGCGCGTATTTTCTTCCACTATTGTTTTGTTGTTGTTGGTTTTTTGTGAGCTTAGATTTGTTTTTTTTTTTTTTTCACTTTTCACAACAAAAAAAAAAAAATTTTTTTATTTTGTATTTAGCGGGGCGTGTTTGACGGACCGGACCAGCACACGTCCGTTCGCTTCGCTGTCCACGGCCAAACTTGCTTGCACAATCAGCAGGATTGTCTTTTGTGGGTACATATCTCCACAGGCATCCATCTGTTTCTTTATGAATGTCGCTGACACGATTGGCAACGAACGTTTTCCATTTTGATGGATGTCCCTGTAACCACGATAGCACTATAGTAGAGTCACTCCATAAATAGGTTTTTGATGCTGTATCTGGTAATGCACTTTTAACTTGTGTAATTAGTTTTGCGACAAGTGATGCAGCACATAATTCTAATCTTGGAAGACTTAATTGTTTTATGGGAGCAACTCTTGTTTTCGATGCCAGAAATGTGACAGTGTTCTCACTATTATCCATTACACGAAGGTAGATCACTGCTGCATACGCTTGTATAGATGCATCGCAAAATCCATGTAGTTCAAATTCAATATTTGATGTTGTTTTTAACCACATTCAAATCAGAGCGGAGTGTTTGCCATTTATCAATAATTGGTTTAGGTAATTCATCATCCCAGTTTGATTTTAATAACCATAGTTGTTGCATTAGTATCTTTGTTGTTATGACAATATGTGCCATCCATCCTAAGGGGTCAAATAATTTTGCGATTTCCGACAGTAATTCTCTTTTCGTTTTGGGTGTGGAGGATGATTCCTTTATTTTGAATTTAAAACTATCTCTAATTGGATTCCAGTGTATCCCTAATGTTTTTATGGTAGTATTGACGTTAATTTCCATAGTAGACTTTAATTCGCGATCTTCGTCCGGAACACTTTCTAAAATTTTTAAAGAGTTACTAGTCCATTTTCGAAGGTTAAATTCTCCTTTATTCATTACTTCACGTAAATTATGCAGTAGGCTTTCTGCTGCTGCCTTGGTATTAGCTCCTGACATAACATCATCTACATAGAAATCTCGAAGAATTGTGTCAAAATTCTCTCCTAATAGTGGCTAGTGTAAATTGCGTTCCTTCGTGTATTATTATTATTTATTTTCTTGTCTTCAGAGTAAATTTCCAACAGACAGAATGCAAAAATAAATAATTAAAATTATAATACATAATAAATATAACATATGTATACATAAAATTTATGAAAACATATTAAATTGAAGTAGACGACTAGCAAGTTAAGAAGGAAATTTACATGAATGACAAAGACTTTATTTAATAAGATGGCATGTCCGACTTGAATGCTACTCTATCTGTAGTTAAATAAATCATGGTGTTAAGGATGGCAATCTACGGCGTCTCTGAATAAAAATCAATATTTTCAAGGAACGTTTATTTAATTAAAAAAAAAAACAATGGAAACAAAACGGAACTGTCTCAGTCTATGTTTTTGTATTTCTGACCGCTTTGATGACATTGTATCGACTAAAGGCATCTGTAATGACAAGTAAGTGCATATTTCCAGTAGTACTACGAACAAAGGGACCTAAATGGTCAATATGTAATCTTTTTTTTTTTTTTATGAGGTAGTGCTAAGCTCAGGAGTCACCCTTTGTACTACTAGTCCGCCATGTCATTTGT
This sequence comes from Thereva unica, assembly GCA_949987705.1. Lineage (NCBI taxonomy): Eukaryota > Metazoa > Arthropoda > Insecta > Diptera > Therevidae > Thereva > Thereva unica. Next base: position 81,520,837 of record OX465282.1, read on the forward strand.
CACGTCATGGTGCAATGTCTAGCAGTAAGCTAAGTACGGGAGGGAGGGAGGGGGAATAGGGTAAGGATTATAAAGGTCCGGGGGGGGGGGGTATTGAAGAAGGTGGTGATGAACCCTGCGTTTGAACTCTTGGATGTTGTAGGAGCTCGGAAAAACTGACTGCGAGAGATTATTCCACAGTCGAGTTGTTCTATTTACAAACGAATTCATATCTTGTTGAGTGCGTGAAAGGGGGAGTTGCAGGTGGAGGGAGTGAGACGAGTGGGCTAATCTGGTGTTGCGGGTATAGGATTGCCGTGGAGGCAGGAGAGCGTTTAGCTCGGAGGAACAGTCACTATGATAGTAGCGATAAAATTTGGTCTGTGCTGCTACATTCCTACGGTGGCTCAAGGGGTCGATGGTGGAGCAGGCGGTGTCGTCATCAATTAACTTGAGTGCCCCTTTTTGCACCTTATCTAGCCATGCCAAGGTGGTTATTGGAGCGCCGCCCCAAACGAGGGAGTTGTATTCGAGAAGAGGCCGAATGTAGGATTTATAAATAACAGCACGGGCCGATGGCTGGAGGAGGAACCTGCACCTCTTAAGAAATCCCAAGCACTGGGATCCTGGTTTTGCGATTTGGAATATGTGGTCATTCCTTCGCAAGTCTTTGGCTAATGTCACCCCTAGGATGTGTAGGGATGGATCGGCCTTTAGTACCACGTCATCCACTTTCAAGGATGGTGAGGTGTTGATCTTTTTCTTTGAAGTAAGACAGTACTTGGTTTTGTCGGGGTTGAAATCAACACGATTGTTCTTTCCCCACTCTAGAATGAGTTCAATGTCGTTATTAACAGAGATGGACATAATTTCCCGATCATCAAGACAGGATCTGGCATGAGTCTGTCTTGTATCGTAGCTGTACGAGTAACGTAAAGTACCGTCGTCAGCGAAGCTGAGAAGTGGGTTGGAGGGGATTGAAAGTAGGTCATTTATAAAGATGAGAAATAGGGCCGGTGATAAAATTGAACCCTGGGGGACCCCCGCAGAAATGGGGTGAGATTCAGATTTGACGCCATCCAATACTACCTTAATTGAACGGCCGGAAAGGAAACTTTCAACCCACTTATACAGAAGCGAGTCAATTCCAATAGCTTTGAGTTTAGCTAACAAGGCTGAGTGCCATACTCTATCAAAAGCCTTGGAGATATCTAAAGCAACCAAACTAGATTCACCAGATCCATGCAAACTTCGGTTGAGGTGTTCTGTAAGGCAAACTAAAAGATTACCAGTGGATCTTTTTTGTCGAAAGCCGTATTGTTTGTCGTTGATAAGTTGGTTGGATTCTAGGTATCCCATAAGCTTTTTGTTAATTACCGTCTCCATGGTTTTGGAGAGTATAGAAGTGATTGCTATTGGGCGATAGTTGGAGGGAAGGTTGGAGTTACCTTTTTTCGGTATTGGCTGGACATGGGCAAGTTTCCAGGAGTCTGGGTAAACTCCGGAGGAGTATGATAGAGCAAAAAGTTTGCGCAGAGGTTTAGCCAAAGGTGATGCGCATTGTTTTAAGACGACAGGGGATATATTATCAGGTCCAGTGCATTTATTAACATCGAGCTCCTTGAAGCACCTGTACACCTCGCGAGTTCTGAAGAAAACCCTGTTCATTAAATGAGCGCTGTGCTCGAGAACCGGCGGTAGCATATCAGTTTGGGGTAAAGAAGAATTGGCAGCAAACAGAGATGCTAATAAATCGGCCTTGGATTTTCTGTCTGTTATCACCTTCTCATCGTGGATGAATGAAGGAGTTGTGGATGAAGTGAAATTCTTCTTAATGGAGCTTAGGACCAGAAGTTCTTGCTACCAGAGGTTGCATTAAGGAGTTTACTTCTCAATTTGTTGTCAAATGAATTTTTGACATTCCTGATGGTGACTTTGCAGGAATTTCTCAGTTTTATCTGCGAAACGGAGTAGGGATTACGTCATATAAATGTAATTGTGCTTCTCCTCGTCCGGCCTTTAGTTTGTTGTAACAGCATTCTATACAAGAAGCTACAAACTCCTTGCAATATTTTCTTAATTTTGGGAACCAATAATGTTTCCTGACGCCATCGGTAGTTTTTTCTAAACTAAAATGTCCAACCTTATCGTGACAATTTTCCAGAATTCTCCAACGCACATTTCTCGGTACGACAAATTTTAATTCTTCTTTGCGATATATTCTATTAATTTTAAGCTGTTCCGAATCTGGACTTCTTGTTCGTCTTTCATATCGCCTCTGATAACGGAAATTATACGTTTGAGTTTAGGATCTTGTAACTGCATGGTGTATATCCAATCGTTGGAAGCGACTTGAATATTGTAGACGTATCCAGCTTCTTCAACCTCTTTCGGTGCCAACTCCGGCATGCGACTAAGTGAATCAACATGCGACAATTTACTTCCAACTCTATGAACAATGTCTACATCGTATTCTAAGAGTTTTAAGTACCATCTTGCGATACGAGCGTTTAGTTCGGTTTTAGCTTTTAAGCTAGATATCGCGGAACAGTCAGTTAACAATTTTACTTTTTTTCCTAACACGTAAAAACGGAATCGGGTTAGGGATTCTACCACAGCGAGGACTTCTAGTTCTGTACTATGGTAGCGGCTTTCAGCAGGTGAACATTGTCTGCTGTAGTATGCAACCACTTTCCACTGATTATCATTATTTGAATATTGTAAAAGCATACCTGCTAGACCTAATGCACTGGCATCCGTATGTATCTCGTGCTCGGCATCGAACTTATATAAAGCTAACACCGGTTGACAACACAAAATACTTTTTAGTTTTTCAAATGCCTCCTGTTGTTTTTCTTGCCAAATAAATTTCTTGTGTTCCGATTTTCTTAATAACTTTGTAATAGGTGAAGCAATAATGGAATACTCCGGAACAAATTTCCTGAAAAATCCCGTTAATCCAAGGAAACGTCTTACTTCTGTAATATTAAGAGGGGTTTTGAAATTTTTGATGGCATTGATTTTTTCCTTTCCAGGAAGAATACCATTTTCATTTACTATGTGTCCTAGGTAAGTAATCTCAGTAGCTAGGAATTTGCATTTGTCAAGTCTGACGGTCAGGCCATGAGTATACAAGAGTTTCAAAAACTTTTCTAGGATTCCAAGTCCTTCATTTACGTCATGGCTGGTTAAAATAATGTCGTCCAGGTAAGCAATTTTGTTCATCAACTTTTGGAATTCTCCAGGGGCATTCACCAAACCGAATGGCATTCTATTGTACTCAAAATGCCCGTTATGTGTAATAAAGGCTGTAAACTTTTTGGATGACTCATCCATTTCGATCTGATGGTATCCCATCTTTAAATCCAATACGGTAAAGAATTTACATCCAGCTAGTAGTGCAAATTGATCTTCCATATTCGGCATTGGATATGGCTGTCTTATTGTAATTTTATTTAGTCGTCGGTAATCTACACATAGACGGCTTTCTTTATTCCCTTTCTCCATGAGGACAATTGGGGACGCATATTCAGATTCTGACGGGCAAATGATTTTGCTTTCCAATAAGTCCTTAATTATTTTTTCGACAACTTGTCTCTTGGCAAAAGCAATTCGGTAGGGCTTTGATAAAATTGGCTCTGCGGATGATAACCTAATGTTCATTTTCGTTGTCGAACATTTCCCGAGTTCGAAAATTGATGTGGCCAAGCATTTCCGGTATTTTTGTAATATCTGCTTCAAGTGATTGAGGTTCGACAATGACAAGTTTGTCCCTACCTTTAAATCCTCGTTATTTTCGACCCAGCATTCTCCATTTTCTATTATCAAACGTTGACCTTTGTCACATAGAATATCCTTTCTTAAAAGGAGATCAAAATCTAATAGTTCATCAGCAACGATCAGAGCATTAATTTTAAATAATTTATTATCTAATTCGATACTTATGTTTATTGCATCTTGGCAATCATAAGAACCTCCCCCGAATCCTGTAAGGGTAACATTGACTTTATTGGTTGGACCCAGTTTTGTAGCAATTTCCCTTCTAACTAAGGTGTGAGTACTACCAGGATCGATGAAAGCTAAGTATTCTTGTCCACAAATCATGACGGATTTTTTTTTATTTTGTCACAAAGTATTTGTTTTATGCATTCACCTGAAATTCTGTTGACATTCGTCTTCTCATGAACGTTTCTTGTTCTCTGCGGGCAATCGGCTGCAAGATGATTTGTTCGTAAACAAATTGTACATCTTTCTCTTCGAGCCGGTTTTGGGCAATTAATGGATATATGTCCGGTTCGGAAACAATTGTAGCCCAAAATTTCTTTAGGCTTCGAATTTGGTACCTTATAGTGTGGCTGTGAACCCAAACAGACATCAGTTTGGTATTTAAATCGATTGTTTGCTCTCGGTTCGACTTGCCGAGATGTATTTAAACTAGAATAACGTATTATTGTTGTCAGCAAGTCAGTACAGCCTACAATTTGTAGCATGGATGCAGATCTTACGAAATCCTTATCCCTGAGACCTCCCAAGAGTAAGCATTCTGTAATAAAATTGTTCCATTGTTTCTAGCGGCTTTTGCTTACTTTCGATTAGTTCTAGGTGTATATCTGCGAGATTTACCTCACACGGGAAATCTTTAAGGAAACAATTTGTAAACTCCATCCAAGTGGAGAATACTTTAGAATTATCTATCCACATCTTTGCTGGACCTTTTAGCTTAGCGTGCACAGCGAAAGCAGAATCTTATCATCCCATCCGTATGCCGATTTAAGTTGGTTTATTCTCTCTATGAACTGAGCTGCATTTAGAGATGTTGCTTCGAACGGGTGGAACGTTGGTAATATCTCGATAATATCTCTTACGTTTCCGTAATGAGCTTCTTGCCTTGGTACTGCATAATCTGGAACGGTTCGCATAGCTGAGTTTCTGTCACTCTCTTGAATATTTATTTGTGATCTTATTGGAGCTGTGGACATCTGAATGGCTGGAAGCCTGCAAACCTGTTGGTGATAAGGAAACTGCACTGACGTATTATACGGAGGAACGTTCTGTGTTATCTGGAATTGTTGTTGAGAGTAAACTGATGTACAAGTTTCATGATGTGGTATAAAAGTTGATCGGTATCGGAAAGGTTGTAGTGGGTGCAGATGAAAAATGACGCGTTGAAGTAATCGGCGACCATGTTGTTGTACTACCAGTTTGCGGTTGTTGCATCGGCGGGTTCGATTGCGGTGGATAACTTTGCATCAATGTAGAATTGTCTATAACTGTTGATTGCATGTTCCTTTGAAGCGGCGTAGATGTTAGCTTTTTCTCGGTCATATCCGTTTTCGAGTTTTCTTTGTCCGAACTAATTTCCAATTCTGAAATTTCGTTTTTCATTAAATGATTTTCTAGTCTCTTTACAAGAGTATCTTTCTGTCCGCTTTTAGGCAGCTTGTTCCTCGTACAAAGCCTTTGTAGCTGTTTGAGTTTCAAGTTATGTAAATTTTCCGACATTTTCCGCAATTGTTCAAATTATTCTTTTTTTATATAGGCGGGCCACGTATCCCACTTCTGAATTGTTAAGGATGGCAATCTACGGCGTCTCTGAATAAAAATCAATATTTTCAAGGAACGTTTATTTAATTAAAAAAAAAACAATGGAAACAAAACTTAACTGTCTCAGTCTAATATTCAGCGGCGACTGCTTTTCTCAATAATCCCGTTTTCACAGTCTACTACTATTACCTCCTAGATCTCTTATTCACTGTACTCGTATAGCTCTGACAATGGTATAAATTTCATTAAACAGGCGAGAGCAATACGTTATTGGTTCATGTTGGTTCATGTTGGCCGTAAACGGTCCTATGCAGAGAAAAAAACAATAGAGGTCTAGATCTCAAGGAAACGCCAGGCGCATAAATGTTAAACAGAGTAAGTAATGAAGCAGACTATACGAAATCATAACACATTTCTGACAAACATAATACTCGCAATATTTCTTCTTGTCTCTAATTTCTGAAGACCAAGAAGCAAACATCTAGAATTGTACGAAGGGATAGAATTCTGCCAATTAATCTTACGATGAGAGATTATAATGACTCCACACAGCAGATATAATGACTCCACACAGCAGATGCGTATTCTAAGTGAGATCGAACAAGAGCCATATAAGTCAGTCTGTTATTGCTGACGATCTACATTTTATTACAAAATTAACCGAACCAGAATTAATCAATATTCGTAGTGTAGTATCCAATAAAACTTGTTGCTTTTGCGCTGCGTAGTTGGTGAAGACTTCCTTGCCTTTCCCTATCTTCGTGGTAGACAGTTACTTACCTTCGTAGAATTTTGTTGGTTTTTAATTTTTCTGCTTCCAACTCTTGTTTACATTCTGCAGATCTCCCAAATTTTCTAGTGTGTTGAATCTTTCCTCTAGGAAATTAAATAATATTTCGAAAGCTGGTATTTTCTTTGGTTTTAGTAGCATAACCTCAGAAAACTTTAATGTCTCTACATCAACCTTACGTAGTTTTATTGGAGTGCATGCTTCCCAGAAACTGTTATCCACATCTGGGTTATTAATAGTTTTTAGAGACTCCTTGAGGGTGTCATGTAATGTTATAGTCTAGAAGCTGATTCTGTCTTCAGCGTTGGGAGATCAAGCAGCCTATTTATAGCCCAGTCAAAATAGACGAAAAACGCCATAATTGGAAGATGATTCGGAAGTTGCTGAAAATTGGAACAGCCCTTAAAAACATTATTATACATAAGCTGTAGAGACTGCCACGCGACTGCAAACTTTTTTATTCAAGGTCAAAGGGTCAAAATATCAGTTTTTTGCAAATATATGCTAAACCGTACGTCTTATCAGAAAATTTACAACGTTTGTAGATTAGGCAATTATCTACAAAAAAATATATTATACATTTTCTCGTAGGAATTGCCATTTCTGAGATATTGTCGTTTTAATAAGTTAAAATAGTCATATTCTATTCCCGACTTGTAAAGGTCATCAGAAATTTAATAAATCCTTTGTTGGAGTACGCGGCTAATATTTTCAGGGGTGATTCCTGGATGTCTTTGGAGAAAAAAATTGTTCTACAGAGGGCGGCTATCTCCACTATCCACTAAGATACAGGGAGATTCGGGAAAAAATGTTGTTTTTTTTTTTATTTACTGAAATTTGAATAACTCCTAAAGTAATTATCATAAAGTAGCCTAATTAGGCTCATCTTTTAGGTAAATGTGTATTCTTTTATTTGGTATAAAGCACAGCAACCTGAGTGACTCCGTTCAAAAAATATGTAGGCTCAAACCAATGCTACTATGCCGCAGTTGAAAGACGAGTAACTTTTTAATTGTTCACGATAAAACTACTACTACTACTACTACCTACAAAACTACCCAAAATAAACACTAAAGGCGCGTTTCCAATACAGCGTGGAGCTTCACGTTATTTGCTATCTCTACGTTTCACATGACAGCATCGTATTTTTTTTTTCTCTTTCAAAATTTCACATTGCCGCTGGACGCTAGCGCAAAAGTTGGTTCTAGTTCTACTCTCGCGTTGGCAACTGCGAAAGCTTTCGAAATTTTAGCTGCACCTATTTGACACGAGATGGGGCAAAGCCGTAATGTACTTGTGGAGTGAAGAAATTAAAAAAAAAACTAATTTTAACTGATATTATTCAATTCTGTGTCTCATAATTCAGTAAAAAAATGAAATTTTTTATAAGTTGCTATTTTTTCAGCTATAATTTATAATCGAAACCTGTATTTTCGAAAAAGCTGTATTGTGCATTTTCAAATTATTGTTGAACTGTCAAACTTCTTTTTGGAAAGTATCGAGACAAAAATGAACCATGACTTTGTACAGCAGTGGGAAATACATTCATTTTATTGAGCTCTTGCACGGCGATTAATTAAAGTGTTGGAATCACCGAATTGTTCCCTATTCTTAAAAATGTCTCTGATCCATTAACTTTGGGTCTTTTTCATTTTCTTCCTCGAGAGGTACAATCGTGCTCATCATATTCAAATAGTGAGCTACCCTTCTAAACAACAACTGGAATTTCTCTCTCGATTATTGTAACAATTAGAAAAAAGTTAACGAATTTCGTAAAACCTAAATATGTATGTAAATGAAAAGTCCAGTATATAAAGTACACAAGCACATGAATTTGACAGTTAAAAATTATTTGGAAGATATTGTAATTTCGAAAAAGCTGACTTGTTCGAAGCAACTTGAAGCTGCTATATGAAACAGGGGTATGCTGACGTTGCGCTGAAAGCTGTATTGGAAACGCGCCTTTATTGTGTATGGAAATATTGTAGGTAATAGTTTGGTGCATCAGAAAAGCAAAAAAAAATGTACTGTTAGTAACGAATTTTCTGAGAAAAACGAAGAAATCTGCAGGTCTAGATGCAAAGCATTGGTTTGAGCCTATATTTTTTGAACGGAGTCACTGAAATGACAAAAACAAAACTGATATTTTGACCCTTTGACCTTGAATAAAAAAGTTTTCAGTCGTCCAATCGCGTGGCAGTCTCTACAGCTTATGTATAATAATGTTTTTAAGGGCTGCTCCAATTTTCAGCAACTTCCGAATTATCTTCCAGTCAAACCTCTAATTTGACTGGACTATTAAGGCCGTGATACAATGGTGGCTTCGGCTCCGAAATCGACGTTGAAGCGCTGAAGTGCTGAATTATAGAGTCGAAGCCGAGTGGAAGCCAAGTATGACACAATTCGTCTTCGTCTTGCAAATCACAGAAAATTTGTGTAGTAAATTTGTTACCTACATTCTTTGTGAAATTATAATGGAAGAGGGGAGTAGCAACATACGTTTATTTAAAAAAAAAAAAAAAGATTCGATTCTGGTCAAGAGAAATATTTCTGCAAAGGAAGGAACGTGGGTTCTATGAAACTACCTATCAAATAATATCTTGTGATCATGAACTGTTTTTGAAAACTTTTAAAATGAGTGTTAGGCTGGCTCCACACCGAAACAAGCAAAACACAGAAAAGTGTTTTTTTCTGCTCTGTGATATAAAATATGTGTAATAAATGTGAGAGAGCCCACACTCCAGCAAGCAGAGAAAAAGCTAACAAAGAGAAGCAAAGAAATTTTGCTTCGTGAACTAGATACGCAGGAAGTATACGGTGTTACCCACACCAAATGCAAGCAAAAATGATGTGCTTTGCTTTGTGTTTACGAAGATAACCGTATGTACTTCATTGCATATATTTTAAATGGAGAAGCCCACACCAGAGAAAGAAAACAAATTCTCTTTGCAATCACAAAAAACTGTGCTTCGTGATGTTAGTCGGGTCCTTGCTTTGCCACTCTTTTTCTTTCTCCAGTGTGGGTTGATAGCGAGCAGAGATGTTTGATTGCTAAAGCAAAAGCTCTTTGCTTGCTTCGGTGTGGAGCCAGCCTTAGTTGCTTCGATAACTTGCTGGCGCTGATGCAATATGGACACCAATCGAAACGAAATGCAGATTGGCACTTACGTTAATGTAAGGCTATTGGTACATATAATTATTAAATATTGAAAACTAGTTGGCATGTGGGTTTGACCCCTTCGGTCCACACGATTAACTTCCCAGTATGAAGATGGAATAACTGACTTCTTACAAAATAGTTATACGTTTAGCACTGGTGGAAAATTGGCTAGTATCAGAACTGATGACAAAGCAATCCCGAGAGAAGCTAGTTCAAATAACTATAATAGTGGTAAATCCACAAAATTTTTCTAGAGAATTTGTTTTTCCTGAACGTTAGCAAACAAAAATTTCCTCCGTATTTCGTTCGCTGCACTAAAACGGGTGTTCAAATTCGTATTGAGCGTGCTGAAGCGCCGTTGACAAACTGAGAAGCGAAATTTGGAAATTCCAAAGCTTTCCGGAGATATCAGCAAAACTGTAACTGTTAAGTACTTGTCAGACTTGACCAAAAAGAACAAATTTGGCGGTAACTACCGGAAATCCCGGGATGAACCGCAATTTCCCGAAACTGTATCACGCGTAGAAAACTATTCCCCGTCAAAAGTGTTAATCCAAGGTTGAAAAAATCGCGCTGTTTGTAAAGGGTAACGAAATTTTTGCATGATTTTGAAAGGTTGTAGGATTTTGACAAGTGATGTTTTGTATCGCTGTCCAGAACCCAAAAAAGATCACTTCGTTTAGAACGGGTCTCATTCCATCGAGTTTATTAGATATTAGCAAAACTTGTCAATTTAAGGTCTTTCTGACAATTAGCCGAAGTTTTTCTATTTAAACAAAAAAGGCCCGACCGAATGTTATGAAATTTTTTTGTGAGCATTTCTTCGTTAATATTCTTTTTTCGGCACCTCAATGAAGTCGATATAGTTTTTAGTTCGCGCGGTATCGTGCAGGTACAAAAATCACTTATGTCATTTAAACCAAAAACCGCTCGATCGAATATTATAAAAATCTTTTCAGATTTTATTGTCGCTAATACGCTTCGAACGGCATCTCAAGTAAGTCAATATCTGTCGTGGTTCGGGCGATATCGTGCAGGCACAAAAATCACTTACACCGCTTAAACAAAAAAACGGCTCGACCGAATTTTATGAAAAGATCATATTTCGGTTAATACGCTTCGAACAACACCTCAACGAAGCCGATATCTTTTTTGGTTCGCGCGATATCGTGCAGGAAAAAATGACCACATCCGTACGCACACACACACTCACACACATACTTCCTCCCAATTTTTTTCTTAAAATGCTCCTGGGACCTTGAAAGATGAAAATACGTCGAAAATTTCGATTTCGATTTTCGGACCGATTACAATAATTTCCTATACTGGGAAGTTAACAAGCTCTAAAATTTAGGATGGGAGTATCTACAGTGGCAAGGATAAGTGGATCTGGATCTACAGTGTGTGTTATGGACAACTTATTTGAAGCCCCTAGCAAAGGAGGGTGTTTTTATTTATTTTGATGCGAGGGTTTTTTTGTTGTCGTGATTTATTCGATTATTTCACTACAATATGTTAATGCACATATAAGAGGAGGGATAAGGTCAGTTACTTCAGGAGGATTGTGATGCTAGAAGGGATGTAACTTTCTTTTTAAAGGATAATTTATTTATGGTGAGAAACAGGCACTGTGTGTTTTAAAGATTATACAACATCTGTTAACGGGTTCATTCCTTGCATATTCAGTCCGATGCGAATATTCCTTAAGCATTTTTGTATGCCTGTTGCATCGAGCTTCGTCATTAAATCTGATTCTGTCTGAGAAAAACTGTACCTTGATTTGATCATTTAAGACGTCCAGAGTTAAGCATGAAATTAGCAATTTCCTCCTATCTGCTAGCTTCATGAGATCTAGCACCTTTAATCTTTCCATATATGTAAATAGGTAGATTTGGAAAATCACGCGGATCATGTAAACTACTCAGAGCAAAGAGAAGAAATTTCTTCCTAGAAGAAAAAATTCTTCCTTTCAGCCTAGACGTTTGTTGGCTATAGCAGTAATTTTATCATAGTGTAATTTATTTCTCTGATTACGAAGAGCTCCAACGTTCTTATCTAGCCATGGTTCCGATAATTTATCCGATTTTTTGATTCTGGGCATATATTTGTCAATGATGCTGAAGATAGTAGTGTAGAAACATGATACATAAGCTATAGTGGGAATGATATTTGTTTTTGTATTGTTGTTCACATGGTTATTATTAAAGGTTGCTGTGGTGGTTTTTGTGTTACTGTGAGGATGATTATTTCTAGAGGATGTTGTACGTTTAGTTAGTGAGTTGTTTTTGGAGGTGTGGGAGCTTATAATAGTGTTACTATTAATCTAGTTTTAACTACCTTAAATTTATTACTTAGGCTATCATTCCAGCGGCGGAGGGTTACAGTTTTCCATTTGAAAACATCCGAAGCAGAGTTGAGAAATTACCATTAATATTTAGTGGCCATTGTTATTTTGAAACTTCGCAAGTTGTCCTTTTTGTTTCTTTGCGAAACAAGTTCACAGCCAAGGAGCTTAATAGAGAACTCGGCCTGGAACATTTTGTTAACCCATGATGAATTTGCTTGGATCGGTGCTCCGTTGAGGAGGGCAAGCTAATCTCTGATTGGGAGGTACCATGGTGTTGAGTGTTGGTGTTTTATTTACCTACAATATTCCGTCTCGATTTTTTATGTTGTTGTTTCGGCTCATTTTTCGACTTCTTTATATTCACGATGTTTTTCGCGCTTAACTTTTTCACCCTGCTATTCCATTCATTCAATGACCACGTTGTACCAAATTTACTAATGTTTTGTTTGGGAAGGTACAGAGGTGGTAAATAATGAGATGGCTTCGATGAAACCGATAAGGTTTGTGTGTGAAGATTGGGTGCACCAAGGGCGAAATTATCCGTAAAGCTGCAGTCGGTGGTAATTGTGGTAGTATCCTTGGGTAGTTGATCTCGTACCAGTTCATCCGAGAGTGGAATTGCTTCCCTATCCCAAATAGGATTTGCGATGCACCTATTATGAGTCGATATTTTAATTTCCACAACCAGGGATTTTAAACTATCTAACACAGATTGGGGGTATTCAGATGCTGCCATAAGTGTGCTGAGCAAAACCGGTTTTATTCAACCCCTCGGAACACACACTGGGCGTAATTGTGTTTAGAACATTTGAAAGCTTTACAGGAACGTTTAAATGTATTGTAAATAAAATTCACTTGTCAGACAAAAACAGAGCTAAAGAAAACAAGAGATAGAAGTAACATTTTATATGTGTGTAAGTTTTCACGCGTTTGCTTTTGCGTGAAAAATGTTTCGTTAAGTTCTTCCGCTCCCTTCCCTCTTTCATCTATAAAACCGGTTTTACTTGCCATGAATGTGCAAAGTCTGAATACCCCCATTCGACATAATTAAATTGCTTTCTTAAGTGGTCATTAAGCTGTAACACTTTATCATCGAATTGTTGTGGACCAAATATTCGCTAAACTCTCCCAAAAATTGGCCCTTTTGCCTAAACAATAAAATCACGTTGCTCAAACATTTTCAAGGTCCAACAGAAAGTCCGAGTTTAATTAATTAAACGTACAAAACTTAAATTAAATTCTAAAACTCATATTGCACCGGTTTATTACAACCATGCATATTTTCCCTGCACGGGAAGGACGAATCGGTGCCGGTATTATGAGTCATTTCCTCTTTCCAGATGGGGGCCAGTTTGCCTTTGCGGTTTTCACTCTTTATTAGGACTCGATCACCTACGTGGAAGGTATGTGGCCTTATTCTTTGGTCGTACGCTAATTTAGATTTTTGTTTACTGGCTAATAGGTTCTGCCGGGCTATGGAGTAGGTGTGTTGTAACTTGCATTTTAGTAAATAGTAGTAGCTTTCGTGATTATACACTGGATCTGGATCCCTTTTTAGGTTGGAAGGGACGTCGGGAGAAAATCCGTATAGGCAGTCCATGGGCGTAAGTTTCGTGCCATCATGGACGCTGGTGTTGTAAACAAACGCCGCTGTGCGTAAGTACTGATCCCATGATTTGGGATTTTGGTCCGTAATACTACGCAAATATTCTACGAGCGGTCGATGGGATCTCTCCAGGGCTCCGTTCGACTGAGGATGGTAAGCCGAGGTTTGTAACTTCTTAATTCTAAGTAGTTTACATAGCCCTTTGAATAGGTCGCTGAGAAAATTAGTGCCTTGTCACTATGTGTTTCGGTATACCGTAGCGTGTGATTATCTGATCGAAGACGATTCGGGCTACGGTATCGGCCTCTGCGTTCGGCAGGGCGTAGCAGTCGATTAGCTTCGTCAGGTTATCCTGGATTGTTAAGATATACAAATTACGTAGTATACGTAGTTTCCAAAGGCCCTACAATATCCAGGTAAACCTTGTCAAACGGTCTCTCGGCTATGTCAGTGATCACCATCGGCATCTTAATGAGTGGTGTCGCCTTCATTGTCTGACACTTTTTGCATTTCTTAATATACCTTCGAATGTCCGCTAGCATGCTTCGCCACCAGTATTTCTTCCGGATCCTTCCGTGCGTTTTAATAACGCCTTGATGACCGCCAAAGGGGGAGTCATGATAGTCTTTTAGGATCGCTGAAATCTCCTCAGGGTTAGTTATAACCTTTATCCTGCGCTTAGAGGCAGGTTCCGTTTCCTGGTTTTCCGATGGTGGCCTTTCAGCTTGGTTCGGCTTGGGCTGTGGCGGGGCTAATTGTGGCGTGGCGCTGACTGGTGGTTGCGGGCTGACATCACTTGTGTCGCCCTGTGTCTCAACAGAGTAGTTTATATCGGGCTCTTCGGTTGCCCCTTTAAAATCTGTGAGTGATGGAGTTCCGAGTTTTTTCGATTGGCTCCGTGTGACAGCGTTGCATTTCATGTGATCGCTTAAGTGACTTTGGGTTGGGTTGTCCATGGGTGCATGAACGACAGCTTCTACCATTAAAGTATGATTGTTTTTGTTGTCATCTTCCTGTGGGATGCGGCTGAGGGCATCGGCGTTGGTATTATATTTACCAGGCTTATACTCGATTTTATAATCGAACTCCGAAAGCTTATGGTGAAAGCATACGAGGCGAGTAGTAGGATCTTTCACATTGAAGACTCCTTTTAGTGGTTTGTGGTCTGTGTAGACTGTAAATTTGCGTCCTTGCAGGTAACACCTGAAATTTTTTACTGCCCATACAATAGCCAGTAGTTCCTTTTCTATGGTTGAGTAATTTCGTTCGGCGTTGTTTAAGGTCCGGCTGGCGTAAGCTATGGGTTGGTCTTTTCCTACCTCGCCTTGTGAGAGGATAACCCCTATAGCTTCACCGCTGGCATCCGTTGTGAGGTTAAATGGTTTTACAAAATCTGGGTACACCAGCTAGGGGGGTGCGACTAATGAGGCCTTTATACTTTCAAACGCTCCCTGGCATGAGTCAGTCCAGGAAAATGTTGCTCCCTTTTTAAGAAGATTGGTTATGGGGCGCACCGTTTTCGAAAAACCCGGTATAAACTTCCGGTAATAATTTGCCAGCCCTAGGATTGTACTTGCCGTACCGTGCGGGGCCTGGGGAATTCTTGACACATGTCGTTTTCCTTGGATCTGGAAGGGCCCCTTTTTCGGAGCAAATGTGCCCTAAGTATACGACCTCCTTTCTTAAGAATTGACATTTTTCGACCTGTAATTTGAGGTTGTGCTCGCGCAATTTGTCAAACACTTTTCTTAGCTTCTGATTATGATCTACGAGGTTCTTGCCATAGATGACTATGTCTTCCAAATACACAAAGCATTCGAGCCCCTGTAGGCCCGTCAGTGGCGTAGCGTGGGGGGTGCCGAGGGGGCGTAGATGTTCGGGGCGGCGGCCAAACTGGGTCGAGCTAGAGATGCTGCTGGTAAGATCAGGCCCTAACCATTGCCACATCCAGCACGATGTCCTGGCTGATGGTGTCTATAGGCCAAACCTAAAAGGGAAGGGAAGTGAAGTCATGTGAAGTTAGGTACAATTCCATATAAATGTATGAGAGCAAGGACGGCGCTTTCATAAGTGAAAATGGTGCACTTGCACCGGGCGCAATTTCAGAAATTAAGATTTAAAAAAAAATGAAAAAGTGATCCAATTGTCATATATTACACGAAATGCACCTTCTGTGCGTTTTACCATTGCCTTCTGCAAGGTGTGGCCAATGCAATTTCATTTAGTTCGCCTGATTTTGTCGTCTTTCCTTTCTTGGCTGGCACGGTGCCATAGGTCATGATTTGTAATTCAAATAAGTCGTACTATTATAGATCACTACTTCGGCGAGAAACACCTAGATCGCCTCTGTTCTGAAGTTTTTGAAAGCGGCTTCTATGTCCAGTAAGGCTGTTAAGTGGACTGCTTTGTTATGCAAGACTATACCGTTGAAACCAATATATGCAGTGCAGTGACCATCTATTATCCTTCGAAATATAAAGGATTGGAGAACGACTTCGTTATGGAGATTCCAGTTTGTAGCATTATTAGTGCTGGAAATAGTTAAGGAAGTGCAGCTTACAATGAAAACCATCGGGGAGCATTAATCAGCATTAGCGGGAGAGTTTTGTGAATTTAAAGCGTAAATAAACTCAGCACAAAAGCAAGATCGCGAAGCAAATCCTGATTGGACAAAGGCAAGAGCGCGCTTTCATAGGTGCAACTGGTGTATTTGTACTGGGCGCAATTGGGCAGGGCGCAATTTCAAAAAAGTGAAAGAATAATTCCGTGCCTTCATTTAAAATGAGTGTTTGTGTCTTCTTTAATTTTCCTTTACTGCTATCAAAAAATGAACAAAAATGAAGGGGGCGCAATATGTATATGCACCGGGCGCAAAAAAGGCAAACGCCGGCTTATTATGAGAGTGACCAATATGGATGGTAGTAAGTGGATGTTACATCTACTTCAGTGAAAGTTACGTCTACTTTACTTCTGCGTTACTTTTCATTTAAGTTTGGTCTTATGTCTGGACTATAAAGTTGATGCATCAAAATTATCCAACCAAACTATCCTATTTGACGGATTATCAAAAAAGCGTACGCCTGTGATGGAAGACAACCCCTTTTCTATTAGTAAATTATTTGGCGTAATTCTTTCGATTATTTGCAGGGCATAATTTCTCTAGTTGTCCATATTAGAGTTGAGAATGAAACGTCTTATTAATTGGAAATACAGAATGCAGACAAACAAATCTATTGAAATTTGGACAGGACAATGACGGTCGAGTCAGCTAACTGAAAATATAAATGAGCATATTGTATGAGACTCAATGCGCATGGAAACAGCGATTTTAAGATTCCCTTCTTTTATAACGCGGGCTGTAAATGCTGAAGTTTGAGAAGGGCTCCAACAGCTGCCGCATTTTTCGTTAAAATCCCCTTTAATAGTATTGGGCTACGATGATGGGAAATAAAACCTCCAGATATTGGACAGAGAATTGTTTAAGCT
This sequence comes from Thereva unica, assembly GCA_949987705.1. Classification (NCBI taxonomy): domain Eukaryota; kingdom Metazoa; phylum Arthropoda; class Insecta; order Diptera; family Therevidae; genus Thereva; species Thereva unica. The sequence continues at coordinate 81,537,749 of OX465282.1, forward strand.
TAAGCTCGGTCGTCTACGAGGCTTTCTATCTAAAGACAGACTGAAATAAATTACAGAGAGAAATTACTGATTCAAGCTCTCTGGGTTTGTTAAAGTTTATAATTCAGCCCAACCTTGAAGCACGGATATAGCCTGCGCCAAAACAATTGGAAATCTCAAAATCGATTTTTTTGATGCGCAGTGAAAGCCTCAAATCTTCTCCACGAAAGTAGCTTCGAAAAGAAAAGTGCACCTCGTCATTCCGTTCGTTTAAAACCCCAAATCACCCGCTCATTTATATTTTCAATCAAAAATTCAATCCGTCTCACTACGACTCTTTTCCTGGTCAGATGCTATGGTGGAGTGTTGTTCCCGGTAAACGAGTTTCAAAAGGGAAATTAAAATGCATATGCGCTTGAGTTTTATCCATACGCGGAATGTTAATGTATGCGGGAGTTGTCATTGATTCGCCTGCGCGTAAAATTCCCATTTATTTTGGCGCGCACTATACCGAACATTCATTAATGATTCATTGCGTTTACATGATGCCTTGAATTCTTGGATTGAAAATTACTTGAAATTCAAGTTGGGTTTTGATTCATTGATTAAAAGAAGCAATTCGAAAGTAGGGGGCAGCAAATTTATGGTTCGCCCCGGGTGGCACAAATCCACGCTACGCTACTGAGGCCCGTGAGGACATAGTTCATTGACCTCTGAAAAGTCGCAGGAGCTCCTTTGCGCCCAAATGGCATGCGCTTAAATTCATAATGTCCGTAGTTAGTGCTGAATGCGGTTTTGGCTCGATCTTTGGGGTCGACCAGGACCTGATGATAGCCGCTGGCTAGATCGAGAGTTTTTTTTTTTTTTTTTTTATGTGACAGTGCTAAGCTCAGGAGTCACCCTTTGTACTACCAGTCCGTCATGCCATTTGTCACGTCATGGTGCAATGTCTAGCAGTAAGCTTAGTACGGGGAGGGGAGGGGGGTATAGGTTAAGGGTTAAAAGGAACGGGGGGGTATTGAAGAAGGTGGTGATGAACCCTGCGTTTGAACTCTTGGATGTTGTAGGAGCTCGGAAATACTGACTGCGAGAGACTATTCCACAGTCGAGTTGTTCTATTAACAAACGAATTCATATCTTGTTGAGTGCGTGAAAGGGGGAGTTGCAGGTGAAGGGAATGAGACGAGTGGGCTAATCTGGTGTTGCGGTTGTAAGATTGCCGTGGAGGCAGGAGAGCGTTTAACTCGGAGGAACAGTCACTGTGGTAGTAGCGATAAAATTTTGTCAGTGCTGCTACATTCCTACGGTGGCTGAGGGGGTCGATGGTGGAGCCAGCGGTGTCGTCATCAATTAATTTAAGGGCCTTTTTTGGACCTTATCTAACCATGCCAAGGTGGTTATTGGAGCGCCGCCCCAAACGAGGGAGTTATATTCGAGAAGAGGACGTATGTAGGATTTATAAATAACAGCACGGGCCGATGGCTGGAGGAGGAACTTGCACCTCTTAAGAAATCCCAAGCACTGGGATGCTTGTTTGGCGATTTGGAATATGTGATCATTCCAACGAAGGTCTTTGGCTAATGTCACGCCTAAGATGTGTAGGGATGGGTCGGCCTTTAGTTCAACGTCATCCACTGTCAAGGATGGTGAGGTGTTGAACTTCTTTTTTGAGATAAGACAGTACTTGGTTTTAGAGGCGTTGAATTTGACACGATTCTTCTCTCCCCAATCTAGAATTAGTGTGATGTCTTTTTTAATAGAGTTGAACATTAGTTCACGATCATCAAGACAGGATCTGGCATGTGTCTGTCTTGTATCGAAGCTGTACGAGTAACGTAGAGTACCGTCGTCAGCGAAGCTGAGAAGTGGGTTGGAGGGGATTGAAAGTAGGTCATTTATAAAGATGAGAAAAAGGGCCGGTGATAAAATTGACCCCTGAGGGACCCCCGCAGAGATGGGGTGAGATTCAGATTTGACGCCATCCAATAATACCTTAATTGAACGGCCGGAAAGGAAACTCTCAACCCACTTATACAGAAGTGAGTCAATTCCAATAGCTTGGAGTTTAGCTAACAAGGCTGAGTGCCATACTCTATCAAAAGCCTTGGAGATATCCAAAGCAACCAAACTAGATTCGCCAGATCCATGCAAACTTCGGCTGAGGTGTTCTGTAAGGCAAACTAAAAGATCACCAGTGGATCTTTTTTGACGGAAGCCGTATTGTTTGTCGCTGATAAGTTGGTTGGATTCTAAATATCCCATAAGCTTTTTGTTAATTATCGTCTCCATGGTTTTGGAGAGAATAGAAGTAATTGCTATTGGGCGGTAGTTGGAGGGATCGCTGGAGTCACCTTTTTTCGGTATTGGCTGAACATGGGCAAGTTTCCAAGAGTCTGGGTAAACTCCGGAAGAGTATGATAGGGCAAAAAGTTTGCGCAGAGGTCTAGCCAAAGTTGAGGCGCATTGTTTTAAGACGATAGGGGGTATATTATCGGGTCCAGTCGATTTGTTTACATCGAGCTCCTTGAGGCACCTGTACACCTCGCGAGTCCTGAAGAAAACCCTGTCCATTAGATGAGCGCTGAGCTCAATAACCGGGGGTAGCATATCAGTTTGGGGTAAAGAAGAATTGGAAGCAAACAGAGATGCTAATAAATCGGCCTTGGATTTGCTGTCTGTTATCACCTTCTCATTGTGGATAAGTGAAGGAGTTGTGGATGAAGTGAAATTCTTCTTAATGGAGCTTACCAAGGACCAGAAGTTCTTGCTACCAGAGGTTGCATTAAGGAGTTTACTTCTCAACTTGCTGTCAAATGAATTTTTGACATTCCTGATGGTGACTTTACAGGAATTTCTTAGTTTTATATACTCTGCACGGAGCGATTCACTCGGGGAGCTCTTGTAAGCTCGAAAGGCGGCTTCTTTATTTCTGATTGCATTCATACACTCCTGATTAAACCATCTGTTGGGCCTAGCCTTCACAGATTTGGTAGAATGAGGAATGAACAAATGCATTCCTGCCTGTATGATCCTGGTGATACGGATAGCGGAGTAGAGAAATAGCGAGAATGACCTAACTGGTCTAAGATATCCCCAATACGGGGTAGGGGGTAGGCGTCGCCGATAGTTTTTTCATTCAATTTACGAAAGTCGACGACGACCCGCCACCTTTTTTCATTATCAGGACCCGCTTTTTTGGGAACTAGTAGTAAGGGGGAGTTCCACGGGCTTTTACTGGGCTGGACAATGTCATTTTCCAGCATTTCCTTCATTTGTTCATTTATAATTTGCCTCTGGGACTCTGGCAGTCTATACATTTTCTGATTTACAGTGGCTTGATCCTGCATCAGCGGAATTTCGTGACTTATCGCGGTAGTAAAGGTGAGTAGGTCTCCTTTCAGATGGAAAATATCGTTGTATTCATGACATAGCTCTATGATTGATTCCTTCTCTTCAACACTTAAGCTGCTGTCCAATTTTAGTTCTTCTAGAAATCTTTCCAGACGGTCAGGACATTCGATATGACCCTGTCTTCCGTTGCCTGTGGGCGCGTGCTGTATATAATGAACCCAGCTGCTTTTTTGCTCTTTTTATTCTTAGTTGCTCGCCCGTTTAGTTTTTGTGGTTTAGCCGGAGGCGATTTTTTAGTATGCGCTAACTTAGGATTCTGGTTCGAGGGCGTGATAGTCCTTTTTGGTGTCCCACCGTGGTTCCATATGTTTACTAGGTGGTTTAATATGAACACCGCTACGGTGGTCAGAAATGCCATTATTGCCTTGTGGGAGGGTCTTTTAGGTTCGTTATTGTTCGGGTCCTTGGGTGGATGAGACCTCTTAGGGATTGGGAAGATTGCCTTTTCTACGACGTTATCTGAGCCCATGGGTAGAATTCCGTTAGATAGGAAGACTCCGCCGTCTATTTCTTGCGAGAAACAGACCATCTCCTCTTTTTTTTTTTTATGTGAAAGTCTAAGCTTAGGTGTCACCCTTTGCACTACCAGTCCGTCTTGTCTTACACGTCAACGTCAGGTGTCCGGTAGGAAGCTTAGCTCGAAGGATAGAGAAAAAATAAAATAGATTAAAGCCTTTACGGGATCATGACTAGCTTTTGGGTTTGGCATTGCGGCTTTTCTAGTTCCACGGTTTTCTGCAATGGTGGAGTTTTTTTTGTATGTGGCAGTGCTAAGCTCAGGAGTCACCCTTTGTACTACCAGTCCGTCATGTCATTTGTCATGTCATGGTGCAATGTCTAGCAGTAAGCTTAGTACGAGAGGGATGGTGGGGGAATAGGTTAAGGATTATAAAGGTACGGGGGGGTATTGAAGAAGGTGGTGATGAGCCCTGCGTTTGAACTCTTGGATGTTGTAGGAGCTCGGAAAAACTGACTGCGAGAGATTATTCCACAGTCGAGTTGTTCTATTTACAAACGAATTCATATCTTGTTGAGTGCGTGAAAGGGGGAGTTGCAGGTGGAGGGAATGAGACGAGTGGGCTAATCTGGTGTTGCAGGTATAAGATTGCCGTGGAGGCAGGAGAGCGTTTAGCTCGGAGGAACAGTCACTATGAAAGTAGCGATAGAATTTTGTCAGTGCAGCTACATTCCTACGGTGGCTCAAGGGGTCGATGGTGGAGCAGATGGTGTCGCCATCAATTAGTTTAAGGGCCCTTTTTTGGACCTTATCTAACCATGCTAAGGTGGTTATCGACGCGCCGCCACAAACGATGGAGTTATATTCGAGAAGAGGCCGAATGTAGGATTTATAAATAACAGCACGGGCCGATGGCTGGAGGAGGAACTTGCACCTCTTAAGAAATCCCAAGCACTGAGATCCTTGTTTGGCGATTTGGAATATGTGGTCATTCCATCGCAAGTCTTTGGCTAAAGTCACGCCTAAGATGTGTAGGGAGGGATCGGCCGTTAGTTCAACTTTGTCCACTTTCAAGGATGGAGAGCTGTTGATCTTTTTCTTTGAAATGAGACAGTACTTGGTTTTGTCGGAGTTGCATTCAACACGATTCTTCTCTCCCCACTTTAGAATCAGTTTAATGTCGTTATTAATCGACTTGGACATTAGTTCGCGATCATCAAGACAGGATCTGGCATGAGTCTGTCTTGTATCGAAGCTGTACGAGTAACGTAGAGTACCGTCGTCAGCGAAGCTGAGAAGTGGGTTGGAGGGGACTGAAAGTAGGTCATTTATAAAAATGAGAAATAGGGCCGGTGATAAAATTGACCCCTGGGGGACTCCCGCAGAGATGGGGTGAGATTCAGATTTGACGCCATCCAATACTGCCTTAATTGAACGGCCGGAAAGGAAACTCTCAACCCACTTATACAGAAGCGAGTCAATTCCAATAGCTTTGAGTTTAGCTAACAAGACTGAGTGCCATACTCTATCAAAAGCCTTGGAGATATCCAAAGCAACCAAACTGGATTCACCAGATCCATGCAAACTTCGGCTGAGGTGCTCTGTAAGGCAAACTAAAAGATCACCATCAGATCAGATCTTTTTTGTCGGAAGCCGTATTGTTTGTCGTTGATAAGTTGGTTGGATTCTAGATATCCAATTAGCTTTTTGTTGATTATCGTCTCCATGGTTTTGGAGAGAATAGAAGTAATTGCTATTGGGCGGTAGTTGGAGGGATCGCTGGAGTCACCTTTTTTCGGTATGGGCTGAACATGGGCAATTTTCCAAGAATCTGGATAAACTCCGGAGCGGTATGATAGGTTTGCGCAGAGGTTTAGCCAAAGGTGAGGCGCATTGTTTTAAGACGATGGGGGGTATATTATCGGGTCCAGTGGATTTATTGGCGTCGAGCTCTTTGAGACACCTGTACACCTCGCGAGTCCTGAAGAAAACCCTGGGCATTAAATGAGCGCTGTGCTCGAGGACCGGGGGTAGCGTATCATTTTGGGGTAGAGAAGAATTTGATGCAAACAGAGATGCTAGTAAATCGGCCTTGGATTTGCTGTTTGTTATCACCTTCTCATTATGGATAAGTGAAGGAGTTGTGGATGAAGTGAAATTCTTCTTAATGGAGCTTACCAAGGACCAGAAGTGTTTGCTACCAGAAGTGGCGTTAAGGAGGTTACTTCTCAACTTGCTGTCAAATGAATTTTTGACATTCCTGATGGTGACTTTACAGGAATTTCTAAGTTTTATATATTCTAGGCGGAGCGATTCACTCGGAAAACTCTTGTATGCTCGAAAGGCGGCTTCTTTGTTTCTAATTGCGTTCATACATTCCTGATGAAACCATCTGTTGGACCTAGGCTTCACAGATTTGGTAGAATGAGGAATGAATAAATGTATTCCTGCCTGAATGATCCTGGTGATACGGATAGCGACAGAGTTGATGTTTTTGGTTCGGAAACACTGATCCCAGTCGGTGGCCTGGAAATAATGAATCAGCTCCAGCCAATTGGCCTTCCCATAATGCCATACAGTTCTCCTGACTGGTTTGGGAGGGGTGGGAAATTCGAAAGGGAAGCTGGCACTGACTAAGCAGTGGTCCGAATTGCCGAGAGGTGAATCTACTTCGACGGAGTACCTCGCTGGATGTGGGGTAAGAAAAAGATCAAGGAGATAGGTTCCTTGATCAGAAACATCCGGGACTATCGTGGGATGGTCCACAATTTGGTGTAAATTATTGGTGTCTGCAAAGAGCTCAACGTCCTTGCCAGAAACACTGGTGCAATTTGAGTACGTCAGCCAGTTTACATTGTGAACATTGAAATCACCCGCAACAATGATTTCACACTCAGGATTGGATGATAAGAATCCCGAGATTTGTTCAGATATAACATCAAATGATGAAGTTGAAGCTTCGTTACTTATGTTAGGGCTTCTGTATAGGAAGCAGAAGAATATGACGTGGCTTCGGAAGATGATTTTAATCCAAAGATAATTAAAATCTGAAGTCGTGCATGAATATATTTTATAATAAGCAACGTCATCCCTAACATAGATGGCAATGCCTCTATGGGGGGAGAGATTGTGCACTAAAGTGTACCCCGATATCTGGTAATGACTTAAGCCATTATCGGGTGATATTTGGGTTTCACTAAGTGCGAAGATTGGGGGTTTATAATTTAGTAAGTGGCACTCAACAAACGAGAAATTCGCATGAAGTCCACGAATGTTACAGAGGTCAATAGCAAAGCTTGACCTGTAACGGGACTTCGGTTGCGCGGGTTCAATCGCCACATTCTTAGGGATATTTTCCGGAATTACATTTGCCGCATCCATCAAAGGCAATAAAATTTGTCCGCATTAAAGTGTTATGCCTTTTGAGACGGGATAAATTTCATCGACCGTGAGATTTTGGCCGCGACACATGCAGGTCCCAGAATCGAGTGAGGAACGGGAGCAAGGGTATTTACTTGTGCGTCGGTCGCGAGTCTTGTCTAGTAAAGCGTGATGAAGCCTTGCCGTTAGACTGCGTCGATTGTGTTGTTGTTTTGTTTTTCTTTTGGTGAACACTTTTTCACTTCACTTTTTGTGTTTTTTTTTTTTTGTTTTTGTTGCTCTGTTTTTTTCTTTCGCGCGTTTTTTAGGGACCGGATCAGCACACGTCCGCACTCGTTGCTGTCCCAGACCAAACTTCCAGTTTGGCGTTCTTCGGTTGTCTGCGTGGTTGAGCAGTAAGTATCCTTAATAGGGATCTTGGAGGCACTGTGGCTAGCGCATTTAGTCGCTACTGATGCTTTCCTTGAAGAATGGTTCTCATCGACTGTTCCCTTTAGTTTTGGCTGCTCGTTGATAGTTAGGGGGACGCTGAACGCTGTGGGGTTGGTTTCTGTACCTGGAAATTTCAACTGTTGTTTTGGTCCTTCCAAATTGCTGTTTTTGGAGATAAAATCGTATTCTATCAATCCATCGTTTAAGAAGTCCGGCGTGTCGGGTACTACCTGAAAAGGGTTGGGTATTTTGGTTTGGAGGGGGGAATTTCCTTCTATCTATCTATCTATGTGCCCCTTAATCCCTCGTGGGACATAGGGCGGAAACAGTTGCCCTCCAGCGGACTCTGTTTTGCGCGACAGCTCTTAGCTCTGACCAGGATCTCCCAGTAGTTGCGGCCTCTGCTAGTAGGGTTCTCCTCCACGTTGTTCTAGGTCTTCCAACTCGACGGGATCCTTGCGGGTTCCAGTCAAGGGCCTGTTTGGCTAGATTTTCGTTATCGTGTCGCAAGGTGTGGCCAACCCAATTCCATTTCCTTCGCCTGATTTGGTCGTCTATCCTTTCTTGGCCGGCACGGCGCCATAGCTCTTCATTTGAAATTCTATCTTGCCAGCGGATTTTTAGGATACGACGTAGGCATCTGTTTATGAAGACTTGTAGGAAATTTCCTTCACAGCTTCCTATTGTTTTGGTGGTTCCGCATGGCGTCTGCAATGTGCATCTTTTGTTTTTGTCCACATTTTTCCCTTTACGCAGTTTGTTCTTTTTTATTATACTTACCTCGGCACCCGAGTCCACTAGTAACTGTACCCGACCGTCGCGACTAATACCTAATGGTAGCGTTACAAGTGGAATATGCGCCTGAGGCTGCCGAGTTTTCCCCTTTTTATTTCTACTTATTGTCGAGTCGAGGATTCCATTCGCTCACTGTGTGGCCTCATCTGTTACAGAAGTCACATTTTTTGGTGAAATTATATACTCTAGGTATGCCAGAGTTGTTGGAAATCTGGTTCTCTTCATTTCTTTGGGGAGCATTCCTAGAATGAGTGTTCGGGTGATGGGTGTTATTCGGGGGCGGAGTGTTACCGGGGCGTTGTGTATTTTGATTGCTGTTTCTTAGTCGCCTACAGTCCCGAATATCATGATTGTATTCCTGGAAATGGGTACAGAAGGGGGTATTTTTTCGCGCTAGGCACTCGCTATAAGTATGTCCCTTCCTGCGGCAGAAATTGCAGATCACAGCCGCTGTTGTTGTCCTAGGTCTGTTGGGCGGCATGTTTTGTGGTTGGTGCCAGCCTTTAGGGGGCGACTGCGTGCCCTGTGGGTAACTCGCGGTCATTGGAGTCGGTTTGTCATAAGTGGGCGTTTGTGTTGGTGGGTTCCAGCCAGGTGTGTATATTGTGGATCCACTGTTTCCGTTCGGGAATTGGGTTGTCGTATTATATATTCCATACTGAGGCGTGGGATTGGTGGTTGGCGGTGAGAAGTTTGTGGTATTTTGTGGCGGATAATATGCGGCATTCTGAACCGGATTGATGTGGAGTTTTGGTTACTTAGGGGCATGATGTCGGGGTAAATTGTAGCAGAGGCACAGGGCTGTAGGTTTAGGGCAGTTTGTTGTAGGCGCTCCATGTCTAGAGCCTTTTGAACTAGGTTGTCCAGAGTTTCTTGACCTATGGTTAGGAGGTACTGACAGAGGTGGGGATTGGTAACATCACTCCGTAAGGCATTTTTGGCGAAGTCTTCTAATAGAGTTTGAACTGCTGGTGCTGCTAATGCACCATATTTGGTGGTGGTTGCTTCCTTGCAAACTTGCAGCATTTGTTTAATTCTGGCCGTGAAGGCAATAAGGGTCTCCAAGGGGTATTGTCTGGTGGTAATCAATACCACTTCCTGGTAGATTTCTCGGGGTAAATATGTGTGGTTTAGTAGTTTTTCGGCATCCTCAAAAGTTGCCGGTTGTGTAGACGCTATGAGTTGGTACGCTTCACCGCGTAATCTGGTAGGGTATATTTGGAGAAACGCAGGTTTGTCCTGCTCACTGAGACACTGAAGCGCCCTTTTGCAGCAACCTATGCAGGTTTGCGATTCAACAACTATATTTGGGGACTGTCCACCAGAGAATATTGGGACTAGCTCCGAGGTTAGTCTAGCTACTCTGGTGAAATCCGCCATATTTAAAAATTTTGTGGTTTTGAGATCGTAATCGTCTAGCATCAGCTCCTGCTCGGAGTCTGACAGAGGTACGCTCACCCAATTTAGCAATACCTCACCCCTACTAGTTTTATCGACACTACCTGGCGAAATTTCTTCAGGCAATATATCTTTATTTTCGTTTTTGTTTTTATTATCTAATGGTTGAAGGCTTGGGAACCCCTTAAAATTCTTGATCTCTTGGGCGAATATTGTAGTCGCTTCCTGAAATTTACTTATTTGGGCGAGTCTTTGCTCGCGATTTTTTTTTTTAATTCTCGGTCAAGTCCTTCGCATTGAAAGATCGAGAGTTTCTGGTCTTCCCTTGCCTTACTATACAATTGCTTCAAATAATTTTGCAAACTTACTTGGCTAATTTCGGGTAAGAGTCTTCCGCTTCGAAGTCTTCTTGGTGATAAGGGGGTGTTGATTGATGTGGGAGTAGCAAGCGCTGCTCCTAGATGGTGTGATGTCGTTGGTACTGCAAATGGCGTTGAGGTGGCTGAAGATCCGTCTTGTCTAACAGCGGTGATTCGGGGTCGCTGGTTATTTCGTCCTGCTGTTGGTTTTGGTCCTGATGTGGATTAGTGGACATCAATTACGGGCAGGGATGAAGCCCGCGAAAGTCCCACGAAGATACTAATTGGGGGGTGTGTGCGTGTCCACCTGGAACAGAGGCACTTTTGAAGTACACCCCCGAGCGATGGTTCTTGTAGGATCTGAGACGTTAGCGACAGTTAACTTGGCTCCCAGAAGCCCGGCTCGGCTTTGGGTTTAAGGGTGTTGGTGCCGTACCCAGCACTAGTTAACTTTTCTCTAAACTTACCCAGATCCTACCGGCTGCGCCAGTGTAATATATGTATAAATATATTTTCAATTGCTTTATATATAGGAATGATTCTTGCTTTTTGCTTTAAATCTTCTTTGTATCTTTTCTGTTGTGAACTTTTTTCTGTGGCACAATTCTTATTTAACTGTTACTTACTTGTTCTCAACGGCTATATTTTATTTCTTTAATCCTCAACTGCAATACCTAATCACAACACAATTTTCTTTTCATGCTTCATTTTACTTCTTTAATTTCAATGCTTCTTCACAATACTTTAAAATCCACAATACTTTAAAATTAATTTCTTCTCAATACTTTAAATTAATCCTTTACTTTCAATTCCTCTTAACAATACTTTAAAATCCACAAGACTTTAAAATTATTTCTTTGCAATACTTTAAATTAATCCTTTATTTTCAATTCCTCTTCACAATACTTTAGAATCCACAATACTTTAAAATTATTTCTTCGCAATACTTTAAATTAATCTTTTACTTTCAATTGACATTATCAGTCGTCGCCGGTCAACCGAACGGAACCCCCTATTTAATTAACCCTCTTAACCAGACAGGTATAGTCTTTGAAGAAATAGGTGAACTACGGCTATACCCCCAGTATTGGAACATTTTTACGGAAATCGATCTGAGTGAATTAGACAACCAAGCGAGCCTGGCTGAGCATGCAGAATACTTAATAATGAGGTTATGCAAGGAAGAAAATGAGACGCAAGAGATATGCCAAACACAACAGTGGCATATCCATTCGGTAATTGAAACGATTAAAAGGCGAACAGGGGTAATACGTGACCTAATTAGCCCACATCGGCAAAAACGGTCTCTCTTCGACGGAATAGGGATGGGGTTGCATTATATATTCGGGACGATGGACCATCAAAACGAGGAAGAAGTATACAGCAGACTAAGTGAGTTGGAGACCGGACAGACAGCACTCCTAGAACTTGAGAAGCAGCAAATTAGTGTGGTAAATACAACCCTAAGGGAACTGCAAAAGCCATTATCCACATTACTGGACAGACAACAGCAAATTGCATACCAGATCAACGAAATGCAAACCATATCGGAACAAACGAAGAAACTACAGCTGAGACAAGATATAACAGCGAACATTCTCCTACTGGTCATCGAAATAGAATCGAGACAACAGACGTTAATGGATGTAATAGTGGCAGTGGTAGTGGTAATAGTGTAATAATCAAGTACACCCACTACTCGTCTCGCCCCGCACCTTAACCGATGTCCTCAAGCGAACTACAAATTCATGCGGAAGGTGCCTTCCGATAATACATATATAAAATAGCCAAGACAGATTCACATCTGTTGCAAAACAAATTGGTAATCAGAATTAGTTTGCCCATCTTCAATTTGCCCAAACTACGTTACTTCAAAATATGGTGCTACCCAATGCACACCGGGAAAGGACGTTCGGTAGTACCGGACGTCGGTCACTCACACATAGCCATACACTACCCCACTCAAGTCTACACGCTACTCAATTACCAGAGTACACACTCCTTCGCTAAAATAACGGATAACCTAAATGGGTCCACCTACATTGGCGAACTAAATACACCACTGTCCCAGGCCGGCCTCACGAAAGACTGTACCTAGAAAATGCTGCTAAACCCGTTGGGGGAAAAAGTGCCCAAAATCGAATGCCCACTGAGAGCCCAAATACCCCCGAAAAATTTACTAATTAGAATGGATAGACCTAATACATGGTTATTCTCATTCACGAACCCTCAAGCCGACATAACGTGCGAAAATCAATTGGCAATAGTAAGAACCGAACAGCTGGGTATCCTAACTCTAACCCAGCCATGTAAGCTACAGATCCAGGAACACACCTTATACCACCAAGGGGCCGTAGGGCGACCGCTATCATTCGTACAACCTCACTACTTCCCGTTGAACAACCCCAAACTGACAAGCCTCAACAGCACCACTCTATCCACGATTAAATCCCATGGAATCCACAATTCGACGCAGTTAGTGCTGGAACGAGGAGCATACAACGCGTGGCACCAAAGTACGGCACCATTGTATAAAATCTTAGATCAGTTGAATCAGCTGGAGCAAAATAGGTAGCACCCAAAACACTACCCGTGGTCGCTGACTTCAATATCGTTCAGTAGCCTGATCCTCACCCTACTCGTATTGTACGCACTGTTCCGGATATTGAAGGTAACAAAAAAAATGTTTGGGGAAAAACAACTGTACAAACAGGGACGGATGATCGGCAGGAAACGGCACATACCCGGGACAATACCCCAAGTCTGCCTACATGACACTACCTAGGGCCGTTCAATTAGTAGGCGAAAGAACTTTATACTAAAATCAAAAAGAATTCCACAATACAGCAAAAAAAAAAAAAATAATAGTAATAAACTTAAAAAGAAAAAGCAAAAATAAGTAAGTAAAATAAAATATAGTTACGCTAATTAAGAAAAATTAGATGTAAGCAAAATGTCGAAAGAACAAAATAAACAAAATTTACCAAAACAAAATAAGCTAAGAAAAATTAGATGTAAGCAAAATGCCGAAAGAAGAAAGAGAGAAAAATCCACAATACCGCAAAAGTAAACATAGCATTGAATGTTTGAAACTAAGAAAAATTAGATGTAAGGAAAATGTAGAAAGAAGAAAAAGAGAGAAGTGCCATAAATAATCTAACTAAAAAGCATTTTTTAAAAGTCAATTTAGAAGAAATACGGTATGAAAAGTAGTAGAAATTAAAGCAAACCAAATTCCACAAATCCACAATGCTCTATTCGTTTGGCTAAAAGGTACAATTAAATAAAATACTCGCATTATCTTTTCAAATTTAAATAAAATGTTTCTTTTTATTTCTTTTTGAGCTTACATTCGTACAAATAAAAAACCTACAAACTAACTACAAATAAGAACAACCGAGTCGCTGTCGCCATTGCGGCGGAATAACGCCATATCCAATAGGTCTTCCCGCGCCGTCCAACATAAACCCGGGCCCCTCGAAAATGCAAGGCTATGCCCGGGTTGTGGAAAAAGTCCAGCCCCAACAGGACGTCCTCTTCTAACTCCTCCTCGTTTACCACTACAAAACTCTGGAGGAGCTCCTGCCCTGAACCCTTATACGGAGGTCCCGCACAAGTCCCACGATTTTGATCAGGGTCCCGTTCACAGCATATAAAGTGAAGTCCCCGGGATAAGGGATAACACCAAATGGCCCAGAACAGGACGCCCGACTTAACTTAAAGGATTATTTAAAAAAAGGAAAAAAAAATCAAATATATAAAAAAAAACACAAATTAATTTATATTAATTATATTAACTTTATTCAAAAAGAAAGATTTCGCGGTTGAGCTTCAGCTCAACTTTCCCGCTCCGAATTCAAATTCAGACTGTTACAATTATTTTAAGTTTTCTTTTGCAAGGTTCTTATTATTATTATTGCTAGTACAATAATTTGCATGATCGTCAGTTTTACTGTGATCATGTCTCGTTTCTAAGAAATGGTACCATGGGAACATTAAATGGAATTATTAAAGAATTTAAATTCAATACTTTTGTTTTGTCTTGAGGAGTTTAAATTTAGTCATGATGATTTCTTTAATTTTGTTATAACAAAATTATTTTTCATTAAAACAATATTAATTATTATTGGGAACTTTAATAATCAATTTGGAGGAGATGATTGAGAATATTTGTCAATGATATCCTCCAAATTGATGTTAGATCCACTTTGGGATATAACTCCTCCCCTCCTGGTTTTTGGATTCTCCTGAATCCTGTTTTTTATCTTTATTTTAATATTCTTTTGTTTGCAATATATAAAGATTACAAATATGATTATTGCAAAAACTATTAATGAACTTAAACTGTAGTTAATGATTATATGATATTTGATTTCCTTTATGTTCCCGATATTCTTAGTATTGTTCAATTCAATTTCATCAAATTTTATTTCTTCATATTTATATGTAGGTACTATTTTCATATTTTGGAATTACGAATGTTTCTTTAAATATAGTTAATCTATTACTGAAATCTTTGTTATTAATTCTAACGGTACAATTACTAAAGTTTATAAAATAATTTCCTTTAAGTGACAGAATTCTTTCATCACAAGTACTTTTTAGCTTTCCTACTTCGATATTATTTATAATTATTATATTATCCTCAATTAGTAGAATTTCTTCTTTTCTATTATTAATAAATCGGCAGTTCCCTATATTTATGCAATTTCTACTTTCTTTTAATTCTCTAAGCGATTTACCTTCGAAGTACATATGTGTAAATTCGTCCGTTATGTCGTATTATATATTCCGTCCATTAAAAATGGCCGTTTTTTGATATTTAATTATAGGGAGTGTAATTATCGTAGAACCTTGTGTCAAAGTAAAAACCATTTTTTGTTAATAACAAAAAAACTGAGGGTGCCACGATAAAACGAAAAAAACCATTAAAATTAGAAAAAATCGGAGCTCAAAAAAGTGCAAACGAATAAGAATGTATTTTTTTAAAGTCAAGATTTGTAGAACGTAATTATTCCACAGTGTCCCGTTTCTTTTTTATGGAACATTGCTATTTGCTTCTTTAATTCCTCGTCGTTCTCTATATCCTTTGCAAAATGACTACACTTGACGAATTTTATGATTTCCCGATTTGGGTATAATTCTTTTAATTTTTCTTGTAGTTTATTATAATCTCCATCACTTAATTCTGTGTATATTCCTATTCTGCCCTTTTCGATATATCTCCGAAAAATATCAGTTTCTTGTTCTATGTCGTTTTTCTCTATAAATATTCTTCTGTTATTGAAAATTTTTATAAATTCTTTTTGTTTTTCTTCGACAAACATTATTTGTTGCTTAAATCTATTAACCACTGTTTCTAACAGGGGTATATGATTACTGAGTTCTTCTTCCTGGGAGTGGGTGGTCTGTATTTCACCCGATCCTTGTGGGATAATACTAGAATTTCCTGTGTCTGGTTGGTTTTCCGTATTTTCTTCTAAAGAATTAATATTCATTTCATTATTATTCATATCTTCGACTGTATTGTCAAAGGATTTATTTTTATGATTCCTTGTTTTACACTTGTTTGCCTCGACTGAATTAATTTCGTTAGTTTCTGAATTTATACGACTGAGGAAATCAGCGACTTTGTTGTCTTTTCCCTTAATATAATCAATTTTTGTATCATACTCGCCTAATTGGATTAACCACCTCTGTAAGCGAGGGTTAATATCCTTGCCAGTATGCTTTGCTTGCAACCATTTAATGGGTTGATGGTCTGTTTGCAAATCGAATTCTTTACCGAAAATATAGGGTCGGAAATACTTGGTTCCCCAAACGATGGCAAGCAATTCCTTTTCAATAGTTGAATAGTTCTTTTCGTGATCATTTAGCGTCCTAGAGGCGTAACATATGGGGTGTCCCTCTTGTGTTAGGACGGCTCCGATTGCTAAGTTACCGGCATCTGTGATAAGTTTAAATCTCTTATTGAAGTTAGGGTATCTCAATATAGGGTGGCTGGTAACCAATTCTTTAAGCTGTTCAAAAGCCGCGATGTAACTAGGGTCATTTGGGTTTATTTTGCTCCCCTTTTGAAAATACTTAACCATTGGACCTGCTACCCTGGCATAATCCTTCACGAATTTCCGGTAATATCCGGTTATTCCCAGAAAGGATTTTATCTGCTTTGTGGTAGTTGGCAATTTCTAGTCACTGACTATATTTGCACTTTATCAATTCAACTTTTTTGTTTCTGTTCCACCAATTAACTTTTTCTTCTGATGTTTGATTTAAAAAAAAAAAAAAAAAACAACGTTATTTAATTGACACGGTAAAGTGCTTAACGATTAAATTATTTATCGATAGGCTGTGTTCAGTCTTATAAGTGTTTCCTAAAAAATATATATATTATCAAATAATAAAATAGATATTTCCAAACATACTTACCTTAAAATAGTCCCCGTGTCCCTCCGGTCAAAGGTAAACAGCCGGCAGTATCCATCCTAAAATGAAAACAAAATCACTACAAAGAAATAATTCTTACAAAAAAACCACTCATCTGATAACACTGAAGCTCCACCGCAACATAACCCATAGCTCCCACCAGGACCCTGAAAAATATACGTAAAATTAATTAAAAATAAAATACAAAAACCCCAAAAAAACATAACTCACCCAGCGATGACATGTCAAATGTCAAACAACACAAACACAAAGGGAAAACACAACTTGCAGCAGAGTTCTGCGATTCCCCACCAGGTTCCACTGACGCATTACAGATCCCGAAGCTCCCCACCAGGTTCCACTGACGCATTACAGTGGAGCAAATAAATACCAGAACGCGTAGAGCAAAAGCTCAAATCTGTTAGATCCACTTTGGGATATAACTCCCGCATAACCGATAGGGCGCACCCGCAATCCAGAGCGCCCTGCAGACGCATGGAAAAGTCCACCAAGGTGACCCCCACGTAGTAGGCGGGGAAAGCACCCAAGCGCGATGGCCCCACGAAAGGAGCCGCTTCCACTGATGTAGATGGCGTTGGGGCTAGGGGCGATGGCGACGGCTCGGGGACGGATGAGCGTTGGTTTGGGCAGTCCTCCGCCTTGTGTCCAAAAACACCACACAGGAAACAACTGCCCCATGCCCTCCTGGGCAAACGACAAATGGATGCGAAGTGACCTCTGCGCCCACAATTGTAACATTTGGCGGAAGCAGCCGCAGGCCCCGTCCGAACCGAATTAGAAGGGCCCGTAGTTTCAAACTGCCTTGGTAGCCCCCCTACTCGACCATCACGCCAGCCCCCATGGCCTCCACGCCAACCACCTAGACCACCTCCATTTAGCGTTATCGCTTTCCACAACGCCTCGAAATTCCTGCAATCCATAGGCTAAAAACAAAAAAAAAGGTTTTTTATTAAAACCAGAATCCCCATTGGTCGAGACACCTAATATAAAATAACACCAAGCCCCAACTCACCAATGAAAATAGGAAACACGTACGAAACAGAATAACGCTAGGAAACACGTCAAGTCCAACACAAGAAATTTAGGAACTAAAGTTGAACACCCTCAACACAAAGTCGACACAGTAGTGCAACAAAGGTTAGCTTTAAATTAATTTACTTTAAATTAATCCTTTACTTTCAATTCCTCTTCAGAATACTTTAAAATCCACAATACTTTAAAATTATTTCTTTGCAATACTTTAAATTAATCCTTTACTTTCAATTCCTCTCCACAATACTTTGAATCCACAATACTTTAAAATTATTTCTTCGCAATACTTTAAATTAATCTTTTACTTTCAATTCCTCTTCACAATACTTTAGAATCCACAATACTTTAAAATTAGCAATAAACAGGCATGCAGCTCTGCTCCTATCAGAAGGTTTCCCTGTCTTTTGGGAAATCCTTTCAATAGAGGTAACAGAGTCAAAAATTCAGGATGTCGGTGCTTGATCCCTATTGGATCTGACTCTATTTTGTTAAGAGGTTGGTTGAAAGTAATTGTTATCTCATATTCTAGATATCTGGTTTCAACTCTTTGATGAATCATGTCTGGGGTTTGAGGAGCGGGTTGTAGAGGTTTGGGGACAACAAGATTTGAGTTGATTAAACTCTTGAGTTTTGTAATCTGTTCCTTTAAATCATCTATGGTTTGCTGTGAGTTATTTTGAAGGGCCATATTATCCTCTCTTGCAGTCTTTAACTGAGTATGAATATCCAATTGAGTCTCTCTCTCTGCTAAGGCCACCTTTAAAGAAGAAAATACCTTCTCCAAATCTTTTACTGCACTATCCTCAGCTTGACATCTTGCACCAGTAAGCATGTAAGTCTACTTTTTGTCCATTTCCTCTTTGAGTCCTTTATTCTGTTGTAAGTCCTCAACACAAGAAATAAACAGCTGTGGAACAATTTTTGATCTTTCAGATTGCCACATGTGATACAATTGGGAATTAGGGCATATGGTTAACCAATCTAACAATATAGATGTTATATCATTTTCAGTCACAAATTTGGGTGGATTGACTGTCTCTACAGGAGGTAGGGTCCTCTGAGTCACAAACTTCTTGACCTTGGTCGGTCTGTTGTTCTTACCCAATCCTCCTAAATCGGGGATGAGAGATGTTGGGGTCACATTTGGTTTTTTTGGGGGCAATGCCGGAGGTAGAGAAATTAAAGTTTCTTGCTCAGTAAAGAGTTTGTCCTCATCATGCCCGAGTGAGGCGCAAATTTGATTAATCTTAGGTGACCTAATCTGTCCGCGCATGTCGGTGTCTGGATCTTCAATGGATATCGAATGTGCCATATTGATTTTTCTTGATAGGTTATAATTTATTATATTCTCATTATTTCTTCGCAATACTTTAAATTAATCTTTTACTTTCAATTCCTCTCCACAATACTTTGAATCCACAATACTTTAAAATTATTTCTTCGCAATACTTTAAATTAATCTTTTACTTTCAATTCCTCTTCACAATACTTTAGAATCCTCAAGATTTTAAAATTATTTCTTCTCCCAAGCGCCCATTGATAAACCGAACTCAAAACAACAACTCGTAAGGACTTGTCCGGTTCGCGATTCAAAAAACAACTCGTAAGGACTTGTCCGGTTCGCGATTCAAAACAACAACTTGTAAGGACTTGTCCGGTTCGCGATTCGAAGCCCAACAACTATTCTTGACTTGCGCGCTCCGCGTTTCAAAACCAACTCTTAAGGCTCGGGCACACAGAAAGCGGTCTGTCGCGGCGGGCAGCGATCCAGCGGTCATCGCGGCGATCTGCGATATGGGGCTACATATAGAACGCGATATTTTTGTGTGAGCGGTCCAGTCTGGTCGCGTTCTTCTAGGGAAATAGTAGTGAATTTTCTTATTTATTTACATACATATATTGAGTATGACCTCGGACGAAGAACTCCTCCTTCTGTTATTAGCTTTGCAAGGCAAAAAGAAGAAAAGACGATGTTGGGTCCATGAAATTAATAAGAAGAGAGAACAATTAGGGGAATACCACCGCTTATGTATAGAATTGGAGTCACATGAAGATAGATTTTTCAAGTATTTTCGTATGTCTCGAGAATGTTTCGAGGAATTGCATGATTTGATAAAATGCAGGATTGAAAAGTGTACTACGAACTGGAGAAAACCAATTGTAACAAGGCAAAGACTAGCCATATGTTTAAGGTAAGTTATGAAACATATATTAAAAACAAACAAAAGATGAAGGAAATTACAAACTTAAAAATCGTTATTAATTATTATTAGAATTAAAATTTTGCAGTACACCACGGCCAGAAAGAAATGCATTGCCACAATTTATAGTTGAATGTGATCCCATGCTAAAATCCAATGTTTCTTCAGTGTAGTTATAACTTGTGAAACCCTGTGTTTCCAATAAATTTGAACTTGATGCAGATATTGTTTGTGATACCACTTTTTTTCTTTTTTTTTTTTTATGTGACAGTGCTAAGCTCAGGAGTCACCCTTTGTACTACCAGTCCGTCATGTCATTTGTCACGTCATGGTGCAATGTCTAGCAGTAAGCTTAGTACGGGGAGGGGAGGGGGGTATAGGTTAAGGGTTAAAAGGAACGGGGGGGTATTGAAGAAGGTGGTGATGAACCCTGCGTTTGAACTCTTGGATGTTGTAGGAGCTCGGAAATCCTGACTGCGAGAGACTATTCCACAGTCGAGTTGTTCTATTAACAAACGAATTCATATCTTGTTGAGTGCGAGAAAGGGGGAGTTGCAGGTGAAGGGAATGAGACGAGTGGGCTAATCTGGTGTTGCGGTTATAAGATTGCCGTGGAGGCAGGAGAGCGTTTAACTCGGAGGAACAGTCATTATGATAGTAGCGATAAAATTTAGTCAATGCTGCTACATTCCTACGGTGGCTGAGGGGGTCGATGGTGGAGCCAGCGGTGTCGTCATCAATTAATTTAAGGGCCTTTTTTTGGACCTTATCTAACCATGCCAAGGTGGTTATTGGAGCGCCGCCCCAAACGAGGGAGTTATATTCGAGAAGAGGCCGAATGTAGGATTTATAAATAACAGCGCGGGCCGATGGCTGGAGGAGGAACTTGCACCTCTTAAGAAATCCCAAGCACTGGGATGCTTGTTTGGCGATTTGGAATATGTGATCATTCCAACGAAGGTCTTTGGCTAATGTCACGCCTAAGATGTGTAGGGATGGGTCGGCCTTTAGTTCAACGTCATCCACTGTCAAGGATGGTGAGGTGTTGAACTTCTTTTTTGAAATAAGACAGTACTTGGTTTTAGAGGGGTTGAATTTGACACGATTCTTCTCTCCCCAATATAGAATTAGTTTGATGTCTTTTTTAATAGAGTTGAACATTAGTTCACGATCATCAAGACAGGATCTGGCATGTGTCCGTCTTGTATCGAAGCTGTACGAGTAACGTAGAGTACCGTCGTCAGCGAAGCTGAGAAGTGGGTTGGAGGGGATTGAAAGTAGGTCATTTATAAAGATGAGAAAAAGGGCTGGTGATAAAATTGACCCCTGAGGGACCCCCGCAGAGATGAGGTGAGATTCAGATTTGACGCCATCCAATAATACCTTAATTGAACGGCCGGAAAGGAAACTCTCAACCCACTTATACAGAAGTAAGTCAATTCCAATAGCTTGGAGTTTAGCTAACAAGGCTGAGTGCCATACTCTATCAAAAGCCTTGGAGATATCCAAAGCAACCAAACTAGATTCGCCAGATCCATGCAAACTTCGGCTGAGGTGTTCTGTAAGGCAAACTAAAAGATCACCAGTGGATCTTTTTTGACGGAAGCCATACTGTTTGTCGCTGATAAGTTGGTTGGATTCTAGATATCCCATAAGCTTTTTGTTAATTATCGTCTCCATGGTTTTGGAGAGAATAGAAGTAATTGCTATTGGGCGGTAGTTGGAGGGATCGCTGGAGTCACCTTTTTTCGGTATTGGCTGAACATGGGCAAGTTTCCAAGAGTCTGGGTAAACTCCGGAAGAGTATGATAGGGCAAAAAGTTTGCGCAGAGGTCTAGCCAAAGGTGAGGCGCATTGTTTTAAGACGATAGGGGGTATATTATCGGGTCCAGTCGATTTGTTTACATCGAGCTCCTTGAGGCACCTGTACACCTCGCGAGTCCTGAAGAAAACCCTGTCCATTAGATGAGCGCTGAGCTCAAGAACCGGGGGTAGCATATCAGTTTGGGGTAAAGAAGAATTGGAAGCAAACAGAGATGCTAATAAATCGGCCTTGGATTTGCTGTCTGTTATCACCTTCTCATTGTGGATAAGTGAAGGAGTTGTGGATGAAGTGAAATTCTTCTTAATGGAGCTTACCAAGGACCAGAAGTTCTTGCTACCAGAGGTTGCATTAAGGAGTTTACTTCTCAACTTGCTGTCAAATGAATTTTTGACATTCCTGATGGTGACTTTACAGGAATTTCTTAGTTTTATATACTCTGCACGGAGCGATTCACTCGGGGAGCTCTTGTAAGCTCGAAAGGCGGCTTCTTTATTTCTGATTGCATTCATACACTCCTGATTAAACCATCTGTTGGGCCTAGCCTTCACAGATTTAGTAGTATGAGGAATGAACAAATGCATTCCTGCCTGTATGATCCTAGAAATACGGGTAGCGGCAGAGTTGACGTTTTTGTTTCGGAAACACAGGTTCCAGTCAGTAGATTGGAAAAAATTAATAAGCCCCAACCAATTGGCCTTCCCATAATGCCATACAGTTCTTCTAACTGGTTTGGGAGGGGTGGGAAATTTGAATGGGAAGCTAGCACTTGTCAAAAATAAACTCAGCGGGAGATAAAAGACAGGATAAATTTGTAATTGAAAGAAAATACTTTTACTTAACAACTTTATTAACGATTTATAATTTTCGGTACTTGCGCACTGTCCGGCATAATCGTCGCAACTGATCTCTCTCACGCTAGAATGATGAGTCTAAGTATAGATGTACGAGTATATGTATGTAGATTTTCAACATCCTCCGCCCGGCGCATCCGCAATATTGTTAGATAATTCTAAGGGATACAGAAGTTGCACAGCTCTTCGAAACTTAGATCCATTGGCTAAGCGAACCTCACAAGCACGAATCTTCCCATCTCTTCCAGGAAAAGTAGACTCAACTCTCGCTAGCTTCCAAAGAACGCGCGGCAATGATGAGTCGTGTAGGAGAACCACGTCACCTACGTTGATATTTGTTGATGAAAGTCTCGCCGAATGATGCGCGGACCTGAGCTGCTGCAGGTATTCTGTTCTCCAACGTTTGATAAAAATATGTGTTGAGCGAAGGCGCGTCTTCCACGCAGAACGAAGATCATTATCTTGAATCTTTGAAGAATCAACTTGAAGTGGCATTGAAAAACATCCAAGTAAAAAATGTGCAGGTGTCAGAGGGGAAAGATCTAAGGGATCATCACTTATGTATGATAAAGGTCGAGAGTTAACCATGCATTCAGCCTCAGTCAAAAATGTATGTAGTTGCTCTGAAGTGAGCGTAGATCGTCCAACTGTGACCCGTAGTATCTCCTTAACACTTTTAACTAGGCGCTCCCAAAAACCACCCCACCAGGGGGCACGCTCAGCTATGAAACTCCATTCTATCCCATGGTTACTAATGAAACCTTGTAATTGATCTGAGTATACTATATCTCCAAGTTGTTTGAGATCTTTAGATGCTCTTTTGAAGGTCATAGCATTATCTGAGATGAATCTTTTAGGAGTTCCTCTGCGCGATATAAAGCGCCTTATTGCCAGAATACAGGAATCGTTGTTCAAGCTAGGAACCAGTTCAAGATGAATGGCACGAACGGTAGCGCACGTAAATAATAAAATATACACCTTAGATGTAGCGATATCTCCGTCTGAAAGCTTCACATAAAGAGGGCCAGCAAAGTCTATGCCCGTTGTTTCGAACGGCCGTGAAGCATTTAATCTACTTCTAGGTAGAGGTGCAAAAGGCTGAACAGCAGGCTTTCCCTTAAGGCGTTTACAAACGCCGCATTTCGCTAACGTTGATTTCACCAGCTGACGAGCTCTTAGAATCCAAAATTTCTCTCTAATGCGTACTAATGTAGTGTTGACTCCTCCGTGGAGTACTCGCTCGTGAGCGTCTAAAACAATAAGTTTTGAAAAATAACAATTTTTTGGTATAATTACTGGAAATTCTGCATCATATCCCATACTCGCTTCTTGTAGCCGAGTTTTAACTCGCAGCAAACCATTTTCATCCAAAACAGGGTCTAAGGAATAAATACTAGACGAAGATATTGACTTCCCACCTTTTAACGCTTTTATTTCTGCACTGTAAAACTGTCGTTGTACGAGCTGAATCCAAACTAACTCGGCCTTCTGAAGTTCGTTAGCTAATATATGAAGACTGGTATGTGAATCCTTTCGATGAAAAATGAAACGCAGCACGTATGCTGTTACTCGGAGAAGCCTTCGATAATTACTAAATTTTGTAATATCAACAGGTAGAACTTCTGTCTGGTTAACTTCTGGCTTGTATCCTTCATCTGCAGCCATAAGGCAGGTTAGAGGCGACGTATTGTTAAGTTTGCAATTAGTTTGCGGCGAAGGCCAATCCTCAATCTTATTTGACAACCAGAGTGGTCCATGGAGCCACACTGATGCATGAACCAGTTTAACTGCACTTATCCCACGTGTCAGCAGGTCGGCAGGATTTTGATCTCCAGGGCAATGTTTCCAAGTAGCATTCTCAGTTAAATTCCTGATTTCAGTCACACGATGCACAATGTAAGGTTTCCATCTTCTTATATCTCCGTTTATCCAGTGGAGCGCGATGTTTGAGTCTGACCACAAGAATGCACAATCCCAGGTTACGTCAAGATTTTTCTGCAGGAAACTCAAGAGACGCGATGCTATCAAGGCAGCGGTCAATTCCAGCTTTGGTAAAGTGAGTTCGGAATCACCGGACGATTTAATGGGTGCAACTCTATTCCTCGAAGTAAGATACCTTACGCTAATGTCACCATCTTCGTTTAAGCTTCTGATATAGGCGACTACTCCGTAGGCACTGAGACTAGCATCAGCAAATATGTGGAGTTGTACGTTGGTACGGTTAGAACTAGTGAAGACACATCTGGGTAATACCATATTATTTAATACTTGCATATCCGCGATACAGGAATTCCAAGTTGTTAAGAGTTGGGGAGGCAGAGGCTCATTCCATTCAAGTTTAGATTTCCAAGTTTCCTGAAACAGTATCTTCAATCTTACCACGAAGGGTCCAAGTATACCTAGGGGATCGTATATACGAGCAACAAACTGGAGTATAATTCTCTTCGTAACGTTTTCCGTTGGCACCGATTGCATTACTTGCCGCAAATCAACAGTAATTTCATCAGTTGAATAAAACCATATTATACCCAAGACCTTTTGCAAATTGTTTGTAATGAGATGCTGTTGGATTCTGGATCGTAGCTCCTCGCTATTTGAATTCCATTTCCTTAAAGTCATGGAGGCTCGTTTTAATATATCGCAAGCATCAGTGTAAATTTCGTAGGCAGTCCGGTCATTGTCTACACTCAAGATTAAGTCATCCATATAGAAAGATCTTTGCAGTATTCGACACGTGTTTGGATATGAAAAAAACTCGTTCTCTAAATGTTTCTTTAATGTAGATGTTAAAAGAAAAGGACTACAAGTAACTCCAAAAGGTACACGAGTCATTCGAAATTCATCGTAACTAGGGAGCTCACTTAAATTATCTACTTTGCGCTGAAACCAAAGGAACCGAAGAGCATCGCGATCCTGTTCTGCTAGAGAAATTTGCAGGAATGCCTTCTCGATGTCGGCCACTAAACCAATCCTACCAATACGGAAATTCAATAGCACAGACAGAATATCGGGTAGAAGGTTTGGTCCTGCAAATAAATTATCATTCAGAGATAAACTGTCTTGTGCTCGCGCTGACGCATCAAAAACGATCCTTGTTTTAGTAGTTACGCTTTCTTCTTTATAGACGGGTCGATGAGGCATGTAAAAAGTTCGCGAAGGAGTTTTTAGATCCGAATTTGCCCTCTCCGCAAACCCAGAATTTATTAATTCCCACATAGCGGAGTCATATTCCTGTAGCTTTCCAGTATTACGTTTTAATTTCCTAACTAAACCATCGAGTCGTATAAGTGCATTCTTCCGATTATCACTTAATTCTATTTTGTCGTTTCTCCACAAAAGAGATGCTTCATACCTTTGTCCTGTTTTTTTAATGTACTTATTTATGTCAACATTATTAGATTCTACGGCACTTGGATTATCTATGCCGATAGTTTCAAGGTCCCAAAACTGTTTAATCTGATTATCGGTATATAGACTTACTTGCAATGCCATCGTTTTTGTGCTCTGGCGTACTCCATCATCGTGTTGTTCGTCAGGAGCTGGCCCTTGTATGGTCCAGCCGAGAATGGTTTTTATTGCTGTTAAACGCGGCGATAATCTCTTAATGTGGTTATGATGTACGAAACTCCAGTAATAGTCTGCGCCAATGAGTAGGGAAATTCCACCTTCAGGATCACCGTTTTCTCTTGAATCTGCAAGGATAAAATTAGAAAAATCGGCACAGGTTAAATTAGGTACCGGCAAGGTGTCCAAACAGATGTCTGGTGTTTCTACTGCCACGATTGTCACGTTTTCGTTGTAATGCTGGCTTCTAACTATAACCTTTACTCGATTGCAGACTCGTTGCGGAGGTGCTTCTGTGGTTCCAAATGGCAAAATGCTTATGACGACCGTGTCTACAATTTCTAAATTTAGCTTCCTTGAAACTTCTTCCCTAATATAGGATCGTTGACTGCATCCGTCAAAAACAACTCTTGCGAACACTGATTCTGTTGTCTTTTCTGATGAGAGAAATGCACACGAAGTTTGCAGGTACACTTCAGATGACTGTTGGGAGGAAGAACACAAATTTGTTGTTTGTTTTACGACGGCTGCATTATTTTGATCGCATTTTTGTAAACGTTGGTCTGATAATTTGCGGCTGTAGCTGGGATCACATAATGAAGTGGCATGATTGCCGGTGCATGTATTGCAGCGAATGGCTCGATTACGACACGTTTTAGAACTATGACCCCGTCTTGTACACTTAAAACAGCGGCCTTCTCGTTTGAGCTTATCTTTTCGCTCAGAAATTGATAGATTAGCAGTACAATCCTCGGACTTATGCGAATTTAATTTGCAAAAACAACAATAAATCTTCACTTCACTCGGGAGTAATAAACCGGTTGCTGTTTTCATCATTTTGGGACTAGATTGCTTATGAGGAGGTCGAGCTTCATTTGCCTTTTCTAAAGATTCTACCTCTCTCTTTAGAAATTTCAATATAGGCGTAAATTGCTTATCACCGACAATACTAACAGAGCATACACTATCACTTGAACCAGGTTCGAGATCTTTTGTTGATGATGACGATTCAACTTGGTCCAATACATCAGCAGTTATACGATGGAACTCGATTCTCAGTTCGGACGGCATACATTTAAGCAGCACACTTCTCAGCATTATAGAATAATGAGAAGTTGGAATGCCAATTGCGGTAAGTGACCTGGTGCTTGTTACGACAGAGTTGTAGAGGCGGCGTAGAGCAATTACATCATAGCGGGAATGTACTGGAGATAAAGCCATCAGCTGTCGCATAGTCTTGTCTACGATTTTATCGTTGTCTCCATATTCATCTTTCAATAGAGTTATGGCCGTATCGTAATGGGATTGTGTTGGTGTAAGTCCTGCTATAGATTCTGCGGCTTGTCCAGTTAAGAGCGACTGCAAATAGTTGAACTTTTCTGCTCCATTCAAATTTAAATTTTCATGCACTGACGTGCGAAACTGCTCCCAAAATGGCAACCATTCCTTCAAGTCACCAGAAAACTTCTTGAGATTAAGCTTTGGCAATTTCACTGAGCTTTGGTTCGTGGTAAGAAGATTTTGCTGATTACCTTCCATCGCCGCGTTTTGAGTTGATCTCAATTTAGCGAGGCGTTGCTTGATACGAGCTATCATGGATATGGCTTTATCGTCGTAGTCTGCAATAGACTCACATTCCTTGGAAATGTCCTCTGCCTTAATTGAATGTCGAACTGCGTTGTTAGCCTTATTGAGACTATCTCTTGTTGCCGTTATGCGTTCCAAGAACACCATAAGTTCCTCTTCGATGGTATCAAAGTTTTCTGCATTTTGAGGTTTAACTTGCGATTCAGGCGACTGTAGATATTCGGACACGCTCTTATGCAATTTAGTTAATTGTCCTCGATAAGTCGCTCTAGTAGTGATATCCATTTTTTATTGACGACCGATATTTCAACGAGTAATTTAACACCTTCTCTTTTCTTTCCGTTAGATTATCCTACTTAGTTATTACTTTACAATTCCCGGGTTTCGGCACCAATGTCAAAAATAAACTCAGCGGGAGATAAAAGACAGGATAAATTTGTAATTGAAAGAAAATACTTTTACTTAACAACTTTATTAACGATTTATAATTTTCGGTACTTGCGCACTGTCCGGCATAATCGTCGCAACTGATCTCTCTCACGCTAGAATGATGAGTCTAAGTATAGATGTACGAGTATATGTATGTAGATTTTCAACAGCACTAACTAGGCAGTGGTCCGAATTGCCGAGAGGTGAATCAACTGTGACGGAATAACGCGCTGGATGAGAAGTTAGAAAAAGATCAAGGAGATAGGTTCCTTGATCAGCAACATCAGGGACTCTCGTGGGATGATCAACAATTTGATGCAAATTATTGGTGTCTGCAAAGAGCTCGACGTCCTTGCCAGAAACACTGGTGCCATTTGAGTAAGTCAGCCAGTTTACATTGTGAACATTGAAATCACCCGCAACGATGATTTCACACTCAGGATTGGACGACAAGAATCCCGAGATTTGTTCGGAAATAGTATCAAAAGATAAGGTGGAGGCTTCGTTACTTATGTTAGGGCTTCTGTATAGGAAGCAGAAGAATATGACGTGGCTTTGGAAAATGATTTTAATCCAAAGATAATTAAAATCTGAAGTCGCGCTGGAAAATATTTTATAATAAGCCACGTCGTCCCTAACATAAATGGCAATACCCCTATGGGGGGAGAGGTTGTGCACTAAAGTGTACCCCGATATCTGGTAATGACTTAAGTCATTATCCGGTGATATTTGGGTTTCACTAAGTGCGAAAATTGGGGGTTTAAAATTCAGTAGGTGGCACTCAACAAAAGAGAAATTCGCATGAAGTCCACGAATGTTACATAAGTCAATGACAAAGCGTGACTCGTAACGGGACTTCGTTTGCGCGGGCTCTATCGCCACATTCTTGGAGATTTTTCACGGAATTACACTTGTCGCAACCATCAGGGTCAATGAAATTTGTCTGCGTCAAAGTGTTATGCCTTTTGAGACGGGGCAAACTTCATCGACCGACAGATTTTGGGCGCGACACTTGCAGGGCCGAGAATGGAGTGAGGGTAGTATAGGAAGCAAAGGGAACTTACTTGCGCTGTTCGTCGGTCGCTGGTCTGTAGAAGGGTGATGAAGCCTTCGCTTTAGCCTGCAGCACGATTTTTTTCACTGTTTTTTTATTGTACACAATAATTTTATCCCGTTTTTATTTTATTTTTGTTATTATTTTTTGTTTGTTTCTTTCTCGGGGGGTTTTTTTTTTGTGGCGTGTTTCACGGACCGGATCAGCACACGTCCGCACTCCTCGCTATCCACGGCCAAACTCCACTTGTTCATTAAGCTCATTCAGTTCGATTTCTGTGAAGTGACTAGCCAGTTTTAACTTTAATATTGATTGAGTCCTTGGTCGGAATGTTTTAAAAGTTGCAGCGTAACTCAGGAACAAGTGATCCACCCCGTCAATATTTTTTTCCTGTGATTTATTGCTTTGTAAAAAGGTAATCACTTTGTCAACTTCTGAACCTGTAGAAATATTTTCTTTGGCTTCACTATGTGACCTCATTTTCTTCCTCGGTGGAGGGAGCATTTCTGGTGGTGAATCGAGTTGATTCGATTCATCATTGTTGGTCACTAGCGGCGACGTAGGCTCTTGTGAGGGGCTTCCACCCCCAATTTCTCTTGCCACTTGTGTGATATTGCTACTCTGGAGACGATATTTAAGCGTATCATCCAGAAATGACATTTGACTACTCCATGGCCACTTCGAATATTTTGTGGCCTGCCCTGTTTCACCTTTTTTGGTCTTCTTGAACCTCATATAAGAGTCACGTAAATTTTTCCATTTTGTTTTCGCTGCATCACCTGAAACAATACATGTAAATACAATATCTTTGTTAAGTTAACGAGGCATTGATTTCTTTTCAGACATTTGGCTACAGGCGACACTTATCAGACTATTGCTTTCTCTTTTCGATTGGGTCGTTCTACGGTCTCCAAAATTGTGAAGGAAGTTTGCCAAGAAATTTGGAATATTCTACAACCAAAATATTTACCTAAACCTACGCTAGAGATGTGGAACAGAGCTGAGGAAGGATTTGCAGAACTTTGGGGATTTCCAAACTGCGTTGGAAGCATAGATGGAAAACATGTCAAACTGAAATGCCCAATTAACAGTGGGTCGCAGTTTTTCTGTTATAAAATTTTTTTTTCGCTCGTTCTTCTAGCAGTAGTTGACCCATACTATAAGTTTATGGTAGTTGACATAGGAAGTTATGGACGTCACAGCGACAGCGGTATTTTCGAAAATTCACTTTTTTACCGAGAGTATATTGATGGAAAAACTATTCTACCGCCGAAACCACTGCCGGGTACAGACACCCCAGTTCCTCATGTTTTGGTTGGTGATGAAGGCTTTGCACTTCAAAGTTATTTAATGAGGCCATATCCTAAACAAGGAGTAATCAACAATGCACGAAAGAAACAATTCAATTTGCATCTCAGCCGAGCACGGCGTGTGGTGGAGAATGCATTTGGTATACTGGCCATGAAATGGCGGATATTTTTAAGACCTATAGAGGCAGATATTGAAACTGCGGATTATATTGTAAAAGCAACTTGCTGTTTGCACAATGACATTATACAAAAGAATAATAACAGAGAGAAACTCAAGAAGAGCGCGAGCCTACGAGCGCATTTGTGGATACTACATTAACAAATCGAAGGCCGCCTAATGATGCAATGCAAATTCGCGAACGTTTTGCTGATTACTTTCAAAGAATAAACAACGCAACATAAAATAACAAATAAATGTAATATTATTTAAAAAAAAAACATAACTGTAATTTTAATTTTTCCGTTTATAATTAAATTGATTACAATAAAATGATACTTACTTGTCATATTGAGCTCTTGAGCTATCTCATCCCATGCTTCAGCCTTTTTCAAAACATTTTTATAATTTTCGTGGGAAGTATCAAACAAAAATCTGTATTTGCGGACATTTTCTATTAATATTTCGATTTTTCCACTCATCTTGTCTGAAAGCGGCAAGGCGGTCATGCTAAAATTTGTAATTTTGTACAACCGGATCGCTTGTCGTCGCTACAAAGTCTAGCAGGCGGCGACAGACCGCCTGCTGTTTGACCGAGCTGATGCTAAGTTGTGTAATACAACTAGACCGCCAGACCGCCTCGGTCGTAGATCGCTGCCCGCCGCGACAGACCGCTTTCTGTGTGCCCGAGCCTTTACTGTTTTTCTAAAAACAGAAATCGCGACGGTTTCGCGATTCAAACTAAGAAAACCTTATTTCTTGGAAAAATGTCCCTCCACATAAAATTTACTAGAGAAAACTGTTGATTTGGCAGTTCTCACGGGCAACTTTGACCTTCATTTCTGGTCGCACGTTAAGTGCCTATTTAGCGTTTCTCACACCTGAAGTGAGCGCGCAAATTATCTTATCAGACAAAGGACTCATATTACCGGCACCGATTCGTCGTTCCCGTACAGGGAAAATGTGCATGGTTGTAATAAACCGGTGCAATATGAGTTTTGGAATTTAATTTAAGTTTTGTACGTTTAATTTATTAAACTTGGACTTTTTGTTGGACCTTGAAAATGTTTGAGCAACGTGATTTTATTGTTTAGGCAAAAGGGCCAATTTTTGGGAGAGTTTGGCGAATATTTGGTTCACAACAGAATAATGAAAGCTTGTCTAGGCAATCTGAAACTACACTAAGTATTTTGCTGTGGTTGTGATCGCAGGAGCTACCTTCTGAGTTATTTTCGGGAGATTAATGGACTTTGCCTTATTAAATGCTTTTGCTATGCGAGATGAATTGTAAAATTATTTTAACTGCAAGATATTTTAGAAAAGGACTTCATAAATAAAACAATTTATTTTTAAAGAATTTTCATTAATTATTTTCATTTTGCTTTACGTTTTTAACGCACTGATTTCAATTTTGTATCTACTAAAACTAACGCAGCTTCTTGTATATCTTCAGTCTATTTTTTTAGCAATTGATTGCATAATTAATGCTGTTGAAGATAACCCGCGGCTTTTTCAAGAAAAACTTTTCTTCTATTTTTTTGAAGCCTGTTTTTTTCTTCGATTTCATTCCTGAAGAAGACGTCATTTCATCAGTCATTAACGCTTGCGGAGCTTCACCGGACTCGTCTTATAGTTGAATGGGATCTTCTCTCCTTGTTGATGATAATGATGGGCTGGGTTCACTTTCATCAAATGCAATCTCAATTATATTTTCAAGAGTAGGTAATGACTCGTAATTACTTTTTGTGTTACTAAAATAAAAAAAAGTATATTCGAAAAAACTTAAAAAAATTAGCAGCTCTTCATAAGAAGCTCACTTCCAGACCGCATATTTTTCATTTTACTGATAGTACGGGAGGTAGCGTCACAAAACGTGTTTCATTGGATCGTGGCTGAAAATTTGTGGGATTGTAGTACCTGAGGCATCCAAAGCGAAAGGCAAAAGTGCGCCATGCGAATCTGTAAAGTTCGTCCTTGAGATGCCGGTAAACAGGGCAAATATAGAAGGGGACATGTTTCATGGGGTCGCGACTGAAATGTTGTCAGAACTATTGTTTATGTTCCTATAAACATGAAAAAGTATGTCCGCCACTTACCTTGCTTACTTAACCCACGTCCGCCAATTTTTAAATGTTGCTAAAAAAATTAGGGGGTTGATCGTTTGGATCGTCGACGGACTGTGTGAATTTGGAATGTTTATGTTTCAAATAAAATTCAGACAGATTCACATCTGTTGCAAAACAAATTGGTAATCAGAATTAGTTTGCCCATCTTCAATTTGCCCAAACTACGTTACTTATATATTTTGGTGCTACCCAATGCACACCGGGAAAGGACGTTGGTTAGTACCGGACGTCGGTCACTCACACATAGCCATACACTACCCCACTCAAGTCTACACGCTACTCAATTACCAGAGTACACACTCCTTCGCTAAAATAACGGATAACCTAAATGGGTCCACCTACATTGGCGAACTAAATACACCACTGTCCCAGGCCGGCCTCACGAAAGACTGTACCTAGAAAATGCTGCTAAACCCGTTGGGGGAAAAAGTGCCCAAAATCGAATGCCCACTGAGAGCCCATATACCCCCGAAAAATTTACTAATTAGAATGGATAGACCTAATACATGGTTATTCTCATTCACGAACCCTCAAGCCGACATAACGTGCAACCGAACAGCTGGGTATCCTAACTCTAACCCAGCCATGTAAGCTACAGATCCAGGAACACATCTTATACCACCAAGGGGCCGTAGGGCGACCGCTATCATTCGTACAACCTCACTACTTCCGGTTGAACAACCCCAAACTGACAAGCCTCAACAGTACCACTCTATCTACGATTAAATCCCATGGAATCCACAATTCGACGCAGTTAGTGCTGGAACGAGGAGCATACGACACGTGGCACCAAAGTACGGCACCATTGTATAAAATCTTAGATCAGTTGAATCAGCTGGAGCAAAATAGGTAGCACCCAAAACACTACCCGTGGTCGCTGACTTCAATATCGCTCAGTAGCCTGATCCTCACCCTACTCGTATTGTACGCACTGTTCCGGATATTGAAGGTAACAAAAAAAATGTTTGGGGAAAAACAACTGTACAAACAGGGACGGATGATCGGCAGGAAACGGCACATACCCGGGACAATACCCCAAGTCTGCCTACATGACACTACCTAGGGCCGTTCAATTAGTAGGCGAAAGAACTTTATACTAAAATCAAAAAGAATTCCACAATACAGCAAAAAAAAAATATATAATAGTAATAAACTTAAAAAGAAAAAGCAAAAATAAGTAAGTAAAATAAAATATAGTTACGCTAATTAAGAAAAATTAGATGTAAGCAAAATGTCGAAAGAACAAAATAAACAAAATTTACCAAAACAAAATAAACTAAGAAAAATTAGATGTAAGCAAAATGCCGAAAGAAGAAAGAGAGAAAAATCCACAATACCGCAAAAGTAAACATAGCATTGAATGTTTGAAACTAAGAAAAATTAGATGTAAGGAAAATGTAGAAAGAAGAAAAAGAGAGAAGTGCCATAAATAATCTAACTAAAAAGCATTTTTTAAAAGTCAATTTAGAAGAAATACGGTATGAAAAGTAGTAGAAATTAAAGCAAACCAAATTCCACAAATCCACAATGCTCTATTCGTTTGGCTAAAAGGTACAATTAAATAAAATACTCGCATTATCTTTTCAAATTTAAATAAAATGTTTCTTTTTATTTCTTTTTGAGCTTACATTCGTACAAATAAAAAACCTACAAACTAACTACAAATAAGAACAACCGAGTCGCTGTCGCCATTGCGGCGGAATAACGCCATATCCAATAGGTCTTCCCGCGCCGTCCAACATAAACCCGGGCCCCTCGAAAATGCAAGGCTATGCCCGGGTTGTGGAAAAAGTCCAGCCCCAACAGGACGTCCTCTTCTAACTCCTCCTCGTTTACCACTACAAAACTCTGGAGGAGCTCCTGCCCCTGAACCCTTATACGGAGGTCCCGCACAAGTCCCACGATTTTGATCAGGGTCCCGTTCACAGCATATAAAGTGAAGTCCCCGGGATAAGGGATAACACCAAATGGCCCAGAACAGGACGCCCGACTTAACTTAAAGGATTATTTAAAAAAAGGAAAAAAAAAATCAAATATATAAAAAAAAACACAAATTAATTTATATTAATTATATTAACTTTATTCAAAAAGAAAGATTTCGCGGTTGAGCTTCAGCTCAACTTTCCCGCTCCGAATTCAAATTCAGACTGTTACAATTATTTTAAGTTTTCTTTTGCAAGGTTCTTATTATTATTATTGCTAGTACAATAATTTGCATGATCGTCAGTTTTACTGTGATCATGTCTCGTTTCTAAGAAATGGTACCATGGGAACATTAAATGGAATTATTAAAGAATTTAAATTCAATACTTTTGTTTTGTCTTGAGGAGTTTAAATTTAGTCATGATGATTTCTTTAATTTTGTTATAACAAAATTATTTTTCATTAAAACAATATTAATTATTATTGGGAACTTTAATAATCAATTTGGAGGAGATGATTGAGAATATTTGTCAATGATATCCTCCAAATTGATGTTAGATCCACTTTGGGATATACAGTGGTGAACAAAAGTCAACGTACACCATATAAAATAGCAGAAATCGGTTAAGTATGGTATAAATAAAAAATTGTGAAATTGCAAAATAAACATAATCTGTTGTACAAAAACATTTCATTAAAAGTTTATAACATTTCACTATTTACAAAAAAAAATTAACGAAAAACTAAAATTTCTACCGAAAACAAAGAACAAAAGTCTACGTACAGATACGACTCTTTATATTAGTTGGTTTATTTTAATTAATATTAATATGTTGTTGGCCCGCCTTTCGCTGTAATTACAGCTTTCATCCTGTTTGGCATAGAATGGACAAGATTTTGCGTCATTTCTGGTTTTATTTTGGCCCATTCCTTACGCAAGGCGGTTTTGAGGTCTTCTTTATTTTTGATGGTGTGTTTTCGGACTCTACGCTCCAGATAATCGCATCCCATTCTATGCCAAACAGGATGAAAGCTGTAATTACAGCGAAAGGCGGGCCAACAACATATTAATATTAATTAAAATAAACCAACTAATATAAAGAGTCGTATCTGTACGTAGACTTTTGTTCTTTGTTTTCGGTAGAAATTTTAGTTTTTCGTTAAATTTTTTTTGTAAATAGTGAAATGTTATAAACTTTTAATGAAATGTTTTTGTACAACAGATTATGTTTATTTTGCAATTTCACAATTTTTTATTTATACCATACTTAACCGATTTCTGCTATTTTATATGGTGTACGTTGACTTTTGTTCACCACTGTAACTCCTCCCCTCCTGGTTTTTGGATTCTCCTGAATCCTGTTTTTTATCTTTATTTTAATATTCTTTTGTTTGCAATATATAAAGATTACAAATATGATTATTGCAAAAACTATTAATGAACTTAAACTGTAGTTAATGATTATATGATATTTGATTTCCTTTATGTTCCAGATATTCTTAGTATTGTTCAATTCAATTTCATCAAATTTTATTTCTTCATATTTATATGTACTATTTTCATATTTTGGAATTACGAATGTTTCTTTAAATATAGTTAATCTATTACTGAAATCTTTGTTATTAATTCTAACGGTACAATTACTAAAGTTTATAAAATAATTTCCTTTAAGTGACAGAATTCTTTCATCACAAGTACTTTTTAGCTTTCCTACTTCGATATTATTTATAATTATTATATTATCCTCAATTAGTAGAATTTCTTCTTTTCTATTATTAATAAATCGGCAGTTCCCTATATTTATGCAATTTCTACTTTCTTTTAATTCTCTAAGCGATTTACCTTCGAAGTACATATGTGTAAATTCGTCCGTTATGTCGTATTATATATTCCGTCCATTAAAAATTGCCGTTTTTTGATATTTAATTATAGGGAGTGTAATTATCGTAGAACCTTGTGTCAAAGTAAAAACCATTTTTTGTTAATAACAAAAAAACTGAGGGTGCCACGATAAAACGAAAAAAACCATTAAAATTAGAAAAAATCGGAGCTCAAAAAAGTGCAAACGAATAAGAATGTATTTTTTTAAAGTCAAGATTTGTAGAACGTAATTATTCCACAGTGTCCCGTTTCTTTTTTATGGAACATTGCTATTTGCTTCTTTAATTCCTCGTCGTTCTCTATATCCTTTGCAAAATGACTACACTTGACGAATTTTATGATTTCCCGATTTGGGTATAATTCTTTTAATTTTTCTTGTAGTTTATTATAATCTCCATCACTTAATTCTGTGTATATTCCTATTCTGCCCTTTTCGATATATCTCCGAAAAATATCAGTTTCTTGTTCTATGTCGTTTTTCTCTATAAATATTCTTCTGTTATTAAAAATTTTTATAAATTCTTTTTGTTTTTCTTCGACAAACATTATTTGTTGCTTAAATCTATTAACCACTGTTTCTAACAGGGGTATATGATTACTGAGTTCTTCTTCCTGGGAGTGGGTGGTCTGTATTTCACCCGATCCTTGTGGGATAATACTAGAATTTCCTGTGTCTGGTTGGTTTTCCGTATTTTCTTCTAAAGAATTAATATTCATTTCATTATTATTCATATCTTCGACTGTATTGTCAAAGGATTTATTTTTATGATTCCTTGTTTTACACTTGTTTGCCTCGACTGAATTAATTTCGTTAGTTTCTGAATTTATACGACTGAGGAAATCAGCGACTTAGTTGTCTTTTCCCTTAATATAATCAATTTTTGTATCATACTCGCCTAATTGGATTAACCACCTCTGTAAGCGAGGGTTAATATCCTTGCCAGTATGCTTTGCTTGCAACCATTTAATGGGTTGATGGTCTGTTTGCAAATCGAATTCTTTACCGAAAATATAGGGTCGGAAATACTTGGTTCCCCAAACGATGGCAAGCAATTCCTTTTCAATAGTTGAATAGTTCTTTTCGTGATCATTTAGCGTCCTAGAGGCGTAACATATGGGGTGTCCCTCTTGTGTTAGGACGGCTCCGATTGCTAAGTTACCGGCATCTGTGATAAGTTTAAATCTCTTATTGAAGTTAGGGTATCTCAATATAGGGTGGCTGGTAACCAATTCTTTAAGCTGTTCAAAAGCCGCGATGTAACTAGGGTCATTTGGGTTTATTTTGCTCCCCTTTTGAAAATACTTAACCATTGGACCTGCTACCCTGGCATAATCCTTCACGAATTTCCGGTAATATCCGGTTATTCCCAGAAAGGATTTTATCTGCTTTGTGGTAGTTGGCAATTTCAATTTTTGAATTGTCTCTATTTTGTTGGGGTTTGGTTTAATACCTTCAGGCGTTAAAATGTGGCCAAGGAATTCTGTTTCCTTATTGAGAAAATTACATTTATCGATCTGGATCTTTAGCCCAGCTTCTCTTAATTTGTCAAAGATTTTTTTTATGCTAGTCAGGTGTCTAAATACACGACGCATATTTTGTTAATATATTCACGTAGCACCGAATTCATTAACCTTTGGAAGGTCGATGGGGCGTTTTTTAGACCGAATGGCATTCTCAGGTACTCGTAATGCCCGAAAGGTGTTGAGAATGCCGTTTTCTTTATATCAGATTCTTTCATTGGGATCTGGTGAAAACCTTTTGCCAGATCCAGTGTTGTAAAATAATGGGATAGGCCAAGTTTATTCAACAGGGTTTCTATGTTGGGAATGGGAAATTTATCGTCTACAGTGACTTCATTAAGTTTCCTGTAGTCGACGACAATCCTCCATTTTTTCTGTCCGGAATTGTGAGTTTTTTTGGGGACGATCCATAATGGACTATTGTAGGGTGACTTGCTTTCTCTAATTATCCCTTGTCTGAGTTTAATTTCAGGAGATGAAGTCAATCTATCTCCCTCCTTAAAAAATAAATCTTGATTGTGTTTAAGCAAACTTATTATTTTATTCCTTTCTTCTGTTTGAAGCGAACTTAATATTTCTACTGGGCTTTTTTTTTATTAACTGATATCCAAAAATTTCGGTTTGTATCTAGTCACTGACTATATTTGCACTTTATCAATTCAACTTTTTTGTTTCTGTTCCACCAATTAACTTTTTCTTCTGATGTTTGATTTTCAAAAAAAAAAAAAACAACGTTATTTAATTGACACGGTAAAGTGCTTAACGATTAAATTATTTATCGATAGGCTGTGTTCAGTCTTATAAGTGTTTCCTAAAAAATATAAATATTATCAAATAATAAAATAGATATTTCCAAACATACTTACCTTAAAATAGTTCCCGTGTCCCTCCGGTCAAAGGTAAACAGCCGGCAGTATCCATCCTAAAATGAAAACAAAATCACCACAAAGAAATAATTTTTACAAAAAAACCACTCACCTGACAACACTGAAGCTCCACCGCAACATAACCCATAGCTCCCACCAGGACCCTGAAAAATATACGTAAAATTAATTAAAAATAAAATACAAAAACCCCAAAAAAACATAACTCACCCAGCGATGACATGTCAAATGTCAAACAACACAAACACAAAGGGAAAACACAACTTGCAGCAGAGTTCTGCGATTCCCCACCAGGTTCCACTGACGCATTACAGATCCCGAAGCTCCCCACCAGGTTCCACTGACGCATTACAGTGGAGCAAATAAATACCAGAACGCGTAGACCAAAAGCTCAAATCTGTTAGATCCACTTTGGGATATAACTCCCGCATAACCGATAGGGCGCACCCGCAATCCAGAGCGCCCTGCAGACGCATGGAAAAGTCCACCAAGGTGACCCCCACGTAGTAGGCGGGGAAAGCACCCAAGCGCGATGGCCCCACGAAAGGAGCCGCTTCCACTGATGTAGATGGCGTTGGGGCTAGGGGCGATGGCGACGGCTCGGGGACGGATGAGCGTTGGTTTGGGCAGTCCTCCGCCTTGTGTCCAAAAACACCACACAGGAAACAACTGCCCCATGCCCTCCTGGGCAAACGACAAATGGATGCGAAGTGACCTCTGCGCCCACAATTGTAACATTTGGCGGAAGCAGCCGCAGGCCCCATCCGAACCGAATTAGAAGGGCCCGTAGTTTCAAACTGCCTTGGTAGCCCCCCTACTCGACCATCACGCCAGCCCCCATGGCCTCCACGCCAACCACCTAGACCACCTCCATTTAGCGTTATCGCTTTCCACAACGCCTCGAAATTCCTGCAATCCATAGGCTAAAAACAAAAAAAAAGTTTTTTATTAAAACCAGAATCCCCATTGGTCGAGACACCTAATATAAAATAACACCAAGCCCCAACTCACCAATGAAAATAGGAAACACGTACGAAACAGAATAACGCTAGGAAACACGTCAAGTCCAACACAAGAAATTTAGGAACTAAAGTTGAACACCCTCAACACAAAGTCGACACAGTAGTGCAACAAAGGTTAGCTTTAAATTAATTTACTTTAAATTAATCCTTTACTTTCAATTCCTCTTCACAATACTTTAGAATCCACAATACTTTAAAATTATTTCTTTGCAATACTTTAAATTAATCCTTTACTTTCAATTCCTCTCCACAATACTTTGAATCCACAATACTTTAAAATTATTTCTTCGCAATACTTTAAATTAATCTTTTACTTTCAATTCCTCTTCACAATACTTGAGAATCCACAATACATACTTTAAAATTAGGAATAAACAGGCATGCAGATCTGCTCCTATCAGAAGGTTTCCCTGTCTTTTGGGAAATCCTTTCAATAGAGGTAACAGAGTCAAAAATTCAGGATGTCGGTGCTTGATCCCTATTGGATCTGACTCTACTTTGTTAAGAGGTTGGTTGAAAGTAATTGTTATCTCATATTCTAGATATCTGGTTTCAACTCTTTGATGAATCATGTCTGGGGTTTGAGGAGCGGGTTGTGGAGGTTTGGGGACAACAAGATTGGAGTTGATTAAACTCTTGAGTTTTGTAATCTGTTCCTTTAAATCATCTATGGTTTGCAGTGAGTTATTTTGAAGGGCCATATTATCCTCTCTTGCAGTCTTTAACTGAGTATGAATATCCAATTGTGTCTCTCTCTCTGCTAAGGCCACCTTTAAAGAAGAAAATACCTTCTCCAAATCTCTTACTGCACTATCCTCAGCTTGACATCTTGCACCAGTAAGCATGTAAGTCCACTTTTTGTCCATTTCCCCTTTGAGTCCTTTATTCTGTTGTAAGTCCTCAACACAAGAAATAAACAGCTGTGGAACAATTTTTGATCTTTCAGATTGCCACATGTGATACAATTGGGAATTAGGGCATATGGTTAACCAATCTAACAATATAGATGTTATATCATTTTCAGTCACAAATTTGGGTGGATTGACTGTCTCTACAGGAGGTAGGGTCCTCTGAGTCACAAACTTCTTGACCTTGGTCGGTCTGTTGTTCTTACCCAATCCTCCTAAATCGGGGATGAGAGATGTTGGGGTCACATTTGGTTTTTTTGGGGGCAATTCCGGAGGTAGAGAAATTAAAGTTTCTTGCTCAGTAAAGAGTTTGTCCTCATCATGCCCGAGTGAGGCGCAAATTTGATTAATCTTAGGTGACCTAATCTGTCTGAGCATGTCGGTGTCTGGATCTTCAATGGATATCGAATGTGCCATATTGATTTTTCTTGATAGGTTATAATTTATTATATTCTCATTATTTCTTCGCAATACTTTAAATTAATCTTTTACTTTCAATTCCTCTCCACAATACTTTGAATCCACAATACTTTAAAATTATTTCTTCGCAATACTTTAAATTAATCTTTTACTTTCAATTCCTCTTCACAATACTTTAGAATCCTCAAGATTTTAAAATTATTTCTTCTCCCAAGCGCCCATTGATAAACCGAACTCAAAACAACAACTCGTAAGGACTTGTCCGGTTCGCGATTCAAAAAACAACTCGTAAGGACTTGTCCGGTTCGCGATTCAAAACAACAACTTGTAAGGACTTGTCCGGTTCGCGATTCGAAGCTCAACAACTATTCTTGACTTGCGCGCTCCGCGTTTCAAAACCAACTCTTACTGTTTTTCTAAAACCAGAAATCGCGACGGTTTCGCGATTCAAACTAAGAAAACCTTATTTCTTGGAAAAATGTCCCTCCACATAAAATTTACTAGAGAAAACTGTTGATTTGGCAGTTCTCACGGGCAACTTTGACCTTCATTTTTGGTCGCACGTCAAGTGCCTATTTAGCGTTTCTCACACCTGAAGTGAGCGCGCAAATTATCTTATCAGACAAAGGACTCATATTACCGGCACCGATTCGTCGTTCCCGTGCAGGGAAAATGTGCATGGTTGTAATAAACCGGTGCAATATGAGTTTTGGAATTTAATTTAAGTTTTGTACGTTTAATTTATTAAACTTGGACTTTTTGTTGGACCTTGAAAATGTTTGAGCAACGTGATTTTATTGTTTAGGCAAAAGGGCCAATTTTTGGGAGAGTTTGGCGAATATTTGGTTCACAACAGAATAATGAAAGCTTGTCTAGGCAATCTGAAACTACACTAAGTATTTTGCTGTGGTTGTGATCGCAGGAGCTACCTTCTGAGTTATTTTCGGGAGATTAATGGACTTTGCCTTATTAAATGCTTTTGCTATGCGAGATGAATTGTAAAATTATTTTAACTGCAAGATATTTTAGAAAAGGACTTCATAAATAAAACAATTTATTTTTAAAGAATTTTCATTAATTATTTTCATTTTGCTTTACGTTTTTAACGCACTGATTTCAATTTTGTATCTACTAAAACTAACGCAGCTTCTTGTATATCTTCAGTCTATTTTTTTAGCAATTGATTGCATAATTAATGCTGTTGAAGATAACCCGCGGCTTTTTCAAGAAAAGAGTCGATGTCGAGTCGTGATTGAGTCAACACGTATCAACGCAGTGACATTAAATCAAAGTAAAATTCGATTCTAATTATAAAGAGTTCTTCCTCGCGGTAACGTGGTTTAAAGGTTGATTTAAGTTACCGTTGTCGCGTAGTGAAAATATAATTTAAACTGTCCGGAAGCAAGATATTAAATATCAATAGAAAAAGGGCCGCCTCTCAAGACATGGCCGAGGGCGGGGATCCACTGGGTCCCCGACCAAATAAAGATAAAAGTAAAGGAGCCAGAAAAGGAGCCAAAGGAATCAAGAAAACATTCAATTTAGATATTAATGGGGATTTCCCAAATCTACCTGAAAGCACACCTAACATAGGTGAAGATATTAAAACAAACAAGATTAACGGTAAACCTGAAACAATGGCACCAATATTTAACAACGAGGAAGCCACAATGACTTCAACACCAACAGAGGGAATACATATTCATAAAGACACAGTTCCTATGGAAGACACAAACGCTGAACAATCGCATAGCCCCGACACTGACGAAGGCTGGATGAGGGTAAAATATAAAAACAAGACAGCACTGCCTGGTGAAGCAACCGGTTACAAAAAAAACAACAACGCTGAAAATAACAATTTCGACAATAGATTTAGTTCATTAGCAGATGGTAATACCCAAGCAGACTTTCATAATACTAATAATCTTAATTCTGTTAAAATTAATAGAAATGCTAACCCTAGTGCTAATACTGCAAATAAAAATAAAAATACTAAATTTTGTCCACCCATTTTCATTCAAGAGGTGAATGTTAAAGAGCTAAACATTATGATCCAGGGTATTTTCAAAGGCCGTGGCTGTGAATATAAAATTGCCCACCTACGTAATCGTGGGATTAAACTTTATTTTAAATCCGCTGAACACCACAAGGAATTTTTCTTGAAACTAAAAGAAAGAGAAGTTGACTCCCACACCTTCACTCACCCCCAAGATAAACGCACTACCCTTATACTCAGAGGCGTCTGTTCCGATTATACCCCTGAGGAAATTAATGATGACTTAAAACAGCATCACCCGTATCTCTCAATCATTAAGATTAAACCATACTCCACTTCTCACTCAAGACGTAATAAAATTACGCTCAGCCTCTTCCTTGTACAATTTTCTCCGGATACAGAATTCTCTAAAATATCACAAGTTAAATGTATTCTCCAACAGGCGGTGAGCTGGGAAAAAATCAAAAATTCTGGGCCTACTCAATGTAAGAATTGCCAATTATATGGCCATACTGCTTCTAATTGCAATAGGGGATACAGATGCGTAAAATGCTCCTTCAATCACCTTCCCGGAAAATGCACTAGAATCAATTTAAATGACGACCTAGTATACTGCGTTAACTGCAAAAGTACAGGTCATCCTGCAAATTTCAAAGGGTGCCCTACCTACCTTAAAAGAGAGGAACTTAAGGCCTCCCTTAGAAATAAATACAAACCTCAACCTAGCGCTGACAACAATAATACTCGCCCTATAAATGGGAATATACCCCCGTCATTTAGGACCTCTAACTTTACCTATGCCGATTGTTTCAACCAAAAATCACAAGAAAGAAACCCTCCTAACAATAATATTA
Organism: Thereva unica; assembly: GCA_949987705.1. Taxonomy (NCBI): domain Eukaryota; kingdom Metazoa; phylum Arthropoda; class Insecta; order Diptera; family Therevidae; genus Thereva; species Thereva unica. Next base: position 81,581,954 of record OX465282.1, read on the forward strand.
ATTTCATGTCTACTGAAGGTCTAGCGGACGTTTTTAACTTTTCACAATTGCACTTTGGTTTGTCGTTCCCACAACTCATTAAAAAAATAAATAGTTTTTTACCTTACTATAGAGCGGCAGCGGACCCCGACGAGAGAGGATCCAGATTTCTGGGTTTCTGTTTCGATCTCTGCAATAGTAGAGATGGATATTGAAGCCCTGAAAGCTGCCTCCCTCAACGTAGGTTCCCTGATTGCTCTAAGTAGAAGGTTGTCTCTCAGGGATATTATCCAATCTAAAGGATACAACTTTTTGTTTATTCAGGAAACTCATTTACACGAGAAATCAAAACTAAGCATTTGCGACTATACGGTATATAGAAACAACAGTAGCCCGGGCACAGCATTGATCTGTAAAGATACATATAACACAAAGCAAATTTCTATTAATTGCAATTTTTCCCACGTGGCAGTTGAATTAATGTTGTCACACAACAGAAATAACCAAATCAAGAAACTCCTATTAATCTCTATATACATTTCCGACAGAGCTCCAGCCCTAGACCTTAGTAACTTCCTTCAACAAATTAGTGATCTTCAAACAAGATATGAGGGCATTGTTGTTGCCGGGGACTTTAATGCAAAGCATCCAGATTGGTCTAATAGTAGAACGAATAACAATGGTAGAATACTGAAAAATTGGAACAACAGCAACTCGTCTTTCAGATCTTTCAGGATTGTCGGCCCCAATGGTCCTACGTTTCCCGGATCAGGTAGTTGCATCGACCTTTTTCTACTTTCATATAGCTTTCTAGGTAATGCAGATATTATTAGATGCGGGACGTCGTACTCCTTCTCAGACCATTACATTGTAGAACTTGACTTTAACCTAACATCTTACAATCCCTTATTAGTTAATAGATCAAAATTTCGTTCCTTAACTGGCATAGACTGGGACCAGTTTGGTGAAGACTTGAGTAGTCTACTTAGACAAGACCCAATTAGTCCTGAGTCCAACTTATCAAATGACGCTATCGATTCATCGATTAGGCTACTAAACGCTAAATTTCTCGAAACGCTCAATCGGTATGCTCCTCTTCAACGTTTTAGGTTTACTGACATACTGCCACGGAACATTAAAGAACTTTTTCTAACCCGGAAAAAATGGAGATACAATATTAAAAGAATGTTGGAACGCAACTTTCACGTTCGTAACAGAAGGATTATAGATGCGGAAAACAATCTTAGACTTCTTAACAAAATTGTTGAGGAGTTAGTTTCTAAGTTCTTGAATGACTCCTTTCAAAAAAAATTAGCTGCCCTGAAACCTGGACCAAGCCTTTATAAGGATATAAATAGAATAATTGGTCGCAAAAAACGTAACACTTTCGACAATATTAGTTCAAATAGAGGAACTCTTACAAGTGACTCTGAAATAGCTGGTTTGTTTGCAGACCATTACTCAGAACTATTTCAATTAAGACATCCTGTCTACAATGGCGAGAATTCAGAGGCTGTAACTATGGCTGTTGATGGTTTAAATCTCGACCGAACAGAATATATTGCAAATTTCAGCATGTCCTATAAATCCAATAGCCCCAGCATTAATTCCCCGTTTGTAAATACCGAAACAGTTGAAAACCTAATATTGCTACTTAATAATAAGAAATCATCTGGTATAGACAATTTCTCTAACTTTATATTAAAAAAAATTGACAAACACATAGCTCCATTTTTAACCATTATCTTCAATAATTGCATAAATAACGGATACTTTCCCCTGGAGTGGAAAATATCCAAGCTAATTCCTATACCCAAAAGCGGTGGAGATGCTATTCATCCAGCAGATTTTAGACCAATTTCTTCCCTCTCTAATGTAGGTAAGATTCTCGAAAGAGTAATTGCAAAAGAAATAGATAAGCATTGCAAAACAAATAAAATTATCCCGAATGAACAATTTGGCTTCAAAGAAGCTCACTCTACTGAACACGCTCTCCTTGTATTCCACAACGACATAATCAAAAACCTAAGACTCAAAAAGGTAACTATTGCCTGCTCGTTGGATATTAAAGCAGCATTCGATTCAGTTTGGCATAACGGCCTTATATTTAAACTTCACCAAATACAAATAACCAGACCTTTCCTTAAAATCATATATAATTTTCTGAAAGACAGAATGCTTATGGTTCAGGTAAAAGAAGAATCGTCAAGATTAGTTGAAGTAAACTCGGGAGTACCTCAGGGTTCTATTCTAGGCCCGAAGCTATTCAACATCTTCTTAAATGACTTCCCACACACAGTTCCAGACTTAGATTCTAAGGCATTGCTTTATGCGGACGACACCACAATTTATATCTCAGATACTGATCCGACTAGGGGGTTGGAAAGTCTTCATAGGCATTTAAGCATCATCAAGGAATACTTTAATACCTGGGGACTATCTCTCAATGAAAATAAATCCAAATTCATCATTTTCAGAAATGCTTGGGGAAAGGGAAGAGCAAGCACAATAAAACCCTGTAAATCGCTTAAACTCCGGATTAATAATGTCGAAATTCCGCACGTCATTGAACTCAAATACTTAGGAATAACCTTTACTAACCTTCTCAAATTTAATGGTCACGTCAAACATATTATAAATAAAACTAAAAGGATAATAGGGCTTTTACACCCTGTTCTAAAATACAGAAGTAAACTTAACAAGAACTCCAAACTATTGTTGTACAAACAATTAATAAGACCTGTCATCAGTTACGGCTATCCCTGTTGGTTTTCCTTTTCTACCACGTGGGCAGGCAATCTTGAAAAACTAGAAAGACACATATTAAGGCACTGTTGCTCTCTGAAATTCAAAGCCCCTAATAAATTTTTCTCAAATGCTGAATTATATGACGCTGCCAATGTTACTCCGCTAATGTCGTATATGCTACAACAATGGAAAATCAGGGCAAACAAAATGCAGACCCATGACAACCCAATAATAAAAAACTGTTGTAGAGGAAACGCAACAAACAATTATTATCTCAGTCCATTCGATGTTATTAACGATCAATTTAACAATAGTAATATAACACTCCAATTTTATGATGGTCGCGACGTAAATCATCACCGTGGATGATCATGGGTGAACAATAACATAACAAAACACTCTTCTTCATATGTGACTGGCATATGTTATAAAATATAATATATTATAAGCTCAGTACAAATTACGATGTTATACGAAATATACTAAAATTTGCTAACAAGTACTTATTATTTTCCCTTTGTGGAATATTATTTAGTTCTAACCGTTATCAATAGATATAAAATGTAATATATATATGTATATATGTATATATATATATGTGTGTGTGTGTGTGTGTATATATATATATATATATGTATATATATGTATATATATGTATATGTATATATGTATATATACATATATATAGCTTGTATTTGAAGAAGACTCCCTTAAGTTCCCAACTGTTGTATACCACATCCTATAAATTTAGTCTTACTAACAAATTAAATAATAAACTCTTGATTATAAGCCAGTCAAAATCTAATAATAATAATTATCACTTTTTACTAGTATGTAATTATATCACACAATGCAATCTGAATTAACAAAACATTGTAAAGGCGTCGGAACTGGCAGTTCCGCTTCTCCTCAACCGTAGTCCAATATGTTTAATATTGTAGGAAGGGGTAGTCTCATTATTATATAAAATTATATTTTATTAAAAAAAAAAAAAAAAAAAAAAAAAAAAAAAAAAAAAAAAAAAAAAAAATTATATGCATACTGTGATACTAAACTAAAATGATAATAGCCAGACTATTCAACTGGCTATATAAATAATCACTGTAAAATACTACTAACACACATAGTAATACTTAAAATCTAGTACCTAACTTATTCTTGGAAGTACAGTTGTCTTAATGTAGACTAGTGCATTTATCTCAAAATAACTCTGTAAACCAACATGTAAATGAATGAATAATAAAATTATTGAGTTGAGTTTTTCAAGAAAAATTTTTCTTCTATTTTTTTTTTGAAGCCTGTTTTTTTTCTTCGAATTCATTCCTGAAGAAGACGTCATTAACGCTTGCGGAGCTTCACCGGACTCATCTTATAGTTGAATGGGATCTTCTCTCCTTGTTGATGATAATGATGGGCTGGGTTCACTTTCATCAAATGCAATCTCAATTATATTTTCAAGAGTAGGTAATGACTCGTAATTACTTTTTGTGTTACTAAAATAAAAAAAAGGATATTCGAAAAAACTTAAAAAAATTAGGAGCTCTTCATAAGAAGCTCACTTCCAGACCGCATATTTTTCATTTTACTGAGCTCAATGCGAAAAGTGTTCCTTAGAGATTACCATCTTGTTCTCAGTTTCCCCTCTATAAGTAAAGTAAAATATAGTAAATGAAATTTTCAATAATTATTTCCTGCAAATATTTTAAAAAGAAATTTTGTTTTATTAAAGTGTGAAATAAATATACACTTACCCGGAATACCTAAAATTATACTGATTTTTTTCCATACCTTCTTTTTTATCTTGGGTATTTTTATAATCTTTGCACTCTTTTTTATACATACTATGCATGGATTTTCCTTAACCAACTCGATTAATTTTTCCTCAAAACCCATTATTCTTGATTGAATTTATATTATCGGACAGCTCACTTCGATTTTCCAAACAAATTAAATCCACGCGGCTTCGAATATCAAATATCATTTGATTGAGGCTTCGGCTTCGAAATCGAATCCGAAGCCGAAGCTGTTATTGTGTTAATAAGGACTGCCATGTTTACATTTTATTCTGTTAGACATTGCTTTGAAATCGAATCCGAAGCCACCATTGTGTCACGGCCTTTACTTGAGTTGTGACAAGTTTCCTTTTATCTCCTTTTGTAGAGGCATATTATTCGCAACTTATTTTTTGTTTTGATACCATAATAAGTTTGCTTTATTTCCTCTCATAGATGGGTCAATTTTGTCATGCGGAAGTGGTCATAGGTGTAAAGCTGCGTTTCTTCAAACAGTTTTTGCAAGCTTCTAAACTTCTCCGAAAGCTATTGAGTATAAAATTCGATTGCACCTTTCGATATTACTTCCTCTAAGTTGATGGAAGTTAATTGTTGCTTGAATGCTTCCATTCTCAGCGACAATTTTTTAGGCGTATTCCATTTTCGTTTGTCAACGGTTGTTCGATGACTTTTCTTCACCTGCTTGGTCAGCATTCGTTAATAATGCATACATATGTCATTGTGAATGTATAAAGCAAATTTTGTGCTTGATCTACAACGGCGGCGACTTGCTGATAATAATTAGTTTGATGGTACTTATGGGTTGGCTCGTTGTACTTTAAAATTTCTTCATTACAACGATCAAAATCTGCCCATAATTTCTCCAATTCTTTGGATCTTTTCTCAATTGTATTTGGAACTCGTCTGTGCTTAAGTTCCTTTTTGATGAGGTCCAAAACATGGATAATGGTTTTACCCGTTGCAGCTTGTTGGTTGGTTAATTGGTCCAAGGCCATTTTGGTTGTTCGGGTAGGTCTGGGTTGATATTATCAGTGGTAGCCTTGACTGGTGTCGTTTTGACTCTGGTATTGACTTGGATCGTCAAATTGTAATTTGACACCAAGGTGAGGGTAACTTGACTAGTGTTGGGAAGGTGAGTGTGAAATTCTGGGAAATTCCTCAGTTAATTCCAGTCTTCCGGTTGTATATTTTCCTCGGTGGTGACTCCGCGAAATCGTCTAGTGGTGTAGATTGCAGTAATTAACCCATTAGTCGATGTTGTGGAATGTTGTTTGATGATCGGTTGTAAATCGATGAACGGTGGTGGTTCGTTTGTCATTATTTTTAATTAAGATGATTTTCTCAGGTGCTGCTTACTCCTTGTAGGGGCGCACTGGTTTTTCCTTTTGCAGGTTTGAAGGACCAAAGGATGAACTCTGGGTGAATAATAGTGGATTAGTTGTTGGAAGAGCTAAGATCGCACAACTTTAACAATGTGATAGCGGTTTTACGGAGTGAAAATATACTTTCTTTATTGATGTTACTGTAAGATTAAGTTAGTAAGACTACTATTACAGTATAGGCATTTGGGCTTATAATTTCTTGACATACTTAATTAATATATTTTTAATTATTATATTGCCTAATATCTTCATTGTTCTAGATTACTTTTAGACTCAGCTTTTCGTAATACCTGAATTAATTTGGGTTGTTGGACATTCATTAGTTTATCTAGATCAAATTGTTTAAATGATGTTCTTGCACACCTATATACTATACTGTTTATTTTAAATCCTTTAGGCTCTTCCCTATGTTTATTTAATTTGTTAATATTTTCTTTTGTCTTTTGTTCTAATTGAGCTTTAATGTTTGGATGTAATACTTCCTGAAATTCATTAAGTTTTCTTAAGTAAGTACTCGTGTTAAATCTTACACATATCTTAAATTCTTGTTAAATAAATACGTTATACCTTCAAATAATTATTCGTAGGGGTGAGTTTTCTGCGGAGTGTATATCAATGAAAATGTCGTGTATCGGGTGTATTAGTGAAAATGTCGAAACGCCTGGATGAGGATAGGTCTTGGATAGACGAACAAAAAATCGTTTGGTTGTGGAGGGGGAGGGGGGGGATCAAAACGGTTTTGCCGCTAGGGCGTTTTGAAACTTTCTTGGTAGAGGTCATTACCTTGTATTTTTGTAACTCTATTAGATGCTTTCATAAATAAGGCAGCAATCTTCGCAGAATACTTCCACCTATCTAAAACTGTAAAAGTCAAGGGGTCAGTCAACCCACCAAAGTGCGAAGTTATGAGATACCAATTTTTTTTATTCCCAAATGTATAACTAAATATAAAACTAAAATCTATCTATCGATTCAACAATATTTTTAAACAAACAGTCGTCAATGCAAAAATTTAACCGATTCAAGAAGATTTTTCATAACAAAATATATAAAAAAAATTTTAAAAAAAAAAAAAAACCGACTTCAAAACTACATATACCTATGCATGCATATGTACAAACTTAAACTAAAAAGTAAAAAATAATATTTTAATTACCTCAAAGCAAGAGCCTTAAAGGACAGTTAAAAAAATTATTGATATTTATATATGTATGTATCTATTTAATATTTTTAAAAAGTTCATTTTGGAGTCGGTGCCAGCCAAAGAACAATTACGTTTATACATACCCTGAAAGCTTGGGTGCAAAAGAAAACTTACGTTAATACATACCTTTGGCTGGCACCGACTCCAAAATGAACTTTTTAAAAATATTAAATAGATACATACATATATAAATATCAATAATTTTTTTAACTGTCCTTTAAGGCTCTTGCTTTGAGGTAATTAAAATATTATTTTTTACTTTTTAGTTTAAGTTTGTACATATGCATGCATAGGTATATGTAGTTTTGAAGTCGGTTTTTTTTTTTTTTAAATTTTTTATTTTTTACTTTTTAGTTTAAGTTTTTTTACAAAATTGTATTCTACTCGTCATACCCTTTCATTTGATATCCATGAAGGGGGTCGGGAAACAAAATTGCAAAATTCGGCCGCCATCTTGGAACCGACCGCCATTTTTTTACAAAATTTATATGGGACCACCTCTGAGGTATAACGTACCAAACAAAAAAAGAATCATCAAAATCGATTCATAATTGGCGGAGTAATCGCGTAACATACATAGAAAAAAAAAAAAAAACATACATTCGAATTGATAACCTCCTCTTTTTTGAAGTCGGTTAAAAAAGGGTAGTATTTAACGCAAAAACGTAAGAATATCTACTCAATAAATAATCGTAGTAGTAAACAAAAAATAATAATAATAATACATAATTATTGGCCACAATGTTGGTCCTGCGTGCTTGTATTTCGTGCTTTTGTAGATTAGGTAGATCAAAATTGCCGAAATAAAAAGTGCACTAATTAAAAGATCTCCAAATGTTAGATGATCTCTATGATCTGTTTTTATCTCCAGGATTTCGATAGCTTTCTTATTGTCAATATGGTAAAACTTTAATTTTTGTTTCTTGAAGTCTTCTATGGTCGCTCGGCCGACCATTCAAATTACTGTATCGTCGAACCCATAGTACAAAGTCGTACAAAAAAATGAAAGAGGTCGATTTTAAAGATATCGAGTCACTCTATGTAGGGCTATAATTAAAATTTGCTGATATTAATAAATTATTATTAATTTGTTTATAAAATTTCATTACCACTTTTCGTCTTCAAATCACAAACATAAAATTTTGGAAAAAATATCATCGGTCGATTGGTACTGTGTGGGATAGGAAAATCTTTCATTGCTCTGATTTTATCAGAGTTTGGTTTAACGCCCGCCGTTCGTGGTTACGACATGTCTAAAAAATTCAATTTCTTTGCATAAAACGTCGGATTTGTCGAGTTGAACTTTTAGATTAGCTTTTTGCAACCTTTGAAATACTTTTGTCAGATTTTCGCAATGTTCTTGCATAAAGGTACGGAAAACGATAATGTCGTCAAGGTAGACTAAGCATATCTTGCCTACAAGGGTCTTCAAAACACTATCCATTACGCGTTGGAAGGTTGATGGAGCGTTTTTCAGCCCGAAAAGCATTTTGACATATTCGAAGTCTCCTCCTTCAACCATGAAGGCCGTTTTTGGGATATCTTGAGGATTCATTTCGATTTGTTGAAACCCACTAACAAGGTCTATGCAGGAGAAGTACATGCATTAACCCAATTTATCTAAGATCTCACTTATGTTAGGTAAAAGGTATTTATCGCTAATAATCTTCTCGTTAAATTTACGGTAGTCAATGACTAACCGCCACTTTTGTCTACCGCTGGCGTCCTGCTTTTTGAGCACGATCCGGACGGGTGAACTTATAGGAGAATAACTGCGCTGTATTATTCCTTGGTTCAGCATTTCGCTAAGATTTTACATAAATTGGTACGTCATCGGTGGTGGTGGGAATGCAATGTTTTATTTGGTTGCTGAAGGTGAGATCTTGACCTTCTTTGAAGAATATATCTGAGTGAGGGCTTCTAGTGACACAGTTCGTCTATCTTTTTCGGCTTTGTCTTTCCGCTGCATTGTTTGGGCGTTTCTTATTGGAATCTTACTAATCGGTTTATGGTGAGTGTAGACCGTAAAATTCCGACCCAATAGGTAGCACCTATAGTTCTTAACGGCCAAGACCGTTGCCAGTAACACTTTCTCGATGGTGGAGTAGTTGAGTTCTGCCTTGTTTAGCCGCACTGGCTTACTTAAGCAATAAGCTGGTCTTTTTCTACTTCTCCTTCTGAGAGCACTGCTCCAAGTGCTGGCATCCGTTGTTAAGTTAAACGGCTTGTCGGAATTTGGGTAGATTAACAGAGGCCGGGATACTAGGTTGTATTTTATTCGTCTTCGCACGTGGGTGAAAATTTTACCACTTGGTTTGTTAAGGGACGGACTAGCATGGAAAAATCTGGAACGATGTTCCTGTAGTAGTTGACAAGGCCCAAGAACGATTGCACTTGCCTGATAGTCCGTGGGGCTGGGAAATTCTGGACGCATTCCGTTTTACGAGAGTTTGGCAGGGCTCATTTCTCCGAGCAAACGTGACCCATACACAACTTTTTTTCGGAGAAACTGACACTTTTCCGGTTTCAGGTTGAGGTTATTTTTCCTCAAGCGGTCAAATCCTCTCCGAAGTTTATTATTATGCTGCTCAAGGTTTTTACCGTAGTTGACGATATCATCCAAGTAGACAAAACATTGGAGTCTTTGAAGGCCTGTGAGGACATAATTCCTGAGCCGTTGGAACGTAGCCGGGGCTCCTTTTAGCGCGAACGGCATACGGCATACTTTTGGAAAGTCGACGACGACTCGCCATTTTTTCTCAACATTGGGGCCACTAATAGAATTCACCCATGGACTCTTATTGGGATGGACTATGTCGTTGTTCAACATCTCTTCTAGTTGCTCATTTATTGTTTACTAGTTGGGATGCCCGTTACCGAAATTCGGTCACAAAAACAATAAATATATAAAATTCACGATTTGTTATTTTAAATTCAATTTAAATATTTTTATTTAAAAAAAAATTATTCGCAACATTTCCATTGTCGCTCCAGAGCATCTAAAATTTACCAGGATTTTTTTAATAGCATCCATGACGTCTTGCTTGGCTATGTGGTAAAATGATAAATGACATTTACAGTGTCATTTGACAAATTACACTCAGAGCTAATCATTGCAAAGGCAGCATTATACGAACGAATATTTGCAAAAAAAAATTTAGAACGATTTTTAATACCACTTTCGTTCGAAGTTAATCCTTCAAAAAAATTATTGAAAAAGTAATTTTGAGAAAGTGGAGGTAGATTAACTTTGCCTTTATGACAACACAAAGAAAATGCCTCAGTATTACGTAAAGCTACTTCAGTCAGAAAATGTTTGGCACGACAAAAATGACAACTCATAATAAAAGAACCACACGAAAACGAATCAAAATTAACCGGAATAACATTCAAAGCACATTTAAAAGAATCAGTCAAAATTTCTAAAGGTGCAACACCATCAACAAACATTTCATTATGAAATGCATCAACATTCATTTCATTCACACCACTATTCAATTCATTATTTGCAACATTCATTTCATTAACACTACGTAAATTTCTAACGCGACTTCTAGTATATTCGCGAAGCGATCTAAAATCGACATTCGAGTGTCCCCGTCGTCGTCTTGGCATTTTGAAAAGAAAACGCGGAAAAAACGTAAGTACTCACCGATAAATTGCACTCAAAATTCGCAGTTAACTGTTTGGAATGACAAAAATACAACTCAGATTCCGAGAACCATACGAAAACGAATAAAAATTACGCAGAATAACATTCAAAACACACTAAAATGAATTAATTAAAATTTCTAAAGGCATTCGCCAAAAAACGAACGGCCGCCCCTTACACCATACAACTCAAATACTATACGCAAAAGAGTATAAAAAAATGCACGCACAAAGTGACCGAGTTTTTTTTATGTCAGTTATGCCGCCAAAAATCCACACAAACGCTTGTTTTTCTCTGTTTCTCATTCGCTTCACTGAAACGGCATTTGTGTCAATCGTAGGCTACTCAGCTCTACGTTGATGCTCACAAAAAATTCAAATTTTCTAACGGCTTTTTAAAATCCGAAAAATTAAAATCGCTATAACTTTTTTATTCGTGAATCGATTTCGTTGAAATTCCTTATTACAAAACTATGCCATAAAAAGAACATTTTCTGAAAATTTAAACGAAATCGGTCCTCGAACAAAAAAGCCTTAGCGTGTACAAACTTTTTGTTTGCCTATTAATATATAAGATTTATTTGCCAAACAAGGCACATTTACATTGAAGTAAACAAAATTAAATTAATTATAAAATTATCATGCTAGTCAGGTATAAGTATGGACTACTATAGTTAGAATATACATACATACAATATTATCTATAATTTACAAAGGAGGCTTAAAAAAATATGAAGGGAATTTAGGGTTTCACCATTAGTTTTAATTTTGTAGGACAGTTTGTTAGTGGGACGAGTAAAGCATTGATTATGATCATTGAAGCCATGCAACTATGAATGGGCGCGTTCCTTCCGTACTCGGTGCGATGAAAGTATTTCTTAAGCAGTCTCGTACGCCTTGTGAGTCGAACTTCCTCATTTCATTGAATATGACCCCGTCCGACAAGAACTTCACGTTGAGGTCGCCGTTCAAGGTAAGGCATGAGATAAACATTTTACTCCTGCATGATAGTGGTAAAAGATCCAAAACTTTGAGCCTGTCCGTATAGTGTAGAAGGCTGCAATAATCAGGCGGGTTATGTAAACTTCTAAGTGCGAATAGGAGAAATTGTTTTTGAATGGATTCAATCCTGTTCCTACTGGCGTGATATATGGGATCCCAGATTCCAGGTTTAGGCGGACAAGTGAGCAGAATAGTGTTTTAGTGACCCAGATGTTATCAAATTCCTTCCTGGCTCTGGCAGTAAAATTAACGTAGTGTAGATTGAAGTTTAACTTGTTGTCTAAGACAACACCCACATTTACGATTTTATCAACATGGTTTAATAACTGGTTGTCAAGATAATATTGCTGCAGCTTTTTCTCCAGAAGAAGGTTATTGCATCGCATTTACTAATGTTAAGTTGCACCTTATTAGTGTTGCACCAGTCTTGCAATGCATTAAGTTTCGTCTGAGGGAATGATATATTGGCGTCGGACTTTATAGCGCTATATATTTTCAGGTCGTCTGCATAAAAGATAAGTGGTATATTTTTTAATTTGTGAGACAGATGAGAAATGAAGATATTGAATATGAGCGAACCAAGGTGCCTTCGCTAGGGGACATCGGAGGTTACTTCGATTTCTTTGGATAAAAATCCTTTAAATCTGACGACCTGAGTTCTACTGCTAAGATATGATTTTATCCATTTCAGGGCGGTTATTCCAAATTTGAATAGCTTAGAAATCAAAATATGATGATCCAAATTCGTGTTGACGGCATTAATTTGATGGCCGTTATCCTTACTGCATAGAAGTTAAGAGATAAAACTCATAAGATTTGAAGTGGTTGAACGCCCCTTTCTGAAACCGTGTTGTTGCTTGTTAATGTTAGGATCTTTAAGAGGTGCAATCTTGTCATGTACGAGTTTTTCGAAGTATTGAGGAATCGTGGATAGGATAACAATGCCCCTATATTTATCCACTAAATGCTTATCGCATGATTTATGGATCGGTGTTACGTAGGATTTCTTCCAAAACTTAGGAAAACTACCTAGCGATAGTGATTTGTTAAAAATTAGATGAAGGGGAGTCCAGCTACTGCTATTGAAAGCATTCTTTGAAAGCTGTTAGTTGATATCTTTAGTCCAAATGGCAATCGCTTGAAGTGGAAATGACCTTTTCCTGTGGAAAATGCTGTGATTGGTCTTGACTCCGGGTGTAATTCTATTTGGTGGAAAGAACTCGTCAAATCTAACGTTGAAAAATATTTCGCTCTTCCTAGGTTATCTAGAATGTTTTCTAGTCTTGTTAAAGGAAATTTATCATCTAACACTTTTTTATTTAATTGTCTGAAATCGACAACCACAGGTACCACAAGTAATGGTGAATTATATGGACTAACTGATGGTTCTATTATATCCTCCTCTATTAGTTTCTTCACTTGATTATTTATCTCTTCTTTCTGTAATTCTGGCAGTCTGTAATTTTTTATGTATACAGGTGCTCCATCATGTAATTTAATTTTTTGCCTGTAGAAATTTTTTACTGTGAGCTTATCATCTTTTATATGAAATACATCTGCATATTCCATGAATAGTTCAATGATTGAATTCTTTGCTGCGGTATCTATGTTATCAACATTAAGTTCCTCTAGTAGCTTATTTTGTCTTTCCCGACTTCTTTTCACTTTTTGCCTGTTATCTATTATGTTATAATTTCTTAATGGTAATAATGGTATCAGCTTTAATGCTCGTATTTATTGTTCCTAAGGTGTATATCTCATTTTCGGTAATGTCTGTGATTTTACATATTTCATTTGCCTTATAGTTTATGATTCATTCATGATTTATTGCCCCTTGTTTTAATATTGAAATGTCTGCTCCAGTATCTATTAGAAATGTAATTTTTCTATCTGCATGTTTTATTCTTACTTCTATGTAGTTTCTTAAATTCTGTATATTAAATGAGTAAATTTTTGTTGTGAGGAAACGTTTTAGTATTCTTCTGCTTAGTCCCTCGATTGATAGGCTTCGGGGATGTTCTGTTCGTTTGCCGAGTCTAATACATTTATTCTTCTTGGTTTATTATAGCTGTTCGTACTTCCAGCCTGGTTATTAAATTTATTACCTTTGTTAAATCTCCTCTCATTATAGTTGAATCTATTTCTATTTGTTATATAATTTTCATTACGACTATTTTTGTTTGCGTACCTATAATTCCTATTATTATTTCGTATTTCATTTCCTCTTCCTTGGATCAGCGTTACTCCTAGATTTCATGTGTGTATTGTTGCTTCTAAAATGATACATTTGATGGCCTCGGTAGTCTAGAGCTAAGGCGCCTGACTGTTATCCCCAGAGCTCCCGGGTTCGAATCCCGACGGCGCCACGGACCTTCGCCTTTCCCACCTAACTTTCCTTCATTCTTCTTCCCTCTTTACATTCCTGATTTCCCTGTCATAGCCTTCGCTAGCCCTTCCCCGCTCCACCAAGCGCATGCCATCGGTTGGTTGATGAGATTCAACTCGTTTCAGGAGGCATAACACTCCATGCGTCATTTATTGCCTCTATTTCAGTGGCTATTTTTATAGCTTTTCCCAGCGTGTCTGGCATTGCTGCAAATACAGCTGTTTTAAATGGTTCACTCAATCCAGCTTGGAAAGCATTCAATGCTGTTTTGTCATTCAATGCTACAATTACATCCCTGTTAGCTTCACCGCGCTCTGATATTTGTATATTATTGAGTTTAGAGACTAAGGCTGGTCGTCCACTGGAAGCGTATTCGAGCGGCTTCGCGCTACGGCCATACATATGAGCGGCTACAAACGGCTCATTTGTATGGCCGAAGCGCGAAGCCGCTCGAATACGCTGCCAGTGGACGACCAGCCTAAATCTTCGAATCTTCTTGCAAATCCCTGTACGCTCTGGTCCCCTTGTTTGGTTCTCGCTAGATCATTTTGTAATTTCAATGGATTTACTTTTATTCTAAAATTATCTTGTATGTTTTCTGAATTCATTAATGGTGCTTAGCTTCGTATTAGTCCCAAGTTTGTTACGCACTTTTTCTGTAATTCTTGGACTACATTTAGCAGTTTCTGTACTTCTTCTCCATCTTTCAAAGTTTCCGCTATTATTTCTATTGTGTTCACAAAATTATTCAAATTCTTTTCTTCTCCTGAAAACGTCTGTATTAGCTGTAAAGCTGGGAAAACGTCTAAAGTCGTCATATTGCTGGCTTCAATAATATCAGTTTTTCTTATTAGATTGTCTTCAGCTTCTATTTCTGGTTCAGATCCAGATTGTATTTGATTTAGCTGCTCTTCTATTGTTCTATTAATCTTCTCTTGCAAGATTTTAAATTCCGCTGTTTGTTTTGCAATATTATTTGTCACAGATATTTCACTGATTCTTATTCTGAGGTTATCTAGTTCTATCTTCTTTCTTAATAGAGTGTCTGCTTTATGTATTCTATGTGATGCTTTTCTTAAGTTTGTTTCGATTTGTGTTAATTTTTGCACTATCTCTTCTGCTTCTTTATCGGACATTTTTTCTGGGCATACATAGTTGTCTTACATTTGTTTCTACTCCCTATACTTCACTTAAATATTTATCATAATTTTCTTTTTTCTCTATATTAATCCTCTCTTTTTTTCATATCCTATTTGTTTTTAATGTTTTTAATTTCTATCATGCAGTTGATCTTTTTCCATTCTGACTCATGAATGTTATTTATGGCATAGATGAATGTTATTCTTAAATAGAGAGTCATATTTTCAATCGCTTCTTGTCGTTTTTTTTATGATTTTTACAAATACGGTAACCATTAAATATAACGTTAACATGCTAGCTATTACCATTCCACTTACTGTTATGCCATTCATTGTGTAGGACGGGATAAAGATTTAATCATTAATTTAAATATTTTTATTGAATTCTATTATTTTATGAACTTCATTTATAAATTTGTTTATCATCAATATACCTAACGCTATGAAAATTATTAATCCTAACATAAATAAAACATATATGTAGGTTTAACTCTGTCATACCCAAAATTTAATTTCTTAATTTTCTCGGTGTAAGATTTTTGAGCAGAAGATATTTTATTTTCAAAATTTCACATTTAAAAATTTTTTTTTTACCATCTTTGAAGGTATTTTATTGAATAAGCATTAAAAAATTAAATGTTGGTAAAAATTATTGATGTACGAGTATTTATTAAATAAATTCTTAGGCTACGCTAACTATATTTGATTTATTAAATTGCTTCCTTATTTTTCTAACTATACAATTATAAATAATGACTACACATAATGCTGCTATGCCTATGTAACTAATTTCTTTAATGTGTTCTGCCGTAATATAATTTACAACGCTCCCAGATTGCGCATTGTTCACCATCACTTCTTCCTTTTCTCTGTTCTCGCAGTTTTCTTTCGAGGCCTCCTCGTGGTGTTTTTTGTACCGGGTTGGTTGTTACTTCTTTCTTGCTAATCTGTGGTTTAGTGGTGTTCCTTCTCCTATATTCCGCGATCGTTACGGATCGGGGTCCAGTTGTCGGGTCCTTCAACCTCTCCTGTAGATCTCCCAATATATTTTTAGTCCAGCTGGTTTTGAGATAGTCCTCAATGTTCATTGTTTGTTAGGGGTCCAAAGGTCTCAGTTCCTTTGTTATAGATGCCTGGTCCATAATCAGGATCGCCATGTAGTGTTTCTGCTTTGCAGTGTTGTGAGCCACTACCGTGCTCTTTCGAGAGTAGGGCCTTGTAGCAAAGTAATATGTACATATGTTTCTACAATTTATTTGAAAATCCAAAAAAAAAACTTTCACTATTAATATAATGTGTTTCTACAGTTTATTTTAGAATCCAAAAAAAACTTTCACTATTAATATAATAAGTTTCTACAATTTATTTTTAAATCAAAAACTTCCAAAATTTATTTTAAAATCAAAAACTTTCAAAATTTATTTCAAAATCAAAAACTTTCAAAATTTATTTTAAAATCAAAAACTTTCAACTGCTAAGTCAACTCTACTTTATAAAAAAAACTGGTTTGACTTCCCGAATATAACCGCGCGCTTCGACTGGAAAATTACTACTCGCCTTATTAATTTTTAGCTTCATGAATCTTCCCTAGATTCTGACAAAGAGCTAGAGAACAAAATGCAAGATTGCATTCTTCAAAGGGCTTCTAATGAAATTCCTTTATCTATTTTTCGCGGCGTCCCGTTACATTAAAAATATTTGAAATAGAAGGACAATTTCCGCTGCGACAGAGATGCATCTTGCACATCAACGGGTTTCTTAGAACCGACTTTTGTTGCCGCAATTTTTGGTTTCTAATTACATAGAATATGTTTGGAATAAAGGATGGTTTCCATTACATATAGTAAGTGAATTTTGCACATTAACGGGCTTCTTAGAAACGGCTTTTGCTATCGCGAATTTTGAGTTCCGATTACGCTGAGCATGATGGGAAATTAAATGTTAATTTTGTTATTATATTAACGGTAGAAGTTGTAATCGGATAACAATTCTGAAAATTATACGAAGCAAAGCGATAATTTCGATTAAAGGTTATTATATGATTTATGGGAAATAAAATGTATATAGTAATAGTTGTAATCGGATTACAACATCCCTCCCCCAATGGGAAAAGAAAGTTTTACTCTTTGAAGAAGAGAAAGACTTCGTTTTACGAGTAAGCGATTCTTATGAATTTGTGTGGGAATGCTAGATGTAATAAAAACTGATTTTTTCCAGTTTTAAGTAGATTAACATATTATGTTTAGACCTAGGTATTTACTTTACCTGAAGTGAAATATATTAGTTATGTCTAGTTATAGGAACTTATATCTAATTATTATGAGTTTAGTAAAGATTTATATTTTGCAAGAATATCCATAGGTACGATTGCGTACAATTTTTTATTTTTTTTAAATAAGGGATACATAAGTAGTCTCTATATGACTCTTACTGTTATTAATTATCCAATTTACTATTTTCAAATGAAAATTTTAAATATTTTTATGCATCTAAAAAAGTTTTGTTTAAATTATTACATATTTTGAATAATAAAAATTGCAAAGAGCAAAGCATATTTTAATAAGTGATTAATAAGTGGTTAATATTATTTTTGTTTCTTTTGTTTAAATGATATATATTTTTATATTGTTCCTATATTATTTATTTCTTATCTTTCTTATTTTTATTCTTTTCTTATATTTTAGTTTATATTTTAAATGATATCTCAGAAAATATTTTAACAATTGTGCAAAGAGATACTAATATTTTTATCGGTCATATTTAAAACAAAGCTTAAAATGTAGTATTTTTGATTATATTAGTTTTGATTATTTCAAAGAAATTATTTTTAACGAGACACTACTTTTATTTATTTTTATAAGGATCGGATAAAGATTTTACATTTGTTTACAGAAAGATGTTTATAATGTTATTTTCAAGGTTTGCGCATTTCTATGTCTTTTGACTTATTTTTAGAGGTGTTTTCAATTGTTTTCGAAAAAAAAAATCCGATTGCTCTTGGAGTTTTGGTTCTTGTTATTAACAGTCAGTGTCGTCTTGACACTTGTAGGAGTTAGTACAAATGTTTTTCTTCTTAGTTTTTTTTTCCATTCATCCACCACTAGGTTTTAAATAGTTTTATATCGTTGTTGTGAATTCTTTTATTTTCATTTCCAATTTTTAAAGTGGAGTTTTCTGGAGAGTTAATGGAGATGATTTCGTAAGGGCCTGACCATGATGGTGCGAATTTATTTTCTTTATTTCTGTTTTTTAACAACACTTTATCGCCTGGGCTGAATAATTTTTCCTTGGCCGTTTTTTCATAATAAGTTTTTGATTGCTCCTTGTTTATTTATTTATTTATTTATTAATTCGCCAAACAAGGCACACTTAAACTAGGTATACATATACTTAGATTAAAAAACATAGTGTACAGTCTTTTTTATATACTACTGATATACTAAAAACCTACTATTGTCAGAGGGGTTAGTTAGTAGGGATTTGAGTATTTTTTTATAGGATGCCTTGTTGAGGGAAGGGGAGAAAGAGAAGCTATGGCTATTAAAAACCATACAGCATCTGTTGATGGTCTCGTTCCTTTCGTAATCGGTGCGGTGTGGATATTCCCTAAGTAGTTTAGTGTGTCGTGTGTGTCGGACTAAATCATTCAATTTGATTCTTTCCGACAGAAACTGCACTTTAAGCTTTCCACTTAGGACGTCAAAGGCAACGCAAGATATGAGCAGTTTCCTCCTACTAGACAGCGACATAAGATCAAGCACTTTGAGCCTGTCCAAGTAGTGCGGCAGGGTTTGGTAGTCATGGGGGTTGTGTAGATGTCTCAGGGCAAAAAGAAGAAATCTCTTTTGAATGGATTCGATCCTCCTGCTGCTCACTTGGAATATAGGATCCCAGATAGGACACGCATATTCCAGGATAGGGCGGACTAAAGAACAGAAGAGTGTATTTGTGACCCAGACATTTCCAAATTCTTTGGCTCTCCTCTTGATGAAACCAAGAAGTTTGTTGGCTCTGGCAATTATATTATCGTAATGCAGGTTGAAATTGAGTTTTTTGTCTAGGACGACGTCTAGATCTACGATATGGTCAACCTCATTCAACATTATGCCATTGAGATAATAGTTATGGTTCTGTGTGTTTTTTAAGCGGGAGAAGGTAATTGCATGACATTTGCAGGTGTTAAAATGCAGTTTGTTCGTGGTGCACCAGTCGTGTAGGGCATTGAGTTTTGTCTGCAAGAAGGAAGCATCAGTTTGGGTCTTAATGACACCATAAATTTTGGGGTCATCCGCGTAAAAGAGATGGGGAATATTTGCTAATTTTTCGGAAAGATCGGAGATGAAAATATTAAAGAGTAGGGGACTGAGATGACTACCCTGAGGAACGCCAGAGGTTACTTCGATCTCATTAGATAGAAATCCTTGGAATCTGATAACCTGTGTTCTTCCGTTCTGATATGATTTTAACCATTCCAGTGCGAGATCAATTCACTGTTTAAGGAGTCTTTGACTGCTATAAGGACTCCACCCCCTGAGACCAGTGGAACTGTAGTCTCTATCGCATCTGTGGATTGTCCAGCTGCTGTCCAAGATCTCTTCATTTAGGAATGTACTATTTAACCAAGTTTCGGTCAGTACAAATACATTATAGCGACATGATTTAGAGTCGATGTAGAAATTGTTGAGTTTGGTTCTCATACCACTACAATTGTGGTAAAAGATTCTTACAACCTCGGGTGAGTTAGGTTTGGGAAGAAGAGACTGTGTGGGATCGGCAATTGGGGGAGTAACTAGTTAAGGGCGGTAATATCTGTTCATCTCATCACGGCTTTTTTGCAGCTGGGACACATGTATTGATCTTACATGAGCAGCATAAGCGGAGAGATCCTTGGTAACCTGCTGGGGATTGATTTGATAATACTTAAGGTACCTAGTGTACAATTCGAGCAGTTGATCATTGCAGTTTCCTTGGCTATTTGGAAACTATGCTGGAGACGAGCTTTTAGCTCATTCGCATAATTTTCGTAATTATAACAGATGAAAGAGGATGATTTTAAATTTGTGGGAATGTCTGCAGGAAATCCGTAAAGTAGCTCATGTGGAGAATAGCCGGTACTTGAGTGAGGTGTTGTATTGTACACGAACATTGCGTACGGTATCCAAGTATCCCAGTCTTGAGCATCTTTGAGAGTATAAGATCGAAGGTACTCTGCTAAAGTGCGGTGGCTCCTTTCAAGGGCCCCGTTTGTTTGTGGATGATAGGCGGTGGTTTTTAATTTTTTTATCTTTAGCAGCTTTGATACCTCGGCGAACATGCCGGCTATAAGATTTTGCGCTTGATCTGTTAATATACTCTCGGGAATTCCGTGCCTACAAATTATGTTCGTTACGAAAGCTTTTGATATTGCTTTTGACTCCGTGTTTTCTATTGGTATTGCTTCCGAGAATTTCGTTAAGTCGTCTTGGAAGGTGAGGATATATTTGTTGTTAAAGTTGGTGAGGGATAAAGGTCCAACTATATCTAAAAATATTCTTTGAAATGACTTTGAGCTGATGGCTGAAATAGCCATTGGTATTTTTGAATTTTTGCATGCTTTATTCACTTGGCAGTGTTTACATTTTGATATGTAATTGGATATGTCCCTCGACATTCCTGGCCAATAGTACTGCTTTTTCATTCTATTTATTGTACGTGAGGTACCTTGTTGACCTCCGGTTGGCAAAATGTGAAAATCTATTAGAAGTTGTTTTATATCGTCTTGTAATGAAATGTATAACATTGCATCATTCTATAGAGTGATTTTTATATTTTCATCTTCTATCATGCTTTGAAGGATTTCTTTTATTACTGAAAATGTTTTTACATCGGGAATTTGGATTGAGATGTGGATATGGTTTATAGAGTTAGATTTTGCTTGTTCGATAATTTCTGATAAGACAGATCTTGAGTTTTCTTCATCTTTGCTCGTCTGGAGCGGTAGATTTAGTTTTGAGAGATAAAAGGTAGTGGTATTATGATGGAAGAGTTTTATTTTGTTTACATATTCCTTATCGTCTTTGAGGTTCAGTCTGCATTTTAAGATTGTTTCGACTTCTGTGTTTATCATGGGCAGAAGAAAGAATTTATGATTTATGTTTTTTGTTAACATGAGAGAAGCTTTTTTCTTGTATGAGATTTGTAATGGAATCATTACTAGGTGAAGCTGAAGGTTGAGGCTTATCTGTAGCAGGATAGGAATAATTTTGTGTGTTAAGGTGGAGATATATCTAATAGATTTTTTGCTTGATTTCTTGTTAGTACGTTTATGCATGCTCCTTTATTATTGGTACAAGTTTCGCTTTCTTCTATTGCTCTACTTAATGCATCGGCGTTGGTGTTGAGCTTCCCTGCCTTGTGAATAATTTTATAATCGTATTCTTCAAGGCGGATTCTCCAACGCATTAGGCGGGAGGAATGATCTTTGAGGTTCATGAGCCATACTAATGGCTTATGGTCTGTTACAATAGTGAATGACCGACCATAGACGTAAGGACGGAATTGTTCTACCGATTATATTATCGCAAGTAGTTCTTTCTCAATAGTTTGAGTACCGTGTTTCTGTGCTGTTTAAAACACGGCTGGCGTAACAGATGGGATGTTCATTTTGTGATAAGACAGCGCCGATTGCCAGGTCACTTGCATCTGATGTGACACAAAATTCCTGATTAAAATCTGGGTAGGCAAGTATTGGCGATTCTGTCAATTTGTCTTTTAATTCGCAGAATGCATTATCGGATATTGCGTCGAAATTAAACGTCACATCTTTTTTCAGAAGATTTGTTAGCGGTTTTGTGATTTTTGAAAATTTTTGGATAAATCTTCTGTAATATCCGACGAGTCCCAAGAATGCTTTAACATCCTTTTGTTTCTTGGGGCGTGGATAAGATTTCAGAGCTTTAATTTTGTTTGGGTCTGGTTTGACACTTTTTTCTGTAATTATGTGGCCTAAATAAGAAATTTCCTTGCGCATGAAGTGACATTTTTCAGGCTGCAACTTTAGGTTGTGTGAGCGGAGGCGAGCAAAGAGTGCCATGAGACGGTTGTTGTGGTCTTTAAGATTGTATCCGTGCACGACAATATCGTCCATGTACAAAAAGCAATATATTCCTTGTAAGCCTGATAGTACATTATTCATGGCACGCTGGAACGTTGCTGGAGCACC
Source organism: Thereva unica (assembly GCA_949987705.1). Lineage (NCBI taxonomy): Eukaryota > Metazoa > Arthropoda > Insecta > Diptera > Therevidae > Thereva > Thereva unica. The sequence continues at coordinate 81,604,439 of OX465282.1, forward strand.
TTTTAGGCCGAATGGCATACGATTATACTCGTAGTGGCCATAGGCTGTGCTAAAAGTAGTTTTTTCCCTATCGTTCTTGTCCATGAGTATTTGATGAAATCCGCTTGCCAAGTCGAGAGTTGTAAAATATTTAGATTTCCCCAACTGTTCTAATATGTCAGTAATATTAGGCAGTGGGCATGCATCGCCGGTTGTGATGTCGTTAATTCGGCGGAAGTCCACTACAACTCTCCACTTTTTATTTCCTTGTTCAACTGGTTTCTTTGGAACCAGAAGTAAGGGTGAATTCTGTTGTGGCGCAGCTACACAACAGGAATTACAAGAATTGTTGCCTAAAAAGAAAGAAATTAAATACAACAAATAATGTATCAAACTTACGTCAAATGGATATACAACAAATAATTTATTAAACTTACGTCAAACTGACAGCCAACTTGGATGGCAGAATAATACAAATATTTAGTACAAATTGTACAAAGTGTCAGGTGTGGCATGACTAAGTTTACAGGCAACAAGTAGAATAGAGCTTTTGGCAATAAAAAACATAGAAAGCAAGGCGTTTAAGCTTGCTTCCTATAAATAGCCGATACAAATAATGAAAATTGCTCATTACTTAACTGGGAATTATCAGAGAAATTAGTAAGAGCCAGTGGATATTTACCACATATAGGGTTAGATTGCAGGTTGGGAATTACCAAACTGCGCTTCGTTAGGATTAAAACACTCACTTTATTTGCATACCAATTCAAGTTGAAAATCACAAATAGGGTTTAGCTTGCAGGTTGGGAATTACCAAACTGCATTCTGTTAGGTGTATTACACTTGTGATTTCAATTCGAATTGAAGATACAGAGTATCAAAAGATACCATATTGCGTTATTGTTAAAGTTGAGTTAATTTTTAATAAAAAGAATATAAAATTTAAAAAAAAACGTTTTCTTATTTCAATAAATGTGTTTCAAGCAGACGAGTTAATTCAACTGGCATTTTTACTCAATATCAAGGAGGGGATATTGAACATGATGTTCAATGTGTGGCGTCATTTAGTTGCGACAACGTCACGTTGGAGGAAGTTTTTTTCGTCTTCACCGAATTTCTGTTGGGTGCTTGCGAGTTTTGCGTGCAGGGTAGATCTTTCCACTTTGCATTCAAATGTTTTTGTTAGAAGATCCTTCAAATCTGGCCAGTTTTCGATTCTGTTGTACTTGTATACTTCATATGCTTCATTTGATAATCTGCTTATTACGAAAATAAAGAAAGATTTTTTATTTTCCGGTGTGATTGCTGTTGTGTATATATTATCACAACAGGTGAGGAATTTCTGGATATCTTTAGAATCACCACTCAAAATAGGGATTACCGATTTTGCTTCCGAGAGAGAGAACGATGGTAGTGTGGATGGAGATTGAATAGTAAAATTTTGCGTCGGCGGAGTGAAGGTATTCTGAAGATGGCTGTTTGGAAGTCGATGAGTTTGAGCGGAGGCGGCGTTTAAGCGTTCGTTAAGCTGATCCTTTAGCAATATGATTAGTTCTGTGTAATCATCTTCTGCGGTTTCGTATCTCTCCTGGTAGTATTCCGTTTCCGGTTTTATATCCCAGAGAATGCTATTGTGAGCATCCTCGAAAGCAGACCAATATTTATCCAGGGTTTGTATTTGATGTTCTAGCCATGCTCGACTAGCTGTTGTTAAGTTATTCTCGTTTATTTTATGTATGGCGCGTCCCAATGACAATAATGCCTGCTCGTGGATTTTGAACTTTGTTGGTAAGGGTATATCATTGGTGCCGTTGATGTTTTCACTTTCTGTTATTTCTGTCACGTTGCTAGTGCTTGGGTATCTGCTGGCAATTTTTGGTTGTGGTATGTAATATGGGTTGTTTGCGTGGTCTGTCTGTAAGGTAAGGGAGTTAAGTCTGTCTGAAAATGCTGCTCCCGCACTTCGGTACCAATCTTCTATTTTTTCGAAGCACTTCTCTGCAAAATAATCATGTTGTTCGTCGCGGCCTGTATGATTTTGTATTGCTCTTTCTGTTTCCTGGGCTTGTTTGCACAATTCTTCTAACTTTTGTATTTTTCCTGTTACCATCACTGCTGTTATTCTAATTTTTGAAGATATTTGGAAGTCATTCAATAATTTCCTGATTTCTTTACATGTTGCTATCTGGCTTTCACAGAGTTCGTCAAAGGAGGGAGAGGTATTGTCTGTCATTTTGTATAGGTGGTTGTCTTTCGAATAAAAGTGTAAAGAACACTTTTGAGGAGAAAGTCAATGGACAAAACTTGATTGAATATTTTTAATCTATAATATAAAAATGAATCGCTAAATGTGTTGCTAAGCGCAAAACTCGAGAACGGCTGGACCTATTGGACTAATTTTTTTTTTCGAATATTCGTTGAACTACGAGGATGGTTCTTACGGAGAGAAAAATTTAAAAAATTGCCTGAAAAAACAAAAAAATTGTAATTTTAGGAATTTTCACTTCATTTTAGTTTCAATAGCTCCATGGCCTACCTATTGTTTGACAAATGTAAAATTAAATTGAATCATTACATTTAATGAAAATTTCAAATTTACGCAGCTGTCAAACAATAGGTAGGCCATGACGCTATTGAAACTAAAATGATCCATGGCGGCCGTCTCAAAAGGGGGGTGTACCACTTTCTTCACAACCACCTCGACATGGGTATCAAATGAAAGGGTATGATAAGTAGAATACAATAAGCAATGTAGTATACAAAATATATCTTTAGATCCATGGCGGCCGTCTAAAGAGGCCGGATTACCACTTTCTTCACAACCCTATCAAAATGGGTATCAAATGAAAGGGTATGATAAGTAGAATACAATAAGCAATGTAGTAGACTCAATATACCGATTCATGGCGGCCGACGCAAGACCCATGTTCTTTGAGGCATTTCATCTGTGTAAAATTCATATCTCGAAAAATATTAAGTCAATGGATGGTTTTTATTGTTTACTATTGACTTATGGGTGCAGCGTAGGCGCACCGGGTCCCAGCTAGTTATTTAATAAGAACGGTACGAAGTGAGCTAACCTTGATTACAATGACCATACACAATAAGCACAAATTGTTAGCATTGGCGTCTTTAACTTGATTCTTTCTTTAGATTGAATATAAATTTAACACTTTAGATTGAATATAAGATCGCTTTTCCTTGTTATTTTGTTAATTTAAGTGTATTAAAAATGGAAGTTTTCCCTAATTTTTGGATTTGAATATACACTGATTTTAGCAATTTCACTTTTTTTTTAAATTTTGCACTGGTTTTTAAAGTGTTTTCGCTGCCACCACTTTTGTTGTGGGCCACTACCGTGCTCTTTCGAGAGTAGGGCCTTGTAGCAAAGTAATATGTATGTTTCTGCAATTTATTTGAAAATCCAAAAAAAAAAAACTTTCACTATTAATATAATAAGTTTCTGCAATTTATTTTGAAATCAAAAACTTCCAAAATTTATTTTAAAATCAAAAACTTTCAAAATTTATTTCAAAATCAAAAACTTTCAAAATTTATTTTAAAATCAAAAACTTTCAACTGCTAAGTCAACTCTACTTTATAAAAAAAACTGGTTTGACTTACCGAATATAACCGCGCGCTTCGACTGGAAAATTACTACTCGCCTTATTAATTTTTAGCTTCATGAATCTTCCCTAGATTCTGACAAGGAGCTAGAGAACAAAATGCAAGATTGCATTCTTCAAAGGGCTTCTAATGAAATTCCTTTATCCATTTTTCGCGGCGTCCCGTTACATTAAAAATATTTGAAATAGAAGGACAACTTCCGCTGCGACAGAGATGCATCTTGCACATCAACGGGTTTCTTAGAATCGACTTTTGTTGTCGCAATTTTTGGTTTCTAATTACATTGAATATGTTTGGAATAAAGGATGGTTTCCATTACATTATACTAAGTGCATTTTGCACATTAACGGGCTTCTAGAAACGGCTTTTGCTACCGAGTTCCGATTACGCTGAGCATGATGGGAAATTCAATGATAATTTTGTTATTATATTAACGGTAGAAGTTGTAATCGGATTACAATTCTGAAAATTATACGAAGCAAAGCGATAATTTCGATTAAAGGTTATTATATGATTTATGGGAAATAAAATGTAGGAGTATATAGTAATAGTTGTAATCGGATTACAACAGCAGGTTCTGATTTTCGTTGGCTTAAAAACACAATTTGCTTTCGTTTTAAAATTTTATTTCTTTTCGTTTTTCTTTTCTTTATTTAAACTTGTGCACCACGGGCGAATGAGCTAGTGCCCATTCAATGCCCTATTGCAATCAAGTTTGGAATTGTATTATTGTATTATACCCTTAGTGTTAGCTCCAAAACTTGACTTGACTTAACTCAACTTAACTTCTACTTCTAATTTTTCTGGCAACCAATCAGAACATCCGTTTTATCTTTTTTAAATTATGTCATCATCTTCATTTATTGCATTTGGTTTATTTGGGTCATGCGCAGCATTTGCAATTTTCTTGTTGACCCATTCTCAGTGTTCGGAAGTAAATTTAATTACATCATTCTTGTTTTTTTTTCTTTTTATTCTAGCTGTAAATCACTTACGCGTGGCTTGCGATGTCAAGTTCGCAATCGAGTTTAAATATTTTGTTTTTATTTATTTTAATGCGAGGTTTTTTTGTCGTGCTTTATTCGATTATTGCACTACACTCTAACGGCGGAGTAGAACAATTTAAAGAGGAACTAAATACACAATGCCCCCACCGGTCCCACCTGTCTTGCCTTTCATCGATGGCGTCGAAGATGGGCCCCAACGCATTCCAATCTTCCTGCCTCAGGCCTAACGCATCCCGTTCAGCTTCCATTTCCATTTTCAAAAAAAAAACCGCTGTTACTATTACTACAATATTAATTTTTTGACGTGACAACGTCTTATAAATCGATGAGTATAGGAAGTCATTAGCGCAAATATCCCCAGAACTACTTAGCGACGGGAACGGGACTGGACATTTTGCGCTAATGAGCTCCTATACTCATCGATTTACATATAAGACGTTGTCACGTCAAAAAAAAAAATTAATAACAATATTTAATATTTCTATACCTACTATTATCACCTCACCCAGAAAAATATTCATCGATGTAAAATTTGAGAATGTCAAGATTCGTTAAACTATTTAACCAGTCCAGGGAGACACATTTTTACACGCGTTGCAATAAAGCATAAAACCGTTCTTAGAACTTAACAACAAGATACATATGTATGTACCTATAATAAAGAAATTTTGAAAGGATAAACAAAAACCGTGGAAATAAAAAAAGAAGAGAAAGAATTTTTGTAGAGAGAAACAAGGAAATGTAAAACAAAAAAATAATAAAAAGTACATATAGGGCGATATCTAATAAATAAATTAGTAATTGTATTTAAAAATAATAATAATAAATAAACCCTTTAGAATATTAGGAATATTACTAAATAAAATTTTTATAAGGACAAATACAAATAGCTATAGTTTTGACCCTAGGTAGAAATATAAAATAATTAAATTAAAAAATAATTAAATAATTAAATTAAATATTCTAATGTAACATTTTCACATGTATATTAACAAAAAACAACTTAATAAGATTAACCAAGTATAGGGTAACAAATAAGAACCTAAAGTCAATTGTTAGGAAGTAAAAAATTAAAAAAAGAAAAAAAAAACACATTTTTCTCGAACAAAATTAAATTTTTATATCACTCGGGATCACAGACAAATTCTTTCAAAAAAAAAAAAAAAAAAACTTACGATACCAAACATCAAAACCACATGGTTCGGACGAAAGTTCCGCTCCCCTACTCGCGCAACTTTCTTTTTAAGGGGGTATGTGTAATGATTTCCCTCATTGCCCTGAAGTGCACTTTCACCCAAGAGCCAATAAATTAAAACAATGGTCAATGCCATTGTTTACATTTCCATTACTTCGCATAAAACCCAAGTGAATTTCGAAATACGTTTTCCGGCCACACAGACTGAAATCTTGGGTAATTAAGCGGCGCATAGCCATATGCAGAAATGTACAAAAGTCATATGCAGAGAAAACACATGATTTTTTTATAGCTTAGCCCAATGTAAAGTAAAGTTATTAATAAAGTAAAATAAAGCTAAAGAGTCAATGAAGTAAAATAATGTTATAGAAATAATAAAGAAAAGTCATATTAAAGAATGTTTTAGTCAAAGGAAAATGTAAACATACAAGGGCTAGTTGTTTAAATTTCCGTGTTTAATTTAATTTTCCGATTAAGACTATGTGTGCCGGAATAAACACAGCCCCACAATCCCAATACACAGTGGCCAATAAAGAAAAAATGTATAAACAATACAATTCAAATTTATTGGCTCTTTCTTTATATAATGTTTTTTAATTCAGAACAAATTATTAAAATAATCACGTACTTCAACAACGAAATAATTCAAATAAAAAAATAATAAGAGAAAAACGATTCAACGATATTTCAATTCAGTACTTCAAATATTCAATGTAAATCAAATTCAATTACCATATAACAGTAAATAATAAATATATTTGAGTTAAGCAAAAAATGTTTAAATATATTGAAATTAATCAGAATTAAAAATGTATGCACTTACCTGATTGAATCATCACAGATTTAAGGTTAAGGAACTTATAAGGAGGAGAATGGATTGAGGAATATAGATTAAACACCTCGATATTGTAAAAGTGATATAAAACCTTGTATCGAAAACTACAAGGTATGATTGAGATTAGTAATAGTTGTTATAACTTGTATCAAAAAAGCTACAAGTATATTGTTTTATACCTTGTTTCGAAAGCTACAAGGTAAGATTGTTATTATATAAAATCGTTATAACTTGTGTCAAAAAATCTACAAGTATAACGTATACAAGTGAATGAGGTGGTGTTAAAGGAATTGGAAAAAAATAGGGAGGAAAATCTTACCACACTGGATGATGGCTGGAGCCAGAGAGAGCGAAAATCAGTCAAGCAAACATTTTTGTTCACTTCCAGATTTTGCAACGGTATAAACCGGTTTAGTTGCTAACAACCGAAGTGGGGAGCAGTTATCTGTGTGTGTGCATCACTGACATATAATAATGGACTGCTCATCTGAAATTATTCCATACAAATCGATGGCACTCAAAAGTATAGTTGTCGCACTCATCCATAGACCCCCAAACTGACAAGTAAAAACAGACCTGATTTTATATTTTCCCTTTTGCACTAGTGATGTTTATATCTTTTGCTCTTTTCCCCATAGACCCCCGGATTTTGACATACAGAATGTCAGTTGCTAAAACAGGCGTTAAGAACTTAAATCAGATACACATAAAATTTGGAAATTAATGAAAAAAAGGCATTTTAAAAGGTGAAAAAGTGAAAATAGTGTTTATTAATTTTTTTAAACAAAATATTTGTGTTGTTTTAATGAATTGAATTTGTGTGTTGAATTTAAAGCTTAAATTTTAAATTATAGATATTAAATTAGTTTATGGTTTTGTATAAAAATCCATTACTGGAGCAATGAGAAAAATGCTGATATTGATTTAATTGACGAGCTTCATGTAATATGCCATGCAGTGGATGATGGTTAGTTATGTTCTTTGTTGTGGTTACTGTTCCTCCTTCTTGATGTAGAATTTGTTGATGCTGCTACTATTCCTCCTTGTTGGGTGACGTTCTGCTATTATAAAGCTGTAATAGAATAATGGTTATGGAGCCCTACTGTGGTATGGTAATCGTTATGTTTTCCAACAAGTGGTCATCTCTCGTCCAGAGAATGTACTCCACGCTCCTGCCGTAACAAGCAAACGGTTCATGACAAGCAATTACTTGCATGATTTGCACACCATTTTCGTAGCCTAAAACAACACTGTTGAAATAGTAGTTGCGATTTCTTTTCCAGAGCATCGAGCAAGCTGTCAGATCCGGGTAGGACATCGTCCACGTAGAAATTATGATTAATAACCTCTTGAGGCAACGGGTATCTGTCCGCCTGTTCTTCTGCTAGTTTCCGTAAGCAGAAGACTGCTAGATACGGTACGCACGCTGTTCCGTAGGTTGCTGTGGTCAACAGGTAGCATCGAATCATTTCACAAGATTGTTCACGCCACCGATTAGTTGATATTTTTGATGTTCCTGATCCACAATTATTTGTCTGTGCATCTTTCCGATGTCCTCATTAAAGACGTATCGGTAACGACGGAAACGTAACAAAATCGTGAATACGTTTTCCTGGATATTTTTATTTTATTTATTTATTTCATAACTAACTGCGTTGTGTGGCAGAAAGAAGTATGGTGGTGTCAAGCGTGTCGGACTGACTTCATTCATATGTCCACTCGTGCATGAAGGCGCAGTACTGCTCTCGCAGTTGTTCATTTTTACTAAGTTGGCGTTCCATGGAAAGGAACCTCTTGTATTCTATATCCATCGAATCACCAGGAGTTGTCGGGTCTTTCTTGATTAGAAGCTTAACTATAAATCTTCCCGCAGCATGCCAATTATTTTTTTTAATTAAAACACTTTTGTTTTATTAAATAAAATATTAATTTTAATCATCGTGAGATACTACACCATGTTGTAGACCCCCGCACTTGGTGGATCCAGCAAGTCCCAAATGGTATAGGGGAGCTTCTGGATGGCTTCCTAATGCGTCTCGAACCATTTTAGCCTTAGCTGGTAGTAGTGTTGAGGATGGCTTTCAGGATCAGCCAGTAATTGCGTTATCCCTCTAAGAATGCGTTCGCACGCCATCCTTTGTTTTTGGATCAGATTAGCTAACCTTTTGTTGTTAGACGGAGCCTCCACCTCATCCATCTTCCGTTTGGGGATGGTGCCCGTTGATGTGTTGTGATGGAATAGAGGCGGCAACTCTGGTTGTTTTGCTGCAGCAAGATCGCTGGCTTCTTGCTGGATTGGAGCCTCTTTATCTTCCAACCTTTCGTTGCAGTCGGTAAGAGCGTCCTCATAAATCTTTTGTATCGCTTCGTAGAATTTCTTTTGGAAATATGGATGCTCCACCTGAGAAGCATACTTGGACCGAATATCCGAATCGATGCTGTCGAATTTTGCCCATAGTGATTCCAGTTGCGAAATCTTCCTGCGAAGGTATTCCGCTGTTCTGCGGGAGTTCGAAACCTTGTTGTAATTGGAGACGAGACGTTGTATTTCGCCGCCAATGGTTTGCTGCTCCCGAGCTAGATCGTCTAAGGCAGACATGATGATTTTGTCGCTGTTATATTACAGATATAGACGTGTCGTTGTAGATGTAGACGTGTCGTTGCAGATGTAGACGTGCCGTTGACGTGCCCGATCACGTCGGGGTCACCAATGTTATCAATGTTGTCATGTGCTGATAAATGCAAAAATGAAAAATAATATTGTATCAAAGTGATAACAATATGCAAAATGACAAATAATTTTATGCTTAATGATTTTATGTTAATTTTTAGAATTACAGAATTTTATTATGATTTTATTATGAGTGTTAACAAATGATAAATGAAATTTACGGTTAATGGAACGGTTTATTCCGCGGTCAAATCAGAACTGAATTTAGTTGTTATAATTTTCTTATCCTAAGGTACCTATTAAGCGAAAGATCAGCAGATTTCTATCTGATTTCCTAGAACTTAGTCTACCAAGTGATTTAAGATCACATGAAGGTAAATGTGTGGGAAGTGTTTAGTCAACAAATGTTGTTGACTAAGAAATATGACTCGAACGGAATTTATGTGGGGAAGGAAGTTAGTTACATTGTTCGGGTGGGGTTTTTGTGTGAAAGAAAATCAGTTATCCTATTTCAGTTAAAAGCTGATTATTTGGATATATAACTTGCCTCCTGTAGATCTCACAAAAGTGAGTTCCACACTGATGATCCAACTGCGAGAGCAACGAATCGGTATTCTGAACGTCTTCAAGTCTCCAAAATTTCTCCACTTGCTCGGCCAACCGCTCATCCTCTGAACAAATGCCACATATGGGTGATGGATATACATTATTACTACCGGTAAATGTAGTTTCGTGACATTTGCTGGTGGGTTATTTAAAGTGCACCACTCTTGTAATGCATTCAGTTCCGTCTGAAAGAAGGTTAGTCAACTTGGGACCTTACGACATTATCTATTTTAAGGTCATCTGCGTAAAATAGATGTGGCAATTTTTGCAGTTTAACAGACAGATAGGAGATAAATATATTGAATAAAAACGGACCTAGATGACTACCCTGTGGAACACCAGAAGTTACGTTGACTTCGTTTGACAAACATCCTTGAAATCTGACGACCTGTATTTTTTCATTCAAATATGATTTAATCAATGGCAGGACTTGATCGAATTTTAATAGCTTTATAATTAAAATATGGTGGTCAACACGATCAAAATCCTTGCTGAAATCGGTGTAAACAGCATCAAATTGGATGGCCGTTCTATTCGTTAAGGCATGGGTCGATTAGAGGGACCATCTTATCTAATGGCGGTTGCGGTCTCTATTGTATCCGTTGTAATTATTGTTTCGTTTGTATCCTTGTATTGGCCGGTAGTTATTATTATACACATTATAACCATTACTTCCTGTTACTTTGTATGTATATTGCTTATTGTTGAGCTCGTTTTGCATCGTAATATAGGACGTTTTTTGGTTGGGGCTTGTCTTGCTATTGCTTTTGCTGTAATCTCGGAGAGCGTTGTTAAATTGCTTGCTCTAAGCATTAAGGAGGTTTCTGAGCTTGTAATATTAGCCGCGAATGCTTCTATAGAAAATTTCTCGGCTAGTTTTTCTGAACTTTTACTCGTCGCGATTTTTTCTGAGAAGAATGCTTTGACTAGTTGTCACGACAGCTCTTCTACTTGGTTGGCGAAGTCTATCAGCTATCAGCGTTACCTTGTGTGCAAGCTCTCAGTTGTGCCAGGATCGCATCGGACGATATTTTTACCAAAAACTTCTGTCTTAGTTTATTCCTTATAGTCCGGGGAAATTAGCCAAATTTCAAAATGGCTGAAAATTGGTATACAGCTTCCTTGTGACTTTCTAAGAAAACAATTTCGGAATCCAAAAAAAAAACATGGCCGCCCGAGATATAGCGTTGTTCTCGAGTTTTGCATGTATCTCGGTTTTTATATGTCATACAACCCCGTGCAAGGGCCCAAAAATTCACTCTACAACTTTAGTTCTTGCAAAAAAGTTGACTCGATTAATATAACCCCTGGAAAGTTATTCAAGGTTAAATTTTTCGAAAGTCTTTTTTTGGCCAAGATTTCACTCAAAAACTCATATTTTCGATTTTTTGTTTGATCAGTCAATATGAAACGTCATATTTATAAGTTTTTTATATTTTTAGTTTTAATCTAAATTTCCTGCCTCCACGGTGGTGTTCTTTTTTTCCCCCTTTGTTTTCTGCTTTTCGCCGTGCTTTTAGCTCTTTGTATTCAGCGATGGTGATTTGACGTGGTCGTAAGGAGGTGAGTCAGTTGTTGTTTTTTCACCGGCTCTGGAAGGTATGGTCTAATTGGTTTATATGGTATATACAGTGCGAGTCCCTCGGTGTTTCGTTCCGGTAATCTGTTTATGCGCAACTTGATTGGACCGCCTTAGTTTTTGTTACAGTGTAGTTTACAGCTTCTGGTTTGTAGGCTCTGGCTAGTTTTTTTGCTGCGTACCGAGTCAAATCTTCAACAGCTCCTTCTTGGATCCTTTGCCTCTTGTCTGGCCTATGGATTTTGCATGTAGTTTGTTTTGCTGTGTTTTCTGCAGTCAAAACTTGGTCCCTGGTTCTTCCTTCGTGGTTCCTCACTTGTTGTATTTGAGAGAAGATAGTCCCAAATGCTTTATCCAGCTCGCTTTGTGTCTTCGGACGTTCGTCTTCTCATTCGTTCTTGTTGTGGTCTGCTTTAGTCTCTTAGCTTGATGTGATGACGGTCTGCATGTGAAGCCCATTGGTGCTTCTTCTCCTTTAGGTGTTATTGGAGCAGCCAGATATCGTCTTTGACTCCACTCGAGTATGCAATATCTCAAGACATGTTATAAAAAGCGGCTAGACTGCTGTATATCAACTGTAACTTTATTGTAATTTGCTTAGCCTATCTATACAGCCCTGAGGTTACGAATACCATTATAATAATCGTTAATTTTAAATACCAAGTTCTATTGTACCTAATAATAAATACCAAATCAGCGAATATTTATAAATTCCTCATTTATTCCTTGTTTAGCGAAATTATCTGTCGCAAATCGTTTACACATGCGCCCGAGCAAGGCCGCAACCTAACACCCCTTGTACATCGTGCATACACAAGAATGCCACCGGCGGCGCCTTGGCCTCGACCTAGCATGGACAGAGAATGTTCTATGTCGGGTAAATTTATATAAGTAATTTAAGGTTTATCACATTTGAAATTTTCTTGTGGCAGCATAAATGCATTCAGTGTAGGCCCTACGTGACCTTATAGAAAATTCAGAAGCTAATATACACTGATAGAAAAATTGTCTTGATTCCAGCAATTCCATAGTCTTCGTTTCGTTGTCTTGTTATATATTGTTTTTATATATTAATATATATAACGATGTTTTTTAAAATAATCACTCACGACATAACCGCATACCATGAATTTGTTATATATAGGTACTTTTTTGTAAATACCTTTTTTATTTAATTTCCTTTACCACGATTTACACATTTATATCTATTTATTTTTTTTTTTTGTTTTTTTATAAATTTAATCTGGATTTATTCAAGTTCACTTTTCTTATTTATTTATTTCTTAACAAAAAAAAAACTTTACACGGGACCTTTTACGTTTAACAAAATGGTTTTAAGTAACTAAAAAACAGTTAGATTTATTTATTTCTTATTCTATTTTTAATAAACTTCTCGAACCGACCACCCGCCGTCGTGATTCAAAAACAAAAAACACTCTTTTTTAAAAAATAACCGCCGCCGTGAAAATTTTTATTAATTCTTTTTTCCCTGACAACGCCCGCCGCGCTCGATCGTTAAAAACCACACTTTTTAAAAAATTGGGGGTGCGCCCGCCGCGGTCGAACGTTCAAACAACACTCAATATTTTTATGCTTCCACCCGTCGGTGGTGGCCAGGAAAACAAACTTCACATGTTGGGGAAACGTGCCCTTGAACTTTATATTAAGTGATAAGGCACCTGCGCAACTTGCTTACATCGCGCTTCTCACGCGGCGTATTACAAGTTGCGCGACAATTATCTTGGGGTGGTTCAAGTTACGTTCCCCGCGAATGCCAAAGTCAAGATCACTCCTTTTTTTTTGTTTTCTAATCGCCAGAAAAGCTTGTATTGTACAAAAGGTAAATTCGTACCTTGCAAATCACGGTGGGAATTTTTTCACAAAATGCGCGCGCTCAGGTTGCGTCTGAGAATGTTACATTTTCCGTTGAAGTGGATTTTTGTATGAAGATTTTTCCGTTAAGGAATTTTGTATATTTGAAAATAGAAATTAGATAATTATTTTCCGTTTAGGATTTGTTGTTCACAGGGAGCTCATATTGCATCAAATTCATTGAGAATTTGATGTAAAAGGCTCCCTGTATGAAGGGATATGAGAATTTGTCTAAGGATTTCGTTTTTCACCGAGAATTTCGACTTTCAAATTCTGTATGTAACATTCCTTCCCCCCTGGAATAAGAGAATCGCTTCGAAACGTAGTTAGTGGGGCGATTCTCTGTTTAGACAGTTTGGACAGTTTGTGGTGAATGTTTTGGGTTCGTTTTGCGAACTAGGGGGAGTATATGGGATTGACGTAGCGCAGGTGAGATTTTTCTGGCGATTTCTTAAACCCTTTTTTATGAAGATGGGTTGTTAGAGCGAGGCGTAGAAATGCATTATAAGGAGGCGTGGTGTATGGCAATATAGCGGCCCGATTTACCCTATGGTTATTGGGGTCCCAGGCCCTGGTTGTACTAATTGTATGGAAGAGGCTCTTGGTAATGTGTGGTATCTACTTAGAGGCCTAGGTACTGTGTCTATTGATACTGTAGTTTGTGCAGGCTCGGGGGGTATTAGGTCCCCGTTAGGGGACGTTTGGTCCTCGGAGGTAGTTCTCTCATCCGGGTCTTCTGGCACATGTAGAGCGGGCCAGTGCCGCTAGTAGCGGTATGCATTTATAGCAAAACTAATAATAGGGCGCCGCTGAATGAGATGGCGGCCGTGGAATGGGTGTGAGTGCGCTCCCATGTTAGGTGGTTCAACTGCGAGTAGATATCCTGCTACAGTCTCCTGCAGGAAGATCAGCAATGTCTCCAAACCGGTTGCGTCTTTCATCTTGACTGCACCGCCCAATACCGCTGAAAAGCTTTTAGACCCCACGTTCTGGCCTCCTGGTGCCTTTTCAAAATGTTTTGTCCCTCGCACGCGCGAGCAGCGCACTCCTGATACTCTACAAGTTTCAAAAAACTTAAGACGCTTTCCCTCTATTACCAAAATGTGAGGGGAATCAGATCTAAAACCCAAGATGTGTTTCTGTCGACTTCGGCCAGTGATTTCGATATAATCGCTTTTACAGAAACATGGCTATACAGTGGGATTCTTAATGCCGAACTTTTCGACTCTTCCTTCCAAGTTTTTCGGAGGGATAGATATATTGACTCGGAGGCTCGTGGAGGTGGTGTACTACTTGCATGTAGTAACCTTCTCAACTGTTGCTTAATAACGCTTCCTGATTTTTCCAACACTTTAGACATTGAGGTCCTCGCTCTCAAAGTCTCCCTTGTTCATAACAACTTATTCTTAATCTGCTGTTACATCCCACCAGATATGTTCAGCACTCTTGACGATAGAGGTCAAAATCTCTATGATATTCTAATCGCTTGCATAAATCATATCCAAGATATGATGGATTCCAAAGATGAACTCCTACTTGTAGGTGATTTTAACTTACCCAATGTTAAATGGGTATCGTGCGATGATGACGATAACTACCTTCCTGGAAACAACCTTAACTCTAAGGAATCCAGCTTTCTGAATTCCTTATTTTCCTGCGGCTTGTGCCAAATGAGCGGTGTGAATAATATTTTAGGAAGGCGGCTAGATCTTGTATTCTTTTCCGACTCAGACAACATGAATGTTGAGCCTAGCTCAATTGTCTTGTCACCTGTCGATAATTATCACCCTCCTCTCCTACTGAGCTATTGTTCTGTCTTTAACAATAAGCCAATCCCAGAGGAGCCAACTTTTACCTTTAACTTTAAAAAAGCCAACCTTGAGGAACTGTCATCCAAGCTCACTTCGGTCGATTTCAATTGGTTGCTCTTACCTAATGAGTTGGATGTCGATGTAGCCAGATTTTACTCCGTCCTGTATGAAACTTTCGCATCCTGTGTACCTATCGAGCCGTTAAAATCATCCAGATCATCCCCACCGTGGTACAACAACGAGTTGAGACGTACCAAAAACCTGAAGAATAAACTCTGGAAAAACTACCTGAAGAAGAAAGACACTGCGAGTTTCGATGCATTTCTCAATTGCTATGACCAATTTCATGCTCTCTCCGAAACCCTCTATAAAGAGTACCTCAGAAACATGGAAGGTAAAGTGTTTGGTGATTCCAGAGCATTCTTTCAATTTATCAACACAAAGAAAAAAGTTGATAATTACCCTTACACCATGAAATACGAGAACTCCCTTAGTTCTAATTCAGCAGAAATTTGTGACAATTTTGCATCGTTCTTCCTCAAATCTTTCTCGTCCCCTGTATTCCAACCAGATGAAGACAATTTTCGACATATCAATGCAATCCAAGCGGCTCAAAACTTTTCCCTGTCTATAACCAGGGATGATATCTCGAAGCATATAAATGAACTTCCACAAGACTTTTCGTCCGGCCCTGATGGAGTCCCTCCAGCTGTTCTAAAATCCTGTGCAGGGGCCCTACTGTCTCCTCTTCTATGTTTATTTCAAAAATCCCTAAATAAAGGGCGCTTCCCAACCTTATGGAAGAACTCTTTTATAATACCCGTCCATAAGAAAGGCTGTAAAAACGAAATATCTAATTATAGGCCAATTGCGAAGTTATCGTCTATACCAAAACTCTTCGAATCTATTATTTATTCTGCTATCGCCCCTATCTGCAAGAGGCTTATCTCAACAAACCAACATGGTTTTCTTGCAGCCCGTTCCACTACTACTAATTTACTGGAGTTCTCTTCACACACAATTAGAGGCTTTGTCACTGGCTGCCAAACTGACTGTGTCTATACAGATTTTAGTAAGGCTTTCGACAAGCTCTCCCACTCTATTATAGTTCTTAAACTAAAGAAATTAGGCTTTCCGCATGCCCTTGTGGATTGGTTCCAGTCGTACTTAGCCGATAGAACCTACCAGGTTCTATTCCGCGGAGTCAAATCGAAGAATATCGAAGCGTCCTCTGGAGTCCCGCAAGGCAGCCATCTTGGCCCTCTTCTTTTTATTTTATCAATTGACGATATTGTTACACTGCTAAAGCACTGTAAAATCCTTATTTACGCTGATGACATCAAACTGTATCGCCACATAAGGAGTATAGAGGATTGCAAACTTCTGCAAGCAGATCTAAACACCTTCTATTCTTGGTGTTCCAACAACAACCTTGTGCTTAATATTAGTAAATGCGAGATCATGACTTTTTGTAGGAAACGTGGTGTTATAACTTATGACTATACTTTCCTTGACAACAAGGTCTCCCGTACTGAATCTGTAATCGATCTTGGGGTTAGGTTAGAAAGTAAGTTGGATTTCTCCACCCACATCAATTATATCTCCTCCAAGGGCAATTCAGTCCTGGGATTTATAAAAAGATGGTCCAAAGAGTTCAACAACCCCCTCGTCACTAAACACCTGTACGTATCTTTGGTTAGGCCTTTGCTTGACTACGCTTCCCAGGTATGGTCTCCTTACTACTCCTCCCATGTTAGTAGAATCGAATCGGTTCAAAGGAAGTTCGTCCGGTTTGCACTCAGCCACCTCCCATGGGATGACCCACTCGCTCTTCCGCCTTATGAGAACAGACTTAAATTGCTCAACTTAAGCTCCCTTCATAAGCGCCGCGAGGTCGCTGACGTTATATTCGTTCATCGACTGATGAATGACAAGGTGGACTCTGGTTTCTTAAGAAACCGCGCGTCATTTAGAGTGAATAACTACAACCTGAGAGGTGAACCTCTTTTGCACATTAATTCCTCTAACACCAATTATGGCATGTTCGAACCCGTTAATCGCATGCTTATAAATACTAACAACAATAGGAGTGTGTTTAGCTTGCTAACCAGTGAAGTTGTCCTTAAAAGGACCCTTCTCAATGTGGCGTGACTCTCTACGTGCTCCACTTCCTTTTTAGTTTTGCATGCTCCTCTGTTTAATGTTTTTGATCTTTTATGTTTTTAATATTTTATGTTTGCATGTCTCAGCTGAGCCACGGCAGTGGTAAATATTTCTCAGCCCTGCTGGGAAGTGTGCCTTCTGTCTTAGAAGGGAAACTCTATATATGTATATATATACATATATATATATATGTATGTATGTGTATGTATATATAGATTTTCATGCTTAGCTGTAAAGTGCGCCTTCTGTGCTAGAAGGGTTAACTCTAATAATATCCTGCAGGAGTGTCGTACCTTCCTGGATAATCTTGTTGATATCATCACCTGTGAACAATTTTATGGTATTATTGGAGGTTAACGATGGTGCTCCAAGGTTGAGGGTACTGAAGTTAGTTTCTTTCATTACCGGAAAGTAGGGGGCGTGTATCACTCGGCTGGTTTGGGTTGCTAAGCCGTTGTATAATATCGTTCTGTCTCCCGTCTTTACTTGGCAAGGTGCGTTTAATTTGAGCATTCCTTGTTGGGTTGCAAGGACTTCGTGGACCATTTTATTGCAGGTGATTTTGAACCTGGTTGGTGAGATGAGTGAATATAGCCAGGTGTTGGGGCGCTAATTTTATTAGCACGTTATGTGGTGGGTCCAGTATCTTCGTTGAACAATTTACTCCCTCCTCTATGGGATTATGGAGGAGTTTTATGGCACACTCTTGGGTTGCGGGGTGTTGTGTGAATGGGACCCGTAATGCCCCCACGTTCATATTGCTTTCCAGATTTCCCGTAATTTTGTAGAAATGTGTTGTGCCCGACTGGATGAAGAGTGCAAAATGCTGAGATTTGAGATCTGATGCCAAGTGTGAATATGGGATGCCCGGTACTACAGAATTTCCTAATTTGGTAAGGACGGGGAAGCACCTGATTCGGTGATACTGCATCTTAGGAATGTCTAGAACGGGGAGTGTTATTTATATTACTAATTTGTCTGTAATTATGTGAGACTGCAGTCGGGTGGTTTGTTGCAATAGGGGCAAACAGTCTTCGCACTCAGGGTGAGTCTTACGGTAAACCTTCGCTAGACACGACTCTGATATTAATAGGGGGTGTATTTTATTATTCTTACTAGTTATTATTATATCTAGAGTCGTTCTTTGCCGGGACTCCATTTCCAGCACCAGGAACAGGATTCTGTCTTACTTGGGATTTCGCCAACCCTTCCATTACATTCTCCAGGGCTTTTACCTGACTCGTGATGTTTCGTTGTTGCTCTAGCAGGGTGGCTAGCGGTTTTTGAATTTCCCTTAAAGTCTTGTTGACAATCGTAATCTGTAGCTTCTCCAGTTCATTCAGAGCTTTTTGGTTAGTTTCCAGCTCTCCTAACCGGCTATAGACTTCTTCCTCGTTATTGGCGTCCATGGTCCCGAATAGTAAATGTAGGGCATGTCCGATGCCGTCAAAGAGGGATCGTTTAGATCGCTGGAGGGGAACCAGTTCCCTGGTTGTTTGAGTACGCTGCTTTATGTGATTTATAATCGAATGTACACTTATCTGTTGGGCCTGGCATGATGCAGAGCCGTCACCATTGCATAACCGGCGCACCGCTTCCTCGGCCTGTTCGGCTAATGATTGTTCACTATCACTTCTTCCTTCGTTGGCGTAGAGCCCATAATTTGGCCATTGCTTCTTTCGCCCCTTTGAGAAAGTGATTCTTTTCCTATGATGTTGTTGCAATGGCTGCTATTCTTAGTGCTTCGCTTCTCTGTTCTCGCAGTCTTCTTTTAGGCCCCCTCGTGGTGTTTTTTGTTTCGGGGTCGGGTTGGTTGGTACTTCCTTCTTCTTAATCTGTATTTAGTGGTGTTCCTTCTCCTATATTCCTCGATCGTTTTGGGTCGGGGTCCAGTTGTCGGGTCCTTCAACCTCTCCTGTAGATTTCCAAATATATTTTTAGTCCAGCTGGTTTCGAGATGGTCCTCAATGTTTATTGTTTGTTCGGGGTCCAACAGTCGCAGTTCCTTTGTTATAGATGCCTGGTCCATAGGCAGGATCGCCATGTAGTGTTTCTGCTTCGCAGCTTTGTTTAAAACACAATTTGTTTTGAATTTAAAATTGTATTTCTTTTTTTTTTTTTTTTTGAAATTGTGCACCACGGGCGATTGAACTAGTGCCCATTTAATGCCCTATTGCAATCAAGTTTGGAATTGTTATATTGTACACTTGGTATTAGCTACAAAACTTTAGTTAACTTAACTCAACTTAACTTCTACTTTTATACCTATCTTAATTTACCTAATATTTTCTGACAACCAATCAGAACATCTGTTTTATCTTTCTTAAATTATGACATCATCTTCATTTATTGCGTTTGGTTTATCTGGGTCATGCGCAGCACTTGCAATTTTCTTGTTGACCCATTCTGAGTTATCGGAAGTAAATTTAATTACATCATTTTTGTTTTTATTTTGTTCTTTCTGTAAATAACTTACGCATGACTTGCGGTGTCAAGTTCACGATGGAGTTTAAATATTTTGTTTTTATTTAATTTTGATGCGAGGGTTTTTTTTGTTGTCGTGCTTTATTCGATTATTGCACTACAACATGTTTGTCGATGGACCTGAGTATAATGTTGAAGAAGTATAACACTAACTGGTCTAGATTCACCTTCTAGACTATTCCTTCAGTCAATTTGTGATAATTCAAAGCAAATACTTTTATAGTTTGCATTTTTGAAAGCATAAACAATTGCATTGTTCTGAGACGCATTATGCATGGTGATGGTGGAGTTGAGTGCTAGTATCCACGCGGAATGGTGAACGGTGTAAGAAAAAAGGTTCTTCTCTTCGCTGGCGGGTAAGACGTTCACCTCGTCATATAGATTAGTGAAACCCATGTCTAACCAAATTCCACCAGGGTTCGGTTGCCCTATCACTTGCTGCAGATCATTGGCGTAAAAATTATCAATAAGCTTAATATCAATAGCGTGAGTGACATTTATGGGGAGTAAATTGTTGTCGTCGTCGATAGTAAAGGATATGTTAGAACGGTTGAAGTCTCCCAGTAAAAGCATTTCGTCATTTTCCTTGTTGCAGTCGAGTGATTGGAGAACTCCATTAAGTTTATTTGAAAAATCATCATTCTTTGATTCGTCAGAATTAGGGGGTATGTAAACAGCGCCCATTACTATGTTTTTCTTGTTAGATTTGACACGAATGAAAACATTATGATGTTGTCTAGGTATACTAGACATATGGAACCCTGTAATTCTTTCAAAACATTATCTATTACCCTCTGAAAGGTAGTGGAGGCGGTTTTTAAGGCCAAAGGGCAAGCGAACGTATTCGTAATGCCCTCCTTCCATTGTGAACGCTGATTTTGGTATGTCTTCAAATCCAACGTGGAAAAGTACATACACTTACCTAATTTATCCAAAAATTCCTGTTATATTAGGCCAAGAATATCTATCGTTGATCGTTTTCTCATTTAGCCATTTCTGCTTTCCACTGGCTTCCAGTTTCTTAGGAACAATCCAAACTAGTAACTGGGTCTATGATGTGGTTATGATGTTCTGGGCCAACATTTCCCTGATTTGCTTCCCTATGAATGTGTGGATACCAATAAGATTTAGCATACACAGGTATTTGGTCCGTTCTGATTATTTGGTGCTTTACTTGGTTCGTGAAACTCAGATCTTGCCCTTCCTTATGGAATGTCTGCTTTAGTTTCCTCTTGGTTTACGTGGTTGACCCTGGGTAAGTTCTTAATGTAATCCTCGTAACCTTTGTATTCGTATTTTAAGTTGAAATTATTTTCTTCTAGGACTCTTTTTGGGGAGAAAGATTCAATTTTGAGTGGTTGTTCTAGAAATAACTTTTACTTCTACGAAGCTGTCCCACTCTTTCGCACAATAAATACCTTCAGGGATGTATAGTGAGGGGTTTATTTCCATATGTCTAATATAAATATCACTCTCTTGCTTTTTTCTGGTAGTTAAACTATATATTTTGAATTACCAGAAATAGGATTTTTCCTGACATGAAGTTGGGTTTGAATTCGAATGGGATTTTAACCATGTCAGTGGTCAGAGCATTGTCAACCAAATCAACCTTCACGCCTAAGTTTTTTAAGATATCTAATCCCAGAAGCCTATCGAAATACCCTTGGAAGCGAAAGACATAGAATCTAGTAGTTCCAGGTTGTTTAAAAACTCTATAAATATTTCTTTAGTTATGGTATGGCTATACAAGACTGGGTTTATAACTTCTTGTTTGACTAAACTCGTGTCTTCGGGGTGTACAAATTCCGGGCTTAGAAAGGAAGCTGACGAACCTGTATCAACCAAAAATTTGAGGGGGCGTCCAAATGGTGAAGAAACGTTTACGTACGGCAGAATTGATCCATGAAAGTTAATGTCTATGTTGCCAATTGGTGGTTCGAGGCTCTGTTTAAAAAATCCTCATCCATCCAGCTCGACTACTTGAATGTTGCGTCTTTGATTATTTCTATTATAATAATACTCATCTAAATTTGTATAGTAGTCATCAGGGGCGTTTGACTTTTGGGAACCTTCAGTTATATGGAATAATTCTTTACTGGTAAAGTTTGCTCTATTATTAGAAGGGAAGAAGTTAGATTGTGGTTTTCTTTGGGACTGGTATGTATTGGATCTCATGTTGCCAGATTATGTGTTTCTTGGTTCTGGTTTTTTGTACGGTTGATTTGTAATTTGTCGGAAAGAAGTTGAAGGCTGGGGTCCTAGGGGGTCTATTAAAGGTGGGTTGCTGGTTGTATGCCTGGCGAGGGAAGTTATATGGAACGAAACTAGGTACGGCGCCGTCTTGGTTGAATCTAAGATTTTGTGTATAGTTCGTGTTCCAGGGCTTGTGAGAAAATCTTGGTTTATTCTGCCTGTGTTACGTTTTATTTCCCGACGAATTGGAGCTTTCCGGTTTACCATAAAATATATTTTGTTCTTTAATACAGTAAGCAAAAGCTTCTGCACCCTATAAGAACGAATCTAGACATTTTCTGTAAACAAGATTTTCTTCGAGTTTATAATATTTAGGTCGTTCTCTTGGATGGATACGTGGTTTGTCATACTCGCGATTAATTCAATTATTTCGCTATAAAATGTCTCAACTGTTGGGCTACCCTGTTTCGTTTTGTGAAGGTCCCTAATCAACGACGTTTCATTTCTTTTATCAGCATAATGGAGGATTAGATTTTGTTTACTTTGATCCCATTCTAGTGGAGTACCATAAATATTGAGGACTTTGTTAGTTGGCTCAACTATTTTGTTTCTTATCGCTCGTAATAATATTTTTTTTTTATGTGGAAGACTAGAGGCTTAGGGAAAGCCCCTTTGTACTGTTCGACAATTTATTTATTTATTTTTTCGTATAGAATGTCGAACAGCAGCTCAAGCCGGAAGATAGAGAGTAGAAAGAGATAGAAGTAGGAAGGAGCTGCCACAACCTAGCCGCGATATTTTTATTCCACCGACTTCCAACCATTTCGCGTCTCTCGCATCGGGGCATTTGAGAAACAACTCGCTGGAGTGTTATGCCTCCTGAAACGAGTTGAATCTCATCAGCCAACCGGTGACATGGGCTTGGTGGAGCGGAGAAGGACTAGCGAAGGCTATGACAGGAGGAATCAGTAAAGAGGGGAGAAGAAAGAAGGAAAGTTATGTGGGTGGGAAAGTGGAAAAGGCGAAGGACCATGGGGCTGGCCGTGATTCGAATCCGGGACCTCTGGGATGGCAGTCAGGCGCCTTACCCCTAGACTACCGAGGCCCCCAAATAATTGACCATAACCGGTGCCGCTGGTTACAACGATCAATTCAAGAATTTATTCGACGTTACCTAAAAATACAAAAAGTAAACGCGAAATTCCATCGTATTACGGGAGATCATTAATTGCGTCGTGTATCCTTAACGAATTGAATACATCCATAGAAGTCATAGCCCTTGTGTTAGGAGTCGTTGGTGGAATTACGTTATTTACTGGGTTGTTATCAACCATGGTATTTAAACAACTATCTGAATATGAGAGGTCAAAAGGAGTATTATCACTTGTACTAGGTACGAATTCAAAGGGGGTATTATCACTGGCACTAGGTAGGTATGTTTTCACAAATATGCTCTAGTGAGCGGTTTTCAAAATTATCTCGCAAAACTCTTGCATTAAAATTATCACTGCAACTTTCTTCTTCGCTTGTAATTTAATTTATATTTTCCAATGATCTAAATAAACCTAATCTAGTTCTTAATCTTGTAATAATATAGTATGATATTTATTTTTTCTTACTGGGGACATTGACATAGAAAAACAATTTTTTGTTTGTGTAAAAAGTAAGTACACGAAACTCCCGTATAACGTGCACCCTTATAAAGCGAATATGTATAACGCGGCGAAAAAATTGCGGCTACTACTCATATTGTGATAACTTATTAATTCCCTGGAGCAGCCCTAAGGCATTAACTCCTGGAGCAGCTTAAAAGCGTTAACTCCGAATATTAAAATGGAGCAGCTCAAAAAGCTTAACTCCTGGGTTAAGGAAAGTCTTGGCTTCCCACTCAAACGTCTGGTTTTTAACGACTGAATTTTATTTAATTAGAATGCTCTATTTATACAAAAATAATTCTATTCTATAATTCTATAAGTTTAATTTTTATGATTCCCACTTTAGGTAAATTGCAATGGGTCAGCAATTTGTACGCACCGGGCCTCAAGAATTTGATGCATCATTTATTGACGTTTTTACTCGAACGGCGAAAAATTTCAACGTTCGGTCTGCATAATTTGTTTAAAAAGAAACCCGCGGGTGTGACGCGTTAAAAATTTACCTAAGGTGAAAAAATATGATTTTAGAAATAATATGAATGATAAACAGTCCCATATTACGCGTACGAGTTCAACATTTTCACATAGATTTCTTGTTTAGAAAAGAAAATGTATACATTAACACAGTTTAAAAAAGTAATGGTTTATGAAAAATAATAATAATGAAAATATAAAAATATACACATTTTGAAATGTAAGGAAAATAGTTTTATTTAACTTTTAATAAAAAATTCACTACTATACATTTATTCACTGCCGCCTTTTTAATATTAGTTGTTCCGATTCATCACTTGAATAATCCATACTTTCGTCTTGATTGTTAAAGTTATTTAAAGCCAGTTCTTTCTCCAGATCTTTTTTAGAGTGGAAATATGGCGATAGGCAATCATTCAATATTTTTTTTAAATTCCGTGAAGCGCTCTATAGATGCATCAATTCTGAAATGCGTTTCTAGTGTTTTGGCTATTTCTAACCCTTTATTTATATCTTCTAATCTCAAAAGTTGCTCTGAAATATTTGAAGTCTGAACTGGGTTTTCCTCCTCATTACTAGAATGCGAAAAATGTGCTAGTTCTATTAATTCGGTTTCATCAATATCATGGTTGTGTTATGTTATTTTGTTATGGTATTCTTGTTATTGTTTATATAACGATGTTTTTATTTCTCTTTTTAGTTAATTAAGTAAAAAGGTTCAAATTTAAAATGAAACTTGGGTTTATTATTATATATATGTATATATATTTTTTTGTTACTAAAAAACACAATAGCTTAGTTATTAAAAGAATTAAACTTTCTCACAATTTTAATTTCTTATTATTTTTTACTAATTTGTTTATATGTAATATTGTTTTAACGTTTTTGTTTTATAATACTTTTTATTTATTTTTAGTAATATTTTATGAACGTACTACGAAATAGATAAACACTAAATGTTGCTTGTTACACAAAAAAACTCTTGATTGACTTAATTGACTTTAAATGTACAAACAAAATACTGATCTCGTAATTGTAATTAATAAAACAAATCGGGATAATGGACTTAATTATCACAAAGAACTAAACTCTCACACAATCTTTATGGTTTACTATCTATAAACATTTAACTCCGCGCCGCCGAGAACCGAACCCCTTTTTTTTGACTTTAGACAATAACCGTTTTTTTTTAAGTTTCCACCGCCGTCGGTGATGGTTGAAAAAAACACTCTATTTATTTTTGGGACGCGCCCGCCGCGGTCAAGGGTTTAGACAACACTTTCGTAAAAATTGTAGCCGCGCTCGCCGCGGTCAAATGTTAATTTTAAAACTTTTTATTAAAAATGGGAGACGCGCCCGTCGCCGATCGTAGTTTTAACAACACTCTCTTTTAATCGCCCGCCGCCGGTGAAGAACCAAACTAGACTCGTTGATCGATCACTCGATCGATCCTCATTTTCCCGAAACCTTTCTTTCGAAAAGATCTTCCGTTTGCATTTTTCTTCCGGGCCTTCAGCCTTGGTGCAAAAGTCACCCGCTGGTGCTTGACCCAAGGTTGAGGTCGCCGGCCGGAAAAATGCATTCGTCAGATTTTTCTTTAAGTGGCCTGAAACTGGCGCAATTTGCTTACGAGCTTTTTTCTTTCGTTTATTAATTTCGCAAGGCAAATTGCGCTAAATATTTGTTGCCAATTTCCTTTGGCGTTTCAGGTTACACTTAGAACTTGTGCACGGGTCGTTTATCGGCCCCGTGCACATTTAGTGTATATAACATTAAAGGTTCAAGGTTTTTTGATATTAAGAAGTAGTTTTGGAGATTTATGTTGGAATTTGAATAATTTTGAAGGCGGCTCAAAATTTCTACATAACATTCCTTCCCCCCTGAAGCAAGAGAATCGCTACGGAGTAGAGCGATTCTCGTACTTGAAGATTATAAAGGAGAGGAGGGTGACTGGAAAACCAAAAGGAGTGTAGGCTTGTATGTAAAGAGAATTCTGATTAGGGGATGAAAGTGATATGATATTCATGAAAGTGAAAATAAAAGCAAATATATTCCAAATGAAGGTGTTAACAGGGAGCTAGCTCGGGTTTGCCCGTGTTTGGGATATGGAGACATGAGTTGGGGCCTGCTAGTACGAGGTTCTTTTGGGGGTTGTATTTTGGTAAGGTTTGATCCTGTGCGATCTATTTAATTTAATGTTTTGACATATAAGCGGGTTCCATTTTATCGCGTCTAATGTTGTGTTTCATGGAATGGTTTTAGGCGGTTGTTGTGTACCGTTACTTGCTTCTTATTTATTTTAATTGTCGTGTTTACTGGGCTTGGGACAGCGGTCACAGTGTAGGGTCCTATCCATATTTGGGACAGTTTGTTCTTACGCGCTTCGTTGTGTAGTAGGACCTTGTCTCCTATGTGTAGTGTTAGGGGCCGTGCATTCCCATCATAATATCTTTTGGAGCGGTTTTTACTGGCGAGTAGATTCTTACGTGCCAGTGCATATGATTTTTGTAATTTATACCGGAGTTGGTGATAATAACTTTCGTGATTGTATATAGGTTCTGGCTCTCGTTTTAAATTGGATGGGACGTCGGCTGTAAAGCCGTAGAGGCAATCCATGGGGGTTAGTTTTGTCCCCTCGTGTACACTGTTGTTGTACAAGAATGCTGCTGTCCTAAGGAAATTGTCCCAGCTTTGAGGGCTCTCGTCTACGAGGGTGCGCAAGTATTCTATTAAAGGCCTGTGTGCGCGTTCTAGTGCTCCATTAGACTGAGGGTGGTACGCAGAAGTTTGGAGTTTCTTAACTTTTAACAGCCTACAAACGCTCTTGAAAAGGTCACTGAGGAAGTTTGATCCCTGGTCGGTGACTATTTGTTTTGGTATGCGGTAGCACTTGACGATTTCGTCGAAGAAAATTTGCGCTACCGTTTGAGCTTCCCCATTGGGAATGGCATACCAATCGACGAATTTTGTTAGGTTATCCTGGAAGGTTAGGATGTATTTGTTTCCCGAATGTGTTTCTTCCAGGGGGCCTACTATGTCTAAATAGACTTTATCGAAGGGTTTTTCAGCAATGTCCGTGAAAACCATGGGCATTCGGAATTGTCTAGAGGCCTTCATAGTTTGACATTTCTTACACCATCTTATGTAGCGAGAGATATCGCGGAACATACGCCTCCACCAATATTTTTGGCGGATACGGTTATATGTCTTCACGACTCCCTGGTGTCCACCGAAGGGGGAATCGTGATAATCTTTTAGAATTGTGTTTATCTCCTCCTGACTGGTAATGACCTCAACTTTCTTCTTCCCTTTGAGGTTGTTGTCTTTGGCTTCTGGGGTTTCATCTTCGATCTCAGGCGGTTTGGGCCCTTCCTCTGAGTGGGGGGCTTATAGAGACGTAGTTCTTTTGTCCTTTTCGTCGTCTTTCTGCTTTTGCGCCTGTGCCCTTGTGATAATGTTACATTGCTTGGGCGTCTCTCCTTGTTTTGTTTGGAGGTGTTTTCCGGGTTGGTGAACTTGAGCTTCTACCGTGAAGGTTTTTGGCTCCTCTGCGAATTGTGGTATACGGCTGAGTGCATCAGCATTTGTATTATATTTTCCCGGTTTGTACTCGATAGTGTAGTCGTATTCCGACAGCTTGTGATGGAATCTCACTAGTCGAGTAGTTGGGTCTTTGACGTTGAATACGCCTTTGAGGGGTTTATGGTCCGTGTAGACCGTAAATTTCCGACCCAATAGGTAACACCTGAAATTTTTCACTGCCCAGACTATTGCCAGCAGCTCTTTCTCAATGGTGGAGTAGTTGCGTTCTGCCTTGTTTAAAGTGCGGCTTGCATAGGCAATAGGCTGGTCTTTCCCTACTTCTCCCTGAGAGAGCACTGCTCCGAGTGCCTCACTGCTTGCATCCGTTGTCAAGTTGAACGGCTTGTCGAAGTCTGGATAGATTAGCAGTGGAGGGGATACTAAGTTATTTTTTATTTGATGGAATGCGTCTTCACACTTTGGTGTCCAAGAAAACTTTACGCCTTTGCGTAGAAGGTTCGTTAAGGGACGGACTGTCTTTGAAAAATCTGGGACGAATTTTCGGTAGTAATTGGCAAGGCCTAAGAACGATTGCACTTGCCTGATAGTCCGTGGGGCAGGGAACTTCTGGACGCATTCCGTTTTTCGTGGGTCTGGCAGAGCTCCTTTCTCTGAGCAAACGTGACCCAAGTAAACAACTTCCTTTCGGAGGAATTGGCACTTCTCTGGTTGTAATTTGAGGTTATTTTCCCTCAACCGGTCGAAGACTCTCCGAAGTTTAGTATTATGGTCCTCAAGGTTTTTACCGTAGATGACGATGTCATCCAGGTAGACAAAACATTCGAGGCCTTGCAGGCCTGTGAGGACGTAGTTCATGAGCCGTTGGAACGTAGCCGGGGCTCCTTTTAGCCCGAACGGCATACGTTTGAACTCATAGTGGCCGTAATTTGTGCTGAAGGCTGTCTTAGCGCGATCTTGTGGTTCCACAAGTACTTGGTGGTAACCACTGGCCAAGTCGAGGGTAGTGAAATGTCTTGAGTGACCGAGTTGGTCTAGAATGTCCTCGATTCGTGGCAGAGGAAACGCGTTGCCTATGGTTTTTTCGTTGACTTTTCGAAAGTCGACAACTACTCTCCACTTCTTCTCTCCATTAGGGCCCGCCTTTTTGGGGACCACTAATAAGGGTGAGTTCCATGGGCTCTTACTGGGTTGGACTATGTCGTTGTCCAACATTTCTTCTAATTGTTCGTTAATTATCTGCCTTTGTGTCTCGGGCAGTCTGTACATTTTTTGGTTTATAATTTGGTCATAGACCATTGGAATTTCGTGGGAGATAGCGTCTGTGTAGGTGAGCTTATCTCCCTTTAAGTGGAATATGTCTGCGTATTCGTGACATAGTTCCTTTATGGACCTCTTCTCTTCGGTCGTTAGGGGATGATCAAGGTTGAGCTCCTCGTCCACTATTTGAATGCGCTGTGCACGCTCTTGGTCGTCCGGGTCTTCATAGTCCGGGAATATGTGTCTAATGTGTAATAGGTTGGCGGCTTCCTGGTCACTGCTCTTGTGACCCCGTTTTAATTTGACCCCTAGTTTTTTCTGCCATTTGCGGCTTGTTTTGAGCGGTGGGGTGCCGGTTTTGGTTACCGGTCTTATACACTCGCCGTTGTCTTTCTTGACAAAGAGCCTTGGGCTAGAACTTGCAGGGTTGGAATTGAGTGGTATTGTAGAGTAGCCATTTGTGGAGACGAGCGTTAGAGTTAGGCTCGTTAGGGCTACTGGGTAGTTGTTAGCATTGAGGAGGCCAACAAATACTCTTTGGTTTCCAGAAGGTAAGAGGGCATTCGCGAGGAATACTCCCTCGCAGGGCTTTTGAGCTTTACAGAGCATTTCTTCCTCTAAACTTAATGGTATTGGTACCACCATCTGAGACCGGCCTGGGATACAAATAGATTCCGTTACGATTACCTTTTGTCTTAGGTCCTCATTGGTCTCGAAACCGTTTAGGTTGTTATCTAACTTTGACCCATCTTGAGATTGGCAGCTTGTACTCCCTTCGGAGGGTACTTGGGAGACACCACCGGGGGTCGTCTCGGCTTCTACGAGCTGAGACTCCCTGGTTTGGGTTTGCTCCTGCTGCTCTCTAGGATTCGGTTTGGTAGTTTTGGTTTGTAAAGGAAAGGTAATTTCTTCCGGATTAATTTCCGTGCGAGGAAATCGTAATGTTTTGTTAGGACCCTCAACGTTGCAGTGCTGGGTCGTTTCCTAGAAGGCCATCTTTGGGAATCTCTGGCATGTTCTGCACTATTTGGAAAGTGCAAGGAATTGGGGTTTTCAATTTGAAGTTTCCTTGGCAACTTCCGAGAGTCTTCCCTTTACCGTATGGCGTTTCTAGCGTGCACTTTTGAGAAGGGTTTATGGTGACATTTTGTCGAAGCTTATTCTTTTTTAGTATTGTAACCTCAGAGCCTGTATCCACCACTAGTTGTGTTTTGCCGTTGAGGCTTATGTCGAGCGGAAGAGTTACTAGTGGGTTTGTACCAGTTGAGGCCTGAGGTCCCCCATTTGGTTTTTTGTTAGTGTCTAATGTCGGGCCGGGGGTATTTGGTCCGACTCTGGGAAGTTTCCCGATTGGGAGTTCTCCCATCGCTGCCTTTGTCGACAGTCTTCTGCCTGGTGGCCCCGTCTTCCGCAGAAATCGCATGTGTGGCGTATGTTGAATACTCGGCGATTGTTATTGCTTACCTGGTTTTGATTATGTGGCGGTTGTGAACGGGGCAGTGATTGTTGTTGATTATTTTGCTGATAAGTATTATTATATTGTGAATGTCTACCGCCATTATTGTTATTGGGGCGCTGTTCAGGGAAACGACCGTTATTAGGGAAATTCGGTCGGGAGCGCTCTGGTGGGCGGCGACAATCTCGCGCATCGTGATTTGTCGATCTACAAATGGTACAATAGGGAGTATTTTTTCTTTTAATACAATCGGCGTATGTGTGCCCCCTGTTTCGACAATAGCTACAGGTGACATTTGCCAACGGATTGCCTTGAGGTTTTTGAGGCGTTGGCGTTATTTGCGCCACCTGAGGTACTGTGGTAGTTGCGGTAGGGGCAGGTATACTTGTTGCGGTCGATTGTTGTGTATCGGGCAGGGGGAGATTGTAGTTAGTTAGTGTTGCTTGGGGTGGAGTGTTATGTTCTTGTAATGTTGTATTGGGCAGGGTGATGGCGGCGGCGTTGTGCTGGGCGGGGTAGAGTGGAGGTATTGTTTGCATAGGTGTGGGGCCGTTCAGGCCTGTCTGTGATGGATATGTATAAGGACCATTATTGTAAGCCAGCGTATATGGATTGTGGTACAGGTTGGTGGTTGATATATTTGGCCCACCTTGATTGTACATTGGCAGGGCTGATGGACTTTGGTACTGGGCATGGATGTTCAGTGTTGTTTGCTGAAGTCTCTCCATGTCCAGGGCCTTTTGGATCAAATTGTCCAGGCCGTCATCGCCTGTTGCCAGCAAGTACTGGCATAAGTGTGGATTATTGATCCCTCCTTTTAATGCGCTTTTCGCAAAATCTTCTAACTGTACTTTGACTTGGGATGCTGATTCGCCGTATTTAGTTGAGGCGGCTTCTAGGCATAAAGACAGTTGTTGTTTTATGCGCGTGGTATACGCTGTGAGGGGTTCGATAGGGTACTGTCGGAGTGTTATTAGTTTATTAACTAACTCCTGATAAGTTTCCCTGGGTAAATACGTTCGGTTGAAGAGCTTTTCGGCTTCCTCGAAGTTGGCTGGCTGACTTGAGGCTATTAATTGGTATGCTTCTCCTCTGAGTCTGGTGGGGAGAATCTGAATAAATGCCTCCTTCTCAGTTGCTGTGAGACAGTGTAGAACTCTACGACAACAGCCTATGAACATTTGCAGCTCGATCGTCAGGGTCAGACTTTGTCCGCCAGAAAATATTGGGACCAGCTGTGCTGTTATTTTGGCGACTTTTATGTATTCGTCTGCCATGGCTGTGTTTAGTAGGAGTTCTTTCTTTTCTCTTGTTGTATGGTCCTTTTGATCTTTATGTAGGGTAAGGTCCTCCTCAGAATCTGTGAGGGACACGCTTACCCAATTCAGAAGTTCTTCGGTAAAACTGGCGGCAGGCGAACGAGTGTCGTCGGTTTTACAATTCTTATCACTACTTTCTAAATTATCTAAAATAGGCGTTTCGCTTAGAAGAGGGCGCTCGAGAGACTGGAAATTAGCTAATTCCTCTCTAAATTTGAGGGTGCTTTTTTTTTATTCTCTATTTGTGTCAGGCGGTTTTTGCGAGTTCTATTTGACTCTCGTTCTACTGCCTGACACGCGGTGATATTTATATCACCTGTCTCGAGCGCTCTCTTCAAAATTGTATCTAAACTTAACTTAAAACCTACTTGTTGTTTGTTTGGTCCTCCTAATAGGGTGCCGCTCCTCAGTTTCCTGGGTGATCCTGTTGTTGTGGGTGTGGAAGTGTCGCCTGTCTGTTTGAACTGTGGAGTGTCGTTGGATCTTGATGCGGTTGAAAAGCCTGCTGTTGTTTGATGGTCCCTCGGTGGGGGAGTTTCTAGCTGACTGGAGTCCCCTTGTTGGCCCTCTGACATAGGGCGTATCCTGGGCACGGATGAAGCCCGCGAAAGTCCCTCGCTGATAAAACTTTGGGGGGTAAATACGTGCTCGCCTGGAGCAGAGGCACCTATAGATGATTACCCCCAAGCGTTGATTCGTGGAGGATCTGGGATATTTTATGCGCCTTAGCTGCAGACGTTAACACTGCCCCCAAGTCAGGCTCAGCCTTGGGTTGATGGTCAAAGGAGCCTAGACCAGCAGTATTAACACCTTTCTTTGTTAGCGCACCCAGATCCTACCGGCTGCGCCAATTTTGTTATGTTATTTTGTTATGGTATTCTTGTTATTGTTTATATAACGATGTTCTTATTTCTCTTTTTAGTTAATTAAGTAAAAAGGTTCAAATTTAAAATGAAACTTGGGTTTATTATTATATATATATATATATTTTTTTGTTACTAAAAAACACAATAGCTTAGTTATTAAAAGAATTAAACTTTCTCACAATTTTAATTTCTTATTATTTTTTACTAATTTGTTTATATGTAATATTGTTTTAACGTTTTTGTTTTATAATACTTTTTATTTATTTTTAGTAATATTTTATGAACGTACTACGAAATAGATAAACACTAAATGTTGCTTGTTACACAAAAAAAACTCTTGGTTGACTTAATTGACTTTAAATGTATAAACAATAAACTGAAGTGTGTTGCCCCACAATACAAACAAAATACTGATCTCGTAATTGTAATTAATAAAACAAATCGGGATAATGGACTTAATTATCACAAAGAACTAAACTCTCACACAATCTTTATGGTTTACTATCTATAAACATTTAACTCCGCGCCGCCGAGAACCGAACCCCTTTTTTTTTGACTTTAGACAATAACCGTTTTTTTTTTTAAGTTTCCACCGGTTGAAAAAAACACTCTATTTATTTTTGGGACGCGCCCGCCGCGGTCAAGGGTTTAGACAACACTTTCGTAAAAATTGTAGCCGCGCTCGCCGCGGTCAAATGTTAATTTTAAAACTTTTTATTAAAAATGGGAGACGCGCCCGTCGCCGATCGTAGTTTTAACAACACTCTCTTTTAATCGCCCGCCGCCGGTGAAGAACCAAACTAGACTCGTTGATCGATCACTCGATCGATCCTCATTTTCCCGAAACCTTTCTTTCGAAAAGATCTTCCGTTTGCATTTTTCTTCAGGGCCTTCAGCCTTGCTTGACCCAAGGTTGAGGTCGCCGGCCGGAAAAATGCATTCGTCAGATTTTTCTTTAAGTGGCCTGAAACTGGCGCAATTTGCTTACGATCTTTTTTCTTTCGTTTATTAATTTCGCAAGGCAAATTGCGCTAAATATTTGTTGCCAATTTCCTTTGGCGTTTCAGGTTACACTTAGAACTTGTGCACATTTAGTGTATATAACATTAAAGGTTCAAGGTTTTTTGATATTAAGAAGTAGTTTTGGAGATTTATGTTGGAATTTGAATAATTTTGAAGGCGGCTCAAAATTTCTACATAACAGTTGTAATTAATTAATTCATTGACATCTGTTTCATTCTTATCAACAAAACCTTCTCCACCAATATTTTACCCAGCAGTTAAAACGCGATTTACATCTGTTGGGGTTAGAGAATTTTCTGTAATAACAACGATACCTGGCTTTAGTTTTTTCCAACAGGTGTTGAGCATCGAGGATTTTACTTCTTTAAAGGGCTCCGGAGACGATCAATAATATTGTCAATACGGCTCTCAAGAATATTGACGAGGCGCATTGAAAGGGCATATTGACCGTTTACCAGGGGTTCAAACGTATTGTCAATTTATTGAAGCATATTGATAGAAATTTTGTTTGAAGCGCATTGACGCGAGGCATATTGATGCACACATTGACGTTTACAAGGTTTATTGGTCAATATTTCGTTAGTATTTCAACACCACTGCGAAGTCGCCGTATTGATATGTAGTTCGATTGAAGAGATTTTTGAAGCGTATTGACAGGAGCTTCAATATTATTGTCCATACGTATTGACAATATTATTGATCGTCTCCGGGGCCCTTTAGGGATATGTTGATTATTTCTACGCAATTTAGTATTGAAAATTCTTTCCAAATTTGCAGAACTGTTGCATTCGAATCACAATCAACGATTAATTAACTTAGGCTTAGTTACATGTTTTTTCGCCGAATTAGAACACATAACTAAAGTTATCTTGTCTTTTGACGCCTTGAAACCAGAAGCGGAAGTTTCATTTTTTGCAATGTAAGTCCAGGCAGGCATTTTTTTCCAATACAGAGCAAATTCATCAACGTTATAGACTTGTTTTGCTATATAATTGCCTTCCTCTCTATGTCTGGAAAATATTTCGGGGAATCTTTGAGCTGCTTCTGTATCGGCTAATGCACTTTCTCCAACAATTCTCACATTACGCAAAGAATATCTCTTCTTAAATCTGTCAAATCATCCTGTGCTAGCTTTAAATTCGGGCTTATGCAATTCAATCGATGAAACGCACTCAGAATCCTTTAAACGTTGGTAAACCTTGAGTGCCTTTTGTTTTATAGCAACACTATTTAAAGGTAGATATATTTCTTGAGTAACAGTGTATGAATGAGAGGGTTGCTCTGCTTGAGCGGTTAAAAATTGATGTCGTTTCTTTCGAATTGGCTCCAATCATTATCCAATCGTTCTAGCATCGATCGAACATATGCTGCTGTTCGTCTGCTGGGACTTTTCTTGAAATTAACAAAATCTTTGCTGATTTTTTCGTCTACGGCGGCTTGCTTCTTCAATAGAGATGAAATGTCCATAGTTATTACATTGTAATGTTCTAAGTAATCACGTCGGGGTCACCAGAATGTACAAAAAATAGAATATTTGTTTTGTTGTTAAGTTAAACCGAAAAAAAAAGGCTTTGAGTTCTGACTGATACCGACCATGTTTATTTTGATTTATTTCTTATATACAAAATTTTCTTACAAGAACTTAAATTAAGTATGTAAAAACAGTTCCCATCGAATTTGCAATTGTCGGCATAAAAATTCTTGAAATTCTTAACTTGCGTTTTCCACGCTGAGGGAAATCGGAGATGTGCAAAGATGTCACCTTGATGCGGTAAGGTTAGGAATTTTTTTTCTGTGAGAAAATTAATTTAAAACAAATTTGTGCAATAGCAGATTCGGTGGAAATTATAAATTTTATTTTATTATGTCTCGGTGTTTTCAGTAACAGCATTGGGTGCTTTGTATCGTAAGATAGGTTGGCTTCCTCGAGTCTTCCTCCTACTCGTATAATCCAATTTTCATCAATAAATGGGCTGAGGCTGCTGATGGGACTTGCGTTGTGTACGATGCCTGACTTTTTCAATTGGTGTAGCTCCTCCTTGAATGTTTCAGCTTGCGTTTCCTTAATAAGGACAATTAGCGCTTCTTCTAGCACATTTACAGTTAACTGCACCTTGACTCTATCTGCTTGTGTTTTGCACTTACAATTCTTTACAAATCTAAGAACGTAAGCCGTAACCCTCTGCATATGGTTAAAGGAATTACGATGGTTGATGATTTTGGTAACCAATGCTGCAACCATGTTTACTGGGTTTGTAATCTTTGTTCTTTTCTTCTCCAAATCGCTCGCTGCAGGAACATATTGTGCTGGCCAAATGGATTCCTTCCCATGTAGGAACGGTGGTCCGTGAAACCATAATGCGTGGCCTTCTAATTTCTCTCGGGAGCAAGACCTCTGGCTAATACATCAGCCGGATTCTGCTTTGAGGCTACATATCGCCACTGATTGGCTTCAGACAACTCTTGGATTGCTGCTATCTTATTAGCAACAAAGCTCTGGAAGGATGATGACGCAGAGTTCAACCAGTTGAGGACAATTTCAGAATCAGTCCAGTAAAACTAGAGTTTCACGAGATGCAACACTAGTCTTGCAACTCTTGCACTGTCGCATGCGAGACAAGACAACACGCGAGACAACAGCTTCTGTCCCATGGCGAGAATAGCGCGCACTAAATAATCCTAGTCTCGCCGAGACAACACTATCGAATGTGAGATTGTCGCGCTCTCGCTCGAACTCGCGGGATTTCCCAGTCGGTTAGTTTTTCCCCGATCGTTGCTGGATTTCCCGATTCTATAGAAAGTAGAGATTTTCGTCGGTAATATATTTATGAGCTGGACAACCCCAGTCTTCCAGAGTTTAAAGTTGCCAATAAATCCCCAACACGCCGGCGAGAGCGCGAGTGCACCCTTCTAAACATCCCATTGTCTCATCGAGAGAAGCGCCCCTAAGCTAGTCACACTACTCGCGCGGAGACACAGGGTGGTGTAAATAAAAACTAAGTGAACACTCTGAGTGGATTCTCTTGAGAAGGGTATGTTGTCCAGAGTGAACACTAATTAGGAGGGAATAAAAATTCTCTTAAATGGTTATTTTATGTTAAATTTTTGTTGGTTTTAATTTTTATTTGCATCTACGAAAAGAAGTTCTTTTTCAATTTATTTGTTATTCTGTGTAGATTTAGGGGTGGGATTAAAATAAATTTCCTAAATTGTTTAATAATATTTCAACAATTTTTAAATTTACCTACAGATTGTCGCAGAGGTCGTGGCGGCGGCCGCTTGCGAAGGAATTCTCCATACATTTAAATTCTCCGCAGGGCAAAAACGGATGGTGGAGGATGTCGAGAGTGCAACACTAACTCTCACGAGAGTAACGCGATACTATCGCGACACAGCACTATACTATCACTGTTGTACAGGGGTGCGAGACAAGACAACAGTGGTCTCACTCTCGCGCAGCGAGATCGAGACCGCGGCCAACTGTTGTCTTGTCTCGCTCTCGTGAAACTCTAAGTAGAACGTCTTGCGGTTTTGTAATTTTAAATTTTCCTTAACTCGTTTGGCTTGTTCAGAAGCCAGTTTTGCAGCACACAACTCAAGACGAGGAAGAGTTATCTTCTTGACAGGAGCTACTCTCGA
Source organism: Thereva unica (assembly GCA_949987705.1). Classification (NCBI taxonomy): domain Eukaryota; kingdom Metazoa; phylum Arthropoda; class Insecta; order Diptera; family Therevidae; genus Thereva; species Thereva unica. Next base: position 81,641,693 of record OX465282.1, read on the forward strand.
TTTAGTGTTACTCTTATACAGTTGGTGCCAAATGCTGATCTGAGAGTAACTGCTTCACTCTAAGCTTGTTCTGATGCGTCGGCGAATACATGCATTTGGACTGTGTCAGGAACTTGTTGACTGAATATTTGTCGTAGGAATTTGATGCTATTCAGGCCCTCCATACCTTCTCTGAATCTGATCCATCGGGTGTGCAGCTCTTGAGGTATAACGGCGTCCCAGTCTAATTTCAATTCCCATAATCGTTGTAAGAATAGCTTGGCGATAATCACAACAGGTCCCATTATGCCCAAGGAGTCAAACAAATGTACAATGTTAGAGGCCCCTATTGTCTTTGTGACATTGTCGTTTTCGTTCCATGTTGCCTTTATACAGAAAGAGTCTGATTTAGGCATCCATGGTAGGCCTAACGTCTTGACTTGTTCCTCAGATGATCCATCCTTGAAATTTATTTGGACTTCCGTATCGTTGGATGGTATACCCATTATTAATTGTGGGTGATTCGCGCACCTCTACCTTAGTTTAAATTTTCCTTGTTGGAACACTTTTATTGCTTCTTTCTGGATGGCGAGTGCCATTGATGAAGCTGTCGGATCCGGTCATCAAGTCATCTAAATAGAAGTCGTTCTGCATGGCATAGAAGTCGTTCTGAAGCCCAAAGGAAACCTATCAGCATTATCATGGCCTAGTCTTTGTAAACACCGTAAGTAACAGTGTTGCGCTGGTAGAATTTCATAGAATTGCTAGGGTCTTTTCCCCATGCTATTAATTGGTATTTGCAATCGCCCTCATTTATTTGCGTGATCTACACAGAATCTTTTGAGTGTACGAACAATTTTCACATTGACCACTCAGGGCTGCAATAGTAACAAATGGGTTTAACGATATTCTGAGTATACTATATTGATTATTGTATTCTACTTATCATGCCCTTTCATTCATTTGATTCCCATGTGGAGGGGTTGTGAAGAAAATGGTAATCCGCCCTCCTGAGACCACAGTTGTTTCATATGAACGCTTTTTGTTAATCATCGAAATGATTGGTCATGCGATCTGACATCAACAGTACTGGTTAGCATTTTTCGACTAACTAGTAATAAAATAAATTACAATTACGAACTCCACAAAAGTATAATCAGTATTTCAAATCGTGATTTGAAATTTTACTGTACATTTGTACTATGAACTAGATTACAGTACCTAACGCCATCTGATACCATAGTGGCGACTAACCACTTTTATATGAACACATTTTGTTAATCATTGAATGCCATCTCTGGCACCAACAGTGCGAGTAAACACTTTTCGACTAACTAGTAACACCATCTCATTGATTGAGTAATTGAAATAACTTATAGCGCCATCTGATAGAATAATTTTAAGTACCCACTTTTAGGATAGGCAAAAAAACTCATGGAATAACAAATTATTTATATTGTGGTTATCGGCTACACAAGAAAAATTACTTATAGTGCTTATAAAAAGGTGATAAATCGAATAAATTTATAAAAAAACACTTTATTTTTCATGTTTAGGCGTAAATAAGGCTTTAGTTGATTGCCCTTACGCCTTGATTCTTTCGACTTCGAAAATCTACTGCGTCTTCACTATCTAATAACTTCAACCTATTAAATTTATTATACACACTATTTCCTCTTAAAAAATGATGTACCTTACTGCTAATTATATCAATTAAATATTTGTCGTTGCTGCTAGCGTGATAGGTTGATGGTTTAGACTCATCAAGTTCGTACAAGTCGTTAAGTTTATAGTTGATATCTTTAATGTTTTCAAAGAATTATCTTAATGTGCTTACCTCGGCCATTATTAAGTAGCTCTGAATAGTTTTGCCTGGGCCGGAAATGTTGTTTCAGTTCTTGCTTTATCAGCTTCCAATTGTTTCTTGTCTTGTTATTGTTCAGTCTGTCTTGGTCTTGTTCTTGCAAACTTACCTAAGTCCTGTTCTTGGTCTTGTTCTTACAAACATAGCTAAGTCTTGGTATTGGTCTTGCTAAATGTGCAAGACTAGTCCTGCTCATCACTACCTTTGATGACATGAAAAACTATATGTAATAGGAGCGCTGCAAGCTTTTTAATGAGTTCTCAAAGATGTCTATTGCAGCACCTCCTAATTGGATAAAAAAGACTTGATAATGTGAAACATCTACCTAAATTATTTTCGCAAAATTTGCTTCAAAATGCAGAAATATTGATTGTCAATCTTATTGGCGCACAATGCATGCAAAGTCATTATGTACTTATGTACAAATTCTTTTACAATTATCATACTAAAAAGTAAATATACACACATGTATTTATATCATAATTACTTGATTACCATAATTTTTTGTTTTTAAAAGAATAAATTTAGGTGAAAATTGTGCAAGAATCTTGCTAAAGTCTTACTCTGGGTCTAGTTATTGCACAGTTAGTCTTGTTCTTGCAAGCAGAACTAAGTCTTGTTCTTGTTTTTGGTCTTGCTAAATGTGCACGAACAAGACAAGATTGCAAGAACAAGTCCATTTTTGGGCATCACTAGATGTAGGATACACCTCTCCGCCTCGCCTTGGATTTTGTCGTTGATTAAAATGCTCATGGCATATTCCCTCAGACCTGGCGTATTTTGGCACAACTGGAAAGTACTTTCGACGGTGGAGCTGAATTCCTGAATGGTATACTCTTCACATGGCTCAGAAATTGATCTGGAGTTAATACAAAATTCACCGATTGGGCCTGGACTGCGGCTAATTCACGTATTAGTTGTTCAACTCCGGCCCCTAGTGATACAATTTGAGCTTCTTGTTGCTCGATAACATTCCTTAATTATAGATCAGCCTGATCCAAGATGTTTCTTAGATTGATATAGAAAATATATTGACGACTATTCCTCATGCACTTTCACTATCGTTGCAATTTTTGGCTTTCTGCACTTAATCGGAACTGAGTTTAGTTTTTTTATTATTATATTAATTTTCTGAATGACCAAGCTTCGTTTCTTCACATTCCGAATTTCTGCGGAAGTACTTCGTTACCACTCACTAGTCGCGTATTATTGTTAATATTTCCCTTTAAAAGGAAATTAACGAAAAGCTTTTATTCACTGGATTGCAATTCTTCGGACTGCAATCCCACCGACTGCGCCAGTTAGATAATTTTGTTTTTAACTCGGAAAAAAAATAAATATTCCGATTCACTTTAGAGAATCAAACTACTTTTTTTAAACACAGAAAAAACAAATTTAAATCCGTTTTAAATTTTATCTAAAAAAATCTCCCGAAAGTTTAAACTTATACTGAATTCTTCATTTAATTTACTTTTCCATTTCCATTTCAAAAAGTAACCTGTCATCAAAATATTCTTAAATGATAAGACAAACCAAGATGGGATTCATGTTGCTAGTTGCATGTTGGAATCTGTAGTCTGAGACTTTTGTTTTTCAAAAGTCTAGAGATATTTCTGTGGATTTGGCAATGTAAGAAAAATTTGTGTGGAAAGAGTTTTTGTTTAGTTCCCTTGATTATATTTCGATATTATTTCTTCGAATTCTAATTTGTTATCTTTAGGATCATTAATATGCTTAACTCTCGTGTACCTTCAAGCCTTCAATATCAAGAACCTTCACTGTGTGAGCCAATAGTTTTGCCAATAGGACAGTCGAACAAAGTTCCAAACATGGTAGACTCACTTCTTTGCTTAGAAGGGCAATCTTTGTTTTTGCAGCAATCGATTGGACATGTACTGACCATTGGGGCTCTATTATTCTCGTATTGACAACAGCTACATATTTCCATTTTTTTCGTGATACATGGAAACGCCTAGGAATTTTTTTTCCAGATCAGGAAATTGGTTCGCCTTTCTCCATGTATTGGATTTGTTATATAATTGAGTTGTATCTTCTTACGTAGCGTGCGATCGCGTAACATACGTCTCCACCAATATTTCCGACTTATGCGGTTGTATGGGTCGACGACTCTCCGGTGCCCACCAAATGGCGAGTTGTTCTAGTCCTTCAATATTGTATTGACTTCTTCTGGACTTGTTATCACCTCAATTTTTCTCCGTAGCTCGTTGGAGCTATCTTGAGAGGCTTTGACAGGTTGGAGTATTTCCGTTTCAGTCTTTTTGTTTAGGCCCTTCGTTGAGACTGGGGGCTTTTGGAGCTGGGAAATGTTTTCCCTCGCTCCTTTTAGCCCGAACGGCCATTTTTTTTTTTTTTATGAAAAAAACTAAGCTTAGGTGTAACCCTTTGTACTACCTGTTTATTGAGGTTGTCGTGTAGCGGATGAAAGAATGGATTGGCAATTTATATAATATCGTTCGAAATGTAACAGTTCCAAACGTGACCACTACGCGTACCAAGGACCACTATCCAGAGCAAACTCAGAGAAGAAGACGGAATGAGTGGATAATTTATTAAAACTCTGTGTTGGTTGATAGACTTATTTTATTTATTATTATGTATCTTGTTTTATTTAGTTAGGTTAACAAAATCTTTAAAGAATACAAAAAATAATAGTTTGACTCTGAAAGTACAACAAAAAAAACTAATCTCCTTGGCACGATGTCGGTGACCCGACATGTATGTGCCGCAGATCCTAGTGATTTGAAACAACAAAAAAAAACAGTGTATTAAATGGGCACGATGTCATAAAATGACATGTATGTGCCTAATTCTTAAAACATACCTTGTAACTTGGTTTAATAGAAGAACAATACAAAAGTTTTAATAGAGAACAAACAATGTGAACTGCTTAACTTGAACGCTTGAATAATTGTGTTTGACTGCCATTTTGAAGCTCCGGCTCGCCTTTTATATCCGAAACTTCCTTTCGTCGCCTACTCAAGTTCTATTGACATATTACTTTGTCGTTGCAGTTGTCGCCGCCTACTTGTCCCTTTAAGACATATTATAGCAAGTGTCTGAACATACTCCCCCGCGTTGATCTAATCTTGATCAATTAGATCAACATTTTTTTACTTTCGATACTCCTCGTTTCCGGTAGTGGTGGAACTGTAGGTCACCATTCACCTTAACCTTCACCTTCACTTGGTATCGTCCCGGAAGGTTGATAGTTTGTTCTCTTCCCTTCCGCTTCTGGATTTTTCCAATGTCCAGTTTTTCTATCACTTGCCTTGGAAGGAAAATGTCACTCCCTTCCCGAGTCGTAAACCGCTGGAAATCGTTGGTAAGCCTCGTCCTCAGTTCCTTCAGAGTGGTTGTATCCTCTTTGACTATGGCCCCTGTCGGCCAGTCTGTCGGTGGTTTTGTGAGCCAAGGTGGACCGTTAAGCCATAGATGGTTGTCTATTAGCGAATTTGCAGTGGTTCCTCTGCTCGCAAGATCGGCAGGATTCCATTGCGTTGAAACATGTCTCCACTGGTCATACTTCACAAGTTCCTGTATTTGTAAAACTCGATTCGCCACGTAGGTTTTCCATCTCGACGCATGTTGTCGGATCCACTGGAGCACGATGGTCGAATCAGTCCACGCAATTAGTGGAATTCCTTGTAAGTCCATGCTAGATACAGTTTCTTTCAACAATCGTGCTAATAGCAAGGCACTGTTAAGTTCCAATCGTGGTATAGTCATTGGTTTGATTGATGCTACATTGGTTCTCGAGGTTAGTAGTGTCGACATAATGTTGCCTTCGTTGTCCGTGACTCGCAAATAGATCACAGCAGCAGTTGCTCGCATTGATGCGTCGCAGAAGCCATGGATTTGCATGTCATGTTGTGGAGAATAGTGGATCCACCTAGGAATTGTAAATTTGTTTATATTATGTAAATCCGCCTTGTAGTTTTGCCAATTTTTGGCTATATGTTCTGGCACTTGTTGGTCCCATGAACACCCTGTCAGCCATAAATCCTGGATTAACATTTTAGCAACGATTATCACTGGTTGTAGCAACCCTAGAGGATCATAACGACGCCACTTCTGATAAGATTGTTCTCTTAGTTATGACATTATGTTCTTTAAGCAGCTTGAATTGAAAAGAGAAGTGATCAGAACACGGTTGCCAACGGACCCCCAGAGTCTTTATTGCATTCGCCTCTGAAAATGTCACCAAATCATTATGCTCTCTGTACTCCATTGGTAATTGTTCAAGCACTTGCTTCTCGTTACTGCTCCACTTCCTCAGATTGAATCCACCTGACTTGAGCATTGTGAGTAGTTGGAACTGCAGTTCAAGTCCCGAGTAAAAATAAAATAAGGGCATTTGGCGGGCATTGGGGCAAATGACGGGCAAATGACGGGCGTAGAATTTTAAACCATTTTTTATGATGGCCTTTCAAGGGGCAAAAAACGGCGACTTGGCTTTTCAAGGGTCAAACGACGGCCGTAGAGTTTTTAAATTTTTTTAGGGCGAGCACAGATGGGCAAACGACGGGCAAATGACGGGCAAACTTGAACAAAAGATTTCAATTTCCAAGAAGACCTTATAGAGGCCATAAAAATGCCAAATGCATAAAGCGTGACTTATGTATTTTTCTCGGTATTTCTCGCTCGAGTAAAAATAAATTTCGGCCTTTTGACGGGCGTGATGGCCCGGCCATATGGCGGTCAAATGACGGCCCGTTGCAGGACAGTACGGCCATTCGGGGGGCGATTGGCGGTCAAATGAGGGCTTTTCAGTCGCAAAAAAGGCCATTCGGGGGAAAAGCCCTCGAAAAGCCCTCATTCGACCGCCAATCGCCCCCCGAATGGCCTTTTTTGGAACTGAAAAGCCCAAATTCGACCGTCAATCGCCCCCCAAATGGCCTTTTTTGCGACTGAAAAGCCCCCATTTGACCGTCAATCGCCCCCCGAATGGCCGTACTGTCCTGCAACGGGCCGTCATTTGACCGCCATATGGCCGGGCCATCACGCCCGTCAAAAGGCCGAAATTTATTTTTACTCGGGGTGCTTCTTTGACATCATCCGTGCCTGTCAATAAATCATCCACATAGAAATCAGACTCAGTTACCTTAGATGCAAGTGGGAAGTTCTGCTTCTCATCTACTGCCAGTTGGTTCAGTGTTCTAACCGCCAAATAAGGAGCAGCTGTTGTTCCAAACGTGGCCGTTGTCAGCATATAGTCTTGAACATTGCCTTGAGTTTGATGCCGCCAGAGAATTCGTTGATATGTCCGATGTTCTGGTGATACCTGAACCATTCGATACATTTTCTCGATATCTGCATGGACAGCTATTCTATGTCTTCTCCATCTTAGTAGAGTGCAAAACAACTTGGATTGTATTGTTGGGCCAGCTAGCAAAAAATCATTCAACGAATGACCATTAGTCGTTTTCGCAGACGCATCAAATACAACTCTCACTTTGGTGGTGGTGCTGCTCTCTTTTATTACCGCATGATGTGGGATGTAATAGTTTGGTTCACCGTCGTTGGGCTGGCTTGTTTCAATCATGTGTCCCAGCTGGATGTATTCCTGTAAACAGGCTTCATTGTCTTTCCTTAGTTGAGGGTTGCTATTGAGCCGTCTTTCCACACAATACAGCCGCTTGAGGGCCATCGCTCGTGAGTTGCCTAAGTTGGGCTTCTCGTTTCGTCTGAATGGGAGATTGACTTGGTATTGCCCATTTTCTAGCCGTCGATGGGTTTTTGTATAATAGTCCGAACATTCTTGCTCTTCTTGACTCAGAATTGGTGGTGAATTGACCTCCTCTTCTTCCCAGAATTGTTTAAGTTGATTGCTGAGATCCTCGTTCGTGACTTGAATCGTGAAATTGTTAGCTGTAGTATTAGACATCTCGTGTGTGGGTCCGATTATTACCCATCCAAAACTTGTGTTTACTGCCAAGGGCTCTGCTTCTGCACCTCGTCGAACACCATCTTGAACTATCCTAACATATGCATCAGCACCCAGCAACGCATCGATGTCGCCAGGTTTCCACCATCCTGGGTCCGCCAGTTCAAGACCATGCAAATGGTTATACCGGTGACTTGAAATTGCTGTCTTAGGTAAGCTTTCGGTTATACTGTTGACCACTAGAAATGTTTGGGACATCTGAAATTTGCTAGCGCTCATTGATTCCAGAATAATCCTAGTTTGTTTCGTTGACTTCCCTGTTGGCCTTGTGTTCAGACCATATATGTTGACTCCTGCCGGGCTACAGGACACTCCTAGTTTCTTGCATGTATTCTGGGTAATAAAGGATGACTCCGAGCCATTATCCACTAGGCATCTGATAGTATGTTGCCGTCCGTTGCTCCCCCTTGTGAGTACCAAGGCTGTTGATAGCAACGTGTGCGATCCCTCCCTTGCGAGGAAGGCTTGCACGTTGTTTGAACCACCAGCGCTGTGGGCCTGGTGGGTGGTTCGTTGATGTGACGATATAGGTGCATCGTTTGGTAATTGATTAGTTTGATTATGTTGGGATTGTGACATAGTTGTGTGTACTTCCCTTGGTTGTTGTGGATTTGGATCTGAGTAGAGCTTCTTACTCTGTGTCTCTTCATGCAAGGTCGTATGATGTTTTTCCTTGCACTTCAAACATCTAAATTTACTTTTGCATTGGTTCGTCATGTGGTTTTTCGACAGGCAATTGAAACAGTGCCCCGCTGTCCTCACTACCCTTCGTCTTGCAGTTGGGTCCATATTAACATATTTAGGGCATCTCTGAAGCCAGTGACATTCCTGGCAAGCTGGACACTGATTCCTTTTGACTGTATGGTAAACCCTTGTAGTGGGTTTTGTCCGATTTAGTTGTGGCTGTTGATTTGTGGACACAATGTCACAGATAGACTCAAGTACCTTATGTCTTTTGCACAGGAATGCATGGAACGCCTTGTAAGTAGGCAGAGTTTGGGATGCGCCTTGTTCTTCTTCCCACATCTTCATCGTAACAAACGGGAGTTTTGAGATCAGGATGTGTATAAGTAAAAGATCCCATGATTCTATATCAATTTTCAAATTGATGATTTGTTGTAGACAACCATCCGTTGTTGCTATGAATGTTTTTAAATTAGTGGAATTTTCGGTTGGAACTTTTGGTTGATTGAGAAGTGTCTTCAAATAATGATTTACCAAAATTTTCTTATTTTCATATCGTTCCTTAACCTTGTTCCAAGAAACGTCATAGTTATTATCCGTAACTGGTATGTGTCGTAGAAGTTGTTCAGCATCACCAATCAAACATGATTTCAGGTGATACAGCTTCTGCACTGCGCTCAATTGCACGTTGTTGTGAATCAATGACACGAATAAATCATGGAAGGAAAACCATGAATCATAATTCCCATCAAACTTTGGTAAGTCTATTTTTGGCAAAAATGTTTCCGTTCGGACCATTGGAATTGTTGCAGGTTGAGTTGGCAGAGGTTCTGCTGCAGACAATTTCCTGTGTCCTTCCAGCAGTTCACTCCGATACTCAGAATATTTCGACTCTATTTGCACGTATGTATCTTCAGGTGCTGCTGCGGAATCTGACTCGTCACATAGATACGCATCCGTTAATAACTGATCTGTCTCCTTGTACTCCTACCATAACTGATTCATTTGTTCCAGTTTTACTTCATAGAATGCCTTGGTTCTTTTTACCGTCGGAGTTTTCTTCGAATTTTCAATAAATTTCTCAATACGAGATCTCTGTGCCTGCTCTCGCAGCATTGCCTTCTTTAGTGAACTCATCTTAGAACTTGATTTCGTCGATAAAATAGATTGCAAATCCTGGATGGAACCACCAAAATGTTTATTGAGGTTGTCGTGTAGCGGATGAAAGAATGGATTGGCAATTTATATAATATCGTTCGAAATGTAACAGTTCCAAACGTGACCACTACGCGTACCAAGGACCACTATCCAGAGCAAACTCAGAGAAGAAGACGGAATGAGTGGATAATTTATTAAAACTCTGTGTTGGTTGATAGACTTATTTTATTTATTATTATGTATCTTGTTTTATTTAGTTAGGTTAACAAAATCTTTAAAGAATACAAAAAATGATAGTTTGACTCTGAAAGTACAACAAAAAAAACTAATCTCCTTGGCACGATGTCGGTGACCCGACATGTATGTGCCGCAGATCCTAGTGATTTGAAACAACAAAAAAAAACAGTGTATTAAATGGGCACGATGTCATAAAATGACATGTATGTGCCTAATTCTTAAAACATACCTTACAATTGGTTTAATAGAAGAACAATACAAAAGTTTTAATAGAGAACAAACAAGGTGAACTGCTTAACTTGAACGCTTGAATAATTGTGTTTGACTGCCATTTTGAAGCTCCGGCTCGCCTTTTATATCCGAAATTTCATTTCGTCGCCTACTCAAGTTCTATTGACATATTACTTTGTCGTTGCAGTTGTCGCCGCCTACTTGTCCCTTTAAGACATATTATAGCAAGTGTCTGAACACTACCAGTCCGTCATGTCGTTCAGTTCATGGTGCAATGTCTAGTAGTAGCTTGGTTTGAAGAATAGAGGAGAATAGGAAAGGTTAGAGGGGGTCTGGAGGGTGTAGAAGAAAATGACGATGAACCTCACGTTTGAACTCTAAGATGTTGTACGAGTTCGGAAATACTGACTGCGGGAGATTATTCCACAGTCGAGTTGTTCTATTCATAAACGAACTTCTAAACCGTATTGTGCGTGAACGAGGGGGCTGTAGGGTAGGGGGGTGAGCCGAGCGGGCTAGTCTTGTGTTGCGGGAAAAGTATTGCCGTTCAGGCAGGAGGTCCTGAATTTCGGTGGAACAGTCGCCATGGTAATAGCGATAAAGTATGGAGAGGGCTGCTACATTCCTACGGTGGCTCAAGGTGTCTATGGAGGCGCGAAAGGGGCCATCACCAATGAGTTTGAGGGCACGATTTTGCACCTTGTCGAGACAAGCCAAGGTGATTTTTGGGGCGCCTGCCCAGATATGTGAGTTGTATTCGAGGCGCGGCCGAATGTAGGATTTGTATATTGTAGCCAATGCGGCTGGCTGGAGGAGGAACTTGCATCTCTTGAGAAATCCAAGGCATTGGGAGGCTTGTTTGGCGATTTGTAATATGTGATCGTTCCATCGCAGATGCTCCGTTAAAGTTACCCCTAGGATGTTGAGAGTTGAGTCAGCCGTTAGATTCTCTCCATCCACCGAGACAGGAGGAAGGTCGGTGCAATTTTTGTTGGTGATCAGACAGTGTTTCGTTTTTGTGGCATTGAATTCGACGCGGTTCATTTCGCCCCAATGAAGAATCGATTCGGTATCCCGGTTGATCGAAGCCGACATCAGTTGACGGTGGTAAAGACAAAGTCTGGCACGTGCTTGTCTTATATTGTCGAAGGAGTAAGAGAAATTCAGAGTACCGTCATCAGCGAAGCAGTGAAGTGGGTTGGAGGGGATTGAGAGCAGATCAGACCCCTGGGGAACTCCGGCCGAAATGGCGTGGGGGTTGGATTTGACGCCGTCCAATACTACCTTGATTGAACGGCCTGAAATAGCCGTAATAGCCATATTTCGTGCTGAAGGCCATCTTGGGGCAATCTTGTGGTTCCATTAGGATCTTGTGGTAATCACTGGCCAAGTCGAGGGTGGACAAGTATCTCGAGTGACCGAGCTGGTCTAGGATGTCGTCTATCCTTGGTAAAGGATATGCGTCGCCTATTGTTATTTCATTAATTTTTCGGAAGTCTACAACTCCTCGCCATTTCTTCTCACCATCGGGACCCGGTTTTTTTTTAGGACCACTAGTAGGGGTGAGTTTTATGGACTTTTGCTAGGTTGGACAATCTAGGTCTTGACTCCGGGTGTAATTCTATTTGGTGGAAAGAACTCGTCAAATCTAACGTTGAAAAGTATTTCGCTCTTCCTAGGTTATCTATGTAGAATGTCTTCTAGTCCTGTTAAAGGAAATTTATCATCTAACACTTTTTTATTTAATTGTCTGAAATCGACAACCATTCTCCATTTTTGGTTTGGTTCTAGTTCTATCTTCTTTCTTAATAGAGTTTTTAGTAGAGCTTTTCTAAAGTTTGTTTCGATTTGTGTTAATTTTTGCACTATCTCTTCTGCTTCTTTTTCGGACATTTTTTTCTGGACATGGTTATCTTACATTAGTTCCTACTCCCTATACTTCATGTTTCAGCACGAAACAACACGAAGCAAAAATCTGCACTAGAATACACAAAACACAAAAATATAAAATAACCAACAAGGTTTACGATGCTGAACTTCTCGTTTGTTGACACTTCAAATAAATAAAACTAAACACTAATTAAAAAATAAATAAAGAAAAAAACTAAAAACAATAATAAATAAAACTAAACACTTTTAACTAAACAATAATTTAAAACTTAAAACTAACACCACGCAAACAAAACATGGCAAACCCGAGCATAAATAACACCTAAAAAGAAACAACAATGAAAAAGAAAAATGGTTATAAAACCTTTAAAATAAATTTCCCTAATTGATCATCAATTAATATATTACAATATGAAAAAAAAAAAAGACAAAAAAAAGAAAACAATTCTAGCCCGCCAATTGAAATTACGAAATGTCAGTGACAATCAGCTGATTGCAAGGAAGTTGAATTTACTGGAACTATCATCGCCATTTTAAAATAGTTCCAGTGGCAGGATCGCCATTTTTTCCACAAGTGAAAAATGCCATCTCCACTTGCGAACTCTGGGCCCTTTACGTCATTTCGAGTGAAGGTAATGCCGATTGGGTTTACAATCAGTTTAGATAGGGCTTAGATAGCTAGCGAGTGTTTACCGCGGCTCCCAATAGGTTTAACTAGGACTTGGTGTGCGAAATTCTTTTATTTCGCTTTATAATTAGATTGGTCTAAGGCACATGAACCTAGACCCTTGTATTGTAGTGCAAAGGCTCATAAACCAGTACACTTGAATATTGTTAAGAAAGAAAAAAGATTGCAACTTGTTTTAATGCTGAAAAACAACTAACTAACTTTATTTCAAAAACGGACTTTTATACAATAATAATTACTTATTCCTAAATCTGAAATTGCCCGAGGGAAGAATTTTGAATTTTCACATAGAATCATAAATTCATTCTTTCTCATAGGTATCGTAAATTGCTCTCGCAACAATTTACGCCAGTTGCATATAAAATTGGAGTCTTATAACGTCTGGCAATTTGCGCCAGATACATTAAAAATCAAATATCAGATTTCGTCTGGATTATAATAAAATTTTTCTATGAGAAAGCATTAATTTATGATATTTGATTAGGTTTTTTTAACTTCCCAGTATAGGAAGTTATTGTAATCGGTCCGAAAATTGAAATCGAAAATTTCAACGTATTTTCATCTTTCAAGGTCCCAGGAGCATTTTAAGCAAAAAATTGGGAGGAAGTATGTGTGTGTGTGTGTGTGTGTGTATGTGCGTACGGATGTGGTCATTTTTTCCTGCACGATATCGCGCGAACCAAAACTGATATCGACTTCGTTGAGGTGTTGTTCGAAGCGTATTAACCGAAATATGATCTGAAAAGAATTTCATGAAATTCGGTCCAGCCGTTTTTTTGTTTAAGGGACGTAAGTGATTTTTGTACCTGCACGATATCGCCCGAACCACGAAAGATATTGACTTACTTGAGGTGCCGTTCGAAGCGTGTTAGCGACAATATTATCTGAAAAGATTTTTATAATATTCGGTCCAGCGGTTTTTTGGTTTAAATGACTTAAGTGATTTTTGTAACTGCACGATATCGCGCGAACTATAAAAGATATCGACTTAGTTGACGTGCCGTTCGAAGAGTATTAACCAAAATATGATCTGAAAAGATTTTCATGAAATTCGGTCCAGCCGTTTTTTGCTTAAGCGGCGTAAGTGATTTTTGTACCTGCACGATATCGCCCGAACCACGAAAGATATTGACTTACTTGAGGTGCCGTTAGAAGCGTATTAGCGACAATATAATCTGAAAAGATTTTTATAATATTCGGTCCAGCGGGTTTTTGGTTTAACTGACTTAAGTGATTTTTGTACCTGCACGATACCGCGCGACCTAAAAACTATATCGACTTCATTGAGGTGCCGAAAAACATTAATACATTAATTTTATATACATTTTCGTCTTCCTAATCATGTAAGTGCGCACATTTAGTTTGACATTTTAGCGAAGATATTGATAAACAATTGTGACAAATTCTCAGTATTATGCATATATTCTATATTGCCTACTGTTCATTTATTATTAAAATATCCAATCATAATATTCAACATCCATCATACTGGGAAGTTGATCGTGTGGACCGAAAGGGTCGAACCCACATCCCAACTAGTTTTTTTTTTTTTTTTGATTTATTTTAGATATTTGCTTAATGTTATGAATTAATTGAAATATTATTATAATAATGATTGATTCCTCAACACTTTAGTTATTACCTAAAGCTTTCTTTTCAAGAAGTCACGCTGTAGAGCTCTTTCGCTCTTATACAGTTTGTTTATTTGGCCAAGGTTCTTGATACCTTGACCAATTATTATTGCGTATAGTTAAGATTAAGATTAGCTAAGGTTCTTGGTACCTTTGCCAAATGTTGTGAGTGCAGCTTGTTCTATGTACAGTGCAGTGCACCTAATGCAAAAAAAGAACCTTAAAAAAGGTATTAATTTAAAGAAACACTTTCAACGTTGATTGACAACTGAGATTTATTGTTACCCTGACTTTATATATACCTTACAAAACAACAACAAACAAAAAAAAACATTGACATGAATAAAAATATTTTCGGACGACAAAATACAAAAATTTCCCAACGATAAAAACTGCAACGATGCAAATTAGACATTTATTTCTTTCCTTTGAACTCAAAGGCTCAGATAACAGCAGACATAATCTGAGCCCATCTTCGTGATAAATGCAATTTCTAACGGTAATTCTTATCATGATAAGATAGTGTGGTTGCATTTTGCCTTAATTTTAATTCCTAGGAATTTTGTTATTGGTTTTTATGTTGCCCCTGAACATCCTCCCCCCGTTGAAGCATTGATTCAACTGTCTTGGGTGGGCATGTTGATGCTGAAGTCCGATGCTGTGTGTTGTCTTGGCCGAGGTGTTGGTTTCTGTTCGCGTTGTATGCAGAAATTTGGACGGAATTTCCATAGTAACCATATGGCGGTTGAAGCTGCTACGATAGCTGCAATGTATCCTATGGATAGCTGGTGGATATCGTGTGGTCGAATCTTCATGGCCAGATCATTGTGAAGCAATTGAGTGTTGATCCTGTCCTTTATTTCTTGAAGGTCAGTTTGGTTTGACTGATATTGCTTAACTTGTTTGATTAGTGATTTTATCTGCTCTGGCTTCGCTTTGTCCGAAATTGGGCTTATGGCACTATATGATGTTCTACTGGTGCGTAGTTGAATGTTGTGCCCCTGTATTGTGACGTAGTTATTATTGATAACACAATTTTGTTTTATTACTAGGAGTCCGGATCCTTCAAAACACGGGGGGAAATTAAATAAAATCCGTTTATTAATAATAATATCAAAAAAAAAAAAAAATAATAATAAAAATTTAGCTACCATTAACAATTTAGTTAAATTATAATAATATAAAAAGAAAGACAAACAAATAAAAAAAATAAATGGTTAAAAAAAATTTTTAAAAAAAATTCTTTACATTAACTAAAAAATGTACTGAAAAGTAAAAAATAAAAAATATTTTAAAGAAAGCGTGAAATTTCAATTTTAATGAAAAAGTTAATTAAAAGAATGGCGCATTTTTCATCAAAAATTGAAAATATAACTGTAAATCGCGTGAGATTTACAATAACCCTCAATTTTTTGCTTTGTTAATTTCAAATTCTAACAAAATTTTTTGATGAAAAATGCGCCATTCTTTTAATTAACTTTTTCATTAAAATTGAAATTTCACGCTTTCTTTAAAATATTTTTTATTTTTTACTTTTCAGTACATTTTTTAGTTAATGTAAAGAATTTTTTTTAAAAATTTTTTTTAACCATTTATTTTATTTTCTACTTTTTAGTTTATTATATGTATTCCGCCATTTTATGATGGCAATTCTATTAGATTTAAAATTACGTCACACAGTTTACTGTATTCATTTGATACCCATGTCGTGGGCTCGGTGGAACATAATTGCAAAAACGGCCGCCATCTCGGAACCGTCTTCTTGATTTTTTTACAAAAAGGTCAGATTGCATTTAGTACTTATACATGATGAGTTGAACTCAAGTTGAACCCAAGTCTAACTACATGTAAACGGGAGTCGAGTTGAGTTAAGGTTGACTGAACTCGACTCAGCTCTGCTACCTGGGTTTAATTGAAATTATGCATACGGACATGAGTTCAGTATTTGAGTAGTTGAATTTAGTTGACAGCAGTATCTCTGTGTTTGTTTGTGATTTTTTGTAACGTGTATTGCTTCTTTATTATCAACTCACCCTTAACTCAACTATTCATCTCATCATTCATACACATTAACCACCCGAACTACGAGTGTGTGCAAAATTGGTAGTTGATCGGTTATATTTTCTACTTTTTAGTCTATTATAAGCTTTCCGCAATTTAGTGTTGGCCGCCATTTTGAATTTGGAATGACGCCACATAGCTTATTGTGTCCTACCTGTCATATCCTTTCATTTAATACCCATGTCAGAGGGCCGCGGAGCACAATTTCAAAAATCGGGCGCCATTTTGGAACCGCCATCTTGATATTTTTACAAAATGGCCAGATTGCATTGTCATCCAAACTAAACGTGTATGCAAAATTTCAGCTCTATCCGAACCCGGGAAGTGGGTCAAATTTAACTTCCAAGATTTGACGACAAACAGTGTAAGTGTTGGCCGCCATTTTGAATTTGGAATGACGCCACATAGCTTATTGTGTTCTACCTGTCATATCCTTTCATTTGATACCCATGTCAGAGGGCCGCGGAGCACAATTTCAAAAATCGGGCGCCATTTTGGAACCGCCATCTTGATATTTTTACAAAATGGCCAGATTGAATTGTCACCCAAACTAAACGTGTATGCAAAATTTCAGCTCTATCCGAAACCGGGAAGTGGGTCAAATTTAACTTCCAAGATTTGACGACAAACAGTGCAAGTGTTGGCCGCCATTTTGAATTTAGAATGACGCCACATAGCTTATTGTGTTCTACCTGTCATATCCTTTCATTTGATACCCATGTCAGAGGGCCGCGGAGCACAATTTCAAAAATCGGGCGCCATTTTGGAACCGCCATCATGATATTTTTACAAAATGGCCAGATTGCATTGTCATCCGAACTAAACGTGTATGCAAAATTTCAGCTCTATCCGAAACCGGGAAGTGGGTCAAATTTAACTTCCAAGATTTGACGACAAACAGTGTAAGTGTTGTCCGCCATTTTGAATTTGGAATGACGCCACATAGCTTATTGTGTTCTACCTGTCATATCCTTTCATTTGATACCCATTTCAAAGGGCCGCGGAGCACAATTTCAAAAATCGGGCGCCATTTTGGAACCGCCATCTTGATATTTTTACAAAGTGGCCAGATTGCATTGTTATCCAAACTAAACGTGTATGCAAAATTTCAGCTCTATCCGAAACCGGGAAGTGGGTCAAATTTAACTTCCAAGATTTGACGACAAACAGTGTGAGTAAAATAAAAGCGGGCGCCATTTTGGAACCGCTATCTTGATATTTTTACAAAATGGCCAGATTGCATTGTCATCCAAACTAAACGTGTATGCAAAATTTCAGCTCTATCCGAAACCGGGAAGTGGGTCAAATTTAACTTCCAAGATTTGACGACAAACAGTGCAAGTTAAATAAAAGAATTTAAAAACACAAAACTCTATAGTTGGGGCTGCTCCTCCGCAACCTCTC
Source organism: Thereva unica (assembly GCA_949987705.1). Classification (NCBI taxonomy): domain Eukaryota; kingdom Metazoa; phylum Arthropoda; class Insecta; order Diptera; family Therevidae; genus Thereva; species Thereva unica. Next base: position 81,659,485 of record OX465282.1, read on the forward strand.
GGAAGTCTCTCTCTCTCGTCCAACACCTCTATCGCGTTTTCCTCTTCGGCAACTGGCTCATCAGGCGGCTCTACCTCGACCTCTTCAAGGAACTCGCCGATGGCATCAAATAAAGGTTCCAGAGCTTCCACTCGCCAAAATCTTCTATTGGCAGCCTCATCTTTAATTTTAAAACTTTTAATTACCGTCTTGTAACTACTCAGAATGGTAAATGCAACCCCGCTAATTATTTTCAATGAACTTATAACAAAAACAAAAAAAAAACAAACAAAAAACGGTGCTAAAGACGATACCATCGCATATCGTTCCACCTCGCATACCCAAATCAATCAAAAAAAAAAAATAGAAAAAATAAAAAAACAATTATATTGCACTCAGTAATTTCGAAGCAAAAACGGCGGAGAAACGGTGGTTCAATTAGCAAGGCAATAAGAGGCACATAAAATTAAATTAATAATTAAGTTAATTAACTAATCCAAGTATAGATAATATTAAACTAGATTCTAAACCTAGTTTCATTCCTTAGGCTCATTATTTTTTCATGGCTCTCAACCACACTTCCCAGAGCTACAGGAGAAAATGGCGTGACGATCACCCAGCTGCGGTCCAACCCCGGCATATACTTCGAAAAACTCTATTTGGCACACTAAACGAAGACGATGCCACCAAGTACAATGAGCAAATATAATCAGTAAAAGAGTCTCCTATTAGAACTCCTAGAACTATTAAATTTAATAAAAAACCAAACATTAATATTGGAAACCACTGCCAATATATTTAATAAGAGTCGCTTCCTAATTAAGGAGCAGTTTAGTATCATAGACAACAAATTCTCTAAACTAGATAATAGCGTGAACGCACTCCAAGCCGACGTAGTAGCGGCAAATGCGGGACTCGAGTTAGAATCCCTTAACTCGTTAACTACTTTAATTACCATACGCTACCAAATAACACTTAACGCCCTATTAGATCTCGTCACCGACGTCAGACACGGAAAGCCTCACCCATCAATCATAACTCCACGACAAGTAAACCAGATTATAACTGAAATCCAAAAACAGATACCTAATTCTTTAACATTACCGATAGTCAGGCACAAGAATAGCGAATTGCAAATCTACAGGTTGAGTCATACCAGAACGGCTATCGTGAACAACAAAATTATATTCGAACTCAGGATACCGTTACCGTTCAGCGAAAGCTATCAGCTGTACAAAGTAGTTCCTATACCCACGTACCACCAGAACGAGTATGTATACATACAACCCTCGTTGGAGTACCTAGTGGTCGATTATAATAGGGAACATTATTATACAGTGAATAAATTAGATCTAGCCAATTGTTTTACCGAAAACCTGGAGGAATATCTTTGTAGGATCATTCATCCAATTTCCAACGTTCACTCAGAGAATAACCTCTGCGAGATAGACCTCCTAAAGCATGACCCAGAAATCCCGAAATCCTGTAACATTAAATCGGTACCTAAAACTAACTACTGGATACAGTTAAATCAACCAAATAAGTGGCTGTTTGTGATTGATAAACCAACGACGATAGACGCGGTCTGTAGCGACAAGATCACTCCTTGCCCCCTAAACGGAAGCGGCATCATAGAAATCGAACCTAATTGTTACCTTAGGAGCAAAGAGCTCATTATTAAAGCTCGCAATGTACAAACGTCATCCCTTAACAATTACTATTTGCCTACCATAAACCTATTATATATATATATATATATATATATATATATATATATATATATACATATATATATATATATATATATATATATATATATATATATATATATATATATATATATCTATATCTATAAAAATCTCGTGTCACAGTGTTTGTTACCGTACTCCTCCGAAACGGGTTGACCAATTTGCATGAAATTTTTGGTGTATATTTGGTAGGTCTGAGAATAGGTCGTAGGCTATTTTTTATACCTTTAACCAAAAAAACAGCTGCAAAATCCAAACAAAAATGGTAATTTTAGGAATTTTCACTTCATTTTAGTTTCAATAGCTTCATGGCCTACCTATTGTTTGACAAATGTAAAATTGTCATTAAATTGAATCATTACATTTAATGAAAATTTCAAATTTACGCAGCTGTCAAACAATAGGTAGGCCATGACGCTATTGAAACTAAAATGATCCATGGCGGCCGTCTCAAGAGGGCGGTGTACCACTTTCTTCACAACCACCTCGACATGGGTATCAAATGAAAGGGTATGATAAGTAGAATACAATAAGCAATGTAGTATACAAAATATATCTTTAGATCCATGGCGGCCGTCTCAAGAGGGCGGGGTACCACTTTCTTCACAACCACCTCAACATGGGTATCAAATGAAAGGGTATATTAAGGAGAATACAATAAGCAATGTAGTATACAAAATATATCTTTAGATCCATGGCGGCCGTCTCAAGAGGGCGGGGTACCACTTTCTTCACAACCACCTCGACATGGGTATCAAATGAAAGGGTATGATAAGTAGAATACAATAAGCAATGTAGTATACAAAATATATCTTTAGATCCATGGCGGCTGTCTCAAGAGGGCGGGGTACCACTTTCTTCACAACCACCTCGACATGGGTATCAAATGAAGGGGTATGATAAGTAGAATACAATAAGCAATGTAGTATACAAAATATATCTTTAGATCCATGGCGGCCGTCTCAAGAGGCCGGATTACCACTTTCTTCACAACCACCTCAACATGGGTATCAAATGAAAGGGTATGTTAAGTAGAATATAATAAGCAATGTAGTATACAAAATATATCTTTAGATCCATGGCGGCCGTCTCAAGAGGGCGGGGTACCACTTTCTTCACAACCACCTCGACATGGGTATCAAATGAAAGGGTATGATAAGTAGAATACAATAAGCAATGTAGTATACAAAATATATCTTTAGATCCATGGCGGCCGTCTCAAGAGGCCGGATTACCACTTTCTTCACAACCACCTCAACATGGGTATCAAATGAAAGGGTATGTTAAGTAGAATATAATAAGCAATGTAGTATACAAAATATATCTTTAGATCCATGGCGGCCGTCTCAAGAGGGCGGGGTACCACTTTCTTCACAACCACCTCGACATGGGTATCAAATGAAAGGGTATGATAAGTAGAATACAATAAGCAATGTAGTATACAAAATATATCTTTAAATCCATGGCGGCCGTCTCAAGAGGCCGGATTACCACTTTCTTCACAAGTACCTCAACATGGGTATCAAATGAAAGGGTATGTTAAGTAGAATACAATAAGCAATGTAGTATACAAAATATATCTATAGATCCATGGCGGCCGTCTCAAGAGGGCGGTGTACCACTTTCTTCACAACCACCTCGACATGGGTATCAAATGAAAGGGTATGATAAATAGAATACAATAAGCAATGTAGTATACAAAATATATCTTTAGATCCATGGCGGCCGTCTCAAGAGGCCGGATTACCATTTTCTTCACAACCACCTCAACATGGGTATCAAATGAAAGGGTATGTTAAGTACAATACAATAAGCAATGTAGTATACAAAATATATCTTTAGATCCATGGCGGCCGTCTCAAGAGGGCGGGGTACCACTTTCTTCACAACCACCTCGACATGGGTATCGAATGAAAGGGTATGATAAGTAGAATACAATAAGCAATGTAGTATACAAAATATATCTTTAGATCCATGGCGGCTGTCTCAAGAGGCCGAATTACCACTTTCTTCACAACCACCTCAACATGGGTATCAAATGAAAGGGTATGATAAGTAGAATACAATAAGCAATGTAGTATACAAAATATATCTTTAGATCCATGGCGGCCGTCTAAAGAGGCCGGATTACCACTTTCTTCACAACCCCCTCAACATGGGTATCAAATTGAAGGGTATGATAAGTAGAATACAATAAGCAATGTAGTAGACTCAATATACCGATTCATGGCGGCCGACGCAAGACCCATGTTCTTTGAGGCATTTCATCTGTGTAAAATTCATATCTCGAAAAATATTAAGTCAGTGGATGGTTTTTATTGTTTACTATTGACTTATGGGTGCAGCGTAGGCGCACCGGGTCCCAGCTAGTATATATATATATATATAAAAAAATCTCGTGTCACAGTGTTTGTTACCGTACTCCTCTGAAACGGGTTGACCAATTTGCATGAAATTTTTTGTGTATATTTGGTAGGTCTGAGAATAGGTCGTACGCTATTTTTTATACCTTTAACCAAAAAAAACAGCTGCAAAATCCAAAAAAATGGTAATTTTAGGAATTTTCACTTCATTTTAGTTTCAATAGCTTCATGGCCTACCTATTGTTTGACAAATGTAAAATTGTCATTAAATTGAATCATTACATTTAATGAAAATTTCAAATTTACGCAGCTGTAAAACAATAGGTTGGCCATGACGCTATTGAAACTAAAATGATCCATGGCGGCCGTCTCAAGAGGGCGGTGTACCACTTTCTTCACAACCACCTCGACATGGGTATCAAATGAAAGGGTATGATAAGTAGAATACAATAAGCAATGTAGTATACAAAATATATCTTTAGATCCATGGCGGCCGTCTCAAGAGGCCGGATTACCACTTTCTTCACAACCACCTCAACATGGGTATCAAATGAAAGGGTATGTTAAGTACAATACAATAAGCAATGTAGTACATATACAAAATATATCTTTAGATCCATGGCGGCCGTCTCAAGAGGGCGGGGTACCACTTTCTTCACAACCACCTCGACATGGGTATCAAATGAAAGGGTATGATAAGTAGAATACAATAAGCAATGTAGTATACAAAATATATCTTTAGATCCGTGGCGGCCGTCTCAAGAGGGCGGGGTACCACTTTCTTCACAACCACCTCGACATGGGTATCAAATGAAAGGGTATGATAAGTAGAATACAATAAGCAATGTAGTATACAAAATATATCTTTAGATCAATGGCGGCCGTCTCAAGAGGCCGGATTACCACTTTCTTCACAATCACCTCAACATGGGTATCAAATGAAAGGGTATGTTAAGTAGAATAAGCAATGTAGTATACAAAATATATCTTTAGATCCATGGCGGTCGTCTCAAGAGGGCGGGGTACCACTTTCTTCACAACCACCTCGACATGGGTATCAAATGAAAGGGTATGATAAGTAGAATACAATAAGCAATGTAGTATACAAAATATATCTTTAGATCCATGGCGGCCGTCTAAAGAGGCCAGATTACCACTTTCTTCACAACCCCCTCAACATGGGTATCAAATTAAAGGGTATGATAAGTAGAATACAATAAGCAATGTAGTAGACTCAATATACCGATTCATGGCGGCCGACGTAAGACCCATGTTCTTTGAGGCATTTCATCTGTGTAAAATTCATATCTCGAAAAATATTAAGTCAATGGATGGTTTTTATTGTTTACTATTGACTTATGGGTGCAGCGTAGGCGCACCGGGTCCAGGTAGTATATATATATATATATATATATATATATATATATATATATATATATATATATATATATATATATATATATATATAGGTATATAATATATATATATATATATATATATATATATATATATATATATATATATATATATATTGTGTTACTGATTAATGTATGATCGTGCATATGTGGGTGATATACGTATATTAGTATCCCTTCCCTTGGGGGGTTTATGGCGTATTATTTTTATTTTATGCTCTTCTTTTCACTTCGGTAGTAATTATCATTAAACTATTACTTACATTATTTAATCCTTTAATTTTCAGCTACGATACTTAATAACCACACTTTCCTTTTAATTAACCTTTATTTATTCCTCTAATCTTATTTCTGTACCACAATTTCTAGCCACAATTTAACTTTATTACTTTATTTTTCGTGGTTATTATTTTCTTTTTTTCATCCTTTACTTTATACTCTAATCATATTTCTTAGCCACTATTCCTAACCACAATTTAACTTTATTCCTTTATCTTTCGTTCTTTAACCACATTATTTTCTTTATTCATCCTTTACTTTTTACTCTATTCATATTTTTAAACACAATATTCAACCACAATTTAACTTTATTCCTTTAACTTTCTTCTTTAACCACAATATTTTCTTTATTCATCCTTTACTTTTTACTCTATTCATATTTTTAAACACAATATTCAACCACAATTTAACTTTATTCCTTTAACTTTCTTCTTTAACCACAATATTTTCTTTATTCGTCCTTTACTTATTACTCTAATCCTATTTCTTAACCACATTATTTAACCAGAATTAAACTTTATTCCTTTATCTTTATTCATCCTTTACTTATTACTCTATTCATATTTTTAAACCACAATTTCTAAGCACAATTTAACTTTATTCCTTTATCTTTCTTCTTTTAGTCCAGTCAAATTAGAGGTTTGACTGGAAGATAATTCGGAAGTTGCTGAAAATTGGAACAGCCCTTAAAAACATTATTATACGTATAAGCTGTAGAGACTGCCACGCGATTGGACGACTGCAAACTTTTTTATTCAAGGTCAAAGGGTCAAAATATAAGTTTTTTGCAAATATATGCTTAACCGTACGTCTTATCAGAAAATTGTGTTTACAACGTTTGTAGATTAGGCGATTATCTACAAAAAAATATATTATACATTTTCTCGTAGGAATTGCCATTTCTGAGATATTGTCGTTTTAATAAGTTAAGATACTCATATTCTATCATTCCCGACTTGTAAAGGTCATCAGAAATTTAATAAATCCTTTGTTGGAGTACGCGGCTAATATTTTCAGGGGTGATTCCTGCATATGTTTGGAGAAAAAAATTGTTCTACAGAGGGCGGCTATCTCCACTATCCACTAAGATACAGGGTGATTAGGGAAATTTTTTTTTTTTTTTAAATTTACTGAAATTTGAATAACTCCTAAAGTAATTATCATAAAGTATCCTAATTAGGCTCATCTTTTAGCTAAATGTGTATTCTTTTATTTGGTATAAAGCACAGCAACCTGAGTGACTCCGTTCAAAAAATATAAGGCTCAAACCAATGCTTTGAATCTAGACCTGGCAGATTTCTTCGTTTCTCTCAGAAAATTCGTTAGTAACAGTACATTTTTTTGCTTTTCTGATGCACCAAACTATTACTTACAATATTTCCATACACAATAAGTGTTTATTTTGGGTAGTTTTGTAGGTAGTTGTAGTAGTAGTAGTTTTATCGTGAACAATTAAAAAGTTACTCGTCTATCAACTGCGGCATAGTAGCATTGGTTTGAGCCTACATATTTTTTGAACGGAGCCACTCAGTTTGCTGTGCTTTATACCAAATAAAAGAATACATATTTACCTAAAAGATGAGCCTAATTAGGCTACTTTATGATAATTACTTTAGGAGTTATTCAAATTTCAGTAAATTTAAAAAAAAAAAATTTTCCCTAATCACCCTGTATCTTAGTGGATAGTGGAGATAGCCGCCCTCTGTAGAACAATTTTTTTCTCCAAACATATGCAGGAATCACCCCTGAAAATATTAGCCGCGTACTCCAACAAAGGATTTATTAAATTTCTGATGACCTTTACAAGTCGGGAATGATAGAATATGAGTATTTTAACTTATTAAAACGACAATATCTCAGAAATGGCAATTCCTACGAGAAAATGTATAATATATTTTTTTGTAGATAATCGCCTAATCTACAAACGTTGTAAACACAATTTTCTGATAAGACGTACGGTTTAGCATATATTTGCAAAAAACTGATATTTTGACCCATTGACCTTGAATAAAAAAGTTTGCAGTCGTCCAATCGCGTGGCAGTCTCTACAGCTTATGTATATAATAATGTTTTTAAGGGCTGTTCCAATTTTCGGCAACTTCCGAATTATCTTCCAATTATGGCGTTTTTTCGTCTATTTTGACTGGACTATTTAGCCACAATATTTTGTTTAACCACAATATGTTCTTTCTTCATTCTTTACGTTTTTCTCTAATCCACAATATCAACTTTATTTCTTTATCCTTTTCAGAAACAACAACTCAAAAGGAGTTCCGACTACCCGACGCCCATATAATATAACCGAACTTAAGAAAAGCTTTTACTTTTTCTTCCCAACCAAAAACTCGCCATTTTTGCAAAATCGCTCCTCATAAATCCGAAAAACTGCGGATTTGGCAGTTCTCACGGGCAACTTTGACCTTCAATTTATTTAACTTTTTGGTCGCACATTAAGTGCCTATTTAGCGTTTCTCACACCTGAAATTAGCGCGAAAAATTATCTCATCAGAGAAAGGCTCATATTACCGGCACCGCTGTCGTTCCCGTGCAGGGAAAATGTGCATGGTTGTAATAACTGCAACTGGAATTGCAATATGAGTTTTTCACAACATTCCTTCCCCCTTAAAGGAAGAGAATCGTTACAAAGTAAGACGATTCTCTTATTGCAGGGAGGTATTTTTTGTGATATGATAGTTGTTATGGCTATGATCTTCGCCTCTGGATTTGAGGTTACTATTATTTGGGTTTTTGTTTTTGTCTTATAGTTTTGTTTTTGTTCGACCCTTTAGTGTATCCACTTTGTTTTGAGGGTGTTCATTTAGTTCCTACATTACCTGTGTGGAGACTTGACGTGACGCAATTATTATTTTTATTTGTGTGTTTCACTTAATTTCAAAGGTGAGTTTAGGGGGTCAATTTTATATGTGTCCCGATAAACGTTTATTCTTATTATTTTTTTTTGTGTTGTTTTTATTCTATGGAACGTAGAAATTTTGAGGCGATATGGAAAGCGGTTACGCTGAATGGGGGCAGTTTACGCGGTTGGCGTGGAGGTCGTGGGGGTTGGCGCGAGGGTCGCGTAGTGGGACTATCAAGGCCAGTTGTAGACAGCGCAGGCGGCGGTAGCTGCATGAGAGGTGGACGCGGTTCTAATAGTGGTGGAAGTGTACGATTTAATGGCGGTGGAGGCGGATTCGCCAATGTCGATGGAATCGGTGGAACTGCAGACGGCGACGGAGGCTTCGAGGATTTCAACATTTTAAATAATCGTGGAAGCAGCTTCGATAGTAATAATCCGCTTGAAGGGCCACTTGCACGTACGGCCCCTTCTAATCCAGCTCAAGCGGAGGCGACGGCTACTTCCTACAAATGTTGCAATTGTGGGCGGAGGGGCCACTTTGTAGCGGTGTGCCGTATGCCCAGGAGGGCTTGGGGTAGCTGCTATGCATGTGGCGTTTTTGGGCACAAGGCGGAGGATTATCCACGTCAGCGTCCATCCCTCCCCGGACCGTCATCATCGCCCCTGGCAGGAACGTCATCCGGATTTCACCAGCGTTCATCCCTTCCCGGACCATCATCATCGCCCCTGGCAGGTACGTCGTCCGCATCAGTGGAAGGGGCACCTTTCGTCGGCCCCCTGAGCGTGGGTGTTTTCCTCGCTTACTGCGTGGGGGTTAACTTTATAGACTTTTCGACGCGCCTGCAGGGCGTCCTAGATTGTGGGTGTGCCCTCTCGTTGATGCGGGTGTCCTGTGCTAGGCCGTTTGGTGTTATCCCCTATCCTAGGGACTTCACTCTGCATGCCGTGAATGGGACCCTCTTAAACATCGTGGGACTTTTAAGGGACCTCCGAATAAGGGTTCGGGGGCAGGAACTCCTCCAGAATTTCGTAGTGGTGGAGGAGGAGGAGATCGAAGATGACGTTCTGTTGGGTCTGGACTTTTTCCATAGCCCATTAAGATGCCGATGGTAATTACTGACATAGCCGAGAGACCGTTTGATAAGGTTTGCTTGGATATGGTAGGACCTTTGGAAACTACGTATACGGGTAACCTGTATATCTTAACATTCCAGGATAACCTAACGAAGTTAGTCGACTGTTACGCTATGCTGAATGCAGAGGCCGATACCGTAGCCCGAATCGTCTTCGATCAAATAATCACACGCTACGGTATCCCGAAACAAATAGTGACAGACCAAGGCAAGGAATAAGGCCACATACCTTCCACTCGGTGACCGAGTCCTAATAAAAAGTGAAAACCGAAAAGGCAAACTGGCCCCCATCTGGAAAGGACCATTCTCGGTAATAGCCATCCCCGGCCCGGTAAACACCACTGTCAAACTCGGGAACAGACAAACTACGGTGCATAATAACCGCCTAAAGCTTTTCTACAAATAAATCGTCTTAGCCCCACCGACACTCTAGTACCATTAAACCGATACAAACCACCCACGACGGCGAACCGAGCCCCTCTACAGAGTTATCGACGATAATAATTCTAACAATGCCTCCTTTTTCAGAACCCCGCCGATAACGCTCCTACTGACACTAGCAGTCGTCGCCGGACAGCCGAACGGACCCCCCTACTTAATTAACCCTCTCAACCAGACAGGTATAGTCTTTGAAGAAATAGGTGAACTATGGCTATACCACCAGTATTGGAATATTTTTACCGAAATCGATCTGAGTGAATTAGACAACCAACCGAGCCTGGCTGAACATGCAGAATATTTAATAATGATGAGGTTATGCAAGGGAGAAAATGAGACGCGAGAAATATGCCAAACACAACAGCGGCATATTCATTCTGTAATTGAAACTATTAAAAGACGAACTGGGGTAATACGTGACCTAATTAGCCCCCATCGGCAGAAACGGTCTCTCTTCGACGGAATTGGGGCGGGACTGCATTATATATTCGGGACGATGGACCATCAAATCGAGGAAGAAGTATACAGCAGACTAAGTGAGTTGGAAAACGGGCAGACCACACTCCTAGAACTCGAGAAGCAGCAAATTAGTGTGGTGAATACAACCCTGAGAGAACTGCAAAAGCCATTATCCACGCTACTGGACAGACAACAGCAAATTGCATATCAGATCAACGAAATGCAAACCATATCAGAACAAACAAAGAAACTGCAGTTGAGACAAGATATAATAGCAAACATTCTACTACTGGTCATTGAGATAGAATCAAGCCAACAGACGTTAATGGATGTAATAGTGGCAGCAAAAAATAATCAAGTACAACCATTACTCGTCTCGCCCCGCACCTTAACCGATATCCTCAGGCGAACTACAAATTCATGCGGAAGGTGCCTTCCGATAATATATAAAATAGCCAAGACAGATTCACATCTGTTGCAAAACAAACTGGTAATCAGAATCAGTTTGCCCATCTTCAATTTGCCCAAACTACGTTACTTCAAAATATGGTGCTATCCAGTTCACACCGGAAAAGGACCTTCGGTGGTACAGGACGTTAGTCACTCACACATAGCCATACATTACCCCACTCAAGTCTACACGCTGCTCAATCAGCAGAGTACACACTCCTTCGCTAAAATAACGGATAAGCTAAACGGGTCCACTCAGCGCCGTAGTGAGGGTCTCGGGGGCCCTTGTGCAAGATTTCGTAAGGGGCCCTTGAAAATGAATTTCTAAAAAAAAAGTGATTTCGTTCGCTCGTACAACGCGAGTGCACGAGAAGTTTAAAACAAAAGAGCGTTGTGCCTAAAGGTGAAATTTCATGTGGGCGTCAAGCGTTGAGCGTGAAGTGTTTTCAATGCAACAGAAAGAGAGCGACTATATTTCTTTCTCTGTCTGTTGCATTGTAAAAACTTAACGCTCCACGTTTGACGCTCCCATGAAATCTCTACTTAAAGGTCTTATTCATAGGGGCGTCAAGCGTCAAGCGTCAAGTTTGTACTGGTTTTTACGAAACAGAAAGAGAAAGATATATTTCTGCGCTTGTCTTTACGCCCAATGCCTGACGCTCATCCCATGAAATCGCTACTTAATGCATGTAAATAATAAAATCATAAGCTCTCTAACAAAGCAGCGTTCATTAAAAAAAGGGTTCTCGAAATCATTTTCTATTAGATACTAATAAGAGCGTTCTAGAAAAAAAAGTTTCCCAGGGGCCCTTTCCATAAAAAAGTAGATCCAATTTTATACAATGTTATAAAAACGTTATCGAAGATCTTTCTCATACTTTAAAACGAATCTTCGGGGGCCCCTCAGGGCCGGGGCCCTGGTGCGCCGCACCGCCTGCACATGCCTAGTTACGGCGCTGGGTCCCCTTACATTGGCGAACTGAATACACCACTGTCCCAAGCCAGCCTTACTAAAGACTGCACCGTGAAAATGCTACTAAATCCGTTGGGGGAAAAGGTCGAATGCCCACTGAGAATCCAACTACCTCCAAAAAACTTACTAATTAAAATGGATAGGCCTAATACATGGTTATTCTCATTTACCCACCCTCAAGCCATACACATAACGTGCGAAAATCAGTTAGCGATAGTAACAACCGAACAGCTGGGTATCCTAACAACAATTAAGCCATGCATGCTACAGATCCAGGAACACACCTTATACCACCAAGGGACCATAGGGCGACCCCTATCATTAGTACAACCCCACTACTTCCCGTTGGGCAACCCCAAACTGACAGGCCTCAACGGCAGCACTCTATCCGCGATAAAATCCTAAGGAATCCACAACTCGACGCAGCTAGTGCTGGAACGTGGAGCACATGACACATGGCACGAAAGTACGCCATTGGATAAAATATTAGATCAGTTGAATCAGCTGGAGCAAAATAGGCAACACCCAAAACACTACCAGTGGTCGCTGACCTCAATATCGCTCAGTAGCCTGATCCTCACCCTACTCATATTGTACGCACTGTTCCGGATATCGAAGGTAACACAAAAAATGTTGGGGGGAAAAAACACTGTACAAACAGAAACAGAGGACCATTACCTCAAACTGCCTAGAAGACCCCGAACTCGCTCCATGACACTACGTAGGGCCGTTCAATTAGTAGGCGAAAGTGTTTTTTGAAAACACTCGAATTATTTTTTTTTTGAATTAAAATGATTTTTTTTTATTTTTGAAAACACTCGTATTATTATTTTTTTTTTTAATTAAAATGATTTTTTATTTGTAAAAACACGCGTATTATTTTTTATTTTTAATTAAATGTATTTTTGAATGAACTTTTTTTAAACAAATCGAGATGATAAATTATTATTCGTCGTCGCTGCCGCCATCGTTGTGGAACAACGCCATGTCCAAGAGGTCGTCCCCCGCCGCCCAACATAAACCCGGACCCCGCGAAAATGTAATGCTATACCTGGGCTATGGAAAAAGTCCAGACCCAACAGGACGTCATCTTCGATCTCCTCCTCCAACACTACGAAATTCTGGAGGAGTTCCTGCCCCCGAACCCTTATTCGGAGGTCCCTTAAAAGTCCCACGATGTTTAAGAGGGTCCCATTCACGGCATGCAGAGTGAAGTCCCTAGGATAGGGGATAACACCAAACGGCCTAGCACAGGACCCCCGCATCAACGAGAGGGCACACCCACAATCTAGGACGCCCTGCAGGCGCGTCGAAAAGTCTATAAAGTTAACCCCCACGCAGTAAGCGAGGAAAACACCCACGCTCAGGGGGCCGACGAAAGGTGCCCCTTCCACTGATGCGGACGACGTACCTGCCAGGGGCGATGATGATGGTCCGGGAAGGGATGAACGCTGGTGTAATCCGGATGACGTTCCTGCCAGGGGCGATGATGACGGTCCGGGGAGGGATGGACGCTGACGTGGACAATCCTCCGCCTTGTGCCCGAAAACGCCACATGCATAGCAGCTACCCTAAGCCCTCCTGGGCATACGGCACACCGCTACAAAGTGGCCCCTCCGCCCACAATTGCAACATTTGTAGGAAGTAGCCGTCGTCTCCGCTTGAGCTGGATTAGAAGGGGCCGTACGTGCAAGTGGCCCTTCAAGCGGATTATTACTATCGAAGCTGCTTCCACGATTATTTAAAATGTTGTAATCCTCGAAGCCTCCGCCGCCGTCTGCAGTACCACCGATTCCATCGACATTGGCGAATCCGCCTCCACCGCCAATTAATCGTACACTTCCACCACTATTAGAACTGCGTCCACCTCTCATGCAGCTACCGCCGCCTGCGCTGTCTACAACTGGCCTTGATAGTCCCACTACGCGACCCTCGCGCCAACCCCCACGACCTCCACGCCAACCGCGTAAACTGCCCCCATTCAGCGTAACCACTTTCCATATCGCCTCAAAATTTCTACGTTCCATAGAATAAAAACAACACAAAAAAAAAAATAATATGAATAAACGTTTGTCGGGACACATATAAGATTAACCCCCTAAACTCACCTTTGAAATTAAGTGAAACACACAAATAAAAATAATAACTGCGTCACGTCAAGTCTCCACACCAGTAATGTAGGAACTAAATGAACACCCTCAAAACAAAGTGGATACAATAAAGGGTCGATCAAAAACAAAACTATAAGACAAAAACAAAAACCCAAATAATAGTAACCTCAAATCCAGAGGCGAAGATCATAGCCATAACAACTATCATATCACAAAAAATACCTCCCTGCAATAAGAGAATCGTCTTACTTTGTAACGATTCTCTTCCTTTAAGGGGGAAGGAATGTTGTGAAAAACTCATATTGCAATCCCAGTTGCAGTTATTACAACCATGCACATTTTCCCTGCACGGGAACGACAGCGGTGCTGGTAATATGAGCCTTTGTCTGATGAGATAATTTTTCGCGCTAATTTCAGGTGTGAGAAACGCTAGACACTTAACGTGCGACCAAAAAGTTACATAAATTGAAAGTCAAAGTTGCCCGTGAGAACTGCCAAATCCGCAGTTTTTCGGAATAAAATTTATGAGGAGCGATTTTGCAAAAATGGCGAGTTTTTGGTTGGGAAGAAAAAGTATTTTTTGAAAAAACAGAGAGTTGGTTTTTAATCGCGGATCGCGCAGGCTCGCTTTTCTTAAGTTCGGTTATATTATATGGGCGTCGGGTAGTCGGAACTCCTTTTGAGTTGTTGTTTTTGAAAAGGATAAAGAAATAAAGTTGATATTGTGGATTAGAGAAAAACGTAAAGAATGAAGAAAGAACATATTGTGGTTAAAGAAAATATTGTGGCGTATATCTGTTACTGGGGCGTTGGGTGTATTGATTGCTGTTTCTCAGTCGCCGACAGTCTCGAATATCGTGATTATATTCCTGGCAGTGAGTACAGAAAGGGGTATTTTTTCGCATTAGGCACTCGCTATAAGTATGTCCCTTCCTGCGGCAGAAACTACAGATCACAACCGCTGTTGTCGTCCTTGGTCTGTTGGGTGGCATGTTTTGGGGTTGGTGCCAGCCCTTAGGGGGTGACTGTGTATCCTGTGGGTAACTCGTGACCATTGGGGTCGGTTTATCATAAGTGGGCGTTTGTGTTGTTGGGCTCCAGCCAGGTGGGTATATGGTGGGCCCACAGTTACTGTTTGGGGTTTGGGTTATAGCATTATATATTCCATATTGAGGCATGGGGTTGGTAGTTGGCGGTGAGGGGTTTGTGGTATTTTGTGGCGGATAATGTGCGGCATTTTGAGCCGGGGTGATTGTGGAGTTTTGGTTACTTATGGGCGTGATGTCGGGGTATATTGTAGTAGAGGCGCTGGGTTGTAAGTATAGGGCAGTTTGTTGTAGACGCTCCATGTCTAGAGCCTTTTGTACTAGGTTGTCTAGAGTTTCTTCTCCTACTGTTAGGAGGTACTGACAGAGGTGGGGGTTCGTAACCCCACTCCGTAAGGCATTTTTGGCGAAGTCTTCCAACTGAGCTTGAACTGCTGGTGCTGCTAATGCACCATATTTAGTGGATGCTGCCTCCTTGCAAACTTGCAGCATTTGTTTTATTCTGGCCGTGAAGGCAATAAGGGTCTCCAACGGGTATTGTCTGGTTGTGATCAATTTATTGACCACCTCCTGGTAAGTTTCTCGCGGTAAATACGTCTGGTTTAACAGTTTTTCGGCGTCCTCAAAGGTTGCCGGCTGTGTAGACGCTATAAGCTGGTACGCTTCTCCGCGTAGCCTGGTGGGGTATATTTGGAGAAATGCAAGTTTATCCTGCTCACTGAGACACTGGATGGCCCTTTTACAGCAACCTATGAAGGTTTGCAACTCGACAACTTGTAGTAGAAATTTTAGAATTTAAAATTTTAAAAACTAAATCTCAAATATAAATAAACTGGCAACAGCCAAAATTATCAGAAAATAATAAAGTCACTAGGAGAATATTATATAATAAATTGGCAACAAGGTAGAGAATTGTAAAACCCAGAGTCGGCCTAAATTTACGCCTCAAATCCTTTGTATGTAGAACGGCTGACAAATTTATGTAAAAGGGTAATGTTGTGTTGTTGTTGGTTTTGGCCGGAAAAAGGCAATAAAATAGCTCAGAAGAAATGAGAAAAGAGGAATAAAAAAAACAACGCAACAATATTCTGAGAAATTATATTTGATTGTATTTTGAACTTATGTAAAAAGACGGTTGTTATGTAAAGAAATTCGGTTGGATTTGAAATAGTTTTTAGCGTCAGTCTGAGATTAGATTTGGAAGAGGACGGAAGTTTTGGATTAGTTTAGAGAAAACGGGAAATTGTTTGAAAGAATGTAATATTGCGTATCGGCGGAGTGGACGAACAAATAAATTTGATAGAAGAATAAAAACTGTTTAAATAATCAGTAGTTTTGGTGTATAATATTTTAGTGAATTTAGAAGATTGCCTTTCAGCCTCCAGCATCAGCAAGGATTTTCTACAATTTTCAGAAGTGGGATTCGGTTTCAAGATTCGACGCAGATTCAGATTCGAAGGATTAGGCGCAATTTAGGATCCAAGGACTCAAAGAATTCGACGCAATTTGAAGTCAATACGAGTAGGAGAACATAAAATTGTAGTGTCTTTGAAAAGTGTGCGCGACAGAAAATATTTTGTGTTAGAAAAGAGTGTAAAACCACAGAAAAGGCCATAACGTAGAATTTAGTATTTGAATGTTTCATTTTGAACAGTGTTTAACCAGATAGATTGGGTATTGGAAGTGACGTTGATTTTAATAAAAAGGCCATAACGTAGAATTTAGTATTTGAATGTTTCATTTTGAACAGTGTTTAACCAGATAGATTGGGTATTGGAAGTGACGTTGATTTTAATAAAAAGGCCATAACGTAGAATTTAGTATGGAAGTGTTTAACGACACACAAAAACGCGACACTCGAAACGCGAAAAACTCGAAAAACGCGACACGCGACACTCGAAAGTGAGACTGGAAGTGCGACGTTGCCACTTTTTCATAAACACGCGAAAAACGCGATTCTTAAAATAATCAAAAAGGTAAGTACTCAAAAGATGTACATCATTTGGATGAACATTTTTATTAGTATATGAAATATAGAAAAAACATTTGAAAAAAATATTATAAGGAACAAATCAAAAATATATGGATTTTTTAAATAAGTTTTCCAGTTTTTGTTCGGGGTCGAGCCGCATTTCCTTCCTTGCTCGACGCGATTTTCACCATATCTTCTTCGCTTGCATTCGTAATTGCGTCACTTTTTCTTTGCCTGGTACCGGGAACTTTGCGAGGTAGCTCCAGAGACGGTCCTTAGTTATTATAACACCAACTGGAATGTCATCAGGAACGAGTGGACGCGATACTGCATGAGTGCCCAGGGAAATTCGCATAACGAAACAAACAACCGCGCCGAATCGACCCATGCGCGTTAAAGTAATTGTGCCTGTTCATAGTAGTTTGGGGCAGTTTGGTACAGAGTTTTTTGTTTATCTTCGGTCTCAAGGGCGAGAAATCATGAGCAAAGGATCTAAATGTACATCTCTAAAATCAACCGAAGTTCTTACAAATGCAGTTGAAAACAATTATCGCGAATTATTGACTAAAATGGCATTCACCAAACTGCAACCAGAACTACTCGAATACAAAACCGTCGAAATTGTAAGACACAGCGTTGCAAAAAAATTGTGTTTCTTTCAATTGAACAAACGAAAAATCAAAAGTAGTTTAACTGAATGCGAGTGTAGACAGCACAGTTCAATGCGCCTGCCATGTAAACACATTTTCGCTACTCGTGCCTCGTTCAATGAACCACTGTTTGACGAAAAATTGTGTGACAAAAGGTGGTTCAGAAATTATAGTTTGCAGTGCGAAGCTGAACTACACAAACTTCCGAAACCCTCCAATTCAGGAATCTCGCACGCCAAAATCACGGGAATCAATGAATCGGACAATTCCATGACCATGGAACAGCTTGAAAGAAGATATAACACTCTTTTTAATTTGCTGATACACACAGGTAGCTTGCCTGCGAACGAAAGTTTTCAGAACAAGTATGAATGTTTGCGTGATTTGATGAATTTGTGGACTGAGAAAAAAGATGTGCAATTGGTCGAAGTTAGAAAAGTCGCATCGCTAACAAATCACTGTAAATTAAAGTCAACAACTGACCGAAGAAATCATCTTTTATCTCTGAAGCAAACTTCTCAACATGTTGAATTTTCAGCAGAAAAAATAAAAACACTCGAGAAGCTGCTTCTGTTGTGGAAAAAAATGTACTTACCATTGCGAAAGAATCGGACGGTAATAGATCTTTAAATAAAAAGAACGAGGGAATGCGAACAAGTGAGATCAGAGTCCCCGAATCAATTGTGATCCGTGGGCGATCAATTGTCAAAAAAATTAATAAACTGAAAAGAAATCCTTACACGTAATATTTTCATTCGATTTCCTTTTTTAAATGCTGAGTACTTTCCTCTAAACATATGACAATTCATGTTTTGTTTAATAACTAAACAAAATAATATCAGATTTTTCTTGCAACATCTTTTTGTTTATTTTTCCGTTGAGTGTTCATTTACCACAGTTGAGTGTTTCTTGGCGGGGGCTTAATAATACTTACCTTTTTGATTTTTTTAAGAATCGCGTTTTTCGCGTGTTTATGAAAAAGTGGCAACGTCGCCCTTCCATTCTCACTTTCGAGTGTCGCGTGTCGCGTTTTTCGAGTTTTTCGCGTTTCGAGTGTCGCGTTTTTGTGTGTCGTTAAACACTTCCATTTAGTATTTGAATGTTTCATTTTGAACAGTGTTTAACCAGATAGATTGGGTATTGGAAGTGACGTTGATTTTAATAAAAAGGCCATAACGTTGGAAGATTCGATTTTGGAAAAGTGTGCTTGATTTTGAGAAGAAAAAGGAAAAATTAAATTAGATTAGAAATTTGTTTGGTTTTGGTGATAGGTTAAATGTTTGAAGGTTGTGCTGATTTCGGAAAAATCATAACATGAGATAATTGGAATAACCAGATTGGGGCTCTTAATATAAAATGCCACTTGAAGAATAGTGTTTCGAACAAAGAGCTGAAAAGTAAGTTAATTTTAAATTGTTAGAATATAATAATTAAAAAGGCTGAAAAGACAATAAATGTAAATTGGTGTGACCAGAGTAAAATTATTAATAAAGAAAATTAATAAGTGGCCTATTGGGTAGAGACTAGCGTATAAATATATTTTTGATAACTTTATAAAATTTGACTGCCATAAAATGGCGGAAGCAGCTCCAGATTACGAAAATTGGACCACGAAGGCGTTACGGAAGGAGCTAAAGAACCAGAATTTGAGTGTCGAAGGAAAAAAATGTGAGTTGGCCAGGCGATTAAGAGAAGCGCGAGAACGAGCTGAAGAGCGAGGTGTCACCCAAGAGACACACGATATAACCCAAGTTGGAGAAGAGGAACACCATGAAAGCGTTGGAGAGACAGTCCTTACGTCCAGACTTAGTGCATTGCAGCTAGCAAGGAAGGAAATAGACTTGCTAGAGAAAGAGAAGAAATTATTGGAAAAAGAGTTGGAATTGGAGAGGAGAAGAGAAGGAACTAGTAGCGCGATGAGTGACCACAAGTTGTCATTTATAAAGGGGTTGATTCCTCAATTCAGTGGGCGCACCACCGACTTTGAAAACTGGCGTTTACAACTGGAGACGATTGCAGACACCTACACGGTTGGAGAAGACCTGATGAAAGTAATTCTTATCAGCAGCTTGAGGGATCGGGCTCTCACATGGTTTAGATCTAAACCCGAACACATGAGACTGTCTACACAGGATATACTGGAGAGTCTAAAGGAATTGTTTGGCAGCATTACCGATCGAATAACCCAAAGAAGAATGTTTGAATCAAGACGCTGGAGGACCAACGAAGAATTTTTAGAATATTTTTACGACAAGTTGGAGCTGGCGAATAAGTTAGGGATACCAGAACGAGAGACGTTAGAATATATGGTGGATGGGATAAATGATCCTACCATAAGAAATCAAGCAAGAATGGAACAGTTCCAGACTATAAGAGAGTTTGTAAGGGTAATGAATTCTCTTACTATTCGACCACCAAATCGAGAATTTGAAAGAAGAAGGGAGCTACCACCAAGAAGAGAACTACAGCAAAGAAGGGAGCCATTGCAGCGAAGAGATCCACCGCGAAGAAGGGAAGACGTAACAGGAAGCTGTTTCAATTGTGGAAAACCCGGCCATTGGAGAACGGACTGCAAGGAGAAAAGCAGAGATTGGGGAAGTTGTTTCAAATGTGGGAATAAAGGGCATCGAGCTGAAAACTGCCCTGAGAGAAAGCCGCCTATCACGCTTGTGGAACGAGACTTTAGAGTTTGGGTAAAATTCCCAACAAAACGTATCAGCATTTCAGCCATATTGGATTCGGGATCTCCATTGTCGTTAATGAAGAAGTCATCAGCAGGCGACTTTGCAATTACCCCTTTTAGGAAGTTGGCAGGATTAGTTGGACTTAATGGATCACCGGTAAAGATTATTGGCGCAGTAGAGAGAATCCTAATTATAGTTCGAGGACAGAAGATATACCAGGACTTTGTCGTCGTATCAGATGGTACGATGAGGGAGCCGATGTTGTTGGGACGAGACTTCATAAACAATCCAGGAATACAGGTTAGATTCCAGCAAGGACGAGTGTTAATAGGAAAACCAGGAGATGACATAGTGGATATGGTCTGCAACCGCAGCCCAAATAATTCAGATTTGGATGAAGAGTGACATCAGGATAAGTTTGAAGCAAACGACTTCAACATAATAGAAGAACCGGACCAGGTAGATAGTTTAGATATAAGTGTAGAATTAGATAACATGAATTTTAATAAAATCAAAGCTTTGTTTGGAAATTATATGAATTCTTTGATTAGTAGTGATGTAGAATGCTCTTTAGATATTGAATTAAAAATAAATTTAAAGTCAGACGAGGTTTTCTCATACAAACCCAGACGAGTCTCATATTATGAAAAGGAACAAATGCAGGAACTGGTAAATGATTTGTTGGAAAAGGGAGTCATTCGTACAAGCGATTCGCCTTATAGTAGTCCGGTTATATTGGTGAAAAAGAAAACCGGCGATATTAGAATGTGTATTGATTACCGGCGTCTGAATAAAATGACAGTCAAGGAACATTTCCCAATTCCGTTAATAGAAGACTATTTGCAGCTTCTAC
Source organism: Thereva unica (assembly GCA_949987705.1). NCBI lineage: Eukaryota > Metazoa > Arthropoda > Insecta > Diptera > Therevidae > Thereva > Thereva unica. The sequence continues at coordinate 81,680,898 of OX465282.1, forward strand.
AAGGAAAAAATTATTTTAGTAGTTTAGATTTGAAAAGTGCTTTCTATAATGTGAAAGTTGCAGAAGATTCAATAAAGTACACATCGTTTGTCACTACATTTGGGCAATATGAATTTTTGAGAATGCCTTTTGGATTGGTAAATGCACCCTCGGTGTTCCAAAGATATATCGCGAAGATATTCAGGAAACAGTTGGAGGAGGGCCGAGTACTTATATATTTTGATGATATATTTTTTGGAACTACAACGTTGGAAGAACATATAGAGTTGTTGGAAGAAGTCTTAGAGGTATTGGTTAGAAACAAATTGGAGCTTAGGTTGGACAAATGCCATGTAGCAAAAACAAAAATAGACTATTTGGGGTATGAGGTTGGGGCAGACGGTATAAGACCTAATAGAAATAATTTGAGGGCTATTTCGGAATTTCCTACGCCGAAAAATGTTAGAGAAGTACAAAGCTTCATTGGAATGTGTTCCTATTTCAGGAAATTTATAAAAGACTTTTCATTGTTGGCTAAACCCCTATACGACTTAACAAAGAAAGATGTAATCTTTTCATTTAATGGGGATTGTTTGGAAAGTTTCGAGACGTTAAAGGCAAAGTTATTAGAGCAACCATTGTTAGCAATATATTCGCCGAAAGATGAGACGGAGTTGCATTGCGATGCGAGCTCTTTAGGTTTTGGTGCTATACTTCTACAAAAGAAGTCAGATGGGAAAATGCATCCCATATTTTATTTTAGTAAAAGAACAAACCCGGCAGAGGCCAAGTACCATAGTTTTGAATTAGAAACGTTAGCTATTATATATGCACTACAAAGGTTTAGAATTTATTTACATGGAATTCATTTTAAGATCATGACAGATTGTAACTCGTTAACGTTGACTTTGAATAAAAAAGAGATCAACCCTAGGATTGCTAGATGGGCATTAGAATTGGAGAATTATGACTATGAAGTAGTGCATAGGGACTCTAAGCGAATGAAGCATGTTGATGCTCTTAGCAGGATCCCAAGTGTTTTAGTATTGGAAGAGAACACATTGGAACAGACATTGTCAGTTCACCAGCATCAGGACGAGACCATAGAAAAGATTAGGCAAACATTAGAAAAAGAAGAGAAAAAGAATTTTGAGTTAAGGAATGGTTTGGTTTATAGAAAAACACAAGGGGGAGAGTTATTATTTTATGTACCTAAGATTTTGTTAGATAATATAATTAGAACGTGTCATGACGAGATTGGTCATGTCGGAGTAGATAAGACTGTTGATGTGTTTCTCAAAAGTTATTGGTATCCAAATATTAGAGAAGAAATTAAAGGGTATATTAGAAAATGCTTGAAGTGCATTACGTTCCAAGCGGCCGAAGGAAAAAAAGAGGGAGAACTGCATTCGATCCCAAAAGGGGATTGTCCTTTTGACACGATCCACATCGATCATTTCGGACCCTTGAAAAGGTCACGCAAGAAAAATAGATTTTTATTTTTAGTAGTTGATGCTTTTACAAGACATGTTAGATTATATCCTACGGTTAGCACTAATGCAAGGGAGTCGATAAAAAGTTTGTTAGATTATTTTAGGGCATATAGTAGACCAGTTAGGATTATTTCAGACAGGGGCAGCGCATTCACGTCTAAGGAATTTGGGGATTTTTGCAGAGAAAATAATCTGAAACATATTTTGGTTGCAACGGCGTCACCACAGTCAAATGGTGCTGTAGAAAGAGTGAATCGAACAATCAGACCTGCGTTGGCGAAGTTAGTGGATAACAATAAGGGATTAGATTGGGATGACATAGTAGTTGAGGTAGAATTCGCCATAAATAATACAAAGAATCGTTCAATTGGGACTAGCCCTAGTAAACTTTTATTTGGATTGGAACAGAAGGGAAAAAGGATAGATTACTTAGCAGAATACTTGTCAGAGGAGTTCGGGGAAGAACATGGAAAGGAATTTGAACCCAAGGATAGGCTAGAAGATTTAGATTTGGTAAGGAAGAAAGCGGCGCGGAAAACAGAGGAAACGCAGATATATAATGAGAAGAGATATAATTTAAGGCATAAGAACCCCTATAAATATAAAGTTGGAGATTTGGTTATGATTATAAACGTAGATACGACAATAGGCGAGAATAAGAAGTTGATTCCAAAGTATCGGGGTCCTTATCAAGTAGTAAAGATATTAGGTAATGATCGGTATTTGATAGAAGATCCACAAGGATATCAAAATAGCAATAGACCTTTTACGGGTGTGTTTTCGTCGGTTAATATGAAACAATATAGTATAGCGCACTAAATGAAATTTGGCGTCGTCTGATTTGTTGAGAGAATATGAAACCTAATTTTGAGACTTAAATAATAATTGGATAAAATAAATAAAGAGCATTAGAATGTCAATTTAAAGTCGAGGACGACTTAAGGTCAGGATGGCCGAATTGTAGTAGAAATTTTAGAATTTAAAATTTTAAAAACTAAATCTCAAATATAAATAAACTGGCAACAGCCAAAATTATCAGAAAATAATAAAGTCACTAGGAGAATATTATATAATAAATTGGCAACAAGGTAGAGAATTGTAAAACCCAGAGTCGGCCTAAATTTACGCCTCAAATCCTTTGTATGTAGAACGGCTGACAAATTTATGTAAAAGGGTAATGTTGTGTTGTTGTTGGTTTTGGCCGGAAAAAGGCAATAAAATAGCTCAGAAGAAATGAGAAAAGAGGAATAAAAAAAACAACGCAACAATATTCTGAGAAATTATATTTGATTGTATTTTGAACTTATGTAAAAAGACGGTTGTTATGTAAAGAAATTCGGTTGGATTTGAAATAGTTTTTAGCGTCAGTCTGAGATTAGATTTGGAAGAGGACGGAAGTTTTGGATTAGTTTAGAGAAAACGGGAAATTGTTTGAAAGAATGTAATATTGCGTATCGGCGGAGTGGACGAACAAATAAATTTGATAGAAGAATAAAAACTGTTTAAATAATCAGTAGTTTTGGTGTATAATATTTTAGTGAATTTAGAAGATTGCCTTTCAGCCTCCAGCATCAGCAAGGATTTTCTACAAACTATATTTGGGGACTGTCCACCAGAGAATATTGGGACTAACTCCGAGGTTAGTCTAGCTACCCTGGTGAAATCCGCCATATTTAAAATTTTAGAGAATTTGGGGTCGTAATCGTCTATAATCAGCTCCTCCCCGGAGTCTGAGAGAGATACGTTCACCCAATTTAGCAATACCTCATCACCACTACTTTCTAGGACACTACCTGGTGAATCTTCTTCTTTTGATATCTCTTTATTGTAATTGATATTCTTACTCTCTAATGGTTCAAGGCTTGGGAACCCCTTAAAATTCTTGATCTCTTGGGCAAATCGTGTAGTTGCTTCTTGGAATTTGTTTATTTGGGCGAGTTTTTGCTCGCGATTTTTTCTTAATTCCCGGTCAAGCCCTTCGCATTGAAAGATCGAGAATTTCTGGTCTTCCCTTGCCTTACTATATAATTGTGTTAAATAGTTTTGCAAACTTACTTGGCTAATTTCAGGTAGGAGTCTTCCGCTACGAAGTCTTCTTGGAGACAAAGGGGTGTTGATTGAAGGCGGGAGGCGTATGGGGGTGTTGATTGATGTGGGGGTAACTTGCGCTACCCCTAGATGGTGTGATGCCGATGGTACTGCAAGTGGCGTTGAGGTGGCTGCAGATCCGTCTTGTCTAGCTGATGGTGATTCTGTATCGCTGGTTATTTCGTCCTGCTGTTGGTTTTGATTCTGTTGTGGATTAGTGGACATCAATTATGGGCAGGGATGAAGCTCGCGAAATTCCCACGAAGATACTAATTGGGGGGTGTGTGCATGCTCACCTGGAACAGAAGCACTTTCGAAGTACACCCCCGAGCGATGATTCTTGTAGGAAATGAGTTGTTAGCGACAGTTAACTTGGCGCCAGGAGCCCGTCCCGGCCTTGGCTTTTAGGGTATCGGAGTACCCAGCACTTGTTAACTTTTCTCTAAACTCACTCAGATCCTACCGGCTGCGCCAGTATTATATATATATATATATATATATATATATATATATATATATATATATATATATATATATATATATTTATATATATATATTTTTTTTTTTTTGTGTTACTGATATATATATGTATGATCGTGTATATGTGGGTGATATACGTATATTAGTATCCCTTGCCTTGGGGGGTTTATGGCGTATTATTTTTATTTTATGCTCTTCTTTTCACTTCGGTAGTAATTATCATTAAACTATTACTTACATTATTTAATCCTTTAATTTTCAGCTACGTACTTAATAACCACACTTTCCTTTTAATTATCCTTTAATTATTCCTCTAATCTTATTTCTAGCCACAATTTAACTTTATTATTTTATCTTTCGTTCTTTAACCACATTATTTTCTTTTTTTCATCCTTTACTTTATACTCTAATCATATTTCTTAGCCACTATTCCTAACCACAATTTAACTTTATTCCTTTATCTTTCGTTCTTTAACCACATTATTTTCTTTATTCATCCTTTACTTTTTACTCTTTTTATATGTGATTTATGGACTCGTCGTCCGCTGACTGTGGTTACAGTCACTTTATGGTCCTTGGCTACAGTTTCTTTTTGGTATAGTGGCTTATGTTTTCCTTTTATTTGTTTAATTGCTACGTAGATAGTTTCTCCCGGATTGTAAGATTTTGGCTTATTTCTCTTCGGATTTTCCCTGTTTAGTTTTGCCTGAAATTTTTTTATGATTTGTTCAGATAATTGTTCCTTAATTTTTATCCTGAGGTCCAGTAAATTTTGGTAGTTTTTTCTTTGCGAGCGCCCAAAGAATATGTCACTAGGTTTCATGTTGGTTACGGAATGCACACTATTGTTATATGTCAACAGCAATGTTCATGATTTCTTTTAGTTTTAAGTCGGGATATTCCCTTCGTAGACATCTCACGATTTCAATTATGGTTGAATGAACTCTTTCGACGGTTCCATTCACTTCGCTTTTCTGGCATGGTGTTGTGTATAATTCAATGCCCAAGGTTCTAATATAGTGAGAAGTAATAGGACTAATGAAACTTTTTTCATTATCGATCACAAGTATCCTAGGTACGGTAAAAAAATGTAATACTTTTGTTACTTTATCTCGTAAGTGTAAAACTGATTTATCTTTAATTCTGAAGAATTTGGCAAATTTAAAAAATTTATCCACACAAGAAATAAATTACTCCTCTTGGAATTCCATAATGCCTATATGCAATATATCAGTAGGATATGTCGGAATGGGCGTTTCTTGTAATTCTGGGTTTTTGGGATGGCGATCGTATTTATTGGTGTTACAGATTTCGCAAGTTTTAATATATGTTTTAATATTCGATGCCATATGGGGAAAATATAAATTTTCTAAGACTTGTTTTTTATTTTCCTCGTGATTTCTATGAGCCCTTTTATGTTCTGTTTCGATAATAAAAAATTGATTTTCAGGGTTAGCTACATCTTCAATTAGTCGTTGTGTCAAGCGGATTTTGAACAGTTTAAAATGTTCTCTATAAGTTTCTTGAAGTATTTGAATAAATTGTTCGGGTATTTTAAGACCATTTATTACATTTGGGTGCAATCTTTCCATTAGAGTTTTTATAAGAGCTTCCTTTGTTATCCTATCTAGATTTATGTAATGCCGATGATATCCAGGATGTGGTTCTTCGTAAGAATATAAATTTTTTCCTTCTTTAATGATTAGATGATTTCGAAATACGTTAATTGGAGCCTCACAAAATGGAATAAGGTCTGTACTGTCTTCTTCTGCGCTGTGCATGGTTTGCGAAGAGGATGATGTAAGTATGTTGGTGTCTAATTTTAACCGTGAGAGGGCATCTGCAACATAATTTGTTTTTCCAGGGTTGTAAATCAGTTCATAATTGTATTCTTCAATCCTGGCTTTCCATCTTTTAAGTTTAGAATTTGTATTTCTATTGCTGAGACTAAATGTAAGGGGTTGGTGGTCTATTACAATTTTGATCTTCTTTGCTCCGTACAGATAATTTCTCAGATTGTCTAGAGCCCAAACTATCGCCAACATTTCTTTTTCGTTCGTAGCATAACCTTCTTCAGTTTTCGTTCGTAGCATAACCTTCTTCAGTGATCGAGATGTATAAGTGATAGGCTTATCCTTTCCGATTTCACCTTGCGAGAGCACTGCCCCGATTTCTTGATCAGATGCGTCCGTTGTTAAGATGAACGGCTTCGAAAAGTCTGGGAAAATCAATATTTCGGGTGATGTAAGGAGTTCCTTTAAATCATTAAAAGCTTTTAACTCTTTTTCACCCATGTGAATTTTAATTTTTCTAGACTGAGTGGCTTTTATTTGCCCATTTGTTCCTCGCGTAAGACTAGTTAATGGTTTAGCGATCCTCGCAAAGTCCTTAATAAAGCGTCTGTAATAGGAAGCTAGCCCTATAAAACTGTCGAGGTCCTTTAAATTATCGGGTGGTTTTATTCTCTTGATTGCCAATATTTTTTTTTTCGTCAGGTTTTATTCCCTTGTCTGTAATCACGAAACTTAAGAATTCTGTCTCTTTTTTCAGGAATTCCGTTTTATCTAAATTGACACGCAAGTTAGCTTTTTCTAGCTTAGAAAATATTTTTTTCGATATTTTGAAAGTGTTCTTGTTCCGTTTTGCTAAATATTATAACGTCGTCCATGTAGACGTAGCATATTTTACCAATGTATTCCTTTAAAACGCCGTCTATCATCATAGCGGGAGCGTTTCTAAGACCGAATGGTAATATGGTGTATTCGTATTTTCCGTTCATTGTAGAAAAGGCCGTTTTTGGGATATCCTTTTCATTCATCTTAACCTGGTGGAACCCTGAAGTTAAGTCGAGTGTGGTAAACATTTTTGAATTGAAAGGTAAAACAAAGAAATGTGTTTCAGTATTATTGCGAATTCCTGAGAAGAATCTTCCTGAAACCTTTTCTGTAATAATTATATCGCCTCCTGCGGATTCGAGTATGTACGGTTTTTCGGTTAGTTTTTTTCCTTTAGCATGATCTGGTTTAATGAAATTTTTATTTGAGCCTGTGTCGACTAAGAATTTTAGAATTTTTCCGTCTCTAGTTCTATATTCTAGGTATGGAATGCTAGAGAGGCGTCCTTCATAAAATTTAACACATCGTTTTCTTCGCCATTATTCTGCTCGGCATTAATTTCCACGTGATCATCGCTGGTCTGATCGTGATAAGCCTGCATATATTCTTCGTTCGAAGGTTCTGGATTAGGTTCAAGGACATTGATTTTTTGAGTCTTATAGGGATAGTTGTTAGAGCTATTCGATCTTTTAAACCCATAATTTTCGTTGGGATGATTCATGTAATCAACTTGTCGGGTCTGAAGTGATCTATCTACTTCCATCGGAACTGGCGGTTTTTGTTGGCTTGGCCTTGGAGGCGGATATACACGTTGTTCATGCTGAATATTGAATGCTTTGTTACTGTATTTAACAGGTAGTGTCATTGGAAGAGTACGCGGCGCTGGTTTGGGTGGTTGCCTTAGTGGTGTGAAAAATTGATTTATAATAGAATTTGTTATGTTGGTTTTCCGAATAGAAACATTTGGAATTATAAGCATGAGGTGTAAGCTTCAGGGAGCGTTTGGGGCTTTTGTATGATAAGCATCTTTGAAAGATCACCATTAACACCTCTTATAAAAACGTCGAGGGCTCTATTCCTATAGGTTTCAATTAAGGCACTTATTGTTTCTGTGGAATAGTCCTCAGTTTTTAATTTATTGACTATAAGCGAGAACTGGTGATTTACATTGGCATAGAACTCATCCAGAGTCATATTGCCTTGTGTCAAAAGATTGAGTTGATGTTCAAGGGTACGAATGTCCCTTTTGTCAGCGTAGTGAAGAGATAAACATTTTTTCACTGAAAGCCAATCGTCTTCGAATATATTATATGAGATCAGCGCGGAATCTGCAGGACCTCTTATCTTTTGCCTTATACTTTGCATTATTGCTCGGTAAATGGGTTTATTACGAACTATTTCATAGTCCTTTAAAATATTTTCGACATTGTGGACCCATGAAATATAACTAGTTGGGTTTCCATCGAATATTTGGAGTTCCTTAACGCAATCTGGTAACTTAGAAATTTCTTTAAGTTCCTCCTCATTTCTGGGGTGCTGAGGTAATACACTACTTGATGCTGTATCACTAATATTTTTGGCTTCCAATTTTTGGAGCCTTCTATCAATATCTTTGGTCAACTCTATCTGGGCATTGATGGCGCCAGTTAGTTGTCTAATGGCTTCTTGCACTTCAATTTTTTTTTTGGATAAGAATATATTTTTCGCGATACGATATTTATTTATATATTTAATTTTAAATATTCACTTTAGAATATAAGGAAATTGTTTGATTAGATTCCACTTTTCTCTTAATCTTCTCTTAATTACTTATTTTATTTGTAATTAAATCAAGTTGAAACTTTGATTATTTAATTTTTTCTTCAAATCAAGTACTTAATAAAAGTATATAGAATTTGTACTTACATTAAGGAGAATAACATTTTCGTACCAGACGTTATGTGGGAAGGGCCGTCCTGATTTTTATTGCTGCGATGGAGCTCAAACAGGATTCGTTCCTGTTGGTGCTTCTCTGGTTTTTTTCAATGCCAGAGGATTCACTGATATCCCTTTTAGCTTCCGCGTTGTGTTTGCTAGAAGCCTACTCGTGGCAGGAATTTCACTCACTGTTTTAACACTTCCTAACCGTTAATCACTTACTAAACCGTCAACACTGCGTTTAACGTTATGTGCACGCAACCAACAGTCCCACGCTTGGGCGCCAGTTAACAATTTTACTATTTTTTGTAATTTAAAATGAAGAAAAACAGTTTTAACTTTTAATTTTCACAACTTTTATTACGAAATCGCTAACAAATTTTAATTTACGTCTGACCCGGTACTTTACGAAAAAGCTTCTGAAGTTCTTGCTACAATAAATCTTTTGTTTTAAATTTACGACAACAACGTCAGCGAAATATTTATTCTCATTCTTATTCTAATAAACTGACGTAGTCAGCAAAAACATAGGTACTTAAATTACTGTCTGCATAGTGTCCGTTGCAGGCAACGGAAACTAATTCTTCTACTCCAGTTAGAGAAAATCTTTTTTATACCAAAACTCGTTAAAATATTAATGAATAAATAAATAAATATTAATAATTTTAATTACAATTACACATATGTTTATATAGTAGCACAAGAGAATTGAAATTGTAACACCCTCTTGTAAGGCCCCAGATCACAGACCATACGAAAGTTTTACTCCCTTCAAATCCCAAAACTTTCTTTTCTAAGGGGGGGAGGTGTTACCTTTTACTCGCCCTTCATATTTCCAAGGGCATTTTAACTCATTCCTTTAACTCCGCTCATTACCTTCGATTTTCAAGGGCATTTTTTGTCAAGCCAAGAAACCAATTCTGGAAACTCGATATGAGTTTCCGCCACATGCATGCCATAATCAATTTTTCAAGTGCATTCTAAAAAATTCCCTAAAATGCACGCTTTAACAGGAAATCCTTTCTGGAAACTCAATTAATTGGTTTTGGAGGCCCACGAGGGTGATCGGCCGATAGAACATTGATCAATGAGTATCGGTTAGTAAGTGAGTAACAGTGAGTCGTTACCTGACAAGTGGCTGGATATATTGGCCCAGGTGAATTAATTGTTTTTGATACAAAAAGAAAATATATTTACAAAAATAGTGTGACTTGTTGAAAAAATGATAATAGTAAAGTGAATTTAATAGTTTAAAAATATTTTTGTGTATTAAACAAAACAAACCCAAGAATATTACTTTATTTGAACATTTAAGTGAATAGTAACTAGAAACTCTAAAAATAAAGCAAATATAAAATATAACAAAATGGGCTTAATGAAAAAAATAAAAAACAACCATAACTAAAACAAGAGTTCGTTTTTTTATAATAGTATTTTGAAAAGGAGCTGGTGTACTTCTCGCCAATGCGAAAGCACTCCCTTGTCCTTGTCGTGAGTTAAAAAAGAATTAATAAAAAAACCACGACACTCCTTTCATTCTCGTCGATTAGGATCTGCCTGTACATTTTTTCTATGTCGGCTGGGAAGACGTATTTTGGCAATCGGAAGCGTAATAGTATGGTAAATAATTCATCTTGTATGGTGGGACCTGTGGCTAGAATGTCGTTCAAAGATAGGTTTGAAGAAGTCTTGCAAGAGGCGTCAAAAACCACTAGGAGTTTAGTTGTGGTGCTATCTGGCCTGCTTACGCAGTGGTGCGGAATGAAGTAGCATGGGGATTGTATTTGATTTTGGTCCATTTCTTGCGTATGGCCTAACCGTTGGTACGGTCTGGTTGTTAGCTAGCTTCGTTCTATGGCCATGAATCGGCGGGTTGCGATGTCCCGTGATTCTCCCAGACTGTGAGGGCTATCTAGGAATGGGAGTTTAATTATGAAGCGACCTGAATTAGTTCTTCTGAAGGTGGAATTGAAATACTCCTCACAATGCTTCTCAGCCGTGGTCGTAGGCCTGCTATCTTCAGTGGCTTCTTCTATATGCCAAAACCTCTCCAGTTGTTGGTTCATGTCTTCGTCTGTACAGAAAATGCACTGCACACTAGGTTGTCTAGAGAAACATTATTGATTTTTCCGGAGACCACCCATCCCAGTGAAGTGTTTTGAAGGATTGAGCAAATCCAAGGCCGATTTATTATCATCTCTGTTTGCTTCCAATTCTTCTTTACCCCAAACTGATATGCTACCCCCGGTTCTCGAGCACAGCGCTCATCTAATGGACAGGGTTCTCTTCAGGACTCGCGAGGTGTACAGGTGCCTCAAGGATCTCGATGTCAACAAATCCACTGGACCCGATAATATACCCCCTATCGTCTTAAAACAATGCGCCTCACCTTTGGCTAAAATTCTGCGTAAAATTTTTGCCCTATCATACTTTTCCGGAGTTTATCCAGACTCTTGGAAACTTGCCCATGTTCAGCCAATACCGAAAAAAGGTAACTCCAGCTTTCCCTCCAACTACCGCCCAATAGCAATTACTTCTATTCTCTCCAAAACCATGGAGACCATAATTAACAAAAAGCTTATGGGATATCTAGAATTCAACCAACTTATCAACGACAAACAATACGGCTTCCGTCAAAAAAGATCCACTGGTGATCTTTTAGTTTGCCTTGCAGAACACCTCAGCCGAAGTTTGCATGGATCTGGCGAATCTAGTTTGGTTGCTTAGACCTCCAAGGCTTTTGATAGAGTACGGCACTCAGCCTTGTTAGCTAAACTCCAAGCTATTGGAATTGACTCGCTTCTCTATAAGTGGGTTGAGAGTTTCCTTTCCGGCCGTTCAATTAAGGTATTATTGGATGGCGTCAAATCTGAATCTCACCCCATCTCTGCTATTTTCTCATCTTTATAAACGACCTTCTTTCAATCCCCTCCAACCCACTTCTCAGCTTCGCTGACGACGGTACTCTACGTTACTCGTACAGCTTCGATACAAGATAAAGACGTGCCAGATCCTGTCTTGATGATCGTGAATTAATGTCCAAATCTATTAAAAATGACATCAAACTAATTCTAGATTGGGGAGAGAAGAATCGGGTCGAATTCAACCCCACCAAAACCAAGTACTGTCTTATCTTAAAAAAGAAGTTCAACACCTCACCATCCTTGACAGTGGATGACGTTGACCCATCCCTACACATCTTAGGCGTGACATTAGCCAAAGACTTGCATTGGAATGATCACATATTCCAAATCGCCAAACAAGCATCCCAGTGCTTGGGATTTCTTAAGAAGTACAAGTTCCTAGTCCAACCATCGGCCCGTGCTATTATTTATAAATCCTACATTCGGCCTCTTCACGAATATAACTCCCTCGTTTGGGGCGGCGCTCCAATAACCTCCATGGCATGGTTAGATAAGATCCAAAAAAAGGCGCTCTAATAACCACCTTGGCATGGTTAGATAAGGTCCAAAAAAGGCCCTTAAATTAGATGACGATACCGCTTGCTCCACTATAGACCCCCTCAGCCACCGTAGGAATGTAGCAGCACTCACAAAATTTTATCGCTACTATCATAGTGACTGTTCCTCCGAGTTAAACGCTCTCCTGCCTCCACGGCAATCTTATACCCGCAACACCAGATTAGCCCACTCGTCTCATTCCCTTCACCTGCAACTACCCCTTTCACGCACTCAACAAGATATGAATTCGTTTGTTAATAGAACAACTCGACTGTGGAATAATCTCTTGCAGTCAGTATTTCCGAGCTCCTACAACATCCAAGAGTTCAAACGCAGGGTACATCACCACCTTCTTCAATACCCCCCGTCCCTTTTAACCCTTAACCTATAGCCCTCCACCCTTCCCCCGTACTGAGCTTACTGCTAGACATTGCACCAAGACGTGACATATGACATGACGGACTGGTAGTACAAAGGTAGACTCCTGAGCTTAGCACTGTCACATAAAAAAAATCCTTCGGTTGCAGTTTTCTTCCGCGCCTTCAACCTTGGCCCAAAAATCACCTTTTGGTGCTCGACCCAAAGCTGAGGTCGCCGGCCGGAAAAACACACCCGTCAGCTTTTCTCCAAGTGCGTTGAAACTGGCACAATCCGCCGCCGTGAAAGTTTGATCAATTCCTTTGTCCGCCCGCCACGGATCAAAGTTAAGACAGAACTCATCGATCTTCAAATCGATCGCGCTTTAGTTACCTATAGCTTTCTTTTGAAGAAATCCTTCGATTGCACTTTTCTTCCGCGCCTTCAACCTTGGTGCAAAAGTCACCTGTTGGTGGTTGACCCATTTGAACACATTTTGTTAATCATTGAATGCCATCTGGAGACTAATGTCATCTTTTCGACTAACTAGTAACACCATCTCATTGATTGAGTAATTGAAATAACTTATAGCGCCATCTAATAGAATAACTTTGAGTACCCACTTTTGATCAAATAATGAGACTAAAGGAGAAAAAAAAAGTTCTTTTCCAAATGTAAAAAATTAAATTTAAATTAAAAAAACCAAGAGAGATAGGCAAACAAACTCATGGAATAATAAACAATTTATATTGTGGTTATCGGTTACAAAAGAAAAATCACTTATAGTGCTTATAAAAATAGGTTGATGGTTTAAGGCCGTGGCACAATGGTGGCTTCGGCTTCGGCTTCTTAACCGGTGTTGAAACGCTGCCGAAGCTCGAAGCCGAATCGAAACCAAGTATAACACAGTTGTTTGAGCGACGTAAGTGGTTTTTGTATCTGCACGATATCACCGCACCACAAAAGATATCGACTGACTTGAGGTGCCGTTCGCAGCGCATTAACGATAATATAATTTGAAAACATTTTTAACTTCCCAGTATAGGAAGTTATTGTAATCGGTCCGAAAATCGAAATCGAAAATTTCAACGTATTTTCATCTTTCAAGGTCCTAGGAGCATTTTAAGCAAAAAATTGGGAGGAAGTATGTGTGTGTGTGTGTGTGTATGTGCGTACGGATGTGGTCATTTTTTCCTGCACGATATCGCGCGAACCAAAACTGATATCGACTTCGTTGAGGTGTTGTTCGAAGCGTGTTAACCGAAATATGATCTGAAAAGAATTTCATGAAATTCGGTTTAGCCGTTTTTTTGTTTAATCGGCGTAAGTGATTTTTGTACCTGCACGATATGGCCCGAACCACAAAAGATATGGACTTACTTGAGGTGCCGTTCGAAGCGTATTAGCGACAATATAATCTGAAAAGATTTTTATAATATTCCGTCCAGCGGTTTTTTGGTTTAAATGACTTAAGTGATTTTTGTACCTGCAAGATACCGCTACCTTATTATTTTTAACTACCTACTGAGCACCAACCTTGCTATTTGTAACAAAGGTAATGACCCCACCTTTATTACCAAGAACAGAGAGGAAGTTCTGGACATCACCCTTGTCTCGGACTGCCACTCCGACCGAATAGTGGTCTGGAAGGTTTTGAAGGAACACTCCTTTTCAGATCATAGATTTATAGAGTTCCAACTGCAGGACTCGAGCCCAGCCACCCCTTCCAAAATAAAAAACCTCCAAAGGACAAATTGGGGCTACTATACTAGGCTTATCGCAAAAAACCTTGCTCCCAAGCCTCCCTTTATTCCCAAAAACCGGGAACAACTCGACAGCATTGTGGACATTTTCACGAAACAATGCACTTACGCCATTAATAAAGCTTGTCCGAACAGGCCACATAAAGAGGCTTCCAAACCCCCATGGTGGTCTCGCGAACTTGAGACACTTCGAAAAGAGTGCAGAAAGGAATTTAATTCAGCGAGACGCAGCAACAGCGAAACCGCCTGGGGCTGCTATAAGTCAAAGCTGAATAGATACAAAACGGCAATAAGGAAGGCCAAACGTACCTCCTGGGCTACCTTTTGCAGTAATATAGAGTCCACATCGGAGACCTCAAGACTGCGTAAATTATTAACTAAATCGCCAACAATGCTTAGTTATTTACGCAAGGAAGACGGCGATTGGACCGACTCAAGCAGGGAATCCCTGAAACTACTTATGGACACCCACTTCCCGAGTAGTACTACAGTTGATACAACTATCACGATCAACTCTTCAGCCTCACAACAGCTGATCAGATCTATCATAAGTAGAGCAAAAATAAAATGGGCTGTAAACACCTTCCAGCCCTACAAATCACCAGGCCCTGACGGCATAGTGCCGGCACAACTGCAGCACACTCTTAGTTATATTATGCCCTGGTTACAAACCATGTTTACCGGGTGCCTCCAAAATAACTGCATTCCCTCTAGTTGGAAAGAGGTTAAAGTAGTTTTTATACCCAAGGCAGGAAAAGCCTCCCACGTAACACCCAAAGACTTCAGGCCAATCAGCCTATCATCCTTTCTATTAAAGACTCTGGAGAGGCTAATCGAAATATATCTGAGGCAGACCATATTGACCTCGGAACTCTCTAGCGCACAACACGCCTATACAAAGGGCAAATCTACTGATACTGCTCTCCACTCACTGGTCTCAACCATTGAAAAATCCCTCGAGGTTAAGGAATATACATAAGTAGCATTTCTTGACATTGAAGGAGCATTTAACAATGTTTTGCCGAATGCGATTACCCTGGCCTTGACAGAACATGGAATCGAGACATCGTTGGTGTCTCTTATCCACCAAATGCTTACTGGCAGGATGGTGAGCTCGATCTTGGGCGATAGCTCGGCCCGAAAGGCCGTAAATAGAGGCACTCCGCAAGGAGGAGTACTCTCCTCGCTGCTATGGGTCGTAACTATGAACCAGCTGTTGCGACGCATGCAGGCAGAGGGACATGACGTCCTGGCGTACGCAGATGATGTTGTTATCATCAAAAAAGGAAAATTTCCTCAAGTCCTCTGTGATCTCATGGAGGCAGCGCTACAAACCCTCTCAAGCTGGACTGCTACCCGCGGACTCAGCGTTAACCCAGTAAAAACGGAGCTGGTCCTCTTCACAAGGAGGTACAAGACCTCTCCGTTAACACCCCCCCCCCGGCTTAACAAAGTTAGGCTCAAAATTAACAACAGTGCCAAATATCTGGGAGTAATCCTGGACAAGAAACTCCTCTGGCATGAAAACACAGAAGAGCGCATTAAGAAAGCAAACATCGCGCTTTTCACCTGCAAAAAATCCATTGGTAAGAAATGGGGCTTCTCCCCTTACATTGTGCGATGGATCTACACAGCGATCGTCCGCCCAATTCTCCTTTACGGGGCTTTAGTGTGGTGGCCAACTCTGAGTAAATCCACCGTGTTAAACAAATTACAGAGAGTACAAAGATGTGCGGAATTATGCATAACAGGAGCACTTCGCTCCACGCCTACAGAGGCCTTAAATGTTATGTTATACCTCCCTCCTTTAAATCTCGTGGCAAGGGAAAGCGCAACCATCGCAGCCCTTAGAATAAAAGAATCCGGTTTCTGGACTGGAATCAGAGGAGAGCACACGAAGGTACTGAACTCAGTTACTATCCCCACAAAAACCGACTTCTGCATTCCCGAAATTACCTTCACGAGGAACTACGGAGTCCACATCCCTTCACGTCGTGAATGGATAAATAGACCACATAGGTTTCAGGATGCCATAAACGTTTTTACTGATGGCTCTAAGCTCGAGGGTCGAGTGGGAGGAGGAGTATTTTCCACAGAACTTGGGATTGAAATCTCCTTCCGACTTCCCGATCACTGCAGTGTATATCAAGCGGAGATTCTAGCCATACAAGAAGCTGTTCTGCAAATTAACCAGCAAGGCGATGGAAACCGGACTGTCTACATCTTCTCAGATAGTCAGGCAGCTCTGAAAGCCCTGCGCTCCTGCACAAACAGCTCTAGAACTACCTCTGAATGTCGCAGATCTCTTAACGAGATGGCTCAGCAGTTCAGGACCCTCCTCGTTTGGGTGCCCGGTCACCGAAATATAGAGGGAAATTGTAAAGCTGACGAACTGGCTAGGAGAGGCACGACCGCTACTCTCCTTCCAGAAAAGGAAAGAGTTGGTATGCCTTGGGCCTCCTTTAAACTCCGATGCAAGCAACACACAATCACACAAGCGAAAAAGCATTGGAGGGATCTTAATAAATGCACTTTGGCCAAATTAACCTGGCCCTCCTATGATCTCAGGCGAACTACCTTATTACTGAGCCTTGCGAGACAAGAACTCTCAGTTATAGTGGGAGTCTTCACCGGACACTGTCTGATAGGGACGCATGCGACCCGTTTAGGTCTTGAGACCCACGACTTCTGCAGAAGCTGTAAGAACATTGACGAGGCGGAAAGTGTACTACACCTCCTATGTCACTGCCCGGCCCTAAGCAGGATAAGGCTAGCCACATTTGGTAAACCCTTTCTAAGCAACCTTGCGGAAATCTCGAAGTTTGGGATCCCGCAACTTAGAAGATTCATTACTTCCTCGAGATGGTTTAACGAAGAAACGACATTTTAACATCAAGTTTAAAGTGGGATCACTATGGTATCACAATGGGCCTATCCCTTCTGGCCTAAGTGTGTGGGCTTGAACCAAAGCTCAGCCATATCTAACCTAACCTAACCTAACCTATGGTACCTATCATTATAATTACCAATTGCCTTTTGCATTTTTTGCTCGAGGGTCATTTCTTCTTCAATAGCTTGCAATTTTTCTACTAGTGTGGAATGGAGTCTTTCCACATCAGCATTCCCGGTATGGCTGTTGGACTTCTTAAGTTGTTCAGATTTAAATTCATTATCCATGATAATCTTATTAGGTTTACCAAAAGTAGCGACATACCCTTCTAATATTGCAATTTTCTTGGCCCAATTTCTATCGTTTATCAAATAACCCACCGAAAATTTAGTTAACTTATCGATAATAGTGAGATTGCTTCTTGTAGTGAAAGATATCCAAGTGGATAATATCGTTCTTGTTACATGGTGTCTCCGTTAAAAGAAAAATTGGTTTAATCGGCTTTCTATCGTATTTGATTCCCTTACATTTTTCACAATTATTGATAACGATTTGTATTTGCTCTTGAAATTTAGGGTAATACATTTTGTCTTTTAAGGTTCTATATGTTTCGTTAATCCCGCTGTGTAACGACTCCTTCGTATGGTAAAGTGCAATTTGTTTGTGACAATCCTCCTCGTTTTCTATTTCTCTGGTTCTCTTTATAGCTTTAATGAATTTGAAATTTTTATTTCCTGAAAATAACTTAATTATGCATTGCTGGACTTTATTGTAATCTGTATCTTGTACTTCAGAATATATCCCAAAACGACCTGATTTTATATATTTCTTTAACATTTCATTAATAATTTCCTCCTCAACTCGTGGATTAATTTGTATAATCGTTCTCTTATGTTTAGTTTCTACTTCTTTACTAGGACTGTAAGTCAATATTATTTGCGTTTTATATATGTTGACTATTCCTTCTTTAATCATAATATGATCTAATAACTGTTCCTCATTGGAATGTACCGAATTCGATAGGCCCATGTTGGATTCACTACTATTAGCGGTATTTATTTGAGGACTGTTTTGTAATCAGCTCAGAAAATCAGCCACTTTATTTTCTTTTCCTTGGAGGTATTCAATTTCATAATTGTATTCTTGTAGCTTTAGAAGCCATCGTTGATTCCGTTGAGAAAATTCTTTTCCCTTATATTTAGAGTTCAAATATTTTATCGGTGCATGGTCCGTTCTAATTTTAAATTTACTTCCATGCAAATAAGGCCTAAAATAGTTTACTGAATACACGATCGCTAAGAATTCTTTATCTGCTACGCTATAATTACGTTCGTGCTTGTTTAGAGTTCTAGAAACGAAACAAATCGGATGGCCATCTTGAGACAGAACCGCCCCGATTGCATAGTCGCTAGCATCAGTTGTAACAACGAATTGTTTGCTATAGTCAGGGAATTTTAAGATAGGATGTGATATTATCAAAAGTTTTAATTTTTCAAATGCTTCTATATAGGTACCTACTCTGGATCATGAATATTTATTTTAAGATCTTTTCTCAGATACTTTATGAACTTCCGATGGAAACCTGTCATTCCCAGGAAACTCTTTAACTGCTTTTCCGTCTTTGGTAGATTAACCGCTTTTATATCTTCTATTTTATTTGGTTTGGGTTGTATCCCTTCTTTGGTCAAGACGTGACCCAAAAATTCAGTCTCCCTCTTCATGAAGTTACATTTATCTGCTTGTATTTTGAGATTGTATTCCGTTAGTTTCTTAAAAATCTTATCAAGAGAATTTAAATGTTCTTCTAAAGTCGTGGAAAAGACTAAGATATCATCGAGATAAACGACGCATATTTTATTAATATCATCGCGAAGTACTTCATTCATTAATCGTTGAAAGGTTGCAGGGGCATTCTTAAGGCCGAATGGCATCCTGACATACTCAAACAACCCTGCTGGTTTAACGAATGCAGTTTTTTCGATATCTGTTTCTTTTACTAAAATCTGATGATAACCTTTTGCTAAATCCAGCGTACTAAAGTATTGCGCCTTACCTAGTTTGTCTAGAATACTGTCCATATTTGGTAGCGGATATTTATCATCTACCGTTAATTCATTAAGTTTTCTGTAATCCACTACTATGCTATATTTCTGCACTCCAGAATTATCCTTTTTCTTCGGTATTACTATAATCGGAGAGCTGTCTTTACTTCGACTTTTCCTTATAATCCCTTGAGTTTCCATTTCTCGCATTTGCTTTCTTACTTCTTCTTCATGATGTGGTGGATATCTATATAATTTCGCGTTAATATAATCATTTGTAATGGATTTTATTTCGTGAACAATACTTGTAGTGTTGGTTAGCCTATCTCCTTCTTTGTAAAATAACTTTTTATACTTTTCTAACAAACGTTTTACTCCGTCTTGTTCTTTGTCGTTCAAATGGTTCAATTTTATATTAACTAATTCACTTTCTTCCAGGACATTTACTTCTTTTTGCACAATTTTACTCAGAACCGGAACCCTTGCCCCATTTTTCAAGACAGTCTCTTTATCCTCTCCCATCCCATCTTAGCACAAAATTTTTTGTTATTTATAGTTATAGGTATATAAATCTTTTTTGTTCCGAGGCTAATTGGTAAAAAATTCTCTATTTGTATCGTTTACATCACTTTGAGCATTTATATTGTCAACATCCATCGGTTGACTTATATTAAGATTAGTTGGTTGCGAATTTCTTTGTTGTGCACTGTTACCGTTATTACGTACATTGTGGTTAAAATCTCTACGGAATTGTCCCGAAAAATTATTATAATTATTACGATACTGTCCCGAGGAATTATTATAGTTATTACGATATTGTCCGAGGAATTATTATAGTTATTACGATATTGTCCCGATTAATTATTATAATTATTGTCTCTTCTTGAAATGTTTTTGTCCTGTCCACAGTTTTGGTTAATTTTCGTCTGTATATTTTGTCTAAATTTGAGTCCATCTCGTACATAAAAATTTTGTTTATAAGATTTTAAATTATATTCATCTTGGCCAACGTATTTATTAAGTATTATTCTCATTTGTTCTAAACTAAATTTATCATTTAATTCCGCCGCTAGGGCTCCTGCAGTAACCTCTTTTATTTTTAATGATAAAACACTACTTAAATGATTAACGATTTCATTTTGGTGTGCACTGAAAATTCCACACTCTGAAATATCGTCTACTAAAAATCTAAGCTTATCTAATAATTCAGTGATTGAACTTACTTTTAAAGTTAAAATTTCTTGCATAATCCTCCCTTGATCTTTGCTAGGTTTATAGTGAATTTTCAGCTTTGCTTTACATTGTTCCCACGTTGTTGGTGGTGCCGTTTCTAAATAATTTTTTGGTGGACCCAAAATCTTCTCATTGTAGATTACTGTATAGACTTTCGGTGCACAATGGGCAAAAACAGTCAAAAGAGCGCGCATCACATATTTTCCGATCAATTTTTGTAATGTATGAGTTTAAAAATATTTTTTTATACTCGTACGTAAATTTAGTTTAGAGAATCTAACCAGTTGTTATTGTTTTTCTCAAACTTTTCACGTATTCTTTTTGAGTCGCTCCAACGTTTTCTAAAGTTTTTAATAAAGAGTCTTGCTGCATCGTGTTTCACTTCCAATGCATTTTGATGTACATGTTGCTCTATCTCATTAACTATAGTCGAAATTTCTTCATCAAGTTTTTGTTTTAAATATTTTTCATAATAATGTCGTTTGTTATACTCTGAAAGTAAGTTTTAAATAAAAACCGTAATTGAGAACAAAATGTAAGTTATTAAACAACAAACAAAATTCGCTCTCCAGCAATTTTTTGATGAAATTTTAGCTAAGATACGGAATAAAACATTAATATTAGCCTTACCCATTATAAACAGTGTATCTAAGCAGTTGACCACTCACAATACTTTTGATAACTATCAAGAATACAAGCACACCAAATCGTAAAACACTTTCCGCGAAAAACGTAAATATAATATAAACTCAGACGCACAGTCGTTGCAGCTTATACTAGTTACTCATACAGTAAAACGAATTGGATTATATCTATAGACGAAAAGTAAAGTTGTAGTGGGACTGTTTGAATTTAAATAAAATGAAAAAGAATAAATTATTGAGATGATGACCAAAATACGGACCCGTAATAAGTCTTGTGCCTCGGTTACGCTCGTAATTTTCACACATAATGAATCACTAAATTATCGCGTATAAGCATGTTTAAACGTTTTTTTTTTTTTTTTTTTTCAAAAAGTAGCAGAAAGAAGCACTTGGAATGAACGGGATTTGTATCTGGTAACATAAAACTTTAAATTGTTACAACACATACCTCAGCCATCTGCAGCCAAAATTAGTTCTGTCATTTGAAAAAAAATTATAAATTTTGGTAATTTGTAGTAAGAATCCAGCTTTTTACCACCCTAGTATATTTCTCATTAAAATGTATATACTAAATATTTTAATTTTAAAGAGGAAAATTTTCTTAATATATGTAACAAAATAATACAAAAAATTATCTGCCTTAATCACGAATATTGGATTGACTATTGAAAGAAAGTTCGTACGTGGTATTAAAAAGCTGTATTTAACAACCATTGTTTGTAATAATTTTCTTATAAACTCTTGTTATTTATTGAGTTTACATACATTTTTTTCCAACATATTTTGTTGTTCCTTGTTATTTAACATATCTAGAAGAAATATTAAACATTATAACACTAAATTTTTTTTTTTTTTTTTGATTTTGCGTGCTTTTTCACTTGTTTTGCCCATTGTGCGGTGCTTGATCTCCATACTCCGCTAAAACTCGTTCAACTGCATTTATGAATGTTGGTAGACTTCCAGGTTTTCCCTCAAAGGCTGGTAACAATTTTTTTTTAACTTCCCAGTATAGGAAGTTATTGTAATCGGTCCGAAAATCGAAATCGAAAATTTCAACGTATTTTCATCTTTCAAGGTCCCAGGAGCATTTTAAGCAAAAAATTGGGAGGAAGTATGTGTGTGTGTGTATGTGCGACTTAGTTGACATGCCGTTCGAAGAGTTTTAACCAAAATATGATCTGAAAAGATTTTTATAAAATTCGGTCGAGCCGTTTTTTTGTTTAAGCGGCGTAAGTGATTTTTGTACCTGCACGATATGGCCCGAACCACAAAAGATATTGACTTACTTGAGGTGCCGTTCGAAGCGTATTAGCGACAATATAATCTGAAAATATTTTTATAATATTCGGTCCAGCGGGTTTTTGGTTTAAATGACTTAAGTGATTTTTCTGCCTGCACGATACCGCGCGAACTAAAAACTATGTCGACTTCATTGAGGTGCCGAAAAACATTAATACATCAATTTTATATACATTTTCGTCATCCTAATCTTGTAAGTGCGCAAATTTAGTTTGACATTTTAGCGAAAATATTGATAAACAATTGTGACAAATTCTCGGTATTATGCATATTTCTATATTGCCTATTGTTCATTTATTATTAAAATATCCAATCATAATATTCAACATCCATCATACTGGGAAGTTGATCGAGTGGACCGAAAGGTCGAACCCACATCCCAACTAGTTTTTTTTTTCAATTCGTTTTGTCAACGATGGTGGCTGAGTCTGCCGGTGCACTATCTCGGTTAATAGGGCTAAGCATTGTTCCATCATATTTGATTGGTTTTGTTGCACTCCTTGAGCCATTCTTCTGTTTTGATCTGCTGTTAAATTACGTCGTCGCCTTCTTTCCAGGATGACTTTTATTTCTGTGTTTTGGTGGTTGTTTCTTCGTAACTTATTAAATGTAAATTAAATTACTTCGTATCACACCTTCCACACTTAATCACTTTTGATTAAAACAATTTTCGCGATAAATTCGTATCACTGGATCCAATTAACTGAATCCTACCGACTGCGCCAGTAATATGTTTTTGATAATTATTAATCAAATAGAAATAAAAAGCTCACTTGAAATTTATTTAACTTTATTTAACACAACAAACCGAACTCCAATCTAATTTCCGACAGACTCACTATTCTTATCCAAAAATTACATTTTAGTTTTCTTATCTTTTCCTAAGTCAGCAGTTTTATCGGATGCAGTGTGGAATATGATCTACTAAGCTAATGGTTTTTCTTTTGGCTTTATTTTTAATGTATCGGATACGTCCGGTTGATTAAATTGTGCATTTGTTGCATTTTTCAACTCTAAGTATGTAACTCGCGTGACGATTTTATCGAAGAAAATTTATGCTACCGTTTGAGCCTCCCCATTGGGAATGGAATACCAGTCGACAAATTTTGTTAGGTTATCCTGGAAGGTTAGTATTACTTGTTTCCCGAATGTGTTTCTTCCAGGAGGCCTAATATGTCCAAATAGACTTTATCGAAGGGTTTTTCAGCTATGTCCGTGATAACCATGGGCATTCGGAATTGTCTAGAGGCCTTCATGGTTGGCATTTATTGCACCTTCTTATGTAGCGAAAGATATCGCGGAACGTACGTCTCCACCAATATTTTTGGCGAATACGGTTGTAGGTCTTCACGACTCTCTGGTGTCCACCGAAGGGGGAGTCGTGGTAATCTTTTAGAATTATATTTATCTCCTCCTGGTTTGTGATGACCTCAACTTTCTTCTTCCCTTTGAGGTTGTTGTCTTTGGGATGGTCTTCTGTTGTTTCATCTTTGATCCCAGGCGGTTTGGGCCCTTCCTCCGAGTGGGGAGATTCTAGAGACATAGTTCGTTTGTCTTTTTCGTCGTCTTTCTGCTTTTGCGCCTGTACCTAGTGATAATGTTGCATTGCCTGGGCGCTTCTCGTTGTTTCTTTTTTTTTTTTTTTTTAAGGTGTTGGCTGATGCTCTTGACTTTTCGAAAGTCGACAACTACTCGCCACTTCTTCTCTCCATATTAGGGCCCGCCTTTTTGGGGACCACTAATAAGGGTGAGTTCCATGGGCTCTTACTGGGTTGGACTATGTCGCTGTCCAACATTTCTTCTAATTGTTCGTTAATTACCTGCCTTTGTGTCTCGGGCAGTCTGTACATTTTCTGGTTAACAATTTGGTCATAGACCATTGGAATTTCATGGGAGATAGCGTCTGTACAAGTGAGCTTATCTCCTTTTAAGTTGAACATGTCTGCGTATTCGTGACATAGTTCCTTTATGGACCTCTTCTCTTCGATCGTTAGTGGGTGGTCGAGGCTGGGTCCGGGAATATGTGTCTGATTTGTAGTATGTTGGCGGCTTTCTGGTCACTGCTCTTGTGACCCCGTTTTGATTTTACCCCTGGTTTTTTCTGCCATTTGCTGCTTGTTTTGAGCGGTGGTCTCATTCATTGGTCTCGAAATCGTTAAGGTTGGTATTTAACCTTGACCCATCTTGAGATTGGCAGCTTGTATTCCCCTCGGAGGGTACCTGGAAGACACCACCGGGGGTCGTCTCGGCTTCTACGAGCAGAGACTTCCTGGTTTGGGTTTGCTCCTGCTGCTCTCTGGGTTTCGGTTTGGTGGCTTTGGTTTGTAATGGAATGGTAATTTCTTCCGGATTAATTTCCGTGCGAGGAAATCGTAGTGTCTTGTTAGAACCCTTAACGTTGCAGTGCTGGGAGAGGAAGTCGTTTCCTAAAAGACCATCTTTGGAATCTCTGGCATATTCTGCACTATTTGGAAAGTGCAAGGAATTGGAGTTTTCAAATTGAAGTTTCCTTGGCAACTTCCGAGAGTTTTCCCTTTGCCGAATGGTGTTTGTAGCGAGCACTTTTGAGAAGGGTTTATTGTGACATTTTGTCGAAGCTTATTCTTTTTTAATATTGTAACCTCATAGCCTGTGTCCACCACTAGTTGTGTTTTGCCGTTGAGGCTTATGTCGAGCGGAAGAGTTACTAGTGGGTTTGTGCTAGTTGAGGCCTGAGGTCCCCCATTTGGTTTTTTGTTAGTGGTTAGTGTCGGGCCGGGGGTGTTTGGTTCGACTCTGGGAAGTTTCCCGATTGTGAGTTCTCCCACCGCTGCCTTTGTCGGCAGTGTTCTACCTGGTTGTGTGTGTTTAAGTAACGAGGACTTACCAGAAAATTGCTGTAGCGTCTGGTCGCAAATTAATAGGCAATGGCTGCCAAAATATGTTTCCCAATTTATTTTACTCAGCAGTTTGGGACTGCAGATGAAAGGCAAAGATGTGCCGGCTTAGAAGAAAAGACTTGGGTTGAAAGTAAACAGGCTTTTGGAGCCGAACTGTTTTATTTCCTAGTCTTAACTTGTAGGGACATCGTCCTACTACTTCCGGTCTTACTTAGCTAAGGAGATATGTTTCGAACATAATCGACTGAGGCTAAGTAAGAAAAAATAAAAATAAAATTTTCACGAGCTGTCAGTTGAAGCCGAAACGTAGAAAGTTAAAAACAGAAAATAAATATATAACAGTTTTAAAATTAAAATAGATAATAGAATTGGTATAGATGACTAAATAGAATAATTTAATAAATAACTGTATTGTGTAAATAAAGACTTGTAAAAGTGTGAACAAATAAAGATTGAAAATTTAGTTTAAAAGTTGATAATTGGTGTTGGTTAGCTTGTTAGAGAAAGTAAAGCCCGTTTAGTACAGCTCAATTCTTAATTTTAACATTTTGCTTAGGATATTTATACACTTTCTTAAACTAAATAGTGAGGATTTTCCAGTGCATGAGGGATGGACTTTGGTTTATCCAATATCCATCGCTCAAGCATACCAAATTCAAACCTCAGCAAAACGCATATGTTATTGGGTCAATAAGTTATTTCCCAACTCCGAGAATACTTTCATACTTTGTTTACATACAATTTTTCAAGTCACAGTTTACATAGTAAAGGGTCGAAGACTTGATTTATTGGCTGTGCAATGACATGGGTCACTTGCATGCGCAAGTGAGCCATAACCAGCGTCTTGCAGTTGAGTCATAAGTGCGCGAATTACGTTTACCGCCCGTCTTATGTCCAAAAAAAATAACAATAATTATAAGTCCGAACAATTATTTATTTAAAAATCACAAATTCTATTATTAATAAAACAAATTTTATCAAACAAAATCAAAACATCAAAGTTAAAGGGGACAAACATCAAAGTTAAAGACCAAAATCAAACAGCAAGATAACAACGAATAGGAAGATAGCGATCTTAACGGTACAAAGCCAAAACTAAAAGTGATCGATATTCATAATTTATAAAATGCTAAAGGTTCAAATGACCTCTACTTAACCTAAGCTGGAATGTGCAAGTTACTCTAAAAATCAAGGTGATTATTTGGCGTCTGCCTTACTTTAAGTTCAATATAATTAAATTGCTGATGCAAGGGCATGTGCCGGAAGGTGAATACAGGTGCGCACAGGTAACATGCACTAGATTGGGCATGTAACTCCTCCCTCCTTAGAATTGAGTATCGGCCATATGAACCTAGGTTCGTTGGACGATACGAAAGTGGTTGATGCCTGATGGGGTTGAAAGGATCCTTGACGATGTTTCTTATACAGGATGAATGCGATGATCATCATAAGTACTATGCTGAATACTGTCGTTGTAGAGTAGAAGCTGGTGACATCAACGTGGGATTTCAATAGATCTGTAGGGTTCCTTTCTGCGAATTGGGAGGTCTCTAGTCTTCTGAGGGTGGTGATGCTGGAATCGGTGGCGTTGATCTCTTTAAGGTTTGTGGGATATTATTTATTATTAGATTATTTCGTCCCAATGCTCCTTGGAAGTTGTACTATATGTGACGCTCTTGATGTTTATCTTGCAGTTGGTAAAGTGGATCAGCATTGAGCCTTGCACCTGATGTTGTCCGGTACCGCATGTCTTATATATGGTCGTCTTCGGGATGTCAATTAGCACGATATAGTTGAGTTCTAGCTGGAAGATCTCTATGGTTTTCTCTCTATTCTGAAATGCATAACTTGCTTTTTGGTTATTTATTAGATTGGCTATGCAGGGTTTCATTGGCGATTCCTGGTAGCCGGTGTCTTTGCAAATATATGTTTCTTCGATCTTCGGACCACTTTTGTCAAAATTTTGAACACTTTTAGGGTTGAGGATTAGGAAGGGTTTTGTAGGTATGATTTTAGTTTGGTTGATGGGTAAGGCAATTATGTGGAAAAATGAATACTCTTGCTCTGAGAAGATCGGTATTTTTATATTAAATATAATATTGGTATCATTGTAATAAGCTTGGAGTTCTAGGACCTCTTATATATGTTCGTTAGAAATTATAGTAAAATTTTGTTTTGTAAATATTGTATGCAATTCTGATAGCTCTGTAGGGCTTAATATTTGTTTTGATATTATATTCAACTTAACTAGTATTACAGCTTCTGTTAGACTGGTCAAGTGACTATTGAGTAATTCTAAATTATAATTTATTTGATTGAGGTATTGCAAGTGTCGTTCGCTTTGAATTTTCTGTTTGAATTTTATTCTGTGTTTGTTTCAAATGATTTGTTATTATATCTTGTTGAGAGTTTATATGTTTGGTTATATTATTAAATCTTTCAATCATTTTATTATTTATATAGACTTGTTTATTTATTTCTTTTTGTGTGGATTCTTCATTTTTCATTATTTTTTCAATTTCGTCATTCAACGTGGCTGCATCATATGCATCCATGTTTCCTGTAATGCTCTTAATTACCGTACCTAATCCGTTAATAAGACCTCTTTTAACTCGTCTTGTTGGCATGATGCTAAGAAATTTCTGTTTAGCGTCTGCTAATTTAAGTTTTGTTATATTTAGAGAACCTAACGGCTCGTCTGCTTTGTCTATATTTCCTAGAGTTTTCAATGAGTTGTCAATGTTGTCTATCGTCTGTTCGTATTGTTTCAGTCGTACTATATGTAGTAAGCTGTTGTATCCGCGTATCGTTCGAGCTGTACCTAGTTTCATCGGAAGGATACCCTTGCAATTGCTCAGGTCTTTTATCTCCATCTGTTGGCCCACTGCCCATTGGATTAACCTGCAATTTGCGTTTTTTCTTTATCTTAGACTTGTGGATTTTTTTATTTCTATTAGTTATTAAAGCTACCCTTCTATCTTCCTTAACTCTATGTTTTGTAAATCTGGGTGTTAATTTTATTTCTCCTACATTCCTTTTTAAATACCTTCGTACCTATTGTCAATTTTTCGGGTTCTACTCTATTTTTATTAAGTTTATTTATATTGTTCCTAGTCTTTTCCTCTAATTTCTGTTTTACTAAGGGGTACAAATGGTTTTGAAATTCATTGAGGTTTTCTAAATATTCATGGGTGGTTTTTTGTTGGGTCTCATTATTAAATTTATAGGATCTACCGTAGAACACTTCATAAGGTGTTAACTATGTTGCTGAATGGATAGCGTTGTTATAAATTATCAATGTTTCGTTCAAGATACCTTCATAGTCCTTTTCCTTGTGAAGATCGTAAATTATTCGGTATATTTCCGTTAGGCTAGAATGCATCCTCTCTACAAGTGCATTGCTACTACTCTGTTGGAAAGACGTGAGATGGTGGTCCATTTTATATTGTTTACAAAAATCTTCAAATATCAAAGAGTTGAACTCGGCGCCGGGATCTGAAACTATTTTCTTGGGAATGCCGTGTATATTCTTAAAGGATTTCAGGGATTTAATAATGTTTAAACTGTTTCTAGCGAACAGTGTGAAGGCTGTTGCGAATTTAGAAAATTTATCTATGATCGTCAATATCTGCTTATTGTTTATCGCATAAATATCAACACGAAGAATGTCTAGAGGTTTTTCTGGGGTTTGCGGGATTGTGTGAATGACTTTAGAGGTGATCTGTCGTATTTAAGGGTTTGGCGTACGTCGCAGTTATTAAGGATTTTGGTTATTTTAACTCTCATGAATGGAAAGTAGAATTCTCTTTTTAAATGAGAAAGGGTTTCATTTATTCCTCTGTGATTGTTGTCCTGATGATAGTCTCTTATAATTTGGTCCTGCTGGTCACCTTCGGTTATTTCTTTAAGCATTTCTGTACAGCGGATTATTTTAAAGGTTCGTGAATGAGAAAAGTGCTTGGAGTACACGTTCTGTACCGTTCGAAATGTGTCATCGTCAGTGTAGATTGCATTGAGCTTATTGGGTGTTAAGAATCTTTTGAAAATGCCTACAAGAGTTTCTTCAGAGTTGTTTGGAATTCTAACAATTCTTCTCTGTTTGTTCTTGAAAGGGACCTCGAGTGTGACTTCAGGTTTCTTATCGGAGTTTTCTATGATTAATTGGAGAGAAAATTCATTTATGGGTCACTCGGATATGTGAATGCCGTCATTTACATTTTCTTCCGCTGAGTGTATGGTGGCTCCTGTTATGCTGGCTGCACTTACAGGTTCTCCTAAGTTAACTTCCATGATTTGTGACTGTTCCTCTTCAGGCTTTATTCTACTCAAAGCATCGGCGTTACTATTTTGAGTTCCTTTTTAAATTCTTTTATTTAACTTGCACTGTTTGTCGTCAAATCTTGGAAGTTAAATTTGACCCACTTCCCGGTTTCGGATAGAGCTGAAATTTTGCATACACGTTTAGTTTGGATGACAATGCAATCTGGCCATTTTGTAAAAATATCAAGATAGCGGTTCCAAAATGGCGCCCGCTTTTATTTTACTCACACTGTTTGTCGTCAAATCTTGGAAGTTAAATTTGACCCACTTCTCGGTTTCGGATAGAGCTGAAATTTTGCATACACGTTTAGTTTGGATAACAATGCAATCTGGCCATTTTGTAAAAATATCAAGATGGCGGTTCCAAAATGGCGCCCGATTTATGAAATTGTGCTCCGCGGCCCTTTGAAATGGGTATCAAATGAAAGGATATGACAGGTAGAACACAATAAGCTATGTGGCGTCATTCCAAATTCAAAATGGCGGACAACACTTACACTGTTTGTCGTCAAATCTTGGAAGTTAAATTTGACCCACTTCCCGGTTTCGGATAGAGCTGAAATTTTGCATACACGTTTAGTTTGGATGACAATGCAATCTGGCCATTTTGTAAAAATATCATGATGGCGGTTCCAAAATGGCGCCCGATTTTTGAAATTGTGCTCCACGGCCCTCTGACATGGGTATCAAATGAAAGGATATGACAGGTAGAACACAATAAGCTATGTGGCGTCATTCCAAATTCAAAATGGCGGCCAACACTTGCACTGTTTGTCGTCAAATCTTGGAAGTTAAATTTGACCCACTTCCCGGTTTCGGATAGAGCTGAAATTTTGCATACACGTTTAGTTTGGGTGACAATGCAATCTGGCCATTTTGTAAAAATATCAAGATGGCGGTTCCAAAATGGCGCCCGATTTTTGAAATTGTGCTCCGCGGCCCACTGACATGGGTATTAAATGGAAGGATATGACAGGTAGAACACAATAAGCTATGTGGCGTCATTCCAAATTCAAAATGGCGGACAACACTTACACTGTTTGTCGTCAAATCTTGGAAGTTAAATTTGACCCACTTCCCGATTTCGGATAGAGCTGAAATTTTGCATACACGTTTAGTTTGGATGACAATGCAATCTGGCCATTTTGTAAAAATATCAAGATGGCGGATCCAAAATGGCGCCCGATTTTTAAAATTGTGCTCCGCGTCCCTCTGACATGGGTATCAAATGAAAGGATATGACAGGTAGGACACAATAAGCTATGTGGCGTCATTCCAAATTCAAAATGGCGGCCAACACTAAATTGCGGAAAGCTTATAATAGACTAAAAAGTAGAAAATATAACCGATCAACTTCCAATTTTGCACACACTCGTAGTTCGGGTGGTTAATGTGTATGAATGATGAGATGAATAGTTGAGTTAAGGGTGAGTTGATAATAAAGAAGCAATACACGTTACAAAAAATCACAAACAAACACAGAGATGCTGCTGTCAACTAAATTCAACTACTCAAATACTGAACTCATGTCCGTATGCATAATTTCAACTAAACCCAGGTAGCAGAGCTGAGTCGAGTTCAGTCAACCTTAACCCAACTCGACTCCCGTTTACATGTAGTTAGACTTGGGTTCAACTTGAGTTCAACTCATCATGTATAAGTACTAAATGCAATCTGACCTTTTTGTAAAAAAATCAAGAAGACGGTTCCGAGATGGCGGCCGTTTTTGCAATTATGTTCCACCGAGCCCACGACATGGGTATCAAATGAATACAGTAAACTGTGTGACGTAATTTTAAATCTAATAGAATTGCCATCATAAAATGGCGGAATACATATAATAAACTAAAAAGTAGAAAATAAAATAAATGGTTAAAAAAATTTTTTAAAAAAAATTCTTTACATTAACTAAAAAATGTACTGAAAAGTAAAAAATAAAAAATATTTTAAAGAAAGCGTGAAATTTCAATTTTAATGAAAAAGTTAATTAAAAGAATGGCGCATTTTTCATCAAAAAATTTTGTTAGAATTTGAAATTAACAAAGCAAAAAATTGAGGGTTATTGTAAATCTCACGCGATTTACAGTTATATTTTCAATTTTTGATGAAAAATGCGCCATTCTTTTAATTAACTTTTTCATTAAAATTGACATTTCACGCTTTCTTTAAAATATTTTTTATTTTTTACTTTTCAGTACATTTTTTAGTTAATGTAAAGAATTTTTTTTAAAAAATTTTTTTAACCATTTATTTTTTTGTACACTATTTCATAGTTGTACTCTTCAAGCTTTAATCTCCAACGGACTTGTCTGGAATTGGGGTCCTTGAGGTTCATTATCCAAATTAAAGGTCTGTGATCTGTAACAATCTTGAACTTCCGACCGAATACGTAGGGTCTAAAGTACTGCCCACACAATGGCCAAAAGTTCCTTTTCAATTGTCGAGTAGTTTGTTTCAGAGCTCGTCAAGGTCCTACTCGCGTAACATATTGGCTTAACACTGCCAACTGGTCCTTGTGAAAGTAGACCGCCAAATGCGTAATTGCTCGCATTGGTTGTAAGCACGAAGGGTTTAGAAAAGTCTGGTTATTGAAGTATGGGATCATTGGTCAAAAGGTCTTTACATGCCTCAAAGGTCTTTACGTATCGTTCATCTAGGGTGATCTTCTTCTCTTTCTTTAGACATTCGGTTAAAGGCTTTGTTAATTTCGCAAAGTCTTTAATGAACTTTCTGTAGCAGCCTAACAATCCAAGAAACGATTTTATTTCTTTCCTGGTCTTTGGTAGTGGAAAGTTCCTTATCGCTTTGGTTTTATTGGGATTAGGCTTTATCCCATCTGTTGTCACCACATGTCCTAGGAATTATATCTCCTGGCGGAGGAATTCGGACTTATCCAATTGTACCTTCAAGTTTGCCTCTTTAAGCCTCTGGAAAACTTTTCGAAGGTTGTCAATGTGTTCTGTGAGAGAAGTTGAATATATTATAATATCATCTAGATACACTAGACATATAGAGCCTTGCAGCTCCTTTAGGACATTATCCATTACCCTTTAGAATGTCGCTGGGGCATTCTTAAGCCCGAAAGGCATTCGGACATATTCATAAAGTCCGCCTTCCACCGTAATTCTCCATCTCTATTTGGTGGAATCCACTCTTTAAATCCAATGTAGAGAAATACATACACTTCTTTGTCTAAAATTTCCGCTATGTTGGGCAAGGGATACCTGTCGTTAACAGTTTTTTCGTTCAGCTTGCGGTAGTCGATGACTAACCGCCATTTCTGTTTTCCACTAGCATCTGTCTTTTTAGGAACTATCCAAACTGGAGCGCTCCAAGGGGAGTAGCTTGGTCTAATAATTCTCTGTTCCAACATTTCGTTGATCTGTTTTTTAACTTCTTCCTTGTGCACGTGCGGGTATCGGTACGATTTGGTGTACACAGGTATCTCGTCCACTGTGGTTATCTTATGTTTTATTTCATTTGTAAACGTCAAATCCATCCCTTCGTTGTGAAATATATCTTCGTGTTCTCTACAAACTTAAATTAGAGCTTTTACTTCCTCTTGATTTAAATCTAAGCAGGTCCTTTATGTCCTTTTGGTAAACTCCCGTTCTCCGTCTACGTGTTGTCGGTGCCGGTCGTCTGCGATTTTGTTTCCTCGTTATTTTAATAATTTGGTGTTTTATAGTCATTTAGTGTTTTTAATTTATTTCTTGTTCAATTGATTGTGTTTGGGATTATTTTTTTTTTTTGTGTGATGGTGTTTTCATTTGTTTTTCATCTGTTAAAGATAAATTTTCTGCGAAAGAAATAAAACCGGTCGAGCTAGCCCAGTTGTTCTCTGTTTGTTCTTTGTTCTTTTTTTTTGCATGTGGGCAAGAAGTGACGTCAAATCTGATGTGAACACATGAAATTGTCGGTTTTTTTTTCTCTGTGTTAATCAACTGATGCGAATCCGTGTATGTGCTTGGAGTTTTTACAGTGCAATCGTGGTGTGCAATCGCAATTTTTATTTTGTTTTTGGCTTCGTTAAATGAATTTGTCAAAATAAATTGCTAATTGTGAATTAATTGTAGTGTTTCCGCGTGAGTAATTTTTTGTTTTTTAGGAATCTTTCTTAAGGAATGTTTTGTGTTTAGTTTCTGTTTATTGAATAAACGGAGACTCCGCATTTAACCAAGTCTCACGCGATATATAGTAATATAATATTTCTGAGAATTTAAAACTGCACGTTTTTTTTTCTTCTCTTTCCGTCTTTCTTCCCTTCGTTCATTTTTTCAATCTTCATGACGGATCTTTGCAAGAGGTGTTCTTCGGAAATCGCCCGTGACGGGATTTCCTGTGATGGGGTTTGTGGAGGCGTTTTCCATCCTTCTTGCCTCACTTCGAAGGTCAGCAGCAAATCTTCGGCTCCTAGAGGGCCTACGTGTAGTGAATGCTCTGACATCAAACCCTGTCATGTGCTGAGATTGATGAAAGACATCTCTGACGCTTTTCTCGCTGATCGCGAACAAGTCATTGATCGTCTTAACTCCTTCTCAAGTAACATCTGCCATTTTCAAATTCTATCTGATGACGTCCAGTCTATTAATGTCCGGCTTGACACGTTGTCTGACACCCTGAACTCTGCTGTGGCCAATACGGGTTCCTTGATTGAGAAATTTGAAAAAATTTCTTCCCGAGTTGCAACAGCATTAGAGTCGTTAGACGACATACATTCGGCGATACTTAATCCGGTCGCCACTTCTCCCTCCTGCACTTATAGCTCCTTGGCTTCTGTCCATCCTATATTGGACGATATTAAAAGGAATACCAAGCGTGTTAGGGCTGATATTGAATCGCTATCATCAGCAGTGATTCAAAATCACAACGCCCTGAGCTCCCTGTCCTTAAGTTTCGAGAGCGTCGCTGTTACAAATAAGACCTCCTCAGCGACGGCAGCATCTGATGACGCTCTGCAGGTTGAGGAGCAGCCTCTGCCTTCACCCTGCCCCGCGGCTGAGAATGTCCTTTTGCCACAGGAGGCCGTCAACTCGATTGCACCTGTTACTAAGGTGCGTCGCAAAAGTCGCAGGAAAAATCGAAATCGCAAAGCCATCATTGGGGACCGTGTTACTTTGAGTTCCTTGCCCCGTGTTCCGGAGATGGAGTCGACTTCTAGGCCGGTCTCAGTATCAACCTCTTCGCCTTTAATAGTGGCCAACCCCCCGGTCACGGCAGCTACAGTTCCCCTACAGCCGTGCACCCCTCTGGTTACGATACCGAGACCTTTAGATATCTTTATATCACGATTCTCTCCTGAAACTATGACGGAGTCTGTCTGTGAATATTTAAGGAACAAATCTATAGATCCTGGAACTGTCTCCTGCAG
Organism: Thereva unica; assembly: GCA_949987705.1. NCBI lineage: Eukaryota > Metazoa > Arthropoda > Insecta > Diptera > Therevidae > Thereva > Thereva unica. Next base: position 81,715,729 of record OX465282.1, read on the forward strand.
AGAAGTCAGCAAGGCTTCCAAGCCTGTTGCTTCTTTTGTTTTGTCTGCACCGCCCGTTATTGCCGAGACTCTTTTAGATCCCGGTTTCTGGCCTGCTGGTGCCCTTAGCAAGCTTTTTGTTCCGCGTACCCGTACTCAGGCGCATCGTGCAAACGCTTCTACTCCGAGCACTATACAGATGCCAAAAAACTCGAGACGCTTTCCCTCTACTACCAGAATGTAAGAGGGACTAGGTCAAAAACTAACGACATCCTTCAGGCATCGATGGCTAGCGGGTTCGATGTCATAGCATTTACTGAAACCTGGCTTCATGAAGGTATTCTTAATGCGGAACTCTTTGATTCCTCTTACCAAGTGTTTCGGAGGGATCGTTACACTGACTCGGATGCTCGTGGAGGTGGCGTACTTCTTGCTTGCAGTAGCCATCTGTCTTGTAATCCAATTTCTCTTCCTAGTTTTTCTATCCACCTTGACATTGAGCTTGTCGCTCTTAAAATTACCTTATCAAAAATTAATCTCTTTCTGCTGTGCTGCTATATCCCACCAGATATGATAAGCACTCTTGACGATAGAGGTAAAAATCTCTATGATATTCTCATCTCTGGTGTTGATCATATCTCGAGTTTGATGGACACTGGCGATGAATTACTTCTCCTTGGAGACTTTAATTTACCCAATATTCAGTGGGTAACGGATGTAGATGACGATAACTACCTTCCTGAAGGCAACCTGAATTCTAAGGAATCCTGTTTTCTTAATTCCTTATTCTCACTTGGCTTGAATCAAATGAGCGGTGTATCTAACGTTTTGGGGAGGCAGTTAGATCTTGTATTCTTTACTGACGCAGTCAATATGACTGTCGAACTCAGTCCAACAGTCATGACGTCTGTTGACAGTTACCACCCTCCGCTTCTGCTTAATTATTGCTTCAATTCAGAGAATAAGCCTTGTGCGGAGGAGGTAACCCATTCCTTTAACTTTAGAAAGGCTAACTTTGGGGAGCTGTCATCTAAGCTTGCCTCGATCGATTTTAACAGTTTGCTTTCCGCAAATGAGTTGGATGACGATGTGGCACTGTTTTATAACGTAATATACGAGGCCCTCGTTTCTTGCGTACCTTATGAGCCCCAAAAACTGCCCAGTTCTTCTCCACCTTGGTTTAATAATGAACTCAGGCATTTAAAAAATCAGAAGAATAGACTTTGGAAAACCTATTTAAAGAGAAAGGACTCTCCTAGTCGCAATTCATTTATCAATTGCTATAACAGATTTCGTTCACTCTCTTTTACTCTGTATCGTGAACACCTTAGCAGCATGAGTGATAAAGTGTTTACTGATCCTAGGAACTTCTTTAAATTTGTCAACTCTAAGAAAAAAGTTGATAACTACCCTAATACTATGCAGCACACGAACTGGTCTAGTTCTGAGTCACCTGCGATTTGCAACATGTTTGCATCATTCTTTCATCAATCTTTTTCACCTTCTGACTTTCAGCCTAATGACAATAATTTTCGTCACATTACCCCTAACCGAGAGCCTCATTTTTTACCTCTCTCAATTACCCTTGCTGATATCGTGAAACATATTGATGAACTCCCTTTCGACTTCACTTCGGGCCCTGACGGTATTCCACCTGCTGTCCTGAAGTCCTGTGTGGAGGTTCTCCAGTCTCCACTGAAAACCCTGTTTCAGAAATCCCTTGATAAAGGGTGCTTCCCTACGCTTTGGAAGAATTCGTTTATAATTCCTATTCACAAAAGTGGTAGCAAAAACGAAATATCGAATTATAGACCAATTGCGAAGTTGTCTGTTATACCGAAGCTTTTCGAATCAATTATCTATTCTGCGATCGCTCCGATCTGCAAGAGGCTTGTCTCAACGAATCAACATGGTTTTCTTGCAGGTCGTTCCACTACCACCAATCTTCTTGAGTTCACTTCTCATGCTGTCGAGGGCTTCGTTTCTGGTTGTCAAACTGATTGCGTTTACACTGACTTTAGCAAGGCATTTGACAAGCTCTCCCATTCTATTATAATTCTCAAATTAAGAAGGCTTGGCTTTCCGCAAGCACTTCTGGTGTGGTTCCAGTCTTACTTAGCTGACCGGACCTACCAAGTTCTTTTTCGAGGATCCAAATCAGTATCCATTGAAGCATCATCCGGTGTCCCTCAAGGAAGTCATCTTGGCCCTCTTCTCTTCATTTTATCAATTGATGACATTGTTTCCTTGCTAAGACACTGTAGAATATTGATTTACGCTGATGACATCAAGTTATACCGTCACATTAAGAGTACTGAGGATTGCAAACTTTTGCAAGCTGATCTTGACACCTTTTACTCTTGGTGTACTTATAACAACCTGGTTCTTAATATTAGTAAATGTGAAGTCATGACTTTTAGTAGGAGACGTGATCCTATAATTTTTAACTACACCTTTCTTAATGAAGGAGTCCCTCGTGTAAACTTTGTTAAAGATCTCGGGATTAGATTTGATAGTAAGCTGGATTTTTCCACTCACATCAACTATATCTCGTCTAGAGGTAGTTTAGTTCTGGGTTTTATAAAAAGGTGGTCCAAAGAATTTAACAACCCCTTGATTACTAAACACCTTTATATGTCTCTTGTCAGACCATTACTCGAATATGCGTCCCAGGTTTGGTCTCCTCACTACTCTGTGCATGTTAGAACTATCGAATCGGTCCAACGAAGGTTCGTTCGATTCGCACTGAATCATCTTCCTTGGGAAAACCCATTAGTTCTTCCATCTTATGAATCTCGGCTTAAGTTACTTAACATAAGCTCTCTTCACAGGCGCCGTGAGATGGCCGATGTTGTTTTTGTTCATCAGCTCCTTAATGGAAAGGTTGACTCAGGTTTTCTAGATCACCGTGCATCGTTTAGAGTGAGTCGTTACAATCTAAGAGGACCACCTCTCTTACAAACCAACTCTTCTAATACGAATTACGGCAGATTCGAACCTGTCAATCGCATGTTCATTAACGTGAACAACAATATTGATGTGTTTAACGTGAGTATTGGTAAAGATGCCCTTAAAAGGAGTCTTTTTAATCTGACGTGATTGCTTACATTTTATGTTGTTTGGTGGGTTACATGTTGGATGCCCTTACTTTTTATTTTAATCTATGTTACTAATATTTTATGTTTGCATGTCTCAGCTGAGCCACGGCAGTGGTAAAAATTTCTCAGCCCTGCTGGGAAGTGTGCCTTCTGCGTTAGAAGGGAAACTCTATATATGTATATATATATATATATATATATATATATATATATATATATATATATATATATATATATATATGTATGTGTATGTATATATAGATTTTCATGCTTAGCTGAAAAGTGCGCCTTCTGTGCTAGAAGGGTTAACTCTTGTGAAAAAAAAAAAAAAAAAAAATAAACATCTTGCTCGTAGTTCACATTAAAGTTAGTTATTTCTATTAATTTTCCTGTTGTGAACGACTCAACTTTGAGAGGTTGTTCAAGGAATAATACTTCTTCCTTCTCGGACTTGTTAACTACCTCTATTAAACTGTACCAATCATTCGCGCTGTAAATACCTTCTGGTATATATAATGAGGGGTTTATTTCAGTTAGCCTAATGAAAATATCACCGTCCTTTTGTCGACTGGTAGTTTTACTATATACTTTGATTTTGGAAGAATTCTTATTTTCTCCGACATGAAGTTTGGTTTAAATTCTAATGGAATTTTAACTCTTCCATTATCCAATTTTTTTTTTTTTATGTGGTAAAGTCAAGCTTAGGAATTACGCTTTGTACTACTAGTTTGTCATGTCGTTCGAGTCATGGCCAGTCTCTAGTAGTAAGCTTGCTTTGAAGGATAGAGGAGAAGGGATAGGTTAGGGGTCTGGAGGGTGCGTGAGTAGATGTCTATGAACCTTGCGTTTGAACTCTGAGATGTTATATGAGCTCGGAAACACCGACTGCGGAAGAGAATTCCACAACCGAGTTGTTCTATTTATAAACGAACTACTAAAATGTAATGTGCGCGAAGGGGAGGGCTGAAGGGTGAAGGGGTGAGCCGAGTTGGCTAGTCTTGTGTTGCGGGAAAAAAATTGCCGTGTAGGCAGGAGGTTTCTAATTTCAGTGGAACGAACACTCACTATGGTAATAGCGGTAAAATTTGCTAAGTGCTGCAACATTCCTACGGTGGCTTAAAGAGTCGATGGAGGAGCAAAGGGTGCTATCGCCAATGAGTTTGATGGCGCGATTTTGCACCTTGTCGAGCCAAGCCAAGGTGGTTTTTGGGGCTCCCGCCCAAATATACGAGTTGTATTCAAGGCGGGGCCGAATGTAGGACTTGTAAATTGTAGCCAGAGCAGATGACTGGAGGAGGAACTTGCATCTCTTGAGGAATCCCAGGCATTGGAAAGCTTGTTTGGCGATTTGGAATATGTGATTGTTAAATCGCAGATCTGATGATAAGGTTACGCCTAGGATGTTAAGAGATGGGTCAGCCATTACATTCTTTTTGTCCACTGAGATAGAGGGACGGGTGGTGCAGGTTTTTGTAGAGATAAGACAGTACTTTGTTTTGGATGCGTTGAATTCGACACGATTCTTGCGGCCCCAAGCAAGAATGAGTTCAATGTCCTCGTTAATAGAATTGGACATGAGTTCACGGTCGACGGGACAAGGTCTGGCACGCGCTTGTCTTGTATTATCAAAGGTGTGGGAGTAACGCAGAGTACCGTCATCGGCGAAACTGTGAAGTGGGTTGGAGGGGATTGAGAGCAGATCATTAATAAATATGAGAAAGAGGGTAGGTGAGAGAATAGAGCCTTGGAGGACGCCGGCCGAGATGGAATGAGGTTTGGATTCGACGCCATCCAATACTACCTTGATTGAACGGCCAGAAAGAAAGCTCTCAATCCAGTTCTTTAGAACTGAGTCGATACCAATAGCTTGGAGTTTAGACAACAGAGCGAGATGCCATACTCTGTCGAAAGCCTTGGAAATATCTAGAGCAACAAGACCAGACTCACCGAAGCGTACATTATAGTACATTATTAGCCAAATCTACTTTTACTCCAAGGTCTGTTAAGACATCCAATCCCAATAGACCATCAAAGTATCCATGGAATCGAAAAATAAGGAATCTACTACATCCGGTTTGAAATTATTCAATATTACTTCTTTATTTATTCTGTGACTGTTGAAAACTGTGTTTATAATTTTTGGTTTGATTGCCTTAGAGTCGTCGGGATGCACAAGTTCAGGATTTATAAATGAAGCTGATGATCCCATATTGACCAAGAACTTGAGAGGGCGTCCAAATGGTGAAGAGATGTTGATATAGGGCAAGATTGATCCTTGGGTATTGATGTCTATGTATCCGATTGGTTGTTCGAGGCTTTGTTTGGAAAATCCTCGTCTAACCGGGCTACATGGATTCTTCTTCCTTCACGATTTGTGTCGCAGTAATAATATTCGTCTAAATTCGGATAGTACCCGTTAGTAGCTCATGACTCTCTGGGTTCCTCAGTTATATCAGTTATGTGAAATAATTCTTTGTCATTAGGGTTTGAGTTGTTATTGGAACGAAAGAAGTTGGTCGTTTGTGGTCTCCTTTGAGAACGAAATGCAGTGGTTCTTACATTACCTGATGATGTATCCATCGGTTCTGGTTTGGGTTCAGGTGGTCTAAATGGTTGATTTGTAAGCTGCTGAAGTGGAGGCTGAGGTTGAAATCTCATGGGTGGTCTGTTGAAGTTAGGGTATAAATTGTAAACTTGACGAGGGAAATTATAAGGGACAAAACGGGGTATGGGGCCTTGATTAAATCTATGGTTCTGAGAGTAGTTCGTATTCCACGATCTCTGAGTAAATTTTGGTTTGTTTTGTGTGTTCTGAATTTTACTTACGGGGGAACTAGAACTTTCCGATTTGGCATTACATATGTTTTGCTCCTTTATACAATAGGAAAAAGCTTCCGCTAGGGTATGTGGTTTCATGGCCCTGATGGTTGAGCCCAATAGTTCGCTTAAGCCGGACAAAAATGAATTAAGGCACATCTCGGTATAGAGATTTTTCTTGGACGTAACCACGTTTCGGTCCTTTTCATGAATGTTTACATGATTTGTCATGCTAGCTAATAACTCGATGATTTAACTATAGAACTTCTCAACTGTTTGATTTCCCTGTTTCACTTTATGCAAATCTCTGATTAAGGATGTCTCATTTCGTTTATCGGCATAGTGGAGAATTAAGTTTTCCTTAATCCTACCCCAGTCTAGTGGAGCTCCGTACATATTAAGTACTTCGTTCACCGGTCCAGATATCTTATTTCGGATTGCTCTTAAGAGTAACTGTCCATAGCCCGTGCCGCTGGTTACCGTAATCATACTAAGAACTTCTTCCACATTGTCCACAAAATCAAAAAGTAAGCGCGGATTACCGTCGAAAAGAAGTAGGTCTTTAATCGCATCGGGTATTCGTAATGACTTAAAAATATCCATAGAAGTCACGGTCACTACATTAGAATTTTGGGGTTGTGCAAGATTAGGTGGGACCTTATTTAATGAATTATCTACCAAAGTGTCTGATGAACTATTCGAGCCAAGAAAATTAAAAAAGGTATTATCACTGGTACTAGGTTCTAAATTTATTTCGCAAACGTGTTCGAGTGAGCGACTTTTAAAATTATCTTGCAATGACATTGTTTCACTTTTATAAAAATATTCACTTGGATTTTCACTAAAACTTTCGTCCTCAATAATATTTTCTAAAGATCTAAAAAGGCCTAGTCTACTTCTCAAGCGTGTAATGATAGGATATGGATTAGAACTACATATTGTTTTTATTTTTTCTTTGGGGGGTTGCCATAGGATATAATGTAGGAAAGTATTCAAAATTTGACTTACGTGAATATTACTAGTTGGTAGCGGGGATAAAGCATCCTTGGTAGAGATTGACAATTAAGAGCTAGAGCTCAACGAGTCCTGCGCTGGTGGTTCTTTCCAGTAAGCCGCCGGATGACCAAGATTGCGCTTCTGTCCTTCGTCCTTCTGTTTCGCTGGGCTTCCTAGCTGTTGTAAATTATCCGATAAGCCGACACAACATTCACTATTTCACTACAGCGTTCTAATATCGAAAAACCGTCGGTACGAAAATTTCAATACTCGATAAACCGTCGAGATTTTATTTTCAATTTCACAGTTAACGACGAGGACTGGACCGTTTGTTAATCCTACCGACTGCGCCAGTTACGTTTGCCGCCCGTCTTATGTCCAAAAAAAATAATAATAATTATAAGTCCGAACAATCATTTATTTCAAAATCACAAAATGATAAAATATAAAACATATTTTATCAAACAAAATCAAAGTATCAAAGTTTGAATTTAAAGACAAAAATCAAACAGCAAGATAACAACGAATAGGAAGATAACGATCTTAACGGTACAAAGCCAAAACTAAAAGTGATCGATATTCATAATTTATAAAATGCTAAAGGTTCAAATGAACTCTACTTAACCTACTAGGTGGGGTGAAAAATAACCTCCTTGAGAATGAAAAATTTTTTTTTTTAAATGTTTTTTTATTTTATTCAAAATAGTCCCCTTGTAGTCGATACACTTTTTCCAGCGATTTTCCAACTTCTTGATCCCGTCCGAAAAGTAATTTTCTGGAAGGTCTGCAAAATACTCCTCCGCGGCGTCGATGATTTCCTCGCGTGAGCTGAATTTTTTATTGATGAGCCATCTTTTGAGGTTTGGGAAGAGATAATAGTCCGTGGCAGCCAAATCGGGCGAATACGGTGGATGCGACAGCAATTGGAGCCGTAAGTCATTGCCATGGTTGCGATGCTCTTGTACGCCGGCGCATTGTCTTGCAAAAACAAAATTTTTTTCCGCTTCATGTGAGGCCGTTTTGCAGCGATTTCGGCCTTTAATCGCTCCAATAATGCACAGTAATACTCGCTGTTGATGGTTTTTCCTTTTTCGAGGTATTCCACGAAGAGTATGCCATGACAATCCCTCTGTAACCGCATCGGAGGGCCTGCCGCTGCGGACTTGATCAGTAGTGGAGTTGTGGCCACCACGAAACTCTCTAAACCAATATTTGACGGTGTAGTCTGACGGAGCATTACCCTCATAATATTTATCTAACTTTTCTTTTGTTTCCTTCGCCGTTTTGCCTCTCAAAAAATAATGTTTTATGAGAGAACGAAAATCGTTTTTGTCCATACTCAACATGATGCCAAACACGTCAACAACAATCAGCTGTCAAAACAAAACTAAAGACAGTATCGCACTGAAATTTGGCATGTCTGCCTAAATATGAACGGACTTCAAAGCACCATAACCTTTTTGCAGTAGCAGCGCATTCTGGCGGTCAAGGAGGTTACTTTTCACCCCATCTAGTAAGCTGGAATGTGCAAGTTACTCTAAAAATCAAGGTGCAATTCTTATTCTAGGAATTTTCTTATAAAATTGATTATTTGGCGTCTGCCTTACTTTAAGTTCAATATAATTAAATTGCTGACGCAAGGGCATGTGCCGGAAGGTGAATACAGGTGCACACAGGTAACATGCACTAGATTGGGCATGTAACTCGCGCGAGTTATATCACAGAACCGCGGAAACAGTAAAAAAAATAATAATAAAGTTTATTTAAAGAACAATTTAATTATTTATTTCAATAAATCAAACTACTTTACACAATTAGTAACTAATAAATAAAAACAATCTTTAATCAAAAATAATAAATTCGGATTTAAATGAAATAATGACTTTACTTTGCGAATGCCAGCACAAGAATGTCCAGCCTAATTATTACTTGAAATGAATTACCTTAAAGAATTTAACAAAATGTGGAAATACCTTAGATATTAAATTGCACTAAAGAGAACCTTCTACTTAATTTAACTAACTTATGCTTAGGTGGCGTCTGGTATGAATTGGGAATGGAAATTGGTTGGCGGCATGTGTAGAGTTCATGACTGGAATCCTCAGGTCACACGGGTGTTGCATTTGGCATTTGGGGTTAAGGGCATGTAACTCCTCCCTCCTTAGTGTTGAGCGACGGCCAGATGAACTGAATCCTTGAAGGTTCGCTGGGCGTCGCGAATGCGTATATGGTAGGTGAAGCACTTTGTAGTTCCAGGGATGTTCTCTTCCGAAAACTTCTATATAGTCCTGCGTAGGTGATTAGGATGATGGTAAGTATTACAACAACTAGTATTATGTATGAAGGGACGAAGTCATCTAATCGGACGTAAGGTTCCAGCATCACGTAGGTGTTCCTTTCGGCGAATTGGTAGTTTTGCAGTTTTTCCAGTTTGATAGGGCTATTGAAGAAGGTGGTGTTTGATTCATTGAAGATGGTAGGATGGACGGTTATCTCGTCCCAATATCTGCTCTCCAGAGTGCTGTAGGTGACATCATTGATTTTCACTTGGCAATTTTCAAAGTGGATGAGCGCTGATCCTTGGATTTTCCTTTCGTATAGGCCGCAGGTGGTGGAGATGATGGTCGCTGTAGCCTCGATTAAGATGTAATTTGGCTCCGGTTGAAAAATTTCGGCGTTAGTTTTCCTCTTGTGCAGTTCGCATTTGGCTGGCTTATTATTAATTAAATTCCCTATACATGAACTACTTACTGGTTCTCTATCATTAGTTTCTCTACAATAATATGTACCTTCTATCCTATTGCAAATGTTGTCAAGATTTTGAATATGATTTGAATTTAGCAAAATATACGGTTTGGGTTTAAGGGTGTTAGTTTTGTTATGGGTAGTGGGATAATATAAAAAAAAAGGAATAAATTTCTTCGGAAAAATTTGGTATTTGGATATTGAGTATTATATTAGTATCGTTATAATAAGCTTGCAGACCAAGTAGCTCGTATAAATGTTCATTTGATTTTACAGTTATATTTTGTTTTTCAATTATAGTATGAATTTCTAATAGTTCTGTAATGCTTAATATCTGTTTAGGGATTATGTTCAATTTTGCAAAAACGATAGCTTCTCCAATGTTAGCTAGATGTGCGTAAGTCTATGTTGTAATTAATTTGATTTAGAAATTGTAAGTATTGGAATAGTGCATTTTCGGATTTAATTTTGGATTTTATCTTGCGTAAATATAAAATAATTAGTTATTATTTCTTGTTGGTTATTAATATGCTTAGTGATATTATCAAAACGTTCCACCATTTTCTTATTAATTAATGTTTGTTTGTTAAGTTCGGTTTTTAACATTTGGTCATTTTTCATGAGAGTATCAATTTCTGTATTAAGTTTTAAAGCGTCATTAGCGTCCATATTTCCGGTGATTCCTTTAATAAGTGTCCCTAGTCCGTTTATAAGTCCTCTCTTAGCCCTAGTTCTAAATGATGGCATTAAAGTCTGTAGTTTGTTTCCAATGAGTTATATAGTTCGTCTATACTGTCCAATGTCTTTAAGGAGTTGTCTATCTTGTTTATATTTTCTTCGTACTGTCTAAGTTTTTTCTATATGTAATAAATTGTTATGTCCTCGTATAGTTCTAGCTATTCCCAATTTCAGTGGTAGAATGCCCTTGTTGTTCGTCCAGTCGTGAATCTCTACTTTCTCTGCTAATATCTGCCCTATTGCCCTGAAATTTACGTTTCTTCTTAATTTTTGATTTATGTAATTTTTTTTTTTTATTTGTAATGAGAGTAACTTCTTTATCTTGTCCTACTTTGTGTTTACTAAATCGAGGGGTTAATTTATTTCGCCTACACTCTTTCCTATAAATTCTCATACCTTCATCGTATGGTTCCGGTTCTTCTCTATTTGTATTAAGTTTTTCTATATTATTTTTAACATTAGTTTCTAATTTTTCTTTTGTCGTCGGGTATATCTGGGTTTGGAATTCTTTTAATTTTTCTAAATATTCATGAACGTTCTGGTGTTGTAAATCGTTATTGAACTCATAGGTTCGACCGTAGAAAATCTCAAAAGGAGTAAATTGGGTGGCTCAATTTTTATAATTGTTTCACTTAGAATATCGTCGTGATCTCTAGTTTTATGTAAATTGTGGATGATCCTATAAATTTCATTTAGTGTTGAATGTAAGCGTTCAACAGGCGAATTGCTACTACTTTGCTGATATGAAGTGACGTGGTGGTGGATTTGGAATTGTTTACAGAAATCTTGGAAAATGAGAGAAGTGAATTCTGCTCCAGAATCGGAAACTAATTTCTTCGGTACGCCATGGGTACTTATAAACTGTTTTAGAGCTTTGATTATCGTTAAGCTGTTTCTCGCTATCAGAGTAAGTGCTGAAGCAAATTTAGAAAATTTGTCAATGATGGTGAGGATTTGCTGATTGTTAATGGTATATATATCGACATGGATTATATCGAGAGGTTTTAAAGGGGTTTCAGGGACCATGTGCTTAACCTTTGGAGGGGACCGATCATACTTCATAGTCTGGCATACGCTACAGGTATTTATGATTTGGGATATTTTATTCTTCATCAATGGAAAGAAATGTTTTCGTTTTAAATGATTTAGCAGTCTGAGTAAGACCTTCAAAGTGAATAGACGCGAAAATCGAGTGATAGAGTGAAAAACAGTGAAAGTGACAGTAAACCCCAAATATCCACAATGTCATCGGCATCCGATGGCAGAAACCTCTACCCTGATGCTATAGATCATGGCACCTATAAAGTAATAGTAAGATCTAGCAGCACAACACCAATAAGCAAAATTAAAACAGGCAAAACCATTATTCAAACATTTCAAAACTCCAAAGAACATATTAAAGAAATAAAAAAAGTAAGTAGAAATACAGTAATTGTAGAGACTACGAAGGCACAGGTCGCGAATGAAATAGTCCTAAACGATGCGCTAAAACAACAAAACTATAATGCATTCATTCCGATTAACTTCATCACACGTACTGCAATAATCAAAGGAATAGACCTTGATATAGACGAAAACACTCTGCTAAACGAAATAGAAACACCAATAGAAATCCACTCGCTTCAAAGATTGAAGAGAAGAACAAGAGACGAAAACGGAAAAATCACATGGGAAAATTCGCAAGCAATAAAAATTAATTTCAACGGTAAAAAAATACCAGAATACATTTATTTATATAAAGTACGCATACCATGCGACACATATATCCAACCGACCAAACAATGCTATAAATGCTTCAAATACGGACACACAACGAAATTTTGTCGCAGCCAAGAAGTATGCATCAATTGTAGCGAAAACCCCAAGCACAATAATTGCTCTAAACCTGCCAAATGCAGTAACTGCAAAGAACATCATATTGCAACACACAAATATTGTCCAGAGAAGATAAGACAGAGGGAAATTAATGAAATTATGGCGATACGAAATTTGAGTTACCTAGAAGCTGCACTTGAAAACCCGCGCAACAAAAAGAGTTTATTTTCTAGGATAACAAACAACCGATTTTTAGACTTGGATAGCGATGAGGAATTTCCTACACTTCCATCTCCTATGTCATTCGACGCTCCAGTACCCCTTAAACACAAACCTCAAAATAAGCAAAAAATCACCAGGTACCAACGCTCAAGATCAACATCAACAAAAAGAAAGAGAGAAACAAATACCGACCTAACTAACGAACACAAGAAACAAAACATTATAGCACCAAGAGAAAATTTAGCCCAAACAAAAACTAATAGTGTTACATCAGAAACCACACCAATTACAAACCTCAACACAGCTTCATCAAGCACTACGATAAATATAAAAAAAACTAAACTTCACTCTTCCTATTAACGCCATAAACACATCAATTCAAACAGCAAATGAAGACCAAGCGTCCACTCGATCAGATCAATCAACAATCAGTAAGAAATCAAGAGGAAGACCAAAAAATAAACGTTAAATAAAACTATGGATCCTAGGACTAATCTAACAAACAACTTTATCCTACAGTGGAAATTAAATAGCCTATATTCCAAACTCCCTGAACTTCAACTATTGATAAATGAAACCAATCCACTCATAATATGCCTACAAGAGACAAGATTAAAACCACAACAATCCTTTCAGCTAAAAAATTACAATATTGAAAGGAACGACTACAATAGTGGGGGTAATACCTGCGGGGGTACCCTAATAGCAATTAAAGACAGCATAGCATATGAACCACTGCCACTACAAACAAACTTTCAAGCAATAGCAGTAAAAATTAATTATCCAATTAAAACAACAATTTGCAACATATACCTTCCGAATGCACAACAGCTAACATACAATGGATTAAATAATATTATAGCCCAACTGCCAAAACCAGCACTCATAGTAGGCGATTTTAATGCACACAACACCATTTGGGGATCCGAATACACAGAGTACAGAGGGAAAATATTAGAAGGTCTGATAAATCAACACAACATGTGTATCATGAACAAACCATACGTTCCCACACACTTCACAACATACACAGGAAAGACAAGTATAATTGACCTAACTTTAAGCATCGATCACCAACTAAATAGGTTTCAATGGAACACACACATAGATCTACACAACAGCGACCACTTTCCTATATTAATTCAACATGATAAACATAAAATTAGTGAAACAAGAAGACCGAAATGGATCATCAAAAAGCAAACTGGCAACAGTTTAAACAATTAGTCGAAATAAAGGATAAACAAGAATATAATATTGACGATGAGTGTGATTACATCACTGGCCAAATAATTAGCGCAGCAGAAAAAAGCATACCAAAAACACCACGTTTCTCAAAGAGACCACTAGTACCCTGGTGGAACAATAACATAAAAAATGCCATCAAAAACAGGATGAAATTGCAAAATAAATATAAAAAAAAACCTACAACAGCTAATCTTATTATTTTCCAAAGAGCAAAAGCTACTTCCCGACGAATAATTAGAAAAGCCAAAAGAGAGACATCGATAAGCTTCGTTCAGAACATCAACTTCCTCACACCTACACCGACAATATGGAACAACATCAGAAAAATAAACAGCCAACCAAAATCCGCCATTATCGACCATATAAATAGTAACAACAACATCATCAGTGACAAGACGGAAATTACCGAGATAATTGCTAAGCATTACGCCAAGATTACATCCACACAAAATTACAAAAAAACCTTCATAGATTATAAAAATGCCATCGAAAACACCCAAATAGAATTTAATAACGACAATAGCGAAACATATAATCAAAAAATAACAATAGAAGAATTAAAAAACGTACTTAAATCCTGTAGAGGATCATCACCCGGGCCAGATAATATCCACTACGATATGTTAAAAAATCTGAACGACAAACACCTCAACCTGATCTTGGCTTTTTACAACAAAATTTTGCTTACGAATAAATTTCCGGAAAAATGGAAAATTTCCCTTGCCGTCCCAATACCAAAACCTGGACGAGACCGATCCCAAATAGACAACATCAGACTAATTTCGCTAACCTCGTGTCTATCAAAAACACTAGAAAAGATAATCTCTAACAGACTGTTATGGTACCTGAACGAGCAAGAGGTAATAACACCATTACAATGTGGGTTTCGTAAATATCACTCCACGACGGACTGCGCTGTCAGACTACAACAAGAAATTTTGCAAGCTTTCATAAAAAAGGAGCATCTAGTTGCAGTATCCCTCGATATTAATAAAGCGTACGACACAACATGGAAATATCTTATACTACAAAAAATAAAAAACATTGGCATCGAAGGACATTTAGCTGAATACATCAGAAATTTCCTAACAGAAAGAAAATTCAAAGTGATAATGGATGATATTGAATCTAATGAATATAAAATGGAAAATGGTTTGCCACAAGGATCCGTATTGAGCGTTACACTGTTCCTCATAGCAATCAATGACATAATAACCAACTGTTCTGGACCAGTTAAAGCATTGCTATACGCGGATGATTTTTTAATATATATGAGACACGAATCGACAACTTTTATACAAGAACAAATACAGGAAACACTTACAAAACTTCAGAATTGGTCAAATACAACAGGATTTACATTCACTTCAGAAAAAACAACAGCCATTCACTTCACAAACAAATATAAAACTACAAACCCGAGGATCACAATCGAAAACAGAGAAATAAGATACAAAAATGAAATAAGGATACTCGGAATAACATTTGACAGAAAACTCACATGGAAAACACATGTAAGAAACATTAAAAACAAGAGTATGCAAAGTATGAATATAATAAAAAGTCTCGCTAACACTCAATGGGGAACAAATAGATACTCTCTTCTTAAAATATATCAAGCTATCATTTTACCCATCATAGACTACGGTGCCATAGTATACAACAGTGCAAATAAAAAGGAGTTAAAACAACTAAATACTGTCCAAAATACAGCATTAAGGATTGCAACAGGAGCTTTTAGAACTACCCCGGTGAAAAGTATGGAGGTTGACACAAATATTATTCCGCTCAATTACAGAAGGGAGATTTTACAGTTCAATTATATATTAAAAATCAGGAGCCTACCATATCACATCAACTACGACATAGTCCAAATGCCGGAAAATCAAGAACACCCAGGAAACAAATTCACACTCAAATTATTACCCAACAGAATCAACACCATAATACAGTCTATAAATTACAATAAACCTACAAAACCCTACCAGATACTACAACCAAAATATCCACCCTGGGCTACACAAACTGCACAAATAATAAAAACTTTGGCCAAAAGAAAAAAAGAATGCACAGCCCCATCAATCTATAGACAGGAATTCCTAGAAATACTCAACAAACATACAACATACACACAGATATACACCGATGGATCCAAAACAGAAGACAGCACGAGTTTTGCAACGATCATAAATGATAACGCCACAAAAATCAGAATTCCAACCAACAACAGCAGCTTCGACGCCGAATTACATGCAATACAATACGCTATAGACGAGATACATCATCACAACTATATCAAGAATGCAATAATCATAACTGACTCTCTAAGCTCGTTAAACGCCATTAACAACAAATTTAGTAAAAACCCTATGATCTGGAAGATAAATGATGTACTTCACCAAATCCATGCGCTAGGTAAAAATGTAAAATTCCTCTGGATTCCAAGCCATATTGGGATCAAAGGTAACGAGCAAGCAGACACTGCAGCAAAAGAAGCATTAACCGGCACAATCAACCTTGAATATCTCCCGCTTTACACTACAATAGCAGCTGAGTTAAAAAAATACATAAAAAGACAATGGAATGTAGAATGGCTCCAAAGCACAACACAATTAGCAAAAATTAAAAAAACAATAGAACCATGGGAAACCACTAACCATCAAAATAGACAAATAGAAATCTGTATCACCAGGCTAAGAACAGGACACACCAACCTCACTCACAGATGGATATTACAGAAAGAACAACCACCCACCTGTAACGAATGCAACACCCAAATTACAGTTACACATATCCTTATAGAATGCCCCAAATACAATAACGTAAGAAGAAAACTCAAAATCAAGTCGCAAATAGAGGAAATACTTGGAAACAATCCTGAAGACATACAAAATTTGAAAAGCTTTCTAATCGTGACAAAACTCATAAAAGAAATATAAAAAAAATGTATAATATATGAACATACACAGAGGGTACAAATAATCTAATTTTAGGTTGGATACCCTCTATAAATAAATCCATAAAAAAAAATGATTTAGGCTTTCACTGATACTTCTATGATTACTCTGAGCGTGATAGTCTCGGATGATTTTATCTTGTTCGTCGCCTTCCGTGACGTCGGTTAATATTTTTTGCTTCTAATAACTTTGAAAATCTTTGACCGTGAAAAGAATTTGGAGAAAACGGTTTGAATCGTCTTGAAGAGCTCATCGTTTGTGGTATAAATTGCATTTAAACGACCTGGTGCTAAAAATCTTTTAAGTATCCCGGTTATTGCTTCTTCTGTGTTTGTCGTGGTGTAAAGTAGGTACTTGTAGACTTTATTTCCAGTTTCAAATTGTTTATTTGCAGAAAAGTCCGCAAGTTTTTCTTCTTTCTAAGAGTTCTTCCGCGCAGGCAGAGTGAACTCAGGAAAGGTTTTTTAAATAGGAATTAATAATACTAGATTTGAGTTTTTACTGTAATTTTATTTTTGCGTTTCCGATATTTATACAAGTTCTTATTCTAAATTTTACATTCTAGGCATACATCGACCAATGGCTAGGGATCTTGCCCCTCCAAAAACCTCAAAACCAAAATTCTGCTGAATTCTCATAAATTCCCAAATATGTACACATAACAAAATTTATTTACTAATTTGTATTATGCATTATTGGGGCACGGAGACATTTCCTACGTTAAAGGGTTCATGTTACGGGTCAGTCGAACGTACTTGAATTTTTGTTTTTGCTTTTCTTTTCCGCGCGCTATGAACTTAAAAACTTATTTTCTTATTTTCGCGCGCAACCATTTTTTTTGAGAATGAGGTTTTTGTTAGGGTATCTAATATCTAATTGAATTCTTAATTCTAACTATTTTGTTTTTATATGTAATTTTGATATATTTAGTTAACTAATTTTACATTTTAATTTATTTACTTAAAACCTTGTTAGTTGTATCTTTTTAATTCTATTATTATGTACTTCCTTTATTACATTATCTATCATTATCTTCGAGTTAACATTATTTGTATCTATGATTCTATATGGTCCATTATACGGTGCTTTGTGCTTCTTTTGATTACCTACACGTAACCAGACCCAGTCCCCTGGTGAGACGTGTAGTGGGTTTGCTTTTTCATCCCATTTCTCTTTGCGTTTTTCTTTTGTAAAATTTAACAGTGTTTGAGCCGTTTTGTGCGCTTGGTTCAGGCGCCACTTTAACTCCTTAGTGTAATCTTCAATGTTGTACAGCGTCTGCGGTTCTTGATTTGTTATGGTTAAAGGAAGACTTGCTATTTCCCCCTAGACCAATTCATGCGGCGAGATACCTGTGTCATTATGTGGTGTTATATTATAACAGAAAACAAAATAAGGTAACCACGCGTCTCAGTCATGTCCTTGGCAGAATGACAGTAGGTACTCGTTTAGAGTTCTAGGGTTTCGCTCTATTGCACCTAGTGTTTCATGGTGGTATGGTGTTGATGTTACATGCTGAATGTTTAGTGTTTGGTAAATGTTCTCAAACGTTTGATTCAAGAATTCTGTACCCATATCAGTCCGGATGGTTTCAAATGTTCCAAACCTTAAGATGATATGTTCAACGAGTGTGCGTGCAATAGTTTTTGCATCTTTTGTTTCAATTGGGATTGCCTGTACGTATTTCGTGAGCTCACATTGTAACGTTAGCATATATCTGAAATTCTTAGCTTGCCTCAGCGGTCCTACTGTGTCCATTGAGATTATCTGAAAACTTCTTTGCGGAGTGTCTGTTATCTGCAACTTTTCTGTTGTGTATTTTGTTTTCTTGTTTTTCGAGCATTCTTTGCAGTTGTTTATGTGGCTTTTAACCATTTTACTCATGTTTTCCAGCAATATCTCTGCTTTAATTTATTAATAGTCCTTCTAACACCAGAATGTCCACCTAAGTGTGGTGTATTGTGAAATGTTTCTATTAAATGGGTTTGTTCAATTTTGTCAGTAATTCTTGTTACTGGTTCATATATCATTATTGTCAGTTCATGTCTCTTTTTACCTTGCAAGTTATTGAATTCTTCTTCAAATTTCTTCTTTGTGAATCGCTGTAATATTAAATCATTCTTTGCCATGGCTACTTTATTGATATTATTTACTTTAGCGAAGAGTATAAGTTTCTCTAGGACTGGACCCAAATCTAGTCGTGGATTATCGCTGATTTCTATTGATATTTCTTTCTTTTGCATGCTTATTTTAGTTATGTTCATTTACTTATTTTGCGATTCTTTTCTTACTGGTATTTCATTTTTTACATCTTTACTCGAGTATATAAATTTTAGTTTTGTTACATTCCTAATTTCGGAGATTGAAGAGCATTCCCAAATGTACAGATGGCCTGTCTCTACATTCCTTGGTGTGGCACTTATGTTTTTGTCTTGACGGTTTAGTATGCTTGCTGATCTTGTGATTACTCTAACTTCAGCTTCTGTTGGAATCATTGCTACTAACATGTCTGAGTCTAATTTTATCTGCGATAACGCGTCCGCATTCGTATTGAGCAATCTTTTTTTATACACAATGTCAAATTTATAATCTGCTAGATCCGTTCTGACTCTTGTCATCTTCGAAGAAGGGTTTTTATGTGTGAACAGGCTTATAAGAGGTCGGTGGTCAGTTATTGCTATGAATTTTCTTCCATAGAGGTATGGTCGAAAGTGATTTATTGCCCAATGAATAGCTAATAACTCCTTTTCTATAATGGGCTTGTTTAATTCATGCTTGTTTAATGTACGACTGGCATATGAAATTGGTAGATCTTTTCCAATTTCACCTGGGGATAGTATTGCCCCTACTGCGTAGTTTGATGCGTCTGTCGTAAGGATGAACTGTTTGTCAAAATCAGGGTACTGTAGAATGGGTGGATTTATCAGTTTATTTTTAAGCTCATTAATAGTCCATGGAAATGGTACTTTAACGTTGCAAAAATGCAGGACAAGGTTTTATTTTTGGGATATGTAGGGGGGGTCAATGTAAGCTTAAGTTTGAGTTTTCGGGATTCTAACCCCCCCCCCCCCCATTTGGCCGCCATCTTGAAAAACATGTGCAAATGGTTTTTCCACTATATCTCCGAAACGGTACATCTTCTCGAAAATTTGCAAGGACACTTTTTGTTTAGAATTAAATAATCTACAATTTATTATTATTTTGTGGTAAAATGAATAATTAAGAAGTTATAAGCCTTAGAACACAAAAATTAGTCACAATATTTTCTTTTAAAGGCTATAACTTTTTTTCCTTCAACTTTAACAAAAAAATAATAGCAAGTTTTTTGTAGAGGGTTTCATTAGGAATAATTTTCATTCATTACTTTTTTAATTTCATTCACTACGAAGGGTTTTACAGCGCCCCGAAGGTATGAAAGTGACAGATTTTCTGAATATTTTATTACAATTTTACCTCCTAGAAATTAGCAATAACAGCTAGCAAGTAATAATAATGAATGAATGACTATACGTTATGAGAAATGCCGATGTTTGAGTAATGTAATAAAATTGTTTCGCATTTTTTGCGGGTTTTTATTGCTGTTGTGCCATGTTTTATAAGGTACGATATGGTTTAAAATGAAATTCTTTGAATAATAACATGCGTTACTCCAATTTTTTAAAATAATTTGTTTTAGGGCTGCACAAAAAAGTGCTTTATTCAGTTATGTTAACTATCTAGCAAAATATGGACGTATTCAGTTTGTGATAAAAGTTGGAGTTATCTTATTCTTATTTCAAAATTGTTATTTCATTTTGAGCTTTCTTAAATTTATATATTTGTATATTGCAATTACACTGAACGTCATTTATGCCTTGATTTTTTACATTTTTTGGTACTAAATTGTTTAGAGCCGCTGCAAGAAACCCGCTGAATTTCATCTGGCAACTCAAATGGTCTAACTAAAGGCCCAACTATAATGCACGTAAGAAACGCACGTCATCTAGGCGCTCGTATGGAAAACAATGTTTTCGGCCATATTGGACGCACGTCGTTCATGTGTTGTTTCGTTAAAGTTTCGTTAAACGCAAGAATGCGAACCCAACCGCACTCGACGTATGTTTTGTGAGGTTATGTACAATTGTTGTTTGTTTTAAAATAGTTTCTTGTTTGTTTTGTTTGTTTTAAAATAAAAAAAATGGAAAATTTAGAAGCGGCTGTGAAAGATTGATGAGAAGCTAATAGAGGCTGTTAGTTCTCACAAACTCGTGTACGATAAACGCATTCAGGTTTTAAAAATAAAATTGCCCGAGACAATGCTTGGGCAACAATTGCAGCCGACTTAGGGAAAACAGGTAAAACAACTGGTACAAGGTGTTAATATAAGATTGTTATTACTTTTGATTTTTAGCGAAGGAATGTGAAACCAGATGGAAAAACCTCCGCGAAAGGTATGGGCGAGAAGTGCGGAAGCTATTAATACCCTCCGGGAGTGGTGCTTGCCACAGCGAACCATGGATTCACATGGAGAGGATGGGCTTTTTAAAAGACCATATGCAGAGTAGAAGGTATACATCAGAATAGAAAAACATATGTATCAATTTGATTTGTAATTTTTGTAGAACGATACAGAACCCGTCCTGTACTCCAGAGACTGCTAACACCGCCGACAACCCAGAAAACAATGTTCCATCTATGCAATCAACAGCGAAGAGAAAGGACACCTCCGAACTCCTGTGTTCCCGAGTAAATGATCACTTGGATTCACTGCTGGAACCAGAAACTTCAACTGTCGCCCACTGTAGACGATTCCTTTTGGACTTTAATAAAAACCCTGATGAGCGATTTGCCACTTAATGTGCAGGACGACTTGCGATCTAAATTTTTTAATATAGTTATGGAGGAAAGACAAAAACATATTTTTTTTTAAAGACTGAAATTTATCATGTAATTTAAGTTTAGTTAATGCTGTTGTTGAATTCTGATGCGTTATTTTTTAATTTTAAGCAAATGAAATATGGACTGTTACGTTTATGAATTTTTTTTTTTTGATATTTGGATTTTTTTCCATTAATTTTAAGCAAACGATATGTGATCGAAAGTTTTTTTTATTATGAAAACGTTGAATTATACAGGGTGTCCCACATAAACTTACAAAGCGGCCGGCTGCTCATAGGAAATTGCCCAAGCTTTCCAATTTTAAAAAAAAAATATTGGTTTATCACGTATTTTTTGGAGAAAAAGGTGGTTTTAGTTGAAATTTTAGTGAAAAAATAACAAAATGTTGACTTTGGCGATTCATAACTTCAAAAGTTGGTAAGATAGGACCATTGTTTTTACCGTTGTAGATAGGTGGAGGAGTTCTGCGTGCACTGGTACCATAACCATGAAAATAGGTTATACGGTTACAAAAATACAGGATGATATGTAAAACTTTAGCAAAAAAACTTCAAAACGCCCTAGCGGCTAAACCGTTACGATTTCCCCTCCCCCACCCACACAATTTTTTGTTCGTCTATCCAAGACCTATCCACAGCCGGCCGCTTTGTAAGTTTATGTGGGACACCCTGTATAAGTAGAAGAATTTTAAGATATTTTTTTTTTTTTTTTTTTTTTTGATTTTTTGATCTGTAATTTTAAGAAAACTAAATGTGATAGTTTTTGTTTAAAGAAGTAATAAAAACTCAAGCAGTACCTTAAATCAGTTTTATTTATTTCAATTTATATTTATTAACAAAGGTGCTTAAATCATCCCTGAGGTTATATGCAGCGCGATCGCCAAATAAATGAGAGTGGCGTGTTGCTTCAAAGGAAGAAACATTACCGGTCATTTCTCGTCTCCACAGGCCTTCATGTCTGTTTCCATTCTCGTCCTCCCAGTCTACATAGCATGGTGGTAAGTATGTCTTTGATGCTTCTGTCTTAAGTCGCAAAAAATTGTGCAAAGCGACACACGCCAAAACAACAGTATCTGCATTCTCAGGATAAAGATTAAGTGTGTTTAACAGCACACGCCAACGAGTGACCAGAATGCCAAAAGCGTTTTCGATAACCCTCCTCGCCCTGGAGAGACGAGTATTAAAATAATCCTTCTCGTTTGAAAGTTGTTTCCCAGGGTATGGCCTCATTAAATGAGGTGTTAACGGAAATGCATTGTCCCCCACAAAATAATAAGGGAAACTTTCATTCCCAAAAGGCAAAGGCTTTGGCGTAGGCAATGGCTACTGATTATTTAGTAGCCTTTTGCCAAAAGAGCTTTCTCGTAGTACACCTGCAATAAATAACATTCACGTAAAGATACATATTACTAAATTATAGATATACCTCCATCGCTGTTGCCACCGTATGCCCCAAGATTTACGTATGTGAATATGTAATTGGCATCTGAAACTGCCAACAACACTATGCTAAAGAAATGTTTGTAGTTATAGTATTGCGCTACGGAGTTTGGAGGACATTTCAAAGCAATATGCTTGCCATCTATGGCTCCTACGCAGTTTGGCATATTCCACTGCTCCCAAAATTCCTCAGCAATCTGTACAAAATCTTCTTCTGTTGGTTCCAAGACGTCTGTTTTGGACAAAACATCCCAAATTATGCGAGATGTTTCCAAAATAATCTGGCGAACCGTTTCCTTCCCCAATTTCCAGCTCCATGCCAATGACTGCATAGAGTTTCCTTGTGTTAGGTATCTGTGAAAATATAACGATAATCATATATATTGTAAACAAACAATGGAAAAGTGTATTAAATTAACATCATACTCACAATAGTGTTAAAGCAAAGCGATGCTCAGGTGATATAGGTTCACGGATGGAACTTTTACTCAGATAAGGAATGAGTGTAATTAACAACTCATTGAATACCGGTACCGTCATCCGCGTATGAATGAAAAATTGTTCTTGGTCCACCGCCTTCATTTGCAAAAGAACCTTTTGGAAATAGCCACTAGAATTTCTGTTTAAATTTAATTCGCGCACAGCACAGGATCTTTTTTTTCTGTGTAATATATTCTGCATTTCTTTTAAATCTTTTAAAATACGGAGAGTTAACAAAAATTTTGTAATTGATTTAAGCTTCCTGGTCAATGAATAATATTCAAGCATTTTAATAATTTTAAACTTTGACGTATCTCCCAATACGCAAACCAATTAGTCGGTTTTGCGTTTGACGAAATTTACGCACGTCGATTGACGTGCGTTTCTTACGTGCGTTATAGTTGGGCCTTAACACATACGAAAAGTTAACCCACGGCGACGGTCAACACGAGCGAGACGGATAATTCAATTTACAATGGGAAGGAATAGGAAGCAGCACTTTGGTTGGTTGGTTTTGCCATTGGAGATTAGGCATTATTTGCCGATTTCATTTGCAGTTGCTTTAAAGAGACTGCTTTGTTGCACAGATTATGATCAAATTGTTGACTTATAAAACTGTTTTCGAACACTTGACGCAATCGTCAAAATTTTGCTTGAACACTTGATTCAAATCAAAAGCCAGTCATTGACATTTTCGAAAACTGCCTTAGCCTATGCTTGCTCGTATAAGGTGTGGTTAGCTCTATCTAACTTCCATATTAATATGTGCAGCAGCAGGAGTGCCAATAGGTAGTGGGAGCCACAAAATTTTGCAATCCACGAAGGCATTCCTTTGTCGTGGAGATAGAAGAGCTGGGCAAGTTGGTTATGGGAGCAGTCTATTTATAAGTGGCGCTGTTAAAAGTCTGGTATTCTGGTATCGATTCTTCAATTCTGCATTCTCGCAATCTTTCCGCTTGCTTAACCCCTCTCCTGTTTTATTGCCTTGGTTTTTGATGTTGTCAGCTAATGAGTCAGCTAATTGTTGCTCGGTAATTGGGTGAGTTTTGTGTCACTTGCGTGCCTGTTCTTGATGAAGCAATTCGTTTTTCACCTACTGCTGACTGCTTTATTTTTGATTTGTTTGGTTGTTTATTGTGATATTGACGCAATCGGTCACTTTATTTTAAAGTTGGAGTAACCGGCCAAATTGGGCTACCACTTCATAAGGTAAAGCTCCTTTGCCTTAACTGTGGCCTTAACCTCTAGCTAGGTGTTGCACCGCGACTACTTGTAGACTCTAAAATTATATCCTTTTTGCCAATAAACAAATATTAAGGTATATTACAGTATATCATAATATATGTGAGCCTCTGTGATTCAATGTAATTTATTATCCTTTCTATGAAGCATTATTTCCCGGTTATCACATTGTTGATTTACCAATAGTACAGAGATTTAATTTTTAGTCAGCTCATTATGGGGATCTCTATGCTCTATTGCAGGTCGTCGTTCTTCATCTTATAATTTCTGTTGGTGCCTAACTACAAATTGATTGGACTATAAGCAAATCGCGAAAATCATACCAAAAAGAAAAAGGGTTTATATATAGTAAGTCTTCGGCAAACCTTTGGAATGATCAAATAAAAGTTCACTCACTTTCTTTCGACTATGGGTTCAAATTTTCGGTCCGATCCAATACAATAGTTAGAACCGATTACCGGTTCAGATAGTAGGATTCCAGTAAAAACAGTTTAAAAAAACTAAAAAATACGCTTCTTTATTAAAAGTATAGTTATAGTTTTTGAATTCGGCCGCTATCTTGGAGTCGCCATCTGTTGTTTTTTTTTTGAAAATGGTCAGATTGCAGATTGATTGGAAGAAACTAATATAAAGCGTATACAAATAGCCTGAGACATGCCCGCAAAAATACTGAATGTTCCAGTGAAAGTCCCATCCCAATCGGATTAGCCGTTTCCGAGATTAGCCCGGACAAACAGACAGACAAACATAAAGACATACAGACAGACAAAAATTTAAAAAATACGGGTTCAGTGTGGATAATCGTCGTTTTTTAAAATATCCTCGCAAAATCGGATTGATTATTCAGGTTTTTTTTTTTTTTTTCTTACACCTTCAAAACAGATATAACGTTGGTAATCTCCGAGACCCTCACCACCCCTATCGCTTTTAGATCGCGTTTTCGTGTTTTTGGCGCGAAAGTTTTCAGTCTTAAATAACTGACGCCTTTCAGATGTCCTTGTGAACCGACCCCATCCCCAACGGCGAGTTAATATGAGCTTCGCAAGTCATGCCTCCAGTCGGTACAGAGGACGCTATTGGTTTTGTGATACCTTGCGGTTATATACTGAGATAAAATAGTCATTCCACTGTTGGCGTGCTATACGGACAACTACATCCTTTCCAGATGAAAGACATCTTCAGCTTGCTCACGCTTCCGCTGTGTTTCAAAGAATGCCATTATTCCACCCGATTCTGACTCAATCAGAGTACCACTTATGTGGCCTTAGTTAGAACCTAGGGCCGATGAAGACTTTATTAAAGTCACGCATACTCCTCCCGCTATGGAGAGGACTAAGAAAATCTAACCATCTGAGAATTGGCAGCCCAGCTCTGCTTCTAAACTTTTTGTTTTTCAGGATACCCGCCATCAAATGCTCACGAGGCCAAGACAACCCTGTCAGACGTTTGCCTAGGATTTCATGACTAGACCGCTAATCTTAAGACTTGTTGGCGTAACCAGCCACAGGTAAGACGCATTTGTAGGAAACGCATGGTGTAAGGGACAACCAGGTCCGAACAACGGCTGCTGACGAGCGCGTTTGGCCGAAGAGGTATATACAACGGAGATCATATATTGAAACAAAGCTTGGATATAGAATGCCGACCCAGAGTAGGAAAGTTCAGGAGGTCTTTGCCTCTTGGTAGCACAGCATGGAGTGTGAGTAAGCCAATGGCACCTGGGCCACATGATAAAGCCCGGCTAGCACCGTCGGTAGAGCATGAGACTCTGATCAGGGAGGGGGTCGAGACACACGGCGTTGTTCAGCCAGCCGTTTTTTTCGAAATCTGTTCATAAGCGCT
The DNA here is from genome assembly GCA_949987705.1 of Thereva unica. Taxonomy (NCBI): domain Eukaryota; kingdom Metazoa; phylum Arthropoda; class Insecta; order Diptera; family Therevidae; genus Thereva; species Thereva unica. The sequence continues at coordinate 81,742,225 of OX465282.1, forward strand.
TCAGTTATCAGCATAAACATAAATGTCAGAGATAATCAAACAATACAAGAAATACAGGAACAACAAAAAGTTACTAGCTCCAGTTTTAGAAAGAAGAAAAAAACAAAAACAATACTTTTAATGCATTTCTTCTCATTGCCCATATTCCACAGACAGCTGAGATTTGTATACTCGAAATAAGTCTGGCGTTTTTGAAGAAACAAAGGGAACGACGAACGCCGACTTTTGGTTGGCTAACATAGATCCCGTGTTTTTTTGGTTTTGTATGAAATTTTTTCGATAGTCGGAAGTCAGATCTTTGAGTTCGATGTGGATAGTGGTGCGTTGTGTTAAACATCCTCGCAAAATACGGATTGATTATTCAGGGGTTTTGCTGTTGGATATTACCACATGCAGCAAGGCATATAGTGTAGTTGAAATTTATATAAATATAATGGGAGTGTCTGTCTGTGATTTCAAAATAATTGTGTTTTTCTAAGTTCATATGGTTATTTACATACATATAATTTAAACAAAAGCAAGTATTTTTAAAATTTTGGTCTGGCTGTGTGTCTGTATGCCTGTGTGTCTGTCTATTTGGTCGCGCTAATCTCGGAATCGGCTAATCCGAGTGAGATGGGACTTTTTTTGCGGGCGTGTTTTAGGCTATGTGTATACGCTTTATATTAGCTTCTTCTGTATGTATGTATGTATAGAGACAAATATTGCAACTTGATTTTGACCCGATTCCATATAACCGATCAACTTTAAAATTTACACATATGTTTAGTTCGCGTGACAATGCAATCTGACCATTTTGTAAAAAATCCAGATGGAGATTCTAAGATGGCGGCTGAATTTCGCAATGGTACTCCTCGACGCTCGTTATGGGTATCAAATGAAAGGGTATGAAAAGTAGAATACAATTAGTCATTCCAAATTCATAATGGCGGCCAATACAAAATGGCGAGTTACTTTTTCCTTACAACCCACTCGATATTGGTATCAAATGGGGCGCTAGCGAAAAGCTCCGGTGTTAACAAAATAAGGATATATGTAAACAGTACCAAGGCTTTTTTAAATTTCGAAAGGTAGGCTGGGTTCATATACTGACTGGACCAATACAAAATTTATACTCAAACTTATTTTTTACTTTTTAGTCAATCTATATAAATATAATTGGAGTTTCTGGCTGTGTGATTTCAAAATAATTATGTTTTTCTAAGTTCATATGCTTAATTAATTCTTTATTAATGTTAACTGTAAATTTACGTTAGTAAGACTACGGTTACAGTACTTGCATTTGGGGTTATATATTAATTGCTTGACATAATTAATATATTTTTAATTATATTATTGCCTAATATCTACATTATTCTCGATTGCTTTTAGACTCAGCTTCTCGTAATACCTGAAGTAAATTGGGTTGTTGGATAATACTTCTTTAGTTTATCTAGATTAAATTGTTTGAATTATGTGTTTATGATGTGCTTGCACATTTCCCCCCCTCTTGGTCTTGGGTGTTAGACTATAGGATGCGTTGGCTGTGTTACAATAACAACACTCACAATGATTATTTGTTATAATAATACTCACAATAATTATTTTTTGCACAATTCTGTTTTTATTTTTTCTTAGCTTTGATTATTTTGTATCTATTGATGTTTCTTGAATTCACACCAAATTAAAATTGAGTCACATAAAACTGTACAAGTTATAATAAAAAAACTTCGCACTTCCACCAAAAATTTTTATATTTCTTCGTACATATTTCTTTTGACGTATTTATATTGTCTTATACTAGAATGAAACGTAAATTTAACAATTTTTAGTTAATTATAGAACAGAACTAGCTTAAGTTATATTTTTTTGAACATTGATTATATTATTAGTAGTTTTATCTAAACGAACTTGACAGAACAAATCAGGGAATGTAACTCTAACCACAGAATTAACATTAAACTTGTCAAAATTAATCATGGAATGTAACGATAATCACAAAATTAACATTAGACCTGTCAAAATTAATCATGGAATGTAATTGTAACCACAAAATTAACATTAAACTCAATTTAAACGTATTTGTCCGAGACCCGCCGTCGTGATTCAAACAATACTCTCTTTTCCAAGAAGTCGGTCGCGCCGCCGTGAAAATTCGATTTCGACTCTTTTGTCCGCCCGCCAGGAATGAAAGTTAAGACAATACTCATCGATCTTAAAAATTGATCGCGCTTTAGTTACCTAAAGCTTTCTTTTCGAAAAATCCTTCGGTTGCATTTTTCTTCCGGGCCTTCAACCTTGGTGCAAAAGTCACCTGCTGGTGCTTGACCCAAGGCTAAGGTCGCCGGCCGGAAAAACGCACACGTCGGCTTTTCTCTAAGTGCCCTGCAACTGGCGCAATCTGCTTAGAGTCCATTCAAAAGGCGGGGGGGGGGGGTGTTCCAAAATAACACCGTTAAGAAAATCGAACCGTGAAGGTTTTTGGGGTCGCTGATCACGAAAATCGAGGTCCCGTGGTCCTAAAATTAGGACGTCACCCCTAAAAATGCAAAAAACACCGCTTTTTAGGGGGTTTTCGCGATTATTTCAGTAATAATGAAAACTAATGCGATGAAATGCACTTTTTTTAAATATTTATTTGCGAAAGTGGTTGATTTATACTAAATTAAGGCGAACTTAATGGTAAGGGGTACTCCTAAAGGGTTGAAAGTACCCCTAAATTGGCGAAAAATGGAAAAAATTGTAAAAAAAATTTTCCCCAAGTTTATGCTTCAAACTCGATTGTGGGCGTACTGTCAGGCAAAAATAAATTATTTTCAACCCTTAAGGGGTTAAAACTACCCCTACAATATAGTTCATTGAAAACTAAGGGGGGGTGTTCCAAAATAATACCGTTAAGAAAATCGAATCCTAAAGGTTTTTGAGGTCGCTGATCACGAAAATCGAGGTCCCGCTAGAATTTGAAGCATAAACTTGAAATCGAATTTGAAGCATAAACTTGAAAAAAAAAAAAAATGTTTTCATTTTTTGCTATTTTTCGCCAATTTAGGGGTACTTTCAACGCTTTAGGAGTACCCCTTACCATTAAGTTCGCCTTAAGTTAGTATAAATCAACCACCTTCGCAAATAAATATTAAAAAAAGTGCATTTCATCGCATTAGTTTTCATTATTACTGAAATAATCGCGAAAACCCCCTAAAAAGGGGTGTTTTTTGCATTTTTAGGGGTGACGCCCTAATTTTGGGACCACGGGACCTCGATTTTCGTGATCAGCGATCCCAAAAACGTTTAGAGTTCGATTTTCTTAACGGTGTTATTTTGGAACACCATAACGCGCATTTTGAATGGACTATTCCGAGCATTTAATATCTTTCGCAAGTCAAATTGCGCTAAATTTCTGTTGCCAATTTCCTTTGGCGTTTCAGGTTGCACCTGGATGTTGTGCAAGGGTCGTTTACCGGCCCCGTGCACTTTTTTTTGTACATAACATTCCTTCCCCCCTGAAGCAAGAGAATCGCCGCGAGGTAATGTGAGGGAGCGATTCTCGTACCATGGTAGTTTAGTGGTGCGAGGGGGTTGTTTTGATTCGTTAGTGGGAAAACTTCTGTTTATTGTTGTGTTCAACCTGGTGTTTTATGTCAGCTATGGTTGATACACAGGGCTGCAAGGTTTTTTTCTTTTCAGTCCAATAGTCATATCCCAAGTATTTTGTCGCGCTGAATCCGAATCCGTTGGCCAAATTGCCCTATCACGTCAGGATTTTGAGCAATCCTAACCTAAAAGTGCCAAAAAGCGAGTTTTTTGCACTTTTGCGCGTTAAATATCTCAAAACTATGGAATGATAGGGCAATCGACGATTTTTATCGATTTCGCGCCAAGAAGTTTTTCTTTTCAGTATTACAAAAAAAGTTTTTTTTTTTTTTTCAAATTTCACGCTTTCGACATGGTTTTCTTTAGATTTTGGCATGCTGAAAACGATCCCGTTATCCGATTTGCCCTATCATTCCATAGCTTTGAGATATTTAACGTGCAAAAGTGCAAAAAACACAATTTTTGGCACTTTTAGGTTAGGATTGCTCAAAATCCTGACGTGATAGGGCAATTTGGCCAACGGATTCGGATTCAGCGCGAAAAAAATACTTAGGATACGACTATTAAATTGAAAAAAAAATGACCCGTTTTTTGCAGGCCTGTGTAATTTTTGGTTACGTGTGTGTATTTTCTGGGGCGTTTTTTTGTTATCCCGGGTTTTCGGTTGCAATTGTGTCTTATAAAGAAAAGTTTTTGTTTTTTGTGTTTTTGAGTGGCTTTCGAAGTTTTTAAGTTTTATAATTGTTATTCATTCTTGGTTGGATTATTTACCGACATGGAGTAAGTACCTTTTTCTCTCCTCTTCTCCTTTCTTTTTTGTTATATTTGTTTTTTCTTTGTTGTAGTTGTTAATAATTCAATAATTTTTTATATTTTTATTTATTAATTTTTTTTTTTTTAGTTTTGATCGCCTTTGTGCACTGATGGCAGAGATTACTCAGCGTGTTCGGGATTTGGCAGTGGACGTGGCGTCCGCCCGGATGCTACTGATGGCTCCGGATCCCGACGTCGCTGGGTCTGTGCGAGCGGATTCGACGTCGACTCGGATGGGAATTGTGCGTTCCAGCCGGTCTTGTCTTCGTTGTGGGTCTAGGGCTCATTTTGTGCAGAGCTGCCCCTTCCCGCTGGGTCCCCGTCGGCGCCGCCGCAACAGGATGTGGAGTCAAGAAGCTGCTGTGGCGCAGAGTACAACTAAATCGAGTTCTGTTGAGGAGGACGAGCAGGGAGAAGGGGGTGGTCGCGCGAGCGTGTCCTCCTTCGTCACTGCTCTGGAGTAAGCCGTTTTTTTATGTTTCCATCAATAAATGTGCTTAATTTCTAATTTTGTGTTTTTATTTATTTTTGTTTATTTATTTATTTATTTTTTTTGTTTTCTTCTTTTACTTATTTGGTGTTTCGTTCTACTTTGGTGGGTTGTTGTTCATTTGGGGATGATTAGATATCTTCGGATAAATTTTTCTTTTTTTTTTCAGTTCTTAATTTGTTCGGAGATGATAAGATATCTCCGGATAAGTTTTTCTTGATTCTCAGTTTTTAATTCGCTCGGAGATGATAAGATATCTCCGGATGACTTTTTTCTTGATTTTCAGTTTTTCTACTTCGTTCTACTCGCTCGCTCTGTATGCTATAGACGGGTTATAGGTATGATGAGGGACTGTCTAAAGGGAAATTAAGTAAACTCTACTTCACTTACTTATTATTGCTTCTATTTATGTTATGTCTTACTTATTTGCCATGTTTTACTACACTACTTTACTTACTGACTATCGTTATTATTTCTCTTTTTATTTATTTTATGTGTTATTTTTATTGTTATGTTTCAGACTACTTGGAGGGAGGCGCTCCTGGGTAGAGTCTGTGATCGGATTAATGGCTTAGGTATCGCTACGGATTGGTTATCCTCCTTGTTGTCGTGTAATTCTGTGTCCCTCTGTAGGTTGTTATTTTGGTTGTCCTGCATTCCTGAGTTTTGGGGGTCGGTCCTTTCTTTAGCCATGGCCCGATATGGTAGATTAGGTACCCCAGAACGGCTAGTATGGTTATTCCACTTAGTGTGACGGAGGTGGTCGACAGTATGTGTGTGTGTTTTTGCGTTACGCGATCAGGTTGGGCGTTTATTGATTCGAGTGATCTGGCGCTTTCTTGCAATATTTTGTTCGCTTCGTCCCCAGTTATCAATTTTATGTCATCTATGTTGGCGTTTATTTGTCTATTTGGTATTTCTAGGCTGAAATTTGTGGTCCCGACGCTTGAGAAGTATGGCCGTTGATCCAGGTTATATGTTTCCTTCGACTGGTTTGTGTATATTAGTGTTTTATCTTTTACTCGAACCTGACATGGTTCGTTTATTGTCAGGACCCCTTGTTTGGCTACCTTTAGTGTGTGAGTCATTTTGTTGCATGTAATACGGAATGTCACCGGCGCGCTTAAAGCGTATAACCATGTATTGGGTCTTGCCAGGCTTATGAGGGTATTAGTCGGTGGGTCCTGAATCCTTACTGGGCATTGTACTTTCTCTTCTGCAGGATCGTATAGTAGCTTAATTGCGCATTCCTGGGTATCGGGATAATATATAAGTCCTTAGTGATCCTACATCCTACGACTGGTCTTTAGGGTCCCCTGTAATTTTTTGAAAGTCTTTGACATCTACTGCAGTGAATAGTGCGAATTGTTGTGATTTGATTTCGGACGCTATGTGTGTGTGAATAGTTGATTACTGGGATTACCGTATGTCCGGTGTTGGATAGCGTGGGGAAGCACCTTATTTGATAATAAGACATTCTAGGCATGTTGAAAATTGGCAACGTTATTTTTACCACCAACTTGTCTCTGATCATATGGGTATATAGCTTCGTTGTTTGTTGGAGTATCGGTAGGCACTTTTCGCACTCGAGATAAGTCTGACGATACGTTTTGTGTAGTGTTTCCGGGGATACTAGTAGGTGGTGGAGTCTATTGTTTTGACTGGTTAGTATTATTTCTAACAGTGTGCTTTGCCTGGATTCTATCTCTACTAATTGGAACAGGAGGTTGGTTACCAGTCCCTGACGTAATTGATCCTTTTCCTTGCCTTCTATTGCGTTATTTAGGGCTCGTATCTGTTCCGTGATCCTATATTGTTGGTCTAGGAGGGTTGTTAGGGGTGCCTGGATCTTCCGGAGTGTGTTATTGACCACTGTTATGTGTAGTTTTTCTAGGTCCGCGAGGGCCTTTTGGTTCGACTCCAGTTCTCCTACCCGGCTGTATATCTCCCGTTCATTGTTTTCGTCCATGGTACCGATCAAGTAGTGTAGGGCGTGACCAATGCCATCGAATATAGACCTGCTGGTTCGACTCTTGGGTTGCATTTCTTGGATGGTGTGGGTGCGCTTTTTTATGTGTTCCAGTATCGAGTGGATGTGTGCCTGTTGAGCGCCGCATAGTGGTAGTATCGTTTCGTTACACAGTTGTTTGGCGGTTTGTCCCGCCTGTTCTACCAAGGTTGTTTGGGTTTCTAGTTCTTGAAGGTCGACCTCTGTGATAATGTTCCACACATCGTGATATAGCCATAGCTCTCCTAAATATTCGTAGATTACCCCAGTCGCGTTGATTGGCGAGAACGTGTATGGGGGTACGTTTTGGTCGGCTAGCGTTGCTTGTAGAAGCAATAGTGTTATCAGCGTCCTCATTTTGCGCTGTAACGAGAATGTAGTTAGGGAATTAGTTCGGTTGTGCTAGGAGTTGTGTGGTAGTAGGGTTTGGTCCTGCTTAGTCTGTCTAGTTACTGTGTATTGTTGTATGCAGGACCAGTTTTACTCCGACTAAGGTTGTGCTTCATGAAACGGTTTTAGACGGTTGTTGTGAACCGTTACTTGCTTCTTATTTATCTTAATTGTGGGGTTTACTGGGCTTGGGACAGCGGTCACTGTGTAGGGTCCTATCCATATTTGGGACAATTTGTTCTTGCGTGCCTCGTTGTGTAGAAGGACCTTGTCTCCTATGTGTAGTGTTAAAGGCTGCGCCTTCCCATCATAGTATCTTTTGGAGCGGTTTTTACTGACGAGTAGATTCTTACGTGCCAGTGCATATGATTTTTGTAGTTTATACCGGAGTTGATGATAATAACTCTCGTGATTGTATATTTTGGCTCCGGCTCTCGTTTTAGATTGGATGGGACGTCGGCTGTGAAGCCGTAAAGGCAGTCCATCGGGATTAACTTAGTCCCTTCGTGTAAAACAAGTATCGCGAATTCGCAACAGAAAGAAAAAAAATTAATAAACACCAAATAAAAAGAAATCAAACTTTATTTATTCAATTTCACTAAATTTTTATAAGACAGATTTATTCCTCGACGGTTATCAACTAACTAACTTAATTAATTCATTTTTCAGTTTTCATAACTTTTCCAAATCGAATATTAAAATGATTATCATGCATTTCCGGCCATGCTTCGAGCAAAGCGAGAAGCATGATCGAAGTTGGTTGAACTTACTTGATTTTTAGCAAATGGATCATTTTACGTTTCCGGTCATGGGTTGAACGAAGTTCAAGTCGTGACCTTAAATAATTATGAATTTCTTTTAAAAGTGCTGAAAAGCCAAAAAGCAATTTGCGAAATTTGGATATGATGAAATTTTGAGGGAAAATAATTGACTTAAGAAAGTCGGAATGTTGGATATATTACTCCCCCCTCCTTAAGTTTGATATCCTCCTGGGCATCATTTTGCTTTTTAGATACTATGAATGTTAAATTATTCGATTTGGATTTTACATAATAATAAATGATACAAATAGCTAATACTACTAAAAGTACTACAATTAACAGGTAATTTATTGTTTTGTTTTCCAACGATACATATTTGACTCCTTCTATTTCTTTTATATTCTTTATTGTTTTTAAATTTAGTTCCTTAAGAGTTGTTATTTTGCTAACATTACTAATATTTGAATAATTGGGAAGGATAATATGTTGAAAGTGATTTACTTGTGAATTTTTAAATTTTGTTTCTCCTATTTCTACTGTAGGTACAGTTTTTATATATTATTACATAGTTTTGATTTAATTTATACTCTATATTATCGCAAGTGTTCTTTAGTTTGAGATCTATGGCATTTTTAATTACTATTATATTCGGTCCTAACTCATCTATTTCCAATTCATCATTCTTTACTTTTTGACAATTTTGAAAATTTTTATTAACAAGATTTCGAGTACAATCATTTGTTGGTTTTAATGCTATAAAATAATTTTGATTATCATCTATATAATTTTTATTCTTATAAACTATTATATTTTTCTCTTCAATTAGAATTTCTTCCTTCTCTACATTTGGAATAGGGACTAATCTATACTTCTTTGCTAACTCTACATCGAACCTAGGGATGGATATCACGAATACTAACCTTGAGTTTATTTGTAGTAGGGAACTTTTGATTTCTCTCATCTTGGATATGTCGATGTTATAGGAGTTTATTTCTTCGGGGGTCAGGAAGGATCTGCCCATTATGTTATATCGGGCGAAGATGACGTTGTCTTGGATCTTGTCAATTTCGTCATTGAGTATATTTAGGTTCGTTAGTATTTGAAGGAAGTGTAATTGTTTTATGGCGTCTCTATCGACACGAATGGAATTCTTTAGGAATTTGTTCGTTAACTCTTGATTTTTATTAATTCTCTCCTTTAAGGTCTCTAAGTTCGATTGAATATCATTGTTAATCTTAATTTGTTTCTTCATATTAGTGATAGCGTTATAGTTATTGGTTTCAATGGCTTTCAGACGGGACTCTATTTCTTTCCTATCTTCCTCGTCCATCGTACCAAAGGCCCATTTAAAAACTGTCCCCCCTAAGTTTATTAAGCCTCTCCTCTGTCTGTGAGGTAAAATGGTCTCTATATTGTGTTTAGTTCTGCCAGTTAATGTCTTGAGTTGTCTCAGTATGGTTTCATCATCTGGTTGTTGGAATGTGTAATTTATGCTGGTTTCGATATGTGTCTGATTTCATTTATGTCTACGATGTGTAATATTTTGTCGTATCCTTCTATTATTTGTAGGTTATCCAGTTTTATTAGTGTGAAACCTGCCTGGGTGTCCAGTCTGTTTATGTTGATTGTTGCTTCTGTCAGTCCCGTCATTAACGTCAGTATCACGAGAATTACCTGTAAAATATTTAAATTTTCGTTTTATACGACAAGGATGAATCTTTCGGTTTCTTGTATCATATAAATTGTTATCGCGAAATTTCGTTTCTATCTTAACATATCGAGGTTCCGCCTTATGCCTCTCAGTTTTTGGATTTTGAACTAAAATTTCTTTGGGCCTGTGTGAATTGCGACTAAATAGATGACTAAACTAAATTTTGCAGTTTTTGTCGTTAATGAAGGGTATTGCTGTGTGAATTCACTATATGACTAAATTCAATTGACAATAATTTTTACTTTTATAATTTATAGTAAATGCTTTTTATACAGTAAGCACCTAAATATATGGATGTAGAAGATATAATTATTGACAACAATCTATTATTTCTCCGCTTTGTTTTCAGTTGAATTGAGCTATTTTGAAACAAATTCAAAATCAATTTAGTCAACTGTCAAAAAATTTAGTCTCCTCGCCAAAAGACTAAATACTGTATTACCGACACTAAATTTTAGTCATTGAATTCACACAGGCCCCCTATCATAATTTACTCTATAATCCTGCCTATTTTCATTTAATTTTTTTATAGTTTCTATTTTCCTGTTAAGCATTCTATCTCTGATTTTTTCTATATCTAATACCTTACCAAGTAAAAAATCATTTGGTCTTCGTTGTGTCGTAGAGTGGATTGTATTGTTGTAGCTCTCTACTGCTTTCAATACTCTCTCTTCCGGGGTCAATTTAACTTTTTCGGCTCCAAAAATTCTTAAATGCTCGTTTAGTGTTCCATGAGCCCTTTCTATGTCTGCATTACCTGTATGTGATCGCGGAGATGTAAGGTGGATTTCTATATCTTCTGATCTACAGAAATCTCGCATATTCAGGCTATCGAACTCATTATCCAACACAAGCTTCTTCGGCTTTCCGAATAATGAAAGTCTAAGTCTTAGTTTCTCTATTATTGAGATGCTGTTTCTATCGTTAAGCTTCAGAGCCGTCAGATGTTTGGTAAATTTATCAACAGTTGTTAAGAATACTTCTTTATGGCAATAAAAGAGGTCAACGTGAATTATTTCATTAGGAGCATTGGGGGTTTCTGTGAGATTGATTTTGTGTTTTACTGGATGCCTATCGTACTTAGCTAAATTGCATGTCTTACAGTTATTATGGTATTTGTGTATTAGCAGTTTGAGTTTGGGGTAAAAATACTCGTTCTTTAATTCTTCGTAATTCTCATTCATTCCTCGATGGTTGGTCCTCCTATGAACATCCTCTATAAGTTTAACCATCTCTTCCTCGCTTTCTATGTCCTTTGGGTTATACTTACATTTGACAAACCTGATGCTCTTTTCGTTGCTGAATAATTTGATTAGGATCTTCTGCAATACGTTATATTTTGTGTCCTCTAAATTCGAATAAATCCCCGTTACGCCTTTTGTTATCTCCCTTCTCAATAAGTCGTTTAAGTAAGTTTCGTCGTATAACTCATCTTCTGTAATAATTAACTTCTTGTACCTTTTGTATTTTACAATTGTTTCTTTTCCCTTTCTTTCTACTAGGTGTATTTGACTGTAATACTTGTTTACTATACTTTCGATTGACGGGATATGGTCATTTTGGTCCTCGACGCCACTGTGGATCGTAGCTTGATCATTGTCTGAATCTCCTATTTCCAATTTATTTATTAGGTTAGTGTCGCTATTAATTCTACTCAAAAAGTCTGCGACCTTATTGTCTTTCCCTTTTAAATATTCTATGTCGAAGTCGAACTCGTTCAATTTGATCCTCCACCTCTGTAATTTCGAATTGGGTTCTTTAAGAGAATTCAACCAGGCTAAAGGTTGATGGTCTGTTCTTATTGTGAATTTTTGCCCAAAGAGGTAGGGTCGGAAATACTTGGTCCAGACTATGGCCAAAAGTTCTTTCTCTATTGTAGAGTATTTCTTTTCGTGCTCATTTAATGTTCGGCTTTTTTTTTATGTGGCAGGGCTAAACTCAGGAATCACCCTTTGTACTACCAGTCCGTCATGTCGTTTGTCACGTCATGGTGCAATGTCTAGCAGCAAGCTTAGTACGGGGGGGGGGGAATAGGTTAAGGGTTATGGGGGAGTGGGGGGAATAGGTTAAGGGTTATGGGGGTGTGAAGGGGTGTTGAAGAAGGTGGCGATGAACCCTGCGTTTGAACTCTTGGATGTTGTAGGAGCTCGGAAATACTGACTGAGAGAGATTATTCCACAGTCGAGTTGAGTGCGTGAAAGGGGGAGTTGTAGGTAAAGGGAATGAGACGAGTGGGCTAATCTGGTGTTGCGGTTATAAGATTGCCGTGGAGGCAGGAGAGCGTTTATTTCGGAGGAACAGTCGCTATAATAGTAGCGATAAAATTTTGTTAGTGCTGCTACATTCCTACGGGGGCTCAAGGGGTCGATGGTGGAGCAGGCGGTGTCGTCATCAATTAATTTAAGGGCCTTTTTTTGGACCTTATCTAACCATACCAAGGTGGTTATCGACGCGCCGCCCCAGACGAGGAAGTTATATTCGAAAAGAGGCCGAATGTAGGATTTATAAATAACAGCGCGGGCCGATGGCTGGAGGAGGAACTTGCACCTCTTAAGAAATCCCAAGCACTGGGATGCTTGTTTGGCGATTTGGAATATGTGGTCATTCCATCGCAAGTCTTTGGCTAATGTCACGCCTAAGATGTGTAGGGATGGGTCGGCCTTTAGTTCCACGCCATCCACTGACAAGAATGGTGAGGTGTTGATCTTCTTCTTGGATATAAGACAGTACTTGGTTTTGGAGGGGTTGAATTCGACACGATTCTTTGTTCCCCACTCTAGAATAAGTTCAATGTCGTTATTAATAGAGTTGGACATTACTTCACGATCATCAAGACAGGATCTGGCATGAGTCTGTCTTGAATCGTAGCTGTAAGAGTAACGCAGGGTACCGTCGTCAGCGAAGCTGAGAAGTGGGTTGGAGGGGATTGAAAGTAGATCATTTATAAAGATAATAAATAGGGCTGGTGATAAAATTGACCCTTGGGGGACCCCCGCAGAGATAGGGTGGGGTTCAGATTTGATGCCATCCAATACTACCTTAATTGAACGGCCGGAAAGGAAATTCTCAATCCATTTCCGTAAAAGTGAGTCGATTCCAATAGCTTTGAGTTTAGCTAACAAGGCTAAGTGCCAAACTCTATCAAAAGCCTTGGAGATATCCAAAGCAACCAGACTGGATTCACCTGATCCATGCAAACTTCGGCTGAGGTGTTCTGTAAGACAAACTAAAAGATCGCCAGTGGATCTTCTGTGTCGGAAGCAAAGCAAATCGGATGGTTATCTTGAGATAGAACAACGCCAATCGCGAATTGGCTGGCATCGGTGGTAAGAGTGAATCTCTTCCTGAAATCGGGGTATCTCAAGACAGGATATTCAGTTATAAGCCTTTTAAGTTTTTCAAAAGCTGTTTCGTCGATCTTTTTGTCTTTCTTTAAGAAATATGTCATCGGCTGTGCTACTTTGGCGTAGTCCTTGATGAACTTCCTGTAGTAGCCTGTGACACCGAGAAAGCTTTCAATAGCTTTTTTTGTTTTTGGCAGTTTGAGTTTCTTGATGGTCTCGATCTTCTGCTCGTTGGGTTTAATCCCCTCTCTTGTTAGGACATGGCCTAAATATTCTGTTTCTCTAGCAAGGAATTTGCACTTATCGATTTGAATTTTGAGGTTGTGATTTCGTAGCCTATCAAAGATTTTATGAATTGAATCAACATGCTCTTGTAGGGAGGTACTAATATAAGTATATCATCGAGATATACTACACAGATTCGATTGATAAGATCTCTAAGGACGTAATTAATTAATCTTTGGAACGTCGCTGGGGCGGGCGTTTTTCAGTCCGAACGGCATTCGTACAAATTCGTAGTGTCCTTGAGGCGTGGAAAATGCTGTTTTAGCTCTATCTTTCTCGTCGACAAGTATCTGATGGAAACCCTTAGCGAGATCTAAGGTGGTAAAATATTGGGCTCTGCCTAATTTATCGAAAATGGATTCGATATTAGGTATCGGGAACTTGTCGCTAACTTAAGTCTCATATTTTCTGGAAAAATATTTTTGTTCAAGATGGAGGTTGCGGCACTGGTATCGATCAAAGAATTTAATTTCTTTCTATGAACTGTTAACTCTACTATGGGTAATGTACTGTCTGAGGACGCAAATGAAAATTTTCTTGAATTTCGTTATGATCTACCTCCATTGGTTCTGGGGCAATAAAATTCCTGTCGTTATTTCTATTCTGAGTGTTATTCTGGTGATAGTTACCAGAGTTCCTGAATCTACCACTGTCATTTCTAAAATAATTGTTGTTTCTAAAATCGCCATTATTCCTAAAATTATTATTTCTGAAATTGTTATGGTGGTGATTATTATTTTGACGGGTAGTTTGCTGACCCGAGTATCTAGTAGGACTATTATTTGGCGGGTTATGGAAATTATTTCTCGGGGAATGGATTTTATTTCTTGAATGGTTATGGGAGAGGTTTTTGTCTCTGGAATCGGGATTTGAGTCTAATACTGTTTGTAGTAATTCGTGATATGCTTCTTCTAGGGTCTTCACATTTTTTATTCTAAGGTACATACTATCTGATCGTGGGAGTTTATGAAGAAATTTCTCTAAAACGCTTTTCTCATTATTATCTGGTTTAAACTCATTTGATTTATCACTATCCAATGTGTATTTTAAATTTAATTTGTCTAAGATTACAGTTAATTCTTTATAGTATTGACTTACATTAAAATACCGGATGCTGTCGGCTTTTTCTTTGAGCTTCAAGTAGGTTTCTTGAGCTCCAAAGGATTTAATTAGCTGCGATTTAACTGCTTCCCAAGTTGTAGTCCGGTGCATTAATTTCCTAATTGACGTTGCTGCGTCTCCCTGTAGTTTTGTGATGAGGATTCTGAATAAGTATCTCTTTGCTGCTTCGTCGTTTGTCATCGCAATCAATGTCTCCACTTCCTGGATAAAGTGGCATAGTTCGCAGCTCCCGTCTCCTTTAAACACTGGCACGGCTCTGGCCTCGTTTATCAGCTCCTTCAGCCCTATTGTAGCTAACGCCATTGTGAGTTTGTTGAACGTCGTTTTATTTATCCCAGGTGAACTAAATGTTTTCCAATTGGTTGCACAAAATCGAACCACCACCAATGAACTAGATGTTCAAATAATTATAAAAGTTTAACTGTCACAAGTAGGGTTGCCAGGTCCAAAAATAAAAAGGCCGGACACGGCGTTACATTTAGCCGGACATTTTGCCCCAAAAGCCGGACTACCCATTTTAAATAGAAATAGAGTCAGTTAAGTATTTTCAACGGTTTATTAATAATATAGTATCAAAATAAATTAAAAATTCTTCATTAATCAAAATAAAAAAATCATATATTTTTCTTGGACGGAAAACTGGTCATTTCATTAGACTTTTGTATTACTTCTTTATACACAATCTGTGTTAATATTTTTCGTTTGAACCCACTTTGTCAAGAACGTTATTTTTCTTGGAAATCATTTCATAAAATTCCTGACAAGATAATTTCAAATTACACAACAGCAACATCATCTTTGAGATTGTGTCTGTATGCAATTTATTGCGTTCCTTTGTCCATTGGGCGTTTATGTAAGAGAACACCCTTTCGACGTTGGCATTATGGCCTGGAATCGCAAAGTAATATTCTGCCAATTTCAATAATTCCGAATAAAATTCTTCATTATCCTGTAATTTGAAATAAGCTGTCCACTTTTCATGTGCCAAAAGCTTCTTAAAGGCAAAGTCATCTTTTTTTTGTTGCAAAAATTTCGTGAAAATTTGCCACTGATCGAAGAATTTACTGTCATCCAACTGGACGTTTTTTCTAGACAAAAAATCAATAGTTTCTGCAGCTTGTTGCCACGTTGGGACATCATCTAGTGTCATCCAATGAAAGTGCTTTAATTGGGTGCTAAATTCAGAGGTCCAGGATTCTAAGTAATCTTTGGCAATTATGTACATATTCCTCATGTTTGCTCTAAATTCTTCCACTTGATTTGGACGTGTCTTTAATAATCGATTTAAAACTCCCATAACTTTGTTTGGACAAAAGTTTTGCTCCAACCTTTCAGTGATGTTATATACGATTTGTGAACATTGGTCGATTACTTCATTGACAGAAATATCTGAAGTTTCAGTGTATTTGATTCGGCTTTGGTATACGGCCATAAAAGAATGCAAGAGCCATAAATAACACTCGGAGAAGTCATTCTCGAAAAAGTCTTTTAATGGTCTAGATGGATTAGGTAATGAAAGAAAGTATGCCTTTAATGGTTCGTACATTTGCAAAAGTCTCTCTATAGCGGGATACAGAGATAGCCATCTAGTCTTTGAATGGTAAAGCATCTGTTTGAAATGCACTTCCAACTCGATGCATACATTTTTTAAAGCTTTTGTTCGTACTGTAAAGCTGGCAAAATGGTTGTGTATTTGCTTAACAATACTGTCGATAGAAATGGGTAAAGAGTCATTAGCGTGATGTACAGAATTACTGAAGATGTGCGCAATGCATCCATCTCCGATCATATTGTCGTTTTTAGTGACTGATTTCAGTAAACTATAAACATTGTTGGTTCCACCTCTGTCTCTGCCGGCAAAGTTAGCATTCGTGTTGTCCGCGGAAAATGCTATTAATTTTTTTAACAAATTTTTCTCAATCATATTACTATGTATGTAATTTGATATGGTTTCAGCAGTCTCGTTGGGTAGGGCCTGTAGGTCTATTAAGTGAACTTGAATTCCCTCCTTTTTAGGATTAAAATATTGAATAAGAAGAGGAAAAAGCTTAGTAGCACCATGATTACTACCGTCTGTGGCGACGCTTATGTATCGTATTTTCGAAACCTCTTCTAATATTTGCTCTAGTGCAAATTGTGCTAAAACGTTTTTCAAAATAGGTTCAGCGTTTGTGCGAGAACACGTTACATCTCTAGCGATTTTCGAATCTGGGTAGATACACTTACCAAGTGGAGCTGTACAGTCTAGTGACTTAAAAGATTCGTGATGTTTAATGGTATGGTAAACTAAAGTAGCTTCTGTGGCATGAACGCTTCGTTTCAAACTTAAGGCCGCGTTTGACTCCATAAAGGTATCTATTTTCGAAGTAGTAGCTGTACTACGAAACTTCAATGTGTGTTTATCAGTTTTTAAATGCTTTTCTAAATCAGCTTTACCTTTATGAGCAATGGAAATTACTTGGTCACAAATAATACATTTTGCTTCCCATGGCTCATTCCCAGATTTGAACATTTTATATTGTTTTTGTAAAGTATCAGAAAATAGGCATTTTCTCTTCGACATAGTTAAAACTGCAAGAAAATCGTATAAGAAATCAGTATAATGTATTTACAGTAAGACGAGAGAACAAACTTTAACCATGTACTTTTATTTTTGTAGTTTAGCAATAATCAGGACAGAGAAAATTACAAATAAAATCTTACCAAAAATAAGGTGTACCGGCTGCCGCTAAATTTACTAATAAAACGAAGAAAAGCGCCTGCGCGACACGGTTTCTTAACTCCTAACGATGGCACAACTAATAAAAGAACTTGTATAGATAGACAAAACCTCTAAAAATTTCACTAAAAAATCTCTTAAAAAGAACTTTTCACTTTGGCACTTAAAAAGAACTTTTCACTTTGGTGGATGTGAAGGACAATGAATTTGATTTGATTTTGTGTAACTTATGTGTGAATTAGGGTACGAACAGTAGGCTGTGTAGCGGGTAAATTCAAAACAGACTTCAGATTAACAGCTACAGACTTCAATTTAAAGTCTGTAGCTAAATTCTGCATTGATGCGGCAGAGATGAATTTTTGAATTTACCCCAATGCAAAACAAAGCTTAAAGCTGCCTAAATCTTCGGCTCGAAACAAAAAAAAAATCAGTTACATAACCAGAGGCCTAAGGCTAAAATCCGGACAAAATCCGGACAGGCCGGACATGCATATATTTGTCCGCCACCACCGTAAAAAGCCGGACATTTCCGGCTAAATCCGGACACTTGGCAACCCTAGTCACAAGAGCTTTTGGTTTCACACCGAACGAACTAAATGTTCTCCAATCGGTCACTGTGTAAATTAAATGTTTACAATTTTTCTTGTCGCGATTCCGCGTTATTAAGATACCGACTAAACCTTTAATAAGGAATGGATTCGCTATATGGAAAACTGTCGGTATCCTACCGACTGCGCCAAACAAGTATCGCGAATTCGCAACAGAAAGAAAAAAAATTAATAAACACCAAATAAAAAGAAATCAAACTTTATTTATTCAACTCTGTTTTTAGTTAAATTTTTATAAGACAGATTTATTCCTCGACGGTTATCAACTAACTAACTTAATTAATTCATTTTTCAGTTTTCATAACTTTTCCAAATCGAATATTAAAATGATTTTCATGCATTTCCGGCCATGCTTCGAGCAAAGTTCGAAGCATGATCGAAGTTGGTTGAACTTACTTGATTTTTAGCAAATGGATCATTTTACGTTTGTCATGGGTTGAACGAAGTTCAAGTCGTGACCTTAAATAATTATGAATTTCTTTTAAAAGTGCTGAAAAGCCAAAAAGCAATTTGCGAAATTTGGATATGATGAAATTTTGAGGGAAAATAATTGACTTAAGAAACTCTGAATGTTGGCTATATGACTTGTACACTGTTGTTGTACACGAATGCTGGTGTCCTAAGGAAATTGTCCCAGTTTTGGAGGCTCTCGTCAACGAGGGTGCGTAGGTATTCCATTAAGGGCCTATGTGTGCGTTCAAGTGCTCCATTGGATTGTGGTTGGTACGCAGAGGTTTGGAGTTTCTTAACTCTTAACAGCTTACACACGCTTTTAAAAAGGTCACTCAGGAAGTTTGATCCCTTGTCGGTGACTATTTGTTTTGGTATGCGATAGCGCGTGACGATTTCGTCGAAGAAAATTTGTGCTACCGTTTGAGCTTCCCCATTGGGAATGGCATACCAATCGACGAATTTGGTTAGGTTATCCTGGAAGGCTAGGATGTACTTGTTTCCCGAATGTGTTTCTTCCAGGGGTCCTACTACATATGTCTAAATAGACTTTATCGAAGGGTTTTCAGCAATGTCCGTGATAACCATGGGCATTCGGAATTGTCTAGAGGCCTTCATGGTTTGGCATTTCTTGCTCCTTCTTATGTAGCGAGAGATATCGCGGAACATACGTCTCCACCAATATTTTTGGCGAATACGATTGTAGGTTTTCACGACTCCCTGGTGTCCACCAAAGGGGGAATCGTGGTAATCTTTTAAAATTGTGTTTATCTCCTCCTGACTGGTAGTGGCCTCAACTTTCTTCTTCCCTTTGAGGTTGTCTTTGGGAGGGTCTTCTGGGGTTTCATCTTCGATTTCAGGCTGTTGGGGCCCTTCCTCTGGGTGGGAGGCTTCTAGAGACGTAGTTCCTTTGTCCTTTTCGTCGTCTTTCTGCTTTTGCGCCTGTGCCCTTGTGATAATGTTGCATTGCTTGGGCGTCTCTCCTTGTTTTATTTGGAGGTGTTTTCCGGGTTGGTGAACTTGAGCTTCTACCGTGAAGGTTTTTGGCTCCTCTGCGAATTGTGGTATACGGCTGAGTGCATCAGCATTTGTATTATATTTTCCCGGTTTGTACTCGATAGTGTAGTCGTATTCCGACAGCTTGTGATGGAATCTCACTAGTCGAGTAGTTGGGTCTTTGACGTTGAATACGCCTTTGAGGGGTTTACGGTCCGTGTAGACCGTAAACTTCCGACCCAATAGATAACACCTGTAGTTTTTCACAGCCCAGACTATTGCCAGCAACTCTTTCTCAATGGTGGAGTAGTTGCGTTCTGCCTTGTTTAGAGTGCGGCTTGCGTAGGCAATAGGCTGGTCTTTTCCTACTTCTCCCTGAGAGAGCACTGCTCCGAGTGCCTCACTGCTCGCATCCGTTGTTAAGTTAAACGGCTTGTCGAAATCTGGATAGATTAGCAGTGGAGGGGATATTAAGTTATGTTTTATTTGTTGGAATGCGTCTTCACACTTTGGTGTCCAAGAAAATTTTACGCCTTTGCGCAGAAGGTTCGTTAGGGGTCGGACTATCTTGGAAAAATCTGGGACGAATTTTCGGTAGTAATTAGCAAGGCCTAAAAACGATTGCACTTGTCTGATAGTCCGTGGGGCAGGGAACTTCTGGACGCATTCTGTTTTGCGTGGGTCTGGCAGGGCTCCTTTTTCTGAGCAAACGTGACCCAAATAAACAACTTCTTTTCGGAGGAATTGGCACTTCTCTGGTTGTAATTTGAGGTTATTTTCCCTCAACCGGTCGAAGACTCTCCGAAGTTTAGTATTATGGTCCTCAAGGTTTTTACCGTAGATGACGATATCATCCAGGTAGACAAAACATTCGAGGCCTTGCAGGCCCGTGAGGACATAGTTCATGAGCCGTTGGAACGTAGCCGGGCTCCTTTTAGCCCGAAAGGCATACGTTTGAACTCATAGTGGCCGTAGTTTGTGCTGAAGGCTGTTTTAGCGCGATCTCGTGGTTCCACAAGTACTTGGTGGTAGCCACTGGCTAGGTCGAGGGTAGTGAATTATCTTGAATGACCGAGTTGGTCTAGAATGTCCTCGATTCGTGGCAACTACCCGCCACTTCTTCTCTCCATTAGGGCCAGCCTTTTTGGGGACCACAAATAAGGGTGAGTTCCATGGGCTCTTACTGGGTTGGACTATGTCGCTGTCCAACATTTCTTCTAATTGTTCGTTAATTACCTGCCTTTGTGTTTCGGCCAGTCTGTACATTTTTTGGTTAACAATTTGGTCATAGACCATTGGAATTTCATGGGAGATAGCTTCTGTATAAATGAGCTTATCTCCTTTTATGTGGAATATGTCTGCGTATTCGTGACATAGTTCCTTTATGGACCTCTTCTCTTCGGTCGTTAGTGGGTGGTCGAGGCTGAGTTCCTCGTCAACTTTTTTAATGCGTTGTGCACGCGCTAGGTCGTCCGGGTCTTCGTAGTCCGGGAATATGTGTCTGATTTGTAGTAAGTTGGCGGCTTCCTGGTCACTGCTCTTGTGACCCCGTTTTGATTTGACCCCTAGTTTTTTCTGCCATTTGCGGCTTGTTTTGAGCGGTGGGGTGCCGGTTTTAGTTACCGATCTTCCGCACTCACCGTTGTCTTTCTTGACAAAGAGCCTTGGGCTAGAACTTGCAGGGTTGGGATTGAGTGGTATTGTAGTGAAGCCATTTGTGGGGACGAGCGTTAGAGTTAGACTAGTTAGGGCTACTGGGTAGTCGTTAGCATTGAGGAGGCCAACAAATTTTTTTTTTTTTTTTTTATGTGGCGGTGCTAAGCTCAGGAGTCACCCTTTGTACTACTAGTCCGTCATGTCATTTGTCACGTCATGGTGCAATGTCTAGCAGTAAGCTTAGTACGGGGGAGGGATGAGGGGGGGGCATAGGTTCAGGATTAAAAGGTACGGGGGGGGTATTGAAGAAGGTGGTGATGAACCCTGCATTTGAACTCTTGGATGTTGTAGGAGTTCGGAAATACTGACTGCGAGAGGTTATTCCACAGCCGAGTTGTTCTATTAACAAACGAATTCATATCTTGTTGAGTGCGTGAAAAGGGTAGTTGCAGGTGAAGGGAATGAGACGAGTGGGCTAATCTGGTGTTGCGGGTATAAGATTGCCGTGGAGGCAGGAGAGCGTTTAACTCGGAGGAACAGTCACTGTGGTAGTAGCGATAAAATTTTGTCAGTGCTGCTACATTCCTACGGTGGCTCAGGGGGTCGATGGTGGAGCAGGCGGTGTCGTCATCAATTAACTTGAGCGCCCTTTTTTGCACCTTATCTAACCATGCCAAGGTGGTTATTGGGGCGCCGCCCCAAACGAGGGAGTTATATTCGAGAAGAGGCCGAATGTAGGATTTATAAATAACAGCACGGGCCGATGGCTGGAGGAGGAACTTGCACCTCTTAAGAAATCCCAAGCACTGAGATCCTTGTTTGGCGATTTGGAATATGTGGTCATTCCATCGCAAGTCTTTGGCTAAAGTCACGCCTAAGATGTGTAGGGATGGGTCGGCCTTTAGTACCACGTCATCCACTTTCAAGGATGGTGAGGTGTTGAACTTCTTTTTGGAGATAAGACAGTACTTGGTTTTGTCGGAGTTGAATTCAACACGATTCTTCTTTCCCCACTCTAGAATCAGCTTAATGTCGTTTATAATCGACTTGGACATTAGTTCGCGATCATCAAGACAGGATCTGGCATGAGTCTGTCTTGTATCGACGCTGTACGAGTAACGTAGAGTACCGTCGTCAGCGAAGCTGAGGAGTGGGTTGGAGGGGATTGAAAGAAGGTCATTTATAAATATGAGAAATAGGGCCGGTGATAAAATTGACCCCTGGGGGACCCCCGCAGAGATCGGGTGGGATGCGGATTTGACGCCATCCAATACTACTTTGATTGAACGGCCAAAAAGGAAACTCTTAATCCACTTCTGTAGAAGTGAGTCAACTCCAATAGCTTTGAGTTTAGCTAACAGGGCTGTGTGCCAAACTCTATCGAAAGCCTTGGAGATATCCAGAGCAACCAGACTAGACTCACCGGATTCATGCAGACTACGGCTGAGGTGTTCTGTAAGACAGACTAAAAGATCGCCAGTGGATCTTTTTTGTCGGAAGCCATACTGTCTGTCGTTTATGAGTAGGTTGGATTCTAGATATCCCATAAGCTTTTTGTTGATTATCGTCTCCATGGTTTTGGAGAGAATAGAAGTAATTGCTATTGGGCGGTAATTGGAGGGATCGCTGGAATCACCTTTTTTCGGTATGGGCTGAACGTGGGCAAGTTTCCAAGAGTCGGGATAAACTCCGGAGAAATATGACAGGGAAAATAATTTGCGCAGAGGTTTAGCCAAAGGTGAGGCGCATTGTTTTAAGACGATAGGGGGTATATTATCGGGTCCAGTGGATTTGTTGGCATCGAGCTCTTTTAGGCACCTGTACACCTCGCGAGTCCTGAAAAAAACCCTGTCCATTGAATGGGCGTTACGCTCGGAAACAGGGGGTAGCACATCAGTTTCGGGTAAAGAAGAATTCGAAGCGAACATAGATGCTAATAAATTGGCCTTGGATTTGCTGTCTGCTATTACCTTCTCATTGTGAATAAAGGAAGGGGTTGAAGTTGTAGTGAAATTCTTCTTGATGGAACTTACCAAGGACCAGAAGTTTTTGCTACCGGAGGTTGCATTTAGGAGTTTACGTTTACTACTCTTTGGTTTCCAGAAGATAAGAGGGCAGTCGCGAGGAATACTCCCTCGCAGGGCTCTTGAGCTTTACAGAGCATTTCTTCCTCTAAACTTAATGGTATTGGTACCACCATCTGAGGCCGGCCTGGGATACAAATAGATTCCGTTAGGATTACCTTTTGTCTTAGGTCTTCATTGGTCTCGAAACCGTTTAGGTTGTTATCTAACTTCGACCCATCTTGAGATTGGCAGCTTGTACTGCCTTCGGAGGGTACTTGGGAGACACCACCAGGGGTCGTCTCGGCTTCTACGATCTGGGACTCCCTGGTTTGGGTTTGCTCCTGCTGCTCTCTGGGTTTCGGTTTGGTGGCTTTGGTTTGTAATGGAAAGATAATTTCTTCCGGATTAATTTCCGTGCGAGGAAATCGTAATGTCTTGTTAGGATCCTCAACGTTGCAGTGCTGGGAGAGGAAGTCGTTTCCTAGAAGGCCATCTTTGGGAATGTCTGGCATGTTCTGCACTATTTGGAAAGTGCAAGGAATTGGGGTTTTCAATTTGAAGTTTCCTTGGCAACTTCCGAGAGTCTTGCCTTTACCGTATGGCGTTTCTAGCGTGCACTTTTGAGAAGGGTTTATGGTGATATTTTGTCGAAGCTTATTCTTTTTTAGTATTGTAACCTCAGAGCCTGTATCCACCACTAGTTGTGTTTTGCCGTTGAGGCTTATGTCGAGCGGAAGAGTTACTAGTGGGTTTGTACCAGTTGAGGCCTGAGGTCCCCCATTTGGTTTTTTGTTAGTGTCTAATGTCGGGCCGGGGGTATTTGGTCCGACTCTGGGAAGTTTCCCGATTGGGAGTTCTCCCATCGCTGCCTTTGTCGGCAGTGTTCTACCTGCTGGCCCCGCCTTCCGCAGAAATCGCATGTGTGGGGTATGTTGAATACTCGGCGATTGTTGTTGCTTACCTGGTTTTGATTGTGTGGCGGCTGTGAACGGGGCATTGACTGTTGATGATTAGTTTGCGGATAACCATTATTATATTGTGTAGGTCTACCGCCATTATTGTTGTTGGGGCGCTGTTCGGGGAAACGACTGTTATTAGGGAAGTTCGGTCGTGAGCCGTCTGGTGGGCGGCGACAATCCCGTGCATGGTGATTTGTCGTTCTGCAAATGGTGCAATAGAGAGTATTCTTCCTTTTAATACAATCTGCGTATGTGTGCCCCCTGTTTCGACAATAGCTACAGGTGACATTTGCCAACGGATTGCCTTGAGATTTTTGAGGCGTTGGCGTTAATTGTGTCACCTGAGATATTGTGGTAGTTGTGGTAGGGACTGGTATATTTGTTACACTCGGTTGTTGGGCAGGGGGAGATTGTAGTTCGTTAGGACGATGTCTTAATGTTTCCGTTATGGAATAAAAGTTAATAAAACATTCGCTTACCTTGGTGATCACACAATTTATTCGTTTTTATCAACACTGAACAACAACCCTTTAAAACACTTTTTTTTCTTTTTTTTTTTTTAATTAATTAATTTATATTCTTGTACACAGTATAAGATTGTTACACATGTATAGTTACAGGGTAGTTGTTTTTGGTATATTAGTAAAGCAAAGCTAGTGTTATGAACTTGCACACTACAATTGGAGAGTACTCAAGACGAGTCCCTTTTCGACTTTATGATTAATATTAACAATATCTTTCTTGTCACAAGCAAGTTGCTTTTTCGAACAATGATTGAACTTTACACACAAAACTATCTCTATTACTAAAATTATTACTCCAAGGACAAGCCTTAATGTTAAATGCACAGATTCAATTATTATAGGACTACTGCATACATAATTCACCTATTTGAATACCACAAATACACTTTTGCTATATATCGAAATAATTACAACCGAAAGCAAATATAAATAGAATTAATTACAAGCTACCGTCTTTAAAATAAAAACTACTGTGAATCAAATTAATCGAGACTAACAACAATTAACATTAATAACAGCCGAGATTAAAAATAACCGACATTAAGCGACATCGCCGCCGTTCAAATTCAAAATTCCACTCCTTATTATACAACGCGCCGCCGGTAAATGTTAAAATAAGACTTTTTTTATACTCGCACCGCCGTGAAAAAAGGTCTATCGATTGCACCGCCGCCGGTGAGGGTTTTTACAAGACTTTTTATAACGTAACGGGAAAACAACCGTCGCCGTGGAAAGTTTGATTAAGACTTATCGATCGATCACTCGATCAATCCTCATTTTCCCGAAACTTTTCTTTCGAAAATCTTCCGTTTGCATTTTTCTTCCGGGCCTTCAACCTTGGTGCAAAAGTCACCTGCTGGTGCTTGACCCAAGGCTGAGGTCGCTGGCCGGAAAAATGCATTCGTCAGATTTTTCTTTAAGTGGCCTGAAACTGGCGCAATTTGCTTACGAGCTTTATTTTTCTTCCGTTTATTTATTTCGCAAGGCAAATTGCGCTAATTATTTGTTGCCAATTTCCTTTGGCGTTTCAGGTTACACTTTCCCTGTATTATACATTTTCTGTTGGGATAGAAATATTGTTCTTTACTTATTTTGTATCTCTTAAAGATTGAGATTTCTGCTCCTGTATCGACGATGAAAGTGCATGTTGTTCCGCACACATCTACGTATGCCTTTACGTAATTTGCGTGAGCGATATTTATTGTGAATATTCTGAGAATTCGTTCGCGTTCTCCCCCAACCGGATGGTTTGTTCGTCTGGTTGGGGGTTTTGTAATTCCCCCGATTCTGTTACATATATTAATTCGATTTGTCCTAGGATTGTTTCTGAATGTATTCCTGTTGTTATCCCTTCTAGTGCTATTGTAATTATTATTCCTGTTGTTACTGTTATTTCTAAAATAGTTCGCCTGTCTATATCCATTTTGCTGGAACCTGAAGTTTCTCCCTGACCAATTTCTAAAGTTATTTGCGGGTGTCTGCCTGTTCCGGCGACACTGAAATAAAATCGCACCTGAAAAAGCCAAAAAAAATAGCTACAACAAACTCCTGAAAAGAAAACTAAAAACCGAAAGGGAATATTAAATAAAACCACAAAATTCACTATTTTCTTCATTTTATTTTTAAAAAATCAAAAACCTGCAAAAAACCCTGAAAACGAAATAAAATCAAAAAGGATAAATAAATAAAAACGCCAAATTTACTATTTCTTCTACTTTTATTGAATAAACAAACAAACTATGTACATAAATCTACAAAAAAATATACAAACAAAAACACACAAGTTCAAGGACAGCACTACACAAAAAACGACAACAGATTCATACCTGAAAATATAAAAAGGGTTATTAGAATACAAACTATTAAATCTACAAGTACTTACCTTTGAAACCTTTGTTGAAAACAATCCAAGGCGCTGAAGACACCAACAAGAAACCCATCAGAAAATCCCTTCAGAAAACACGCCAAAAGCCGTCGGCAAATCACAGTCTGTAAACAAAAAAGTATTAATTAAAAATCCAAAACAAGTCCCACAAAAGTACTCACCTGACAACCCCAATATGATAGTCGCGGGCTCCACCTCCTCGTCCATCCCCACTAGAAACCTAAAAATATTAACTAAAATTAGTAAATAAACTAAAATTAGAAGAAAACACTTACCATGCAAAAAAAGCCTCCATTTGACAGCCGTAAGAAAAACAAGAACAGCTGATTTCACAACACAAGTAAATAAGCCCGAAAATTCGAAACTATGTACTTCGAAAACGAAGCCCCCTACTACAGAATAGCCTCAACCATTATTCAAGGAGAAATAAATACCTACGACCAGACGGCGTTAAATCAGATTGCTTTTAATCTTTCTAGAGTCTTGAACTAGAAGATAAAATCTGTATTGAGGTTTTAGCAATAAAGCAATTTCAAAGCCTAAGTATCGAACTTAGCATTCTGGAAAGACAGAATTGAGGTCTTTTCCTAGTAAAGCCCGAATTAAAGACAGTTTTGAAGTCTTTAATACAGCAGTAACTTAATCACCAGAATTGATTTCAGCAGTTACTCTAACCAACCACAGAGGGACGAATTTGCGAAGAAACAAGGCAAAGCAGTCCAGTAAGCAGAAACCAGGCAGCAAGCAGCAACCAGGCAGCAAGCAGCAAGCAAATCCCAAGCGATTCCCAAGAAACGAAACCAGAGTGCAGCAACACAAAGGTTATTCCTGGCTGTTCTAATTGCAGAACACATCAGTCGAAACATCAATCATCACGCTGACAGATAGGTGGCGTTATTCATTTAAGTTACCAGAGCAAGCAATATTTTGGTAATTTTTATTTACAAAACAAATATGAAATTTCAAGTAATAAATAACAAATTAAAGATTGAATTGAATTATTTTGGCAATTTGTTGAATTTTTATTGAAGTTATATTTGAGAAAATCTAATAATTAATTGAAAATAAATAGTAATTTGATTGGTGGAAAAAGTTATCTTTTTATTGAATCACACCCTTCCGGCACCTTTTTTATTGAGTCAGAAATTAAATTGCTAATTCTGAACACTGCCCGTTGAAACTATTTCTGAATCTATTGGTCTGCTGTTTATTGTAATATAGTATCCTGTTTGTAGGTGGCTTATCTACTGCGACTGCCTTTGTTACCACTTCATTTAATGAGGCTAAATTTGTTGCCTTTAGTATGAGCGATGTTTCTGCGCTTTCAATATTATTTATTAACGTTTGTATTGAAAATTTTTCGGCTGTATCATTCGTCGCTACTTTTTCGGATATAAAAGCTCGTGTTAACAGGGATGAAAGGTCTTCAACTTGTTTAGAGTAGTCTGTTAGCTTCCTGCTCCCCTGTTTACAGTTTCGTAATTGAGCTAAGATTGCGTCGGATGATAATTTGACTGTAAATTTTTGTTGCAGCTTTTCTTTTATCTGGACTACTGTTGTTACTGTTGTCTCCTCCTCCTTGCCGTCATAGGTACGGAGTAAGGATGTGGCTGTTTTTATATCGAACGACATGGTTACTAGTTTTCTTTGGATTTCTATCCGTTCGTTTATGGCTATAACAGCTTTCTTTATTTCCGTGTACTTATTCCTTATTTCCTCTGTTTTCCGCCTTGGCTATTCTTCCTGTCTTTTCTTTTGCTTCTACGTAGAGTTCGTGCACCTGTTGTTCTTTCTTTGCTAATGTCCCGCTGGTATACGGTCGATTCGGGCTCTTTTTGAAATTTTCTAATACATTTTGCAGCTTTTCCTTTATTTCTGCAAGTCTTTTCATGTAATATTTTCAGAGTTTCTCCTTAGTTTAAAATTTGGGAAAATGGCACGAGATATTTTGTTAGCTCAGACATTTACTTGGACTGGGGTGTTTAAGTATCTTTTGCGGAGTCCTCGTCTGTGATTTATATAAACTTTGTAAATTATTTGTGCTATTTCGATTATCACTATTATGATTAGCAGTATTATTATTTCCTTGTTCTCGACTGTAACCGTATCTTCTATTTTTAAATTATTTACGATTTCCCCAGTATTTTCTGTGGGTTTACTATACTGTGCGCCCATTTTGGAGAATGCAGTTCAGGAAGTTCAAACACAGAAAAAAAAATTTGACAACAAAATACTTTACTTGTTTCCTTAAAAATTTTATATTAAAAAAAAAAATTGTATTTATTTATTTATTTACTTAGTTAAAATATCTCCAATTTTCCAGCCGCTCTTTATGTTATTATTTTTTTTATTTCTGATATTATACTTGTGATTAGTGCTGTACCTATTACTAATGTCAATATAATTACTACTATAAATAAAACTATTCTTTTTATGTCATACGCCTGCATTATTTATTATTTTATTGTGTTTATTTATTTATTTAATCATTTACTTATATATTGTTATTATTATTGTATATTATATATTTTTTTTTAAATCCGGGTGCGTATTTCCCTATGTGCCGTAATGTTTCCTCGTCTGTCATCTAGTGTTTTATCCTTTTTGTGCTGTTCTGTTCCTTTTTGGCTTAAGCCAGTGACTGCTGATACTTATTCTTTTCCTCCTGGGTGCTTGCTATCTCCAGTAGTTGAATGTATTTTCCAACCTCTCTACCTAGCCTGGCGTGTGCTCCTCCTCTTGGCTTCCTTTTTTTCTTCTTTTTGTGTTCTCCAGTCGCTTTCTGTATTCTTCGATCGTTAACCTACGGGGGCCTGCTGTTTTTTCAGTTGAAGATGTTGTGGTTGACGGCTGTAGTGTCGGCTTCTGAAGTATTGGCTGGTTTGTTTTGTATAGCGTCAATCCCTCGATGTTCCTTTCCGGGATGTTTTTCTCTAATGTTGTAAATATTCTCTGGAACGGAGCTTCAATCTCAGTTGTCACGGTCGCCATGTAGTAGTGCCTCGATTC
This sequence comes from Thereva unica, assembly GCA_949987705.1. NCBI lineage: Eukaryota > Metazoa > Arthropoda > Insecta > Diptera > Therevidae > Thereva > Thereva unica. Next base: position 81,771,591 of record OX465282.1, read on the forward strand.
TACCATGCTGGATATAGGAGTAGCAACAATGCTTAGCTCCTGAGGAGAGTAGCGAGGCTCGCTTTACTCTGGATTGTGGTGGAGTAGCTTAAAAGCACGACTCCGTTATGAATAATACTGTGTCTGATTGTTGAGTGTCGAGTGTCTTTATTGTAAAATTCTTATTCTATTTATACAAAAATTAATTACAAGTAATCTACATATAAAAATATATTTCCGCGTCTCCAACACCTGTCCATTTAATTTCATGACCCATATAATAAGCATTTTGTGTGTGCATGCATTTTCTTTGGACGGTATTGATTTGAGGTGCGTTCTTATTATGTAATTTATTTTGCTTACTTATATGACTGCATATTTACATATTTTTGAGGCATGTGATTACTGATTGATTTCATCACAATTTGTTGAATGCTGATTTAACGTTGATGTCTTTTGTGATATCCGATGTTAGTGTGTTCCTTCTGGTTTGGATAATGCAGCCTTGCTCGATTTGGATGATCGCCACACCATCTAATCCAAGCTCTTCGCGTTTGCCCTTACCTACATTTTATTGCTGCCATAGTTGGTTTTGTTTGCTATTAACAACCATGTATTTCGCATGTGCAAATACTTACAGATGACATGAGGGGTGTTCAACTTTTTCATTGTACAGGGGTATGGATACTGACGTTGATAGATTACGTCTATGATGCAGTTTGGATTCGTGTCAATGGTACTTACAACTGTTCGAGTGCAGAGCATTCGCTCTGCTTCTTGTGGTGTACATGCGGTGAATTCTCTTTCAGTCATCTCAAAGCAGGTTTGATCATTATAGTTTACCGCTAGTATGGGATTTGTTATTAGGGCGAGTATATACATACCGCTATTTGTCCGTTGAGGGGTTGGCGTAATTTGTAGCAGTGTATGTATATTGATTTATTTCAGAATGCCAGTCTCATCTACTGCTACTTCAATTTTTTGTGGGATTTGTATATGATTTCAAGACTTTATGGTAGTTTCGATGAAACGTAATTAATGATGTTGAGTAGTCCGCTGAGAGATAAAAACTCTAGTAATACTCCGTTTCCCAAAAATGCCTCAGTAAACCGAGTTTACAGGAATTCCAGTTCATCTATGAAGCTGGTTGCCAATTGGTATGCAGTTATTATGGGAATATCTGTTTTATTATTATCCACAGTAAAAAACCAACCTGGCATCATGATTATTTCTTCTAAACCCATATTTAGCTTTTTATTATACATGTTGAGTCTCTCAGTGGTTCTGGCTTCCGTTTTATTTATTGTCGCGATGGTGGATAGCATAATGTTGGATTGATGGAATGCTGCTTACTTAAGTGCTTGCTGATCCTTTTGTCTTCTTTTGGATTTTCTTGCAGACAATTTCAAACTGTGTGACAGTTTCATTTAATTGTGCAATAGTCCAGTCAAAATAGACGAAAAAACGCCATAATTGGAAGATAATTCCGAAGTTGCTGAAAATTGGAACAGCCGTTAAAAACATTATTATACGTAAGCTGTAGAGACTGCCACGCGATTGGGCGGCTGCAAACTTTTTTATTCAAGGTCAAAGGGTCAAAATATCATATATTTTTTGAACGGAGTCACTCAGGCTGCTATGTTTTACACCAAATTAAAGAATACACATTTACCTAAAAGATGAGCCTAATTAAGCTACTTTATGATAATTACTTTAGGAGTTATTCAAATTTCAGTAAATTTAAAAAAAAAAACAAAATTTTTTCCCCAATCACCCTGTATCTTAGTGGATAGTGGAGATAGCCGCCCTCTGTAGAACAATTTTTTTCTCCAAATATATCCAGGAATCACCTCTGAAAATATTAGCCACGTACTCCAACAAAGGATTTATTAAATTTCTGATGACCTTTACAAGTCGGGAATGATAGAATATGAGTATTTTAACTTATTAAAACGACAATATCTCAGAAATGGCAATTCCTACGAGAAAATGTATAATATACTTTTTTGTAGATAATCGCCTAATCTACAAACGTTGTAAACACAATTTTCTGATAAGACGTACGGTTTAGCAGATATTTGCAAAAAACTGATATTTTGACCTTTGACCTTGAATAAAAAAGTTTGCAGCCGCCCAATCGCGTGGCAGTCTCTACAGCTTACGTATAATAATGTTTTTAACGGCTGTTCCAATTTTCAGCAACTTCGGAATTATCTTCCAGTCAAACCTCTAATTTGACTGGACTACAATGTCTGATGTGATGTTTAAAGGATACTGAAGTTCAATACGAAGAGTTCCCCTCTGTACAAATGTTTTTCCTATATGTTCTACATACAGTCCGGGTTTAGGGTAATATTATAGGCTAGAATACAAACGTTTGTTTGCACATCGTGACTAAGAATAGGACTACGAATACCACCTTTTGCAAGAATATGGTTTATGAATTTGATTTGATGCTCTATTCTTATATCGCATCGATGATTTATGGCCCCTTTGGTTTTGACTTCATTGTTGACTTCACTTCTTCGTAAGATTTCTTGGCGAGTCGCTGTTTTTTGTGATGGCACTAAGTTGGCATATCCTGTTGTTGGTCGTGTTCGGATACTGCTGCTTCGTGATTTGGGAGCAATCTCGGCTTCTTTAATTTTTTGAAGGCATCTTCTCTTTTCCAGCTCAGGAGTCGCGTAGGTATCAGGAATATTTTCTTTTTCTAGAGGGTATTTGCAAGACTTGCTGGTGCATTTAGTAGGCTAGACCTCTTGGGTATAGGTAGAGGTGTTATATTTGTCATTCTGGATCGATTGTTGGGTTGATGCTACTGCTACTGTTACTGTTTTGATTGGCTTGCTGTGTTCTGAGATCTTTTCCTCACCATAAGATGTTTTAGTGTAGTATTTCATTTTGTGCGTAGGCTAACTAGTTGCTGTTTTTGTAAATAGGCCCACTGTATCTATGGAAACTATATCGAAAACTTTCATGGGTATTGTTGTAATTTCGAGTGGCTCTTTGTTATATTTTTGATGTTTGTTTTTCGTACAGGGCTTGTAATTATTTCTATAGATAACTATTGATTTTTTCATTCTTTTCCAACTATATATTTTTTTAGCTTTATATAGATTCCCAGGCGTCCTCCAGTAGGCGCCGAAAGAAAATTATGTAGTATTTAGTAAATTTTTGCTTTGTCTTCAATATATTTTTGTGGTTTGTATATCTTTCTATTTATAGTTTTTAGCACTCTCTTACCAAGGCTTTTAAATGCGGTTATATTAATCATTGAAAATATTTCACTTTCTACAAAAAGTTTCAGAATCGTTTATTTCTTTCGATTTCTATTAAAGATTTACTAATTGTTTATATTTTATTACTAGCTGGGACCCGGTGCGCCTACGCTGCACCCATAAGTCAATAGTAAACAATAAAAACCATCCATTGACTTAATATTTTTCGAGATATGAATTTTACACAGATGAAATGCCTCAAAGAACATGGGTCTTGCGTCGGCTGCCATGAATCGGTATATTGAGTCTACTGCATTGCTTATTGTATTCTACTTATCATACCCTTTAATTTGATACCCATGTTGAGGGTATACTACATTGCTTATTGTATTCTACTTATCATACCCTTTCATTTGATACCCATGTCGAGGTGGTTGTGAAGAAAGTGGTACCCCGCCCTCTTGAGACGGCCGCCATGGATCCTAAGATATATTTTGTATACTACATTGCTTATTGTATTCTACTTAACATACCCTTTCATTTGATACCCATGTTGAGGTGGTTGTGAAGAAAGTGGTAATCCGGCCTCTTGAGACGGCCGCCATGGATCTAAAGATATATTTTGTATACTACATTGCTTATTGTATTCTGCTTATCATACCCTTTCATTTGATACCCATGTCGAGGTGGTTGTGAAGAAAGTGGTACCCCGCCCTCTTGAGACGGCCGCCATGGATTTAAAGATATATTTTGTATACTACATTGCTTATTGTATTGTACTTAACATACCCTTTCATTTGATACCCATGTTGAGGTGGTTGTGAAGAAAGTGGTAATCCGGCCTCTTGAGACGGCCGCCATGGATCTAAAGATATATTTTGTATACTACATTGCTTATTGTATTCTACTTATCATACCCTTTCATTTGATTCCCATGTCGAGGTGGTTGTGAAGAAAGTGGTACACCGCCTTCTTGAGACGGCCGCCATGGATCATTTTAGTTTCAATATCGTCATGGCCTACCTATTGTTTGACAGCTGCGTAAATTTGAAATTTTCATTAAATGTAATGATTCAATTTAATGACAATTTTACATTTGTCAAACAATAGGTAGGCCATGAAGCTATTGAAACTAAAATGAAGTGAAAATTCCTAAAATTACCATTTTTTTGTTTTTTCAGGCAATTTTTTTAATTTTTCTCTCCGTAAGAACCATCCTCGTACTTCAACGAATATTCGAAAAAAAAAATTAGTCCAATAGGTCCAGCCGTTCTCGAGTTTTGCGCTTAGCAACACATTTAGCGATTCATTTTTATATTATAGATTTCTAAAGGACATCATTCACGTTCCATACATTTTTGGGCCAATTCTGAAAGTGCCGGCCAGAAAAAAAGCGTAATAAAATTTAAAACAGGTTTGGACTTGTTGTGCATTGTGACGCTTTGTCTGTGCGGCGCGTAGAGTATCAATGATGAAAATACTTAATACAGAATAGGAGAATACAGAGAAGGACATACACAGTATGAATAATTAAATATCAAATGTATGAAAATAACAACATCATAATAACATTTTTATTGTATTTTAAAAGTATATAACACCGTAACCAAAAGGCGCACAGATTTGGTGCCGTAGTCAAAAATTATAGGAATTGGGTGTTCTATCCGGATATTACACATTTTTATCCTGGCCGGCACTTTCAGTTTTTGGTCCAAAATGGGGAGATTACCTGGTTTTGTATATTTCATTCCGGGAAATATTTTTTGGAGATTTCTTAGTCACGCTATGTAACTTTTTACTTTCCTGGAGCAGCCCTAAGGCATTAACTTCTATGTAGCAGCTATACAAGAGTTAACTGCGAATAATATAATGGAGAGGCTCAAAAGCTTAACTCCTGGTTTTCTTAGAGAAGTTTTCGCTTTGCACTCAAAAGTCTATTTATCAACGACATCTATTCTATTCTATTCTAAGTATAATTGTCATTATTTCCACTGTAGTGTAACCTATTTACATTTTTACTCTATTGCAACATTCGGTCTGCATTATTTGTTTAAAAAAACACGAGCGATTTATATCTCCGAACCACGGACAGAGCAAAAAAAAAATAAATAAAATTGGATTTACCCTTTAATAGAAATTTTTTATTTTAAATTTATCAATGCTACCTAATTAATACAACAATTAATCAAACAAGAATTTTTAACAAAAATACTAATATTCGAAATTGAAATAAGTCAACTTTGCTATACGAACGCCAGCACAAGAGTGTCCAGCCAAATTATTGTTATGTTTTTTGGTTCTCCGCACGCAGAAATGAAACTCGACACTTCGAGTTCTTAATTTCCACTCACTGAGGCATCGACACTGTTAACTACAATAACTGTATCCCTTCTTCTTCTTCTTTGCTCCGTTAGCTCACGTTCCGAGCTATACGCCCCCGCAATGGATACGCTGCTGTCGGTGCCGCTTTAAAAAAAAGCGGTTGAGTTTCTTCTGGTCAATTCGGCAGGTCGACCACCCTCCTCCATTCACACCCTGGACTTGGGCGAAGTTAACTGGATGCCTATTGGTGGTAATGCATAGAACTGCTAGACCGATTACTATTATGATTGTAATGGTCGACATGCCCGAGAGCAAGGAGTATCGGTGAACTTTGAGCTCTCAATCTTGGTTGACTATCTTCCTTGACTCCTCCATCTGATCAGCTTCCTTCTGCGCTAAAATCTCTCTGTGGTTTTCAGGTATCACTCCTCTGGACCTTCGCGACCTCTGCTAAATTTCTTTTTAATAACTCATGTCGACCAAAGTGGTTTGTAATCCAGTCCGGTATTCTCCGATCGTTCATAGGGAATGTTGATTTTTTTTGCTGGTGACCTCACATGGTTGAATTCCTACATCTTTTAAACTCAAGTTGAACTGTGATTTCCGGCAATTTAAGTTGAATGTGGGGGTATCATTTATGCTATATAGCCATTGATTGCTGGCTACCATTTTTATGATCACCCTTCCCGATGCCGGGATTGCTGTATACTTACAGTTTGCTTCGGTGGTTTTGGAATGTTGTAACAATTCCACTCCGCATTCTGTACTGCTTGCCGTTAATATAGGGTTATCATGCTAGCATATTGCTATCGATGACGTTGAGTTAACAAGAAGTTTTATACATTTGTTGTATTCTTCATGAGTTAGCATTACGTAAGTCTCGTAGCCTCGGCAATATATTCGTTGCGGAGTTGTACCATTAAATCCCAGTTCTCGTCCATCTTGAATGGAAACGTGTATATCTTTTGAACATTGTATTGGACGGCGTCAGGAAGTGGTACTATCACTTTGACGAATAAGCTCTGTCCGTCTATGTACACAGATACTCGGGCTGCCTGGTGCAGAGGAAAGGAATCCTGAAAGATTGGGTTCTTTCTGTTTTCGGCTGGTAGCTTCTGCAAAATTGCTGCTATATTGTCCGCATTTATCAGGAACCGGTGTAGCTTGCTCTGATATAGATCGCTCGGTATGGAAAGTGCTAGTGCTTGTGGATTTTGTTGATGACTGCAACTAACTCGTACACCTTGTTTTTCATTTTCAAGGCGCTAGTCTCTATATTTGCACTTTGAGGGTAGTCGTAGAATGCTTTTTGTAGTTCCTTTAAGTTTCCTGCAACAAGATCCATGTCCAATGTTAAATTTTTAATTTGGCTATTGGGCTAGTGTGTCGAAATTGGAATTCATGACTGTGATTTGGTGCTTCAGTAGGTTGCAAGTTTCATTGTCTTGCTTGCCCAAATTGTCGAGCTGGGCGTACACTGCGTCTTTGTTGTCCATGGTACCGAATACCCATTTTATGAAGTTTCCTCCGAATTCCACAGCTCTTCTTGACTTGCGTGGGGTTAGCATGTGTGTGACACGTACATTATTATTTCGCAATATTTTCGAAATTCCGTTGGTTTCTTTGACTAGGATTTGACAGGCTTTCTGGAAAACGTAGCCTTATATCATCGTACATAGCTCTTGCAATTTCCTGTCTTAATTGTCTGCGATGTGTCCTGGAACAAGTGTGCCTTCCTAACGCTCTCGACACTGCTGGCGAGTTCTTCAGTTGGACTTCCTCATATAATGCAGAATCTCCGCTGACTGCTTGTATAAAGAAAGTCTTTATTCCTAACCTAATTATATTTTAACAATTCATTTTTCTTAGATTAATAGTTATTTATTATATTTGTGAAAAAGTTTAAGGCTGTTATTATGGATTTTGACAATTTTATTAATTTATCTTATAGTAGACGTTGTAGGCCTGTAAACCTTTAATAAAAAGGGAGAATTGTCTCAAAAGGGAGAATTGCCACTTTCTTCATAACCCCTTCGACTTGGGTATCAAATGAAAGGGTATGATAATTAGAATACAATCAGCAATATCGTATACTCAATATACCGTCTCAAGAGGGGGATTACCACTTTCTTCGAAACATACCAAATCAATTCTTTTTATTGGCTGTTATTGGCTTATGAGTGCAGCGAGGCGCAGCTAGTTATTTTATAATTTCAATTTTCATAAATTATTTCCTCCTCATTGAATTTCTTCGAATTTTGTCTGGAATATTGCTGATGGATTTTCGTTCGTTATTTTCATTTATTGCAGTATTGCAATAATTTGGTGGCGCGTGAAAGTTTGGGGGTTCTAGTGTGAGTAAATGTGAGAAATGGGCGCATGCATGGTGGAGGTCATCATGTTAAGGCGGAAGCCGTAACTCGCGCAACAAATTTTACAGCATAAGGAAATTTCAGTCAAACGAAAGAATATCTAAATTATGGGAAGAATTAAGGGCTAATCACCAATGAACTCGTGCTTGCAAGAAACAGACACAGAAAAAATAATTTTCTTTTTTTGAAAAATAGCAATACCAGTAAAGTAAAACAAAAAGTCTAAGCGAATATAAAAAAAATATATCATTGTAAGGACTTATATACTATTGTAAGGACTAGTTAGTAATGCTAGTAACTAAAAAAACTCACAATTCCACACCATAAAATAATCTCAAAAAAGAGAGAAGAGAATGAATAAAGAAAAATGTACATATGTATCTATACAAAAAATTAGAGATGCGCCGAATATGCTCCCATCATACTGGCCTCCAACCAATCTTCTAAAGTCCCTATTTTGGGCTAAGATAATAAATTTTTAACTCGAAATAAGTCAGCACTTATGTCCACATTTTTAAAAGCTAAAAACTGAAAACATAAAAAAACAGCATCTCATCGTTTCCCTAAAATTATAAAAGGTTACAGCATCTCATCTTTCCAATAAATTCCATCCCTAGAAATATAAGTAAAAGATTCTACACCCTTAAGTACCTACACTTTCACCCGAGAACCAATAAATTAAAACAACGGTCAATGCCATTGTTTACATTTTCCTTAGTTGGCAGAATTCGCCATAAATTTCAAAATACCCTTTCCCGTCACCTAAGCGAGTATCTTGGGTAATTAACCGACGCAAAGCCATGTGTGGAATAACAAAAAAAAAACCATATGAGGAAAGCATATAACCCATATTTTGATCGTGTACGATCACCCCCGCACAGTGGTCCCGCGCTCTAAGAAGGGCGGTCATATAAAGTAGATCTAAGAATTACCCTTGATATTGTGTGCTAACCTAAATAAAAGTGAATTTTGATGACAGATGAGGTAATTTACAACTAAAAGACAGTATATTTTTTATAAACAGACATTTTTATTCGTATAAAAAAGAATATAAAAATAAAAAATGTGAAAGGATGAAAAAGTTACTACTAAATACTATATAATAAATGCAAAATTTCAACTTATACATAGATTTTATTTATTTATTTTAACTTATGTATATATCTAACATATGCAACACCTCTCTAGATAATACAGATATCTTTTTACATGGCAGTTTTCGCAAACTTGATATAAAAGGATCAGAATTTAATAGAAGTCTGTGCAAAAGGTGGGTGTTCGTCAAAACTCGTGACATTTTACGAGTATTCTCTCGTCTAAACAATTTAATATTCTTATTGGATGACTCTGCAGCTTCTTCAGAGAGCTCACCTATTGAAAAAAGGGCAAAGTCAATCACCTCAGACCCGCGAATCAAAACTTTATGCACAGAAGCTGGTAAATTATACCAAGGATACTTTAACAAGCTTCTCAGCAGTTTGTAGAGCGTATTCTTTAAATTTATTCGTATTAATTTTGTAATCTGATGAAAAACATTGCAAGAAGTGACAACATCTTTCGATCAGTTCCTTATCAATCCCTGTAATTTCAGCTGAAATTGCAAAGTTTTGAAGAAATTTACACGCCATATTACCATCATTAAAGGTGCCACTTCATCCCTGATTTGGCTTGTGAGGTAAGCTTCTTCTTGCACAGAAAGCTCTTTTGTTTCTTTGAAAAATTGGATTCGAATGGGTCTACAAAATCTCGTGGATGAAGGGCGAGGATTTTTCCATATTAATCGATCAGGATCTGAGGTGTTTGATTTACAAACTAACTGTAGAGGAACATATGAAGTAACAAATAAATTTCCATCCTCGATACTTGAATCCGAAAAACTTTGTTTATATCCACTTTGTCCCGTGCTACCGTCAAAGCCCCACTTACCTATTAATAAAAAATCTTCACTAGAATTTGGAGAGGCTGCACTTCTTTTTGGGATTCAAGTATCCGAATAGTCATATGATCTAACAAAGATTGTATTTTAACTTTGGCCGATGATCCTGTTATCCGTTCGTCACAAGGATAACACCGCTTTTTCGAATCCAGTACCTACTTTTTGATATAAAGGCAAGACATTTTGAATTTTAGAGCGAATGAATTTTTTGAATAATAAATACTGATGTTTTGTTAACTTGGCATCTACAATAAAAGACAAAACCTCTTCGGTATTGAATTGTGAAAAAGTGGACCTTTCGGATTTATTTATTAACGCTTTAACTGCAGAGCCATCTACCTGAGATAAGCTAGTCAACCTGCGACGCTGCTGCAATCTGCAAAGTCTTTTCTGTACCGGTTTGCAGCACTACTACTGCCATTACTAGTGCATGGCATTGTATCAGTATTTTCAACAGGCTGCTTACCCCGTCAGCTGCACTTTTCTACAACATTGAGCCAGTCGCGATTCTTTTCGACAATCTTCAATTTTGATCGTTTAGCCTCCTTCCAAAATATAGATATCCTGGTGCAAATGAATTTCACACTGTTCAGCAGACTGTCGGAATCCACATTCTCGAAGTCCGGAATAGATTTTATCAACTCATGAAAGACTCTCTGAATCTTATGTGTTTTCGATATGCTCCCCTTTATCGAGATCCAAACGTCCAATAAATGCATTCGAGTAAATGTGCATTTATAAGAAGTATCTGGAAAAAATAAAAATATTTTTTAAATTAAAAAATCATTTGCAACATGTTCGTGGCGCTTAGGAGACTTTCGACGTACGGGTGCTACGTGTTACCTACAAGAGCTCAGAGCACTTTCGGGCACCTAGATTAGCTTTGATTAAAAACTTGAAACATTAAAGAACATATCGACGCAAAATACATGTCTAAAAAATTTTAAGAACTTAGTTAAAAGTTTACATAAAACTAGTGGGATGTTGTGCCTAGAGACTACCCACTAATTACGCTTTTTTCATGGTATTCTTTCTGTTGAATAACACTTCAGACTGGATGACAATATATTAAGTGGAGATTGATCCGCACTCACTTCCAACCCGCCGGATCTGGGAATCGAGGCCAATAACTCGAATGTGTCAAATTGAAAAAAAAGCACATCACACATGTAAACACTATATAAAACGAATCTAAACATTTTTCTTTGGATTGGAGGCAAATCTAATGTGATGCACTTTGCACAACAGAATTAGGTGTATTATTTTACTTAAACATACATGTATTATTGTTAAAAATTCGGCTTACCGCACCTTTTGTATTAATTTACACTTCAATGTAACTTTTTTTTTATTTTTAAAAAAAAATCACGCACGCACTTCACTTTTCTTTAAATGTAGAGCATCTACTGAAAAACATAGGCACCTGTTTATCCATAGCATATATGCACGTGCCGGCACACAAGTACCCTCACCTCGCAATGAGACCAACACCAATAATTACCCGCCAAAAATTTGAAAGAATTGATATATTTGAATTGCACCCCATCTATGACAAAGAATAGTGAACAATGGCAATATTACATTACTCTTCGTTTTACATGATTATCAATTTCCATAAAATATACAAAATACATTTCATAAATAATAGAAAATCTGTTGTCATAATTCAGTTGTTTACTTTCTTCGAAACTTTATACATATCTAGCATTGGAATACCTTTTTACGTAAGCATGAATAAATATGTTTATTGCCACATTCCTACAAGTTAGTGTTTGGAGTAATGGGAAGGCGCTAGATCGGGGTGCGAAAGGACCAGGGTTCGATTCTTGGTGATGGTGGCGTACTCTTTTTTAACCGACTTCCAAAAAAGAGGAGGTTACTCAATTCGACGTGTTATTTTGTAGTCCTGTTCATGCATAACTTTGTAATCCAATAACTTTTTTGCTTTTTTTGGTTCATTTGAAGGGGAAGTTTCCCACGGTGGTCCCGTTAAATTTTTTCGAAATTCTGATAACGGAGTTCGAAATTAGGCATAAAAACTGTTAAAATTAGTTCAACCTAAACATTTCATAGGCACCGAACAAATTACTTTATTGCTGCAAAACTGGAACAAGGTCGGTGGGAGAGTGCGTAGCACGTTAGATCCTCGATCCAGCGGCGCGTAGCGTTGCAGGTTCAAGCCCTCGTCGGGCAGATTGTTTTTTTTTCTCTTTTTATTCTTTCTGAAATGATTTGCGCACTTATGTAAATTCATCGTGGTAACCAATGAGAGGCCGCGATGAGTATTTTCGATTTCGATGTTCGTTTCTCTGCTAGGTAGGTGTGCACAGGTGTCGTGGCGAAGTGATCTGGATCAGTTTGTAGTGCGTTGTTTCGAGGTGAGGCATTAATCTTATTATCAAGATGTAGGAAAGTGTTGTGTTTCCTTTGGCATTTATGGCATGAGGAGGTTTTTGGGCAGTGACTTGTAGTGTGTGTATTCCCAAAACAGTTGCAGCATAGACCCTTGCATTGGGCTGGCATACACGGATCGTAATATCAACACCAAAAAACCGGTTTTTTATGATACTCTCGGCGTACATGGGTATTTATTTTACCGAGAGTAACTTTATTATCCCTACACGGAATATCTATGTGTGCACAACCCGACCGCGAATAACAAAGAGATATGTCAATATCAGACCCAAAGAAGAAGAAGATAAGAAGAAACATTTGTGCATGCGTTAGTTTTCACGCCAAAAATTGCTGTTCAAAAAGTTGCAACAACTTTCTCTCTTCCTTTTGCCCCTCTGTCCAGGAAATCGGTTTTTTAGTCTTGATGTTATGATGCGTGTATGCCACCCCATTGAGTGTAATTAAGACGCTGGTTAGGGCTAATTTTTATAAATTGTGGGCATTCACGAAATATGTGAAATTTGTTGCAAGGGCACTTTACTGTAGATCCCTTGAATATGTGGGATTGTTACTTGGTATGGTTGGGTTAAATGGACCTTGGTGCTGTCTGATTTACTGTCGAAATTGTTTTCGCGAGTAATATTTTTGCGCCCCCAATACATTCTAAGGTACGGAATCGTCTTTCAATGAAGTTCTTAAATTCGGTTATGGTGGGTAAAGCCAGTGGTGTTGTCGAGCCGGAACGCTCCGGAACGTCGTTCCGGTACTTCCTTTTTGGACAGGAACGCGTTCCGGAACTAAAGATGATTTCTGATAACGAGAATTGGCTGACGTATTGAAAAACAAAAAATTAAAAAGAATTGCTGATTTTTTTTCTAATTTTTGACGAATTTTTATATGTATTATCATAGACAAATAAAAGGAAAGATGTTCCATTTCAAATAAGAAAGGTGTGTACTTTCCTGATGAAAGAGCTTTCCTATTGCTGAGACAGCTGCACTATTAATTGAGAATATCCATTATTAACCATAAAGTATAATTTCCACTTCATATTTTTAAATTTGTTACTATTTTACATCTTGAAATCTTACAAAACGCAATAATTTTCATCTGAATCTTTACGAAAATTAAACATTTCCCAATCTGAAAAATAAACATATTGCGGAAATGCTTTTTGTAAATCAAAACGAAATCAAAATTCGCACAAAACAAACGGTTTTATTTACTTTTGCAAAGTAATAAAAACCGAAAAGTCTAACCTGAAAAAACAAAATTGTTACTGCCTCCAAATGTGCAAATAATTTTTGTCATTCAAACATAAATCAAACAGCTGTGTTCTTATTCAAATAGATTCCCGTTCGCGTTCCGGTAAAAAAAAATAGCACAACACTACTGAATCACACACACCTCAAACATACAAGCACATCTTGTGAGGCATGCAACAAATGATGCGAACACAACACCAAATCAGCAATTTAACCAGCCAGCCTGTAGTGGTACCGAACCAAATGATGTCCAAGCCTTCTGCACTAGGGAGGTATCACGTGCATTGCTGTCGACAGCCTTAGTACTGATAAAGGGAACAAACGGGAAACAACACACAATCAGATGTCTAGTGGATCCAGGATCAGAGTCATCTTTCCTAACCAAGAGCACCTGCAAACTACTAGGAGTACATTATAGTCCTGCTGACTGCAACATAATAGTCATGGGAGCAATTGCAACGGGAAGGTCTACAAAACAAACGAGGCTCACCCTACAATCACGCGTTGTTAAGGACTTCCTAATAACAGAAACACTTTTGGTAGTCAACAAAATCACAGACGCCTTACCTAGGTTTACGATATCACTACAGGAATGCAGCCACCTTCAGGATCTCGAACTAGCGGATCCAGAATTCTGGAAACCTGGCAACGTAGATATTTTACTTGGCATCAGCGCCTAGGCAAAAATTGTTCAAGAAGGTATACGTCGAGGATCAGGACTCAACCCAGTGGCAATCAACACCAGCTTTGGATGGATCGTTGGCGGAGATGTAACCCAAACGAAACAGTTTGATTCACACAACTTTAGTATACAAGTAACAAATCAAGACCTCGGGAATCAACTTAAAAAATTTTGGGAGGAGGAGGAACTTCCCACAAGGCCAAACTTAACTCAAGACGAGCAAGAATGTTCTGACTATTTTACAGAAACACACAAGCGGTTAAAAAATGGGCAGTACGAAGTCAAGCTACCTTTCAAACAACGCAAGGAACCCATCCTGGGCGATTCACGTGAATTAGCACTAAAAAGGCTATACTGTTTAGAAACGCGATTTAACAACAACCCAATCCTAAAGGAAGAATACGCAGCTTGTCTCAACGATTACATCCAATTATGACATATGACTGAAATACGACCTCCGACCAACAATGAACCAAACTACTACATTCCTCACCATGCGGTAATAAAAGAGAGCAGTACAACTAAATTAAGGGTGGTATTTGATGCGTCGGCCAAGACAACAAATGGTCAATCATTAAACGACTGGTTGTTACCTGGTCCAACGATACAGCCAAAACTATTTTGTACTCTATTGAAGTGGAGATAACACCAAATTGCTGTACACGCGGACATAGAGAAAATGTATAGGATGGTTCAAGTGGCACCAGAACATCAGACATATCAGAGAATTCTTTGGCGGAACTCATCCTCACACAACGTACAAGATTACCAGCTAACTACAGCCACCTTCGGAACTACAGCAGCTCCATACTTGGCAATACGTGCACTCAAACAACTCGCAATGGATGAGAGTCAAACCTTTCCACTCGCAGCGAAGGCAACCGAATGTGATTTTTATGTTGACGATTTGTTGACGGGTGCAGACAACGTGGACACAGCACTAAACTTGCAATCCCAATTAATTGCTATGTTGAAATCGGGTGGTTTCAATCTCAGGAAATGGAGCAGCAACAATCCGAAAATTTTGGAACATCTGCCAACCGATTACAGGGAACATAAGGACATCGTAACATTTTCCGAAGCAGATTCCATTAAGACTCTAGGTGTACGCTGGCAACCATATTCTGATCAATTTTCATTCAACTACAAGGCCTTCAAGGAGCACAGCACCATAACCAAACGAACGATACTATCAGACGTAGCTTCCCTATACGACCCCCTAGGAATAATTCAGCCAGTGATTATCTTAGCTAAAATGATGATATAAGATTTGTGGGTAACCGGATGCTCGTGGGATCAACCCGTTTCAGAACACATCAAAGGACACTGGATAAAATACAAAACGGATTTACAAAGCCTAAACAAGTTTTCCATTCCTCGATGGATTCACTATTCACCACAATGCAACATGCAGCTACATGGGTTTTGCGATGTGTCTGTACGCGCCTTTGCAGCGGTCATATATCTTCGAGTTATGGATGACAAGGGCAATGTTACATCAACATTAATAACATCACGAACGAGGGTCGCGCCTACAAAACCAGTTACCATACCTCGACTTGAGCTAAACGGTGCACTGCTTCTAGCTCGCTTAATGAAGGAAATTGTATCGACTATGCATTTTCAAGATATTCCAGTCTTCGCTTGGACGGATTCTACTATTGTCCTCCAATGGATTCGACAGCATGCGGCTCGATGGAAGACCTATGTAGCAAACCGAGTCGTTGAGATTCAGGAACTTATTAAATATGATCAATGAAGACACATCGCCACACAATGGAATCCCGCGGACCTAGCAAGTAGAGGGACCACTGCGAGTAATTTAATAAACAACAAACTTTGGCTAAATGGTCCACCATGGTTAATCAAGGATCCAGAAGACTGGCCAGTCGGCGCTACTATAAGGCAGGAAACAACGTTGGAGTCTAAGGAAACTACAACAGTCCTGCTTAATAAACTCGAAGATGATTTAACACTTCACTCCTCCTCGTACATTTAGTTCGCATAATAGCCACAATATATCGTTTTATATACAACACACGAAACCCTACAGCCAAAAAAACAAAATTATTAACAACAGATGAATTGAAGGCAGCGGAAACAATAATTCTTCGACAGGTTTAGCAACTCGCATTCAGAGGTAACTACGACAACTTACAACATAATAAACCACTCTCGTCAAAAAGCAGCTAACTGAAATTGAATCCGTTTCTTGATCAAGATGGCCTAATTAGAGTTGGAGGACGATTAACAAATGCTATGATCCCTTACACGCAGAAACATCCAATCATGTTATCACGAGATCATCATGTTACAAGGCTAATCATCGATAAAACACACCTTGAGACACTGCATGGTGGCGTATCGTTGGTTTTAGCCACAACCAGGAATAAATATTGGATAGTGGATGGTAGGAGATGTATCACCACGAGACTGCACAAATGCATCATCTGCGCCAGACATCGTCAGACTACAACCCACCAACTGATGGGCAGCTTACCATCATGTAGAACCAATGTGTCCAAACCCTTCACGAATACAGGAGTTGACTACGCCGGTCCGTTTAACATCAAGACATCGAAACTCCGTAATGCCAAGGTATCAAAGGGATACATCTGCATTTTTGTATGCATGACAACGAAGGCGATTCACATTGAGCTGGCATCAGACCTAACATCAGAAGCCTTTGTTGCGGCATTCAAGCGATTTATTGCCATGTACCGACGTTTATTCCGATTGTGGCACCAACTTCGTTGGAGGACGAAAGCTATTGGAGAAAGAACTACAACAAGCAATTAAGGAATCCAGTCCAGCAGTTGGTCAATATTTATCAAATTTGGCAATAAACTGGCACTTTAATCCACCAGCAGCCCCGCACTTTGGAGGTCTCTGGGAGGCAGGGGTCAAGTCAATTAAGTACCACATCAAAAGAACAATGGGAAATGCAGTCAACACCTTCGAAGAATTTACGACCATCCTTACACAAATTGAAGCCTGCCTCAACTCCAGACCAATGTGTTATGTACCAAATACCACTGAGGATCCACTCATCTTAACTCCTGGTCACTTCCTAGTTGGTCAGTCACTAACAATTCTACCAGAGTCAGATGCAGGCACCGCCTCATTGAAACAACGATGGCAACATACGCGAAACCAGACGAAACATTTTTGGGACAAGTGGTCGAAGGATTATTTAAACTAACTCCAACAACGTCCGAAGTGGCAACAGCAACAAGGTAACATCCAGCCCGGACAAGTTGTTCTGTTGAAAGGCGACACCACTCCACCTACAGCTTGGCCACTTGGAGTAGTTGAAGAAGTCTACCCAGGGAATGATGGTTTAATACGGGTGGCGCAAGTTCGCACTCAGTTAGGGCTCTTTAAACGTCCAGTCACCAAACTATGTCTCTTGCCCATGCAGGCATAAGAAACTTTAATTGTCATGTTCGTCCAAAGTGTCGTCTTTTAATGTCATGTAGTTAAAAGCAAACAATTAAAATCAAAATATTTCAGATGCGAAGAACAAGGCTACTGGGACAACTGGGACAGTTACCTTTACATCGACGAAGAGGTCTCGTTATCGCCTCCTACACCGGATGGTTCGACGAGCCCTCTTAATCAAGCATTACAAGGTTCAACAACTACCCAGGAATATCCACCCGCGCTACCGGAGCAAACCAGGTACACTGTCTCAGCTGTCGAAGAACCGGCAAACATTAATGGGAGACCCACCCACCCGACCAACATCTACGCTAAAGGAATATAAGTATAGAGAAAACAACGATTTTCAACGTTTTACCACGAGAGAAGGTGTCGACATTTTCCTGTCCAAACAGGTATTGGACAAAATAGATTTCAAAAAAATCCAGCGACGAAAGGGAAGGGAGCAGACGATTAACCTCCCCGGCCGTTATCAAGCAAAGGTTAAAGTAAAAGCCAATGGAAACATCCTCTTTCACCACTATCGAAAAAGAGGAATCTCAAAAATACGTAACATGTTGATCGAGAACGATCAACTGGGGGGAGGATGTTCAACCGGCATCCTAAAATGAAAGAAGAAAATCAGAAACATGAATTTTCAAATAATAACGCAATACCTGGTGCCTGGGTGTTACACAGGCACGGTCCAAAAATAATCTCTGAAATAAAAATTGAATTCGATTAAATTGAAGAGGCAAATGTCAACAAAAACAACAAAAATAACAATGAAATAATTAACTTAAATAAACATGAATATCACATAAAAACATACATAAATGAAGTAAAATTATCACGAACTACAAACATATTAATTGTTGTTTAGGAATTTTCACGAAAAAGTAATTTAATGAATTAAAATTAGGTTTTTAGTGAAACATAACCCCAAATTTAAAAACATAAAAGGTTACATGAAAACAAAAAATAAAGCATGCAAAATCACACTAAACACAATCAAACACTATAAACCTGTATTTCACTCACCTGAATGTAGTAAATTCGCACTAATAGTTAGCACAGGTGCCACACACACTCGCGACATGAATTTTCGAACCCGGGCAAACTTTGACGTCTCACGACGTTTGAGGTGTCAAAACGATATAAAATTTTCCGGCGAATTCAGCGGTGATGCCAGAATTAAAGCAAATCACCTGGAAAATTAATTATCAGCGAAAATCTATATTTTCCTTTATGGCAATGTGCGAGAAAGAGAAATTTATCGCAAAAGGGACAACAATAATATTACCAATTTTTGGAAATTCATCCCAGTTTTTCCAGGGAAATTGGAATTTCTCTAATGGATGCCTTTTTGCTTATAAAAAGCTGCAGCACCCAGCGACTTGTCTTTTTAGTTTGTTTGAATAATCATAGTGAGTTGGAAGATCTAGTGAAGTGAGTGACCAAATTCAAGGCAGGATCCACGTGAGGAAATAAGGAAATTATAGAAAGGTATTCAAGATTATAAAAGGTGAAAACATGCAAATCATTGCATCGCATCAATCACGTTAATATTGTTTTCAGCCATCAACGCCGGTACATTGAGCGATATAAAAGGAGAAGAAATTTTCAAAGTGCAAACATTAAAGTGAATGTGTTTTGTAATTTTAAGGAATTTAATTGTTAAAGTTATTATATAAAAATAAAAAAAAATGAAATTGGAACAATAAATTTTAAACGTGCATGTATTGTGGAGAATTGTTTAAATTGAAATTGAAATAATAAATTATAAAGGTGCATTTATTGTGGAGAAATTTTTTTTATAAATAAATATCCAGTGGAGTGAGGAATTTTGTCTTTTTACTCAAACTCATTGTAAATTCGAATTTTGTCTTTGAATCACGGAACAAATATAAATTGTCGTGCATTTTTTATACCGCTACACCAGGCCACCTATCGTACACACACATACTTACGTCCAATTTTTTGCTTAAAATGCTCCTGGGACCTTGAAAGTTGAAAATACGTCGAAAATTTCAGCTTACCATCATGTAGAACCAATGTGTCCAAACCCTTCACGAATACAGGAGTTGACTACGCCGGTCCGTTTAACATCAAGACATCGAAACTCCGTAATGCCAAGGTATCAAAGGGATACATCTGCATTTTTGTATGCATGACAACGAAGGCGATTCACATTGAGCTGGCATCAGACCTAACATCAGAAGCCTTTGTTGCGGCATTCAAGCGATTTATTGCCATGTACCGACGTTTATTCCGATTGTGGCACCAACTTCGTTGGAGGACGAAAGCTATTGGAGAAAGAACTACAACAAGCAATTAAGGAATCCAGTCCAGCAGTTGGTCAATATTTATCAAATTTGGCAATAAACTGGCACTTTAATCCACCAGCAGCCCCGCACTTTGGAGGTCTCTGGGAGGCAGGGGTCAAGTCAATTAAGTACCACATCAAAAGAACAATGGGAAATGCAGTCAACACCTTCGAAGAATTTACGACCATCCTTACACAAATTGAAGCCTGCCTCAACTCCAGACCAATGTGTTATGTACCAAATACCACTGAGGATCCACTCATCTTAACTCCTGGTCACTTCCTAGTTGGTCAGTCACTAACAATTCTACCAGAGTCAGATGCAGGCACCGCCTCATTGAAACAACGATGGCAACATACGCGAAACCAGACGAAACATTTTTGGGACAAGTGGTCGAAGGATTATTTAAACCAACTCCAACAACGTCCGAAGTGGCAACAGCAACAAGGTAACATCCAGCCCGGACAAGTTGTTCTGTTGAAAGGCGACACCACTCCACCTACAGCTTGGCCACTTGGAGTAGTTGAAGAAGTCTACTGTAATTACTTTCCTTGCGTACGTATAAAATAAAAACTCTTCGTGATTTAATTTTTCTTTGCTTTCTTTATTTGTGTATTGTTTAAGTTCTCCACCAAGGCGTTCAAGCAGTAATGCTGCAAGCTATGCCTTCTGGGAGTAATTTAAATTACAAGTTGAGTACTCCTTAGTTCTTACTGACTATTACTGATTCTTACTGACTATTACTTAATCCTACTCTCCATATTTATAATGAAATTTTTCTACACTAACTTCCCATGGTGGGGCAAATACCTATTTTCTTTCTTATACTTCCCCAGCACTCATTCCATGATCTTTCTCAATGCATTTCTTTTGCTTATCAATGCATTTCATTCATGAACTCACTTTCCTAATTTTCGCCCATAAAATTTCCGGGCCTTGCTCAACCATAAAATTATTATTTAATCCGAGCACTTTTGGGTCACGCGTGCATGCATTGGCTTTGGTTTCATTATGAGTGAGTGCCCTCCACTGCCGCTTGCATTTAGGTTTGTTTACCCTTTCATGCGGTGATCGTGGCGGTTGCATTCTTATTTTCATGAATGGGTCATTCTTTTATGTGTCTGAGTTCGAGTTTGAATTTATTACATAAGCAATCGAATGCATTTTGTGGAAACAATTTTGTTGCATCATTGTGCTACTTTGTTGTTTCTTATATCATTAGAATTGTGAGAATTATTTGCATAATCTCACTACATCCCCCATCGGGTGAAAAGAAAGATTTTCGGTGCTTCTTTTGGAGCGAAAATCTTTCGTCATTCTTATGTCGTATTCTTTATTCTATTTTTATGTATTTCCTTAATTTTATTTCCTAATTTTTATCTTAACATTAACTCCTTGCTTTTCTACTATCTCATACGGTCCTTCATATGGTGACTCATGTTTCTTTTTATTTCCGACTTTCAACCAAACTTTATCCCCCACATTTGCTGTTATCGGTTTTATTTTCCTGTCATATGATATCTTTCTTTTTTCTTTGGCTATTTCTAATAATTTTTGTGCTGTTTGATGTGCGTTTTGTAGTCTCCATTTTAATTCACTCGCATAATTTTCGATATTATAAATTGGTTTTGGTCTTCTTTCGTATCTGGTTAGGTAGACTTACTATTTTTCCATACACTAATTCATGTGGTGAGAATCCTGTATCTGTATGTGGTGTAATGTTGTAACAAAATGTGTAGTATTGGATCCATTCATCCCAATCTCGACCTTGGCTAAATGACAATAGATATTCATTTAGTGTTCTGTGATTGCGTTCTATTGAGCCCAGAGTTTCATGATGATATGTGTAGAGTTAACATGTTTTATTTCTAGTGTTTCGCAAATTTGTTTGAATGTTTCGTTCATGAATTCTGTGCCCATATCCGTTTTCATGGTTTTGAATGTCCCAAATTTTAATATTACATTTTCTATTAAAGCTTTAGCAATTGTAGTTGCTTCTTTGTTCTCCATTGGTATGGCTATTACATACTTGGTTAAGTCACATTGTATGGTCAAGATGTATCTGTAGTGTTTTGCTTGACGTAGTGGTCCTACCGTGTCCATAGATAGTACCTCAAAACTTGTGGTTGGGGTTTCCGTTATCTGTAGCTTCTCTTTGGTGTGTCTTACTTGCTTGTTTCTTTGGCATTCCATACATCCATTAATGTGATTTTTAACCATTCTATTCATATTTTTCCAGCAATATCTCTGTTTTATTTTTCCTATTGTCCTCTTCGCTCCTGAGTGTCCTCCTGTCGTCGGTGCGTTATGAAATTTTTCTATTATTTCCAGTTTTTCGCTTTCTTCTTTCACTTTAATCGGTGGTGTATATAATATTATTCGTAAATTGCTTTTCATTTTTTGATGCATTTATTGTATAGCTTTATAAATTCTTCTTTCTCTATGTATTTAAATATTTCATCGTTATTTGCCATGGCTAATTTATTTATCTTATACTTTCGCGCGCATTGCATTAGCTTCTCCAGCAGTAACTCCCAGTTTGCCTGTTAGATTATCGCTAAGCTTCTTGTATTTTTTACTTTTGTACTCTTTCATCAGCTTCTCCGGTAGTAACTCCCAGTTTGCTACTAGATTATCACCAAGATGTATCGTACATTCATTTCTTCCTTTATTATAATTTATTTTCGCATGCTCTATTTCATCTTTTTCTTGCATCAATTTATCTATTTTCTTCATATTTTGTTTTGTGTAATTGTTCTGCCCTATGTAATTATTCTGCCCCCGGGGTAGCTCTGTTTTCAGTTTCGTAACGTTCCTGGTTTCCGAAATTGATGTACATTCCCATATGTAGAGATGGCCTGTCTCTTCTGGTTGCTGTACACTCTTTTATTTTTCCATAACTTGTTTTTTCATAGCTCTTGTGACTACTTTAATTTCTGCCTCTACTGGAATCATTGCTTTTAGCATCTCTGAATCTAATTTTATTCTTGACAGTGCGTCTGCATTTGTATTTAACGATCCTTGCTTATATATTATTTCAAAGTCATATTCACTAAGTTCTAGTCTCACTCTGGTCATTTTTGATGAAGGGTTTTTATGTGTAAATAGGCTTACTAATGGCCTATGATCCGTGACTACTATGAATTTTCTACCATACAGATATGGTCTAAAGTATTTTATCGCCCAATGTATCCCAAGTAGTTCCTTCTCAATGATTGGCTTATTCAGCTCATGCTTGTCTAATGTCCGACTTGCATATGAGATAGGGAGGTCTTTACCAATTTCTCCTTGTGAAAGCACTGCACCAAGTGCAAAATTTGAAGCATCTGTTGTCAATACAAATGGTTTGTTGAAATCTGGATACTGTAATATTGGTGGGTTAATTAGTTTATTCTTTAACTCTTCAAATGCTTTTTCACATTCTACAGTCCATTCGAAAGTAACGTCCTTTTTCGTTAGCGCATTCAAAGGTTTTGCAATTGCTGCAAAGTTCGGTATAAAGCGTCTGTAATAATTACAGAAAGCTGTAAATCGTTTGACCTCTTTTGAATTCTTTGGTACAGGATATTTCGTTATTATTTCGTACTTTTTAGGATCTGTTTTCACACCTTCATTTGTTATTAGATGTCCTAAATATACTACTTCTGTACGTAGAAAGTTGCATTTCTGTGGATTGAGCTTTAGGTTGTATTCCCTTAATCTGTCGAATGTTCGTCTTAGACTTTTGTTGTGATGTTCAAGATTTCGTCCGAAAATAATTATATCGTCGACATATAAAAATGTTTCAGCGTCTAAACCTGCTAGTGCTACTGATAGCATGCGCTGAAAACTATTCGTGGATATCTTTAATCCGAATGGCAGTCTTTTGAATTGGTAGTGTCCTTTGCCAGTCGAAAAAGCTGTCGCTGGTCTCGACTTTGGGTGTAGCTCTATTTGATGAAATGAACTCGTTAAATCTAGAATCGAAAAATATTTTGCTTTCCCAAGATTGTCTAAGATATCTTCTAATCTTGTTAAAGGAAATTTGTCATCCATGACTTTTTTATTTAGTTGACGAAAATCTACAACCATTCTCCATTTTTTATCACCATTTTCACTCTTTTTTGGTACTACTAATAAGGGTGAATTGTATGGGCTTACGGATGGTTCTATGATGTCATCTTTGATTAATTTTTCCACTTGGTTGTTTATTTCTTCAGTTTGGGATTGCGGTGACCTGTAGTTTTTGATGTACACTGGGTTTTTATCCGTCATTCTTATTTTTTGTCTATAGAAATTGTTCACGGTTAATTGATCATTGTCTAAATGAAATATGTCTGCATATTCCATACAAATATTTGTTATTGTATCCTTTGCTTTGGTGTCTAAGTTATTAATTTGTAGTTCCCTCAGCAATCTTTTTACTCTATTTTGATTTGTTTTTTCACTGCTTCTATCCACATTTAGCACATAATAATTTGTTAGAGGCTTAATCTTTAGCTTTGGAAGTTTGATTTCCACTTCTTTTTCATGAGTGTTTAATAGTCTTATGTGTGCTATCCCTTTACATGGTATTAAAGAGTTAGCCACAAAGATCCCATCTTCTAATTCTTGGCTTAGTACTATGCTGTCCTCTTTGATTTGTACATCCAAAGCGTGTATCATTTGCGATCTTGCTGGTATATTAACAGTTTCGTATAGTGTACAAATTGGTAAAATGAGATCGACTTGCCTCAGTGCTATTGTTAAAGTAAAAATTTCGTAGTCAAGCTTACATTTGTATTTATATAGGAAATCTTTTCCTAGAATGGCTTCCGTTCCAATAGCGAAGTCATCTGGTACTATATGCAATTTATGCTTAATGTTTTCTCCTTCAATCCTTAAATAAGCATTCGTTGTTCCTAGAGTGTATATATCGCTCTCTGTGACGCCTGTTATTTTACAAATTTCTTCCTCATTAATCAGAGTATCTATGTAACTTTTCTTTATTACCGATATGTCCGCACCTGTATCTATTAAGAATCTTACTTGCTCCTTTTTATCTGCTATATGTATTCTTATATAGTTATCTAAATCCTTAACGTTGAATGAATACACTTTTACTGTATTGGAATGCCTTTTTATAATATTATTTATTGTTCGTCCTCCGACTGATGGTCTTCGGGGACGGTCCCCCCGTTTTCCGAATTTATTACGTTTATTCTCCTAGGTTGCGAATTATATCTTTTGTTTGTTCTGTTGATTTGGTTTCTATATCTAGGATTTTGTTGTCTATACACTGGTCTCCTTTCGAAATTGTTATTCGTACTTCTGTTTTGTAAATTAAATCTCTGGTTCCGTTGTTGGAATGTCCTATTGCTGTCTTCATTATACTTTCTTTGTCTATTATTTCTAAAATCTCTCCTATAGTGAGGGCGTTGATTCCAGTTACTTCTGTTGTTAGTATTGAAGTGATACACCCTTTTTTGTGTATCATTGACAGCCTCCATTTCTGAAGCTATCTTCACTGCTGTTTCTAATTTTGCTGGCATTGCTGCAAATACAGCTGTTTTAAATGGCTCGCTTAAACCTGCTTGGAAAGCGTTAAGTCCTGCTCTGTCGTTTAGAGCCGTTATCACGTTCTTATTTTCTTCTCCTCGTTCAGCTATTTGTACTGCATTTAGTTTAGAAATGATATCTTCAATCCTTGTTGAAAACGCTTCTATTGTTTGCTCACCTTGCCTTAACTTCGTCAGATCATTCTGCAGCTTTAGTGGATTTAACCTCTTTCTAAAGTGTTTCTCTATTAATGCCCTTAGCTCTGGTATTGATGCCGGAGTCGCATTTGCCAATTTTGTCCTAACCTTTTCTGTTATCCTGGTTTTTAATACTAGGTTGATCAGCTTTTTAATTTCTTCCGCATCTTTGAGGGTGTCTGCTATAATTTCGATTGTATTTATGAAATTATTGATTTCTTTTTCTTCTCCCCCATATGTAGTTATTAGTTTCAATGTTTGAAAAGTGTCCAGGGTTCCCATTTTATATGAATTTATTACACCACTTGTTTGTTGAATATCTAATTTCTCGTTGCTCATGCCTTCTTCTGTATTTACTATTTCTGCTGATTGATTCCTTAAATATATATTTATTTCTTCTTGTTTTAGTTTAAATTCTTTTATTTGCGACAATATATTATGCTTGAGCGCAATCTCGTTTATTTGTTTTCTTAAATCTTCTATTTCCAATTGTTTTTGTAATAGTGTGCTCGCTTGTAATTGTCTGTTCGGTGCTTTTCTAAAATTGCTTAATATTTGCTCTAGTTGCCTTACTATTTCTTGAGCACGTTGCACTGACATATTCTTTTTAATACTCTCTGCTATATTTTAATAGTCCATTCATTGTACTTATGCAATCCATGATCATTACGGTTCCGAGTGCTAATATCCCTATAATTCCTATCAATACTAAAATCTGCCTTACTAAATCTACTATGATTTAAATATACTGCCTTACTAAATCTACTATGATTTAAATATTTTGTAACTCCGCCTTCGTCTGGTCCCAAGCCCAGAGTGTGAAAGGAGGAGGGTTGTCGACCTGCCGAGTCGATCGTAAAAACTAGGCAAGAAACCGCATGGATACACGAACTAACCATTCACGAAATAATGCTACTGCATCCGGGGCAGCCGATGCGCCAGCGCTGGGGACCAGGGATGCTGGTGAGAAGTGGGTTACTGGCCGAAATAATGCTACTGCATCCGGGGCAGCCGATGCGCCAGCACTGGGGACCAGGGACGCTGGTGAGAAGTGGGTTACTGGCCGAACACCCAAATTAGTCACACCGAAAAGGGAATTAAAATTCGCTGCGTGGAATGTACGAACAGGACATCACGTTGGTCAAAAGGAAATCATAGCAATGGAATTGTTGAAATGCAAAATATCAATTGCTGCGCTATCGGAACTACGGCTTACCGGATCCGGGATATTGACAATCGTCCCGCCAACAATCGACGAAACGATGATGCTTTACTATTCCGGTGGTGAGAAAAGAGAGGCCGGCGTCGGCTTTATGGTCGACCGACGGGCTGCCAGCAGCGTTATCGCATTCCAACCGATATCCGAGCGTTTGGCGGTTATAACCATCAGTGGAACGATCAAGACCCATATCATATCCGTTTATGCGCCAACCGAGACCAGCACGGACACGAACAAGGACGAATTTTACGATCATCTTCAACAGACGCTGGATATGATACCTCAAACCGAATTAATAATTCTCGCGGGGGATTTCAATGCACATTCAGGAGTAGATCGAACCGGCTGGGAAGAAACCATGGGCAAATTCGGACACGGAGTAATTAATGACAACGGCTTACGCCTGCTTTCATTCGCATCGTCAAACAACTTGATCGTTGGCAACAGCATTTTCCGCCATCCACTCAAACACCAACTCACCTGGCGAAATCCATCCGGCAAAGACTCGGCGATGTTAGACTACGTTTTGATCAACACAAGATTCCGATCGACGCTTAAAGACGTACGCGCAATGCGTGGACCCGATTGCGGATCGGACCATTATCTTGTTCGAGCGAAATTGCAGATGCGATTGCAAAGAGCGAAGAAAACGGAGCCACCACCAGCCAAGAAAAATTGGGCGTGCCTACGGGACCCGGCCATCGGGCGAGAGTTTCAAATGGCATTATCCAACAAATTCGCGGCGCTCGCAATACCGGACGATATCGATGTAGAAGAAAGGCAATTGTCGGAGTCTATTGTGGAGTGTGCAATGGAGTTGTGTCCAACTATCCGTAAACGGACGCAGCCATGGATCTCGGACAGCTGTCTGGACCTCGTCGATCAGCGGAAGCGCATGAAACACGTCGACTTTGAGGAATACCGAAGATTGAACAAAGAAGTTCGGCAGAAAATGAAATTGGAACGAGAAGCGTACTGGAATAACGTTGCGGCCGACATGGAAAAAGCGGCGTCGAGGCACGAGTACCGGACGCTGTACCAGACAATCCGCCGGTTAGGCGGCAAAACAACATCAACAAACGACAACATCAAAAAATCGGATGGAACTTTTGTGACTTCTGCCCATGAACGCCTGGAGCGGTGGAGAGCATTCTTCCACCAGCTGTATAACCACGATCCGCCGCAAGGTCCAGCACCCGAACCACCGATTATCGAACAGCCGATGAATCAGTTTCTCGATACCGAACCAACAATTATCGAGGTGAAGACAGCAATAAAATCGCTGAAAAATGGAAAAGCGCCGGGAATAGACCAAGTAACCGCCGAGATGATCAAAGCTGGAGGTGATGTCTTATCACAACGACTTCATGTCCTCATAACACACATATGGCATTCGGATCGTGTCCCTTCGGTATGGAAGAAAGCGATCGTTGTCCCAATTTTGAAGAAAGGCGACAGTCGGGAATGCAAGAATTATCGCGGTATTAGCCTTCTTTCGATCGTCGGTAAAGTATTTACGAAAATAATACAATCGAGGCTACAGAAACATCGAGAGCAAACGAGCCGGGAGGAACAAGCGGGATTTAGACCACATCGAGGATGCATTGATCAAATATTCGCCCTCCGTCAGTTAATGGAAGAAAGAATTCGTTGCGGCAAACGAATTGTCGTCGTTTTCATCGATTTCAAATCCGCTTTCGATTGCATCGATTGGAACAGCTTGTGGAGAGTCTTGGTAACCGAACACGTGCCATTGAGAATCATCCAACTTCTCCAAGCGTCGTACGATGGCTCAACCAGCAGCGTTCGTATTCGAAACGACTTATCCGAGGAGTTCCCGATTCAGACGGGTGTCCGACAGGGAGACGTCGCTTCGCCACTTCTCTTCAACGTTGTGATCGACGCGATTATGCGTGAAGCATTCGATGGACGACTCGGAGTTCAATACGACGACAACAACTTCGTAACAGACTTAATGTTCGCCGACGATAGCGCTGTTTTCGCCGACACGGATGCCGAAGCAACGGACATCTTATACGATATTTCCCGCATCGCCCAATCATACGGGTTAAAAATCAATGCGGAAAAGACCAAAGTGCTCACAACGGATGGATCAAGAGCCAGTGTTCACCTCGATGGAACCCAAATCGAACAGGTTCCAAGGTTCAAATATTTGGGATCATTGGTTGAGGAAACGAAAGTAGCATCGACGGCCGACGTTCACAGCCGTATCGGCCAGGCAACAGCAACATTCGCCTCGCTCAAGTGGTGCATATGGAAACGAGCAAATATCTCCATCAAAACAAAACTACGTCTTTACCGAACGTTGATTCTTCCGATTCTTCTTTATGGATCTGAAACGTGGACACTGCTCAAACCGGACGTTAAGAAGCTCGAGGTCTTCCAAATGCGATGTTTGAGGCAGATCCTCCGTGTCTCACTCCGTGATCGCCTTCGAAACGAGGTTGTCAGACAAAGATGCGATCAGCAAACACTGATCGAAGAAGAAATGCAAAAACGTCGACTACGGTGGTTTGGACATGTTTGCCGAATGGATGATAACCGCTTGCCACGTAAACTTCTCTGGCGAGACCGTCCTGCAGACTGGAGAATACAGCGATCGGCACCGAAGAAAACCTGGTTGAAGAGTATCGAGGGTGACTTAAAGAATCAACGATTATCAGTTACCGAGGCTCGAGACACCGCCAAAAACCGAGAAGAATGGAAGCGAATCGTGAATAGAGTTCGGGACCCAGCGGCACCGACAGCAGCGTATCCGTTGCGGGGACGTCCCGCTCGGACCGCCAGCTAACGGATCAAAGAAGAAGAAGAAATATTTTGTTTTTATCTAATATTCTCCTTACATATTATTTGGCCACCTTGTTAATATTTCTTTATTATTTTCTACAATCTTATTTATCTCACTTATTACTTCCATAAATAATAATATACCAAAAATTATTGTTATTATGCACAATATTATAAATGACACTGTTTTTGATCTATCCTCCATGATCCTATGTAAGCTATTTTAGAATTCTACTGATTTTGTTAATTCAACTGATGGCATCTTTTCTACTGTCTTGATTTTTTCTTCTAATTTTTCTATTTTTTCCTTTATTTGCTCAATTTCCTTCGCAAAACAATTCTCATATAATTCATACTCTTTTAATTCTTCTTCTAACTTCAATATAGTCTTTTCATATTTTTCTTCTAATTCAATAAATGAGAAAAAATCTTTTAGCTTATCACAAGCTTTCTCGAATTCCAAGTCCATATTAAATTGGGCAAATAACAGAAAAGAAGAGAAAAAAAAATTTTTTTTTTTTTTTTTTTATTTTATTTTATTTTATTTATTTTTTTTTTTATTTATTTTTATTTTTATTAACTTTATTTTACTCCAAGCTTTCTATTCCTAAAAATAGTTAAACTATTTCCCCGTAAAAAAAAATTATCATGAATGCCTATGCTAAATTTACACTAGTTGTTACTTGTTTTTTAAATTTCTTTTTTATGCAATTGTAGATTATAATTACAACTAAAGCTACTACTCCTATGTATGCTACTTCTTCAATGTTTTCCTGCGTGATGCTATTCCCATTTCCGCCATTGTTGATGACTACACCATCTTTACTTTGTCCGCCACCCATTCTTCAATTCCTGATTTTTGCGAATAATTCCTTGTTAATCTCCGCTATCTCTTCGAGAAACAATTTTCTTTGTACTGGATCCAGGGTAATTTCTAGAATCCTACGCAGCTCCCTTCTTCTTTTGCTCAGCTTTATTCTTTTTCCTCCCCGCGGGTTCCTGTTCAGGCTAGCGATGTTTGTTGGTTTTGGTGCAGCGGGTTCAGCCTTCTTGATGTTCCTCCTCCTATATTCTTCTATGGTGATCGGTCTCGGTCCAGCTGTTTGATCCTCCAATTTTTGTTGTAAAGATGAGGCTTCCTTCCTGTCTTTTTTAGCAAGTTGTCGTCCTTCCTTCAGAATTTCCTGGTCGATGGGCAGGATCGCCATGTAATTACTTTCCTTGCGTACGTATAAAATAAAAACTCTTCGTGATTTAATTTTTCTTTGCTTTCTTTATTTGTGTATTGTTTAAGTTCTCCACCAAGGCGTTCAAGCAGTATGCTGCAAGCTATGCCTTCTGGGAGTAATTTAAATTACAAGTTGAGTACTCCTTAGTTCTTACTGACTATTACTGATTCTTACTGACTATTACTTAATCCTACTCTCCATATTTATAATGAAATTTTTCTTACACTAACTTCCCATGGTGGGGCAAATACCTATTTTCTTTCTTATACTTCCCCAGCACTCATTCCATGATCTTTCTCAATGCATTTCTTTTGCTTATCAATGCATTTCATTCATGAACTCACTTTCCTAATTTTCGCCCATAAAATTTCCGGGCCTTGCTCAACCATAAAATTATTATTTAATCCGAGCACTTTTGGGTCACGCGTGCATGCATTGGCTTTGGTTTCATTATGAGTGAGTGCCCTCCACTGCCGCTTGCATTTAGGTTTGTTTACCTTTCATGCGGTGATCGTGGCGGTTGCATTCTTATTTTCATGAATGGGTCATTCTTTTATGTGTCTGAGTTCGAGTTTGAATTTATTACATAAGCAATCGAATGCATTTTGTGGAAACAATTTTGTTGCATCATTGTGCTACTTTGTTGTTTCTTATATCATTAGAATTGTGAGAATTATTTGCATAATCTCACTACACTACCCAGGGAATGATGGTTTAATACGGGTGGCGCAAGTTCGCCCTCAGTTAGGGCTCTTTAAACGTCCAGTCACCAAACTATGTCTCTTGCCCATGCAGGCATAAGAAACTTTAATTGTCATGTTCGTCCAAAGTGTCGTCTTTTAATGTCATGTAGTTAAAAGCAAACAATTAAAATCAAAATATTTCAGATGCGAAGAACAAGGCTACTGGGACAACTGGGACAGTTACCTTTACATCGACGAAGAGGTCTCGTTATCGCCTCCTACACCGGATGGTTCGACGAGCCCTCTTAATCAAGCATTACAAGGTTCAACAACTACCCAGGAATATCCACCCGCGCTACCGGAGCAAACCAGGTACACTGTCTCAGCTGTCGAAGAACCGGCAAACATTAATGGGAGACCCACCCACCCGACCAACATCTACGCTAAAGGAATATAAGTATAGAGAAAACAACGATTTTCAACGTTTTACCACGAGAGAAGGTGTCGACATTTTCCTGTCCAAACAGGTATTGGACAAAATAGATTTCAAAAAAATCCAGCGACGAAAGGGAAGGGAGCAGACGATTAACCTCCCCGGCCGTTATCAAGCAAAGGTTAAAGTAAAAGCCAATGGAAACATCCTCTTTCACCACTATCGAAAAAGAGGAATCTCAAAAATACGTAACATGTTGATCGAGAACGATCAACTGGGGGGAGGATGTTCAACCGGCATCCTAAAATGAAAGAAGAAAATCAGAAACATGAATTTTCAAATAATAACGCAATACCTGGTGCCTGGGTGTTACACAGGCACGGTCCAAAAATAATCTCTGAAATAAAAATTGAATTCGATTAAATTGAAGAGGCAAATGTCAACAAAAACAACAAAAATAACAATGAAATAATTAACTTAAATAAACATGAATATCACATAAAAACATACATAAATGAAGTAAAATTATCACGAACTACAAACATATTAATTGTTGTTTAGGAATTTTCACGAAAAAGTAATTTAATGAATTAAAATTAGGTTTTTAGTGAAACATAACCCCAAATTTAAAAACATAAAAGGTTACATGAAAACAAAAAATAAAGCATGCAAAATCACACTAAACACAATCAAACACTATAAACCTGTGTTTCACTCACCTGAATGTAGTAAATTCGCACTAATAGTTAGCACAGGTGCCACACACACTCGCGACATGAATTTTCGAACCCGGGCAAACTTTGACGTCTCACGACGTTTGAGGTGTCAAAACGATATAAAATTTTCCGGCGAATTCAGCGGTGATGCCAGAATTAAAGCAAATCACCTGGAAAATTAATTATCAGCGAAAATCTATATTTTCCTTTATGGCAATGTGCGAGAAAGAGAAATTTATCGCAAAAGGGACAACAATAATATTACCAATTTTTGGAAATTCATCCCAGTTTTTCCAGCGAAATTGGAATTTCTCTAATGGATGCCTTTTTGCT
This sequence comes from Thereva unica, assembly GCA_949987705.1. Classification (NCBI taxonomy): domain Eukaryota; kingdom Metazoa; phylum Arthropoda; class Insecta; order Diptera; family Therevidae; genus Thereva; species Thereva unica. Next base: position 81,804,641 of record OX465282.1, read on the forward strand.
TATAAAAAGCGGCAGCACCCAGCGACTTGTCTTTTTAGTTTGTTTGAATAATCATAGTGAGTTGGAAGATCTAGTGAAGTGAGTGACCAAATTCAAGGCAGGATCCACGTGAGGAAATAAGAAAATTATAGAAAGGTATTCAAGATTATAAAAGGTGAAAACATGCAAATCATTGCATCGCATCAATCACGTTAATATTGTTTTCAGCCATCAACGCCGGTACATTGAGCGATATAAAAGGAGAAGAAATTTTCAAAGTGCAAACATTAAAGTGAATGTGTTTTGTAATTTTAAGGAATTTAATTGTTAAAGTTATTATATAAAAATAAAAAAAAATGAAATTGGAACAATAAATTTTAAACGTGCATGTATTGTGGAGAATTGTTTAAATTGAAATTGAAATAATAAATTATAAAGGTGCATTTATTGTGGAGACATTTTTTTTATAAATAAATATCCAGTGGAGTGAGGAATTTTGTCTTTTTACTCAAACTCATTGTAAATTCGAATTTTGTCTTTGAATCACGGAACAAATATAAATTGTCGTGCATTTTTTATACCGCTACACCAGGCCACCTATCGTACACACACATACTTACGTCCAATTTTTTGCTTAAAATGCTCCTGGGACCTTGAAAGTTGAAAATACGTCGAAAATTTCAGCTTACCATCATGTAGAACCAATGTGTCCAAACCCTTCACGAATACAGGAGTTGACTACGCCGGTCCGTTTAACATCAAGACATCGAAACTCCGTAATGCCAAGGTATCAAAGGGATACATCTGCATTTTTGTATGCATGACAACGAAGGCGATTCACATTGAGCTGGCATCAGACCTAACATCAGAAGCCTTTGTTGCGGCATTCAAGCGATTTATTGCCATGTACCGACGTTTATTCCGATTGTGGCACCAACTTCGTTGGAGGACGAAAGCTATTGGAGAAAGAACTACAACAAGCAATTAAGGAATCCAGTCCAGCAGTTGGTCAATATTTATCAAATTTGGCAATAAACTGGCACTTTAATCCACCAGCAGCCCCGCACTTTGGAGGTCTCTGGGAGGCAGGGGTCAAGTCAATTAAGTACCACATCAAAAGAACAATGGGAAATGCAGTCAACACCTTCGAAGAATTTACGACCATCCTTACACAAATTGAAGCCTGCCTCAACTCCAGACCAATGTGTTATGTACCAAATACCACTGAGGATCCACTCATCTTAACTCCTGGTCACTTCCTAGTTGGTCAGTCACTAACAATTCTACCAGAGTCAGATGCAGGCACCGCCTCATTGAAACAACGATGGCAACATACGCGAAACCAGACGAAACATTTTTGGGACAAGTGGTCGAAGGATTATTTAAACCAACTCCAACAACGTCCGAAGTGGCAACAGCAACAAGGTAACATCCAGCCCGGACAAGTTGTTCTGTTGAAAGGCGACACCACTCCACCTACAGCTTGGCCACTTGGAGTAGTTGAAGAAGTCTACCCAGGGAATGATGGTTTAATACGGGTGGCGCAAGTTCGCACTCAGTTAGGGCTCTTTAAACGTCCAGTCACCAAACTATGTCTCTTGCCCATGCAGGCATAAGAAACTTTAATTGTCATGTTCGTCCAAAGTGTCGTCTTTTAATGTCATGTAGTTAAAAGCAAACAATTAAAATCAAAATATTTCAGATGCGAAGAACAAGGCTACTGGGACAACTGGGACAGTTACCTTTACATCGACGAAGAGGTCTCGTTATCGCCTCCTACACCGGATGGTTCGACGAGCCCTCTTAATCAAGCATTACAAGGTTCAACAACTACCCAGGAATATCCACCCGCGCTACCGGAGCAAACCAGGTACACTGTCTCAGCTGTCGAAGAACCGGCAAACATTAATGGGAGACCCACCCACCCGACCAACATCTACGCTAAAGGAATATAAGTATAGAGAAAACAACGATTTTCAACGTTTTACCACGAGAGAAGGTGTCGACATTTTCCTGTCCAAACAGGTATTGGACAAAATAGATTTCAAAAAAATCCAGCGACGAAAGGGAAGGGAGCAGACGATTAACCTCCCCGGCCGTTATCAAGCAAAGGTTAAAGTAAAAGCCAATGGAAACATCCTCTTTCACCACTATCGAAAAAGAGGAATCTCAAAAATACGTAACATGTTGATCGAGAACGATCAACTGGGGGGAGGATGTTCAACCGGCATCCTAAAATGAAAGAAGAAAATCAGAAACATGAATTTTCAAATAATAACGCAATACCTGGTGCCTGGGTGTTACACAGGCACGGTCCAAAAATAATCTCTGAAATAAAAATTGAATTCGATTAAATTGAAGAGGCAAATGTCAACAAAAACAACAAAAATAACAATGAAATAATTAACTTAAATAAACATGAATATCACATAAAAACATACATAAATGAAGTAAAATTATCACGAACTACAAACATATTAATTGTTGTTTAGGAATTTTCACGAAAAAGTAATTTAATGAATTAAAATTAGGTTTTTAGTGAAACATAACCCCAAATTTAAAAACATAAAAGGTTACATGAAAACAAAAAATAAAGCATGCAAAATCACACTAAACACAATCAAACACTATAAACCTGTGTTTCACTCACCTGAATGTAGTAAATTCGCACTAATAGTTAGCACAGGTGCCACACACACTCGCGACATGAATTTTCGAACCCGGGCAAACTTTGACGTCTCACGACGTTTGAGGTGTCAAAACGATATAAAATTTTCCGGCGAATTCAGCGGTGATGCCAGAATTAAAGCAAATCACCTGGAAAATTAATTATCAGCGAAAATCTATATTTTCCTTTATGGCAATGTGCGAGAAAGAGAAATTTATCGCAAAAGGGACAACAATAATATTACCAATTTTTGGAAATTCATCCCAGTTTTTCCAGCGAAATTGGAATTTCTCTAATGGATGCCTTTTTGCTTATAAAAAGCGGCAGCACCCAGCGACTTGTCTTTTTAGTTTGTTTGAATAATCATAGTGAGTTGGAAGATCTAGTGAAGTGAGTGACCAAATTCAAGGCAGGATCCACGTGAGGAAATAAGAAAATTATAGAAAGGTATTCAAGATTATAAAAGGTGAAAACATGCAAATCATTGCATCGCATCAATCACGTTAATATTGTTTTCAGCCATCAACGCCGGTACATTGAGCGATATAAAAGGAGAAGAAATTTTCAAAGTGCAAACATTAAAGTGAATGTGTTTTGTAATTTTAAGGAATTTAATTGTTAAAGTTATTATATAAAAATAAAAAAAAATGAAATTGGAACAATAAATTTTAAACGTGCATGTATTGTGGAGAATTGTTTAAATTGAAATTGAAATAATAAATTATAAAGGTGCATTTATTGTGGAGACATTTTTTTTATAAATAAATATCCAGTGGAGTGGGGAATTTTGTCTTTTTACTCAAACTCATTGTAAATTCGAATTTTGTCTTTGAATCACGGAACAAATATAAATTGTCGTGCATTTTTTATACCGCTACACCAGGCCACCTATCGTACACACACATACTTACGTCCAATTTTTTGCTTAAAATGCTCCTGGGACCTTGAAAGATGAAAATACGTCGAAAATTTCGATTTCGATTTTCGGACCGATTACAATAACTTCCTATACTGGGAAGTTAACAAGCTCTAAAATTTAGGATGGGAGTGTCTACAGTGGCAAGGATAAGTGGATCTGGATCTACAGTGTGTGTTATGGACAACTTATTTGAAGCCCCTAGCAAAGGAGGGTTTATTAACTTCCCAGTATAGGAAGTTATTGTAATCGGTCCGAAAATCGAAATTGAAAATTTCAACGTATTTTCATCTTTCAAGGTCCCAGGAGCATTTTAAGCAAAAAATTGGGAGGAAGTATGTGTGTGTGTGTGTATGTGCGTACGGATGTGGTCATTTTTCCTGCACGATATCGCGCGAACCAAAACTGATATCGGCTTCGTTGAGGTGTTGTTCGAAGCGTATTAACCGAAATATGATCTGAAAAGATTTTCATGAAAATCGGTCCAGCCGTTTTTTTGTTTGAGCGACGTAAGTGATTTTTGTGCCTGCACGATATCGCCCGAACCACGAAAGATATTGACTTACTTGAGGTGCCGTTCGAAGCGTATTAGCGACAATATTATCTGAAAAGATTTTTATAATATTCGGTCCAGCGGTTTTTTGGTTTAAATGACTTAAGGGATTTTTGTACCTGCACGATATCGCGCGAACTATAAAAGATATCGGCTTAGTTGACGTGCCGTTCGAAGAGTATTAACCAAAATATGATCTGAAAAGATTTTCATAAAATTCGGTCGAGCCGTTTTTTTGTTTAAGCGGCGTAAGTGATTTTTGTACCTGCACGATATGGCCCGAACCACAAAAGATGTTGACTTACTTGAGGTGCCGTTCGAAGCGTATTAGCGACAATATAATCAGAAAATATTTTTATAATATTCGGTCCAGCGGGTTTTTGGTTTAACTGACTTAAGTGATTTTTGTACCTGCACGATACCGCGCGAACTAAAAACTATATCGAATTCATTGAGGTGCCGAAAAACATTCATACATCAATTTTATGTATATACATTTTCGTCATCCTAATCTTGTAAGTGCGCACATTAAGTTTGACATTTTAGCGAAAATATTGATAAACAATTGTGACAATTTCTCAGTATTATGCATACATTCTATATTGCCTATTGTTCATTTATTATTAAAATATCCAATCATAATATTCAACATCCATCATACTGGGAAGTTGATCGTGTGGACCGAAAGGGTCGAACCCACATCCCAACTAGTTTATTTATTTATTGCCAAACAAGGCATTGCCAAAGTTATTTATTACAAAAAGTACAGGAATTATAATATATTGTAGTGTTTCTGCTTCGCAGCTTTGTTTAAAACACAATTTGTTTTGAATTTAAAATTTTATTTCTTTTTTATTTGAACTTGTGCACCACGGGCGATTGAGTTAGTGCCCATTTAATGCCCTATTGCAATCAAGTTTGGAATTATTATATTGTACACTTGGTATAAGCTACAAAGCTTTACTTCACTTAACTCAACTTAACTTCTACTTTTATACCTATCTTAATTTACCTAATATTTTCTGACAACCAATCAGAACATCTGTTTTATCTTTCTTAAATCATGTCACCATCTTCATTTATTGCGTTTGGTTTATCTGAGTCATGCGCAGCACTTGCAATTTTCTTGTTGACCCATTCTCAGTTTTCGGAAGTAAATTTAATTACATCATTCTTGTTTTTATTTTGTTCTTTCTGTAAATGACTTACGCGTGACTTGCGGTGTCAAGTTCACGATCGAGTTTAAATATTTTGTTTTTATTTATTTTGATGAGAGGGTTTTTTTGTTGTCGTGATTTATTCGATTATTGCACTACAATATGTACATGCACATATTAGAGGAGGGATAAGGTCAGTTACTTCAGGAGGATTGTGATGCTAGAAGGGATGTAACTTTCTTTTTAAAGAATAACTTATTTATGGTGAGAAACAGGCACTGTGTGTTTTAAAGACTATACAACATCTGTTAACGGGTTCATTCCTTGTATATTTAGTCCGATGCGAATATTCCCTAAGCATTTTTGTATGCCTGTTGCATCGAGCTTCGTCATTAAATCTGATTCTGTCTGAGAAAAACTGTACCTTGATTTGATCTTTTAAGACGTCCAGAGTTAAGCATGAAATTAGCAATTTCCTCCTATCTGCTAGCTTTATGAGATCTAGCACCTTTAATCTTTCCATATATGTAAATATGTAGGTACATTTGGAAAATCACGCGGATCATGTAAACTACTCAGAGCAAAAAGAAAAAATTTCTTCTGCACTGACTCAAGCCTCTTGTTACTAACCTGGTATATGGGATCCCAGATGGGGCATGCGTATTCCAAGATTGGGCGGACTAGCTTACAGAAAAGTGTTTTAGTGACACGAGCGTTGTTGAATTCTTTGGCCATTCCCTTTATAAAGCCCAGAAGTTTGTTGGCTCTAGCAGTAATTTTATCATAGTGTAAATTGAAGTTTAGTTTATTATCTCGGACAACGCCTAGATCTACAATTTTATCGACATGGTCGAGTGCCTTGTCGTTGAGATAATAGTACTGCAGCTGAATGGTTCTTTTGCGAGAGAAGGTAATTACGTGGCATTTGCTGAAGTTTAGGATAACTTATTAGTGGTGCACCAAAATTTTTGGGCTCCCGTATTATGCTAACTGGCATAGAGTAGTTAGTAGTATAGTCCTCCCGTGACCTAAGACTAAATTCAGAGGCGTGTTTTTTATCACCTTAAACAATTTATTTCTCTGATTACGAAGAGCTCCAACGTTCTTATCTAGCCATGGTTCCGATAATTTATCCGGTTTTTTGATTCTGGGCATATATTTGTCAATGATGCTGAAGATAGTAGTGTAGAAACATGATACATAAGCTATAGTGGGAATGATATTTGTTTTTGTATTGTTGTTCACATGGTTATCATTAAAGGTTTCTGTGGTGGTTTTTGTGTTACTGTGAGGATGATTATTTCTAGAGGATGCTGTACGTTTAGTTAGTAAGTTGTTTTTGGAGGTGTGGGAGCTTATAATAGTGTTACTATTAATCTAGTTTTAACTACCTTAAATTTGTTACTTAAGCTATCATTCCAGCGGCGGAGGGTTACAGTTTTCCATTTGAAAACATCCGAAGCAGAGTTGAGAAATTGCCATTCATATTTAGTGGCCATTGTTATTTTTAAACTTCGCAAGTTGTCCTTTTTGTTTCTTTGCGAAACAAGTTCACAGCCAAGGAGCTTAATAGAGAACTCGGCCTGGAACATTTTGCTAACCCATGATGAATTTGCTTGGACCGGTGCTCCATTGAGGAGGGTAAGCTAATCTCTGATTGGGAGGTACCATGGTGTTGAGTGTTGGTGTTTTATTTACCTACAATATTCCGTCTCGATTTTTTATGTTGTTGTTTCGGCTCATTTTTCGACTTCTTTATATTCACGGTGTTTTTCGCGCTTAACTTTTTCACCCTGCTATTCCATTCATTCAATGACCACGTTGTACCAAATTTACTAATGTTTTTTTTTCGGGAAGGTACAGAGGTGGTAAATAATGAGATGGCTTCGATGAAACCGATAAGGTTTGTGTGTGAAGATTGGGTGCACCAAGGGCGAAATTATCCGTAAAGCTGCAGTCGGTGGTAATTGTGGTAGTATCCTTGGGTAGTTGATCTCGTACCAGTTCATCCGAGAGTGGAATTGCTTCACTATCCCAAATAGGATTTGCGATGCACCTATTATGAGTCGATATTTTAATTTCCACAACCAGAGATTTTAAACTATCTAGCTCAGATAAGTAAGATAAGTGTGCTGAGCAAAACCGGTTTTATTCAACCCCTCGGAACACACACGGGGCGTAATTGTGTTTAGAACATTTGAAAGCTTTACAGGAACGTTTAAATGTATTGTAAATAAAATTCACTTGTCAGACAAAAACAGAGCTAAAGAAAACAAGAGATAGAAGTAACATTTTATATGTGTGTAAGTTTTCGCGCGTTTGCTTTTGCGTGAAAAATGTTTCGTTAAGTTTTTCCGCTCCCTTCCCTCTCTCATCTATAAAACCGGTTTTACTTGCCATGAATGTGCACCGTCTGAATACCCCCATTCGACATAATTAAATTGTGCCTTGGTCCGTCACTATGTGTTTCGGTATACCGTAGCGTGTGATTATCTGATCGAAGACGATTCGGGCTACGGTATCGGCCTCTGCGTTCGGCAGGGCGTAGCAGTCGATTAGCTTCATCAGGTTATCCGGGATTGTTAAGATATACAAATTACGTAGTTCCCAAAGGCCCTACAATATCCAGGTAAACCTTGTCAAACGGTCTCTCGGCTATGTCAGTGATCACCATCGGCATCTTAATGAGTGGTGTCGCTTTCATTGTCTGACACTTTTTGCATTTCTTAATATACCTTCGAATGTCCGCTAGCATGCCTCGCCACCAGTATTTCTTCCGGATCCTTCCGTACGTTTTAATAACGCCTTGATGACCGCCAAAGGGGGAGTCATGATAGTCTTTTAGGATCGTTGAAATCTCCTCAGGGTTAGTTATAACCTCTATCCTGCGCTTAGAGGCAGGTCCCGTTTCCTGGTTTTCTGATGGTGGCCTTTCAGCTTGGTTCGGCTAGGGCTGTGGCGAAGCTATATTGTGGCGTGGCACCGACTGGTGGTTGCGGGCTGACATCACTTGAGTCGCCCTGTGTCTCAACAGAGTAGATTATATCGGGCTCTTCGGTTGCCCCTTTAAAATCTGTGAGTGATGGAGTTCCGAGTTTTTTCGCTTGGCTCCGTGTGACAGCGTTGCATTTCATGTGATCGCTTAAGTGACTTTGGGTTGGGTGCATGGACGACAGCTTCTACCATGAAAGTATGATTGTTTTTGTTGTCATCTTCCTGTGGGATGCGGCTGAGGGCGTCGGCGTTGGTATTATATTTACCAGGCTTATACTCGATTTTATAATCGAACTCCGAGAGCTTATGGTGAAAGCGTACGAGGCGAGTAGTGGGATCTTTCGCATTGAAGACTCCTTTTAGTGGTTTGTGGTCTGTGTAGACTGTAAATTTGCTTCCTTGCAGGTAACACCTGAAATTTTTTACTGCCCATACAATAGCCAGTAGTTCCTTTTCTATGGTATGTTTTCGTTCGGCCTTGTTTAAGGTCTGGCTGGCGTAAGCTATGGGTTGGTCTTTTCCTACCTCGCCTTGTGAGAGGATAGCCCCTATAGCTTCACCGCTGGCATCCGTTGTGAGGTTAAATGGTTTTGCAAAATCTGGGTACACCAGCAAGGTGGGTGCGACTAATGAGGCCTTTATACTTTCAAACACTCCCTTGCATGAGTCAGTCCAGGAAAATTTTGCTCCCTTTTTAAGAAGATTGGTTATGGGGCGCACCGTTTTCGCAAAACCCGGTATAAACTTCCGGTAATAATTGGCCAGCCCTAGGAAAGATTGTACTTGCCGTACCGTGCGGGGCCTGGGGAATTCTTGGACACATGTCGTTTTCCTTGGATCTGGAAGGGCCCCTTTTTCGGAGCAAATGTGCCCTAAGTATACGACCTCCTTTCTCAAGAATTGACATTTTTCGACCTGTAATTTGAGGTTGTGATCGCGCAACTTGTCAAACACTTTTCTTAGCTTCTGATTATGATCTACGAGGTTCTTGCCATAGATGACTATGTCGTCCAAATACACAAAGCATTCGAGCCCTTGTAGGCCCGTGAGGACATAGTTCATTAACCTCTGAAAAGTCGCAGGAGCTCCTTTGAGCCCAAATGGCATGCGCTTAAGTTCATAATGTCCGTAGTTAGAGCTGAATGCGGTTTTGGCTCGATCTTTGGGGTCGACCAGGACCTAATGATAGCCGCTGGCTAGATCGAGAGTTAGACCAGTGCAGATAATTTTTGAGAAAAAAAAATTCTTAGCAGTATATGGAAGGTGGGAAAATTTAGGGTAAATGCTACATAAACAAGGAAAAATCGAGAGCACCGCAGCGGATGACCGGAAGGGGGGCGGGGGAGCCAAAATGTGAGTTTTAGGGGGTTAAACGTGTTTTTTTGCGATTTCTGAGAAAAGTAGACCTCCTATCGAAAAACGTTAAATGTAAACGTTGTAGATAATTAAAATATCTAGAGCTTTCGTTCAAACCATTTTTCGACATAACCTCAAAAAATGGAGAAAAACGTCAAAAACCGAGTTTTTCGTTTATCATTTTTATCTTTCACAAAAATGATCCAATTTTAATGAAATTTGAGGAAAATGTAGATTTTCATGTTTTGAAAAGGCCCAATTTTTTTCAAAGCGATTGGTTGTGTAGTTTTGTTTTTATGACCTTAATTTAAAAAAAAGGACCCGTTTTCAATCAAAAAAGTTGGCGAACGAATTTTTGATTTTGAAAACTTTGAAGACGAGTTTTTCTTCGTTGAATCCTCTACTTTAAGATGGTGTAAAAAAATGATAGTGTCACAATAGAAAAACATCGATCAAAATTCGAAAAACCAAAAACATCCTTTTTCAAATATCGATTTTTCCGTAAACTTCGCTAATTCTTTATCTCTCTTTGACATAAAGCTTTAAGAGTGGCGCAAAACTGTTTTAATGCAATATATTATAAGGAAGCTTCATGTAACAGTTTCAGATGTGAAAAAATTTGTTTAAACAATTATTTCACCCAAGAAAGCAAGGGAAAAATTACAGTTTTAAGCCGGCCCGAGCAACTTCTTTTATTTAATTTATTGCCTAATAAAATGATTTTTTTGAGTTTATGAAGGTATAGTTAGAAGATTGATCTGATACTACATATTTGATGATGGAAAAATGAAGTACCATTGCGAGTAACTATACTAGTATTCCTTCAGAAGCATTAAAACCGGTTTTACAAGTTAATCTATGTCTACACTGGTTTTCTTTCATCATGCGTATAGGTAATACTTGCTACCCGCGAGTAAGACGTGTAAGGAAATTATAAAATCTGCAAAAGACTTCGATTTTGGCACTTGTTGTTTTTTATGTGGTGACAGCTGCACTCATGAAACCAAAAATATTGTTCGAACGGTTTCAAATGAGAACACGAGAATAAACATTATTCAACTTATTAAAGACAAAAAACAAAATAATACAGCAAAAACTGTGACACGACATCCAGTTTTACTGGGAAAAGTAAAAAAACGATCGTAAAATTACTGCTTGGTAACCAAAATTTATCAAAACTGGCAGAAATTTTCTATCAGAGAAATGCAGCCAAACAAGCAATAGCTCAAAATGGACTGAAGCTAATAGCGTCTCTGTATAAGTGTAAAAGAAAAGCTGTTTCCTTAAACGAATTAAGATTTGAAATGTATCAAACCGCTGCAGCAAGATCTTCGTTCAATTTAGAAAAGCTACCACCAACCGAGAGAGCACCAGAACAACACTGCTACGGGGTCTATTTTCAAATTCAGACTTGGCTGGGTAACGAACTGAAAGCTACAGATTGGGGGTGGAAAAACCATTTAAACGGAATAACACCTAAATTTACCGAAAAGAAATTAATTCCTGAAAGTTTGCTTAAATCTATCTGCTGCAGCTGTGAAACTGGTTGTGATAGTAAAAGATGTGGCTGTCGAAAGCATGGAGTAAAATGCTCCCTTTTATGTTCCAATTGTACCGGAGCCAACAACTGTTCAAATTCTGAAAATCAACCAATAGAAGATCTCAGCGATTCGGAGGAGATTATTAATAATGAAGATTGTGATGAGCTTGAGGACCTTCACGAAGTCGATGACTTTATTGAAGATTCTCAAGAGATTGAAAAATGTGTTGAGTTTCATGATGAACAGCATCTCTCCAAAAAAATGAGGTATGAATAATTCTTTTACAACATAACAGCATTCGAGTACGCGAACACACTTATTATTTAAACACGGCATAGTCTTTGCTCATGGGCAATTGTATTTAGCAGCCAGTAGAGTGTAATACAATAAAATGTAATATATGACATTAGCAAATAATAAAAGTTGGTTTTTTGGCATTGCTTTTTCCAACTATAAAAAATTTGTTTCATTTTTCCATTTTGTTTTATTCTTCTCGAAAAATTTTGTTATTGAAGACTTAAAGACTTATAAAATGGTGCTCGAATGTCGAGTGCTACCAGTAAGTTTTAATGTACAAGCCATCACAATACGTAGAAATATTTTTTTTGGCCTAAAACGGAAAAATCGATATTTGAAAAAGGATGTTTTTGGGTTTTCGAATTTTTATCGATGTTTTTCTATTGTGACACTATCATTTTTTACACCATCTTAAAATAGAGGATTCAACGAAAAAAAACTCGTCTTCAAAATTTTAAAATCAAAAATTCGTTCGCCAACTTTTTTGATTGAAAATGGGGCCTTTTTTTTAAATTAAGGTCATAAAAACAAAACTACACAACCAATCGCTTTGAAAAAAATTGGGCCTTTTCAAAACATGAAAATCTACATTTTCCTCAAATTTCATTAAAATTGGATCATTTTTGTGAAAGATAAAAATGATAAACGAAAAACTCGGTTTTTGACGTTTTTCTCCATTTTTTGAGGTTATGTCGAAAAATGGTTTGAACGAAAGCTCTAGATATTGTAATTATCTACAACGTTTACATTTAACGTTTTTCGATAGGAGGTCTACTTTTCTCAGAAATCGCAAAAAAACACGTTTAACCCCCTAAAACTCACATTTTGGCTCCCCCGCCCCCTTTCCGGTCATCTGCTGCGGTGCTCTCGATTTTTCCTTGTTTAAGTAGCATTTATCCTAAATTTTCCCACCTTCCATATACTGCTAAGAATTTTTCTAGTTTTTGGCTTTTCAAAAGCGTATCTGCACTGGTCTAAGTAGAGAAATAGCGAGAATGACCTAACTGGCCTAAGATATCCTCAATACGGGGTAGGGGGTAGGCGTCGCCGATAGTTTTTTCATTCAATTTACGAAAGTCGACGACGACCCGCCACCTTTTTTCATTATCAGGACCCGCTTTTTTGGGAACTGGTAGTAAGGGGGAGTTCCACGGGCTTTTACTGGGCTGGACAATGTCATTTTCCAGCATTTCCTTCATTTGTTCATTTATAATTTGCCTCTGGGACTCTGGCAGTCTATACATTTTCTGATTTATAGTGGCTTGATCCTGCATCAGCGGAATTTCGTGACTTATCGCGGTAGTAAAGGTGAGTAGGTCTCCTTTCAGATGGAAAATATCGTTGTATTCATGACATAGCTCTATGATTGATTCCTTCTCTTCAACACTTAAGCTGCTGTCCAATTTTAGTTCTTCTAGAAATCTTTCCAGACGGTCAGGACATTCGATATGACCCTGTCTTCCGTTGCCTGTGGGCGCGTGCTGTATATAATGAACCCAGCTGCTTTTTTGCTCTTTTTATTCTTAGTTGCTCGCCCGTTTAGTTTTTGTGGTTTAGCCGGAGGCGATTTTTTAGTATGCGCTAACTTAGGATTCTGGTTCGAGGACGTGATAGTCCTTTTTGGTGTCCCACCGTGGTTCCATATTTTTTTTTTTTTTTTTTTTTTTTTTATGTGAAAGCCCTTTATACTGTTGACAATCTATTTTCTTCGTATAGAGTGCAATGTCGAACAGCAGCTCTAGTCGGGGAGGAAGGAACCGCCACAACCTTCCCGCGATATTTTCAGTCCACCTACTCCCAACCATTACTATCGCGACTCTGACATCGGGGCATCGAGAAACAACTCGCTGGAGTGTTATGCCTCCTGAAACGAGTTGAATCTCATCAACCAACCGATGACATGCGCTTTGGTGGAGCGGGGAAGGGCTAAGGAAGGCTATGACAGAAGGAATCAGGAATGTAAAGAGGGGAGAAGAAAGAAGGAAAGTTATGTAGGCGGGAAATTGGGAAAGGCTAGGACCGTGGCACCACCGGGAATCGAACCCGGGACCTCTGGGGATAGTAGTCAGGCGCCTTACCCCTAGACTACCGAGGCTGTCTATGTTTACCAGGTGGTTTAATATGAACACCGCTACGGTGGTCAGAAATGCCATTATTGCCTTGTGGGAGGGTCTTTTAGGTTCGTTATTGTTCGGGTCCTTGGGTGGATGAGACCTCTTAGGGATTGGAAAGATTGCCTTTTCTACGACGTTATCTGAGCCCATGGGTAGAATTCCGTTAGATAGGAAGACTCCGCCGTCTATTTCTTGCGAGAAACAGACCATCTCCTCTTTTTTTTTATGTGAAAGTCTAAGCTTAGGTGTCACCCTTTGTACTACCAGTCCGTCTTGACTTACACGTCAACGTCAGGTGTCTGGTAGTAAGCTTAGCTCGAAGGATAGAGAAAGAATAAAATAGATTAAAGCCTTAACGGGATCATGACTAGCTTTTGGGTACGTGCTGGCACGCATTGCGGCTTTTCTAGTTCCACGGTTTTCTGCAATGGTGGAGTTTTTTTTTTGTATGTGGCAGTGCTAAGCTCAGGAGTCACCCTTTGTACTACCAGTCCGTCATGTCATTTGTCATGTCATGGTGCAATGTCTAGCAGTAAGCTTAGTACGAGAGGGAGGGTGGGGGAATAGGTTAAGGATTATAAAGGTACGGGGGGGTATTGAAGAAGGTGGTGATGAGCCCTGCGTTTGAACTCTTGGATGTTGTAGGAGCTCGGAAAAACTGACTGCGAGAGATTATTCCACAGTCGAGTTGTTCTATTTACAAACGAATTCATGCCTTGTTGAGTGCGTGAAAGGGGAGTTGCTGGTGGAGGGAATGAGACGTGTGGGCTAATCTGGTGTTGCGGGTATAGGATTGCCGTGGAGGCAGGAGAGCGTTTAGCTCGGAGGAACAGTCACTATAAAAGTAGCGATAGAATTTTGTCAGTGCAGCTACATTCCTACGGTGGCTCAAGGGGTCGATGGTGGAGCAGATGGTCTCGCCATCAATTAGTTTAAGGGCCCTTTTTTGGACCTTATTTAACCATGCTAAGGTGGTTATCGACGCGCCGCCACAAACGATGGAGTTATATTCGAGAAGAGGCCGAATGTAGGATTTATAAATAACAGCACGGGACGATGGCCGGAGGAGGAACTTGCACCTCTTAAGAAATCCCAAGCACTGAGATCCTTGTTTGGCGATTTGGAATATGTGTTCATTCCATCGCAAGTCTTTGGCTAAAGTCACGCCTAAGATGTGTAGGGAGAGATCGGCCGTTAGTTCAACTTTGTCCACTTTCAAGGATGGAGAGCTGTTGATCTTTTTCTTTGAAATGAGACAGTACTTGGTTTTGTCGGAGTTGCATTCAACACGATTCTTCTCTCCCCACTTTAGAATCAGTTTAATGTCGTTATTAATCGACTTGGACATTAGTTCGCGATCATCAAGACAGGATCTGGCATGAGTCTGTCTTGTATCGAAGCTGTACGAGTAACGTAGAGTACCGTCGTCAGCGAAGCTGAGAAGTGGGTTGGAGGGGACTGAAAGTAGGTCATTTATAAAAATGAGAAATAGGGCCGGTGATAAAATTGACCCCTGGGGGACTCCCGCAGAGATGGGGTGAGATTCAGATTTGACGCCATCCAATACTACCTTAATTGAACGGCCGGAAAGGAAACTCTCAACCCACTTATACAGAAGCGAGTCAATTCCAATAGCTTTGAGTTTAGCTAACAAGGCTGAGTGCCATACTCTATCAAAAGCCTTGGAGATATCCAAAGCAACCAAACTGGATTCACCAGATCCATGCAAACTTCGGCTGAGGTGCTCTGTAAGGCAAACTAAAAGATCACCAGTGGATCTTTTTTGTCGGAAGCCGTATTGTTTATCGTTGATAAGTTGGTTGGATTCTAGATATCTCATTAGCATTTTGTTGATTATCGTCTCCATGGTTTTGGAGAGAATAGAAGTATTTGCTATTGGGCGGTAGTTGGAGGGATCGCTGGAGTCACCTTTTTTCGGTATGGGCTGAACATGGGCAATTTTCCAAGAATCTGGATAAACTCCGGAGCGGTATGATAGGTTTGCGCAGAGGTTTAGCCAAAGGTGAGGTGCATTGTTTTAAGACGATGGGGGGTATATTATCGGGTCCAGTGGATTTATTCGCGTCGAGCTCTTTGAGACACCTGTACACCTCGCGAGTCCTGAAGAAAATCCTGGGCATTAAATGAGCGCTGTGCTCGAGGATCGGGGGTAGCGTATCTTTTTGGGGTAGAGAAGAATTTGATACAAACAGAGATGCTAGTAAATCGGCCTTGGATTTGCTGTTTGTTATCACTGTGATATTCCTTTAAATACCTGGAGCAGCCCGAAGGCATTAACTCCTATGGAGCAGCTATAGAAGCATTAACTCCGATTAGTAAGTGGAGCAGCTCTTGAAAAGCTTTACTCCCGGGCTTAGGGAAGTTTTTGACTTCCCACTCAAACGTCAGTTTTACAACGACTGAATTTTATTTAATTAAAATGCTCTATTTATATAAAATTATCTTATACATATATTCTACTCTAACTATAATTATCATTATTCCCACCTTAGGTAAATTGCCTTGGGTCAGCAATTTGTACGCACCGGGCCTCAAGAATTTGATGCGCCCGTGTGACCTATTTACGTTTTTACTTGATCGGGGAAAAATTGCAACGTTCAGTCTGCATGATTTATAAAAAAAACTCTCGTGTGTGACCCGTTAAAAATATTTACCTAAGGTGAAAAATATGTGATTTGAGAAATATGAAAATGTATAATGGGAATGAGTGTATCACACCTTCCCCCTCAAAAAAAAAATGATTTTTTTTTTATGTTCTAGCTATCCTTCGTTACTTATGATTTAATAACTACTTCTATTCTAGTATTAATTTTTTTTTCTATAGTATATAGATACATATAGGTATATATCTAGTTATAAATTGCAATTTATTATAAATATACTTTATACCTTTATCTTTTAATTTTTCTTAACCTATTCTTGTGTACTGTCATTAACTTTTTATTGTTATCCTCTATAGTACAGTTGACTTTATCTATTGACTTTACTTTGTAAGGTCCGCTGAATAGAGGGTCTAGCTTTCTTCTATTTTGTACTGATAATAGTACTTTGTCACCTCATAGCAGAATGTATAAAATGGTGTCCAGGTGTCCCAGTCATCTCTATTGTCATTAATGAAACATCTAAGGTATTCATTCAAGCATTTGTGATTTCTTTCAAGTGCTCAAATGGTTTCTGGGTGAGCCGCTGTTGCAAAGAGCTGTTTTATTTTTAAAGTATTACATATTTCTGTAAAAATTTGATTCTTGTACTCTATTTCCAAGGCTTTTAAATGCGTTTATATTAATCATTGTAAATATTTCACTTTCTGCAGAAAGTTTCAGAATCTTATTCTGAAATTGTTTATTTTTATATCTTTCCAATATTTCGAATTCCTGCTCTAGTGCTGGTTCTACTGATTGGTTATAGTTTATATTTGTATACCGCTTATATAATATTTCATATTTGTGCACTATATTTATTTCAATTCAAATCGAATTCTTCCAAGTCTAATCTCATCCTGGTTAATTTCGATGATGGGTTTTTCATACCAAATAAATATGCTAGTGGTCTATGGTCAGTTCGTACTAGAAATTTTCGACCATATACGTATGGCCTAAAGTACGTTATAGCCCAATAAAGTTTACTTTGAATCGCCTTGCTGGTTTACTGTTGAATTGTAGAACGTTGCTGGTTTGTGGTTTGTCCACTGCTATTGCCTTTGCCGCTATTTCTGGGAGCGTGGTTAGATTACTAGCTTTTAATATAAGCGATGTTTCAGAGTTTGCTAGATTGTCTGCGAAATATTGTATTGAAAATTTCTCAGCTAATTTTTCTGTTGTTTCGCCCGTTGCAACGTTTTCTGCTATGAAAGCTCTTGTCAATTGTCCTGAGAGTTTTTCCATTTGTGCTGTGAAGTCTGTTAATTTTCTGCTACCTTGTTTACACGATCGTAGTTGCGCTAGTAGTGCATCTGATGACAGTTTTGCTGAAAATTTTTGTCTAAGTTTCGTTGCTATTTGACTTACCGTTTTCGTCTCATCCGTTATGGTGTATTTAGCTTTCCCGGTTATGCGGGTTTTGATAAATTTTATCATAATACTTTTATGACCCGTTGAAGTTAACTCATTTAGCAGTTCTATTGATTCGATGAAAGCTTCAGTTTCTTCTTGGTTTCCATTGTATGATTGCACCAGGGCCGTAGCCGTTTTTATATCAAATGACATTGTTTCTGTTTGTTGTGTCCTTATGTGTTCTAGGATATCTCTTGCTAATCTTTTAATTTCTTGAAAGATTGATTTTATTTTAAGTGCAGTTTCCACGTCTGTTTTTTTCCAGCAAGTACTTTAGCTTGGCTAAATAGGTTATTAACTGCAGCTTCCTTCTGTTGTAGGGTTTTCTGTGTATATGGACGGTTTATACTTTTATTGAAATTTGAAAGGATACTTTCAAGTTCTGCTTTAATCACGGTAAGTGTGTCCATTTAGTTAGACATTTAATTGTGCAGGTGCACTAAGGTACTTCTTTCTTAAACCTCTTCGATGATCCTTATAAAGATTGTATGCCAATTCGATAATCTTGATTGCAACCAGTATTACTAAAAGAATGGTAATTTCTTGGTTTTGGATAGCGACTGTATCTTCGATTACAATATTATTAATAACTTCGCCGTTATTATCATTGTTTTTGGATTGTGTTTTTCCCATTATTGATTTTTTTTTAA
Source organism: Thereva unica (assembly GCA_949987705.1). Classification (NCBI taxonomy): domain Eukaryota; kingdom Metazoa; phylum Arthropoda; class Insecta; order Diptera; family Therevidae; genus Thereva; species Thereva unica. Next base: position 81,822,939 of record OX465282.1, read on the forward strand.
AAGAAAAAAAAATATTTTTATTGTTTAATTATTGAAAAAAAAAAAGATTTATTAATTGTACATTATTATATTATTCCTTATATTTAATATTTACGTAACATTTTGTTATTTTTCCTTTTTATTAAATTAAGTTTTCTTTCTTTATATTTTATTATTTCTAGATTAAGCTGTTTTCTTTTGCCTCCTCGGGTTGGTTTTATTTCCTTCTGGGGCTTTGATGGCACTTTTGATCGCCGGTTTCGGTATTCCTCAATAGTTATTTTCCTCGGTCCAGGTTGATATTTCGGTACTATATCCAAAGATGTCCCCGTGGCTGGCTTTGGTACGTATGGTTGAATCGCTTTATTAACTGGGTAGATCGTCAGCTTTTCCAAATTTCTTTCCGGAAAATTTTTCTTTGTAGCTTTCTTCGTCACGGTCGCCATGTGATATTCCTTTAAATACCTGGAGCAGCCCGAAGGCATTAACTCCTATAGAAGCATTAACTCTGATTAGTAAGTGGAGCAGCTCTTGAAGAGCTTTACTCCCGGGCTTAGGGAAGTTTTTGACTTCCCTTTCAAACGTCAGTTTTACAACGACTGAATTTCATTTAATTAAAATGCTCTATTTATATAAAATTATCTTATACATCTATTCTACTCTAACTATAATTATCATTATTCCCACCTTAGGTAAATTGCCTTGGGTCAGCAATTTGTACGCACCGGGTCTCAAGAATTTGATGCACCCGTGTGACCTATTTACGTTTTTACTAGATCGGGGAAAAATTGCAACGGTCACATTGCATGATTTATAAAAAAAACTCTCGTGTGTGACCCGTTAAAAATATTTACCTAAGGTGAAAATATGTGATTTGAGAAATATGAAAATGTATAATGGGAATGAGTGTATCACATCACCTTCTCATTATGGATAAGTGAAGGAGTTGTGGATGAAGTGAAATTCTTCTTAATGGAGCTTACCAAGGACCAGAAGTGTTTGCTACCAGAAGTTGCGTTAAGGAGTTTACTTCTCAACTTGCTGTCAAATGAATTTTTGACATTCCTGATGGTGACTTTACAGGAATTTCTAAGTTTTATATATTCTAGGCGGAGCGATTCACTCGGAAAACTCTTGTATGCTCGAAAGGCGGCTTCTTTGTTTCTAATTGCGTTCCTACATTCCTGATGAAACCATCTGTTGGACCTAGGCTTCACAGATTTGGTAGAATGAGGAATGAATAAATGTATTCCTGCCTGAATGATCCTGGTGATACGGATAGCGACAGAGTTGATGTTTTTGGTTCGGAAACACTGGTCTCAGTCGGTGGCTTGGAAATAATGAATAAGCCCCAGCCAATTGGCCTTCCCATAATGCCATACAGTTCTCCTGACTGGTTTAGGAGGAGTGGGAAATTCGAAAGGGAAGCTGGCACTGACTAAGCAGTGGTCCGAATTGCCGAGAGGTGAATCTACTTCGACGGAATACCTCGCTGGATGTGAGGTAAGAAAAAGATCAAGGAGATAGGTTCCTTGATCAGAAACATCCGGGACTCTCGTGGGATGATCCACAATTTGGTATAAATTATTGGTGTCTGCAAAGAGCTCAACGTCCGTGCCAGAAACACTGGTGCAATTTGAGTAAGTCAGCCAGTTTACATTGTGAACATTGAAATCACCCGCAACAATGATTTCACACTCAGGACTGGATGATAATCCCGAGATTTGTTCAGATATAACATCAAATGATGAAGTTGAAGCTTCGTTACTTATGTTAGGGCTTCTGTAAAGGAAGCAGAAGAATATGACGTGGCTTCGGAAGATGATTTTAATCCAAAGATAATTAAAATCTGAAGTCGTGCATGAATATATTTTATAATAAGCCACGTCATCCCTAACATAGATGGCAATGCCTCTATGGGGGGAGAGATTGTGCACTAAAGTGTACCCCGATATGACTTAAGCCATTATCGGGTGATATTTGGGTTTCACTAAGTGCGAAGATTGGGGGTTTATAATTTAGTAAGTGGCACTCAACAAACGAGAAATTCGCATGAAGTCCACGAATGTTACAGAGGTCAACAGCAAAGCTTGACCTGTAACGGGACTTCGGTTGCGCGGGTTCAATCGCCACATTCTTAGGGATATTTTCCGGAATTACATTTGCCGCATCCATCAGAGGCAATAAAATTTGTCCGCGTCAAAGTGTTAAGGCCCCCATACACGGTCCAATTGGTTGTACAGCGAAGTGCGGTTGTACAACCAAAACTATCGATTGTGGGCCGGTCGGCCGATCAAAATACATTGCGCTTATAGGTTTGATGAAAATCTGGTTGTACAGCCAATTTGACCGTGTATGGGGGCCTTTATGCCTGTTGAGACGGGATAAATTTCATCGACCGTGAGATTTTGGCCGCGACACGTGCAGGTCCCAGAATCGAGTGAGGAACGGGAGCAAGGGTATTTACTTGTGCGTCGGTCGCGAGTCTTGTCTAGTAAAGGGTGATGAAGCCTTGCCGTTAGACTGCGTCGATTGTGTTGTTGTTTTGTTTTTCTTTTGGTGAACACTTTTTCACTTCACTTTTTGTGTTTTTGTTTGTTTTTGTTACTCTGTTTTTTTCTTTCGCGCGTTTTTTAGGACCGGATCAGCACACGTTGCTGTCCCAGACCAAACTTCCAGTTTGGCGTTCTTCGGTTGTCTGCGTGGTTGAGCAGTAAGTATCCTTAATAGGGAACTTGGAGGCACTGTGGCTAGCGCATTTAGTCGCTACTGAAGCTTTCCTTGAAGAATGGTTCTCATCGACTGTCCCTTTTAGTTTTGGCTGCTCGTTGATAGTTAGGGGGACGCTGAACGCTGTGGGGTTGGTTTCTGTACATGGAAATTTCAACCGTTGTTTTGGTCGTTCCACATTGCAGTTTTTGGAGATAAAATCGTATCCTAGCAATCCATCGTTTAAGAAGTCCGGCGTGTCGGGTACTACCTGAAAAGCGTTGGGTATTTTGGTTTGGAGGGGGAAATTTCCTTCACAGCTTCCTATTGTTTTGGTGGTTCCGCATGGCGTCTGCAATGTGCATCTTTTGTTTTTGTCCACATTTTTCCCTTTACGCAGTTTGTTCTTTTTTATTATACTTACCTCGGCACCCGAGTCCACTAGTAACTGTACCCGACCGTCGCGACTAATACCTAATGGTAGCGTTACAAGTGGAATATGCGCCTGAGGCTGCCGAGTTTTCCCCTTTTTATTTCTACTTATTGTCGAGTCGAGGATTCCATTCGCTCACTGTGTGGCCTCATCTGTTACAGAAGTCACATTTTTTGGTGAAATTATATACTCTAGGTGTGCCAGAGTTGTTGGAAATCTGGTTCTCTTCATTTCTTTGGGGAGCATTCCTAGAATGAGTGTTCGGGTGATGGGTGTTATTCGGGGGCGGAGTGTTACCGGGGCGTTGTGTATTTTGATTGCTGTTTCTTAGTCGCCTACAGTCCCGAATATCATGATTGTATTCCTGGCAATGGGTACAGAAGAGGGTATTTTTTCGCGCTAGGCACTCGCTATAAGTATGTCCCTTCCTGCGGCAGAAATTGCAGATCACAGCCGCTGTTGTTGTCCTAGGTCTGTTGGGCGGCATGTTTTGTGGTTGGTGCCAGCCTTTAGGGGGCGACTGCGTGCCCTGTGGGTAACTCGCGGTCATTGGAGTTGGTTTGCCATAAGTGGGCGTTTGTGTTGGTTGGTTCCAGCCAGGTGTGTATATTGTGGATCCACTGTTTCCGTTCGGGAATTGAGTTGTCGTATTATATATTCCATACTGAGGCGTGGGATTGGTGGTTGGCGGTGAGAAGTTTGTGGTATTTTGTGGCGGATAATATGCGGCATTCTGAACCGGATTGATTGTGGAGTTTTGGTTACTTAGGGGCATGATGTCGGGGTAAATTGTAGCAGAGGCACAGGGTTGTAGGTTTAGGGCAGTTTGTTGTAGGCGCTCCATGTCTAGAGCCTTTTGAACTAGGTTGTCCAGAGTTTCTTGACCTATGGTTAGGAGGTACTGACAGAGGTGGGGATTGGTAACATCACTCCGTAAGGCATTTTTGGCGAAGTCTTCTAATTGAGTTTGAACTGCTGGTGCTGCTAATGCACCATATTTGGTGGTGGTTGCTTCCTTGCAAACTTGCAGCATTTGTTTAATTCTGGCCGTGAAGGCAATAAGGGTCTCCAAGGGGTATTGTCTGGTGGTAATCAATTTATTGACCACTTCCTGGTAGATTCTCGGGGTAAATATGTCTGGTTTAGTAGTTTTTCGGCATCCTCAAAAGTTGCCGGTTGTGTAGACGCTATGAGTTGGTACGCTTCACCGCGTAATCTGGTAGGGTATATTTGGAGAAACGCAGGTTTGTCCTGCTCACTGAGACACTGAAGCGCCCTTTTGCAGCAACCTATGAAGGTTTGCGATTCAACAACTATATTTGGGGACTGTCCACCAGAGAATATTGGGACTAGCTCCGAGGTTAGTCTAGCTACTCTGGTGAAATCCGCCATATTTAAAAATTTTGTGGTTTTGAGATCGTAATCGTCTAGCATCAGCTCCTGCTCGCAGTCTGACAGAGATACGCTCACCCAATTTAGCAATACCTCACCCCCACTAGTTTTATCGACACTACCTGGCGAATTTTCTTCAGGCAATATATCTTTATTTTCGTTTTTGTTTTTATTATCTAATGGTTGAAGGCTTGGGAATCCCTTAAAATTCTTGATCTCTTGGGCGAATCTTGTAGTCGCTTCCTGAAATTTACTTATTTGGGCGAGTCTTTGCTCCCAATTTTTTTTTATTCTCGGTCAAGTCCTTCGCATTGAAAGATCAAGAGTTTCTGGTCTTCCCTTGCCTTACTATACAATTGCTTCAAATAATTTTGCAAACTTACTTGGCTAATTTCGGGTAAGAGTCTTCCGCTTCGAAGTCTTCTTGGTGATAAGGGGGTGTTGATTGACGTGGGAGTAGCAAGCGCTGCTCCTAGATGGTGTGATGTCGTTGGTACTGCAAATGGCGTTGAGGTGGCTGAAGATCCGTCTGGTCCGCTGTTAGACCGGGGTCGCTGGTTATTTCGTCCTGCTGTTAGTTAGTTTGGTCCTGATGTGATTAGTGGACATCAATTACGGGCAGGGATGAAGCCCGCGAAAGTCCCACGAAGATACTAATTGGGGGGTGTGTGCGTGTCCACCTGGAACAGAGGCACTTTTGAAGTACACCCCCGAGCGATGGTTCTTGTAGGATCTGAGACGTTAGCGACAGTTAACTTGGCTCCCAGAAGCCCGGCTTGGCTTTGGGTTTAAGGGTGTTAGTGCCGTACCCAGCACTAGTTAACTTTTCTCTAAACTTACCCAGTTCCTACCGGCTGCGCCAGTTTAATATATGTATGCTTTATATATAGGTATGATTCTTGCCTTTTGCTTTAGATCTTCTTTGTATCTTTTCTGTTGTGAACTTTTTTCTGTGGCACAATTCTTATTTAACTGTTACTTACTTGTTCTCAACGGCTATATTTTATTTCTTTAATCCTCAACTGCAATACCTAATCACAACACAATTTTCTTTTCATGCTTTATTTTACTTCTTTAATTTCAATGCTTCTTCACAATACTTTAAAATCCACAATACTTTAAAATTAATTTCTTCTCAATACTTTAAATTAATCCTTTACTTTCAATTCCTCTTAACAATACTTTAGAATCCACAATACTTTAAAATTATGTATTTCTTTGCAATACTTTAAATTAATCTTTTACTTTCAATTGACATTAACAGTCGTCACCGGTCAACCGAACGGAACCCCCTATTTAATTAACCCTCTTAACCAGACAGGTATAGTCTTTGAAGAAATAGGTGAAGTATGGCTATACCCCCAGTATTGGAACATTTTTACGGAAATCGATCTGAGTGAATTAGACAACCAAACGAGCCTGGCTGAGCATGCAGAATACTTAATAATGAGGTTATGCAAGGAAGAAAATGAGACGCAAGAAATATGCCAAACACAACAGCGGCATATCCATTCGGTAATTGAAACGATTAAAAGGCGAACAGGGGTAATACGTGACCTAATTAGCCCACATCGGCAAAAACGGTCTCAAAAAAAAAACCAAGCCATTAAAAAAGCCATTATCCACATTACTGGACAGACAACAGCAAATTGCATACCAGATCAACGAAATGCAAACCATATCGGAACAAACGAAGAAACTACAGCTGAGACAAGATATAACAGCGAACATTCTCCTACTGGTCATCGAAATAGAATCGAGACAACAGACGTTAATGGATGTAATAGTGGCAGCAAAAATAATCAAGTACACCCACTACTCGTCTCGCCCCGCACCTTAACCGATGTCCTCAAGCGAACTACAAATTCATGCGGAAGGTGCCTTCCGATAATACATATATAAAATAGCCAAGACAGATTCACATCTGTTGCAAAACAAATTGGTAATCAGAATTAGTTTGCCCATCTTCAATTTGCCCAAACTACGTTACTTCAAAATATGGTGCTACCCAATGCAAACCGGGAAAGGACGTTCGGTAGTACCGGACGTCGGTCACTCACACATAGCCATACACTACCCCACTCAAGTCTACATGCTACTCAATTACCAGAATACACACTCCTTCGCTAAAATAACGGATAACCTAAATGGGTCCACCTACATTGGCGAACTAAATACACCACTGTCCCAGGCCGGCCTCACGAAAGACTGTACCGTGAAAATGCTGCTAAACCCGTTGGGGGAAAAAGTGCCCAAAATAGAATGCCCACTGAGAGCCCAAATACCCCCGAAAAATTTACTAATTAGAATGGATAGACCTAATACATGGTTATTCTCATTCACGAACCCTCAAGCCGACATAACGTGCGAAAATCAATTGGCAATAGTAAGAACCGAACAGCTGGGTATCCTAACTCTAACCCAGCCATGTGAGCTACAGATCCAGGAACACACCTGGGGCTACAGATCCAGGAACACACAAGGGGCCGTAGGGCGACCGCTATCATTCGTACAACCTCACTACTTCCCGTTGAACAACCCCAAACTGACAAGCCTCAACAGCACCACTCTATACACGATTAAACCCCATGGAATCCACAATTCGACGCAGTTAGTGCTGGAACGAAGAGCATACGACGCATGGCACCAAAGTACGGCACCATTGTATAAAATCTTAGATCAGTTGAATCAGCTGGAGCAAAATAGGCAGCACCCAAAACACTACCCGTGGTCGCTGACTTCAATATCGCTCAGTAGCCTGATCCTCACCCTACTCGTATTGTACGCACTGTTCCGGATATTGAAGGTAACAAAAAAAAATGTTTGAGGGAAAAACAACTGTACAAACAGGGACGGATGATCGGCAGGAAACGGCACATACCCGGGACAATACCCCAAGTCTGCCTACATGACACTACCTAGGGGCGTTCAATTAGTAGGCGAAAGAACTTTATACTAAAATCAAAAAGAATTCCACGATACAGCAAAAAAACTAATATAATAATAAACTTAAAAAGAAAAAGCAAAAATAAGTAAGTAAAATAAAATATAGTTACGCTAATTAAGAAAAATTAGATGTAAGCAAAATGCCGAAAGAAGAAAGAGAGAAAAATCCACAATACCGCAAAAGTAAACATAGCAAACATTCAAACTAAGAACTAGTTGCGATGTTGGTTCGACCCTTTCGGTCCACACGATCAGCTTCCCAGTGTGATGGAAGGAAGCTCTTTGAAATAACGATAAGAATGGTTAATCCGCAAGGCTTTTCTAAAGAACTTTTTTTGTTGAACAGTAGCAAACAAACATATCCCTGGCACTTAAAGCGAATTCATTTTGAGCGTGTTGACGCGCTGATGATAAACTGCAATGGTAAAAACTTCATTTTCAATTCGAACGATTTCAGGAGATAGTACCAAAATTAATCAATGTAACGGATTTGTCAAACTTGTCCGAAAAGGCTAAACTGTAATCACTGGAAATCCCGCGATGAACTCAATTCCCAAAACAATCCGCCGTTCAAACAGTTCTGAACTAAAGTTTGAAAATTTCGTCATGTTTGTAATGATTAACGTATTTGTTGAATGGTTTCTAAAGAAACTCGGATTTTGACGAGTGATGACTCTTTGGGAAGCTATTGCTTGGCTGAATCCAAGAAAGTGAACTTCATTTTGAACGGGTGTCATTCCAACGCTTCGATCGGCACCTCAATGAAGTCAATATAGTTTTTGGTTTGCGTTCTATCGAGCATGTACAAAAATCACTTACGCCCTTTAAACATAGATACCGCTTGATCGAATTTTATGAAAATCTTTTCGAACTGTACTTTCGGTAATACGCTACGATTGGCACCTCAAAGAAGTCGGTATCGTGGTTGGTTCGTGCTATATCGTGCAGGTACAAAAATCACTTACGTCGCTTAAACAAAAAAACGGCTGGACCGAATTTCATGAAAATCTTTTCAGATCATATTTCGGTTAATACCCTTCGAACGACACCTCAACGCAGTCGATATCTTTTTTGGTTCGCTCGATATCGTGCAGGAAAAAATGACCACATCCGTACGCACATACACACACACACATACTTCCTCCCAATTTTTTGCTTAAAATGCTCCTGGGACCTTGAAAGATGAAAATACGTTGAAATTTTCGATTTCGATTTTCGGACCGATTACAATAACTTCCTATACTGGGAAGTTAAAAATTAGATGTAAGGAAAATGTAGAAAGAAGAAAAAGAGAGAAGTGCCATAAATAATCTAACTAAAAAGCATTTTTTAAAAGTCAATTTAGAAGAAATACGGTATGAAAAGTAGTAGAAATTAAAGCAAACCAAATTCCACAAATCCACAATGCTCTATTCGTTTGGCTAAAAGGTACAATTAAATAAAATACTCGCATTATCTTTTTAAATTTAAATAAAATGTTTCTTTTTATTTCTTTTTGAGCTTACATTCGTACAAATAAAAAACTTACAAACTAACTACAAATAAGAACAACCATGGAAACTCCGAGTCGCTGTCGCCATTGCGGCGGAATAACGCCATATCCAATAGGTCTTCCCGCGCCGTCCAACATAAACCCGGGCCCCTCGAAAATGCAAGGCTATGCCCGGGTTGTGGAAAAAGTCCAGCCCCAACAGGACGTCCTCTTCTAACTCCTCCTCGTATACCACTACAAAACTCTGGAGGAGCTCCTGCCCCTGAACCCTTATACGGAAGTCCCGCACAAGTCTCTCGATTTTGATCAGGGTCCCGTTCACAGCATATAAAGTGAAGTCCCCGGGATAAGGGATAACACCAAATGGCCCAGAACAGGACGCCCGACTTAACTTTTTTATATTTTAATAAAAATGGATTATTTAAAAAAAGGAAAAAAAATCAAATATATAAAAAAAAACACAAATTAATTTATATTAATTATATTAACTTTATTCAAAAAGAAAGATTTCGCGGTTGGGCTTCAGCTCAACTTTCCCGCTCCGAATTTAAATTCAGACTGTTACAATTATTTTAAGTTTTCTTTTGCAAGGTTCTTATTATTATTATTGCTAGTACAATAATTTGCATGATCGTCAGTTTTACTGTGATCATGTCTTATTTCTAAGAAATGTTACCATGGGAACATTAAATGGAATTATTACATTGACATACAATATTTGCATGATCGTCAGTTTTACTGTGATCATGTCTCGTTTCTAAGAAATGGTACCATGGGAACATTAAATGGAATTATTAAAGAATTGAAATTCAATACTTTTGTTTTGTCTTGAGAAATTTAGTCATGATGATTTCTTTAATTTTGTTATAACAAAATTATTTTTCATTAAAACAATTGTGGTGGTATTTAATCTCTTTTGAGAGCAGCAGCAATGCTTGGCTCTTGGGTAGAGCAGCGAGACTCGCTATGCTCTGGACTTAGTATGGAGCAGCTTGCTAGCACAACTCCGAAATGAATAACTTCAAGTCTGATTACTAAGTGTCTTTATTTTAAGAATTCTTACTCTATTTATACTAAATTGATTACATTGATTTATATCTAAAATATAGGCCCGCGTCTCAAATACCTGGCTCATCAAAATCGTCCACTTAATTGCGTGCTCCATGTGACGAAAGTTTGTTTACAAACAACCGGCGAAAGTTAATTATGACCCCGTTAGCCGGGCGCGGTGTTTTTATATTTTTGTGTGTGTATGCACTTTAGCGGGACGGTGGTGATTTGAGGCGCGTTCTTATTTTGTAATTTGACTTACTGAACTTAAGAATTATATGTTTTTAGGGCATGTGTTTGTTGATTATGATTTCATCACACCCTCCCCCTTAGGGAAAAAAAATTTTTTGTTTTTGTATCAGGGCGAAATTTTTTTTTTTTTTTTTTTTTTTTTTTTTTTTTTTTTGATTACTACCTAATGTTATCCAAGTTCTTTAATTCTAATGAGCTGTATTTACAATTTGTTTGTATTTTTTATTTTTTTTTTTTTTTCTTTACTTTACTGTTTATTATTTACATTTTTATCTTTACATTTTCCTTACTCTATTTTTATGTATTCTTATTACTTTTTTGTTTGCATCCTCCAAAATGCAGTTTACTGTTTCTAGTGCTTTTACAAGGTATGGTCCACTGTATAGAGGATCTAACTTTTTTCTATTTTGTATCGTAACTAATACTCTATCGTCAACTTTTATTGATAAGGGGTTACTATCGAGTTTACTGTTTTCTTGTCTAACTGCTTTTGATGCTTCTATATGTTGTTTTGCATTGTTTAAGGCTTTTTGTAGCCTGTATTTCATCTCGCTGTTGAAGAGTTCATAGTTGTAGATGGGTTCTGTTCCTCCTTTTTCCAATTCTGCTGGCAAGCTTACTTTTTTGGCGAAAATTAGCTCAAATGGTGTGTAGCTGTGTACAGTATTTGGTGTGGTGTTGTAGCAAAATGCGTAGTATGGGATCCATGTATCCCAATCATCTCTGTTTTCATTTACGAAACACCTTAGGTATTCGTTTAGGCATTTGTGATTCCTTTCTAAGGCTCCAACTGTTTCAGGGTGAGCGGCTGTTGCGAATATTTGTTTTATTTTTAATGTATTGCACACTTCTGCAAATATCTGGTTTTTATATTCCGTTCCTAAGTCAGATTTTATTTTTTCCATGGGTCCATAAGTTAAAATGAATCCTGTTACAATTGCTTTTGCAATTGTGTTGGCCTCCTTGTCTTTGACAGGGAGTGCGACTACATATTTTGTAAGGTCGCACTGCATGGTGACTGCATATCTGTTGCCATTTTCTGTTCTTGGAAATGGGCCTACTGTATCTATTGATACTACACCAAATGGTTTAACGGGTGTTGTTGTTATCTCCATTATTTCTTTGTTGTGTTTCTGGTGTTTATTTTTCGCGCATAGTTCACAATTTTTTACGTAGGCTGCTATTGTGTTTTTCATTCTCCTCCATCTATAAAATTGTTTTAGTTTATTGAACATTCTCGATTGTCCCAAGTGTCCTCCTGTTGGTGTGGCGTGGAAATTATGTAAAATTTCTTCAATTTGTTCCTTATTAGTGATGTACTTAATTGGTTTATATATTTCTATTCTAACTGTTTTTAGCTTCTTGTTTCCTAAGGCCGTAAATGAGGTCATGTCGATTAGTTTGAAAATTTCGCTCTCGGCCGAGAGTTTCAGAGTCTTGGTCTGAATTGTTTTGCATATATATTTCTCCAATTCTTCGAAAGCCTGCTCTAGTGCAGTTTCTACTGTTAGGTTAGGTTAGGTTGAAATGGCTGCCCCCACCAGGGAGCCCACTTAGGCACGCCATTGGGGCCATTGTGATGCCATTCTGGTATTGGGACATAGTTCAGGCCATTTCAAGCCATTTCGAGCTTTTAATAAAGCGACAGAGTCTAGAGACACCAATATTTTGCAGCTCGCTCAATCCGTCAAGAAAAGGTGAGCCAAGTAGAGTCCCTCTTTTCCTTGCTAGGGCGGGACATGTACAGAGAAGATGGGAGACAGTTTCTTCCTCTTCTTCATTACCACAACTTCTACATAAGTCGTTGTGGGGGAGTCCTAATCTTTCGGCGTGTGGGCCGAAGGGACAGTGACCAGTCAGCACCCTTACCACATGGCTTATCTCCTTTTTGTTCAACTGAACCAGAGATTTTGAACGCTTTGCGTCTAAAGTTGGCCACATTGCATGAAGAGTGCGACAAACCGTTGCTGTGGTCCATCTCAGCCCGGCTCGAGCTAAGCTGATTTTTCTCACAGCTAGTTTATAGGTGGCTAAGGGCATTCCCATTTGGGTTAAGTGGGGTGTCCTTTCCACTTCGGTTCCCTGTCTAGCAAGCTCATCTGCCCTACAGTTTCCCCTAATCCCACTGTGTCCAGGAACCCAACACAGTGTTATATCAAACTGAGTGGCAGTCTCACACAGAGACCTGCGGCAGTTCAGAAGAGTCGTGGATGTTGTGACGACAGAATTAAGAGCCTTGAGGGCCGCCTGGCTATCCGATAGAATACATATATTCTTATGAGATATATTATTTATCTTCAGCCATTCGAGAGCCTCCCAGATCGCAGTGACTTCCGCTTGGAAGACGCTGCAGTGATCGGGTAGACGAAGAGAGGTATTTATATTTAATGCCTCGGAAAAGATACCAGAGCCTACATTATTCCCAATTTTTGAGCCATCTGTGAAAATACATAATGACCCAGTTGGGATAACACCATCTGTCCAGTCATCTCTGGCCGGAATGATGGTATTGAAACCTTTCTCCAAGGTCCACGTAGGTGTAGTATAATCTAGGTTGTTCGCAGTGATGGCGAATTTCCTAAGGATGGATGAATGGCCATATGAGTATGGAGTCCATCCAAGAGAAGCCTTTGTCCTGGCAGCCGTCCAGGCTGCCATTTGCTCGGCGTGTATATCCAAAGGGGTAAGATGCAATAAGACATCCAGCGCAGCTGTAGGGGTGCTTCTCATTGCACCACTGATACACAGTTCAGCTGTTCTTTGGACCCTTTCCAGTATCTTGCGATACGTAATCTTCTGTAATGCAGTCCACCATACCGATATGCCATGCATAAGTATAGGTCTGATTACGGCTGTATAGAGCCAGTGGACGATGCGGGGTTTAAGGCCCCAGTTGACTCCGATCGTTTTCTGGCATAGGAAGAGAGCTGTTTTGGCCTTATTTGCTCTTTCTATAAGATTCGGTCTCCACGTTAGTTTCCTATCGAGTATGAGACCTAGAAATTTCGCATCCTCCTTTATATGCAGTGTTTCATTACAGAGTCTTAAAGGAGGAAAATTGGGAAGTCTATGCTTCTTTGTAAAGAGCACTACTTCAGTCTTGGTTGGGTTGACGCCTAGACCCTTTGTAGTGGCCCAATGAGAAAGAGTATTCAATGCTTGTTGCATTATATCTCTTATTGTTGAGATGTACTTGCCGGTCACCACCAGCACAATATCATCAGCATAGGCCACCGTGGTGCACCCAGACTCCTTTAGAGTTATCAATACTTCATTGACTGTCATATTCCAAAGGAGCGGCGATAAGACCCCACCTTGTGGTGTGCCTCTTTTAACCCGTCTGACTTCTTCCGAAAGCCCCAGGCTAGACTTTATGACCCTGCACCCTAGCAACTGATCAATAAAGGACCTGGAGCACCCATCAACATTCAGACGCTGGAGTGCCCTCGTGACCGCAGAGGGTTCAACATTGTTGAAAGCACCTTCAATATCTAGGAAAGCAGCCAACGTGAATTCCTTGAATTCAAGGGATCTTTCAATGACCGCTACCAAAGAGTGGAGAGCAGTGTCTACTGATTTACCTTTCGTGTAGGCATGCTGCGAGGGAGAAAGCAGTTTTTTATCAATGCTTTGCTTAACATGGATCTCCACAAGTCTTTCTAGTATCTTGAGGAGAAAGGATGTGAGACATATAGGTCTCAAGTCTTTTGGATTGTGGTAGGAGATTTTACCCGCTTTCGGAATGAAAGCTACCTTCGCTACTCTCCAGGATGTTGGAATGTAGCTTAGGCTAAGGGAGCTCCTATAGATGGCTGCGAGCCAATTCAGAATTAGGTCACTGACTTTCTGAATTTCAATGGGATAAATTCCATCTGGTCCCGGTGTTTTATAAGGCATGAAGCCTTCTATGGACCACAGGAGTAAATCTCTGTTTATCAATCTGTCAATGGTGCCTAAATTATGTGTGCTAGCTGGGCCCTCAAAACCTGTTTCTGCAGATGCAGCAAGAGATGTTGAGCCAGGAAAGTGAGTATCGAGTAGGAGTTTCAGTGACTCCTGACTACTTGTGGTCCATGTACCGTCTGCTTGTTGCAGCATTTCTTGGCACATTGGGCTTTTCGAGAGAACTTTTCTCATTCTTGCGGCATCTGAAAAACCTTCTATTGTCGCACAAAAGGTTTTCCAGGATTCCCTTTTTGAGTTTCGCAGTTCGTATTTGAACTCCCTGAGACGACTTTTGTAGTTGTCCCAGTCCGAAGCCAAATTAGACCATTTGGCCTTATTGAAGGCCTTTCTGCTTTCAGACCTTAGTTTGAGAAGTCTGCTGTTCCACCAAGGGGGTTTGGTTTTACCCCCATATTTCCTAATGGGACAGGCTGCTTCTAATGCGTTATTCAGGAGGTTACTGAGATTTGTCACTTGATGTTCGAGATCTTCAGCATTCCAAGGGTGGGTGGGAACATCCTCAGGGAGGGATCTTTCCACTACTTGTCTGTATATGACCCAGTCTGTGTTCCGGACATTCCTGTAACCAGGGGCCTTCTTCACAGTTGGGTACATATTGATATTAAAAAGGATGACTCTGTGGTCAGAAAAAGAGTGTTCACTGGATACTCTCCAGTTTTCCACACGGTTGAGCAGATCTGGGGAAACAAGGGTAATATCCAAGACTTCTCGTCTTACCCTTGTGATGAACGTGGGTTCATTTCCCCTATTGCATAGCAAGAGATTGTGTTGTAGTAATAAATCAAAAAGCAACTCACCTCTTATATTTGTATCAGAGCTGCCCCAAACGGTGTTGTGAGCATTCGCATCACATCCAACGATGAGGCTGGCTCCACGACTAGCCGCTTCTTTTGCGGCAACAAAGAGACTGGAGTTGTCCAAATTTTCCTCATATGGTAGGTAGACAGATCCAATCCACGTAGGCCTACCGCCTTTCCTGTTGTCCAAGCAGGCCAGTACATTATCAGCATTGCTAAATTTAGACAACATAAAAGCGTTAAGGTCATTTTTAACAATTAAACAGGTTCTTGGCTTACCTCCCCCATTTCTGGGATACAGCAACCTGTATTTAGGAGTCCTGATTCCGCATACAAGGCCCCGGACGATCCAAGGCTCTTGTACCAGGACGACATCTATATCGGCCTTAGAAAGGCGTAAGCATAGGCTGGCGGATGCAGCCTTGCTGTGATGGAGATTAATCTGCGCTACTCTCAACATCGTGGTTGGGAGTAGTGGGATCAGTCTCGATCACCGTAATATCAGCCTCGTCCTCTTCCGGTGTGAGAGTAATATCATCATCTCCCACCGAAAGAAGTTGGGCAAAGTCACCCAGTTCATCCTCCGTCCTTGACGGCGAAGGAACTGAGAAGTTGGAATCCTCAGAGGATAAGAGAGGGTCGTTTGAACCCAGGGTTGGTAGGTGAGTATCCTCAGGCACCTTAGGATCAGCTACTCCTGTTCCTGTGTCATCCGCAATACTAGGTACATTGGGTTCAGCTACTTGCGTACCTGTGTCACCCGCAGTGCCAGGCACGTTGGAATCAGAAACATCCGTACCTGTGTCACCCGCAGTGCCTGAGGGCTCACCATCTGGAGCCCCAGGTGGAGCAGTTCCACTCTGGGGCAAAGAATCTTTTTTGTAAAGCCTCAGGGTGATTGAAGAAAACCCATAGCTTATGACGCATTCAGATTTCGCCAAAGGTCCCAGCGACTCCTCGCTAATTACTAATGTAACCGCTCGGCCGTCGCCTTTAGGGTCCTCCAGTTTCGTAATCCTCCACGAAGACGTCTGTAGCTGTGGGTTACTCAACCGAATGATATCCAGAATAGCCTGAGGCTCGGCTGGTTCTGCTGGGATCCAGGAACGCGCTCTTGGCCGATTCGGGATTTCCTCCCTCCTAACAACCTTGAGTTTGGCGCCTGGCCATGCTTCCCCAATTCTGGATATTGCTATTTTGTAGAGATCGACAGATCTCTGATCGGCACAAGCGATGAGCTTCACGCGGCCCTGAAACCATCCGCTATCGCGACAGTGAGGAGCAGTGCCAGGATGCTCCTGAAGTATTGGGAGGAAAATCGTCGCGAGCCTGACCTCAAGTTTCCTCCATTTATCAGGCAGAATGGTGCCATCTGGATCGTTTTCGTCGATGACGGCGATAACGATCTGACCTTCCAGCACTTGGCTGTAGGTTTTAGTAGTAGCAGGAAGTATGGAAGTGTTCCTGCTACGTTTAGCCTCAGGGTGATTAGGTTCCTCTAGGGACCTCTGACGCTTTGGGGCTGGGTTGCCAGTTTGCGAAGTTTGCTCGCCGGCGACCCGCGTCGCCCACCTTATCGAAGCTTGCTGCTTCTCGGTGAGTCCACCCTCCGCAACTCCCTTGTATCGGGCAAGGATTCTCTGGGCGCTGCGTAGCTCTTGGTAGTACACCCTTGATGGAGCACCTTTAGAGCCAGGCATTTTAGTTTTTTTAGCCTCCTTAGAGGCACCAGGAGACTGCACGAGTGCAGTTGAAGGGCCTGCTTCTGTTGAAGCAGTTGGCTTGGAGGGAATGGGGAGCTCCGGATTAGAGTCTAAAGCTCCTTTTTCCCTTTTACTCACCTTACTGCCCTTGCAGGCAGTAGGTTTGGTTTTGTTGGGAGCCCCCGAACTGGAGGCGATTGGTTTTTTAGGGTTTTTATTTTCCATAAAAGTCCCACGAGTAGTGCGGAAAGAGGGGTCCATCCTGCCAGAGCCGCTTACCAGGATAAGGCACTTGTACTCTCCGACCTTGCCCGGGCATCGGAGGGAACCGTTCGCGACCAGCACTCTTTAACCACTGGCTGGCCATGCAGCCATCGGCACGGTAAACACCTTAGCTTAGAAGTGGGGAAATAGGAAGAGGGAAGGAGAAGGAGAGAGAGAAAAGGTGAGGGTAAGTGGATGTACCTAGCTTAGTCTGGCCTCTTCGCAATTAGCCTGTTCGGCATGGGTGTCCCTACCGGTGGCTTGCTGGTTACCAGCTAGCCACCGCCGACATAGCCTAACGCTACTACGAGACTCGCAAGCCCCACCACCGCGGCAAGGTGTAGGTACGAGGTGAGGCACTGTTAATTGGTTTCTTTGTTCTACTGTTAATTGGTTTCTTTTATTGTTTATTAACCTCTTCCATATTTTTATTTTATTGTGCACTATATTAATTTCTAATTTTATATTTTCTCTGCTATTCTTAGTTTCTATATGTAGTTCGGGTATGTTTGCTATTTCAGTTTCTGAGAGTTCTTCTGTTACACGCAGTTGATCAGGCTGCTGTGTTTCCTGGATACTCCCTTTTTCGACTGTTCTTTCTTGTTTCTCTTTTTTCTTCATCGCCCTGGTTTTTACTTGTAGGACCTTAATGTCTTTAAGGTCATTAATATCCAGTTGTATTCTTGATAATGCGTCTGGGCCTGAGTTTTCTTTGCCTTTTACGTATTTTATTTCGAAATCGAATTCCTCTAGGTCAAGTCTCATCCTTGTGAGCTTTGATGTTGGGTTCTTCATTCCAAAAAGATATGCTAATGGTCGGTGGTCTGTTTGGACTGTAAACCTTCGTCCGTAGACGTACGGCTTGAAGTACATGATGGCCCAATGTATAGCCGTTAGTTCCTTTTCTATAGTTGATTTGTTCGCTTCTCCTGGCGTAAAGGTCTTGCTTGCGTATGCTATAGGGCGTTCTATTCCGTTTATATTTTGTGAGAGTATTGCTCCACATGCTGCGTTGGAAGCGTCTGTCGATATTATGAAATTTTGTGAAAAATCTGGATGTTGTAGTATTGTGGGGGACATGAGTGTTCTTCTTAGTGTTTCGAAGGCATCTTGTTGGCTTTCTGTCCACTCGAACTTCGTCTTTTTTCTTAATAGTTTGTTTAATGGTAATGCAATCTCCGCGAAATTTGGTACAAATCGCCTGTAATAGTTACAAAAAGCTACAAATCTTCTTACTTCGTCCGCATTTTTAGGAGTGGGGTAGTTCTTGATAGCTTCATATTTGGAAGGGTCCGACTGACACCCTCGACTGAAATTTTATGGCCAAGGTAGGTGACTTCTGTTTGAAAGAATTGACATTTTTCAGGGTTTAGCTTAAGATTCCTCTCTCTCAACCTTTTAAAAACGGTTGTTAAATTCTTCAGGTGGTGTGCTTGGGAACACCCGATCACAATGATGTCATCTATGTAGAGAAAAGCTACTTCTGGCGTCAATCCTGCCATGGCTATTGCCATCATTCTTTGAAAAGAATTCGGACTTATGTTAAGTCCGAAGGGAAGTCTTGTATATTGGTAATGGCCTTTTTCTGTTGAAAATGCCGTGTACTTTCTGGATGATTTTTCGAGTGGGATTTGGTGAAATCCCGACATGAGATCTAGTGTTGAGAAGTATTTGGCTCTTCCCATTTGATCTAGTATATCTTCTATACGAGGTAAAGGGAATTTATCTGCTAGTACCTTTTTATTTAGATTTCTAAAATCCACTACCAAGCGCCATTTCTTCTTTTCGGTGTTAGACTTCTTAGGTACCAAAAGTATAGGCGAGTTAAAGTGCGATACCGAGTTCTCGATAATGCCGTCTTGCAACATTTTTGTTACTTGTCTGTCTATTTCGTTCTTATGCGTCTCTGGTATCCTGTAATTCTTTGTATAAACTGGTATGTTGTCGGCTAGTTCTATTTGTTGGTTGTAGAAGTTATTGGTGGTTAGAGGTTCGTCCTCTGCCGCGAAAATGTCTGCATATTCCATGCACAATTCCTGGAACCGTGGCTTAGTGTATTGTGGGATTTGTTGGAGATTTATTTTGTTTAAGATATTTTCTTGATGACTTGTGGTTTTCGCTTTTGTCGGTGTTATTTCATAATTTGTCAGCGGTTCATACTGAATTTTGTATTTATTTAGTGTTACCAATTTATTCGTGGTGTTTAGGATTTTTATTATTGGGTTTGCTGAATTCGTTATGGTGCCTGCTATGAACACTCCTGGGCTAATCTCTTGATTCTCTATCACTATGTCGACATTGTTATCTTTGTTGATTTTTATTTTTCTGGCTACTTCGCATCGTGGTGGTATTGTTAACGCATTAGCATATGGTGTGCTTAGGATTGGAACTTCGGTCGCTTTATTCTGTGTTTTGATGGTTAGTATCCATGTATCATAGTCTAAATTAGCTTTTGTTTTTGTGATGAAGTCTAGTCCAAGGATTCCGTCTGCCTCTATGGGAACACTATCTTCGACTATCTGGAATGCGTGTTCTATTTTGCTTTCGTTGTTAAAACGTATATTTGTATAGGTGGTACCAATTGACTGCATCTGTGTGTCCGTGATTCCTTGTATTATACATTTTCTGTTGGGGTAGAAGTATTGTTCCTTGCTTATCTTGAGCTTCTTGAATATTGATATGTCTGCCCCTGTATCGACTATGAAGGTGCATGTTGTTCCGCACATATCTACGTATGCCTTTACGTAGTTGGCGTGAGCGATATTTATTGTGTATATTCTGAGAAATTGTTTTCGTTCTCCCCCAACCGGATGGTTTGTTCGTCTGGCTGGGGGGTTTCTAATTCCCCCGATTCTATTATATTAATTCTATGTGGAGTTCTCTGATTGTTCCTAGGTGTATCCCTATTCCTTCTATTATTGTTGTTATAACTGTTCTTGTTACCGTTGTTTCTAAAATTGTTTGGTCGTCTATATCTATTTTGCTGAAACCCAATGTTTTTTCTTGACCAATTTCTATAATTATTTGCGTTTTGCTCGTTGAGGCTGTTTCTGAAATTATTCGTCTCTTGTCTATTGTAGTATAGTATCCTGTCTGCCGGTGGTTTATCTACTGCTATTGCTTTTGTTACCACTTCATTTAGTGTGGTTAAATTTGTAGCCTTCAGTATTAGAGATGTCTCTGGGTTTTCGGTGTTGTCTATGAACGTTTGTACCGAAAATTTCTCGGCTAATTTCTCGGCTGTTTCGGTTGTTGCTACGTTTTCGGATATGAAGGCTCGTGTTAGTAGGGATGACAGGTCCTCAATTTGTTTGGAGTAGTCTACTAGTTTCCTGTGTCCCTGTTTACAGTTTCTTAACTGAGATAAAATAGCATCGGATGATAATTTAATTGTGAACTTTTGTTGCAGTTTTGTTTTTATCTGTTTTACCGTTGTCAAGTCGTTTGATATTATGCTTTTGGCTTTTCCTGTGATGCGAGTTTTTATAAATTTTACCATAATATTCTTCTGTTCTGTTGGTGTTAGTTCGTCCAACAGTTCCATTGATTCTATAAATGATTCCGTCTCCTCCTCCTTGCCGTCGTAGGTGCGGAGTAAGGATGTGGCGGTTTTTATATCGAACGCCATGCTTAATTTTCTTTGTGTTCCTATCAGCTCGTTTATGGTAGAAGCAATTTTCTTTATTTCCGTGTAAGTATTCTTTATTTCTTGTATATTTTCTGCCTTGGCTATTTTTCCTGTCGTTTCTTTTGCTTTTATGTAGAATTCGTACACCTGTTGTTCCCTTTTTGCTAACGTCTCGCTGGTGTACGGTCGATTTGGGCTTTTTCTGAAATTTGTTAGTATATTTTGTAGTTCTTCCTTTATTTCTGCTAGACTTTCCATATGGTATATTTAGTGGTGGTATTTTTAGTCTATACATTTACTTGAACTGGGGTGTTTAGATATCTTTTTCGGAGTCCCCTTCTATGATTGATGTAGACTTTATACGTTAGTGTTATGCACTTAATTACCACAATGATGATTAGTAAAATTAATATTTCTTTATTTTCAACTGTTACCGTATCTTGTACAGTTACGTTATTTATAACTTGTCCCGTATTTTCTGTTGGAGTACTGTATGTCTTTCCCATTTTGGAGAATGCAAAATTGAAGAACAATAATTAGAAGGAATTGCAGGACAAAATGTTTTTACTTAAAAAAAAAATTTCGAAAAGAGAAGACTAAATTAAGACTAAAATTTACTGATTAATTTATTTGATATTTTTATTCTATTATTATTATTATTTTTTTTTTATATTTTATAGCTCAACATATTTTTGGACCTCTTTATATTGTTATATTTTTTTTTTGCTTGTCCCAGTAAGTGTTGATATTTTTTCTTCTCTTCCTCGGTGTTTGATAATGCCACTAGTTGACTATATTTTTCGATCTCTCTGCTTATCCTGGCGCGTGCTCCTCCTCTTGACTTCCTTTTTTGTTCCCTTTGTGTCTTCTTATCTTCCAGTCGCTGTGTGTATTGTTCAATTGTTAATTTACGGGGGCCGGCTGTTGCTAGGTGCAGCGGTGTTGATGGCTGTGGAGTCGGTGAATGACGTATTGGCTGATTAATTTTGTATAGTGTTAATCCCTCGATGTTCCTTTCTGGGATGTTTTCTTCAATTGTTTTAAAAATCTTCTGGAACGCAGCTTCGATCTTGGATGTCACGGTCGGCATGTGGTGGTATTTAATCTCTTTTGAGAGCAGCAGCAATGCTTGGCTCTTGGGTAGAGCAGCGAGACTCGCTATGCTCTGGACTTAGTATGGAGCAGCTTGCTAGCACAACTCCGAAATGAATAACTTCAAGTCTGATTACTAAGTGTCTTTATTTTAAGAATTCTTACTCTATTTATACTAAATTGATTACATTGATTTATATCTAAAATATAGGCCCGCGTCTCAAATACCTGGCTCATCAAAATCGTCCACTTAATTGCGTGCTCCATGTGACGAAAGTTTGTTTACAAACAACCGGCGAAAGTTAATTATGACCCCGTTAGCCGGGCGCGGTGTTTTTATATTTTTGTGTGTGTATGCACTTTAGCGGGACGGTGGTGATTTGAGGCGCGTTCTTATTTTGTAATTTGACTTACTGAACTTAAGAATTATATGTTTTTAGGGCATGTGTTTGTTGATTATGATTTCATCACACAATATTAATTATTATTGGGGACTTTAATAATCAATTTGGAGGAGATGATTGAGAATATTTGTCAATGATATCCTCCAAATTGATGTTAGATCCACTTTAGGATATAACTCCTCCCCTCCTGGTTTTTGGATTCTCCTGAATCTTGTTTTTTTATCTTTATTTTAATATTCTTTTGTTTGCAATATATAAAGATTACAAATATGATTATTGCAAAAACTATTAATGAACTTAAACTGTAGTTAATGATTCTATGATATTTGATTTCCTTTATGTTACCAATATTCTTAGTATTGTTCAATTCAATTTCATCAAATTTTATTTCTTCATATTTATATGTACTATTTTCATATTTTGGAATTACGAATGTTTCTTTAAATATAGTTAATCTATTACTGAAATCTTTGTTATTAATTCTAACGGTACAATTACTAAAGTTTATAAAATAATTTCCTTTAAGTGACAGAATTCTTTCATCACAAGTACTTTTTAGCTTCCCTACTTCGATATTATTTATAATTATTATATTATCCTCAATTAGTAGAATTTCTTCTTTTCTATTATTAATAAATCGGCAGTTCCCTATATTTATGCAATTTCTACTTTCTTTTAATACTCTAAGCGATTTACCTTCGAAGTATGTGTAAATTCGGCCGTAAAAACCATTTTTTTGTTTATAACAATAAAACTGAGGGAGCCACGAAAAAACGAAAAAAACCATTAAAATCAGAAAAAATCGGAGCTCAAAAAAGTGCAAACGAATAAGAATGGATTTTTTTAAAGTCAAGATTTGTAGAACGTAATTATTCCACAGTGTCCCGTTTCTTTTTTATGGAACATTGCTATTTGCTTCTTTAATTCTTCGTCGTTCTCTATATCCTTTGCAAAATGACTACACTTGACGAATTTTATGATTTCCCGATTTGGGTATAATTCTTTTAATTTTTCTTGTAGTTTATTATAATCTCCATCACTTAATTCTGTGTATATTCCTATTCTGCCCTTTTCGATATATCTCCGAAAAATATCAGTTTCTTGTTCTATGTCGTTTTTATCTATAAATATTCTTCTGTTATTAAAAATTTTTATAAATTCTTTTTGTTTTTCTTCGACAAACATTATTTGTTGCTTAAATCTATTAACCACTGTTTCTAACAGGGGTATATGATTACTGAGTTCTTCTTCCTGGGAGTGGGTGGTCTGTATTTCACCCGATCCTTGTGGGATAATACTAGAATTTCCTGTGTCTGGTTGGTTTTCCGTATTTTCTTCTAAAGAATTAATATTCATTTCATTATTATTCATATCTTCGACTGTATTGTCATAGGATTTATTTTTATGATTCCTTGTTTTACACTTGTTTGCCTCGACTGAATTAATTTCGTTAGTTTCTGAATTTATACGACTGAGGAAATCAGCGACTTTGTTGTCTTTTCCCTTAATATAATCAATTTTTGTATCATACTCGCCTAATTGGATTAACCACCTCTGTAAGCGAGGGTTAATATCCTTGCCAGTATGCTTTGCTTGCAACCATTTAATGGGTTGATGGTCTGTTTGCAAATCGAATTCTTTACCGAAAATATAGGGTCGGAAATACTTGGTTCCCCAAACGATGGCAAGCAATTCTTTTTCAATAGTTGAATAGTTCTTTTCGTGATCATTTAGCGTCCTAGAGGCGTAACATATGGGGTGTCCCTCTTGTGTTAGGACGGCTCCGATTGCTAAGTTACTGGCATCTGTGATAAGTTTAAATCTCTTATTGAAGTTAGGGTATCTCAATATAGGGTGGCTGGTAACCAATTCTTTAAGCTTTTCAAAAGCCGCGATGTAACTAGGGTCATTTGGGTTTATTTTGCTCCCCTTTTTCAAATACTTAACCATTGGACCTGCTACCCTGGCATAAGAAGAATTTCCGGTAATATCCGGTTATTCCCAGAAAGGATTTTATCTGCTTTGTGGTAGTTGGCAATTTCAATTTTTGAATTGTCTCTATTTTGTTGGGGTTTGGTTTAATACCTTCAGGCGTTAAAATGTGGCCAAGGAATTCTGTTTCCTTATTGAGAAAATTACATTTATCGATCTGGATCTTAAGTCCAGCTTCTCTTAATTTGTCAAAGATTTTGTTTATGCTAGTCAGGTGTCTAAATACACGACGCATATTTTGTTAATATATTCACGTAGCACCGAATTCATTAACCTTTGGAAGGTCGATGGGGCGTTTTTTAGACCGAATGGCATTCTCAGGTACTCGTAATGCCCGAAAGGTGTTGAGAATGCCGTTTTCTTTATATCAGATAATTTCGTTGGGATCTGGTGAAAACCTTTTGCCAGATCCAGTGTTGTAAAATAATGGGATAGGCCAAGTTTATTCAACAGGGTTTCTATGTTGGGAATGGGAAATTTCTCGTCTACAGTGACTTCATTAAGCTTCCTGTAGTCGACGACAATCCTCCATTTTTTCTGTCCTGAATTGTCCGTTTTTTTGGGGACGATCCATAATGGACTATTGTAGGGTGACTTGCTTTCTCTAATTATCCCTTGTCTGAGCATATCATGTATTTGATGCTCTATTTCCTTCTCGTGTACCTGAGGGTACCGGTATATTTTAGAGTAAATGGGTTTATTCACGGTCGTTACAATTTCATGTTTAATTTCAGGAGATGAAGTCAATCTATCTCCCTCCTTAAAAAATAAATCTTGATTGTGTTTAAGCAAACTTATTATTTTATTCCTTTCTTCTGTTTGAAGCGAACTTAATATTTCTACTGGGCTTTTTTTTTATTAACTGATATCCAAAAATTTCGGTTTGTATCTAGTCACTGACTATATTTGCACTTTATCAATTCAACTTTTTTGTTTCTGTTCCACCAATTAACTTTTTCTTCTGATGTTTGATTTTCAAAAAAAAAAAAAGCAACGTTATTTAATTGACACGGTAAAGTGCTTAACGATTAAATTATTTATCGATAGGCTGTGTTCAGTCTTATAAGTGTTTCCTAAAAAATATATATATTATCAAATAATAAAATAGATATTTCCAAACATACTTACCTTAAAATAGTCCCCGTGTCCCTCCGGTCAAAGGTAAACAGCCGGCAGTATCCATCCTAAAATGAAAACAAAATCACTACAAAGAAATAATTCTTACAAAAAAACCACTCATCTGATAACACTGAAGCTCCACCGCAACATAACCCATAGCTCCCACCAGGACCCTGAAAAATATACGTAAAATTAATTAAAAATAAAATACAAAAACCCCAAAAAAACATAACTCACCCAGCGATGACATGTCAAATGTCAAACAACACAAACACAAAGGGAAAACACAACTTGCAGCAGAGTTCTGCGATTCCCCACCAGGTTCCACTGACGCATTACAGATCCCGAAGCTCCCCACCAGGTTCCACTGACGCATTACAGTGGAGCAAATAAATACCAGAACGCGTAGACCAAAAGCTCAAATCTGTTAGATCAACTTTGGGATATAACTCCCGCATAACCGATAGGGCGCACCCGCAATCCAGAGCGCCCTTCAGACGCATGGAAAAGTCCACCAAGGTGACCCCCACGTAGTAGGCGGGGAAAGCACCCAAGCGCGATGGCCCCACGAAAGGAGCCGCTTCCACTGATGTAGATGGCGTTGAGGCTAGGGGCGATGGCGACGGCTCGGGGACGGATGAGCGTTGGTTTGGGCAGTCCTCCGCCTTGTGTCCAAAAACACCACACAGGAAACAACTGCCCCATGCCCTCCTGGGCAAACGACAAATGGATGCGAAGTGACCTCTACAATTGTAACATTTGGCGGAAGCAGCCGCAGGCCCCGTCCGAACCGAATTAGAAGGGCCCGTAGTTTCAAACTGCCTTGGTAGCCCCACTACTCGACCATCACGCCAGCCCCCATGGCCTCCACGCCAACCAGCTAGACCACCTCCATTTAGCGTTATCGCTTTCCACAACGCCTCGAAATTCCTGCAATCCATAGGCTAAAAACAAAAAGTTTTTTATTAAAACCAGAATCCCCATTGGTCGAGACACCTAATATAAAATAACATAAAGCGGTTGCGTCATTTCGGGTACTTAAATTTGTTTCCCAATGCATGATTGTTTCACGCTTCAATTTTTTGGGTAAGAAGGTGTATTACTAATGGGTCCCAATATGTGGTTATGACCTTAAGATCTTTTAGTGATTCTAGCAATTCATTTAAATTGTCCAGCATTCTTCTTAATTGTTGAGCAGTCTCTTGACTATGGGTAGGCATGGATATTAACAGGTTCAGTTGGGCGGTAGCTAGGATGCGATGATTGTGATATCGCCCCTTGAGCAATTCCCATGCTGACGTGTAGTTGGAATATGTAAGCTGAAGATGTTTAAATAAAATTTTCAGCTTCTCCACTGACACTATTTCTCAAATAATGCAATTTGTGTACAATACTCAATTGCTTATTTTCATGGATCAGTGAGATAAACAAATCGTGAAAAAAAGACCAGTTCACGTAATTTCCGGAAAAGGTTGTTATATTATTTCTGGTTAACTTGATATCGGTATTTTCTGACCTAGTCGCTGGTGCAAGGGTTGTTGAGGTTGATCGGGATGTTAAATGAAATCCTTTATTTTCTTTAAAACAATTAATTAACTTTATTAAAACTTTTTTAATTAATCAAAAATGATTCCGCGAAGACCCGAGCACGTTGGAAAATCGAACTGGAGTGTCTGTTGGGATTTAAAGAAAATAGAGTTCAACCGGTGGAAAACAGGATGTAACATGATATTAACGTGACTTATTGAGAAAAACAAGGGATCGTGTTGATAAGTCAGCATAATTGCAGGAAATATAGAATGCATACGTGACTTTAAAGGAAGGTTAATGGAATTGTAGAATTGAGGAATCTAGCAAGCAGCAATTGTTGGAAAAATAAAAGTATGCTGGAAGGGTACTAATATGCTGACATGGGTGCTTTACAACAGGGTGTTGACGGAACTGATAATGGAACTGGTGATTTCGGTGGTGACTTTAATGCCTGCAGTTGATCAGTCATTAATCCACACGCTTGGCAGTAGGATTCTTATAACTCACTAAAGACATCGTCTTTGAAATATTTAATGTTTTTATTCTCGCTGCTGTATAGCTTTTACAATATGCGATGGTTTTTTCTATATTTTGCCACTGTACATTTAATAAAAGTTTTCGCTCAGTGATGCACCCTTCCTTCAATCTGTCTTTCGACGTTTTTTTATAATTTTTTATGAATCGCTCAAGCTCTGTCTGATTAATAGCTTGATCAGAAATTAAATCGTCGACAGTGGCAATCAAATTACTTGTTTCTGAACCGCCTTCCATTGTGATTTATGGAATTTATTACCGTACGGCACCGAGTGATGGAAAAATATTGTGCGCGTAAATATAAGCACATAGGTTAAAAAAACGAATAATTTAAACGACAGGAAAAATTAAATAAAAACAAAACTTTGGTTTTACAATTAACTTTATTACATTGAATACCGTCCGCGGTGAAATAATTACATCGAGTCTCACTGATAGTTACGGCGTCACTTTCTTAATACCGGTCAAAGACCAGGTGTTAGGAGGTGATCGTCGTAATAATTAAAATATCTGAAAAGGAAGATAGGTGCCGGCTGCTCTAAATAAAAGAGTCTACTTGATACAAATATATTTCTCCTATAAATTATAAATTCTAATTAAATCTATGCTTAAAATTAACTCTACTTTACTCGACTTCTTTGCTTTAAAATAAAAATTTGAATAAAAAACAGCTGGTCTTCTCCAAATATTCCTTGAAGTACTGCCTCAATCAGGTAAATCCGCTGTGTATCCAACCTCGGGGGGGGGGGTGCTTCAGGAGAAGAATTCCTACTAATCCTTAAATAAAACTGTAAATTTTATTATTATTTAAATATGGTTGGATATCCCAAACCATAGAAATTTAACTTTGCTAAATGAGTCTTGTATGGCTCTTGTCCTATACAAGCTCACGTGAAATCGCCTAAAACAGGTGTAAACCGGAGGAAGATCCTGTTTCAAACTTGTCTGTAATGAACTCGCTAATTGTGTTATCAATTTATAACCAGATGAATATACTGGTGCTCTCTACACAATTTGTATACAACAAAGTTGTGATAAATGGAGTAAATTTACTTCGCCGAATTGTTTACACAATTTATAAATCAGAAAAAATATTCTGATGCCCTCTATGCAACTTGTATATTACAAAGTTGCTAGAAAATGGAGTAAATTTACTTCGCCGACTTGGTTATAACAATTTATAAGCAAAAAATATTCTGCTGCACTCTATGCAACTTGTATCTTACAAAGTTGCTAGAAATTAACGTAAAGGAGAC
Organism: Thereva unica; assembly: GCA_949987705.1. Lineage (NCBI taxonomy): Eukaryota > Metazoa > Arthropoda > Insecta > Diptera > Therevidae > Thereva > Thereva unica. The sequence goes on from OX465282.1 coordinate 81,851,477, forward strand.
TGGTTATGGCCCATACAAAATTACCCCTGGCCAGGCGCAAACGAAAAGTATCTCAGATTATCGATTATAATGTGTGTTGAAATTCTGTATAGTTTTTATATCCCTTAACTATGGCAAAGGTGTTAATATTGCTATTTTTGTTTATTCAGGCGAAATTCCAAATATCACCCTATATTTTTGTAATGCTATAACCTATTTTCATGAATAAGGTATCAGTGTACGCAGAATACTCCCACCTATCTAAAATTGTAAAAACGACGGTACCACAGTACCAACTTCCAGAGTTATGAGTCGTCAAAGTCAAAATTTTGTTTTTTTTAACAAAAATGTCACTTTCAACCACCTTTTTCTCCAAAATATTCATAGTCAACTAATGTTTTTTTTTTTTCAGAATAAGAAAGCTTGGAGTTTTTCCTATGAATAATGTCCAGACAATTTTTATGCTACGGCCTTTACTTTCGAAGTTATAAGCAATTATAAGAAGCTAATAGTTTCAAACCTGAAAAAACAACTCTTGTGCTAAATAAACCTATCACAAAAATCAGCGGCTAAAAGCCCACCAATTATCTAAGTCCCTATAATACGTATCGGAATAATTCCAAATACTAACCTTCTCGGCCGATGTCCAGAGAAGATTGAACTTTTGATTTTTGCCTTCTAGTCTCGTATCCTTCGCCGACCTCTAGTTGCTGGATATCGAGTCTAGGTGGGGGGTATAGTTGCTCAAACTAGAACGTAATTCTTAATGCTGCTTCCTCATTTGACGCTTTCCACATATATATATCGTATGTACTAAATTACGATATCGTCGCCGTCCATATATGCAATTTACTTGCATGTCATTATTTTGACATATCAAGTTTGTTTATATTGGGGCAAGGAATGTGGAAAAGGTAACCTTTTCATTTTTAATTTTTTATTTAATTGTTTTGTCTTTTTAGGACAAAACAGTTTTCATATTAATTAATCTTATTATATGTCAGTCTATTTTGCTGACGATCTACATTTTCTTACAAAATTATTTTCTTATAAATAACATACTCGTAGAACGTATTCAAGTGTCACCTTTTCAGCAATTTTTTGCCAAATTTGGGACTTATGCTTAAAATTTTCATATCCGTGCAATTTTGTATTATAAAGAATTTCATTATCTTCACTTTATTTCTAAATTTTTCAACAAACTCTGACTACATTTTGGGCTAAATAACAAATGACAAAATCAGCTGATCGTCGCATGCTAGCATGTACACACTAACTTGGTTATCACCAAGGCCCGGATTTTTATGTATTTACATATTTTCTCCTAGGTTTTCTGATAGTCTGAAATGGTTTTTAAAAGAGGTTTTAGTGGGTTTTCAACCCAATAAACCCATTTTTATTTTACATATTTGTACATATTTTAAGTAAATTACATATTTTTACATATTTCGCTTGTTTTTACATAATTTTTGTCAATATTTCACAGTTTTCGACCATATAATTTAATTTGACTTTAAAACCCATTCCATTCTATGCGACTCTCCTTTGCCATAGTCAAATTCTAAGAAACGCACAAACGTAAAATGTGTTCCGTGTTAGTTTATATTTCTATGGTGTAATCTCTCCACAGATTCTTAGAATCTGCCGGCCCTTTGCTTACTACAAAATTTCTTGAAATCTCCCTCCAATGTGTATTCCCTACTTCCCTTCTAGATTTTCTTTTCTCAGTTTGCCTCGAAATATCAAGGAATAAACATGCCTAAAGTGAAGTCAACACCAAAAGATCTCGTGTCTAGGTACTTAAGCGAGTTTCCTAATGAACATTTTCGGGGTGATTCCAGTGTTTTGTACTGCACTTGCTGTGATCGACCTGTATCGATGTCTCAACGATTTCAAATTGTTCAACATATTGCAACAGCAAAGCATCAAGCGAATAAACAAAAAAAGAACACTTTAAAACAAGTTTTATTGACAGCACCTACATCAATTGCATCTTCTTCAACAGGTAACGAGTTATTTACAGATTTAAGCCGTGCCTTTATTCAGGCCGATATTCCTTTCCATAAATTAAATAATATCGGTTTAAGAAACTTTTTAGAAAAATATATTGGTAAAAAAATGCCGGATGAAAGTACCATAAGAAAAAACTATCTTCCTAGCATATATAATGAAACCATATCTAAAATACGCGAAATCATTGGTGAAGGACCAATATGGATCTCCATAGATGAGACGACAGATGTTGATGGACGGTACATAGCAAATATCATTGTGGGGAAACTACCACAGCACGACAGTAAACCATATCTTTTAAATATAGCCGTGTTAGAACATTGTAACCATGAAGAAATTGCCAGATTTTTGAACAACTCGATGGCAATACTTTGGCCTGGTGGTATTTTGCACAACAATGTTTATTTATTTTTGACAGATGCAGCACCTTACATGGTTAAGGCGGGACAATCAATTAAGGTTTTTTACCCTAAAATGATTCATGTAACATGTCTGGCCCATGGGTTTCACCGAGTTGCGGAATTTGTAAGATCGGAATTCCCTTCTGTTGATATCATCATTTCCACAGTAAAAAAAATCTTTATAAAAGCACCAAGTCGTGTGAAGATTTTGAAAGAAAGCTACCCCGATTTAAGTTTGCCACCACAACCAATCATCACTAGATGGGGGACATGGCTGGAGGCTGCCGAGTATTACAGTAAGAATTTTGAAAAAATCAGGAACGTATTATCAAAACTAGACAGTGACACGGCAGTGTCTATAAGTAAGGCTAAAACTGTAATGGAGGATATGACACTACAAAATAATTTGGCATTTATATCTGCGAATTTAATTTTTATTGTCCATTCTATAAAAAAACTAGAAACGCAAAACATGAGTTTGTCCGAAAGCTTGGCAATTGTACATGAGGGCACCAACAATTTAAAAAAAATTCCAGGTGCTATCGGAAAAAAAATTATACAAAAATTCGAAAACGTTCTATGCAAAAATAAAGGGTTAAATGAACTTCGAGATATTTCGGCTATCTTAGAAGGGAAAATGTCCGACAACATCACCTCTTTTTTGCCACAAGAATTAGCATCATTCAAATACGCTCCAATCACATCTGTGGACGTCGAAAGATCGTTCAGTCGATACAAAAATATTTTGCGACCAGATCGCAGAAGCTTTAGTTTTGAGCATTTAAAAATGTATGTGGTGTCGAATAATTTTAATGATTAGATCTTTATATAATCGAAATATTGGCATTGTTCCTCAATTTTTTTGTCAAATATTTTTGTATTTTTTCCTAAATTACCTATTTTTGTATTTTTTCCTAAATTACCTATTTTTGTATTTTTTTCCTAACAGCATTTTTTCTCAAAATTATGTAATTTTGTTATGTTTTACACAATATATATCTATATTTGTTAATAATTAATAAATAATAAATATCACTTTTTGTTACATATTTTCAAATTTTTATTACATGTTTTCCCAAAAATAAGTACATATATATGTACATATTTTGACTTTTATATTACATACTAATCCGGGCCTTAGTTATCACTTTACGTGGTTACAAACTATTTCAAAACTAACAACTAACACACTAACTCTATTGGTTATTTCTGTCATTTGTATTATTCGATATCGATGTCAATTCATGTTTTAATGTGTCAATTATTTGTTATGTTTGTTTTTAATTATGAACGTAATGGTCATAAAAATAATAATTAAAAGAAAAAAAGAAGCTACATATTTGGAGAGAAATTTGGAGAATAATTTGTAATGTATTTCTTGGCAATGTTGTGCAAATATGTTCGAATTTCTTGGCCACAGTAAATAGGGCCTTGTGATGCTAATGCACTCACTATTTCTTTGAAAATGTGTGACTTTTTTCTATTTCCATTTAACCCTTACCCTTGTGGGCCAAACAGATCTTTTTTTCGTTGGCGGTCCTGCATGACTCATTATAATTTCAGCGACAAATTTCAAATTTCAATGTCTGTTTACAACAAATTTTGGTACATTGTTGTAAACTTTCAGTGATAGATGGCACTCACGCCAGTTAATTATCGTGGTTAAACCCGTTAACCATTGAAATTTTGCTTGGTTTACGATTTTTGCTTGGTTTGAATATCTATGGCAAACCATGCACAAACCATCAAAATTATCATGGTTAACGCTTGAAACCATCTCAATAGTGGTAACCAAGTCGGTGTGAACATGCTATAAAGGATTTTTTTACAAAATGTACAATGGAAAACGATATAAGTGATGAGGAAGCGAACTTCTTTTCAATATTATAATTAGCCGGTGTCAGAGAATGATCCGACCTCGTCCAAATAATTTTCACAGATGGAACGATAATCAGTTTTATGTAAGATTTCGGTTAAGCAAGTCTTCCGTTTACAATATATTAGAAATAATTGGGCCTTGTATTGAGCACAAAACTACGTGGTATGTACATATTTTAATATGTCGAAAAACTTATAAAAACACGATTTTACAGGAACAGTGCTCTAACATGTGAAAATATGTTACTTATGACTCTGCGGTTGTATGCTACAAGATGCATGTTAACAACTGCTGGTGATTTTTCAGGTGTATCGAAAACTACAGCTTCTAGAGTTGTCGCAATTGTATCGCATTATATAGCTTTATTGAGAGATAGATTTGTAAAATTTCCCCAAAACCAAGAAGAGCTAAGGGAAAATAAGCAACGGTTTTTTTTAAAATTGTAAAATTCCCGAGGGTAATTGCTGCCCTTAATTGCACACACGTCAGGATTTTGCCGCCCGGTAAATATATAATGAAAGTTCTTTTCAATGAGTTATAATTTGGATATTAGGAGAAGAAAAAGCAGAACTTTTTCGAAATAGAAAAGGATTTTTTTTTTCTATAAGCGTGCAAACAATGTGCGATTCTCAGCTTAAAATTCTGGACATAGTAGCACGATGCCCTGGATCTTCCCATGATGCCACAATATTTAACCATTCCAGGATATGTTCACGTTTTGAAAACGAAGAATTCGGAGATAGTCTCATAGTTGCGGATAGTGGCTATCAAAACAGAACATATGTCATGACTCCGTTATCTGCAGTACCTAAGATCAAACGAGGAAAATTTATATAACGAGTCTCTTATACGGACTAGAAATTGTATTGAAAGGGATTATGATGTTTGGAAGAGGAGGTTTCCTATACTCTCTCTAGGAGTGCGTCTGAAACTAGTTAAAGTTCAAAGTTTCATAGTAGCTACAGCTGTTCTGCAAAATTTATGCTGCATAAACAATGAAACAGATCCACCAAATTTGTCGGAAGCAGAACAAAATGCAACCGCTGTCCCACATAACCGAAGATCGGTAACTTTCAATAACTCTGCCAAGCGTGCACTAATTGATAATTATTTCAAAAATCTTCTATAAATTAAACAGTTTTTTCTTTTTAATTTTAATTGTTTTTTTTTTTTTATTTCTAATTCGCACTTGAAAATTTCCTTTTTTATTTTGTGTTCCTCTTGCATAATTTGAATTCTTTCGTCATGTCCCTTTTGTAAGATTTTCATTTCAAGAGCGTGCTTCTCCTCCATTCTCTTCTTCTGAACATCACGAAGTTTCTTCGCTTTGGGTGCCCCTAGAATTCCACTGTCATAATTCGATCACGATTTGGAAGGATTATTGTTAGCTATACATGCAAAATAATATTATTAAATTTGCTTTAACTGACAACCAACTATCTATTTACCATTACTTTCTATATATAAAGAAGTGTCATCTTGTTTGTCGCTACAAACATCCAAACATTCAACAACTACAGCGTTGCTATCTTTCACGGTTAAGGTGGGAAGACAATTTTGAAGCCGATGCAGCAAAACTGCTCAACACAAGAAACTGGAGACAAGCTGCGGAGCAGAGAGACATCTGGCTCTGGAGGAAGTTGAAGTTGATGGAGGCCAAGGCTCGAATTGGGCTCTAGGGCCATCGAAGAAGAAGAGCCTAATAGCCCATCAAAGTATCATGGAACCGAAAAATAAAAAATCGAATTTGTCCAGGTTGCTTGAATTCTTTGAAGTTTGGGGGTATTATTTCTTTATCTAAAGCATAGTTGAAATCATAATAGGATTGGTCTGTCTAATATGACCGGGATGTACAAATTCAGAGTTGATAAACGATGAGGATGATCCGGTATCTAAAGGAATTTTAGTGGTCGTCCGAAGGGTGATGAAATATTAATGTAGAGGAGAAGGGATCCGTGTTTGTTGAGCGATCGGTTCTTGGAAGCATTGAAAGGAAAATTTCTCTCTAATCCCGCATTATTTAGATTATCATCATAGTTGAGGAGTGGGCGAACAAAACGGCACATGTCCAGTTTTGCAAATTGTTCAGAAATCGCAAAAAACTGTTTCTGCCTCTGAACTGATCACATTAACTATTTATGAGTATGGTAGGTTATGCTACTATTTGAACTCATTCAGACGGAAACAATTTTTTTTAAATATGTTTAATACTTTAAGAGAACAAATTAAAACAAAAATGGACATGTGCCCTTTTGCAGGGACACAACTGGACATGTCCCGTTTTGTTAAACCCTTGAATGGACATGTGTCCTTTTGCAGAAACCCAACTGAACTTTTTTTTTGTTTTTAGTCTTTTGGGGAGCTCCCTGGCCCCGTTAGAGGCAAGGGGGGATTTTTCTGGTATTTTTTCCTAATATAGTAGGGACTGTTACGCAAATTTTAAGGGGTCATAGTGCCCCCTACGGCTGTGGGAGGCAAAAGTGAGGTAAATTGTAGTGCATTTTTAGTGCATTTTATGATGCACATACAAATCGATGTAATTAGAGCCCCAGGTGAGGTGCAATGAACTTCCATTGTTGATTAAAAACTTTTTTGTATTAAATACGTGCCCTTTTGAAAATCCACAATAACGAATGGTTAAAAAATATGAATATTCCAGGGATCGTAAATAACTGTTATATTTGTATTTTTGACTTAAAAAATCAAATAGGAAATGTTGTCTGATCTGCATAAAATTTATACTGGATACTCAGAGTAGCGAGTTCTACGCGGTGGTGGGGTTACTTTTAAATTGTAGACTTTTATTATAAAAGTCAAGTTTAATAGTTAAAATTAATTTAAATTTTTTAAATAAACAATAACAGTTATATTTAACTAAAAAAGTTTTAGGTCATTAAAAACTCTTATTTTTGTTTTTTATTTTTAAAGTCTTCCAAAACTCTTATGGGAAGACTTTTATTTTTAAAATCAAAAATAACTGTTAAAAAAGACTGTCTTGCATAAAAGTCTTTCTAAGATTTTTATTTTTCCAGTTTTTTCTATAAAAGTCTTTGAAGACTTTTATTTTTAAAATATAAAAATAAAAGTCTTTTGCTGAAAACAGATAAATAGTCCATTCAAACCGTTAAGAAAATCGAACCCTAAAGGTTTTTGGGGTCGCTGATCACGAAAATCGGGGTCCTGCGGTCCTAAAACATGGGCGTCACCCTTAAAAATGCAAAAAACACCCCTTTTTAGGGGTTTTTCGCGATTATTTCGATAGTAATGAAAACTAATGCAATGACATACACTTTTTTTAATATTTATTTGAGAAGGTGGTTGATTTGTACTAAATCAACGCGAACTTTATGATAAGGGGTGATCCTAAAGGGTTGAAACCACCCCTAAATCGGCTACAAATAGAAACTAGTTGGGATGTGGGTTCGACCCTTTCGGTCCACACGATCAACTCAAGGGGGTGAAATAGGGTCAACTCAAAACCGCTGGAGCTATAAGGCTGAAATTTTGACAGTGCATCCCTATAATGACGTAGACATCCACTTAGAAGCGATTTTTCGAAATTCATCCCCTAAGGGGCTCAAACGGGGTTTATCCAAACCGTTGGAGCTACAGGGCTGAAATTTTGACAGTGCAGCCCTATAATGGCGTGGACATCCACTATAAAGCGATTTTTCGAAATTCATCCCCTAAGGGGGTGAAATGGGGTTTATCCAAACCGCTGGAACTATAGGGTTGAAATTTTGACAGTGCATCCCATCCCTATAATGATGTGGACATCCACTAAGAAGCGATTTTTCGAAATTCTTCCCCTAAGGGGGTGAAATGGGGTTTACCCAAACCGCTGGAGCTTGGGCTGAAATTTTGACAGTGCATCCCTTTAATGACGTGGACATCCACTAAAAAGCGATTTTTCGAAATTCATCCCCTAAGGGGGTGAAATGGGGTTTCTCCAAACCGTTAAAGCTATAGGGCTGAAATTTTGACAGTGCAGCCCTATAATGGCGTGGACATCCACTATAAAGCGATTTTTCGAAATTCATCCCCTAAGGGGGTGAAATAGGGTTTACCCAAACCGCTGGAGCTATAGGGCTGAAATTTTGACAGTGCATCCCTTTAATGACGTGGACATCCACTAAGAAGCGATTTTTTGAAATTAATCCCCTAAGGGGGTTAAATGGGGTAACCCAAACCGCTGGAGCTGAAGGGCTTTAATTTTGACAGTGCATCTCTATAATGACGTGTACATTCACTAAGAATCGATTTTTCGAAATTCATCCCCTAACGGAGTGAAATGGGGTTACCAAACTACTAATTTAAGTAGAAATTAAACAGGGAGCCAAAAAATTCAAAAATATAAAATCAGCCGCACCAATTTATCCACCTAATAAATCATTTTTTACATAGTTTTAGTTAGAATTTCTATAGCCTGATCAACGTGCTAGGCTTTAAGCACAATATCACAATTGTTTTTATAGTGTAATTTTCGAACTACGATAGCTATTTTATTTGTTTTCAGCAAAAGACTGACCTGCCTAAATGTCATTGTAAAAAAACGGAACACCCCATTATTCAGAATAACTCAAATACATTAGGGTACATATTTCCAATTATTGTGTGATTGTCCTTTTTATCCTGCATTTTGACTTTATTTAAAAATTCCACGAAAAGAAATATTTCTCCATGTATTTTTTATTTTGCTTCGGTTTAGGGGTGGTTTAACCCCTTTAAAAAAGGGTTTAAAGTGAAATTTTCCAAATGTTTCAATGAATAAAAATGGAAAATAAAATTTTAATGCAAAACAATAAATGTAAATTTTTTTCAATTACAATTTTAATGCAGGGGTAGTTTCACCCCCTTAAGGGTTTAAAATAATAAATTTATGGCTGATAATACCTTTTGAACCAAATTTCAAGCAAAAAGCAAAAAACAAAAAAATTTTCTAATTTTTTTATATAAAGTTGATTTTTTATAATTGTGGGGGTAGTTTTAACCCCTTAAGGGTTGAAAATAATTTAGTTTTGCCTGACAGTACGCCCACAATCGTATTTGAAGCATATACTTGAAGAAAATTTTTTTTACAATTTTTTCTATTTGTAGCCGATTTAGGGATGGTTTCAACCCTTTAGGATCACCCCTTATCTAAAGTTCGCGTTGATTTAGTACAAATCAACCACCTTCTCAAATAAATATTAAAAAAAGTGTATGTCATTGCATTAGTTTTCATTACTATCGAAATAATCGCGAAAAACCCCTAAAAAGGGGTGTTTTTTGCATTTTTAAGGGTGACGCCCATGTTTTAGGACCGCAGGACCCCGATTTTCGTGATCAGCGACCCCAAAAACCTTTAGGGTTCGATTTTCTTAACGGTTTGAATGGACTATTTAACTGTTTTCAGCAAAAGACTTTTATTTTTATATTTTAAAAATAAAAGTCTTCAAAGACTTTTATAAAAAAAACTGGAAAAATAAAAATCTTAGAAAGACTTTTATGCAAGACCGAAAAAAATAAAAGTCTTTTTTAACAGTTATTTTTGATTTTAAAAATAAAAGTCAATTTTAATTATTATTTCGAACAAAAAAAGAAAAAAATCTTTAATAACAATTTTAAAAGATTTAAAACAATACTAGTCAAAGATAATAGTTAAAAATAACTTTAAATATTTTTGGTAAAATTTAACTGTTACTGTTGTTTTATATCATATAAGTTTCAAAATAATGATTATTTTCTGATTTTTTCGATATAAGTTATAACAGTTACGATCCCTGGAATATTCGTAGGACATGTGCCTTTCTGCAGGGAAACCGTTACTTTGCTAACAAAAAAATATTACATGAAAGTGATTTTTGGAGTGTCTGAGATTGAAATTAGTTGCAGTTTAGTGTAATGAACACGATTCCGTCAAAACACTTAAAACGGCCAACCATGGACATGTGCCGTTTTGTTCGCCCACTCCTCAGTTATAGTACCTATTCATTTAAATTCGGTTCGTATGAGCGAGATTGATTAACTTCTGGGGTATTGTTGTATCGTGGAAATCTTATTTGCCTCTCAGATATGTGGAAGAATTCTCTATTAGCAGAGTTCGGCATTTGGTTTGGCCGCAAGTTGTTACTGATTGGTTTAGCTTGGGTTTGATAATTATTCCTGTTTTTTTTTATAAGAAAAAAACCAAGCTTAGGAGTAACCCTTTATACTACCAGTCCGTTATGTCGTTCAGTTCACGGTGCAATGTCTAGTAGTAAGCTTTATTTGAAGAATAGAGGAGAATAGGAAAGGTTAGGGAATATTGTTACTGTTGGAGGGAATATCCATAGGCTCTGGTTTCGGTTGATAAGGGTAAGGTCTTTGAAAATCTGAGAGTCGTGTTTGATGGTTATTATTGCTGAAATTTGGTGGCGTAATTGCTCTTGGGGGGATTGTAAGGATTGAATCTGGGTTGTTGCCCATATTGGTTAAATCCCAAATGGTTTGTAGAAAATTGCGGTTTTATTGGGTATCTCGATCGAAACTGAGGGGTTGGATTTCTGTTCGACGAGGTGGAAGTTATTGTATGCTGGTGTCTATAGTGAGGCTGCTTCCACAACAAGGGTTTTATTTTCTTTAACAAGTTAACCAACACAAATTTTCAACTTTTAAACTAAACTTTTAATCTTTATTTGTTCACACTTTTACAAGTCTTTATTTATACAGTTATTTATTAAATTATTCTATTTAGTTATCTATATTAATTCTATTATTTATTTTAGTTTTAAAACTGTGATATATTTATTTTCTGTTTTTAACTTTTTACGTTTCAGCTTCAACTGACAGCTCGTGAAAATTTTATATTATTTTTTCTTACTTAGCCTCAGTCGATTATGTTTTTCGAAACATATCTCCTTAGCTAAGTAAGACCGGAAGTAGTAGGACGATGTCCCTACATGTCCGTTGAGGATATTCTGCCCTGGAGTAGAATATGTTCTGTTCTTTAATACAGAATGAAAATGGTTCTGCAAGAGAACTGGGTTTCATGGCTCGTATAGTAGAGCCCCGGGGGTCTTTTAAACCACACAAAAATGAATTTAAGCATATCTCGGCGAAAAGATTTTTCTTTGAGTCGACAACATTTGGATCGATCTCGTGGATATTCACATGATTTGTCAGGCTTGCTTATAGCTCGATAACTTCACTATATAATTTTTCCACTGTACCTTGTTTTATTTTATGCAGATCACGAAATAAAGACGTTTCGTTTTGTTTATCTACATAATGTAGGATAAAATGCTCTTTTATTTTGCACCATTCTAGCGGAATTCCATACATGTTTAGCACTTCGTTAGCTGGTCCGACGACTTTACTCCGGAGCTCTAAGGCGTACCTGACCATATTTAGTACCGTTAGCAACGGCTATTATTTTAAGGATTTCATCGACTTTTCTTAAATCTAGTAATAATATGGTAAGGTTCAGAATCAGAAGGAGTTTTTGTTTTAGGAGTAGTTGTTTTATGGACATGAATATTCAAAGTTTGACTTACATGAGATTCAATCGGTTGCTGTAGCCCATTTACTTATGAAGGTGGCAATTAACAATTAAAATTAAATGGTCCCACGATGTAAATCCGTGAAGCCGCCGGTTGTGCACACTGATGTGGTGATCTTCGTCTAGCCGCAAGAATTGTTAAGTTGTTATCCAAGATGTAATTGGTAAGCCGTCAGACCCACTTGAACTCACTTTGAACACTTATTTCGCCGAAGGCGGTGAATCCGTTCCTCATAGTAAGCGGACGTCTTTATCACTGTAGGATCCTCCTTGTAGTTCTTGATGATTCTCTGGATGTCTTCTCCAAGCTTCGATTGTAGATGAGCGAGTTTCTCTAGGCGTGTCATTCTGGCAGTCATCTCGTCGTGCTCCTTTCAAAGCTGTAGGCTCCTGGTACTCGTGACGTAAACGTTAATTAATGTAAGTTGATGATCGAGTGTGCAACCCGATTTCGTTGGGGTCACCAAAATATTAAAGAAGAGATTATTTTTCCGTACTGATGGTGGACAGGGCGATGCACCGTGACCTGATAATGTAGAATGGATATCAACCGGCTCTTCAACCGAAATATCTGCGAAGACAAGTAAATGAAATGAAACACCTTACTTGATTGTGAAAATTCAACTCCGATTTATTTATTAACTGTAATCGATTTAATATACAAAATTAACATCAACAGAACAATTATAAAATAAAAACAAACATTGGTAAAAAGTCCACTCAGCAAACCCGGCAATTGACATTACCGGTGAATGAATTATTATCAAAATGCTAAGCACAAATAAAGCATTGCACAAATAAATTGGATAAAATTGCAATTAAGAATAATAATGCCATGACCTCAGATTGACGAGTATAGAGTGGATTTTTAACATTATCATTAACCTATTAAAATATGTCAATATGGCAGATTCCACGGCAGACATTAACACCTTCGGTGTTAGAAATGGTTTATTTTTGATAAACCGTCAAAAATTCTTCTCTAATTTTGCGGGTTAAACTTGGATTGACCGTTTGCCAATCCTACCGACTGCGGCAAATATAGGTTCGCGCCACGCAACCGATAAAACATTCAATTTTAAAGTCTTTTATTCAAATAACTTAATGATTTATTCTTGATAAAAATTCAGTTAAGTCTGGGTGGTCGGATCCCTAGGTATCGAGGTCATCGATGGTGGCTTGTGCCAGAAGGGTCACGTGTCTTATGGTGTGTGGTAAGTAGGTATAGTCGTGGTTTTCCTGCTGGATTGCGCTTCTTACTACAAAAAGCTTATTGCTCTCACAATACACGTTCTTTCCTGCAAGCGCAGGAATCTTGAGCTTCCAAGGAGATGAAAAAGTTAATAGGAATTTGTTGTTGCAGTAGATATCTGATGGTGGTTGATTTATACCAAAAAGCCAAATTTTATGAAAAGGGAAAACCAGCCCTACATCCAATAAAAATTGAAAAAGTTTAATTTAGATTAAAAAGGTAAAGCCACTCCGACCGACAGAATTACGCGAGTAATATAACTCTCGACACGATAAGTTAAAAAACTACCAATCTTAAAAAAAAACGTTATAACTTATTTTTATTAGAATTTCACAATTTTCGTCTTGATCATTTCAATCATGACTGAGCTTTTATTCTTTTACATTAAAAATGAGACATTAAAAATCGATGAAATTGCTTACAGCGAATTATTTAAAGTCGGGCTATGGGATTGTTACGTACACTAAAAGTGCACGGGACAGGTAAACGACCCGTGCACAAGTCCCAAGTGTAACCTGAAACGCCAAAGGAAATTGGCAACAAATATTTAGCGCAATTTGCCTTGCGAAATTAATAAAGAAAAAAGCTCGTAAGCAAATTGCGCCAGTTTCAGGCCACTTAAAGAAAAATCTGACGAATGCATTTTTCCGGCCGGCGACCTCGACCTTGGGTCAAGCACCAGCGGGTGACTTTTGCACCAAGGTTGAGGGCCCGGAAGAAAAATGCAAACGGAAGATTTTTTCGAAAGAAGAGTTTCGGGAAAATGAGGATCGATCGAGTGATCGATCAACGAGTCTAGTTTGGTTCTTCACCGGCGGCGGGCGAAAAAAGAGAGTGTTGTTCTAACCGCGGACATCGGCGGGTTTCCCTAATTTTGATCAAAGTTTTATATAGCGTGCGCGCGGTTTAAGTTTTAAAAACTGTTGTTACTTTTTGTGTTGTTCTGCTGGCCATAATATAATAAAATATAAATGTATATATATTCAACTGTGTTACGTTAACGACAAAAGGTAATTAAGGTAAAATTGTATTTTGTGTGTAATAAAAAAAAAAGAATAAATAATAATAAAGCGAACAGAATTGGTTAATAATTTTAAATAAAAGGTGAAGTTTCTCTACTGTCTACGAAAATATTTATTTTACTCGCTTTTACCTAACAAAAGAAATTGCATTACCTCTTAAAACATTTGGATTGCTTTATTAAAACAAGAGGGAAAAGTTCACGGAAGTAAACAAGTGAATTAAAGTCAAAGAATTATTACATAAATTATATAACAAAATTGGCGCAGCCGGTAGGATCTGGGTGCGCTATCAAAAGTTGTTAACACTGCCGGTCTAGGCTCCTTCGACCTCCAACCCAAGGCTGAGCCTGACTTGGGGACAGCGTTAGCGTCTGCAGCTACGGCGCGTAAAATATCCCAGATCCTCCACGAATCAACGCTCGGGGGTAATCATCTATAGGTGCCTCTGCTCCAGGCGAGCACGCATTTACCCCCCTAAGTTTTATCAGCGAGGGACTAATAGCGGGCTTCATCCGTGCCCAGGATTCGCTCTATGTCAGAGGGCCAACCAGGGGATAACCATAATTTAGAAACTCCCCCAACGAGGGATAATCAACTACCAACAGGCCCTTCAACAACCCCAGGGTCCAACGAAATCAACCCTCAACCCCAACAGGCAGGCAGCACTTCAACACCCACAACTGCAGCAGAATCACCAAGGAAGCTGAGAAGCGGCACCATCCTAGGAAACACAGCGAAACAGCAAGTAGGTTTAAGTTAAGTTTAGATACAATTTTGAAGAGAGCGCTCGAAACAGGTGATATAAATATTACCGCGTGTCAGGCAGTAGAACGAGAAACAAAAAGAACTCGCGAAAGCCGCCTGACACAAATAGAAAACCTCAAACAGAGCACTCTCCTATTTAGAGAGGAACTTATTAAATTTCAGTCCCTCGAGCGCCCTCTTCAAGGTGAAAGCAATAATATAAAAGATTTAGAATATTTAGAATTAAGTGGAAAAAATTGTGAAGCCGACGACACCCAGTCGCCTACCGATAGCCTTACAGAGGATCTTCTGAATTGGGTAAGCGTGTCCCTCACAGACTCCGAGAAGGACCTTACCCTATACAGAGATCAAAAGGACCATACTTTAAGGGAGAAAAGGAGATCTTACGAGACACAGCCATGGCAGACGAATACATAAAAGTCGCCAAAATAACAGCACAACTGGTCCCAATATTTTCTGGCGGACAAAGTCCGACCCTGACGACCGAGCTGCAAATATTCATAGGCTGTTGTCGTAGAGTTCTGCACTGTCTCACAGGAACTGAAAACGAGGCCTTTATTCAGATTATCCCTACCAGACTTCGAGGCGACGCATACCAACTAATAGCCTCAAGTCAACCAGCCAACTTCGAGGAAGCCGAAAAGCTCCTCAACCGCACTTATTTGCCTAGGGAAACTTATCAGGAGTTAGTTAATAAACTAATAACACTCCGACAGTACCCTATGGAACCCCTCACAGCGTATACCACGCGCATAAAACAACAACTGTCTTTATGCCTAGAAGCCGCCACAACTAAATACGGCGAATCAGCATCCCAAGTCAAAGTACAGTTGGAAGATTTTGCGAAAAGCGCATTAAAAGGAGGGATCAATAATCCACACTTATGCCAGTACTTGCTGGCAGCAGGCGATGACGGCCTGGACAATTTGATCCAAAAGGCCCTGGACATGGAGAGACTTCAGCAAACAACACTGAACATCCATGCCCAGTACCAAAGTCCATCAGCCCTGCCAATGTACAATCAAGGTGGGCCAAATATATCAACCCCCAACCTGTACAACAATCCATATACGCTGGCTTACAATAATGGTCCTTATACATATCCATCACAGACAGGCCTGAACGGCCCCACTCCTATGCAAACAATACCACCACTCTACTCCGCCCAACACAACGCCGCCGCCATCACCCCGCCCAATACAACATTACAAGAACATAACATTCCACCCCAAGCAACACTAACTAACTACAATCCCCCCTGCCCGATACACAACAATCAATTGCAACAAGTATACCTGTCCCTACCGCAACTACCACAGTACCTCAGGTGGCGCAAATAACGTCAACGCCTCAAAAACCTCAAGGCAATCCGTTGACAAAGGTCACCTGTAGTTATTGTCGAAACAGGGGGCACACATACGCAGACTGTATTAAGAGAAAAAACACTCCATATTGTACCATTTATAGAACGACAAATCACGATGCGCGAGATTGTCGCCGCCCACCAGAGCGCTCACGACCGAACTTCCCTAATAACGGTCGTTTCCCTGAACAGCGCCCTAATAACAATAATGGCGGTAGACCTTCACAATATAATAATGGTTATCAGCAAAGTAATCAACAACAATCACTACCCCGGTCACAACCGCCACACAATCAAAACCAGGTAAGCAACAACAATCGCCGAGTATTCAACATACGCCACACATGCGATTTCTGCGGAAGGCGGGGCCACCAGGCAGAAGACTGCCGACAAAGGCAGCGATGGGAGAACTCACAATCGGGAAACTTCCCAGAGTCGGACCAAATACCCCCGGCCCGACATTAAACACTAACAAAAAACCAAATGGGGGAAACCCACTAGTAACTCTTCCGCTCGACATCAGCCTCAACGGCAAAACACAACTAGTGGTGGATACAGGCTCTGAGGTTACAATACTAAAAAAGAATAAGCTTCGACAAAATGTCACCATAAACCCTTCTCAAAAGTGTACGCTAGAAACGCCATACGGTAAAGGGAAGACTCTCGGAAGTGGCCAAGGAAACTTCAAATTGAAGACTCCAATTCCTTGCACTTTCCAAATAGTGCAGAACATGCCAGAGATTCGCAAAGATGGCCTTCTAGAAAACGACTTCCTCTCCCAGCACTGCAACGTTGAGGGTCCTAACAAAACATTACGATTTCCTCGCACGGAAATTAATCCGGAAGAAATTACCTTTCCATTACAAACCAAAGCCACCAAACCGAAACCCAGAGAGCAGCAGGAGCAAACCCAAACCAGGGAGTCCCAGCTCGTAGAAGCCGAGACGACCCCTGGTGGTGTCTCCCAAGTACCCTCCGAAGGGAGTACAAGCTGCCAATCTCAAGATGGGTCAAAGTTAGATAACAACCTAAACGGTTTCGAGACCAATGAAGACCTAAGACAAAAGGTAATCCTAACGGAAGCTATTTGTATCCCAGGCCGGTCTCAGATGGTGGTACCAATACCATTAAGTTTAGAGGAAGAAATGCTCTGTAAAGCTCAAGAGCCCTGCGAGGGAGTATTCCTCGCGAATGCCCTCTTACCTTCTGGAAACCAAAGAGTATTTGTTGGCCTCCTCAATGCTAACAACTACCCAGTAGCCCTAACGAGCCTAACTCTAACGCTCGTCTCCACAAATGGGTACCCTACAATACCACTCAATCCCAACCCTGCAAGTTCTAGCCCAAGGCTCTTTGTCAAGAAAGACAACGGCGAGTGTGGAAGACCGGTAACCAAAACCGGCACCCCACCGCTCAAAACAAGCCGCAAATGGCAGAAAAAACTAGGGGTCAAATTAACACGGGGTCACAAGAACAGTGATCAGGAAGCCACCAACCTATTACACATTAGACACATATTCCCGGACTATGAAGACCCGGACGACCAAGAGCGTGCACAGCGCATTCAAAAAGTTGACGAGGAGCTCAACCTTGATCATCCACTAACGACCGAAGAGAAGAGGTCCATAAAGGAACTATGTCACGAATACGCAGACATATTCCATTTAAAGGGAGATAAGCTCACCTACACAGACGCTATCTCCCACGAAATTCCAATGGTCTATGACCAATTCATTAACCAAAAAATGTGCAGACTGCCCGAGACACAAAGGCAGATAATTAACGAACAATTAGAAGAAATGTTGGACAACGACATAGTCCAACCCGTAAGAGCCCATGGAACTCACCCTTATTAGTGGTCCCCAAAAAAGCGGGCCCTAATGGAGAGAAGAAGTGGCGAGTAGTTGTCGACTTTCGAAAAGTCAACGAAAAAACCATAGGCGACGCATTTCCCCTGCCACGAATCGAGGATATTCTAGACCAACTCGGTCACTCAAGATATTTCACTACCCTCGACATGGCCAGTGGTTACCACCAAGTACTTGTGGAACCACAAGATCGCGCTAAGACAGCCTTCAGCACAAATTACGGCCACTATGAGTTCAAACGTATGCCGTTCGGGCTAAAAGGAGCCCCGGCTACGTTCCAACGGCTCATGAACTACGTCCTCACAGGCCTGCAAGGCCTCGAATGTTTTGTCTACCTGGATGACATCGTCATCTACGGTAAAAACCTTGAGGACCATAATACTAAACTTCGGAGAGTCTTCGACAGGTTGAGGGAAAATAACCTCAAATTACAACCAGAGAAGTGCCAATTCCTCCGAAAGGAAGTTGTTTACTTGGGTCACGTTTGCTCAGAGAAAGGAGCTCTGCCAGACCCACGAAAAACGGAATGCGTCCAGAAGTTCCCTGCCCCACGGACAATCAGGCAAGTGCAATCGTTCTTAGGCCTTGCCAATTACTACCGAAAATTCGTCCCAGATTTTTCAAAAACAGTCCGTCCCTTAACGAACCTTCTACGCAAAGGCGTAAAGTTTTCTTGGACACCAAAGTGTGAAGACGCATTCCAACAAATAAAAAATAACTTAGTATCCCCTCCACTGCTAATCTATCCAGACTTCAACAAGCCGTTCAACTTGACAACGGATGCAAGCAGTGAGGCACTCGGAGCAGTGCTCTCTCAGGGAGAAGTAGGGAAACACCAGCCTATTGCCTATGCAAGCCGCACTTTAAACAAGGCAGAACGCAACTACTCCACCATTGAGAAAGAGTTGCTGGCAATAGTCTAGGCAGTGAAAAATTTCAGGTGTTACCTATTGGGTCGGAAGTTTACGGTCTACACGGACCATAAACCCCCCAAAGGCGTATTCAACGTCAAAGACCCAACTACTCGACTAGTGAGATTCCATCACAAGCTGTCGGAATACGACTACACTATCGAGTACAAACCGGGAAAATATAATACAAATGCTGATGCACTCAGCCGTATACCACAATTCGCAGAGGAGCCAAAAACCTTCACGGTAGAAGCTCAAGTTCACCAACCCGGAAAACACCTCCAAACAAAACAAGGAGAGACGCCCAAGCAATGCAACATTATCACCAGGGCACAGGCAAAAAAGCAGAAAGATGACGAAAAAGACAAACGAAATACGTCTCTAGAAGCCCCCCACTCAGAGGAAGGGCCAGATCGAAAATGAAACCCCAGAAGATCCTCCCAAGGACGACAACCTCAAAGGGAACAAGAAAGTTGAGGTCATTACAAGCCAGGAGGAAATAAATACAATCCTAAAAGATTACCACGACTCCCCCTTCGGTGGACACCAGAGAGTCGTGAAAACCTACAACCGTATTCGCCAAAAATATTGGTGGAGACGTATGTTCCGCGATATCTCTCGCTACATAAGAAGGTGCAAGAAATGTCAAACCATGAAGGCCTCTAGACAATTCCGAATGCCCATGGTTATCACGGACATTGCTGAAAAACCCTTCGATAAAGTCTATTTAGACATAGTAGGCCCCCTGGAAGAAACACATTCGGGAAACAAGTACATCCTAACCTTCCAGGATAACCTAACAAAATTCGTCGACTGGTATGCCATTCCCAATGGGGAAGCTCACACGGTAGCACAAATTTTCTTCGACGAAATCGTCACGCGCTATCGCATACCAAAACAAATAGTCACCGACCAGGGATCAAACTTCCTGAGCGACCTTTTCAAGAGCGTGTGTAAGCTGTTAAAAGTTAAGAAACTCCAAACTTCTGCGTACCACCCTCAGTCTAATGGAGCACTAGAACGCGCACACAGGCCCTTAATAGAATACTTGCGCACCCTCGTAGACGAGAGTCCCCAAAGCTGGGACAATTTCCTTCGGACAGCAGCATTCGTGTACAACAACAATGTACACGAGGGGACAAATCTAACCCCCATGGATTGCCTCTACGGCTTTACAGCCGACGTCCCATCCAATTTAAAACGAGAGCCAGAACCTATATACAATCACGAAAGTTATTATCATCAACTTCGGTATAAATTGCAAAAATCATATGCACTGGCACGTAAGAATCTACTCGCTAGTAAAAACCGCTCCAAAAGATATTATGATGGGAAGGCACGACCTCTAACACTACACGTAGGAGACAAGGTTCTACTACACAACGAAGCGCGCAAGAACAAATTATCCCAAATATGGATCGGACCCTATACAGTGGTCGCAGTCCCCAACGCAGTAAACTCCACAATTAAGATAAATAAGAAACAAGTAACGGTTCACAACAACCGTCTAAAACCGTTTCATGAAACACAACCTTAGTCGGAGTAATACTGGTTCTGCATACAACAATACACACTAACTAGACAGATTAAGCAAAGCCTAACCCTACGACCACATAACTCCTACCGCAACCGAACTAATTCCCTAACTACATTCTCGTTACAGCGCAAAATGAGGACGCTGATAACACTATTGCTTCTACAAGCAACGTTAGCCGACCAAAACGTATCCCCATACACGTTCTCCCCAATCAACGCGACTGGGGTAATATACGAATATTTAGGAGAGCTATGGCTATATCACGATGTGTGGAACATTATCACAGAGGTCGACCTCCAAGAACTAGAAACCCAAACAACCCTGGTGGAACAGGCGGCCAAAACCGCCAAACAACTATGCAACGAAACCATACTACCACTATGCGGAGCTCAACAGGCCCACATCCACACAATCCTGGAACACATAAAAAAACGCACGCACACCATACAAGAAATGCTACCCAAGAGTGGAACCACGAGGTCTATGTTCGATGGCATTGGCCACGCCCTACACTACTTGATCGGCACTATGGACGAAAACAATGAACGAGAAATATACAGTCGAATAGGAGAACTGGAATCAAACCAAAAGGCCCTTGCGGACCTAGAAAAATTGCAAATAACAGTGGGGTCAACAATACACTCCGGAAGATCCAGACGCCACTGGCGACCCTCCTCGACCGACAACATAGGATCACCGAGCAGATCCGAGCCCTAAATAACGCAGTAGATGGCAGGGAAAAAGACCAACTACGACAGGGACTGGTAACCAACCTCCTGTTCCAATTAGTGGAAATCGAATCCAGACAAAGGACCTTATTGGAAATAATACTAACCAGCCGAAACAATAAGATTCACCCCTTACTAGTATCCCCGGAAACGTTAGACAAGACGTATCGCCAGACTCACCCAGAGTGCGAAACATGCCTACCGATACTTCAACAAACGACAAGGTTACAGACTCATATGATTAGAGACAAGTTAATGGTTAAAATAACGCTACCCCTTTTAAACATGCCTAAGATGTCCTACTACCAAATAAGGTGTTTCCCAACGCTATCCAACACCGGCCACTCGGTAATCCCAGTCATACACTACTCATATATAGCGTCCGAGATCAAGTCACAACAATTCGCACTCTTTACCACAACCGACGTCAAAGAATTTAAGAAAATCACAGGGGACCCTAAAGTCCATTCGTACGTGGGATCGCTAAGGACCCCACTTATATACTATCCCGATACACAGGAATGTGCAATTAAACTACTATACGACCCTGCAGAAGAAAAGGTACAATGCCCAATAATGATCCACGATCCACCGACTAATGTACTAATAAGCCTGGCAAGACCCAACACATGGTTATACAGGATGACACACACACTAAAAGTCGCAAAACAAGGGATCCTGACATTAAACGAACCCTGTCAGGTCCGAGTAAAAGATAAAATATTGATGTACACAAACCAAGCAAAGGAAACATACAATCTGGAACAACGACCGTACTTCTCAGGCATCGGCACCACAAACATCAGCCTGGAAATACCAAATGCACATAGACCCATCAGCACCGATGACATCAAACTAATGAGCGGGGATGAAGCCAATAAAGTACTACAAGAAGGCGCAAAATCCCTGGAATCAATAAACGCACAATTAACTCGGGTAACACAAAAACATATGTATACACATACTGTCGACTACCTCCTTCTCGCTAAGCGGAGTAACCTTATTAGGAATTGCGGGGTACCTAATCTACAAGATTAGCCCATGGCTAAGGAAAAGAATCGGTCCTCAAAACTTAAGAACGCAGGACAACCCAAATAACAACCTACAGAAGGACACGGATATACCCAACAACAAGGAGGATAACCAATCCGGAGCGGTACCTAAACCATTAACCCGATCACAGGCTCTACCCAGGAGCGCCTCCCTCCAAGTAGTCTGAAATATAACAACAAAAATAATATAACAAAATAATAATAATATAATATACAATAATAATATAATATAAAAATAACACATAAGATAAATAAAAAGAGAAACAATAACCATAGCCAGTATGTAAAGTAATATAGCAAAACATGGCAAATAAGTAGGACATAACGCAAATAGAAGCAATAATTAAATATAGTAAGTACTTAATTTCCCATTACATAGCCCATTATCATACCTATCACCCGTCTATCGCATACAGAACGAGCAAGTAGGACGAAGTAGGAAATAAAGAAAAATCCATCCGGAGATATCTTATTATCTCCGAACGAATTAAAAAACTGAAAATCAAAAAAAAAAATGTTCGAATCAAAAAAATGAAACCAAGAAACATTCATCCGGATATATCTCATCATCCCCGAATGAACTGGAAACAACCAAAGCAAATAAGAGAGGAACAAAAAAAAAACCCAACAAACAAAAAACCAACAAACAAAAAAACAAAAGGTTACGCGAAAGAATTTTATTGCCAAAAAGATCCAAAATGTAAAGGGCACTATTCTAAAGCGGTCGCGAAGGAGGCAACGCTGCTCCTACCCCCTTCGCAACGGGTATCCTGAAGCTCAGGATAGGGGTGCTCCAACTCTACGTCAGTAATAGCTGATGGGGAAGGACGACTCCTGCGTTGGCGCCTACGTCGTCGGGGACCTCGCACCACCGGACACTGCTGGACACGATGATCACGGGACCCACAGCGCCAGCAGGACCCGTAAAAACTGACCTGTCGGACCACCGTTGTCGCCTGGCTATTCGCCTGGGTTATTCACCAGCTTGGTATGGTCGAGCAGTAACATCCTTAGGGAACCCACGTTAACCAATAGGTCTCTCATCTCATCTAAAATTTCACAAACACGTTCAAAGCTGAAAAACCAAATATATTAGAAACAAACAAAATATATATATATATATTACTTACTCCATCTCACTGAGTAGTTCAATCAAGAATGAACAATAGCCACAAAACTTAAACACCCGGGATAACGAAAAACCGCCCCAGAAAATATCCACACGTAATCAGAAAATTATCAACCATAGATGACATAAAACACCAGGTTGAACACAACAATAAACAGAAGTTTTCCCACTAACAAATCTAAACAGCTCCCCGCACCACTAAGCTATCATGGTACGAGAATCGCCCACTCACATTACCTCGCGGCGATTCTCTTGCTTCAGGGGGGAAGGAATGTTACGTACACTAAAAGTGCACGGGACAGGTAAACGACCCGTGCACAAGTCCCAAGTGTAACCTGAAACGCCAAAGGAAATTGGCAACAAATATTTAGCGCAATTTGCCTTGCGAAATTAATAAAGAAAAAAGCTCGTAAGCAAATTGCGCCAGTTTCAGGCCACTTAAAGAAAAATCTGACGAATGCATTTTTCCGGCCGGCGACCTCAACCTTGGGTCAAGCACCAGCGGGTGACTTTTGCACCAAGGTTGAGGGCCCGGAAGAAAAATGCAAACGGAAGATTTTTTCGAAAGAAGAGTTTCGGGAAAATGAGGATCGATCGAGTGATCGATCAACGAGTCTAGTTTGGTTCTTCACCGGCGGCGGGCGAAAAAAGAGAGTGTTGTTCTAACCGTGGACATCGGCGGGTTTCCCTAATTTTGATCAAAGTTTTATATAGCGTGCGCGAATAATAAACTTTGATCAACCACTATTTAAATTAAATAAAAATTTTATAATTCCAACATTTATTTCAATTCAAGTTTACAGTTTAAATCTCCGTACTAGACTGACTTCTTTATTTTATAAAATTTACCTTTCAGTTGACAACGGAAATAATCCAGACATGAAATTTTATCGTTAACAAGAGCATTAGATTACAATTTTTGTGAGAATAGCAAAATAGGCAAAATATCGTGAGAATTGAAATGACTGAAAGTTTTAATTTAAGGATGAGCAAAATATCGTGAGAAACTGAAATATTAAACGACTGAAAGTTTTAATTTAAAGATTTTAGATTTCTAGGAATGAATTGTTGTTTTTGTAAAGATCTATATTTATTTATTATATTATATTTATTTAGGGTGGAGTCGGGGACGTAACTCTTCCCCCCCTAGAATGAAGTGTTGGCCATCTGAGTGATCTCCTGGTTGACCTTGGTTCTACTTCTTGGGTGTGGATTATGATTTGAGGATTTCCTTCTAGTTGAGGTTGGTGTTGCTTCTTTTTGTATATTTTGTAGGTGAAGTAAAGGATGATTACGCCTAAGCTGGTGGCTACTATGGTTATGTTGAGACGAGTTTCAGAAACTTGGGCTTCTTGGTTTATAATTGCAATGGCTTTTGAGTTTTCCATGGTCCAGTTATTTAATTTTTTTAGGCTGAGCTTTTCAATGATGTAACTGCTATTAGATTCGTTGTATGATGTTGGAAGAACTTGAATTGAGTCCCAATATGTTGTAGTTTGACTTGAGTATGTTATGTCGTTAATTTTTATTGTGCAATTGTTGAAGTTAATAAGGATGGTTCCCGTGAGTGTTTTGTTTTGAATTGATGGATCACATGTCGTCTCAGTGAGTATGATCTCCTGGCTGGTTAATAACAGAAGGTTGGGCTCCAGCAGCTGTACGTTTTCTTCGATCTCGTTCTTGACAAATGTACATTTTAACTTATTGTTGAATATGATGTTGGGTATACATGGGTCTGTGGATATATCTTTTAATGACATTTTCTGGCAGTATCTTATGTTCTCAATGAACTGGCAAGGTTCATCCATATATTGATACATAAATTTGTTTAATAAAAGGAAAGGTGCTTTTAGGACTATGGTGTAATTATCGTTCAATGGTAACTCTTTCAAATGGTAAAGGAAAAAGGTTTGTTTGGAAAGGATGGGAATTTGTATAACGAAAATTAAATTTGAAGCATTATAAAAGGCTTGTAATTTTATCATTTGATAAATATTGTCGTCTGATAGAATAATAGTATTTTGTTCTCTTAATATCTCGTGAATATAAAATATCTCATCAGGGTGCAAAATATTTTTGGATATAATGTTTGGCCTGGCTAAAATTATGGATTCTGAAATATCTTTTATATGATCATTGAGTAATTCGATGTCGTATAGTAATTGTTCAAAATGTTGGTTGAATATTATATTCTCATTAAATTTTTTTATATTGTTGGCCATATTTGATTGATATTTTTGTAAATAATTTTCTATTGTTTCTTGTTGTTCGTTAATGTGTTTAGAAATATTATTAAATCTTTCTATCATCCTTTCATTTAATATTATTTGCTTATTAATTTGATTTCCTAAATTACCCTGATTATCATCTAACAATTTTAAGTGTTTATTAATTTCATCATAATCATTTTGATCTAGATTTCCAGTTATTGCTTTGACAACAGTGCCCAAACCATTTATCAGACCACGCCTTGCTCTATATTTAGGTATAATAAGGTCTAAATTCTGTAACAATTTATCATATTTTTTCTGTAATATTTTTGATTTAATATTGTATTTCTCTTTGCTCCTCGTTTGATTAAGTAGATTGTTCACATTTTTGCCAACAACTTCCATGTTAATTTGATATTGCGTAACATTAATTATATGCAACAATTTGGAATAACCTTCGATCAGCCTAGCATCTCCTAATTTCAAGGACAGTAGTCCATGGTGCCTTTTCAACTCCTGAATACTTAATCGTTGCTCCTGGGAGTCGCCAATGAACCTGAAAATTTACGTTTTCCTTTAATTTTTTGTTTGTGAACCTTTCTTTTATCTGTAAGGACAGTGATTTTGTTATTTTTTATAATCTTGTGTTTCATAAACCTAGGTGCTAATTTATTTCGCCGATTGTCAGCTTCATAGATTACTTCGTTAGTTTCAAAATTTGGTGGATCTTTACGATTTCGATTTAACCTACTTATACTATTTTCTTTGACTTTCAAGCTTCTTTCATAAACCAATTTCGCTAAACTCTCATATTCTTTTTTATGATTTTCTAAATAGTCTTGACTTGTCTGTACCGCAGGGTTTTTTGGGAATGGGGTGGAAGTATTGTAGTGACCTGTTATTGCTTCAAATGGTGTTAAGTTTGTAGTTGAATGAATTGAGTTGTTATAAGTGAGAATGGCTTCATTCATTACTTCACTAATCGGTTTTTTATTATTTTGATTATAAATAATTCTTATTATTTCGGTTAATGTGGAATGTAGTCTTTCAACAGGCGAATTTCCAGTTGAATTCTTTGCTGTTGTCAAATGAGATTTAATATCGTATAAATTTAGAAATTCATTGAACATGCTTGAGGTGAACTCAAGCCCATTATCATAGATTAATTTTTTCGGGATTCCATGGTGCGAGAAAAAGTGTTTAAGACTCTGGATTACATTCATACTATTTCTATTAGTCAATAGGTAGGCACTAGCAAATTTAGTGAACTTGTCTATTATGGTTAAGAAGTTTTCTTTATGGACTGAATATATGTCAATATGAACTAACTGTAAGGGTTCAGAGGGTGTTTCAGATAATTCGAATTTAAGTGGTTGCTTATTCCTTTCGTATTTATTTCCTAAACATATTTCACACTTATTGATAAAAGTAGTTATAGTTTTTTTCATGTTAGGGAAATAATAATTTCTTTTTAAATGTGCTAATGTTTCAACTATTCCCCTGTGATTTGATTTTTCATGATAACTTCGAACTAATTGTTCTTGCTTATCTAACTCGAGAATGTCTTGCACCATTGTCATACAGCGGATTAATTTTATATTGCTATTGCTAAAATATTTCGTATAAACTGTTTGAAGTAATTTAAAGGTATTATCATCTGTAATGATGGCTGTTAGTTTTTTTGGTTGTGTGTGGTCCTTAAGAATTTTAATTAGGTTAGTTTCGTTATCTAAATCGTTTTGTTTTATTATGTGTCTGTGTTTCGTTTTAAATAGTATTTCAAGGGTTTTTTGGGGTAGTCTAGACGGGGTTTCCGTTTTTTCCAACACTAATTGGTACGAAAATTCATTCAAAGGTCGTTCTGAGATTTGTATTCCATCATTTGAGCTTTCTTCTGCAGAGTGTACTGTAAAGGTTTCGGTATCATCAACGTTATTTTGTAGGGATTCAGTAATATTTATTTCTACACGAGATAGGGCGTCAGCGTTGGTATTTTCTTTACCCTTTTTATAAATAATCTCGTAATCGAATTCTTCGAGCTTCAGGCGCCAACGGATTAGTTTCGAATTGGGCTCCTTCAATGAAAATAGCCAAGTTAGGGGCTTATGATCAGTGATGATCTTAAACTTCCTTCCAAATAAGTAAGGCCTGAAGTATCTGGTGGCCCACAAAATAGCCAAAAGCTCCTTTTCGATAGTACTGTAATTCTGTTCTGACTTGCTCAGTGTCCTACTGGCATAACAAACTGGCTTGTCCGAACCTATAGGACCTTGGGATAGTATGGCTCCGATAGCGACATTACTAGCATCAGTTGTTAAGTTGAACTCTCTACTGAAGTCCGGATACTGTAATATGGGTTCGTTACATAGAAGGTTTTTACAAGTTTCGAAGCATTGTATGTACTGTGAATCTATTGTTATTTGTTTATCCTTTCTTAAACATTCGGTAAACGGTTTGGTAAGCTTAGCGAAATCCTTAATGAATTTCCTATAATAGCCTAACAATCCCAGAAAGGACTTTATTTGTTTTGGTGTTTTTGGCATAGGGAAATTTTTTATTGCTTTGAGCTTGTCTGGGTTTGGTTTAACTCCCTGTGGGGTAACGATGTGACCCAGAAAGGCTATTTCCTTATGAAGAAATTCTGACTTGTCTAATTGAATTTTGAGATTAGCTTCTCTCAATTTTTGGAATACAGCGGCGAGATTTTCGAGGTGTTCCTAAAGTGAGGTTGAAAATATAATAATGTCATCCATGAATACCAAGCAAATTTTCCCCAGCAATTCACGTAAGACATTATCCATAACCCTTTGAAACGTTGATGGGGCGTTTTTAAGGCCAAACGGCATTCGAATAAATTCGTAGTGGCCGTTTTCCACTGTAAATGCCGTTTTAGGTATATCCTCGGGTTTCACTTCGATTTGGTGAAAACCAGATGCTAAATCAAGTGTACTAAAATAGAGGCTTTTACCCAATTTGTCAAGAATTTCATTTATATTGGGTAATGGATATCTATCATCTATTGTTTTTTGGTTCAATTTTCTGTAGTCAACAACCAATCGCCATTTTTGTTTCCCACTGGCGTCTAATTTTTTCGGAACTATCCAAATAGGTGAGGACCAAGGTGAAAAACTTGGACGGATAATTCCATCACTAATCATTTTTGAAATCTGTTGTTGAACCTCTTGTTTATGGATTTCCGGGTATCTATACGATTTGGTGTAGATAGGAAGATCATCTTTTGTTTTAATTTCGTGTTTTATCTGGTTTGTGAAGCTTAAATTTTGGCCTTCTTTAAGAAATATGTCATCAAAACGTTTGCAAAGTTTTAGAAAGAATTTCCTTTCTTCGCTGTTTAGATGATCTATTCGAAAGAGTTCAGATATATCCGAATTGACTTGAGGAGCTTCCTGATTGTTGATAGAGAAATTATGTATTTCGAAGAATTGATTGTGACTATATGGTTGAACTTGTATTGGTTGTTCGAGGACAAAAACTTGAGAAGAATTTGAATAATTGATTACCTCTACATAAGCATACCATTCTTTTGCGTTAAGGATTCCTTCCGGTATTACTAATTGTTCTTTAATTTTGACTGGCTTCATATAAATGTCTCCTGTCTTTATATCGACTGGTAAATGGGCTATTATTTTGCTTCGGGGCGGGACTGTATATTGTTTGGACATGTAATTCGGTTTGTAAATCAAAGGTATAGTTACGTGTTTAGTTCTTAGTAAAGAATCTTCAAAGTCTAATTTTATGCCAAGTTGTCTCATTATTCCTAAACCTATTAACCCGTCAAAATAATTATGGAATTTGAATAGTAAAAATCTAAGCTTTTCCTTAGTTTTGAGTTCATCTAACCCATTCAATTTGATTTGTTTATCTATTAAGTGAATGTTGAATGCTGTTTTTATTTCTACTGGTTCTATAGTTTCAATTAAATTTGTGTTTACAAATTCCGGATTGATAAAAGACATATTACTTCCGCTATCTAAAAGAAATTTCAAAGGTTCATTGTCATTGCCTAAAATATGGATATATGGTAAGAGATATGATTGATGATGATTAAAATCTATATACCCGATTGGGTCTTCGAGGCAGTTGATGGAAAATTTTCGTCGTCGATTTCATTTTCATTTACTTCCGACTGATAATAAAATTCATCCAGAGCTTGGAAATTTCCATTGAAACTATCGTTATTGTAGTTACTTTGATTCTCGAATTTATTAGGTTCAGTATATTGTAATTCACTCAAATAGTTATTAAAAGCGGCTTGACTTTCAGGCTCCCCACTCTGTTCAACGTTAAATAATTCTTCTGCTATATATTTTGGAAAATTAGGTGGTTGAGAAAAATTATTTATTTGTCCAGGTTTTTTAACTGATCTTAAGTTAGAATTTCCACTTGAAGTATCCATGGGTACGGGGCGATTTTTGAAATTTTGGTTATTATCTTTATTGAATTGTTGACTGAAATTATGATTCTGTTGAAACGATTTTTGGGGTAGTTGAAAATTTTGTTTGAAAATGGTTGAGGAACAGGCCTATATGGTTGTTGAAAACTAAATTTTTGAGGTAGGTAAAAATTTGGGTTTTGTGGGTGATAATTAAACGATGGTGTTGCAGTTGGGTGGTTGTAGATAGGTTGCATGGGTCTAATTGGTGGTTTCCTAACAATATTTGTTTTATTGGTTGGTGGTTCCGCATATAGTGTGTATTCTGCTCTGTCAAACAAAAGTTAAATGCTTGTACTAACGTGATAGGTCTCATTGCCCTGATTGTAGAGCCAAAAGGTTCTCTTAAGCCGGACAAAAAGGTGTTCAAGCACATTTCTTGGTACAAGGTTTGTTTAGATGTTATGACGTTCTGATCAGTTTCATGAACTCTAACGTGATTAGTAATGGTAGACAGAATTTCAATAACCCTTGAGTAAAATTTCTCTACTGTGTCTGAATTCTGTCTTAAACAGTGTAAGTCACGAATCAAACTCGTTTCGTTCCGCTTATCTGAATAATGTGTGATCAAATTGTTTTTAATATTTTCCCATATGATTGGTGTGCCATACATGTTCAGCACCTCATTAGCATCACCGACAATTTTGTTTCTTATAGATCTTAGTATTATTTTAGCATAATTCGCACCGTCGATTCCGATCATTAACCCCAAAATTTCTTCGACGTTGTCGATAAAGTCAAACAATGATCTTCTATTACCGTCAAAGTTTGGTAGATCCTTGATGGCATCGGGAATTTTTAAATTAGTCAAAATTAAATTAACATTAACATCGTTACTGCTACCGCGATAAATATTGCCACTAGAACCATTACCACTGAAACAGTTATTATTACTAATGACTGGAATACCGGCACTAGCACTAGGAGAATAGTTGGCCCCCTGAACATAACTACTAAGAGGATTATTAACTAGATTACTACTAATAGTTGGAGCACTATTACCACTAGGATTTATTAAATTTACGTTGTTACTTTCATTTGCCATTTTAGTATCAAATATATTTTCAAATTTATTATCACTTTTTAATTCAAATTTTATTTTACTTAATTCTACACTATTACTTTTGTTTTGAGAATTTGACTTAAAAAATATTTCAGAATCAGAGTTATATCCGTCTTCCGCGGCGTTTTTTGACCCTGGAGTTTTGTACGGAGCTTTAAAAGTTTTCTTATTTTTGGAGTTTAATTTTGAAAGGAAGGACATTAGAGGAAAAAAAAGTATCAATTATGGACTTACCCCACAAGAACAATGATTGACGTAAGCCAGATTAATTGCATTTCCTCTTGTATGTAAATAATTGCCGAGTTGGTTGTGGTCCGATGAAGCTGAAGAATTGAGATCCACCAGCTGACGATGTACCCTCGTTGCTGTGCTTCTATTCCAATGTTTAATGTCCAGCGAATTCACTATATGCCGTAGTACCTTCGACACGGAGTTAATTTTCAGTTAACACAGTGAGATTAAATTGCCAATATGCTTTCGACAAAACTTTCACTATTTTTAATTCACTCCCGAATTTACGACTGGACGATTTTAATTGATAAAATTCTACCGATGACTGCGCCAATAATAAACTTTGATCAACCACTATTTAAATTAAATAAAAATTTTATAATTCCAACATTTATTTCAATTCAAGTTTACAGTTTAAATCTCCGTACTAGACTGACTTCTTTATTTTATAAAATTTACCTTTCAGTTGACAACGGAAATAATCCAGACATGAAATTTTATCGTTAACAAGAGCATTAGATTACAATTTTTGTGAGAATAGCAAAATAGGCAAAATATCGTGAGAATTGAAATGACTGAAAGTTTTAATTTAAGGATGAGCAAAATATCGTGAGAAACTGAAATATTAAACGACTGAAAGTTTTAATTTAAAGATTTTAGATTTCTAGGAATGAATTGTTGTTTTTGTAAAGATCTATATTTATTTATTATATTATATTTATTTAGGGTGGAGTCGGGGACGTAACTCGCGCGGTTTAAGTTTTAAAAACTGTTGTTACTTTTTGTGTTGTTCTGCTGGCCATAATATAATAATATACATAAATAAGTATCTATATATTCAATAGTGTTACGTTAACAATAAGATTTAAAAAAGTTAAATTGCCAAAATAAAAGTTAATTTAAAAAAAAAAGGAGAGCTTTATATAGCGTGCGCGCGGTTTAAGTTTTAAAAACTGTTGTTACTTTTTGTGTTGTTCTGCTGGCCATAATATAATAATATACATAAATAAGTATCTATATATTCAATAGTGTTACGTTAACAATAAGATTTAATAAAGTTAAATTGCCAAAATACAAGTTAATTTTGAAAAAAAAGGAGAGCTTTATATAGCGTGCGCGCGGTTTAAGTTTTAAAAACTGTTGTTACTTTTTGTGTTGTTTTGCTGGCCATAATATAATAAAATATAAAGGTATATATATTCAATTGTGTTACGTTAACGACAAAAGGTAATTAAGGTAAAATTGTATTTTGTGTGTAATAAAAAAAAAAAGAATAAATAATAATAAAGAGAACAGAATTGGTTAATAATTTTAAATAAAAGGTGAAGTTTCTCTACTGACTACGAAAATATTTATTTTACTCGCTTTTACCTATTAATTGTCATAGCCCAGTCACTTTATATAAAAAAATCAAACCTATAAAAAAATGCAACTGGAGATTTTAGAGTAATAGATAGAAAAACAAAGTTTTCTTAGCCAAAAAATGAATCCGCGAACTTGAGTGTTCGGTCAGTTGGCTTTATGGACTTTTGGGAAATTATTTATTACCCCAAAATAAAAAGAATCCCGCTGGCAAAACTCCAGTTGCATTTTTTCATAGGTTCTTATATAAAGTGACTGGGCTATCAAAGATTTTTGCAGCATCGGATGATATATTTCATTTTGTTGCTGCACGCTATGCGTGTTTGGTGATTAGTATCTTGAATCTGTCTGTGGTTAGATTCCAGTATACTCCCAAAGCCTTAATTTTCCTCTCCTGATCAAAGTCACGATCGGCTGGGCGAGAAACAGCTCGCTGGAGTGTTATGCCTCCTGAAACGAGTTGAATCTCATCAACCAACCGATGACATGCGCTTTGGCGGAGCGGGGAAGGGCTAAGGAAGGCTATGACAAGAGGAATCAGGAATGTAAAGAGGGAAGAAGAAAGAAGGAAAGTTATGTAGGTGGGAAATTGGAAAAGGCGAAGGACCGTGGGGCTTGGCCGGGAATCGAACCCGGGACCTCTCGGATAGTAGCTAGACGCCTTACTCCCTAGGCTACCGAGGCCCTCTAGTTCACTGGAATAGATTTTGTGATTTGCCTTGCAAATTGGACAGAGAGTGATGGAACCATGATGGATTTTTAAATCTTTACCCTTCCAGACAGCAGCTTTTTGTTTGGTTAGGCCTTGCTTGTCCTCGCTAGGGTTGATGACTTCTTTAGTATTGAACCGTCTCTCCAAGAATTCTATAAATTTGCTTACGGTCCCTACCACTCTCGGATTTTGTAGTGATTGTTCATATAGATTACGGCTTTCCTTGTCTAGCTTCGGTGTCAGTAGAAATACAACCAGTGGATCCCAATTTTATATACCAATGCCAAGTGCTTGCAGACACTCCGCTGTAGTATCATGAAGTCTTTTAATCCTCTGGTGTGATTTTTAACAAGTGATTCTTCAACAAGTTTGCGTTGAAGAGTTTCTCAGTCTTACTTAAATTCTCATCATTGTGAATAAATTCTGTGAAGATGTTCTTGAATGTTAGCCATTTCAATTAGTCTCCTTCAAATGTTGGCACCTATATTGGCTGGATTTTCCGCAAAGTTATCATTGCATTCTTGTGTTGGTGCCGAACTTTCCCGATCGTCGAATCGCTCTTGATTTTTTATTTGAATTTTTTGTTACGAGTCTTGGCGAATACATTATTCTCAAAGTACTCGTCACTGAATGTTTCCATGCCTATTATTTCTGCATGGATATCGGCAACTCGTTCCCAGTATTCATTTATTAGTTTCGGCCTCCGACTGTAGTATGCTGGTGATATAGGTGATGTGATCTCATTTTATTATATTTGTATCACCTGCTTGAAAGAATCGATCATAGCAATCTACCACTTGAGATCTTCAACGATTCCTGATGTTTGCTTTTTCTGGATGGTTTTTCCAAGTGTATCTTCCATCATGTCTCGGATTTGATCAAAAATGTTCTCCACCTTGTCGAAGTATTTTTCTGTGAAATATTGGTTGTCTGGACTAAACTGCTCCCCAATTATTCATTTTGAGTCTCGAATTCAACCCAAGCTATTTGTAGTAGGTGTAGTCGAGTTTCCACATATTGCTTAGTTTAGTGAATCCTTCCGGAAGTTGGTGTTTAGTTTTTAGATCTTTTTGAATGTGCTGCTTTGCAGGCTTAATAGTTTCTCCATTCTCTCTCCATTCTCGTTTAATATGAAGCAATGAGGACTTGCCCCGATTTTATTAGTATACAGAGCACAGAGCTTCAAGACCCAATGTTCTAGAGGATGTTGTTTACACAAAGTGCCTCAAAATACGCTTTTCTAGAGGACGATTTAAGTGTTTTTAATAAGTGTATACTGAAGACGCTTCTTATTTATTCAAAATTAGTATAACTCACTGATCTGTTGTTACTGCTTTTATAGGCGGGCAGCCGGTGACACTAAAGGTCCCGTCATACGGAATTGGAATTTTTTTTTGCAAATCGATAGTTCGAAGTTAGACGAACAAGATAAGCTCGGTATGTGTGGATTTAATAAACCGAAAAGGTTGGACATGCCTCTTCGAAAGTTGTGATAAGGGGTAAAAATTTACCGTTACATGTAGCAAGTTGGTTTTTTTTATTTTACTCGTTATAATGTTAACTTTGAAAATATCTTGGTATGCGGGCTCAAAAACTGCCGGAACTATCCGGCATACCAACCAGGTGATAAGAAATAAAATCGCCATCAGTGAATCCACTAGGGTCATATGGGCCCCCAAAAGGCTTTTGAGTAAGACATGGGACGTTGCATGTTAATTTTAATGCAACTGAACACAATCACAATAACTTTTCAAAACTCGTCATAATTAAAACACACGAAAGGAGCCAAAACTCCAAAATAGCTGAAAATTGGTGCACAGCTTCCTTGTGACATTTTAAGAAAACAATTTCGGAATCCAAAAAATAAAACATGGCCACCGGAGATATCGCGTTTTCTCTGAGTTTTCCATGTACCTCGGTTTCTATAGGTTATACAACCCCGGGCGAGGGCCCAAAATGTTGACAATGAAATTCAAGGTCAAAGTTCTCGAAAATCACTTTTTGGCCAAAATTTTATCCAAAAACTGGAATTATTTACGATAACCGTCAATACAAAACGTTATTTTGTCATTTTCGAAAACTTAACCCTTTCGAAGTTATTCAGTCTGCAAAAATAACTGCTTTTTTATTCGAAAATTGTCAACTTAGTTGAGGTGCCGCTCGAACCATTTTTTTGTTTAAACGACGTTCGTGATTTTTGTACCTGCACCAAATTTTTTGAAGAATGACTGAGCCCAGTCAAAAAACAGACGAGGTGTGTTTATAGGATTTCGATCAACTCGTTGCATACTTGCCTTGGAAGCTTCACGTATAACTTTTCCTCCGATCCCGTCACATGCACCTTTCCCACGCGCCGCGCGGTTGCAAAAGAGTGCCAAACTGCTTCTACTCCGAAGTCTTCTTCGTGATTCAGTAAATTAATATAGTTATACTTATTTTTATCCCGCGATCCCGCTCCATCTGAGAAATAGTGCATTTTTTTACGTTTTTACTACCATGTCTGTTTTTTAAAAAAGCTAACATTTTCTTTATTGTTCTGACGGTAATACGCGACATAAGGATGCAAGGTGACAATGTTGTGCTTGTATAGCATTTTGTACTTGAAAAGTTTAGTTTTGTGAAAAACTCCCGCGGATAAATTATTCTTCAAATCCTCATAATGCCTTTGCTTGTTTGTTCTTGATAAAATCGTGTTTAACTAAATCTCGTAGTTCTTCGCCGAAGTTGTTGATAAAATGTGCGGTAGATTCTCTTATCTCTACGAAGTCACTCCTGTTTAAAGAACAAAAATTTCATTACAATTTATCCACAATTTCTATAAACTCCGCAATTTAATAGTCAATAAAAAATGCAAACTAGTTGGGATGTGGGTTCGACCCTTTCGGTCCACACGATCAACTTCCCAGTATGATGGATGTTGCATATATGATTGGATATTTTAATAATAAATGAACAATAGGCAATATAGAATATATGCATAATACCGAGAATTTGTCACAATTGTTTATCAATATTTTCGCTAAAATGTCAAACTAAATGTGCGCACTTACAAGATTAGGATGACGAAAATGTATATAAAATTGATGTATTAATATTTTTCGGCACCTCAATGAAGTCGATATAGTTTTTAGTTCGCGCGGTATCGTGCAGGTACAAAAATCACTTAAGTCATTTAAACCAAAAACCCGCTGGACCGAATATTATAAAAATATTTTCAGATTATATTGTCGCTAATACGTTTCGAACGGCACCTTAAGTAAGTCAATATCTTTTGTGGTTCGGACCATATCGTGCATGTACAAAAATCACTTACGCCGCTTAAACAAAAAAACGGCTCGACCGAATTTTATGAAAATCTTTTCAGATCATATTTTGGTTAATACTCTTCGAACTGCACGTCAACTAAGTCGATATCTTTTATAGTTCGCGCGATATCGTGCAGGTACAAGAATCACTTAAGTCATTTAAACCAAAAAACCGCTGGACCGAATATTATAAAAATCTTTTCAGATAATATTGTCGCTAATACGCTTCGAACGGCACCTCAAGTAAGTCAATATCTTTCGTGGTTCGGGCGATATCGTGCAGGTACAAAAATCACTTACGTCGCTCACACCAAAAAACGGCTGGACCGAATTTCATGAAATTCTTTTCAGATCATATTTCGGTTAATACGCTTCGAACAACACCTCAACGAAGTCGATATCAGTTTTGGTTCGCGCGATATCGTGCAGGAAAAAATGACCACATCCGTACGCACATACACACACACACACACACACACATACTTCCTCCCAATTTTTTGCTTAAAATGCTCCTGGGACCCTGAAAGATGAAAATACGTTGAAATTTTCGATTTCGATTTTCGGACCGATTACAATAACTTCCTATACTGGGAAGTTAAAAAATAAAATGAAACATAAGGAAAACAAAATTCACTCGTGCACTCTCTTGCATCCTGATGAACTCTCGATTAATCGCGTGTACTCTCCTACACTCTCTGTGTACTCTCTGGGTCCGGAGTAAAAGTGAGAAAAAAACAGTGAAAATGTTACCAGCCTTTTCAGACCACGCAATGAAAAATATCGTTCTGCATTTAGGAGAAAAGCGTTTTGAGGTTGGGGTAGAGAACAGAAATATAAGTATTAAATATCAGTCATCGTCCATCGATTAAAAACTAATTCTGGAACATTGTGACGGTTAAACATCTCTTCTAATTTGGTACAACTGGCCTCAGTTCCAGAACACCGATCGCAATTTGTCAAATGTCATAATGAAGAGGGATTCTGGCAAATGTACTCCTCTATAAATGTGTGAAACGTATCGCTGAAGGAAACCTTCTTTTTGGCCAAAGCTCGTTTAATACCATAAACTTTCAACCTAAAATTATGATGAATTTTACACCCGCAGCCATTATGCGTTCCTTGCCTTCCTACAAAAACGCAATGCTCAAGCCGCAGCTTCGTGAACTTGGAAAGCGAAAATTTGACATCTGGATTTTTTTCTTTGAACAGACGATGAAGTTGATCAAGGTTTTCGGTCAACAACTGCACTTGGATTCGAAAGCGAGATCCATCATCTTGAGTAACAGTAACACAATCGTGCATTCCAGGAAGAATCCGAGATACTTCTTCTGATTTGTAGAATTCTTTCCCCATTTCTACAGTTTTTTCCGCTAGTCGTCGACCTTTTTTTCTTGGAGAACGAGATCCCTGACCGCACTCCTTGCGCAATTTGTTTGCCCTGGATGGACGCCATCCTTTGAGTTACTCCAAGCAGATTACGCAACACCGTATGTTTGCAAATTTCCGTTTTTGAAAATCTCCATATTCCTCTTTTTCAGTGGTGCTTCAACTAAACTTTCCAAAACAGTGTTAAGTTTTTCCATGTTGATTTCCTGAGCGAGCTTGTCAGAAAACTCATAAGGAGGGTCAATTAATTCATCGTCAACATCTTCATTTGAACTTTGTTCTGGTTCTGGTTCTTTGGCACATACAAAGTCAATTATTTGTGTAGAATTATTTACATAGTATAATAAATTTAGATACTAATTCGAAAAGTATTCATAAGAATTGCACTGTAAATAAAAATTAACCTTGCTTTGTTTGTTAATTGCACTCTAAAGGTGCGTATTCACCAAGAGTTTTGTCTCCGCACTATCTCCATACATTATCCGCCAAAGCGTCTCCACCAAATTCAATGTTCGGAGATAAAAAATTGTGCGGAGATTAAAAGTGCGGAGACTACACACGCACACCGATATTCCAGTGGATACACAACGTATCCATTGAAAAATCTTCTGGGTCGGTGCGGAGAACTTCTGCGGGGACTGTGCGCGGACATGTAAATTCAGTGGATACTTGAAAAAAGACTTGAAGTAGCTTCTTGAGACGTATCTTTTGTTTTCCAGTGAATATGGAAAACACGAAATATTTTAGGACAGACAAGGGGATTATTTTGAAGAAATAGTTTTCGAACGCAGTTTTTTTTATGTGGCATGGTCAAACTCAAGAATCACCCTTTGTACCACTAGACCGTCATGTCGTTCAACTCATGGTGCAATGTCTAGTAGTAAGCTTAACCTAAAAATAGAAAAAGAATAGGAAAGTTTAAGGGTAGTCTGGTGGATGCATAAGGAGAAGGCGGTGAGCCTCGCGTTTGCACTACTGAGTGTTATATGAGTGCATCCATTTTTTAACAGCTGCGTGGGGTGAAGCCGGGGTATTACTGTCTAACAAATTAATATTGGCGAGTTTCACATGGGCCAACCAACAAAAATTGGATGTATTCGGTAATTCCCTTTTGAAATTTGATGAAGAATAGCATGGGTTTCCACAACAGCCAACTTTTCCAACAAACTATACGCTAGAAAGCTATACGCTAGCTGGATTTCGAAATTGTTTTATTAAAAAGTCATAAGGAAACTGTGTTCCAATTTTCAGCCATTTTGGAATTTTGTCTCTGGGCTAAACAGGCGTTTTGGAAAAAAACATGGCTTTTTAACAAAATTCAAAAATTCATAAAAAATAGCAATTAACAAATTTTTACTAGTCTGGCGGGCGTTACATGTTCTTTACATGTTTTTCAACCAATCTCACTTTATTGTTTTGAGGTGTTCGATGGGGCACCTTTTATGTCATGGGAGCTTAGACTATAATGTGAAATAATGAATATTCTTTCTCTTATTCCGTGAGTGCTTGTCTTTTCCTTCGTCCTTCATTGTGTACAAAAATGAACAGCTTATGGGGCGCAATATGGCATAGTGCACCGGGCGCAAATCCCCAAGCGCCGGCCCTGATTGTGGGATGTCGAATTCAAAGAATATAAATATAAATGATTGGGCGTCTTTAACAACTCCTCCTTATCCACAATGATAGACAAAAAGATATTAAATTTTCCGGAGCTAGACAGCCTATGGAAAGAGGCCTCAAGGTCCCCTACATATTTATAGTTGACGACGCCTTCGTTCTTACCTGTTCTGCCAGTGGTCTTGCGGATGAAATGTGTAATTTCGGAATGTGCCTTCCAGCGAAAAATTTTAAATGCGGCATAGCATACCATTTCGATTTGTACATAGTATCTGCGTAAATAGTATTAATAAATTTTCGTCCTCCAAGCTCATTTTTTTATATCGCCGAACTAAAGCGAGGTAATATATCTAGACTTAAATCGGAAAACATAAAACATTGTGCGCACACAAGAATTTTATCATTTAAGGTCGTATCCACCTAAAGTCTTGTCTCTACAGAGTGCACGTACAGTCTTTTAAAACATATTTTGAGACTTTTCATATGCTTCCTGCAATATTTTAGTGGATACGCAAACCGCACAGTTTGAAATTTTTCGTTTTTTCTCTATTTTTGTGAATTTTTATGTGCGCGCACTGTCTGCCGCACTGTCTGCAGACCGCAGTGGAAACGCACCTTTACAAGTCAGACAAACAAATTCTCCAACAAGATTTTTGAATTTCACGTTCCACATTTCAGGTACTTTCATCGGATCTTTAATGACACATTTATGGTTTTGTTTATTTAAAGGATTAATGCAAGAATTTGTTCCAGGCATTGTAAACAACTGCCTGCACCGATTACAAAATGATTGAAAAACTGCTCCGATAATGAACTCAAACCTGAGATGCGCGAGCACAAACACGCGCCGCCTACTCCGCCTTGGATAATCGAGCGGCACTAGAAAAGTTTTAGGGGAATTTGTTCTTTACTAAATAAAGAATCTTTTGGAAAAATTTAGGTTTTTCTACGACATTGAGAACATGACGAAAAATCAAATTGTTTATAAAAAAAGCCGTTTTTTATATACAATTTTTGTTTAAGCAAAAAACTAATGTTATTTTCTTCATGAACAATGTAATTTTCAGATAAAAATTTCAACTGTGACAAGAGGAATAAAAGTTAGATTAAAATTGGCACAAAAATTTCGTTTGTTAATAACTATTAGTAAATTTAATTTTTTAATCTAAAATTTAAGTTCAATAAAAGTTGTTTATTTCGGTAAGTACTATATGTGTGCAAAATTTCAATCAATTTGATTGCACTAAAGATTTCTTCGGTACATTTCACGAATTCTGGCACATTTTCAAAGTATTTTCAAACCATTTGGGTTGGCCACCCCTTTTCTGTAGGAAGAGTTTGAGAATATTTAAAAAAAAACTATATGTACTTTTATAACCAAATAAATGAAAAAATTTTAAAAATTAATGTACATATTAAAAAATATTAATTTTCTCATATTTTATACCGCGATGACTTGGCTTTACATTTACTCTCGACCACACCACACTTCTCAAAAAATTCTATTCTAAGAATTACACCGTTCCACTATTATTGGACAACAAATTAAATAAAGAAATTAATCTTGGTAATAATAATAGTGGGTTATTATTTTTTTTCATACATTTTTTTAAAGTTCATTTCCGAAATTGCGTCCTTATCCCATTATCTTACTGCGCTGAAAATCCACGCTTTGAATGCGCTTTCATGTTTTAGACCACAGATGGCCACGCCCACAAGCAAATCCAACTTTGTTGTAGAACATTTTAAAATATATGGTAGGGATAGATTTTGTTGTGGAGGGAGAAGCTCACAGATCTCTCCACTGTATAACGTGGATCACCCGATCCTTTCGAGAGGAAAATTTCGCTTAGTGGCTCGCGGTGATCGGTAACGGGATGCTGCCTCAGCGTTTAGAGTGGAAATGTGAAGTGAAATGATAACGAGAGAAACTATTTGTGAAGTTTATTTGTGAGGTGAAATGAAGGGGGAAAGTTTTAATTTTTGGATATCCAAACAGTGGTGCTGGAAATGACAAGGTAACATTAATTCTTTTAATCTTCATAAAAGCACAAAAAAGGTCCACACTTCATACATAGTAAGGGG
Organism: Thereva unica; assembly: GCA_949987705.1. Classification (NCBI taxonomy): domain Eukaryota; kingdom Metazoa; phylum Arthropoda; class Insecta; order Diptera; family Therevidae; genus Thereva; species Thereva unica. Next base: position 81,893,319 of record OX465282.1, read on the forward strand.
AATGACAATAAAATTAGGCGTTGTAAACAGTTTAGCCATTAACTCTCTTCTATCGTTTTATGTCATTTTCATCTCTCTATCAGTAGGCCCCAAGGTACCGCAATTAAAGCTTTTTTATAATATCTACGAGAATATGAAACTAAATGTTAGTGAACGGAATTTTGAAGATTTTTAGTCGCGAATTAAACTTTTCGGACTCGGATATTCACAAAATAAAAAGATAACTTAAATCGAATACTAATTAATTACAATAACTTCGTAATTACTCAAAAGCTTGTACGAAACTGAATTTCTTACTTAAATCTACTTTCATTACAACTAGCTTAAATATAATTTCCCATGCTGGAATTCTTGGTAATTCTTGCTCAGCGTCTGCAACGCCGAATGCGTGTTGCAATTTAACACCTTTACCTAGATCGTGGAGACTTGGGGTTAACATCTTGTATTGCGTCTTGTATTCCTCCCCCTTGGTGTGAAGTGTGGGCCATAAGTATTTGGAGGTTGGTGGTCCAGAAGCAATGCAATTTTGAGGATCTGTTATTTCAATTGTATTTGAGAATTTCCGGCAAATTCAAGCGGTGATAGGACGTATCTTGACTCTGATAGTTTTTGGTAAATGAAGATTTAAGTTCAATTATCTGTAATTTATTTTCTATCGGAGTGATTTTTCTCCAACTTCCTCAACATTTTTTCGTTAGGATTTATTTGTTATTGATATAACAATTTCAGATTTCTGTACTTTGTTTGAACAAAGTTATGATGCTTAATATTCAAAACCATTTTGTCGTATGTGCATTTTTGGGGCAACTTTTTTGAAAAGTCGAAGAACGTACGACAAAATAATCCTGAAAGTCTGTCATACGACTTTAAAAAACTAAGCTGCAAAACTGTGTTAATTTCATGTAAGGAGTAAAGAATCTTTTCATTTTAAATAAGAAAAAGCAAAAAATAATAATAAATATATAAATGATTTTATTAAATAAAAAAAAAATGAAAATTAAAAATAGGACCAAAGCTTTTTTTCGTAGCTTGAATAAAAAAAATTAAAATTAACATTAATTATTAACAAAACATAAAATAATACAAGCATAAGTCAAATAAAAATTAACATAAATAAACTCATATTTTCAAAATGTCTTTAAAAAAATTTTGTTCTTCCTTTTTTAAATATGGTATAATACTTTTAAGGTCCCTTTGCTTCTCCGCGCTTAAATTTTTGGTCGCTGCTACTTGCAATGTCTCTCCCATTTTAGTTTCATAACTTTTTAAATTGAAGCGAGTATTTATTTTTGGTTTAATTTCAATTTCTTTGAAATTAATTTCTTTTGCAGATGTTTTAAACATAATTTTATTTAAAGTCTTTGTGTATTTTATTATTTTACATTTTTAAAATGGTAATTCCTGGAACATTATTTGATTTGAAATGATTGAATATAATTTATTAAAATCCTGTTTTTGCTTTGAAGCAATTTTAATTTCACATTTTCATAATTAATATCTTTTAACTTTTTTAATAAACTTACTTACTTACCAATCTCCATGTTTTTTAAATATTTTTCTATTGAACTGACGAAAAAAGCTAAGCGGGAAAATTAGACTGCGGTAAATAATAATTAAAACACGTTTAAATATCGTTTTAATCAATTTATTTATAATTAAACGGTATTAGTTTATCGCACGTTATTTACATCAATACATCCTTCACACTCTTGATGAGGCGTTCATAAAAACCTCCCCACCACGGGGCTCGCTCGATGATGAACTTCCAAGAAATTCCTTGATTAGCAGCATATCCCTGTACTGACTCCGACTCGATAACCTCGCCAAACCCTCTTAACTCCAAGGAAGCGCGTTTAAACGTGAGAGCGTTATCGGAGATTATAGTTTTCGGAATACCACGGCGCGCAAAGAAACGGCGTAGAGCAAGAAGACAGGATTCTGCATGTAGACTAGGAACTACTTCTAGATGAACTGCCCGAACAACAGCGCAGGTCGCTAACAGGATGTACATTTTGCAGGTGTCGTTATCATTCTGAGTTAGCTTCACGTAGAGAGGTCCAGCAAAATCGATTCCTGTAGTTTCAAAGGGCCTAGAAGCGTACAACCTTTCCTTAGGGAGTGGTGCAAATGGCTGTGATGCTGGCTTGCCACTCAACAGTCGGCATACTTTGCAGCTTCCGATAATAGATTTTACGAGTTGACGTGCCTTAATTATCCAATATTTCTCACGAAGTCTGGCCAAAACAGCATTCACTCCACCATGCAGAGTGCGTTCATGTACGTCCGAGACAAGCAATTTGGTAAAGTAAGCAGATTTAGGTAATATAATTGGAAACGCCACGTTGAAATCAAATTGAGCTTCCTGAAGACGACTCCCAACCCTAAGTATGTTATTCTCGTCCAAAAAGGGAGATAGCATCAAAATCTTGGAGGAATTTCTAATTTGCTTGCGGCTAAGTAGAGCTCTGGTTTCCTCTTCATATTCATTGGCTTGAACAAATTTTATCCAATACATCTCAGCACGGCGAAGTTCTTCAGCAGTAAGAAATTTTTGTTTTCTTCCATCGGCAAGTCCCAGGAAGCGTTGTACGTAAGCAGTAATCCGAAGAACTCGGCGATATTTACTGAATTTTGTTAAGTCGAACAATTTTTCACGTTGGCAATATGTTTGGCTGTCACTAACTACCTGCAAACAGAGTAAAGAAGATATATTATTTGAATCATTTTCTAATGTAGGCCAACTATCTGCTTCATTTAACAGCCATTTTGGTCCTTGAAGCCAGTTTGTACAGCTGAGCAGTTTTTTTACACTCACACCGCGCGTCAGTAAGTCGGCGGGGTTCTCATTCCCAGGACAATGTCTCCAATTTCCAGGTATAGTAATTTGATGAATCTCGCGAATTCGATGAGCCACATAAGGTTGCCATTTCCGATCATCTCCACTAATCCAATGCCGCGCTATCCTTGAGTCAGACCACAGGTATGTCGATTCTAAATTTATGTTGAGATTTTCGTGTATAAATTTGGCCAACCTAGCAGCGATGAGAGCTGCCGTCAGCTTTAGCTTGGGCAATGTTAGCTCTTTAGAATCATCATTTTTTAAAGGTGCAACGCGATTCTTGGAACACAAATACGTGATATGAACCGACTCATCGTCGTTTAGGCTTCTTATATACGCCACCGCCCCGTTTCGCGTCCGCGAAAACATGCAATTGCTGGCTACGTCGCTTTAAAGAATTGAAGACACACCGTGGAACAATCACCTCATTCAATATATTTAAGTCAGCTACACACTTGCCCCACACTGCTTGCATATTAATAGGAAGTGGTTCATCCCATCCAAACTTTAGTCTCCAGAGATCTTGAAAGTAAATTTTTAATTTTATTATAAAGGGACCAAGTATACCTAGTGGATCATAAATCCTGGCTATAAGTTGTAGGACTAGTCGTTTGGTTGCGTGGCTTATAGTTGAGCAAGGAAATTGTTGAAAATCAACGCCTAACTCGTCAGTTTGCAGATACCACCTAACTCCGAGGACCTTCTGGACACTTGGTAATTTGTCACGAATGGAAAAGATGTCCCTTAGGCGAGTATCGTTACTGTTCCACTTCCTAATATTCATGGACGCTCGTTGTAAAATTAAGCGGGCTTCAGTATATGTTCGTTCTGCTTCAACGTCGTCTTCTATACTCAGCACCAGGTCATCCATATAAAAAAACTGTCGTAGTAGTTCGCAAGTTTTTGGAAAAGTAATACTTTCTTTCTTGAAATGTTTTCTTAATGTTGCACATAAAAGAAAGGGACTACAAGCCACCCCGAAAGTCACTCGCGTCATTCGAAACTCAATAGGTGGAGGAAGTTGCGTTAAGTCCTTTATATCTTCATTAAACCAAAAAAATCGATGTACGTTTCTGTCATTCTTGTTCAAAGATATTTGAAGAAAGGCCTTCTCTATGTCTGCTACAATACCAATTTTACCCAGTCGGAAATTCAGTAAAATGGCTAATATATTGGGAAGCAAGTTAGGGCCAGTCGATAAATTATCATTTAATGACAAAGCATTACACGACCTTGCAGAAGCATCGAACACAATACGCAGTTTCGTTGTCGTTTTATCGTCTCTATATACAGGACGATGAGGTAAGTAGTATGTACGACAATCATCACTCAGGGATTCATTTACCCTTTCAGCTACACCGTCATGAATTAGTTGTCTCATTGCCTTATCATACTCATAAAGTTTCTCTGGCTGTCGAGAAAGTCTTTGCACTAATTTGTTAAAACGCAACAATGCTCCAGCACGATAATTTTCTAGCATACAATCAGTCCGTTTCCACAAAAGACGCGCTTCATAACGTTCTGCTTGTCTAGTTACGTAATCGCCCCATTCTATTTCGCACATTTGATCGTCGCTGGCATAAACAATCCCAAGGCTCTCCAAATCCCAAAAACGTCGAAGGTCGATAAAATCTGCACTATTGGTATTTAAAACTATTGTTGGAGCTGTTAAACACAATTCTTCATGCGCACAAGTGTTTCCTACCGGCCCTTGAATTGTCCATCCTAAAATGGTGTTAACTGCAGTTAAATTTTGTGATATGCGCTTAGATTCTATCTGCACGATTTGCCAATAACAATCAGCTCCGATAAGAAGATTAATGCCAGGTTCAAGACCAGCCTTATGGGGCCCATCCACAGGCCAACTGGTTGCCCAAACTGAGTTGTGCAAAGAGTTGGTGTTTTGCCACAAACGCTTCAACTGAGTTGATACTTCAACTGTCAATTCAGTATTTTATAGGCAATTTGAATGTTAAATAAAATTGTAGAAAACCCGCGATTAAGTTTTATTATTATACAAAATGGGTAGTAATGATTTTTTATGTTAATAATAAATTTTTTAATTATTAATATAAATATTTGTATGTTTTTAAAATATAAATTAAATCCTAAACATATAAATTATGAAAATAATTTAATATTATGTGAACTTTCATAATTTAAATTAAAAATTATGCAATACAATGAAAATATAAACTTGCAAAAATATATTTTTCGAATTCTGGGTTAATTCATTCAAGTAGTTTGCCAAACTGCAACATACACAGCGCGACTAGTTGCCCAAACTCTAAGCCCCGCCCCCATAAAATTAAAAGATTTTGATTTATCCCAACTGCAACCCCAACACTCAAATCAGTTTGCCAACTGCCCTATACACACTGCGATTCAGTGCCAACACAACATTAGATTGAGCATCAGCAAGAGACATCTGAGAAAACTTGTCACAATTTACATCCGGCACTGGCAAAACATCTAAACAAATTTCAGGAACTACTACCGCCACAATAACCGCGCACTGGTTGTCATGCTGACTCGTTAATTTTACGCGCACCTGATTAAAGGTCGTTAATGGGGAATGATTTGTAGATCCAAAAGGGAGAATGCGCATCTTCACCGTGTTTATAATCTCTAAACCTAGTTTGGTTGCAAGCGATTGGGTGATGTATGTAAGTACGTTGGCTGCCTCCATCTAAAACATTGCGTACAAATAACCTTGAACATGAACTATTCGCATAACTGACTGATGATACAAAGGCGCATGCAGTTTGTAAATATACATTTGAAGAAAGCGGTAATGCAGAGGAACAAAGACTAGCTGATTGTGATGACGAAGAGTTGTTCGTTTTGTTATCATTGCTAGGTAAAATAGCTCGATATTGCGGGTCACATAACGATGTAGCATGATTGCCATTACACGTATCACATCTTATCCGGCGATTTAAACATGATCGAGAATTATGACCTCTACGTGTGCATCGAAAACATCTACGATCTTGCTTCAGCAGCTCCTTCCGTTCTATCAACGTGAGGGGGGAATTGCATCGTTCGGTGACATGATCACGCTTGCAGAAAAAACAAGTAACCGATGGTGGTGATGCATTTAGGAGTCCTGCAGCGGTTCGAAAGCTCTTTGTTCTACCACTCTGCTGATGCAAAATTCTTTGTTTGAGGGGATTGAATAGCGGCAGACTTTTCTAGTGACTCCACTTCTCGCTTTAAGAATTTTATAAGATTTCGAATCTGTATGTCACCGTTATAACCAAGAGAGCTCTCACTTTCGGCGATAGAGCTTTTCGTATCATCATCTTGGATGGCAGATTCATTATCAAGGTTCTCCTTATGCGTATGTGTGCGGTGGAAGTCGACTGCAAGATCCTGCGGAATACATCGAAGTAGCATAGACTTTAGCATCACGAAATAATGTGAAGACGGAACGTTTAGGGCAGTAAGCGATCTTGTAGCTGCAGTTACTTTGTTGTAAAGCTGACGAAGTCCAAGGTGATCATATCGAGAATTAACTCGGGGAAGAGCCATAAGCTGCTGGATTGAATTGTCAATTAATTTCTCATTATCCCCATATTCCTCGCGAAGCATGGCGATAGCAGCATCATAATTTGCCTCGGTAGAAGTGAATCCTGCTATTGATGCCGCTGCTTTGCCAGTTAAGTGGGCTTGCAGATAATTAAATTTGTCCACACCACTCAAAGCTGCCTGATCATGAACGGCGGTGCGAAAGAGTTCCCAAAATGGCAACCATTCCATATAATCTCCAGAGAAGAACTTTAGAGAGAGTTTTGTTAATTTAGTGGCGGATTTTACAGGTAAATTCGTTGCCTGAACAGTCATACGACTTGTACTTTCCTCCAATACATGCAGCCGTTTTAGGCGTTGCTTTATGCGAGCGATAACCCCTACTGATTTATCCTCGTATTCGGCTATTGTCTCCATTTCACGTGAGAGATCCTCCTGTTTAATTGCACTACGCACTTGATTATTTGCATTATTCAAGCTATCGCGGGAGTTTTGTTTGCTATTCTTAGGAATAGCCCAAAAATTATTTAATTAAATAAAAAAACACTTTACTTTTAAAAGTAAGTTAAAATTTATTACCAAAAGAATAATTAAAATACTACAGCGATGACCGCAACCGACAGACCGGTTTGAAAGTTAATTAAGAACTGACTTAATCTAAATCTTCTTAATAGAAGATGCATCTTTATCTAAAAGAGCTAAGTTAGCAAAAATGCATGGGAAGGAATTTATCATTTCGTTCTCATGCTGAATCTTAATAATATTCTTGGAACTTAGGAGAAGCTTCGGTTTTAATGTAACATGACTTCAAAATTGTCAACTACCGGACGTTGGGTGTCGGATTCGTTTGTCTGCGATCTTTTTAGAACCGCTGACATAACTCCTCCCTCCTTTAATCGAAGGTTCTCCTGAGTCCTATTTTTAACCGACTTCAAAAAAAGAGGAGGTTACTCAATTCGACGTGTAGGTATTTTGTGGTCCTGTTCACGCATAACTTTGTAACCCAATAACTTTTTTGCTTTTTTTTTGGTTCATTTGAAGGGGGAGCTTCCCACGGTGGTCCCGTTAAATTTTTTCTAAATTCTGATAACGGAGTTCGAAGTTAGGCAGAAAAAACTGTTAAAATTCAACCTGTTAAAGTTCAACCTAAACATTTCATGGGCACCGAACAAATTACTTTATTGTTGTCAATCTGGCAGCAGCCCGGTGGCGGAGTGGCTGGAGCGTCGGATCCTCGATTCAGCGCTACAGGTTCGATTCCGGTCGGGGCAGCCGGTTTTTTTCTTTTTCTTTTTTCTGAAATGATTTATTAACATATTGGTCAGCGGCCGATGGTGCTTAACATAGCGCAAAGGGCTGGAGCAAAGTTTTCTTGTCTGTGGGATCTGTGGGGTGCGAGTTCGATCCCATGGGCTCGCGGTGCTTTTTTTTTCTATATATCGACAAACTAATTATTTTTTAATTTCCTTCGGGGAATTTTGTTCCATATTAAACAAGTTTTCCACGTGAATGCGTCTGTAAATTTGCTTCCAGAACAAAAGCCGATAAGAACGAAATTATGGCGAAATTCGCAGCTCAAAAAACTATTGTTTATATCGAATAAATAAATATACCATGACGTGGATGAAGAATCAAAGAAGTTTATTGTTTACATTTAATTTCCCCGATATCAATGGCAACTTAACTTTTTATATGCCTTATATTATCTTGATCTATATGTGTGTATAGTGTAAACAAATCTTGCAACTTGATTTTGACCCAGTTCCATATAACCGATCAACTGCAAATTTTGCACATACGTATAGTTCGCATGACAATACAATCTGCAATCAAATTTTGCAATTGCGCTCCCCGACCCCAGACATGGGTATCAAATGAAAAGGTGTGACAAGTAGAATACACTTCGCTATGTGGCGTCGTAAAAACGTAGGCTCCTTGCACTGACAGGCAATATTAAAAAATGAATGGACTAAAAAGCACGAAATAAAAAAAAATTTTAAAAACCGACTTCAGAAAAAAACCCGCGATGCACAAAAAAGGATGAAATAATTGTTCTTAACAACATCAATCCAATAAGAATGGATCTAGAAAGAAGAATCACTTTTGAAGACGGTGCCAGGTAGTAGTTGACTTTGATTGCACTAACTCTTGCTTCGGCAATTGTTTACATTTCTTTGTTAGGCTTATGCCCTTAATATATCACCCACATGTGTTAGCACCGTCTTCAAAAGTGATTCTTCTTTCTAGATCCATTCTTATTGGATTGATGTTGTTAAGAACAATTATTTCATCCTTTTTTGTGCATCGCGGGTTTTTTTCTGAAGTCGGTTTTTAAAATTTTTTTTTATTAATCTTTATTTCTAATTTTTTATGCTTGAAAATTAAAATTATGGTAACTATTATTATAGCTAAGATTATAATGGTAAAAATACTCCCATATATGTAATGATTTTTCTTTTCATATTTTATTTCTTTAATTTCATTGATATTTTCAATTTGTTCAAGCAAAATGTCATCAAATATTAAATCTTTGTTCGACTCTTTAATTTTTTCTAAATAATTTGGTATTGTAAAGCTTTGCCTGAATTCTTTACGTTTATTTTGCAAAATATAATTATCAATTCTTATTGTACAATTATTAAAACTTATTAAGTAATTTCTATCCATAACAAATTTGCGTTCATCACAAGTGCTACTGAACTTAGCTTGCTTCTGATTTTTTGCTAGAACTATTCCTTCTTCTAATTCTATAATTTCAGACACATTGTTAAATATTTTAATACAGGTTTTCTGCATTATGCAACTATTATAAATTTTTAAATTTTTCAGATCTTTATCTTTAGCATAGCTGTATGTTTGATTTTGGAATTTTACAATTTCTTGGGGGTCAAATACTAACTCTCTATTATTATCATCAGTTATTGGAATTAACAATGTTTTCTGTAATGTAACTACTTCTCTAGGCAATCTAATTATAAATATAATATTTTCAAAGTTATCGATTACGGCTCCAAGTTTCATATTTTGTAATTTTTGGAAATCAATATGGAATTCTACAATTTCTTCATTTGTTAAAATATTGCTATGTATAATGCCTAGCCTTGCTGACTGAATGTTATTTTGTATATGTTCGATATTGTCTTGAAGTATTTTTAGTTTAAGTACAAAGTCTATGTATATTGTTTGTCTGTATATAACACTATTATAATTTTCTACTTCATTTAATTTTTTTAATATTATAGATCTATCTTTTTCAATTGCTCCTTTTAATTTCTTGAAAGTTTCGTTAAAGTTCTGATTAATCCTGACTTGCGAATTTAAGTTTTGTATAGCGTTGTGGTTATTAGTATCTATTACCTTAAGATGGTCTTCAATTTCTTGTCTGTCCGTATCGTCCATTGTTCCATACAACCATTTTTGTATTGTCCCTACGACATTAATTAATCCTCTTTTTTGTTTATGTGGAATTAAGGTTTGAATTTTGCCTCGTATTGTCTTTATCTGATATTCTAATATTATTTTATCTTTTTCACTTAGGTCTGTTTGATTTATAATACTTTCAAGATTATCTATTATACTTTTAATTTCAACGGGGTTAATTATGTGTAATATGGTATCATAATTTTTCACAATGTCAACTTCCTGCAATTTTATTTCGGTATACCCATAGTTTGTGTCGATTCTTTCAATTACTACATGGCCTTGGCTTACCATAAGCATCCAGGTTATTAACAATATCCTGATGATCCATTTGGCCTGAAAATTTGGTTTTCCTTTTAATATTATTAGTATGTACATTTTCTAGCCTACTCTTAATAAACTTAGGTACTTCCTTATGTCTAACGCCCTTATAATTCTTAATATAACCTTCTTGTCTATCATCTGAATAATTTTCCCTATAACGATTAAGTTTATTTATATACCTAGTTTTTTCTTTGTTTATATTATTTTGAATAACTTTTTTGTCGCATTTTCCTTCTTGTATTCTTATGGGTTTTTCCTTTGTGGTAGAATGGTAACTATTATTATACCATTCGATGGCTTTACACATTTTTTCTTTTATATTTAATTGTTTGTCTTCTATACCTAAAATTCTAATTCTTTCGGCAAGGGTATTATGTAGACGCTCAATATCCGCATTTCCGGTATGGTTATTAGATTTCACTAAATGGAGTTCTATGTTTTCTTTTCTTAAGTAATCCTTAATATTTACGCTCTTAAATTCATTATCCGTGATTAGTTTGTTAAAATGCCCTCTTTGTGATTTATATTCACGTAATTTTTCTATTATAGTTTGGTTGGTCCTATCTTCTAAATAAAAGGCTGTCGCAAACTTTGAAAACCTATCTATAAAAGTCAAGAAATTAGCTTTGGAATTGGTATATATATCCATATGAATAATTTGGCCTGTATCTGCAGGACTCTCGGTTAACGCGAATTTTTGTTTTATTGGTTTTCTTGCATATTTAACCCGATTGCAAACATCACAGTTGTTAATATATTTTTGGATTAAAACTTTGAGATTGGGAAAATTGCTTCTTCAATCCTTCGTAATTTTCATTTATTCCTGTATGTCCCGTTTCATACTTATGATATTTTTGTATTTGTTTGTATGTTTCGTCCTCACTATCCATATCTTTAGCATGGAATGAACATCTTACAAATTTCATATTATTGATACTATCATATAAAGATATTATTTTTTGTTGTAGTTTATTGTACTCATTGTCACTAAGTTCTGTATAAATGCCGATTTTTCCGGGTACGATGTTTCTTCGCAAGATATCTGATAGATTATTATCTAAATCTTCAGGGCTGATATATATTTTCTTATTTTTATGTTTTATTTCGTACTCTTTGATCTTATTATTTGTCAATATAATTTGTGTTTTGAAACGATTTACTACAGTGTTCAATATCGGGAAATGATTTTGAAGATCTTCTGTTTGTGAGTGAACGGTCTCCATGCTTCTCGTATCTGCGTTATTTTGCATAGATATTCCGGAAAGTTCTTCAGAATTTTCCATTGCTTCATTTGTATTACTAGCATTGTTTTGCATTGGTAGACAAGTATGTTCAGAATTGTCATTCGGTTGCTCAACTGCATTTATCTCATTTGTATCAACATTAATTCTACTAAGAAAGTCAGCTATCCTGTTTTCTTTCCCTTTTATATATTCGATGTTTACATTATACTCCCCCAATTTGAGCAACCATCGATAAAGTCGTGGATTAACATCTTTTCCCTGAGTTTTAGTATGAAGCCACTTAAGTGGTTGATGATCAGTTAAAAGATCAAATTTTACACCATATAAATATGGCCTGAAATAATTCGTAGACCAAACAATAGCTAATAACTCTTTTTCGGTCGTTGAGTACTTACGTTCATGTTCATTCAAAGTCCTACTGGCAAAACATATAGGATGGTTATTTTGTTGCAGTATCGCTCCAATTGCATATGAACTTGCATCAGTTATTAATTGAAATTTTTTATTAAATTCCGGATACTTTAATACTGGAGCCTCTGTAATGCTTCTTTTGAGTTTCTCAAAGGCAATACTGTAATTGACATCGTCAAGATTAATTTTGATATTCTTTTTCAAATATTTGATCATTGGCTGAGCTACTTTAGCATAATCTTTAATAAATTTTCTATAGTAGCCAGTTATACCTAAAAACGATTTTATTTGTTTTTGAGTTTGTGGCAATTTCAGATTAAGAATGTCTTCTACCTTTTTAGGATTAGGTTTGACGCCTTCAGGAGTCAGAATATGACCTAGGTATTCAGTTTCTTTAGCGAAAAATTTACATTTGTCGCCTTGAATTTTTAAATTGTGAAGTCGTAATTTATTAAGTATCTGTTTAATACTATTGACATGCTCCTCTAATGTGGTGCTAAATATCAAAATGTCGTCTAAATATACGATACATATTTTGTTGATAAACTCTTTTAAAACAAAATTCATCAACCGTTGAAAAGTAGCGGGGGCATTTTTGAGGCCAAAGGGCATTCTCAGATATTCATAATGCCCCTGAGGTGTGGAGAAGGCCGTCTTTTTGCGATCTTCTTCTTTCACTAGAATTTGGTGAAAGCCCTTCGCTAAATCTAATGTAGTGAAATATTGTGCCCTACCGAGTTTATCTAATATGTTGTCAACATTGGGGATTGGGAATTTGTCATCTACAGTGATCTCATTGAGTTTTCTGTAATCGATGACAATTCTCCATTTTTTCACTGCTGAATTGTCCATTTTTTTTGGAACAATCCACAACGGACTATTATAAGGGGAATTGCTTTCCCTTATAATGCCTTGTTCAAGCATATCTGAGATTTGAGACGATATTTCTTGCTCATGTATTTGTGGATATCTATATATTTTTGAATATATAGGTCTATCATTTGTCGTGATTATTTCATGTTCAATGTCAGAGGTGTTAGTTAACTGATCACCCTCTTTAAAGAAAAGATCTTTATGAATTTTTAATATATTTTTTAAATGGTGTCTCTCATCAGAGTTTAAGGATTTGTATAAATTTGTGAATTCTTCATCTTTTGCATAAGTTTCCAGCTGACAGATTTCACCGAATTTATATGAATAGTAATTTATAATTTCAATGTCATTATCATTAATTGTCAAAATATCTTCTTTCATATTTATAATTGCACCTAATGGTTTAAGTAAATTCTGGCCTAATATACCGTCAAAGGACTTGTAGCTAAATTTGGCCAGCTTCCATTTCATGTATGCGTCTTGTTTAAATTCAAGTGGCAAGTTGGTAATTATTTCCTTGTTAACGAAAATTTCGTCATCTAAAGTTCTAAAACTATGTGGTTCCCTTAAAAATAATCTTTTATACTGCGGTAATTTGTTTTCATCTAATAATGAAGTGGTTGAACCTGAATCTACAAGGCACCTAATTTTATTATCATCTATTGATATTTCTACTATTGGTAAGTAAATTTTCGAGGCATCAAGGAAAAATTTGTTTCGTGTTGTACATGGTCTACTTCCATTGGATAAGATTTTGTTTGTGTACTTTGTCTACTAAAATTATTGGCTGAATTGTAATAATGGTTTCGTGGATGTGCGGATCTATGTCCAAAATTATTATTTGTTTGGTTTGGTTGTCTTTGATAATTATTTTGTCGGAATTGTCCAGATCTCTGTCCAGAGTAATTATTAAAATGTCTTAAATTTTGTTGATTTTTATTCCTATATTGATTCGTATTGTTATTAACCCTAACATTATCTCTAATCATACCTAAGCTTTCTAATAGATTAAATGCTTCACGTAAATTTTTTATGTCTCTGTTTAGAACTAATGAGGCTAGATTTGCGTCTATATTATTAATAAAAGTACGTAAAATAATGGATTCATTATTCTTGGGATTAAATTCTGTTGGTTTATCCCTATCGTATTCATATTTTTCATTTAACTTAGATAGTACATTTTTTAAGATTAAAAAATATTCCCTTACTTGACTATTTCTTGCTGAGAATGCTTGTTGGTATAATTGATGATAGGTTTCTCGAACGCCGAAATTGGTTATCAAAGCTCCTTTAATGTCTTCCCACGATGCTTCGGTTCCTAAGGTCCGTAAAACATCCAGAGCTGCTCCTTGGATTTTATTAATGATGATCCGTTGGTAAACATATTGCTTTGCCTGGGGGCAACTATTCAGTAGAGGCAAAATGGTGTCCACTTCCCTCAAAAATGACGTCAATGCATATTCGTCATTTCCTCTAAATTCGTGGATCCTTTGGGCATCCTTGATGATGTCATCTGCGGATAATCTGAACACAGTTCCTGTGCTACTTGCTTCATTAGTCATCTTGTCGCACAAAATTTGCAAATTTCACCCTTTTTATTTAATAAAATTTCCGCTTTCAAACAACAACAAAAAAAATTTTTTTTTGACTGTTACTATTCTTTACTTTACTGGAATGTCACCTTTTTCTTTTTTATTTCACTTCCTTTTTGTTTTTTTATTCACTTTTCATTTTATATTTTCATTAAAAAAACTTTTCACTTGAAGGGAGGAATTTCTTTTTAATTGCGGAATCTTCGGATCGCAATTTAACCGACTGCGCCAGTTTTGTTTGCTATTCTTAGGAATAGCCCAAAAATTATTTAATTAAATAAAAAAACACTTTACTTTTAAAAGTAAGTTAAAATTTATTACCAAAAGAATAATTAAAATACTACAGCGATGACCGCAACCGACAGACCGGTTTGAAAGTTAATTAAGAACTGACTTAATCTAAATCTTCTTAATAGAAGATGCATCTTTATCTAAAAGAGCTAAGTTAGCAAAAATGCATGGGAAGGAATTTATCATTTCGTTCTCATGCTGAATCTTAATAATATTCTTGGAACTTAGGAGAAGCTTCGGTTTTAATGTAACATGACTTCAAAATTGTCAACTACCGGACGTTGGGTGTCGGATTCGTTTGTCTGCGATCTTTTTAGAACCGCTGACATAACTCGGGCGACCGTTAAGCGTTCCATGAAAACCGTTAATTCTTCTTCAATTAAATCAAAGTTTTCACTATTTCGCGGAATAATTCGGGACTCGGGCTTGGATAAATATTCCGTAGCGGCGTTGGTTAATTTCGTTATTTGCCCGCGAAAAGTTGCGCGGCCAGCGATATCCATTTCGTAAAATTAAAACGGTTAATTTCGTTTAAAGGTAATTTCTAAATTCCCGGGTTTTGGCACCAATGACGAAAAAAGCTAAGCGGGAAAATTAGACTGCGGTAAATAATAATTATTAAAACACGTTTAAATATTGTTTTAATCAATTTATTTATAATTAAACGGTATTAGTTTATCGCACGTTATTTATTGACTCGTCTGCGTCGATCGTCTCGTTGTGACAGACTGGTAAAGAGTTGCGCCGTTATCGTGTTCAGTGCATAGAAAAGTGAGGATTGATATAATTTTAACAGTGGACACAGTCTACTTCTTGAATTTGTGAATGTCCTGGTTCTGAAAATTTTTGTATAATGTATTGAATCTTTTTATTGTTACGTAAAAATCGTAGTAAAGCTGTCGACCTAATCTGGTTTCGGTTCTGAGAAGCGCAATAATCGCTCCATAATGTGATTCTGTTTATTTCTGGATGGCCATGAACAATGTTATTAAGTATTTTAACAAGGCAGCAATGTCATTTCCAGCTTTACCATTTGAAGACTCATTCCACAAAGAACAGTAAGTTATATTAGCTTTATTTGGAATTATCAATGTTCCTTTGAGATAAGTGGCCAATTTTCTTTTGTAAAACAAATTAGAAGCATAACTTATTGGTAAACTAAATACGTTTTGTAGAGCGAAGCAAACAGTTGCTAGAAGTTCATCTATGTTTTGGCGATCTGCAGTTCTAAATTATTGCTTAGCTTGCTTAGTAGAACTTGTGATAGTTCAGGTGATGGTGAAAAGTCATCAGCTAAAAAATGCACAAATACAAAAAAATTTGAATTTGTAATCTCTTACTTACTTTTTCAGCAAAATGTAGAATCAAAATCGATATGACCTTCCTCAATCACGTTTCGTTAGGCACTGATTTTTTTACGTTGTATGAGAGAAATGCGATTAACTTATAAACATACGACATTCAATTTCCGAAATTACTGTATTAATTTCTTGTATGGGTAATAAAAAATAATACATACAACACTTAAATAATAAACAAAAATTTTGTTATTTGTACTGAAATTTGTCGTATGTTGAATTTTTCAGAAACATACGACACTTTTTCCCCGAAATGAGCGACAAAATGATACATACGATAAAGTCGACACTAAATATCACAGAAACTATAAGAAATATTGACAAACTGGTTAGAGGAATATATTTAGCTGCGTTTAAAACCCTAATTTTAATAAAAATCAGAAAATCGTAAAACATACGACATTTTAATTCTCACGCGACGTGTTGTAGCTCCTAAGATAATTATGGATGCAATGGCGTACGTACATATGTTTTACTTTGGTTTCGGTTTCTAGATTTTCCAGTGCGGCTTTATTTGCATGTTGTATTCTTTCAATTTTTGCAAGTTGAGAATTTCAATCGTGGATTCTGGGTGAAGATTTCCATGGAACATCGGCAGGATATTGGCCTCGCCCAAAAATACGTTGGTGTCGTCTCTGTATATTACGTTGTTGATTGCGATCTCGCAGTTTTTATAATGGAGTTGAATCGTTGAGTGGTTGTTTCCGCAGGTTGATGATACTGATGTTTTCATTTATTTATTTATTTATTTGCCAAACAAGGCACTTAACTAAAACAGTTACAGATAAAAAATACATATTAACATTAATAAGGAACATTGCAATATTTAATAGGTCTATTATGTTAGTTGGAAGAGGACAGTAGAGAAATTAGTTTTCTTTTATAGGAACTTTTGTTAATTGAGGGAGAGAAATAGGACGCGTAGGAATTGAAGGTAATGCAGCACCTGTTAACGGGCTCGTTTCTAGCATATTCAGTGCTATGCGGGTACTCTTTAAGCAGTTTGGAATGTCTTGTTTGTCGAGTATCGTTAAATTTGATTGTGTTCGACAGGAACTGCACCTTGAGGTTATTGTTCAGGACATCCAGGGTAAAACAAGATATAAGCAATTTCCGTCTAAGGGATAGAGGCAAGAGATCAAGGATTTTGACCCTGTCCTTATAGTGAGGAAGGTTGTGAAAATCCGAAGGATTATAGAGGTTCCTAAGCGCGAAAAGAAGGAAATTCTTTGGACAGATTCTATTCGATTAATACTAATTTGAAATATTGGATCCCAGATCTGGCACGCATACTCAAGAATAGGACGGACCAATGAGCAGAACAAAGCTTTAGTAACGCAAACATTGTCGAATTCTTTAGCTCTTCTCTTGATAAAGCCCAACAGCTTGTTGGATCTAGCAATAATATTATCATAGTGTAAGTTAAAGTTTAACTTGCTGTCGAGGACAATGCCTAAATCAACAATGTGATCGACACGATCCAAGACATTGTCATTGGGATAATAATTTTGCAGCTGTTTGTTTCTTTTCCTGGAGAAGGTAATTACGTGGCACTTACTGGTGTTAAGAAGAAGATTGTTAGTGGTGCACCAGTCTTGTAGGGCATTAAGTTTCGACTGTAAAAAGGATACATCAGTTTGAGACCTTATAGCACTATAAATTTTTAAATCATCGGCGTAAAAGAGGTGCGGAATGCCATTTAATATTTCAGATAGATCGGAAATGAATATGTTAAATAGAAGTGGCCCTAGGTGGCTGCCTTGCGGTACACCTGAGGTTACATTGATTTCTTTTGAGAGGAAGCCCTGAAATCTTACCACCTGAGTGGGGCCGGATATCCCAAATCTTAATAATTTCATAAATAGTGTGTTGTGGTCTACTCGATCAAATGCCTTGCGAAGTCAGTGTAGACAGCGTCAAACTGGTGGCCTTGTTCCATACCGCACAGTAGTTCGGATATCATTATCATAATAAGATTGGATGTGGTGGAACGACCTTTTCTGAAACCATGTTGCTGATCGTTTAGGTTCGGAACAATTAGAGGGGCAATCTTGTCATAGATAAGTTTTTCAAATAGTTTAGGGATAACAGATAGGATAGCAATGCCCCTATAGTTGTCCACCGCATGTTTATCACCTGACATAAAGATTGGTGTGAGGAAGGATTTCTTCCATACCGAAGGAAACTTACCGGCAGAAAGGGACTTGTTAAAAATGAGGTGAAGAGGGAGTAGAATGAGTTGGGCGTGGCTCTGCAAAAAACTTGCAGGTAGACAGTCCGGACTGTGACCTTTATTGACCTCCAGATCTATAAGACCTGTCATTATATCTTCGGGCGATAGAGATATATTGTCTATAAGGACCGCAGTTTCGGAATGCTCTCTTGGGACAGTGTGTGCAGTCGAAGAAATAGGGCAGAAGATTTCACTGAACCTGTCCGCAAACATGTTTGAAATTTCTTGGGGGAGAGAGGAGTGCGTGATACCGTTTGTCATTGTTGTCGGGTAGCCTGATGTTTTTCGCTTTAGGTTAACGAAATCAAAGAATTTTTAGGATTACGTATGATATTTTCACCGACAGTCTTTGCATAGGTAGTATAGGCCTCCTGTGACCTATGATTAAATTCTGAGGCTAACCTGGCGTATTCAGATTGTTCTGCTTGTTGTCTGATTGTACTGCCCAGCACTAACATTGTTGTTATTTTTTTCACTACGCGGTACAATTTATTTCTCCTATTACGAAGGGACCGAGTGTTTTTGTCAAGCCATGGCTCCGTCAATTTATCCCTTTTTTATTTTGGGTACGAATCTGCCAATGGTGTTAAAGATAACATCGTAGAATCTAGTAACTAGCTCTTCAATATCATCACCATCAAGTAGATCCTCCCAGTTAATAAGGAATAATTCAGTGCTAATACTAACATTATCCGCATTCTTAAAATCGAAGACTACAGAGTTGTTATAGGAGGCGAGAAAATCAGTTATTGTAGAACTGAGCTCGACAACCCACAGTGGTCTGAAATCCCCAAAATCTGGACAAAATTAATTTACTATCGTAAGAAAAATTATTTTTTTATGAAAATCGGTATATGGGGGTATTCGGGGTCGCTGAGTAAGAATCCGTTATCAGATTTTCAAAAAACAAAATGGCGGATCCAATATGGCGACCAGTTTATGAAAATTTAAGCAAATTTAATAAAAATTGGTATATGGGGGTTTTCAGGGTCACTGAGTAAGAATCCGTTATCAGATTTAAAAAAAAAAAAATGGCGCATCCAATATGGCGACCAACTTTGTTCATATTTAATTGATTTGAATGGAGTTATGCAATAATGGGTGTTCGGAGTCGCTAATTATTAATCCGACATTAGATTTTTACTAAACAAAATAGTGGGTCCAATATGGCGGCCAATTTTGTTTTTTCCCGGTCTTTAAAAACCACCAAGATTAAGGCGAACTGTGAAACACCCGTATACAAGAGACGGTGAGGAGGCGTAAAATCAGTGACTAACCAGTTGGGACGCGCTTGAACGCGCATAAACATGCTTTTGCTCGAACGTGTAACTTTTGAAAATTGCTGTGACTATTTTTTTTTACTTTTTGACAATAAATAGTTACAATAGTTATCTCAAAGTACTTAAAAAACAGTTTACATTTCATTTTACTAATAATTACTTTCAACAGAAAAAACTTCATGAAATTTCAAGATAAAACCTTGCACCGAAGCAAAATGTGCATCTTTGTGCAGCTGAATTTTACAATACTTATAGGGACAGATATTTGTAATACAAAACAAAAAAAATCTAAGTGGAACTCGATGGAACTTTTTTTAAGGCTTTTTTAAAGTTAGTGTTAATTCTCGAAAATCCGGAAAATTATCTTCAGTTTAACACACATGCAAAAAACGGAAAAATTGCAAAAGCCAATATAAGATAAAATATTTTGAAAGAACATACCTTTACGAATAGATTCCATGTTTAAATGTGTACATCAGTTGAGTTGATGCGAAGTAACATGATTTTGAAGACGAGATGTTGATCGTGCGACGCTCACTGTAAAAGTGAGTTACAGAGGCAACAACCGCGTGACGTCCTCTGTTTCTATACCATGCATGGTTTCATCATGACCATAGTGAAAATGAGTCACACGAATAGATATTCTCATTTCAAAAAATATTGTAGAAAAATTTTTTTTTGGCACTTTTGTCCAGCTTTTTGGGGTTTTTGACCACTGTGCAACCGTCCGGAATTTTTTACTCTCGTATCCGAAGAAGTTTTTAGTGATTTCTTGTTTACTTAACTTACACTAGTGTATCCTTAGTGTTCTTAGTGTTCTACCCCCCCGCAAAACACCCCCCGTGATCAATATTTCAAAACTATGGGACTTTGGACTCTGCAGTCGTGTAGTTAGTTCAGTACCGAATAACGCCCCAGAGCGAGTAAAGTTCGGAAATAAATACATTGTCATCGGTTCTTTTTACTTACCTCCAAACTACGACGAATCTATATACATATGATAATGTGATTCATATAATAGATGAAATATCCAACGATAGCAAAGATATATTAATCATAGGTGATTTTAATCGTCCTAATATATCTTTTATTCGTGACGAGGAAGACAGTTATTTACTTCCGATTAATGTATCAAACCCCGTCGATATAAAGTTTATCGACAATCTTTACAGCAACGACTTGCAACAGGTAATTAGCCAACCAAATTCAAATGGGAAATGGTTGGATTTAATCTTCACTAACCTCTATGAGGATTTGAACGTGCTTCCCGCTTCTGAAGAAGAGAATCTATTTAATAACACTACACATCATTCCGCGTGGGTCGCACAGTGGGCTAGATTCTAAAAAAAGTGGACAAAAATCCAAAAAAAATTTTAAATGCCTTTTTCTAGAAATTATGTTATAGAGGAGGATCCCCTGGACGTTTCTCCGAAAAATGGGGCGGGTAGTTTTAAAGCCTGCGGATCTGAGGCATTCCGAAGTTATATACTTTGGACATATCTGCATTTGCGTGTCTTCACCGCGAAAAACACTTCCTACGAGAATGATCAATAACCACGATTTTTGTTTTAATAATTAGCCTTAAATTGTAAAAATAGTTTATTGCCCACCGCCCGGCATAGTTTTAACGCGATTTTGTAGGAAATTCTTTATATAATGAGAATTCGAAAGATTTGGGTGCCAAAACTTGCCAATTCATATTTGGTACGGCGTGAATCGCTACCGTGGGTGCTTTCGTGAAAAAACGTTAAAACTCGTACGTAGTGTTACCATGTAAAATTTTCGGAAAAATGTATGAAAATTTAATTGATTACATTTAATTAACGCTTGGTGATATGTCTGAAGACGCCCAGGAGGCGCGTAACAAAAATTTTAAAAAATACCGTGAGCATTTTGCTAGAAAAACTTCTAGACAAGGAAATATGGAGGATGTATTCAATCGTCTTCTCGTCACATCCGACCCTTATATTTCGAGCATGTCCCGGAAATACCCTAAATGTAATAACAGTTTGTCTGGCGAAGCTTTGAGGTTGCTTCATACATCCGACACAGAGACTAGCAGGGACTTAAATAAAGCAATCGTACCATCTGAGTCCGCTAGTAGCGACGAAGGCTCTGATTAAGGAATTATATTTAATGTATATACGTAAAGTTTATAAATGTATGTATGATTATTTTAAAGTAATTAATTTTAATTAAAAATTAAAATAAAAAAAATTAAAAATAGATAAACAATTTGCTTTTTACAATTCTTTTGTTTTCAGAATATGCGAGTCTTTGTAAAATCCGTCCACCATATTGGATCCGCCATTTTGTTTTTGATAGTTTTAATAACGGATATGTGATCAGCTATGTGAAACACCCATGTAGCCAAAATTTCGAATGTATAAGACAACGCATTATATTTTTGTCCACTTTTTTCCTAATCTAGCCCACTGTGAGACGGTTTAAAATAGACTGAAATATTTAAATTAAGCTCCTGGCTTAAATACTGAAAACTTAATGCAGGGTGGGCCAGAAAGAATTGCGAATTTGAAAAAATCACTAAAAAAAACTAAGTACAATTCACATACAAATTTTTATTTCTACAAAAATTTAGATCTGGGAAATTCATTTCTTAACAATAGCATCATCCAGATGTGCACCATCGCGCTGCAAACATTCTTCGAATCTGAACCTCAAATTGGTAAAAACTCGCTGGCACATTGCACGGGGAATATTTGCCATTTCTTTCCGGATATTGGTCTTCAACTGGCCAATTGGGGCTGGGTTATTGGACAAAGATTATCTATTACAATAAGATGTGACACTCTCGACGTTTTCGCTTATCTATTTTTGACCTTGGTACCGTTATTTAAACGACCTTGCCGGAATTGTAAGAAATAGATAGCGATAGAAAAGCCATTTGTAAGAAAAGGATGCAATATGATGAGGAACGAAGTGGAAATGAGCACAATTTTTACAGGGTGTGCATATAATTTAATGAAATTTTTTGGTTTAAAATTAAATTTAATCACATAGGCAAGTCAAACATGGCCAATTAAAAACTCAACCTGGGAATAAGCTTACTTTAGCTTATCTTAGCCAGAAGCTTAGTTTTTACTTCATTGTATGAAATTATGCCGAATGTTTTCACTAAGTGGTAAGTTTTTTAATGGATGATTCCTGGACAAATTGTTCTTTTGCTATCGACACAGACGTTTGGAATAGTATTGAAGTGAAATTTTTTTTGTCGCGGTAGAGAAGCATTCTGTGTAGAGGTATGAAACCATCACGAAAAATGTAAGGAATCGAAGGGAATTGAAAAAGTAAGCTGGCTGAGGGAAAGTGCGCCAAATCAACTTTTGAGGTTTTAGTAAGGGCCAAAGCTGGTTTTGTTGCTGAATCCGTTTTTGTAGGTTTAGTTAGGGCAAAATGTGGTTCTGTAGGAAAAATTTGCCTTTGGGGTTTTAGTTTAGGAAAAATATGGTTTAGTTGCCAAATCCATTTTTGCGGTTTTAGAGATGGGAAAAGCTGGTTCTGCAGGAAAAATTGCCTGTGGGGATATATGTATACCACCAAATAAAAGAATTAGTGAATTAATAGATTTCATACACGAAATACTACTGTCATACACAACAGAAGTAACAACTTTAATTAACAAAAATTGAGGTGAAATGCCAATGATATTGAGCGGTGATTTTAGTGTAATTTTCGCCAAGCCAGAAATAAATATATATTTCGTACGGATAAATGAATATATCATTATACTGAATGAGTTTAATTCTTCGTTTTCCCTACAAATTTCCCTGACTTTGGCGACGACACATTCACTTTTTTATTTTACTTAAACGTTAATAATTTCAGACCATTGTAGAGCAACATAATTAGGCTTTTTTGTTAGTAAATGTGTATTCTTTTACAAAGGACGAACAATTTTGTAACTCTATTTATAAGATATACCTATAGGCTTGATATTTTGCATCTGAACTTTTCAAAACTCTTAGTATTCTAGAATTTGTGTCGGATGCACCAAACCATTACTTGAAATACTTTCACCAAACACAAGAATGTTCTAGGTCGTAAACTTTTCCAGGTAGTCAGTTTTAACGGAAGAGGTAAAAAATTAATTATTTTATTAATAGGCCGTAAAACAAAAAAAGGATTATTGAATAGTTAATATTGATGTTTTTGTTTTGTTATTATGTATAAAATTTACCTGGAAAGAAGTAATTAGAGGGATTGTTGAAATAATGGGCGATTTTTAGGTTTTTTATTTCATTTTTAATTCCCCGATTAAAAATGAAATTCGCCCGCAGCTAGCACGCAGCTGGCATGCACTAGCCCGCACGGCGCCCGCAGCTAGCATGCACGCCTGAAGACTAGCCCGCAGACTAGCATGCAGCTGGTACGTACGAATATTATAAATCACGAGTAAAATTGAAATTCGCCCGCAGCTAGCACGCAGCTGGCATGCACTAGCCCGCACGGCGCCCGCAGCTAGCATGCAGCTGGTACGCACGAAACTCAAACTTAAAATGAAAGAATAAAATTTTTTTTCCTAGAATAAAAATTCTACGCCTCTTAAAAAAGATGGAGAAGAGTATTATATATGTATGTAAAGTCGTCATCAGGCACATTTTGAGATTTTCGTGCGTGTGGCGGGAGAGTGGATACCTGTGGCGGGAGAGTGCATCCCTCTAGCGAACAAATTTTTAGATTTTCGTGCCAGTGGCGGGAGCGTGTATCCCTGTGGCGGGAGCGTGCGTGCCTGTGGCGGGAGAGTACGTACTTTTGTGGCGTGCCTGTTTGTTCGCTATGCGTGCTAGCTGCGGGCGTGTGCGTGCTAGTAAGGAAATTAACCATGAAATTATTTTTAATCGGGTCTTCAGTTAAAACTGACTACCTGGAAAAGTTTACGACCTACACCATTCTGGTGTTTGAAACCCTTTTAGGTGATGGTTTGGTGCATCAGAAATTCAAGAAAAAAAAGTGTTAATTATCCATTTTTCTTTAACAAATTCTAAAATACCAAGAATTTTATAAAGTTACAAAGCAAAATATTCAGCCTACATATCTTATGAATGGAGTGAGTCCTTCAAGTTTCTGTTGTGGTTTTTCTCCAAATCCAGGAATAACCCGTTAAGTCATAAATACGCTGTTTAGTGAAAATATGATATAACTAGCATAAAACCCGCGTGCCTTGCAACGCCTTTAAAAACTGTTTATTATGTGCAATGTTTTCCTTAAAACAAACCAACAAAAAAGTCAGCTGTTATTATCCCTAAAAAGGGTTTATTATAGTGCATTTTTTTAATAAATATGGTAAACAAATTGCTGCGAATATCACCTCTGCTCAACAAATCTGCAAGTTTTGAAGCAGAGATTGGCATGTATATGTCATCGAAAAAAGGGACATTTTAGGGTTTGACGAACGTTCGTTAGGTTTGTTCGCCTATTTACGTGGATGTAAGAAATTATGAAGCAATCACAAATGAATATTAAATAAAGTGAATTTCGAGTGATTCATTTCTACGTGATTATGCACTGATGCACTGTTAAAATTTCAGCCCTATAACTTTAGCCGTTTGGATAAAAGCCATTTCAACCCCTTAGGGGATGAATTTCGAAAAATCGCTTGTTAGTGGATGTCCACGCCAAGGGATGCACTGTCGAAATTTCAGCCCTATAGCTCCAGCGGTTTGGGTAAACCCCATTTCACCCCCTTAGGAGATGAATTTCGAAAAATCGCTTCTTAGTGGATGTCCACGCCATTATAGGGAAGCACTGTCAAAATAGCCCTATAGCTCCAACGGTTTGAATTTCGAAAAATCGTTCTTTAGTGGATGAAAACGTCATTATAGGGATGCACTGTCAAAATTTCAGCCCTATAGCTTTAGCGGTTTGTAAAAACCCCATTTCACACCCTTAGGGGATGAATTTCGAAAAATCGCTCTTTAGTGGATGTCCACGTCATTATAGGGATGCACTGTTAAAATTTCAACCCTATAGCTCCAGCGGTTTGGATAAACTCCATTTCACCCCCTTAAGGGATGAATTTCGAAAAATCGCTTTATAGAAGATGTCCACGCCATTATAGGGATGCACTGTCCAAATTTCACCCCTTTAGCTCTAGCGGTTTAGGTTGTGCGTTGTCTGTCAGTCAGTTACTTTTTATACAATAGAAAAAAAAGTAAAGATAAAAAACCCCCTTACAACTTATTGAACCCCATTTCACCCCCTTCAACCCTTTTTTTCTCCATAAAAAGTAGCCTATGTCCGTCTCCAAGGTCTAAACTATGTCTGTAGCAAATTTCATCATAATCGGTTTAGTGGTTTAGGCGTGAAAGCGTAACAGACAGACAGACAGAGTTACTTTCGCATTTATAATATTAGTAAGGATTATATTAATCAAGTCAAAACGTTTTTTCTAATGAAAAATATTTATGTACCTACCTATTATTTATATAATGAATTGTTTTTTTTTTTGAAAGCATATTTTCATCGAAGTGCTTTTCACAAACCCGGTAATCTTCCGACAATTTTACATTTAGCATTTAAATTCCCCAACAAATTTCACTTCTAAACTGTCATTTTTTTTTGGCACCACATACCAAACACTTAATATCGTGCTTACCCATTTTTAAAAATATTTCGATAGTAAAAAAATGAATAAAATAATTTCTAAAAACTAATTAAATGCAGTCAATCTTACCCCGAAATTTCGCAGTCCTTACAACGCAAAGGAACTAGTTGGTTCTGGGTCGCTTATAAAAATTCATAAAAA
Source organism: Thereva unica (assembly GCA_949987705.1). Taxonomy (NCBI): domain Eukaryota; kingdom Metazoa; phylum Arthropoda; class Insecta; order Diptera; family Therevidae; genus Thereva; species Thereva unica. The sequence continues at coordinate 81,919,481 of OX465282.1, forward strand.
GCACTTTGAAAACTATACCCGCACCACAAAGCAACGTGTAACACTGTCTTTTAATTTATTTTTAAAACTATTTTAATAAAAACACTCAATAAAATAATTTTTAAAAACTAATTAAGTGCAGTCAATATTTCTTACCCCGAAATTTCCTTATAGCGCAAAGCAACCAGTTGGTTCTGGGTCGCTTATAAAAATTCATAAAAAGCACTTTGAAAACTATACCCGCACCACAAAGCAACGTCTAACACTCTCTTTTAGTTTAATATTTTTAAAAATACTTCAAATAGAAATACTTCAAATAATTCGGTTACAATTTTGTATTAAAATGAAATAATTTACGGCGTACCTAATCTTATTATATGTATATTAAAATTTTTTTGGATCAGGCTGTAACCTTGCTGGTTATCTGTACTAACACGAGTGCGCTCGCTCCAGGTCGCCTTTAAAACTATGGGGTGAAAAAATTCTCAAGTTGTAATGCGTGTAGGGGTTTCACATGTGTTTCCTTTATTTCAATTCCACATTTCCCTATGATTTACATTGCGCGAACTGCTTGAGAATGAACACCTAATACCATGACGATTGCTCCAGGTCGCCTTTAAAAATGCATTATGAAAAAATGTGACTTTATTTATTGTACACATTTTATGGGTGGGGCGTAACTTATGTGATGTTGTTTCGTACCTTTTCTTTTTTATGGGAATTTTCATAAGGGAATTAATTAGAAACTAGTTGGGATGTGGGTTCGACCCTTTCGGTCCACACGATCAACTTCCCAGTATGATGGATGTTGAATATTATGATTGGATATTTTAATAATAAATGAACAATAGGCAATATAGAATGTATGCATAATACTGAGAATTTGTCACAATTGTTTATCAATATTTTCGCTAAAATGTCAAACTTAATGTGCGCACTTACAAGATTAGGATGACGAAAATGTATATACATAAAATTGATGTATGAATGTTTTTCGGCACCTCAATGAAGTCGATATAGTTTTTAGTTCGCGCGGTATCGTGCAGGTACAAAAATCACTTAAGTCAGTTAAACCAAAAACCCGCTGGACCGAATATTATAAAAATATTTTCAGATTATATTGTCGCTAATACGCTTCGAACGGCACCTCAAGTAAGTCAACATCTTTTGTGGTTCGGGCCATATCGTGCAGGTACAAAAATCACTTACGCCGCTTAAACAAAAAAACGGCTCGACCGAATTTTATGAAAATCTTTTCAGATCATATTTTGGTTAATACTCTTCGAACGGCACGTCAACTAAGCCGATATCTTTTATAGTTCGCGCGATATCGTGCAGGTACAAAAATCACTTACGTCGCTCAAACAAAAAAACGGCTGGACCGATTTTCATGAAAATCTTTTCAGATCATATTTCGGTTAATACGCTTCGAACAACACCTCAACGAAGCCGATATCAGTTTTGGTTCGCGCGATATCGTGCAGGAAAAAATGACCACATCCGTACGCACATACACACACACACACACATACTTCCTCCCATTTTTTTGCTTAAAATGCTCCTGGGACCTTGAAAGATGAAAATACGTTGAAATTTTCAATTTCGATTTTCGGACCGATTACAATAACTTCCTATACTGGGAAGTTAAAAAAGCACTGTAGCTATTCTTTTTCAACTAATAGGAGATTTTTGTTGATGTGGTTATAAGGAATTGTAAATGGGTTAGTAAATCAAGAGTGTCACATCTTATTGAAAATAGATAATCTTTGGTTATTGGAGTAGACTCTACTTTTTAGGTATCCCCACCAAAAAAAGTCCAGTGGTGTAAGATCCGGACTTCTAGGAGGCCATTCAATGTCACCTCGGCGCGATATCAGTTTCTCAGCAAACATCTCGTTTACGACCGCCAAAGAGGCATTAGCTGTGTGGCATGTCGCGCCATCTTGTTGAAACCATGTCGCACGATTACAGGCTTCAAATTGTTGCAGTTGTGGAAAGAAAAAATCCCTTAACATGGCTATGTATCGGTCAGAATTTACAGTGACAGATTGGCCTTGTTGATTTTCGAAGAAGTGGGGTCCGATAATTCCGTGCGCTGACATGGCCGCCCAAACGGTTACTTTCGGCGAATGTAGAGGCTTTTGATGTTTTGCACGTGGGTTCTCTGCAGCCCAGTAACGGCAATTCTGTTTATTCGCATGCCCATTTATGTGAAAATGGGCTTCATCGGAGAACAGAATATTGTTGAAACTCCGAAAGCGTTCCAGCATCGTTTCAACAAAAGCTCTCCGTAAAATTGGTTCATTTGGCTGTAATTCCTGCACAATTTGAATTTTATACGGGTGCAATTTCAGATCTTTCAACAAAATGCGACGCAAAGATGTTCTGGACACCACAAGTTCGGCTGAATGCTTTCGAATCGATAGAGCAGGATTACGTTGAACTGAAGCTCTAACTTGTTCAATTGTGTCTTCCGTTCTTGTTGACCTTGGGCGTCCCGCAGGCTTCTGTTTGAGAGTCGAACCAGTAGCTTCGAATTTTCTGACCCACGATCGAATCACGCTTTCCTTCGGACACTGATTTAGGTCATGTAATCCAAACTCACGTCGAAATAAACGCCGAACAATAGCGCACGAATCGTGATTTGTATAATAATGTTTAACGCAGAATGCACGTTGCGCTCCGGTGAAGTGATCCATCGCGACTAAATTTCCGAGAACACAGCTACTTAATCCCACCACCCGCGCAGTCCCCTCTCTAAAGCTTCAAACGCAAGAGTAGTTTTAAAATCGTATTCCTTTTTGGCCCACCCTGTACAATGTTGATTTCATTCGAGGGGCAACATAAGCGCATAGTTCGGTGGGAACATTTCTCGCTGATGTGCGCAGAAATGTTTGGATAAGTTCTGAAATTTATTTACTGATAACGAACTAAAAGAGTTCATAGAAAATTAGCCAAGCATGCACTTATGTCGCCCTTTACAATGTATATGTTGATAAAGAACATTTCTTGCTGATGGCGCAGAAATGTTTGGGTAAAATTCTGAAGGAATTTTAATGTCAAAAACAATCGTCTCAGATTACGTCTGGACATTGTATGATATTTGATAATTTATTTTTCATGGGAAAGAATTTATTGTTTTAAATTTTGGTGGATTCTTAATTTAGGTATTTTAACTATTTGAAGTATGATATTGATTTAGGTGCTGGGTTTAAACATCCTCCCCTCAAGATGTCTAAGTGATGTGCTTCTTGGTAGTGGCACAGTAGGTGGCGGAACTGTTGTCGTTTGTTTGATGATTGATTTTCGGTGTTTCAATAGTATATATGCCAGGATGCCTATGATGATTGCCAGTCCTGTGTATGAGATGGTGTATTGATGTACGTCGTGATGATTAATGGTAGTATCTGGTAGTATTTCTTGACCCTTGAGGGCGCTGATTCTTTCCTGGAGCGTCTCAATGTCTTGGTTCAATTTGATTGTTGAAAACTGTTGGAAGTGGATGCTATTAATTGCTGTTGCGTTGTGAAAGATCTGTGAAGCTCTTGGTGCTGATGAATCTACCTTGTAGTGTGGTAGAGATAGTTTTGTGCCCGTGAATAGTGATGGTATCATCACGAAGTGAACATTCGGGGCTGATCTCCAGAATTCCTGTGCCCTCTAACACGTCTTGGGCTACTGAGTCCATGCAAACAATGTTGACAGGGTTTTGACCTGCCCAGGTGAAGATCCACTTGTTGGGTGTTGCTAGCTGTATCCAATGGTAGTCATGCGTAGGGATTAGTTGACAATCTCTGAGTTCAGATCGCGTGAATAAACTGATTTCACACGAACTTCGATTTGACCTCTTATTGTAGAGGGGATGAAGTTGCTTGCAGATGAATTGCTGCTCACTTAATCGACAGGATCTCATTTCATTCTCACTCAGTGGATGGTAATGTTCTCGATGAAGATTGATTATTATAAACTCTGATGTTGGGTTTATCCTGATGAAACTGTTGTTTTGTTGAAATGGAATTGGCACAATGTGAATTATTTCGAATTTTTCGGACGTGAATAGAGGCAAGGTCAATTTGAAAATCATGAAGTTAAGTTCTGCACGTCCTTCAACGTTTCAGTCGCACAGATACTGTTGTGAATGCTTGTCCTAGCCGTTGCTGTTGATTCTCCTGTGCTACCTTATTTACTTGTGATAGTAGTTCGCGTAGACGTTGATTAAATTTCTCGAGAAACCTTGAGTTGTTCTCCTCTGATTTTTTGAGGATGTTAGCTGTGGAGTCAATGATGGAGGTTTGATTCCTTATGAGATCCAACAGATGTCGATCGTTGTGTTGTAGGTCGTTGATAATGACTGACATTTGCTTGGCATACTCTGAATAAAGTACGCCAAATAGTGAGCTTGCTAGGTTGCCTACGATATTTAGTGGAGCTCGTCTTGACCTCACGTGCCCCCTTGCCTTGTTGTGGAGTAGGAGTTCGTTGCCACTCTCCAGTTGACGCTGAGATTCCAGGAATTGCTGGACAATTGGTTCACACGTTGGTTTCTCGATAATCATGTTGCATAGTTGGTTGAGCTTGCTGATCCCATCCTTGATTGTTTCGTGCTCCTGTCGGATGGTGCTCATATTGTAGTGGATGACGAGAGACCATTCATTCGATATGAGGTGCACATTACCTAGACTCTCGTAGTAAATGCCTGGCTGTTTGCTTAACTTGGTTATCTTAAATTGGCTAAATGATCGCAGAATTAGCCCAATGACAACCAAGAATGTTAGCATTGGACTGTGACGTCTTCTTTTCACAGTTGATGGTTGTGATGTGGAAGCCTTAGAGGTCGATGGGACTGGACTGGGGCTTCTTACCATTGGTGCTTCTGATTGTGAAGCCCTTGATGTTGATAAAGCTGGGTCAGTTCTTCTCTTGGCTGAAGCAACTGCAGCTTTCTCATTGTTGTGTATGTTATGCTGGTCTGCCGGATTTGAGTCATTGTCTTCTGTCTCGACGGGTAATGGTGCTAATTTTTGTATAGGCCTGCGAAAAGTTCCTGATGCAGTTCTTACGTCAGCTACTCTAACCAGACCGTCTTGGCCCTTGATGATGTTAGTTATTCTTCCGAGTTGCCAATGAGTAATGGGCAAGTTATCTTCCTTGATATGGACCATCATGCCTGGGCGTGCATTTCAGGCTTGCTGCTTCCACTTGTACCTATGTTGGAGCTCACTAAGATACTCTATGGACCATCTTTGCCAAAACTACCTTTTTAACTGAAATACTTGCTTCCACCGTTGAGCTAGGGTGTTGCCAGAGGTCCTTGCTGTTGGTTCAGCGGCTGTTGTGAGTGGCTCGCCAATGAGGAAGTGTCCTGGTGTGAGTGCCGTTAAATTATTTGGATCTGCTGATAGTGGTGTTAACGGTCTTGAGTTCAGGATGGCTTCTATTTCTACCATAAGTGTTTCGAGCTCCTCGTAAGTCAGGGAAGCTGATCCAAGATTCCGTTGTAGATAATGCTTCGCAGATTTAACGGCTGCTTCCCAGAGTTCACCGAAGTGTGGCGCTCTCGGATGAATAAAGTGGTAGGTGATGCCCTTTGTTGTACAATAATTTCTGATTTTGTCCATTGCTACCTCTGAGTAGAGGCCTTCCTTAAGCTCCTGCAGCTGGTTTTTGGCTCCTATGAAGTTGGTGGCATTGTCTGAGTAGATGTTTGTGCAATGTCCTCTTCTGCCAACGAAGCGTTTTAAGCAAGCAATGAATGCTGCTGTGCTTAAATCGCTTGCTACTTTGAAGTGCACAGCAAAGTGCAAAGCAACAGAACACTTCAACATATGCCTTCTGGGGTCGCTTCCCTCTTAATTTAAAATGGATCCAGATTGGTCCTAGGAAACCGACTCCACTATTCGCAAAGGGTCGTGATAGTTGTACCCTTGATGCAGGGAGATTGTCCATGAGTTGATTCATGGTCTTGGGTTTTGCCTTAGCGCAGTGAATGCACTTTCCAACTATTGATCTTGCCACTGTTTTCCCTTTTATGGGCCAATATTTTTGCCGTGTTATTGCCAATAGTGATTGAGGACCGCAATGCAGGTTACTGATATGTATGTGCCTCATTATCATTCTTGTTAGATCATGAGCGTATGGCAGGACTAATGGATGTCTCGTGTTGTATGATATGTTGGCCGCTTCTAACCTACCTCCTACTCGAATTAGATCTTGGTCGTCTATGAAGGGTGCTAAAGCCAACAATGAGCTCCTACTGTGGACTTGGCCGTCTTGATTTAGCTGTGCTATTTCATCTCTGAATATGTTGTGTTGGACCAACTTGATGATGGCCTTCATTGAATTGTCCAATTCTTCGGCTGATAATTGCCTGCTAATATTCTTTTCCCCTTTAGATCTACAGTTGTGTATGAATCTTAGTATGTAGGCCGCCACTCTTTGCCATCTGGAAATGCTGTTATTATGTGATATAGTCTCTATGATATTACACTCTTCAACGGATGCAGTTAATGCTACTGCTGATTGCCGTTTTTCTGCGTCAGTGTCGAGTTTGTTGAATTTGGGAGGCCAGTTATCTTCTGGGCTGTGTAGGAACATGGACCCATAGAACCACATATCCTGTGTTGGTAATGCTTCTGGATGAACTCCCCGCGATACCATATCTGCAGGATTGTGTTGAGATCTAACGTGTCGCCATTGTTCCTTTGGAGAGAGTTCCTGAATTATTGTTGTGATTCGATTTGCAATGAATTTATGATATAATGCTGGATCTGCATTAATCCAGGCTAGTGTGATCTCAGAATCTGTCCAGTAGTAGCACTGCATGTCATCAAGGTGCAAGCAAAGATTACCCACAAAGATACGACACTCTCAAAATTTCCCATAAGCTCCCTTGCGAGTGAATATATCAATCGACAAGGTGCAAGCGAGACAAAATTTAATTTAAAAACAAAAAAAAAATCGAAGAAAGAAAGGGTAAATAAAGAAATGTTATTTCACGAAGTGCGAAAGAGACGCACTGATTTCTCTTCTCCGCAATTTTTTGTGCCGTCTGGACTTTTATTTTGCTTGTGTGAATTCATGTACCATTTTCGTGTACTTCCTGCTCTGCATGTGTTTGTGTAGTTTGCCGTTGCTCCGCCCTCTCGCCATTCCGGAGTGCGTATATGAATAGAGAAGTTGATCATAGATTTTTACTTTCCTTTTTCTTCGCACAGAAAGGATTACAGTGTCGTATCTTTCTGAGTAATTTTTGGTGCAAGTCTGATTTGACTCGACTGACCAACTCAGCATATAACTTCGCGGTGCACAATTCTAGTCGAGGAAGCGTGCATAGTTTCACAGGAGCCACTCTTGATTTTGAGCATAGCAGTCTGACAATGATCACCTTGTCTCGGTTGATTGATCGTAGATAAATTGCTGCTCCGTATGCCTTTTCGGAGGCGTCAGCGAATGCATGTAATTGCACTTGTTTTGGTACTGCTCCTGCGAACATGTGGCGTTCAACTCGGAGCTCTGATAGTGTAGCAATTTGAGCTCTGAAATTAAGCCAGTATGAATGAAGTTCCATGGGAAGTGATGCATCCCAATCCAATTTAAGGCGCCATAAACGTTGCATGAATATTTTTGCTGACACTACTACAGGACTAACGAGGCCTAGTGGATCGAAAAGATGGGCTATATCTGATAGCACTGTTCTTTTTGTTATGCGGGCGGAATGACTTGGGGAAGACTTAATGCAAAATTCGTCTGACTTAGGGTTCCATAATAGCCCCAAAGTTTTTATTGACTCCTGGGAATCCGTTATCTCTAAATTTACAGCCTTGTCTTGGGCAGCAATTGATTGGAGCAAACCTTTATGATTGGCGCACCATTTACGAAGATTGAATCCTCCCTTGAGGAGGACAGCTTGCACTTGTTTCTGTGCTTCCAAAGCCTCTGATAAGGTGTTTGCGCCTGTCATGAGATCATCAACGTAGAAGTCTCTCTCTCTATGATCTCAGCCCCAAGCGGGTAGCTCTGCTTTGAGTACCTTGCTAGGTCCTGCAGACATCTTGTTGCAAGGAATGGTGCTGATGTCGTGCCATACGTCACAGTGTTTAAGCTATAACACTTGATTGTTTCTGCGCTGCTGTCTCTCCACCAGATCAGTTGACAGTCGCGATCTGTCGGGTCGACAAGTATCTGCCGATACATCTTTTCGATGTCTGCTGTGAAGACGAAGCGTGGTAGGCGGAAACGTAGCAATATTGTAAATAGTTCATCTTGAACTGTTGGTCCAGTGGCCAGGATGTCATTTAGGGAGACCCTTGAGGTGGTTTTGCATGATCCGTCGAAAACTACTCTCAATTTTGTTGTTGTGCTGTCTGGTTTTGTGACAGAATGATGTTGCAAAAAGTAATGGGGCTTGCTTAGACAATTGGAGTCTGCTTGGCTCATGTGGTGAAGGCGTAAGTATTCTGCCATGAATGCCTTGTATTGTTCGGCAACTTCTGGATTTTTATTGAGCTTCCGCTCAAGAGAGAGAAATCGCTGGAATGCTACGTCCTTGGATTCTCCCAATTCGGAAGGATCCCTTGTGAATGGTAGTTTCACTATAAATCGCCCGTCGCTGCCCCTTTTGACATTTGCTATAAAGTGTTCTTCACACTTTGCTTGCTCCGCTGTTAGTTTTGGTGCGACTGATTGCGCCTCCTCTAGTTGCCAAAATCCTTCCAGTTTTGCTTCAAGGTCTTCCTCTGCTGTTGACCACTGTTTGTGAGTTTATCTGTGGTGTTTTGCCTCCTACAATCCATCCTAGCACTGTGTTTTGTATTATGGGCATGTTGTGCCCTAATTTGATTTGTCCAATCATTTGTAGTTCATGGTAAAGCTCAGCGCCGATTAAGAGATAAATTTTGCCTGGCTTGTTGAAGGTTGGATCCGCTAAGTTGATGTTTTTTGGTATGTTCCATAGGCTCGTGTCTATTTGCTCTGCTGGCTGCATTGGCGTGATTTGTGGGGGAACGAATGCCTGAATCTGCGCTGTATAATTAGTGATTCTGGATCGGAATTCCAGATTTGTCTTGGTTTGGGAATTCTGGCTTGTGTATCCTATGCCATGTACGGTCATGGGCTCTGCTGTGATTTTTAAGCGCAATGTTTTTGCTAATCTTTCTGTGATAAAGTTTAATTGTGAGCCGGAGTCGAGTATTGCTCTGCACCTTTTCTCCCGACCCCTGCTGTTGATTACGGTGACTACTGCTGTTGCCAGGAGTGTATATTTATGTTGTTGGGATCCTGCGACTAGCGATGTTGCGGAGTTTTTGCCATTGCCTTGGTCGTTGGCTTGTTTGTGCTGCTGCCTGGGACCTGATTGATTGTTGTTAGTGTGAAGTAACGTAGTGTGCCTTTGTCCACACCATGTGCAACCTCTTGATGTGCACTCGGATAGTTGATGGTTGTCCCTAAGACAGTTTGCACATACCTTTAAGCGGTTTACTGCCCTTAATCTATCTGGCTTGATCATGTGCAGGAATAACGGACACTCGAAAAGCTTGTGGTTTCGTTGACATAGCTTACAGTTGTGGCTGCTTGATAATAAATGCAGCAGAATTGGGTCCCAGTTGTCTGTTGGGACTCCAAGATTATTGAGAGCCATGAGGCACTCTCGAGTGGTGTCGTGAAGCCTCTTCATTGATGCGGCAGAATCGGCTGTGCATGATGGTTACCCCAGCAATTTTTCCAGAACTGCTCTTGTAAGGACACGCTTGTTGTTGTAGCGTTCCTTTAGGAAGTTCCATGCGGCTGTGTCTTCTGATATCGGTAGATGTCTTATCAATCTCTCAGCCTCTCCTGCTAGGTTTGTTTTTAGGAACCACATTTTTTGCGATTCCCCAAAGTCCTGTTTGTGGATCATTTCATTGAATCATTTGATTGAAGAGGTCATGAAACTGTTTCCATTTTAGATAATCTCCATCGAATTGTGGCAGAGTGATCTTTGGCAGTTTCATCTGCGAAGAGGCTGACACTTGAGTTGATGATATTGATAGTTCGTCCAGCTTCTGCGTGAGTTTTATGAAAACATCTTGTGTTTGATCCTCAAGCTCATAATAGTCGGAGACGTTGTACTCCTCGATGCTGGAGGGTTCCTCTGTGTGCTCCCAGATGGATTGATTTAGCTCCCTCATCTGGTTCCAGAGGTCGTTGATTGCGTCTATCTTGATGGTGCAATATGCCTTGGAAACGTCATGGAATTGCAATGTTGTTAATGTGCGTTTGAGATTATTAATAACAAAGAGTTGTCTTCGGATTAGCGGCATGGTTGATGTATCAAGAGCTGCTGGAGGCGGTTGTTTAGACTCAATGTTTCCTGGTTTGATGCCTTTCTGATCATCGTCTTGTTCGGGAGTGAGCGTGATTGGTTGCGGTGTTGGTGTTGTTGATTTAGAACGAGATTGCTTCGGAATTGTCCCTGTGATAGATTGAGCGGGCAAATCAGGGCGTGGACTTGGTTGCCGCAAGTCCTGCAGTTTGTTGTTGATTTCTTCCTTTGTTGATTCATATGAGCTCCTGGTTTTCTCATACTGGTGCAAGTACTCCGCGCTAAGATGGGAGTATTCCTTTTTGAGTAAAGAATCTCTTCCGTCATAATTATGCTAGAGTTCCTCGAGTCGATTCAGCCGGTCGGAGTAAAATGCAAAATCCGTCTTGAAAGTTGGTTGCTTCCTATAATTGCTGATAAACTTCTGCAGTTCAGTCACTAGTGCCTCCTGTTCAATAAGAAGCTTCTCCATGTTTTGTGTATCTTCTGCTGTATGATGTTCAAAGATGGCTAATTATATGGAGGCTGATGGTGCCGTTGATTATATATTAATTTGTTGTGATGTTTGGTAATCACACTGATGACGCTGATGTGCTGATTGATAGTCTGGCTGATATATTGGTTGATGATCAAGCTGTTGACGCTGGTTGACGCTGATGTGCTGATTTGACCGATATATTGGTTGATCATCAAGCTGTTGATGCTGATATGCTAAATGATGGACGTGAATGCTGTTGTGATAAGCAATCACGTCGGGGTCACCCGAAAATGTTTATTACGCGATCAAATTCTTTTATTTGATAGTTCGATAGTTCGTCCAGCTTCTGCGTGAGTTTTATGAAAACATCTTGTGTTTGATCCTCAAGCTCATAATAGTCGGAGACGTTGTACTCCTCGATGCTGGAGGGTTCCTCTGTGTGCTCCCAGATGGATTGATTTAGCTCCCTCATCTGGTTCCAGAGGTCGTTGATTGCGTCTATCTTGATGGTGCAATATGCCTTGGAAACGTCATGGAATTGCAATGTTGTTAATGTGCGTTTGAGATTATTAATAACAAAGAGTTGTCTTCGGATTAGCGGCATGGTTGATGTATCAAGAGCTGCTGGAGGCGGTTGTTTAGACTCAATGTTTCCTGGTTTGATGCCTTTCTGATCATCGTCTTGTTCGGGAGTGAGCGTGATTGGTTGCGGTGTTGGTGTTGTTGATTTAGAACGAGATTGCTTCGGAATTGTCCCTGTGATAGATTGAGCGGGCAAATCAGGGCGTGGACTTGGTTGCCGCAAGTCCTGCAGTTTGTTGTTGATTTCTTCCTTTGTTGATTCATATGAGCTCCTGGTTTTCTCATACTGGTGCAAGTACTCCGCGCTAAGATGGGAGTATTCCTTTTTGAGTAAAGAATCTCTTCCGTCATAATTATGCTAGAGTTCCTCGAGTCGATTCAGCCGGTCGGAGTAAAATGCAAAATCCGTCTTGAAAGTTGGTTGCTTCCTATAATTGCTGATAAACTTCTGCAGTTCAGTCACTAGTGCCTCCTGTTCAATAAGAAGCTTCTCCATGTTTTGTGTATCTTCTGCTGTATGATGTTCAAAGATGGCTAATTATATGGAGGCTGATGGTGCCGTTGATTATATATTAATTTGTTGTGATGTTTGGTAATCACACTGATGACGCTGATGTGCTGATTGATAGTCTGGCTGATATATTGGTTGATGATCAAGCTGTTGACGCTGGTTGACGCTGATGTGCTGATTTGACCGATATATTGGTTGATCATCAAGCTGTTGATGCTGATATGCTAAATGATGGACGTGAATGCTGTTGTGATAAGCAATCACGTCGGGGTCACCCGAAAATGTTTATTACGCGATCAAATTCTTTTATTTGACCGCTGAACGATTTCTTCTGGTACTTCACCAAAAGAGCGTGTGGTGGAAAATTAATTTACTGTATCAATTATATGCACTAGTACTTAACTAGTGCAGAATATGTGCTCAAGAGTACTTAACCCTTGGGCTTGGCGATAGCGAGAGAAAGGCTGGATTAGTAAACGCAAAGACGGTTTAAAATAGACTGTCTGAGATTCACGATCAGTTTCACTCAATTTCAAATTCTTGGTGAGAGGGTTTGCGATATTTTTAAAATATGTAGGTACTTAGTTGAGGTTTCGGTTACGACTTTTTTTTATTTTCTGGTATTTCGGTATTGACTAACTCGATTGATTTTAGAAACGAATTTAGGTAATTATTCTTTATTTTATTTTATCTGAATTTTCGCTATTGACTTAAAATGTTGGGTTTTGGCTTTACGTAAGTCTTTTGTTGTAGGTATATTGTGGGTGTAGATTTTTTTTACACATGTTTTATAAAAAAAAAAATGCCACAAAGACAATAATGTCATTTTTGTAGCTGTTAGAAGAAGTGCAATGTATATGTATACATAAACCGTTTTGTTTTTACTGGAAAACCCCGAATTTCGAATTGCAAATTTTTTTGTAAAAACCGGGTTGAAAACCGGTTTTTAAAAACCGACATACCTATTAGATAAAAGATAAATTTTGGAAACGATACCTCTGCTCTCGGGCATCGGAAATCACCCCCACCATTAGCGGTTAGAGCTAAATTATTTATAAAATTAAATAATTTAGTTTTTGGCCCCTAGGGGTAGGGTCGTTTCTGCCTGAGGAATAGCCATGTTTTAGAAACCATGTCTTATATGAAATATATGTTCTTGTTCATTAAAAATTGGCGGTGAAACCTTTATTTTGGACATACAAAAATAATTTAAGGTTAGGAGAGGCTGTAGGGGCGGGATCCGCTGGTCTGACAGGGTTGATATTGGTTTCAAGAAATACTTATAGTAGGGCTATTTATAAACAAAAATTTTTAGGAGTGTTTTCATAAGCAAGTGTGTAACCCTCAAATTTAGTAATAAGGGTTGTCCTGGGGATAGTTTTCGATCTAGTTAGAGGGTTGACTTTATTTTCATTGAATTCGTCATACCCAAATTAGTAAATGGCGACATTATTAGCAGTTGGTATCAGCTCTTCCGCAGCTAAATGTTTTTTTATATTGCGTTCATTGAGTACCTAAAAAAATTTATTTCTATATGATCCCAATGTCGTCCCAGCCTAAATTTTGGCATTATATGTACGTTGAGACTGTATGTACAAAATATAATTTTTCCAAATTTTGAAAAAATATTATTTTGAGATATTCCAAAACCAAAATTTTCAAAATACCGGAAAAAGTTTTATTCTTACTAATAGCATGTACACACCGATTTGGTTATCGCTTTATGTGGTTTCCGACTATTTCAGAACCAACAACTGTACACACTAACTTGATTGGTTAATTCTGTCATTTGTAATATTAAATATGAATGTCAATTCTATCTTATTACAAAATGTTGTGAAGCCGTTTTATAAAATGAATATTTAAGTGTTTTTCGAATCTCGAACGTTATAATACAGGAATGTGTTTTTTTCTTTTGCGATTCTGCAAGGCTGATTTTAATTTCAGCGAAAAAATTAAAAATATCATGTCAACAAATAATAACCAAAATAAATATCATGACTGTTGACAGCAAATTTTGGTAGATTGTTGAAAACTTTCATTGATAGGTGGCTCTCATGCCAGTTAATTATCGCGGTTAAACGAGTTAACCATTGAAATTTTGCTTGGTTTGTGATTTTTGCTTGGTTTGAATATGTATGGCGAACCATGCACAAACCATCTAAATTATTATGGTTAACGCTTGAAACCATCTCAATAGTGGTAACCAAGTCGGTGTGTACATGCTATAATATCTATGCCATGTTGTATATCAAATTAAAGACTTATTAAAGCAGAAGAAATTGGTGCTACTTTCAGCTTTCTATGTCTAATAGTTTTTGAACTAGATCAATTTAAAGATTTCAAAATTTGTTAAAAATTTAAGATTTTCGACTTTTTGAAAATTTATAACTAAAACAATAGAAGGCCAAAAATTTGACAATTTGTTTTTTTTTAGTTTCCACCAGAAGAACAAATACAAAAAAAAATTATAACAGTCGGAGGTGGCGAGGTCCAAACCATTGGTTGATTTGATATGGAATGACCCGGTTGTAATTTTTTTTTTCATCTTCCATTCATTGTTTGCAGTACTTATATATTTACGGGCTCAATATTTAACTGTTGATAAGGGGACTCTAAAACGGATAAATCCTGTGATTGCAAATCCGAGACTGAATTCCTTCTTTCATACGTTTTCCCTGAAAATTGACTGGACATGAAACCTTTCCTCATCTTCATTAATTGAGAGTTTACAAATAACAAGGAAGGTATTGAACCTATTTTTAATTTATTTTTACCAAAACAATTACGATCGAATTGTTTTGATCAGACGTGCGATTTTTTTTGTGGGCGGGGATTTAACTATACAAGCATTTATGGAAAGCACTTGTCCCAGATTTTGGAAATCGAAAGAATTTCAGATTTGGCTAGGCACGTTTATGCGCTTTGCAACTTTGGGTGATGCAAACGACTCTCCAGGTTGTGCGACTTTGTGGCTTTTTTTTATAAAAAATGTGTCCAAAAATCTACACCCACAATATACCCACAACAAAAGACTTACGTAAAGCCAAAACCCAACATTTTAAGCCAATAGCGAAAATCAGATAAAATAAAATAAAGAATAATTACCTTAATTCGTTTCTAAAATCAATCGAGTAAGTCAATACCGAAATACCAGAAAATAAAAAAAGTCGTAACCAAAAGCTCACTTAAGTACCTATTTTAAAAATATCGCAAATCCTCTCACCAAGAATTTGAAATTAAGTGAAACTGATCGTGAATCTCAGACAGTCAATAAAAAAATACACTGAATGTTCTAAGAAATAGTTAAAATGTATCCTTCAATGTAGCGCTAGAGGCAAACGTTTGAAAGATGACAATGTTGCGAGAAACATTCTGTTGTCAGTTCCTTTCCTTGCCCCCCTGTAATGCTAGCTTCCTTATCGACAAACTCACCGCATGTCTTGTGCTGCGGACCATGATCACGTTCGCCTCCTTGTGTAGCTGGAAATTCTAATAAGTTGCATGTTGCTAAGGTGGACGCAATCTCAGAGGTCTGCCGATGCGAAAAGCGTTCGGGGTTTTTATTCTAGCTGTCGCATCTTTATACGGAGTATTATGTTATCTCTGCCTATACCTTATCAGCAGAGGTATCGGGTTACGGCTGGAAGTAAATACTCGTGTTTGTTTTCAAAATACAAAGGAATTGTTTCATTGGCTATATCGTGGGTAATTATTTTTTAACCCTTCGTCGGGCGCCCTCCTAAGCGGAACAAAATCAGGCGCACCCGGGCTGAGAGGCCACATATATGTTAGCCCTCCCACTATTCAATTTTAACTCAAAACACCGGAAGGGAATATTTCGGTCGGAATTAAGGAAAACAAATATTCTAAAGTGGACGGAAAAGAACGAGTTTATTGAATGGAATGAAGCTTTAACTAAAACAAGCAAAATTACTAATTTCACACAAAACCGTTTTCAAAATTGGACGAACCAAGTACCGTAAAAAAATGGGACATAGTATGTCTTTTGACGTGGGAGCAACATTTTTCGCCACAGTCGTGGGCAGAAACCGACGTTTAGTTTTCCAAAGCAGAAGCTGAATAACAGGTCTGGCATAGCGAATTTACGTCGCTTAGACAGATTGGTTCATTACAATTTTGACATTCGTAATTTGTCATCCTTCTAAATCCTCTTCAGCCGTGCACATCCCACACTTTTGGGTGGTTGGGAGGGAGACGGTTCACGTTCTTCTTGGGGTAAAAATCTTTTCAAACTGATTTGCAGCTGAGCCGTCATTCCATTTGTATTCAGACTTCGCCAAACTAGTTGTCCGATCACAAGTTGATGAGACAAAGTTTTGAGGAAGATTCTTCTTTTTAGTTGTTCCAGGCCATTTCCTAACGAAATCACTTGGGAATTAATGCCTGCCACGTTCAGACAGGCAAAAAAATTATCATTGGCCAGCGTCTTGTATTCCGGCTCACACTGAAAGTAGCGCACATTTGATCCACTGTATCCACTCCGCCTTTGGTGCAATTCTTGAAGACACCAAATAGGATGCAGATTTAATCCCATATGTCACTGTATGAAGCTGGTATGTTTTGAGTGGCTCCTCAGCAGATGCTCTCCTAAGAATCATCTGCAACCGTCTATCATCATTAACGACGATGATTTGGCGATATATTTTGGTTATATCGCTGGAAATATTGATGGACCCTAAATCGTAGCAGGATGGATAGGAGATCGTTTTGTAATGCTGGGCCTGCATGAAGGATATCGTTCAAGCTCACATTTCTTGATGTTTTCGATGATCCATCGAATACCACACGAAGTTTTGTGGAGCTGCAGTAATGCGGGAGGAAATAGTGAGGTTTGTCTGGAGACAATGTTGTAACTTCATTCATGTGGTTAAGTGATATGTATTCTCGAATAAAGTTGATATATTGGTGCTTGATGTCAAGATTTTTCGCCAGTCTTCATTCTAAACTTAGGAATCGCCGTGTGGCTATTTTCTTTGAATCTCCTAGGTTGACTGGATCATGCGCAAGGCGTAGTCGAACAATGTAGCGCCCAGATGACGTTATTTGTCCAATGGCTAAGAGCTCTGGAAATAGTTCAGCACCAATAAATAAGTCTACTTCTTGAGGTTGATCGAACTTAGCATCCGACAATCGTATGTTCTTTGGTATGTCCCAGTCTTGAGTATTTATTAATTGGCTGGGTTGAATGGACGTAATCCTAGGCAGGATGAATGCTTCAAATCGCCCACTGTAACCAGTAGTCCTTGAGCGCATGATAAGATTTACTCGGTTGTGTAGCTTGACTGTATTGTCTCCAATGCTTGATATTTGTAGAATTTCTGTTATGGATGGAAGCTGCAATTTTCTCATCAGCTTTTCCGAGATAAAGTTGATTTGGGACTTTGCGTCCAGTACTGCTCTTGCCCTAATTAAACAATGATGTTGGTCCATGATATTCACCACTGCGGTAGCGAGAAAAACATAGCCTGATGTGGGTTTTATCGTCTGTGCAGTTAGTACAGTGCTAGAGCTGTCTTTTGGAGTGTGAGCTGGAACTATATCATTTGGGGTCTTTAATGGTGTTCTTGAAATTACTGAATGTAAGAGCGTATGATGGAACGCGTTGCATTTTCCACAGTGTCGAGATTTACAATTGTAAACTATGGCCAACTCCTAAGCAGTTAATGCATCGCTGCAGACTTCGAATAGTTTTAAATCGATCGTTAACTGATTGTTGAAGAAATTTTGCACAATTATAGATAGGATGGCTTGGCATTTTGCATACCGGCCATCTGTTGGATGTACTGGATGTGACGAGCGACACCTTCTGTGTGCCATGTTTCCTTTGTTCACCTCTTTCCTTGACACCACCAAGGGTTTCCAGCATTTGGAATCGGCTCTCCAAAAATGTTAGTAAACCTTTCACTGGTTGTAGGTCCTTAGATGATGTAAGAAACTGTTCATACAGCCTATGAGATTCCTTATCTAATTTTTGCAATAGCAAATGTAAGAGCAACGGGTCCCATTCGGCTGTGGGTACTCCTAAATTGCTAATGCCTAGTAGACACTCATTGGTAATGTCATGTAACCGCTTAAGGGAGACATGAGAATCACTGTTAATGACAGGTTGCCCCAATAATTTATTGAGGAGTGCTGACAACAGTAACCTCTTGTTATTGTAGAGATTAACCAGGGCAGTCATCTTCGGAAACTTGAAGATGTTGAATAAGTTTGCTGGTGTAGTATTTTATTTAATAATAAACACCATCAATATTTTGTTTTGTTTTATAATTTATTACAATAGTATTCACATTAAAGTTATCAGCACTTAGTTCGTAATTTATGACAATATTAAAATGAGCACTTATATTTTTGAGATGACTGGTTGAGGAACCGTAATGGAGTTCATTCGACAAGTGAAGAGTGGAGATGCCGGAAATTGGCTATCTCGATATGGAAACGGCAAGATCACTGAACTTTCGTTCGGCGATCGATGGAGTGTTCCGACTGATCGTTTTGATCGTGTCGGAAGTTGTTGTGTGACATTGCGTAAAGTTTGGTAATTAAACTTTACGCGGTCACTACACTGGCTTCTCCAGTGAGGTGAGCTTTTAAGTAGAACATTTTCTCCGATTGACTCAACGATTGCTGATGAATTAATTGAAGGTAGAGATCGTGGAATTCGGTCCACTTTAAGTAGTTGCCATCGAAGCTGGGCAAAATCATTTTCGGCAACTTTTGGTGAGGCGTTCCAGAGGTTGGATTAGACGTTGTTGCAGTTGGCAATATTGGAGTAAATTTATCCATCTGTTCTTGCAACATGATCAGGACAGTATGGCATCTCTCTTGAAGAGGCTGAATGTCTTCCGCACAATAGTCAAGGATATTGCTTTCTGCCATGATCTCGAAGTGTCTGTTAGAAATGATGGACCAAAGATCATTAATGCTGGCAGACTTCTGGGCGTAATAAGCTCGGGATTGATCTGTCATGGTCACTGTTGTGGACTCCAAGAGGTGATTTAGATGGCTGATTGCTGCCGCCTGTTTACGAATGAGTAATTGTTGGACTTCAATCGCCTGGTCCATAGGTTGTGGTGTGGGTAAGTCGTCAAGACTCGATAAAGCTTCGACTATTTTGGTCCTGTAATTGTTGTCGGGCTTTTCAGTCTTGAACTGTTGTAATGTTATGTCCCGACTCTCGAACTGACTTCACTCGAAATCAAGCCGTGCTAGCCGTGTTTCAAGGAAGTTCTTTATCCTACGTATCGGGCCATCCTTAGTAAAATTACTAAAGGTTTTCCCGATGAGCTCTCCAGCTGCGGCTTGTTCCTTGATTAGCTGATCCATTTTTTGTGATTACTGGGCATTTTACCGAGCAACCACGTCGGGGTCACCAGAATGTAAAAGATGCTTTTATCTTTTTTACTAGTTGTTGAAGCTAAGCAAGTTGCTTCCTAAGCTTCGATGTGTCGTACAAAATGCAAAATTCCAAATTATACTGATTTTTTTTCAAAATTACTTTTACTTTATATAATATGAAAAAACTCAAATCAAAACATGTGTGAGAACAATTTTAATTTTATAATCCACAATTTCACATTCAGCTGATAACAAAAACGCTTTCAAACAAAAGCGTCAACTTTCCGCTGGCTGGCTGACTTGGTGATCTAATTTTTGTTTATCATTTTTAGTTTTGTTATCAGCTGAATTTGCAGAATTGTTCAGTCATTGTTCATTTCAGAAGGAAATCTGGGGCAAAAGACAGGAAAATTGAATTACATATTTATCAATACTAGTTGGGATACCCGTTACCGAAATTCGGTCACAAAAACAATAAATATATAAAATTCACGATTTGTTCGAATTTAAATTCAATTTAAATATTTTTATTTAAAAAAAAATTATTCGCAATGGCGAATTTTTAATTACTATGAAACATTTCCATTGTCGCTCCAGAGCATCTAAAATTTCCCAGAATTTTCTTAATCGCATCCATGATGTCTTGCTTGGCTATGTGGTAAAATGATAAACGCCATTTACAGTGTCATTTGACAAATTACACTCAGAGCTAATCATTGCAAGGCAGCATTATATGAACGAATATTTGCAAAAAAAAATTTAGAACGATTTTTAATACCACTTTCATTCGAAGTTAATCCTTCAAAAAAATTATTGAAAAAGAAATTTTGAGAAAGTGGAGGTAGATTAACTTTGCCTTTATGACAACTCAAAGAAAATGCCTCAGTATTACGTAAAGTTACTTGAGTCAGAAAATGTTTGGCACGACAAAAATGACAACTCATATTAAAAGAACCACACGAAAACGAATCAAAATTAACCGGAATAACATTCAAAGCACATCTTATATATTAATAGGCAAACAAAAAGTTTGTACACGCTAAGGCTTTTTTGTTCGTGGACCGATTTCGTTTAAATTTTCAGAAAATGTTCTTTTTATGGCATAGTTTTGTAATAAGGAATTTCAACGAAATCGATTCACGAATAAAAAAGTTATAGCGATTTTAATTTTTCGAATTTTAAAAAGTCGTTGGAAAATTTGAATTTTTTGTGAGCATCAACGTAGAGCTGAGTAGCCTACGATTGACACAAATGCCGTTTCAGTGAAGCGAATGAGAAACAGAGAAAAACAAGCGTTTGGCGGCATAACTGACATCAAAAAAACTCGGTCACTTTGGCGTGCATTTTTTTATACTCTTTTGTGTATATGTAGTATTATTGAGTTGTATTGTGTAAGGGGCTGCCGTTCGTTTTTTGGCGAATGCCTTTTAGTCCAGTAAATAGGTACTTTTTCTTTGCGAAAAATACCGCATGCGATTTTTTTTTACCAAATGTTTTTACATATTTTTAAGAGCTTAAATTCAAAATGGCGTCATCCCCACCCTTATGCTTCATTTACAATGAAGGGAAACGCGTTTAATTCTATATCTCAGAAACTATGCGTTTTACGACAAAAATGTATATAATCTTTTTTGTAGGTAAATAAGTGATTTAACTTTTTTGTTCAGAATTTTTTTTGTAAAGTCAATATGTTCGGAGTTATAGTGCTTCAAACTTTATATATCACTTTCTTTGTACTATATTTCGTTAACGGTTAGCCCGCCATAAAAAAGTCCTTCCTAAAACTTATAGAACACACGATTATCTAAAATTGTATGTATGTATGTATGAACATTAATGTGTATCTATATGAAACAATCGGCGCTGAATTGCGGCTAAAGTATAAATGCTAGAAAAAAATGGTTAAAGTAAAATTTCAACGGAATTTTATAATAAACATATTTGTTGGTGTAACTTGTCATCGTAAATAAATAGTTGACTAGATATATGCAAAAAACCATTTTTACTAAACTTTTGAGGTGATATTTATGGATTTATTATAAATATCAACTTTATAGAAAAAATCAAAGGCAGCAAATGTGGGCAATGATGAGCTCAACACTCGATATAATCAGTTTTGAAATGAAACGGGGAAAGAAAAAGATATTAGGAATTTTTTTTTTTTGAATTTACATTTTCCGACATTTAAAGCGCTCTAACTTGTGAAATATTAGCCCTATCTAAAAACGATAAAAGCAAAAATTTTAGATAATCGTGTGTTCTATAAGTCTTAGAAAGGACTTTTTTATGGCGGGCTAAGCGTTAACGAAATATAGTACAAAGAAAGTGATATATAAAGTTTGAAGCACTATAACTCCGAACATATTGACTTTACAAAAAAAATTCTGAACAAAAAAGTTAAATCACTTATTTACCTACAAAAAAGATTATATACATTTTTGTCGTAAAACGCATAGTTTATGAGATATAGAATTAAACGCGTTTCCCTTCATTGTAAATGAAGCATAAGGGTGGGGATGACGCCATTTTGAATTTAAGCTCTTAAAAATATGTAAAAACATTTGGTAAAAAAAATCGCGTGCGGTATTTTTCGCATTACGAAGGCCTTTTTTTCGACCTATTTACTGGACTATTTAGAAATTTTAATTGATTCATTTAAGTGTGTTTTGAATGTTATTCTGCGTAATTTTTATTCGTCTTCGTATGGCTCTCGGAATCTGAGTTGTATTTTTGTCATTCCAAACAGTTAACTGCGAATTTTGAGTGCAATTTATCGGTGAGTACCTACTTACTTTTTTTCCGCGTTTTCTTTTCAAAATGCCAAGACAACGACGGGGACGCTCGAATGTCGATTTTAGATCGCTTCGCGAAAATACTAGGAGTCGCGTTAGAAATTTACGTAGTGCTAATGAAATGAATGTTGCAAATAATGAATTGAATAGTGGTGTGAATGAAATGAATGTTGATGCATTTCATAATGAAATGTTTGTTGATGGTGTTGCACCTTTAGAAATTTTGACTGATTCTTTTAAATGTGCTTTGAATGTTATTCCGGTTAATTTTGATTCGTTTTCGTGTGGTTCTTTTAATATGAGTTGTCATTTTTGTCGTGCCAAACATTTTCTGACTCAAGTAACTTTACGTAATACTGAGGCATTTTCTTTGAGTTGTCATAAAGGCAAAGTTAATCTACCTCCACTTTCTCAAAATTTCTTTTTCAATAATTTTTTTGAAGGATTAACTTCGAATGAAAGTGGTATTAAAAATCGTTCTAAATTTTTTTTTGCAAATATTCGTTCATATAATGCTGCCTTGCAATGATTAGCTCTGAGTGTAATTTGTCAAATGACACTGTAAATGGCGTTTATCATTTTACCACATAGCCAAGCAAGACATCATGGATGCGATTAAGAAAATTCTGGGAAATTTTAGATGCTCTGGAGCGACAATGGAAATGTTTCATAGTAATTAAAAATTCGCCATTGCGAATAATTTTTTTTTAAATAAAAATATTTAAATTGAATTTAAATTCGAACAAATCGTGAATTTTATATATTTATTGTTTTTGTGACCGAATTTCGGTAACGGGTATCCCAACTAGTTTAAAAGAATCAGTCAAAATTTCTAAAGGTGCAACACCATCAACAAACATTTCATTATGAAATGCATCAACATTCATTTCATTCACACCACTATTCAATTCATTATTTGCAACATTCATTTCATTAGCACTACGTAAATTTCTAACGCGACTCCTAGTATTTTCGCGAAGCGATCTAAAATCGACATTCGAGCGTCCCCGTCGTTGTCTTGGCATTTTGAAAAGAAAACGCGGAAAAAAAGTAAGTAGGTACTCACCGATAAATTGCACTCAAAATTCGCAGTTAACTGTTTGGAATGACAAAAATACAACTCAGATTCCGAGAGCCATACGAAGACGAATAAAAATTACGCAGAATAACATTCAAAACACACTTAAATGAATCAATTAAAATTTCTAAATAGTCCAGTAAATAGGTCGAAAAAAAGGCCTTCGTAATGCGAAAAATACCGCACGCGATTTTTTTTACCAAATGTTTTTACATATTTTTAAGAGCTTAAATTCAAAATGGCGTCATCCCCACCCTTATGCTTCATTTACAATGAAGGGAAACGCGTTTAATTCTATATCTCATAAACTATGCGTTTTACGACAAAAATGTATATAATCTTTTTTGTAGGTAAATAAGTGATTTAACTTTTTTGTTCAGAATTTTTTTTGTAAAGTCAATATGTTCGGAGTTATAGTGCTTCAAACTTTATATATCACTTTCTTTGTACTATATTTCGTTAACGCTTAGCCCGCCATAAAAAAGTCCTTTCTAAGACTTATAGAACACACGATTATCTAAAATTTTTGCTTTTATCGTTTTTAGATAGGGCTAATATTTCACAAGTTAGAGCGCTTTAAATGTCGGAAAATGTAAATTCAAAAAAAAAAAATTCCTAATATCTTTTTCTTTCCCCGTTTCATTTCAAAACTGATTATATCGAGTGTTGAGCTCATCATTGCCCACATTTGCTGCCTTTGATTTTTTCTATAAAGTTGATATTTATAATAAATCCATAAATATCACCTCAAAAGTTTAGTAAAAATGGTTTTTTGCATATATCTAGTCAACTATTTATTTACGATGACAAGTTACACCAACAAATATGTTTATTATAAAATTCCGTTGAAATTTTACTTTAACCATTTTTTTCTAGCATTTATACTTTAGCCGCAATTCAGCGCCGATTGTTTCATATAGATACACATTAATGTTCATACATACATACATACAATTTTAGATAATCGTGTGTTCTATAAGTTTTAGGAAGGACTTTTTTATGGCGGGCTAACCGTTAACGAAATATAGTACAAAGAAAGTGATATATAAAGTTTGAAGCACTATAACTCCGAACATATTGACTTTACAAAAAAAATTCTGAACAAAAAAGTTAAATCACTTATTTACCTACAAAAAAGATTATATACATTTTTGTCGTAAAACGCATAGTTTCTGAGATATAGAATTAAACGCGTTTCCCTTCATTGTAAATGAAGCATAAGGGTGGGGATGACGCCATTTTGAATTTAAGCTCTTAAAAATATGTAAAAACATTTGGTAAAAAAAAATCGCATGCGGTATTTTTCGCAAAGAAAAAGTACCTATTTACTGGACTAAAAGGCATTCGCCAAAAAACGAACGGCAGCCCCTTACACAATACAACTCAATAATACTACATATACACAAAAGAGTATAAAAAAATGCACGCCAAAGTGACCGAGTTTTTTTGATGTCAGTTATGCCGCCAAACGCTTGTTTTTCTCTGTTTCTCATTCGCTTCACTGAAACGGCATTTGTGTCAATCGTAGGCTACTCAGCTCTACGTTGATGCTCACAAAAAATTCAAATTTTCCAACGACTTTTTAAAATTCGAAAAATTAAAATCGCTATAACTTTTTTATTCGTGAATCGATTTCGTTGAAATTCCTTATTACAAAACTATGCCATAAAAAGAACATTTTCTGAAAATTTAAACGAAATCGGTCCACGAACAAAAAAGCCTTAGCGTGTACAAACTTTTTGTTTGCCTATTAATATATAAGATATTATAATCAGCAACTGGGCTAGTATCTATTATCTAGTAACATTTTTCTATAAAAAAATGAACGTTAAATTTTACCTGAAACTACAATAAACTTGTTTGGATTTGAGCGTACGCAGAGCACAATATAACAGGACAATATCGAGCACAATATAACAGATATTACGGTAAAATATGATGTTACCGCAAGCCTGCTAAGAATAACACAGACAATATGAAGTAATCAAAAGAAGAAAACAGATAAAACTTGTAACTTATCCTACTCCTATTTGCTTAGCACTTGATTTAGCATCATGGCTACAAGAATTACTTCTACATGTGGGATACACTTCATGTGGTGATTTAATTTTATGAATATCTGGGCTCAGTCCATACCATACGTCCATGATTTGATATCCTGGTGCCAATAATGATGAACATTCAACTTGGGTGCCTAGTTTCTGCAATAGGTGGGTTTTAGGAGTCATAAAGAAGCTATTGTTGGCGTAGGTCACGGGTAATTCATTGTAACAATGATTGGTACTTCGTACGTGCACTTCTACTGGTTGACATTTGATGATATAATTGAGCCCTCCTCTTTGAACGGCGGTATATCCCAATTGCTTCATATGCGTTAATGCAAACTCGGCTGGATTTTTCGGTGCAATACTCATCTGCGTTTTCAAGACTTCTCATTCAGTTCACATCGTTTTAATAATAAACTGATGTACACTTTTTCATTCTGTAACTTCCAATGTCTTTCAATATATACGAATTTTGAGTTTACGTAGGTTAGGACTTCTAAATTTCTAACGTCTGTGGTTTTCTTTGCGAATCAGTATTCTGTTCCTGTCTTAAGGGGCCCATACACGAGCGAACAATTTGTGCAAATTTGTGTTTGCCAAAAAGTATGTAATTGGCCATACACTATGCAACGAGTTGCACAAGCTTCAGTTCTGTTTATGTTACGCTGCCCGTTGCACAAAAATTTTCAAACGCGTTTGATTTTCATCAAACAGTTGCGCAACACATCAAACCGCCCCATACACGGTGAAAATGTTTGCACAACGGACTGCTTTGCGCAAATTGTTCGACCGTGTATGGTCCCCTTTAGGGACAACGATTAATCGAGGATGTTCGGTCTGATATCCCTTGAACCTACAGACGAATATTTCTTTTATGACTACGAGCGCGAATACTATATCCTCACTACGTACGGTGTACATTACATTGGTGTAAAGGGATGTGCTATTGCTGAGATTTCTGATTTTCGCAGCTTGCCCCTGCCACAGGACATCATACTTTGTGTTTTCGCATGATGAATTGATCGCCGTTTCCCGGAATGTGATGCCAAATTCCGGGTCAGTACAGGTATGGACATGCAATATTGTTACGGATTAGTAATTTATTATCTTCCATTCGTACAGTACTGATGTAATCAGGGATAGTAATTGTGATGGCGTGAATGACTATGACATTCCAAGAGTTAGCATCCGATGTGTAGGCGACTCCAGTGCACGCTCCGTTGCTGTCGATCACCCCTGATATTACTTCGGAATAGTTGTTGGTGCTATTGGGCTTGATATCAGCAATCATTCGTCCATTGGTTAACCTGTAAGTTCCATCAGTGTGCAAGTTTAAACAATCGTCCCGGTTAATGTCAGCTATATATGTGGATAATCCTCCCGGAACCAGAGATAAGTGGCTAAACATACCACAGTGGAAAACTGATTGGATGATATTTATCTTACATTGAAATGTATGTACGGACGCAGTTTCACTCAACTGCAGGAGTTGAATATCTTCATTTTCATTTTCGATTTTGACGTTTTCAATGTGACACTCGCCTAAGTTAATAGGGATATTGCGCTTATATTTACATGATCGTAACCGCAATCGCAGCCAATGATTGCTTCAGTGGAGTTAACTGCTAGTAGTGCGCTTACTATTGCTATTCAATGGCTGATGTGCATCTATAAAGGAGAAACATTAATTTAAGAGGTGCTTCTTAGACTATCTTCATAGTTGAACTTAATCTAGGATATATTTATGATTATAGCTACGCTAAATTATATGGTATTGGAGTCATTAATTTTTCTCATTGTCTACTATCGGTAGTAAACAAATCTTGGTAATAGGGCGTTTTAATGTCGAATCCTTGCACTTTACTGTCACTACCCTCACTAGATTATCTGATCCAGGATGAGTCTCAATAATACGTCCTAGTGGCCATTTAGTTGGCGGCATTCTTTCATCTTTTACTAGCACTAGGTTTCCTTCCTTTAGGTTTGGTTGTTGCTGAAGCCATTTGGGCCGTTGTTGCAATCTACTCAGGTACTCTGAATTCCAACGTTTCCAGAAATCTTGACAATTTTTTTGAATCAATTTCCACCGATCAAGAGAGGTTAGTTTAAGATCCAGTAGATTATTTTCTGGAGGAGCTATTAAAAGATCTCCTATTAGAAAGTGGCCTGGAGTTAAAGCGCTGCAGTCTTCTGGCTCATTTGACATAGGGCTTAGTGGTCGTGAGTTTAAACAAGCTTCTGTTTGCATTAAACATGTACTCAGTTCTTCATAGGTCCACGTGACATTTTCCATTACGCGACGGAGGTGGTGCTTCGTTGATTTTACTCCGCTCTCCCATAGTCCTCCAAAATGCGGAGACCCTGGCGGTATGAAATGCCATTCGACTCCTATTTTTGCTAGGTTGGCCTAAACTTCGGTTGATATACCCCATTCATCTTGTAACCTTATTTCCTTTAGCTTTCTACTGGCTCCTACGAAATTGGTACCGCAGTCACTGTAAATGTCGCTGCATAGAAATCGCCTACCACTAAATCTGCGAAAGGCTGCTAAAAGTGCTTCTGTAGATAGATCACTGGCTGCTTCTAAGTGTATTGCTTTGGTCGCTAAGCATATAAAAATGCAAATGTAGCCTTTCGATGTTTTTGGTCGACCTCTACATTTAGATTCCTTAAGTGTAAATGGTCCGCAGAAGTCGATACCTGTATGGAGAAATGGTCATGTCAATTGGACTCGATGTTCGGGTAAGTCACCCATCAATTGTTGCATTTGTTTTTTGTCGATAGCAGCTTAGGCATCGGTGTACGGCCATTCGTATGGCATTTCTGGCATTAATGATCCAGAATTTTCGACGGATGGCATTCATCATCAATTGCACTCCTCCATGTAAGGTATTTTGATGTGCGTTATTTATCGATCAATTTGGATAACTGACATTTTTCTGGTAGGATTATGGGATGTTTCTAATTATATACTAGTGATGAATGCCTGAGACGGCCGCCAACTCGTATTATTTCCTTGGCGTCTATAAATGGATTTAAATTTAGAATGCGGGATTTTGTAGGAAGTAGTTGGTATGTCTTTAATGCCCCTATTTCGGTTTTAAATTCATCATGTTGAACTAGCATGATTAGAATTTCTAAGCTCTCGTTTAATTCACGTTTTGTTACATGGTCTTTGAGTCGATGACTTGGCGTTGTTCTGCAATTATGGATAATCTTCGGCAGAGTGCTGTAATTCGCAGCAATTTTCCCAAACTTGAAAATCTTGTTATATAGTCTGAACTTATTTCACAATGATTGATATGTATGTACAGCTGCTGTACGTTTTAGTTCTATCTTTGTGGTTGGTTGGGCAGGTAGGGGTTGGGCCAGTGAGATACATCCTCCTTCAGCCACTGGGGACCCCTCCACCATAGGGGAGTCCGCCATATTTTGGGGTGTATCACTGACTCGTATGTCTGTCATACTTAAGGGTCTGGCATTCTTTTTGTGGTAATTATTTATTAATCTATCCTGTTCGTTATTTTCCCTGACGTCTATTAGAATTATTTTACATCTAATTAGCCTAAAAATCTTATTACTTGAAAAATATCTTGCATGTATAGATTGGACTATTCTAAAGGTCTCGTCATCGGTAGCTATTGATGTTAGTCTCCGAGGTACTAAATGTTTTTTTGTAATCTCTTCCGTACACTCCGGTTTGATTATTATCCTGCGTTGTTTATTTCTAAATGGTACTTCTAAGGAAATCTTTGGACTTTTATCTGATTTGTCGAATATAAGATGTATATTAAATTCATTAATCGGCTTTTCCGAAATGGGGATTTTCGTTCCCTGAATGTGACGGTTGTACCTCCAGTACTTTGAACTGAGGTTGTGTCCTCGTCAACATTAATATCAATGCATTTATTTATTGGTTCAATTTTTATTCTGGGCATCCGTGTTAGTATTTAATGCCCCTCGTTTGTAGACTATCTCATAGTCATACTCCTCTAACTTCATTCTCCATCTAACTAATTCGGAGTTCGGCTCTTTTAGACTCATGAGCCAAGTCAAGGGCTTGTGATTCGTTATAATTTTGAATTTTCGTCCAAACAAGAAAGGGCGAGATACTAATTCGAAAGTATTCATAAGAATTGCACTGTAAATAAAAATTAACCTTGCTTTGTTTGTTAATTGCACTCTTACAAGACAGACAAACAAATTCTCCAACAGTATTTTTGAATTTCACGTTCCACATTTCAGGTACTTTCATCGGATCTTTAATGACACATTTATGGTTTTGTTTATTTAAAGGATTAATGCAAGAATTCGTTCCAGGCATTGTAAACAACTGCCTGCACCGGTTACAAAATGATTGAAAACTGCTCCGATAATGACAGGTTCAAACCTGAGATGCGCGAGCACAAACACGCGCCGCCTACTCCGCCTTGGATAATCGAGCGTCACTAGAAAAGTAGTTGTAATTTTTATTCTATTTTCGAATCCCATTTTAGGGGAATTTGTTCCTTATTAAATAAAGAATCTTTTGGAAAAATTTAGGTTTTTCTACGACATTGAGAACATGACGAAAAATCAAATTGTTTATAAAAAAGCCATTTTTTATAAACAATTTTTGTTTAAACAAAAAACTAATGTTATTTTCTTCATGAACAATGTAATTTTCAGAAAAAAATTTCAACTGTGACAAGAGAAATAAAAGTTAGATTAAAATTTGCACAAAAATTTCGCTTGTTAATAACTGTTAGTAAATTTAATTTTTTAATCTAAAATTTAAGGTCAATAAAAGTTGTTTATTTCGGTAAGTACTAATATATTAAGTGTGCAAAATTTCAATCAATTTGATTGCACTAAAGATTTCTTCGGTACATTTCACGAATTCTGGCTCATTTTTAAAGTAGCCCGCGATACCATTGGGTTGGCCACCCCTTTTCTGTAGGAAGAGTTTGAGAATATTTAAAAAAAAAAACTAAATGTACTTTTATAACCAAATAAATGAAAAAACTTTAAAAATTAATGTACATATTAAAAAATATTAATTTTCTCATTTTTTATACCGCGATGACTTGGATTTACATTTACTCTCGACCACACCACACTTCTCAAAAAATTATATTCTAAGAATTACACCGTTCCAATATTATTGGACAACAAATTAAATAAAGAAATTAATCTTGGTAATAATAATAGTGGGTTATTATTTTATTTACATACTTTTTTTTAAAGTTCATTTCCGAAAGTGCGCCCTTATCCCATTATCTTACTGCGCAGAAAATCCACGCTTTGAATGTGCGTTCATGTTTTAGCCCACAGATGGCCACGCCCACAAGCAAATCCAACTTTGTTGTAGAACATTTTAAAATATATGGTAGGGATAGATTTTGTTGTGGAGGGAGAAGCTCACAGATCTCTCCACTGTATAACGTGGATCACCCGATCCTTTCGAGAGGAAAGTTTCGCTTAGTGGCTCGCGGTGATCGGTAACGGGATGCTGCCTCAGCGTTTAGAGTGGAAATGTGAAGTGAAATGATAACGAGAAAAACTATTTGTGAAGTTTATTTGTGAAATTTTGGTTAAATGAAGCAGGAAAGTTTTAATTTTTGAATATCCAAGCAGTGCCGCTGGAAATGACAAGGTAACATTAATTCTTTTAATCTTCATAAAAGCACAAAAAAGGTCCACACTTCATACATAGTAAGGGGAATGACAATAAAATTAGGCGTTGTAAACAGTTTAGCCATTAACTCTCTTCTATCATTTTATGTCATTTTCATCTCTCTATCAGTAGGCCCCAAGGTACCGCAATTAAAGCTTTTTTATAATGTCTACGAGAATATGAAACTATATGTTAGTGAACGGAATTTTGAAGATTTTTAGTCGCGAATTAAACTTTTCGGACTCGGATATTCAAAAAATAAAAAGATAAATTAAATCGAATACTAATTTATTACAATAACTTCGTAATTACTCAAAAGCTTGTACGAAACTGAATTTCTTACTTAAATCTATTTTCATTACAACTAGCTTAAATATAATTTCCCATGCTGGAATTCTTGGTAACTCTTGCTCAGCGTCTGCAACGCCGAATGCGTGTTGCAATTTAACACCTTTACCTAGATCGTGAGACTTGGGGTTAACATCTTGTATTGCGTCTTGTATTCCTCCCCCTTGGTGTGAAGTGTGGGCCATAAGTATTTGGAGGTTGGTGGTCCAGAATGCAATTTTGAGGATCTGTGATTTCAATTGTGATTGAGAATTTCCGGCAAATTCAAGCGGTGATAGGACGTATCTTGACTCTGATAGTTTTTGGTAAATGAAGATTTAAGTTCAATTATCTGTAACTTATTTTCTATCGGAGTGATTTTTCTCCAACTTCCTCAACATTTTTTCGTTAGGATTAATTTTTTATTGATGTCACAATTTCAGATTTCTGTACTTTGTTTGAACAAAGTTATGATGCTTAATATTCAAAACCATTTTGTCGTATGTGCATTTTTGGGGCAACTTTTTTGACAAGTCGAAGAACGTACGACAAAATAATCCTGAAAGTCTGTCATACGACATTAAAAAACTAAGCTGCAAAACTGTGTTAATTTCATGTAAGCAGTAAAGAATCTTTTCATTTTAAATAAGAAAAAGCAAAAAATAATAATAAATATATAAATGATTTTATTAAATAAAAAAAAATGAAAATTAAAAATAGGACCAAAGCTTTTTTTCGTAGCTTAAGTAAAAAAAAATTAAAATTAACAATAATTATTAACAAAACATTAAATAATACAAGCATAAGTCAAATAAAAATAAACATAAATAAACTCATATTTTCAAAATGGCTTTAAAAAAATTTTGTTCTTCCTTTTTTAAATATGGTATAATACTTTTAAGGTCCCTTTGCTTCTCCGCGCTTAAATTTTTGCTCGCTGCTACTTGCAATGTCTCTCCCATTTTAGTTTCATAACTTTTTAAATTGAAGCGAGTATTTATTTTTGGTTTAATTTCAATTTCTTTGAAATTAATTTCTTTTGCAGATGTTTTAAACATAATTTTATTTAAATTCTTTGTGTATTTTATTATTTTACATTTTTAAAATGGTAATTCCTGGAACATTATTTGAGTTGAAATGATTGAATATAATTTATTAAAATCTTGTTTTTGCTTTGAAGCAATTTTAATTTCACATTTTCATAATTAATATCTTTTAACTTTTTTAATAAACTTACTTACCAATATCTATATTTTTTAAATATGTTTCTATTGAGCTGTGGACACAGTCTACTTCTTGAACTTGTGAATGTCCTGGTTCTGAAAATTTTTGTATAATGTATTGAATATTTTTATTGTTACGTAAAAATCGTAGTAAAGCTGTCGACCTAATCTGGTTTCGGTTCTGAGAAGCGCAATAATCGCTCCATAATGTGATTCTGTTTATTTCTGGATGGTCATGAACAATATTATTAAGTATTTTAACAAGGCAGCTAGCAATGTCATTTCCAGCTTTACCATTTGAAGACTCGTTCCACAAAGAACAGTAAGTTATATTAGCTTTATTTGGAATTATCAATGTTCCTGTGAGATTATAAGTAGCCAATTTTCTTTTGTAAAACAAATTAGAAGCATAACTTATTGGTAAACTGAATACGTTTTGTCGAGCGAAGCAAACAGTTGCTAGAAGTTCATCTATGTTTTGGCGATCTGCAGTTCTTTCCGCTTTAATAAAGCGCTTTTCATCAAGATGTTTTTGGTATATCGTCAGTTTTTCTTCTGTTAAAATATCCTGATCACTTTTATACACTACACACTTGTCGCACTGGTACTTTTAGGGGCGATGAAAAGATTAATTGAAAGCATAATTGAAAACATGTCTCTACACACTTAAAGTCACAGGTTCATTTGTTTGTTCTTTGTATAATGAATACATTTTACTTAAAGTAAGATGACTTTCTAAATATTTATTTTGTGTTGATGTTCGACAATAGTGGGATTCTACGACAGGTAAACTATTAATATGTTGCTTTACACCTTCAATTTTTAATGGATCGGTCGGCTTTCTTCCTCTTTTTTCCAACCTTTGAAGGTAGTGGTGCACCAATAGTGGTATATAATTAGTATAAGTATAATAATTATTTTTTTATAAAATAATAAATTCTTCGTTCACTTACTCCTAATGTGTTTAAAATTTTTTTTTGCAACATTGGAATATTTGTTTTTTAGTTTCCATATAATATTGAACGGTTAAAGTTTTCTTAGGTGCCTCCAAACATTGATTTAATTTACGTCTTTTCTCATAATTTGTTTTTTTTTTTTGACAAATTTAGCATAGACCACTTTTTTTTCTTCATCTGAAAGTTTCCAAAAGTTCTTATAGATATCAGCTCTTATTTCCGCTGTAAAATTCTTATTGCATTGATGGAAAAATTTTTTTTTGCAAGGTGGACCAACAGTCTTTGCAGGAACTTGAACATCCGTACTACTTTCATAAGAAGATCCTTTCTGTCGTAGATTTTTTGTTATATTAGCTTTTCATAAATTCGGTTTTCGCGTACACTTTTTGGATTTAGGTGTTGATGAAACACTACTATCGTTCACTAAAAAAAATTATCATTAAAGATTACTTTTGTATTGCAAAATATATACAGCTAAAATCGGATGGTAAGGCTCTTTCTTCCAGATGATTCGGAGGCTGTAAAATATTTGTCGGCCCTGGTTGTGCAGTATCAATTCCTGATGCAGGAATGAAACTGAACTCAAATTATTACCGAATTGTTCGTATAATTTTAAGTTTTCAGGAATTTACTTGGGATCATTTACAACGTCATCCAAAGAAAAATCTGTTTCGGATTCATTTAAAATTTCTTTTCTCATACTGTAAAAAAACTTAATATTATCACTTAAAAGAATAACTAAATTATTGCTTAGCTTGCTTAGTAGAACTTGTGATAGTTCAGGCGATGGTGAAAAGTCACTGAAATCGCTCATGGTTCATCAGCTAAAAAATGCACAAATACAAAAAAATCAGAATTTGTAATCTCTTACTTACTTTTTAGCAAAATGTAGAATCAAAATCGATATGACCTTCCTCAATCACGTTTCGTTAGGCACTGACTTTTTTACGTTGTATGAGTGAAATGCGATTAACTTATAAACATACGACATTCAATTTCCGAAATTACTGTATTAATTTCTTGTATGGGTAATAAAAAATAATACATACAACACTTAATAATAACTTAATATTAATAAACAAAAAAATTTTGTTATTTGTACTGAAATTTGTCGTATGTTGAATTTTTCAGAAACATACGACACTTTTTCCCATATAAGATAAAGTCGACACTAAATATCACAGAAACTATAAGAAATATTAACAAACGGGTTAGAGGAATATATTTAGCTGCGTTTAAAACCCCAATTTTAATAAAAATCAGAAAATCGAAAAAATTGCATACGACATTTAAATTCTCACGCGACGTATTGTAGCTCCTAAGATAATTATGGATGCAATGGCGTAGGTATGTTTTACTTTGGTTTCGGTTTCTAGATTTTCCAGGGCGGCTTTATTTGCATGTTGTATTCTTTCAATTTTTGCAAGTTGAGAATTTCAATCGTGGATTCTGGGTGAAGATTTCCATGGAACATCGGCAGGATATGGGCCTCGCCCAAAAATACGTTGGTGTCGTCTCTGTATATTACTTTGTTGATTGCGATCTCGCAGTTTTTATAATGGGGTTGAATCGTTGAGTGGTTGTTCCGCAGGTTGATGATACTGATGTTTTCGTATAGAGAGGTATCATTCTGATTGATATTCGTTTAGTTTCCTTAAATACTCATGTTCATTGTCGAAGCTTAAGTTCTCGTTAAACTTGTAAGTTCGACCGTAGAATAGTTCGAACGGAGTAAGCCTGGTTGCTGAATGGACTGTGTTATTGTACGTGGTTAAACATTCTGATAAACTTTCATCATGGTCTAGATCAAATTTGTTGAACTTGATTAATATGATTCTATAAATTTCTGTTAACGTAGAGTGGAGACGTTCTGCGGGTGAGTTGCTTGTGATTTGTTGGAATGAAGTAAAATGGAGATTTTTGTCATATTGTTTACAAACGTCCTTGAATAAATTTGCTGTGAATTCTGATCCCTGATTGCAGACTGGTTTTTTGGGTGCCATGGTGGCTCATGAAATGTTTGAGGTGCCTAACTATTGAGATACTATTACGAGTAGGAAGGGTGTAAGCACAAGCGAATTTGGAAAATTTATCTATAATGGTTAAAATTTGTTTGTTGTTCATACTATATACTGTATGTATGATATCTAGTGGTTTTGCGGGCATCTCTGGTTTGGGAATTTAATTTTTTTTGTGGGTGTCTGTCATACTTAAGGGTCTGGCATCCTCACCGATGTATCTACACCTTGACGTGGTGGTGAGGCTTGTGTGGTCCCGTTAGGACGCCCTGACTAAGATAGATACTTAAAAGCAATGGATACAACAATGGAAATTTGTACCCCAGGTGGTAAACCTGCAAGCCAGGGAAATCCACCCTCTACGGAGGCCGGCCTCATGGATTCTGGGGGAGGCCATCTATTGCTTACGAGGAACAGGGAAGTGGACGACTCGCATGTCAACGCAGTCACGCAGGAAAGCGTAGAAGCGGCGGCGAGCGAGCTAGTGAAGCTGAACCTGGAGGTATGCTCAGAGAAGGTGGACAATGCGATGCAGCAATGTGTCAAGAGGTCAGCCGGCTCTGGGCCTACGTTAGCGCAGGAATCCGACTCGGAAGTGAGGCTGCGAAAGCAGCTGAAGCAGAAGAGGAAGAGGGAGCGCAGAAGACAGAAGAAGGCAACTTCATCTGTTGGGGGATCACGTCGTCAAAATGCCTGTGTGACGGACACTTCTAAGTGGAGGGTCAGTCGCATAGGCAGATATGGTGACGCGAAAAACGGCGGTACCATTCTCACCGTATGGTGTCCGAAGGAGGAGGCGGAGGCGGTCAGGCGTGCAGGGGGGAAACTCAACTGCGGGCTGGACCTTGCCTACGTGCGATTCCAGAAGGACAAGCCGGAGGAAATGGTAGAGCCGGCCGGAAAGGCAGCTGAACAAGGGGACCAGTGAAATGGAATCCTCGTCAGCTGGGCGGGAGGTGGGCCAGTTCCGGCAATTAAAGGTTTGCCAGTTGAATCTACACCATAGCAGAGCAGCATCAGCAATGATGACGCGAGGCTTCGGTGAGATGAAGCTGGATATTGCTCTCATACAGGAACCCTGGATCTACAACGGTAGGATTAGGGGACTATCTGGGAGCTTTGACACTCTGTACGTTCCCAATGCGAATGAAAGAGTGAGGACGTGTGTGCTGGTGAAACACGGAGTGCAGGCGGTTTTACTGCCGCACTTGTGCACACCAGATCTCACAGCAGTACGCGTAGGTACTGGAAGTGGGGCTTTCATTCTAGCCTCAGCCTACCTTCCGTACGATTCGCCAGATCCTCCGCCCACCAGGGAGTTGGAAATTCTGGTTATTACCTGTGGCGAAAAAGGCACAGGGTTAATAGTTGGTTGCGACGCAAATGCACACAACACGGTGTGGGGAAGCACCAACGACAACCATAGAGGAGAGGCTTTGCTCGAATTTGTGGAATGCAACAATCTAGTTATTGCAAATAGAGGGGTAGAACCAACTTTCGTCGATGCTAGACGAAGGGAGGTCATAGATATAACTCTATGCAGCAACCGGATGTTGACAAGATTGACCAACTGGGAGGTGATGGATCGGACGACTATGTCAGATCACAGAGCCATTTCATTTGAGATAGAGTACGGAACCCCGGGCAGGGGAGACGGAATTAGAACAACGAGAATTCCCCGCAACACGGACACGTCTAGATATACTGAAATGTTGCGCAGGAATCTCGGGGAGCGCGTGCCAAGGGCACCGAAAACCACAAGAGAAGCAGAGTCTCAGTTGCATGTCCTGCAGACAGCGATAGAGAACGCTTTTCGAGTGGCGTGTCCTCTTACGTCAGTGGATGACCATGATCCCACACCCTGGTGGTGCAGGGAGCTGGAGAAACTGAAGAAAGAGGTCAGAAGGGCTTTCAACCAAGCGATGAGGTGCAATGACCCGGTTGCCTGGGAGAATTACAAAGCCAAGAAAAGAGAAATGAAACAAACTCTGCGACGACGGAAAAGGGAGTCGTGGAGGGATTTCTGCTCGAGCATGGAGAGCATATCTGAGGCCAGCAGACTTCAGAAAATGATCTCCAGGGACCCGGTCTCCAAAGTCGGACTCGTTCGTGACCCGTCGGGGAGGATGACGGAGACGCTGGAGGAAACCAACAAGATCCTGATGGAAGTTCACTTTCCTGGCAGCTATATCTCGGGTAAATCTTGGACTATTCGTAACAGAATGGCTACAAGGATGAACCGAGAGGAGGCTAACGGGGTGGTGACGGAGGAAGGGGTGAGACGTGCAATAGACACATTCTCTCCCTTCAAGACATCGGGGCGTGACGGAATATTCCCTGCGCTGCTTCAATGGGGCAAAGATATCATTGCACCCAGGCTTAGGGGAATATTCGTTACCTGTCTAGCAACAGGATACATTCCGGCGGTGTGGAGGGAAACCAAAGTGGTATTTCTCCCTAAGCCAGGCAAGAAGGACTACACCGAGGCGAAGTCCTCCAGGCCAGTCAGCCTAACATCCTTTCTGTTGAAAACAATGGAAAGAGTGGTGGCAGACCACCTGGAGAGTACTATGCTAAGGAGGCACCCTTTAAGTAGAAGCCAGCACGCTTACCAGGCTGGCAGATCTACAGAAACGGCGCTTCACCAACTGGTGCGAGTAGCCGAGGGGGAACTGTATACCGGAGGCATAGCGATGGCCGTTATTATGGACATCGAAGGCGCCTTCGACAAGATACAGTTCAACAAACTCAAAGACGCTCTGGTGAGGCGCGAGGTCAGCCCCATGATTGTAAGGTGGGTGGACAGCATGCTGAAAAACAGAGCGGTAAGGATTCAGACAGGAGACTCGCGGCTTCGAGGGAGGGTCAGCAAGGGATGCCCACAGGGCGGGGTCCTATCGCCCCTCCTGTGGAACATCACTGTGGACACTCTGCTCAGGCGGCTAGAGGTAATGGGCGTGCATACCGTTGGGTATGCAGATGATGTAGCGATTGTGGCACGTGGCAAGTTTATGAGCACTACGGCAGATATCATGAGGAATGCACTCCAAGTGGTTGAGCAGTGGTGTACGGAACAGGGCCTCACCATAAATGCCAATAAGACAGACGCGATAATCTTCACTAGGAAGATTAAAGATCTG
Organism: Thereva unica; assembly: GCA_949987705.1. Lineage (NCBI taxonomy): Eukaryota > Metazoa > Arthropoda > Insecta > Diptera > Therevidae > Thereva > Thereva unica. The sequence continues at coordinate 81,957,928 of OX465282.1, forward strand.
GATTTTCAGCCCCTCATGCTTTTTGGATCGAGGATCAAGGTGTCTGGGATGGTCAAGTATCTGGGTGTATACTTGGACTCGCGACTAACCTGGAAATACCACGTTGAAGAGAAGATTAAGAAGGCGACAAGGGTGCTTCACCAGTGCAGAAGAGTATGTGGACTAAGGTGGGGTATCTCACCAAGGTTAGCATACTGGACATATACCATGATGGTGAGACCCATCATAACTTATGCCTCGGTGGTCTGGTGGACTAAAGCCACACAGAAAACCGTCAAGAGGCATTTGGACAAGGTGCAAAGAATGGCCTGCGTAGGTGTGAGCGGTGCTTTCCGCACCACACCCGCCGCGGCATTGGAGGCGCTGTTAGGTCTGCTGCCGTTAGATCTCCAGGTGATGAAGACTGCGGCAGCCTCAGCGATTCGGATGAGACGTGATGCCGCATGGCAGGCGTCAGGAACCTTATATGGGCACATGAAGATCCTGGATCGCATTAAAGGGATTAGGGAGCTCATGATGCCCATGGAAGGGATCACAAAAATGAGGGTGACCGAAAGGTATCATAAAACCCTCATAGGGAACGGAACGCTCCCCGAAGGGAGACCGGAAGACATATATATCTTCACGGACGGATCCAAGATTGACGGCAGAGCAGGTGCGGGAGTCTTCTCGGAGGACTTAAATCTGACCTGCTCTCTGGCTTTGGGGAATTACACCTCAGTCTACCAGGCGGAAATGCTTGCTCTGCTGCACGCGCTGGATCACATAAGTGAGGGTCAGGTGCAGGGAAGAAGTATCCTTATAGCACTGGACAATCAGGCTGTGATTAAGCGCATGAATCAGACAGAGATTAATGCGTCTCTGGCGTTGGAATGTGTCCAAAAACTGAACAGGTGTGCGAAACAAAACAACGTGACGCTAGCTTGGGTTAGAGGACATACAGGCATCGATGGGAACGAAAAGGCTGACAACCTGGCAAAACAGGGGTCAACCTCGGAATTCTGGGGACCGGAGCCATACTCTGCCATTGGCAGAGGATTGGTGAGGAACTGCATCGAGAAATGGGTCGCTGAGGAACACCGGAGACGGTGGGACGCTATGACCACGTGTAGGCAGGCTAAGATGGTGCTTACGTTGCCGATTACCGCAGCCAGAAGAAGGATCCTGCATATGCAAAGGAGAACCCTCAGATGGTTGGTGGCACTGATTACAGGACACGGATGTTTCAGGTATCACCTAAAAAGAATGGGAATTCTGGAGGATGACACCTGTCGGATGTGCCTGGAGGAACCTGAGACGGCCACACACATAGTGTGTCACTGTCCGGCGGTGGCGAGGAAAAGGGCTGCCATAACTGGACTCCATTGGATGGAGGACATGAGGCAGACTCCCTTCAATCAGCTGCTTGCGATAACTAGGGGAGTCGAAGTAAGGGAGGAATGGGACAACCCACTGCAACCCCAATAAGATGACTCTAGGCAGAGGGACGAAAAGGGACCCGCAGATAGTGGTCTGATTCGGTATCCCTCGAAAATCTATATATATAAGGGTCTGGCATTCTTTTTGTGGTAATTATTTATTAATCTATCCTGTTCGTCATTTTCCCTGACGTCTATTAGAATTATTTTACATCTAATTAGCCTAAAAATCTTATTACTTGAAAAATATCTTGCATATATAGATTAGACTATTCTAAAGGTCTCGTCATCGGTAGCTATTGCTGTTAGCCTCCGAGGTACTAAATGTTTTTTTGTAATCTCTTCCGTATACTCTGGTTTGATTATTATCCTGCGTTGTTTATTTCTAAATGGTACTTCTAAGGAAATCTTTGGACTTTTATCTGATTTGTCCAATTTAAGTTGTATATTAAATTCATTAATCGGCTTTTCCCAAATGGGGATTTTCGTTCCCTGAATGTGACGGTTGTACCTCCAGTACTTTGAACTGAGGTTGTGTCCTCGTCAACATTAATATCAGTGCATTTATTTATTGGTTCAATTTTTATTCTGGGCATCCGTGTTAGTATTTAATGCCCCTCGTTTGTAGACTATCTCATAGTCATACTCCTCTAACTTCATTCTCCATCTAACTAATTCGGAGTTCGGCTCTTTGAGACTCATGAGCCAAGTCAAGGGCTTGTGATTCGTTATAATTTTGAATTTTCGTCCAAACAAGAAAGGGCGGAAATAAGGGCAGCTCCTTCTCTATTGTTGAGTAATTTATCTCCGAATCGGTGAGGGTTCTGCTGACATAACACACAGGTTTGTCGCTACCAATAGAGATTGCGAAAGAACAGTACCTATTGCGAAGTTGCTGGCATCTGTGGTGAGTTAAAAGATTTGGCGAAATCCGGGTATTAGAGAAATGGGTCATTCATTAGGATTTCCTCACACATGTTGAAGTTTTGAATATATTTTTCGTTCAGTTGAACAGTTCTGCTCTTTTTGAGACACTCCGTTAGAGATTTTACTAATTTACCGAAGTCTTTTACGAACTTCCTGTAATAACCTAGAACCTTGAGGAATGATTTTATTTGTTTTTGGGTGCGGGGAATTGGAAATTGTTTAATGGCTCGTATTTTATCGCGGTTAGGTCTAATACCTTCAGTGGAGGCTATGTGTCCGAGGAAAGCGATTTCCTTATGGCGGAATTCGCATTTATCAGGTTGTATTTTGAGATTAGCTTCGTGAATCTTCTCAAATACTTTCCTTAGATTTTGGATATGTTCCTGTAGTGAAGTGGAGAATATAATTATATCGTCCAAGTACACTAGGCAAATCTTGCCTTGAAGATCTTTGAGCACGTTGTCCATAACCCTTTGAAAGGTGGACGGTGCGTACTTAAGCCCAAATGGCATCCGAACATATTCATAGTCCCCCTTCTACCGTGTAGGCTGTTTTGGGCATATCTCTCGGATTCATCTCTGTTTGATGAAACCCGCTGGCCAGATCCAGCGTGAAGAAATACATGCACTTACCGAGTTTATCGAGAATCTCGTTTATATTGGGGATTGGGACCCGATCTGTAATGGTTTTTTCGTTTAACTTTCAAAAGTAAACTACAAGGCGCCATTTCTGCCTCCCGCTGGCGTCTTACTTTTAGGACACTACCCAGATAGGCGAGCTCCACGGAGAATAGCTAGGGCGTGCTCCAGCATACCATCTAGTTGTTTCCTTACTTCTTCCTTGTGTATGTAAGGATATCTGTAGGATTTGGTATAAATGGGCTATCGTCAGTACTGGCGATAACATGTTTAACCTGATTAGTGAAACTTAAAGGTTCGTCTTCATTGTAGAAAATGTAGATTTTTAAAAGTGCCTTTTTCTCTATGCCAATCTATGGCTGTGTATAAACCCTCAGAGAGAAATAGTTGTAGGCCTAATTCTATTCTTCTAAGGATTATTTCTCCGTTCCTAACACCAACCTTACTATTGCTTTCGTATGGGATTGAATGGTATGTTTTCCCGAGCTGAAGCTCGGTTTGAATTTAAGTGGAATTTTTGAACTCCTAGTTATAAGTGTGTTGCCGCCATCTCAATTAGTGGCATCCTAATAATGGGTTTTATAGGGTACACAATCTACAAATGCACACCGTTGCTAGCGGCCGTGGTCCGCTCTACATGTGTCGGAAGACCCGGAAATGCATGACCTCCGGTAGAGACTACCGACTCCGAGGATCAAACGGCCCCCTGAGGAGGACCCGCACAACCCGAGCTCACACACTACTGTAACGGTAGAGCCCACAGTACCTAAGCCGCTAAGTCGTTCCCACACCTTACCCAGGGCCTCCAGCCTCCAGTTAGTACAACCGGGGCTGGGGCCCCCGGTAACTATAGGGTAAAAAGAACGACACATACCACATACCTATCTCACACTCTCGTCCGACTCCCGTCGCCATAACCATATATTCACCTCAAATTTTCGCCCTGTACAGGAAAAAGCCGATAGAAAAACAAAATCAAAAAAAGGGAAATAAAAAAAAAATTATTATGTTCTGTGTGCTTTTTATTTTTGTTTATATAAAAAGTTAAATTATTAAACTAAAGCACCGCGGAATCAGTCCGACTTCGTCTTGACATGACGGACGTCGTTCGCGGTGTACTGCAAAGAAGGATCCACGATTTGAGGAAACTCCCTATAGTCCAGTCAAATTAGAAATTCATGATTGTGTTTACAACGATTAGGCGATTATCTACAAAAAAATATAATATACATTTTCTCGTAGGAATTGCCATTTCAGAGATATTGTCGTTTTAATAAGTTAAAATACTCATATTCTATCATTCCCGACTTGTAAAGGTCATCAGAAGTTTAATAAATCCTTTGTTGGAGTACGCGGCTAATATTTTCAGGGGTGATTCCTGGATGTCTTTGGAGAAAAAAATTGTTCTACAGAGGGCGGCTATCTCCACTATCCACTAAGATACAGGGTGATTAGGGAAAAAATTTTGTTTTTTTTTTATATTTACTGAAATTTGAATAACTCCTAAAGTAATTATCATAAAGTAGCCTAATTACGCTCATCTTTTAGGTAAATGTGTATTCTTTTATTTGGTATAAAGCACAGCAACCTGAGTGACTCCGTTCAAAAAATATTGTCTTTCTTTCTCAAGTTCCGTAATGAGGCTCTCTAGGGTAACTTGGTTTTTAAAAAGAAGAGGTAGTAATTTGGAGTGTAGATCTACACCTATTAATGAGCTTCCCTTTCTCTTTGGAAGTTCCTTCAAAAGAGGCAAGAGGGTTAAAAACTCAGGATGTTGTTTTTTGATTGCAATAGGGTCGGAGACCACTTTGTTAACAGGTTCATTGAATGTTATGGTAATCTTGTACTCCAAGTATTGGGTTTCTATTCTTAGAGGTATCATCTCCGGTGTCTGAAGAGAGGGTTGAGGTGGCTTGGGTGTAACCACGTTGGAACTGAGCAAACTTTTGAGCTTTGTTACTTGCTCCTTCAAATCATCAATGGTCTGCTGTGAATTATTCTGCAAAGCCATGTTGTCTTCCCTTGCTGTTTTAAGTTGAGTATGTAGATCAAGTTGAGTTTTGTTCACATCAGCTAATGCAACTTTCAAAGAGTACCTTATCCAAATCTTTTATTGCACTGTTTTCTGCTTGACATATTGCTCCAGTTAACATATAAGTCCACTTCTTGTCTATTTCTTCTTTCATTACTTTATTTCTTTGTAGGTCTTCTACACAAGAGATAAATAACTGGGGTACAACCTTTGATCTTTCTGTCTGCCACATATGGCACAATTGGGATTTAGGGCAAACGTTTAACCATTCCAACAAAACAGAAGTTATGTCATTTTCTGTAATAAATCTCGGAGGGGAAACAGTTTCCACAGGTGGTAAAACTCTCTGAGATATGAATTTTTTTACCTTTGTGGGTCTAGCTGACTTCCCTAACCCACCTAAATCAGGTAAGACTTGAGTCGAGTTACCATTTGATTTTTTTGGAGGTAACTCTGGGGGGGAAAATGTCAAAACCTCAGATTCCTTGAATATCTTGTCTTCCTCATGTTCTAACGATCCACAAATCTGACTGACTTTTGGAGACATCATCTGTCTTATCATATCATGATCTGGATCTTCAATAGATGTTAGATGCGATATTTTGATTTAGTTAATGGATTATTTTAATAGATATGTAGGCTCAAACCAATGCTTTGCATCTAGACCTGGCAGATTTCTTCGTTTTTCTAAGAAAATTCGTTACATTTTTGTACATACATACATGTACCTACTGTTACATTTTTTTTTGCTTTTCTGATGCAACAAACTATTTCCTACAATATTTCCATACACAATAAGTGTTTATTTTGGGTAGTTTTGTAGGTAGTAGTAGTAGTAGTAGTTTTATCGTGAACAATTAAAAAGTTACTCGTCTTTCAACCGTGGCATAGTTCCAATACAGTTGAAAATTGGTGCAGACCATAAAAACAAAGGTCCCAAAAAAATCCGTGTTATGCAAAAAAAAAAATTATTCAATGTCAATGGTAAAAAGCAATTTTTTGCAATTACCTCTACTACTAAGAATTACCATTCATGGCTTATTGACATTTTAAAAATGTAATAAAAAGTCGAATTCTACACTCTTTGTTTTACACACTATCTCCGGGGAGGAGCATTTTTCTTTACCTGCTCCCTCCTGCAGGGATACCCCACAGCATTTTTTTTTTTTTTTAAATAAAGACTAGAGTCACAGGAAACGCCCTTTATACTGTGTCGACAGTCTATTTTCTTCATATAGAGTGCAATGTCGAACAGCAGCTCTAGTCGGGGAAGAAAGGAGCTGTCACAACCTACCCGCGATATTTTTAGTCCACCTACTCCCAACCATTACTGGCGACTTTGTCATCGGGGCATCGAGAAACAACTCGCTGGAGTGTTATGCCTCCTGAAACGAGTTGAATCTCATCAACCAACCGATGACATGCGCTTTTTGGTGGGGCGGGAAGGGCTAAGGAAGGCTATGACAGGAGGGATCAGGAATGTAAAGAGGGAAGAAGAAAGAAGGAAAGATATGTGGGTGGGAAATTGGGAAAGGCTAGGACCGTGGCACCGCCGGGAATCGAACCCGGGACCTCTGGGATAGTAGCCAGGCGCCTTACTCCCTAGGCTACCGAGGCCCCTGGGCGGTTTCTAGGTTTATTATGCTTTTTTTTATGTGGCAGTGCTAAGCTCAGGAGTCACCCTTTGTACTACTAGTCCGTCATGTCATTTGTCACGTCATCGTGCAATGTCTAGCAGTAAGCTTATGAAACTATGAGATTCCTTATCTAATTTTTGCAATAGCAAATGTAAGAGCAACGCGTCCCATTCGGCTGTGGGTACTCCTAAATTGCTAATGCCTAGTAGACACTCATTGGTAATGTCATGTAACCGCTTAAGGGAGACATGAGAATCACTGTTAATGACAGGTTGCCCCAATAATTTATTGAGGAGTGCTGACAACAGTAATCTCTTGTTTATTGTAGAGATTAACCAGGGCAGTCATCTTCGGAAATTTGAAGATGTTGAATAAGTTTGCTGGCTTCTCCAGTGAGGTGAGCTTTTAAGTAGAACATTTTCTCCGATTGACTCAACGATTGCTGATGAATTAATTGAAGGCAGAGATCGTGGAATTCGGTCCACTTTAAGTAGTTGCCATCGAAGCTGGGCAAAATCATTTTCGGCAACTTTAGGTGAGGCGTTCCAGAGGTTGGATTAGACGTTGTTGCAGTTGGCAATATTGGAGTAAATTTATCCATCTGTTCTTGCAACATGATCAGGACAGTATGGCATCTCTCTTGAAGAGGCTGAATGTCTTCCGCACAATAGTCAAGGATATTGCTTTCTGCCATGATCTCGAAGTGTCTGTTAGAAATGATGGACCAAAGATCATTAATGCTGGCAGACATCTGGGCGTAATAAGCTCGGGATTGATCTGTCATGGTCACTGTTGTGGACTCCAAGAGGTGATTTAGATGGCTGATTGCTGCCGCCTGTTTACGAATGAGTAATTGTTGGACTTCAATCGCCTGGTCCATAGGTTGTGGTGTGGGTAAGTCGTCAAGACTCGATAAAGCTTCGACTATTTTGGTCCTGTAATTGTTGTCGGGCTTTTCAGTCTTGAACTGTTGTAATGTTATGTCCCAACTCTCGAACTGACTTCACTCGAAATCAAGCCGTGCTAGCCGTGTTTCAAGGTAGTTCTTTGTCCTACGTATCGGGCCATCCTTAGTAAAATTACTAAAGGTTTTCCCGATGAGCTCTCCAGCTGCGGCTTGTTCCTTGATTAGCTGATCCATTTTTTGTGATTACTGGGCATTTTACCGAGCAATCACGTCGGGGTCACCAGAATGTAAAAGATGCTTTTATCTTTTTTACTAGTTGTTGAAGCTAAGCAAGTTGCTTCCTAAGCTTCGATGTGTCGTACAAAATTCAGCTGATAACAAAAACGCTTTCAAACAAAAGCGTCAACTTTCCGCTGGCTGGCTGACTTGGTGATCTAATTTTTGTTTATCATTTTTAGTTTTGTTATCAGCTGAATTTGCAGAATTGTTCAGTCGTTGTTCATTTCAGAAGGAAATCTGGGGCAAAAGACAGGAAAATTGAATTACATATTTATCAATATATAATCAGCAACCTGGGCTAGTATCTATTATCTAGTAACATTTTTCTATAAAAAAATGAATGTTAAATTTTACCTGAAACTACAATAAACTTGTTTGAATTTGAGCGTACGCAGAGCACAATATAACAGGACAATATCGAGCACAATATAACAGATATTACGGTAAAATATGATGTTACCGCAAGCCTGCTAAGAATAACACAGAAAATATGAAGTAATCAAAAGAACAAAACAGATAAAACTTGTAACTTATCCTACTCCTATTTGCTTAGCACTTGATTTAGCATCATGGCTACAAGAATTACTTCTACATGTGGGATACACTTCATGTGGTGATTTAATTTTATGAATATCTGGGCTCAGTCCATACCATACGTCCATGATTTGATATCCTGGTGCCAATAATGATGAACATTCAACTTGGGTGCCTAGTTTCTGCAATAGGTGGGTTTTAGGAGTCATAAAGAAGCTATTGTTGGCGTAGGTCACGGGTAATTCATTGTAACAATGATTGGTACTTCGTACGTGCACTTCTACTGGTTGACATTTGATGATATAATTGAGCCCTCCTCTTTGAATGGCGGTATATCCCAATTGCTTCATATGCGTTAATGCAAACTCGGCTGGATTTTGCGGTGCAATACTCATCTGCGTTTTCAAGACTTCTCGTTCAGTTCACATCGTTTTAATAATAAACTGATGTACACTTTTTCATTCTGTAACTTCCAATGTCTTTCAATATATACGAATTTTGAGTTTACGTAGGTTAGGACTTCTAAATTTCTAACGTCTGTGGTTTTCTTTGCGAACCAGTATTCTGTTCCTGTCTTAAGGGGCCCATACACGAGCGAACAATTTGTGCAAATTTGTGTTTGCCAAAAAGTGTGTAATTGGCCATACACTATGCAACGAGTTGCACAAACTTCAGTTCTGTTTATGTTACGCTGCCCGTTGCACAAAAATTTTCAAACGCGTTTGATTTTCATCAAACAGTTGCGCAACACATCAAACCGCCCCATACACGGTGAACATGTTTGCACAACGGACTGCTTTGCGCAAATTGTTCGACCGTGTATGGGCCCCTTTAGGGACAACGATTAATCGAGGATGTTCGGTCTGATATCCCTTGAACCTACAGACGAATATTTCTTTTATGATTACGAGCGCGAATACTATATCCTCACTACGTACGGTGTACATTACATTGGTGTGAAGGGATGTGCTATTGCTGAGATTTCTGATTTTCGCAGCTTGCCCCTGCCACAGGACATCATACTTTGTGTTTTCGCATGATGAATTGATCGCCGTTTCCCGGAATGTGATGCCAAATTCCGGGTCAGTACAGGTATGGACATGCAATATTGTTACGGATTAGTAATTTATTATCTTCCATTCGTACAGTACTGATGTAATCAGGGATAGTAATTGTGATGGCGTGAAGGACTATGACATTCCAAGAGTTAGCAAGTGTAGGCGACTCCAGTGCATGCTCCGTTGCTGTCGATCACCCCTGATATTACTTCGGAATAGTTGTTGGTGCTATTGGGCTTGATATCAGCAATCATTCGTCCATTGGTTAACCTGTAAGTTCCATCAGTGTGCAAGTTTAAACAATCGTCCCGGTTAATGTCAGCTATATATGTGGATAATCCTCCCGGAACCAGAGATAAGTGGCTAAACATACCACAGTGGAAAACTGATTGGATGATATTTATCTTACATTGAAATGTATGTACGGACGCAGTTTCACTCAACTGCAGGAGTTGAATATCTTCATTTTCGATTTTGACGTTTTCAATGTGACACTCGCCTAATAGGGATATTGCGGTTATATTTACATGATCGTAACCGCAATCGCAGCCAATGATTGCTTCAGTGGAGTTAACTGCTAGTAGTGTGCTTACTATTGCTATTAAATGGCTGATGAGCATCTATAAAGGAGAAACATTAATTTAAGAGGTGCTTCTTAGACTATCTTCGTAAATGAACTTAATCTAGGATATATTTATGATTATAGCTACGCTAAATTATATGGTATTGGAGTCATTAATTTTTCTCATTGTCAACTATCGGTAGTAAACAAATCTTGGTAATAGGGCGTTTTAATGTCGAATCCTTGCACTTTACTGTCACTACCCTCACTAGATTATCTGATCCAGGATGAGTCTCAATAATACGCCCTAGTGGCCATTTCGTTGGCGGCATTCTTAAATCTTTTACTAGCACTAGGTTTCCTTCCTTTAGGTTTGGTTCTTGCTGAAGCCATTTGGGCCGTTGTTGCAATCTACTCAGGTACTCTGAATTCCAACGTTTCCAGAAATCTTGACAATTTTTTTGAATCAATTTCCACCGATCAAGAGAGGTTAGTTTAAGATCCAGTAGATTATTTTCTGGAGGAGCTATTAAAGGATCTCCTATTAGAAAGTGGCCTGGAGTTAAAGCGCTGCAGTCTTCTGGGTCATTTGACATAGGGCTTAGTGGTCGTGAGATTAAACAAGCTTCTATTTGCGTTAAACATGTACTCAGTTCTTCATAGGTCCACGTGACATTTCCCATTACGCGACGGAGGTGGTGCTTCGTTGATTTTACTCCGCTCTCCCATAGTCCTCCAAAATGCGGAGACCCTGGCGGTATGAAATGCCATTCGACTCCTATTTTTGCTAGGTTGACCTAAACTTCGGTTGATATACCCCATTCATCTTGTAACCTTATTTCCTTTAGCTTTCTACTGGCTCCTACGAAATTGGTACCGCAGTCACTGTAAATGTCGCTGCATAGTCCTCGCTTACCACTAAATCTGCGAAAGGCTGCTAAAAATGCTTCTGTAGATAGATCACTGGCTGCTTCTAAGTGTATTGCTTTGGTCGCTAAGCATATAAAAATGCAAATGTAGCCTTTCGATGTTTTTGGTCGACCTCTACATTTAGATTCCTTAAGTGTAAATGGTCCGCAGAAGTCGATTCCTGTATGGAGAAATGGTCATGTCATATTGGACTCGATGTTCGGGTAAGTCACCCATCAATTGTTGCATTTGTTTTTTGTCGATAGCAGCTTAGGCATCGGTGTACGGCCATTCGAATGGCATTTCTGGCATTAATGATCCAGAATTTTCGACGGATGGCATTCATCATCACTTGCACTCCTCCATGTAAGGTATTTTGATGTGCGTTATTTATCGATCAATTTGGATTTTTCTGGTAGGATTATGGGATGTTTCTGATTATATACAAATGATGAATGCCTGAGACGGCCGCCAACTCGTATTATTTCCTTGGCGTCTATAAATGGATTTAAATTTAGAATGCGGGATTTTGTAGGAAGTAGTTGATATGTCTTTAATGCCCCTATTTCGGTTTTATATTCATCATGTTGAACTAGCATGATTAGAATTTCTAAGCTCTCGTTTAATTCACGTTTTGTTACATGGTCTTTGAGTCGATGACTTGGCGTTGTTCTGCAATTATGGATAATCTTCGGCAGAGTGCTGTAATTCGCAGCAATTTTCCCAAACTTGAAAATCTTGTTATATAGTCTGAACTTATTTCACAATGATTGATATGTACAGCTGCTGTACGTTTTAGTTCTATCTTTGTGGTTGATTGGGTAGGTAGGGGTTTGGGCCAGTGAGATACATCCTCCTTCAGCCACTGGGGACCCCTCCACCATAGGGGAGTCCGCCATATTTTGGGGTATATCACTGACTCGTATGTCTGTCATACTTAAGGGTCTGGCATTCTTTTTGTGGTAATTATTTATTAATCTATCCTGTTCGTCATTTTCCCTGACGTCTATTAGAATTATTTTACATCTAATTAGCCTAAAAATCTTATTACTTGAAAAATATCTTGCATATATAGATTGGACTATTCTAAAGGTCTCGTCATCGGTAGCTATTGCTGTTAGTCTCCGAGGTACTAAATGTTTTTTTGTAATCTCTTCCGTATACTCCGGTTTGATTATTATCCTGCGTTGTTTATTTCTAAATGGTACTTCTAAGGAAATCTTTGGACTTTTATCTGATTTGTCCAATATAAGATGTATATTAAATTCATTAATCGGCTTTTCCGAAATGGGGATTTTCGTTCCCTGAATGTGACGGTTGTACCTCCAGTACTTTGAACTGAGGTTGTGTCCTCGTCAACATTAATATCAATGCATTTATTTATTGGTTCAATTTTTATTCTGGGCATCCGTGTTAGTATTTAATGCCCCTCGTTTGTAGACTATCTCATAGTCATACTCCTCTAACTTCATTCTCCATCTAACTAATTCGGAGTTCGGCTCTTTTAGACTCATGAGCCAAGTCAAGGGCTTGTGATTCGTTATAATTTTGAATTTTCGTCCAAACAAGAAAGGGCGAGATACTAATTCGAAAAGTATTCATAAGAATTGCACTGTAAATAAAAATTAACCTTGCTTTGTTTGTTAATTGCACTCTTACAAGACAGACAAACAAATTCTCCAACAGTATTTTTGAATTTCACGTTCCACATTTCAGGTACTTTCATCGGATCTTTAAAACACATTTATGGTTTTGTTTATTTAAAGGATTAATGCAAGAATTTGTTCCAGGCATTGTAAACAACTGCCTGCACCGGTTACAAAATGATTGAAAAACTGCTCCGATAATGACAGGTTCAAAGCTGAGATGCGCGAGCACAAACACGCGCCGCCTACTCCGCCTTGGATAATCGAGCGGCACTAGAAAAGTTTTAGGAGAATTTGTTCTTTACTAAATAAAGAATCTTTTGGAAAAATTTAGGTTTTTCTACGACATTGAGAACATGACGAAAAATCAAATTGTTTATAAAAAAAAGCCGTTTTTTATATACAATTTTTGTTTAAACAAAAAACTAATGTTATTTTCTTCATGAACAATGTAATTTTCAGATAAAAATTTCAACTGTGACAAGAGAAATAAAAGTTAGATTAAAATTTGCACAAAAATTTCGTTTGTTAATAACTATTAGTAAATTTAATTTTTTAATCTAAAATTTAAGTTCAATAAAAGTTGTTTATTTCGGTAAGTACTATTAAGTGTACAAAATTTCAATCAATTTGATTGCACTAAAGATTTTTTCGGTACATTTCACGAATTCTGGCTCATTTTCAAAGTAGCCCGCTATACCATTTGGGTTGGCCACTCCTTTTCTGTAGGAATAGTTTGAGAATATTTAAAAAAAAAACTATATGTACGTTTATAACCAAATAAATGAAAAAACTTTAAAAATTAATGTACATATTAAAAAATATTAATTTTCTCATTTTTTATACCGCGATGACTTGGATTTACATTTACTCTCGACCACACCACATTTCTCAAAAAATTCTATTCTAAGAATTACACCGTTCCACTATTATTGGACAACAAATTAAATATATAAATTAATCTTTGTAATAATACATAATAGTGGGTTATTATTTTATTTACATACTTTTTTTTAAAGTTCATTTCCGAAAGTGCGCCCTTATCCCATTATCTTACTGCGCAGAAAATCCACGCTTTGAATGTGCGTTCATGTTATAGCCCACAGATGGCCACGCCCACAAGCAAATCCAACTTTGTTGTAGAACATTTTAAAATATATGGTAGGGATAGATTTTGTTGTGGAGGGAGAAGCTCACAGATCTCTCCACTGAATAACGTGGATCACCCGATCCTTTCGAGAGGAAAGTTTCGCTTAGTGGCTCGCGGTGATCGGTAACGGGATGCTGCCTAGAGTGGAAATGTGAAGTGAAATGATAGCGAGAAAAACTATTTGTGAAGTTTATTTGTGAAATTTTGGTTAAATGAAGCAGAAAGTTTTAATTTTTGAATATCCAAGCAGTGCCGCTGGAAATGACAAGGTAACATTAATTCTTTTAATCTTCATAAAAGCACAAAAAAGGTCCACACTTCATACATAGTAAGGGGAATGCCAATAAAATTAGGCGTTGTAAACAGTTTAGCCATTAACTCTCTTCTATCATTTTATGTCATTTTCATCTCTCTATCAGTAGGCCCCAAGGTACCGCAATTAAAGCTTTTTTATAATATCTACGAGAATATGAAACTATATGTTAGTGAACGGAATTTTGAAGATTTTTAGTCGCGAATTAAACTTTTCGGACTCGGATATTCAAAAAATAAAAAGATAAATTAAATCGAATACTAATTTATTACAATAACTTCGTAATTACTCAAAAGCTTGTACGAAACTGAATTTCTTACTTAAATCTATTTTCATTACAACTAGCTTAAATATAATTTCCCATGCTGGAATTCTTGGTAACTCTTGCTCAGCGTCTGCAAAGCCGAATGCGTGTTGCAATTTAACACCTTTACCTAGATCGTGAGACTTGGGGTTAACATCTTGTATTGCGTCTTGTATTCCTCCCCCTTGGTGTGAAGTGTGGGCCATAAGTATTTGGAGGTTGGTGGTCCAGAAGCAATGCAATTTTGAGGATCTGTGATTTCAATTGTGATTGAGAATTTCCGGCAAATTCAAGCGGTGATTGGACGTATCTTGACTCTGATAGTTTTTGGTAAATGAAGATTTAAGTTCAATTATCTGTAACTTATTTTCTATCGGAGTGATTTTTCTCCAACTTCTTCAACATTTTTTCGTTAGGATTTATTTTTTATTGATGTCACAATTTCAGATTTCTGTACTTTGTTTGAACAAAGTTATGATGCTTAATATTCAAAACCATTTTGTCGTATGTGCATTTTTGGGGCAACTTTTTTGACAAGTCGAAGAACGTACGACAAAATAATCCTGAAAGTCTGTCATACGACATTAAAAAACTAAGCTGCAAAACTGTGTTAATTTCATGTAAGCAGTAAAGAATCTTTTCATTTTAAATAAGAAAAAGCAAAAAATAATAATAAATATATAAATGATTTTATTAAATAAAAAAAAATGAAAATTAAAAATAGGACCAAAGCTTTTTTCGTAGCTTAAGTAAAAAAATTAAAATTAACAATAATTATTAACAAAACATAAAATAATACAAGCATTAGTCAAATAAAAATTAACATAAATAAACTCATATTTTCAAAATGGCTTTAAAAAAATTTTGTTCTTCCTTTTTTAAATATGGTATAATACTTTTAAGGTCCCTTTGCTTCTCCGCGCTTAAATTTTTGGTCGCTGCTACTTGCAATGTCTCTCCCATTATAGTTTCATAACTTTTTAAATTGAAGCGAGTATTTATTTTTGGTTTAATTTCAATTTCTTTGAAATTAATTTCTTTTGCAGATGTTTTAAACATAATTTTATTTAAATTCTTTGTGTATTTTATTATTTTACATTTTTAAAATGGTAATTCCTGGAACATTATTTGAGTTGAAATGATTGAATATAATTTATTAAAATCTTGTTTTTGCTTTGAAGCAATTTTAATTTCACATTTTCATAATTAATATCTTTTAACTTTTTTAATAAACTTACTTACCAATATCTATATTTTTTAAATATGTTTCTATTGAGCTGTGGACACAGTCTACTTCTTGAACTTGTGAATGTCCTGGTTCTGAAAATTTTTGTATAATGTATTGAATATTTTTATTGTTACGTAAAAATCGTAGTAAAGCTGTCGACCTAATCTGGTTTCGGTTCTGAGAAGCGCAATAATCGCTCCATAATGTGATTCTGTTTATTTCTGGATGGTCATGAACAATATTATTAAGTATTTTAACAAGGCAGCTAGCAATGTCATTTCCAGCTTTACCATTTGAAGACTCGTTCCACGAAGAACAGTAAGTTATATTAGCTTTATTTGGAATTATCAATGTTCCTGTGAGATTATAAGTAGCCAATTTTCTTTTGTAAAACAAATTAGAAGCATAACTTATTGGTAAACTGAATACGTTTTGTCGAGCGAAGCAAACAGTTGCTAGAAGTTCATCTATGTTTTGGCGATCTGCAGTTCTTTCCGCTTTAATAAAGCGCTTTTCATCAAGATGTTTTTGGTATATCGTCAGTTTTTCTTCTGTTAAAATATCCTGATCATTTTTATACACTACACACTTCTCGCACTGGTACTTTTAGGGGCGATGAAAAGATTAATTGAAAGCATAATTGAAAACATGTCTCTACACATTTAAAGTCACAGGTTCATTTGTTTGTTCTTTGTATAATGAATACATTTTACTTAAAGTAAGATGACTTTCTAAATATTTATTTTGTGTTGATGTTCGACAATAGTGGGATTCTACGACAGGTAAACTATTAATATGTTGCTTTACACCTTCAATTTTTAATGGATCGGTCGGCTTTCTTCCTCTTTTTCCAACCTTTGAAGGTAGTGGTGCACCAATAGTGGTATACTTATAATTAGTATAAGTATAATAATTATTTTTTTATAAAATAATAAATTCTTCGTTCACTTACTCCTAATGTGTTTAAAAATTTTTTTGCAACATTGGAATATTTGTTTTTTAGTTTCCATATAATATTGAACGGTTAAAGTTTTCTTAGGTGCCTCCAAACATTGATTTAATTTACGTCTTTTCTCATAATTTGTTTTTTTTTTTTGACAAATTTAGCATAGACCACTTTTTTTTCTTCATCTGAAAGTTTCCAAAAGTTCTTATAGATATCAGCTCTTATTTCTGCTGTAAAATTCTTATTGCATTGATGGAAAAAATTTTCTTTGCAAGGTGGACCAACAGTCTTTGCAGGAACATCCGTACTACTTTCATAAGAAGATCCTTTCTGTCGTAGATTTTTTGTTAAATTAGCTTTTCATAAATTCGGTTTTCGCGTACACTTTTTGGATTTAGGTGTTGATGAAACACTACTATCGTTCACTAAAAAAAAATTATCATTAAAGATTACTTTTGTATTGCAAAATATATACAGCTAAAATCGGATGGTAAGGCTCTTTCTTCCAGATGATTCGGAGGCTGTAAAATATTTGTCGGCCCTGGTTGTGCAATATCAATTCCTGATGCAGGAATGAAACTGAACTCAAATTATTACCGAATTCTTCGTATAATTTTAAGTTTTCAGGAATTTACTTTGGATCATTTACAACTTCATCCAAAGAAAAATCTGTCTCGGATTCATCTAAAATTTCTTTTCTCATACTGTAAAAAAACTTAATATTATCACTTAAAAGAATGACTAAATTATTGCTTAGCTTGCTTAGTAGAACTTGTGATAGTTCAGGTGATGGTGAAAAGTCACTGAAATCGCTCATGGTTCATCAGCTAAAAAATGCACAAATACAAAAAAATCAGAATTTGTAATCTCTTACTTACTTACTGTAGAATCAAAATCGATATGACCTTCCTCAATCACGTTTCGTTAGGCACTGACTTTTTTACGTTGTATGAGTGAAATGCGATTAACTTATAAACATACGACATTCAATTTCCGAAATTACTGTATTAATTTCTTGTATGGATAATAAAAAATAATACATACAACACTTAAATAATAAACAAAAAAATTTTATTTGTACTGGAATTTGTCGTATGTTGAATTTTTCAGAAACATACGACACTTTTTCCCCGAAATGAGCGACAAAATGATATACATATAAGATAAAGTCGACACTAAATATCACAGAAACTATAAGAAATATTAACAAACGGGTTAGAGGAATATATTTAGCTGCGTTTAAAACCCCAATTTTAATAAAAATCAGAAAATCGAAAAAATTGCATACGACATTTAAATTCTTACGCGACGTATTGTAGCTCCTAAGATAATTATGGATGCAATGGCGTAGGTATGTTTTACTTTGGTTTCGGTTTCTAGATTTTCCAGGGCGGCTTTATTTGCATGTTGTATTCTTTCAATTTTTGCAAGTTGAGAATTTCAATCGTGGATTCTGGGTGAAGATTTCCATGGAACATCGGCAGGATATGGGCCTCGCCCAAAAATACGTTGGTGTCGTCTCTGTATATTACTTTGTTGATTGCGATCTCGCAGTTTTTATAATGGGGTTGAATCGTTGAGTGGTTGTTCCGCAGGTTGATGATACTGATGTTTTCGTATAGAGGGGTATCATTCTGATTGATATTCGTTTAGTTTCCTTAAATACTCATGTTCATTGTCGAAGCTTAAGTTCTCGTTAAACTTGTAAGTTCGACCGTAGAATAGTTCGAACGGAGTAAGCCTGGTTGCTGAATGGACTGTGTTATTGTACGTGGTTAAACATTCTGATAAACTTTCATCATGGTCTAGATCAAATTTGTTGAACTTGATTAATATGATTCTATAAATTTCTGTTAACGTAGAGTGGAGACGTTCTGCGGGTGAGTTGCTTGTGATTTGTTGGAATGAAGTAAAATGGAGATTTTTGTCATATTGTTTACAAACGTCCTTGAATAAATTTGCTGTGAATTCTGATCCCTGATTGCAGACTGGTTTTTTGGGTATGCCATGGTGGCTCATGAAATGTTTGAGGTGCCTAACTATTGAGATACTATTACGAGTAGGAAGGGTGTAAGCACAAGCGAATTTGGAAAATTTATTTATAATGGTTATAATTTTATATATACTGTATGTATGATCCCACCAAAAAAACATTAAAAATGTGAATTAGAAGTTCGTGGGCGCGGAAATTATTTATTGGGACAGTTTAAAACACACTTATTACAAAAAGAAGTGATATGGATTAGTCAAGATGAATCGTTAATAGCATGAAATAATTAAACACGTGCATTTACGAACGAATTCAGTGTGGCTCAGGCTATAGTGTTTCTAATAAAATTTGTTACATTTCGAAGGACAGCAAAGATTCATGCTAGGTGTACAACGAACGCGCCAGCCAACTTTTTCGCGGTTGATAATACTTTATTGTGTTTTAAATAAAAATTGGCAGTTGTATAATTCCTTTGAATTCGTTCGTAAATGCACGTGTTTAATTATTTCATGGTATTAACGATTCATCTTGACTAATCCATATCACTTCTTTTTGTAATAAGTGTGTTTTAAACTGTCCCAATAAATAATTTCCGCGCCCACGAACTTCTAATTCACATTTTTAATGTTTTTTTGGTGGGATACCACTCTTTTTTGTTTTAATACATTCTAAAATAAAAAATAAATAATCTTCTGTATAAAGAAATATTATGTATATTTAATTGTTCATTATATTTTTTTAATTATTTTATAATTAGGTAATAACAAAATGCAGGAATTCAAATTAATATTATTGCCTTTTTAAAAAAAAAACATAAGCTCCTTTCGAGTTTCTCGGCCAAGATTTTTTCTGCACTATGGAATCATTGATCCATAACCAGCTCGATTTTTGTTTCAACATGCTGATGTAATGACCTTGTTCGAGTGTTCCTGTATGGAATATAGCACTAATCCTATATGCAATTTTGCAGAAGTGACAGCTTTGATATCGCATCGCTTAATTTTAATAAACTTTTTATTTTTCAGTTCGAATAATTTCAGTTATATTATGAGAACAGGTGCTACCGAAATCATTTCCGATTTACGAATGTTTTGAGTGTACGAACAATTTTTACATTGACCACTCAGGGTTTCTCGTTTTCCAAATTCATGATACAATGAAATGTACCTAAAAATAGAATTTTATTTATTGAAAACTTACAAATTATTGTTGTACCGGGATACTAATGTTTCTCCTCTTTCATTTGATACTCATGTCGAGGGGTTGTGAAGAAATCGTAGTCCACCCTCTTGAGACGGTCGCCATGGATATAAAGATATAGCTTATTGTATTCTACTTATCATACAATTTCATTTGATACCCATGTCGTGAGGGTTGTGAAGAAAATGCTAATGCGTCCTCTTGAGGTGGCCTCGGTGGATCTAACTATTTATTGAGTATACTATATTGCTTATTGTATTCAACTTATCATACCCTTTCATTTGATACCCATGTCGAGGGGGTTGTGAAGAAATCGTAGTCCGCCCTCTTGAGATGACAGCCATGGATCTAACCAGATATTGAGTATATTATATCGCTTATTGTATTCCACTTATGATACCCTTTCAATTGATACCTATGTTGAGGTGGTGGTGAAGAAATGGTAGTCCACCCTCTTGAGACGGCCGCCATGGATATAAAGACATAGCTTATTGTACTCTACTTATCATACCCTTTCATTTGATACCCATGTCGAGGGGGTTTGTGAAGAAAATGGTAATGCGTCCTCTTGAGGTGGCCTCGGTGGATCTAACTATTTATTGAGTATACTATATTGCTTATTGTATTCTACTTATCATACCCTTTCATTTGATACCCATGTCGAGGGGGTTGTGAAGAAAATGCTAATCCGCCCTCTTGAGATGACAGCCATGGATCTAACCAGATATTGAGTATATTATATCGCTTATTGTATTCTACTTATGATACCCTTTCAATTGATACCTATGTCGAGGTGGTGATGAAGAAATGGTAGTCCACCCTCTTGAGACGGCCGCCATGGATATAAAGACATAGCTTATTGTATTCTGCTTATCATACCCTTTCATTTGATACCCATGTCGAGGGGGTTGTGAAGAAAATGGTAATGCGTCCTCTTGAGGTGGACTCGGTGGATCAAACTATTTATTGAGTATACTGCATTGCTTATTGTACTCTACTTATCATACCCTTTCATTTGATACCCATGTCGAGGGGGTTGTGAAGAAAATGGTAATCCGCCCTTTAGAGACGCGTACATGTACACTTTTTGTTAATCATCGAAAAGATTGGGAATGCTATTTGACATCAACAGTGCTGGATTTGACTAACTTGTAACGAATATGTCATATTTTTAAAAATAAATTACGATTACGAACTCGGCATTCGGTATTTCAAAATTTTACTGTACATTTGTACTGTGAACTACATACATGTTTTTTATACATAGTACCTAACGAAATCTGATACCATAGTTGCGACTAACCACTTTAAATGAATACATTTTGTTAATCATCTAATGCCATCTGGCGAGTAAACACTTTTCGACTAACTAGTAGCACCATCTCATTTATTGAGCAATTGAAATAACTTAGAGCGCCATCTGACAGAATAATTTTGAGTACCCACTTTTTTAGACTGAAGGAGAAGAAAAAAGTTCGATTTGAAATGTAAAAAATGTAAAAATAAAGAAAACGAAGAATGATAGGAAAAAAAACTCATGGAATAATAAATTATTTATATTTTGGTTATCGGTTACAAATGAAAAATTTCTTATATTGCTTATAAAAAGGTCATAAATCGCATAATTTTATAAAAAAAACACCTTGTTTTCTATGTTTAAGCCCGGTATGCTAGGCTCAAGGAATTTGCTCAAGAAAACTTCTGCATTTATTCCCTTAAGAAAAATTGACAGTCAGTAAAAAATTTTGGCATTTGTCTAATTGTCATTGCTGACAGTACAGTTGTTTTGTAAAGGGTTCAACGATTACTTAAAACGCAAGGCTTCCTTCAACTTCTACTTTCAATTTAAAAAAAAACCATGAAACGTCAAAATTACTTAAAGAAATAAGTGCCTCGACACTTATTTCTGGAAGAAAAACTAAAATTTTATCAATAGCGACATCTGCGCGTCATTAAAAAAACACGATTTTTCTGGTGTGATTTCTTGAACCTAGCATACCGGGTGAAGAAATCGCAGCAGAAAATATTTCTGAGCCATTTCTTGACAATTTTTTTTACATAGGTTTAAGATAGGTCAAGTAATTACTTGAGCCTAGCATACCGGGCCTTAGGCGTAAATAAGGCATTAGCTGTTTGCGCTTACGAACTCGGCAAACTACCGCTTGCCTTGATATCTAGTGGTTTTGCGGGCATCTCTGGTTTGGGAATTTAATTTTTTGTGGGTGTCTGTCATACTTAAGGGTCTGGCATTCTTTTTGTGGTAATTATTTATTAATCTATCCTGTTCGTCATTTTCCCTGACGTCTATTAGAATTATTTTACATCTAATTAGCCTAAAAATCTTATTACTTGAAAAATATCTTGCATATATGGATTGGACTATTCTAAAGGTCTCGTCATCGGTAGCTATTGCTGTTAGCCTCCGAGGTACTAAATGTTTTTTTGTAATCTCTTCCGTATACTCCGGTTTGATTATTATCCTGCGGTGTTTATTTCTAAATGGTACTTCTAAGGAAATCTTTGGACTTTTATCTGATTTGTCCAATATAAGTTGTATATTAAATTCATTAATCGGCTTTTCCGAAATGGGGATTCTCGTTCCCTGAATGTGACGGTTGTACCTCCAGTACTTTGAACTGAGGTTGTGTCCTCGTCAACATTAATATCAATGCATTTATTTATTGGTTCAATTTTTATTCTGGGCATCCGTGTTAGTATTAAATGCCCCTCGTTTGTAGACTATCTCATAGTCATACTCCTCTAACTTCATTCTTCATCTAACTAATTCGGAGTTCGGCTCTTTTAGACTCATGAGCCAAGTCAAGGGCTTGTGATTCGTTATAATTTTGAATTTTCGTCCAAACAAGAAAGGGCGGAAATAAGGACAGCTCCTTCTCTATTGTGGAGTAATTTATCTCCGAATCGGTGAGGGTTCTGCCGACATAACACACAGGTTTGTCGCTACCAATAGAGATTGCGAAAGAACAGTACCTATTGCGAAGTTGCTGGCATCTGTGGTGAGATCAAAAGGTTTGGCGAAATCCGGGTATTAGAGTAATGGGTCATTCATTAGGATTTCCTCACACATGTTGAAGTTTTGAATATATTTTTCGTTCAGTTGAACAGTTCTGCTCTTTTTGAGACACTCCGTTAGAGATTTTACTAATTTACCGAAGTCTTTTACGAACTTCCTGTAATAACGTAGAACCCCGAAGAATGATTTTATTTGTTTTTGGGTGCGGGGAATCGGAAATTGTTTAATGGCTCGTATTTTATCGCGGTTAGATCTAATACCTTCAGTGGAGGCTATGTGTCCGAGGAAAGCGACTTCCTTATGGAGGAATTCTCATTTATCAGGTTGTATTTCGAGATTAGCTTCGTGAATCTTCTCAAATACTTTCCTTAGATTTTGGATATGTTCCTGTAGTGAAGTGGAGAATATAATTATATCGTCCCAGTACACTAGGCAAATCTTGCCTTGAAGATCTTTGAGCACGTTGTCCATAACCCTTTGAAAGGTGGACGGTGCGTACTTAAGCCCAAATGGCATCCGAACATATTCATAGTCCCCCTTCTACCGTGTAGGCTGTTTTGGGCATATCTCTCGGATTCATCTCTGTTTGATGAAACCCGCTGGCCAGATCCAGCGTGAAGAAATACATGCACTTACCGAGTTTATCGAGAATCTCGTTTATATTGGGGATTGGGACCCGATCTGTAATGGTTTTTTCGTTTAACCTTCAATAGTAAACTACAAGGCGCCATTTCTGCCTCCCGCTGGCGTCTTACTTTTAGGACACTACCCAGATAGGCGAGCTCCACGGAGAATAGCTAGGGCGTGCTCCAGCATACCATCTATTTGTTTCCTTACTTCTTCCTTGTGTATGTAAGGATATCTGTAGGATTTGGTATAAATGGGCTATCGTCAGTACTGGCGATAGCATGTTTAACCTGATTAGTGAAACTTAAAGGTTCGTCTTCATTGTAGAAAATGTAGATTTTTAACAGTGCCTTTTTCTCTATGCCAATCTATGGCTGTATATAAACCCTCAGAGAGAAATAGTTGTAGGCCTAATTCTATTCTTCTAAGGATTATTTCTCCGTTCCTAACACCAACCTTACTATTGCTTTCGTATGGGATTGAATGGTATGTTTTCCCGAGCTGAAGCTCGGTTTGAATTTAAGGGGAATTTTTGAACTCCTAGTTATAAGTGTGTTTTCTACCAAATCGATTTTTCCACCCAATTGCTTGAGGACGTCAAGGCCAAGCAGCCCGTCAAAATAACCGTGGAATTTAAAAATAAATTAAATCATTTTACGGCCGCCATCTCAATTAGTGCCATCCTAATAATGGGTTTTATAGGGTATACAATCTACAAATGCACACCGTTGCTAGCGGCCGTGGTCCGCTCTACACGTGTCAGAAGACCCGGAAATGCATGACCTCCGGTAGAGACTACCGACTCCGAGGATCAAACGGCCCCCTGAGGAGGACCCGCACAACCCGAGCTCACACACTGCTGTAACGGTAGAGCCCACAGTACCTAAGCCGCTAAGTCGTTCCCACACCTTACCCAGGGCCTCCAGCCTCCAGTTTGTACAACCGGAGCTGGGGCCCCCGGTAACTATAGGGTAAAAAGAACGACACATACCACATACCTATCTCACACTCTCGTCCGACTCCCGTTGCCATAACCATATATTCACCTCAAAGAGCCATATATTCACCAAAAGAGCGTGTGGAAAATTAATTTACTGTATCAATTATATGCACTAGTACTTAACTAGTGCAGAATGTGTGCTCAAGAGTACACTACTTGGGCTTGGCGATAGCGAGAGAAAGGCTGGATTAGTAAACGCAAAGACGCAGACGGTTTATAATAGACTGAAATATGTATTTAAATTAAGCTCCTTGACTTAAATACTGAAAACTTAATACAATGTTGATTTCATTCGAGGGACAACATAGGCGCATAGTTCGGTGGGAACATTTCTCGCTGATGTGCGCAGAAATGTTTGGATAAGTTCTGAAATTTATTTACTGATAACGAACTAAAAGAGTTCATAAAAAAATAGCCAAGCATGCACTTATGTTGCCCTTTACAATGTATGTTGATAAAGAACATTTCTTGCTGATGGTGCAGAAATGTTTGGGTAAAATTCTGAAGGAATTTTAATGTCAAAAACAATCGTCTCAGATTACGTCTGGACATTGTATGATATTTGATAATTTATTTTTCATGGGAAAGAATTTATTGTTTTAAATTTTAGTGGATTCTTAATTTAGGTATTTTAAGTATTTGAAGTATGTCTGGTTCAATTTGATTGTTGAAAACTGTTGGAAGTGGATGCTATCAATTGCTGTTGCGTTGTGAAAGATCTGTGAAGCTCTTGGTGCTGATGAATCTACCTTGTAGTGTAGTAGAGATAGTGTTGTGCCCGTGAATAGTGATGGTATCATCACGAAGTGAACATTCGGGGCTGATCTCCAGAATTCCTGTGCCCTCTAACACGTCTTGGGTTACTGAGTCCTTGCAAACAATGTTTACAGTGTTTTGACCTGCCCAGGTGGAGATCCACTTGTTGGGTGTTGCTAGCTGTATCCAATGGTAGTTATGCGTAGGGATTAGTTGACAATCTCTGGGTTAGGATCGCGTGAATAAACTGATTTCACACGAACTTCGATTTGACTTTCGATGAAGATTGATTATTATAACCTCTGATGTTGGGTTTATCCTGATGAAACTGTTGTTTTGTTGAAATGGAATTGGCACAATGTGAATTATTTCGAATTTTTCGGACGTGAATAGAGGCAAGGTCAATTTGAAAATCATGAAGTTAAGTTCTGCACGTCCTTCAACGTTCAGACTAGTCGCACAGATACTGTTGTGAATGCTTGCCCTAGCCGTTGCTGTTGATTCTCCTGTGCTACCTTATTTACTTGTGATAGTAGTTCGCGTAGACGTTGATTAAATTTCTCGAGAAACCTTGAGTTGTTCTCCTCTGATTTTTTGAGGATGTTAGCTGTGGAGTCAATGATGGAGGTTTGATTCCTTATGAGATCCAACAGATGTCGATCGTTGTGTTGTAGGTCGTTGATAATGACATTTGCTTGGTATACTCTGAATCAAGTGCGCCAAATAGTGAGCTTGCTAGGTTGCCTACGATATCTAGTGGAGCTCGTCTTGATCTCACGTGCCCCCTTGCCTTGTTTTGGAGTAGGAGTTCGTTGCCACTCTCCAGTTGACGCTGAGATTCCAGGATTTGCTGGACAATTGGTTCACACGTTGGTTTCTCGTTAATCATGTTGCATAGTTGGTTGAGCTTGCTGATCCCATCCTTGATTGTTTCGTGCTCCTGTCGGATGGTGCTCATATTGTAGTGGATGACGAGAGACCATTCATTCGATATGAGGTGCACATTACCTAGACTCTCGTAGTAAATGCCTGGCTGTTTGCTTAACTTGGTTATCTTAAATTGGCTAAATGATGGCAGAATTAGCCCAATGACAACCAAGAATGTTAGCATTGGACTGTGACGTCTTCTTTTCACAGTTGATGGTTGTGATGTGGAAGCCTTAGAGGTCGATGGGACTGGACTGGGGCTTCTTACCATTGGTGCTTCTGATTGTGAAGTCCTTGATGTTGATGGAGCTGAGTCAGCTCTTCTCTTGGCTGAAGCAACTACAGCTTTCTCATTGCTGTGTATGTTATGCTGGTCTGCCGGATTTGAGTCATTGTCTTCTGTCACGACGGGTAATGGTGCTAGTTTGTGTATAGGCCTGCGAAAAGCAGTTCTTACGTCAGCTACTCTAACCAGACCGTCTTGGCCCTTGATGATGTTAGTTATTCTTCCGAGTTGCCAATGAGTAATGGGCAAGTTATCTTCCATGATAAGGACCATCATGCCTGGGCGTGCATTTGAGGCTTGCTGCTTCCACTTGTACCTATGTTGGACCTCACTAAGATATTCTATGGACCATCTTTGCCAAAACTGCCTTTTTAACTGAAATACTTGCTTCCACCGTTGAGCTAGGGCAGTGGTCGGCAAAGTGCGGCTCCAGAGCCGCATGTGGCTCTTTGGCTACTTAAGTGCGGCTCTGGCGCAAACATCCATGAAAGGCACAATATTATTTTCATTTTAAAAAAACTTGGTAAGAAAAATTTTTTTAAATATGAGGGAAGCATTTCTCAGCAGGTTTCAGGAATTTAAAAACAGCAGAGCAACTTTTGCATTTGTCAAAAACCTCTTAATGCTACGATAACCGAGTTGAATTTTTCTGCTTTTGAAATTGACATTGGTAGCTTTGAAATACAATTGCTGGATTTAAAAAACAAGTTGATATGGCGCTCTAAATTCGAACGTCGTTGTGTTGAATTGGAAATATTGGAGAAGAATAAATGTGATCTTAGTTCACAACACAAGTGGTCTGCTTTGAATGACCTGAAGTAGGAAGACATGATCATTTTCAACGCTTGGAATAGTATTGCTGACTCTTACGATCAGCTGGAAAAGCTCGCGTTTGCTGTTTTTCCCCTTTTCGGTTCTACATATAGGTACATAAGTACATACATATATGCGAAAATTTTTTTTCAAGCATGAACATTATCAAGAGTTAACTGAGAAGACTTATTGATGAAAACTTGGAATCATGCCTAAAATCCAACAACATACAAACCTGACTTACTCAAACTTTCCAAGGAGATGCAAGCACATTGTTCGCATTAATAAATATTTATTAAGTATGAAATTTAGTTTTATTTAGTGTACTACTTAGTTAGTGTAATGCGAGTTTAATAAACAAGCAGATTTGGCTCCCAATTTTTTTAAAAATTGTTCTAATGTTCATATTTGGCTCTTTCGTTAATAAGTTTGCCGACCACTGAGCTAGGGTGTTGCCAGAGGTCCTTGCTGTTGGATCAACGGCTGTTATGAGTGGGTCGCCAATGAGGAAGTGTCCTGGTGTGAGTGCCGTTAAATCATTTGGATCTGCTGATAGTGGTGTTAACGGTCTTGAGTTCAGGATGGCTTCTATTTCTACCATAAGTGTTTCGAGCTCCTCGTAAGTCAGGGAAGCTGATCCAAGATTCCGTTGTAGATAATGCTTCGCAGATTTAACGGCTGCTTCCCAGAGTCCACCGAAGTGTGGCGCTCTCGGAGGAATAAAGTGGAAGGTGATGCCCTTTGTTGTACAATAATTGCTGATTTTGTCCATTGCTACCTCTGAGTGGAGGCCTTCCTTAAGCTCCTGCAGCTGGTTTTTGGCTCCTATGAAGCTGGTGGCATTGTCTGAGTAGATGTTTGTGCAATGTCCTCTTCTGCCAACGAAGCGTTTTAAGCAAGCAATGAATGCTGCTGTGCTTAAATCGCTTGCTACTTCGAAGTGCACTGCTTTAGTTGCAAAGCAACAGAACACTGTAACATATGCCATGCTTCCCTCTTAATTTAAAATGGATCCCGATTGGTCCTAGGAAATCGACTCCGCTATTCGCAAAGGGTCGTGATGGTTGTACCCTTGATGCAGGGAGATTGCCCATGGGTTGATTCATGATCTTGGGTTTTGCCTTAGCACAGTGAATGCACTTTCCAACTATTGATCTTGCCACTGTTTTCCCTTTTATGGGCCAATATTTTTCACGTGTTATTGCCAATAGTGATTAAGGACCGCAATGTAGGTTACTGATGTGTATGTGCCTCATTATCATTCTTGTTAGATCATGAGCGTATGGCAGGACTAATGGATGTCTCGTGTTGTATGATATGTTTGCCGCTTTTAACCTACCTCCTACTCGAATTAGACCTTGGTCGTCTATGAAGGGTGCTAAAGCCAACAATGAGCTCCTACTGTGGACTTGGCCGTCTTTATTTAGCTGTAATATTTCATCTCTGAATATGTTGTGTTGGACCACCTTGATGATGGCCTTCATTGAATTGTTCAATTCTTCGGCTGATAATTGCCTGCTAATAGTCTTTTCCCCTTTAGATCTACAGTTGTGTATGAATCTTAGTATGTAGGCCGCCACTCTTTGCCATCTGGAAATGCTGTTATTATGTGATATAGTCTCTATGATATTACACTCTTCAACGGATGCAGTTAATGCTACTGCTGATTGCCGTTTTTCTGCGTCAGTGTCGAGTTTGGTGAATTTGGGAGGCCAGTTATCTTCTGGGCTGTGTAGGAACATGGGCCCATAGAACCACATATCCTGTGTTGGTAATGATTCTGGATGAACTCCCCGCGATACCATATCTGCAGGATTGTGTTGAGATCAAACGTGTCGCCATTGTTCCTTTGGAGAGATTTCCTGAATTATTGTTGTGATTCGATTTGCAATGAATTTATGGTATAATGCTGGAACTGCATTAATCCAGGCTAGTGTGATCTCAGAATCTGTCCAGTAGTAGCACTGCATGTCATCAAGGTGCAAGTCTGATTTGACTCGACTGACCAGCTCAGCAGATAACTTCGCGGCGCACAATTCTAGTCGAGGAAGCGTGCATAGTTTCACAGGAACCACTCTTGATTTTGAGCATAGCAGTCTGACAATGATCACCTTGTCTTGGTTGATTGATCGTAGATAAATTGCTGCTCCGTATGCCTTTTCGGAGGCGTCAGCGAATGCATGTATTTGCACTTGTTTTGGTACTGCTCCTGCGAACATGTGGCGTTGAACTCGGAGCTCTGATAGTGTAGCAATTTGAGCTCTGAAATTAAGCCAGTATGAATGAAGTTCCATGGGAAGTGCTGCATCCCAATCCAATTTAAGGCGCCATAAACGTTGCATGAATATTTTTGCTGACACTACTACAGGACTAACGAGGCCTGGAGGATCGAAAAGATGGGCTATATCTGATAGCACTGTTCTTTTTGTTATGCGGGCGGAATGACTTGGGGAAGACTTAATGCAAAATTCATCTGACTTAGGGTTCCATAATAGCCCCAAAGTTTTTATTGACTCCTGGGAATCCGTTATCTCTAAATTTACAGCGTTGTCTTGGGCAGCAATTGATTGGAGCAAACCTTTATGATTGGCGCACCATTTACGAAGATTGAATCCTCCCTTGAGGAGGACAGCTTGCACTTGTTTCTGTGCTTCCAAAGCCTCTGTTAAGGTGTTTGCGCCTGTCATGACATCATCAACGTAGAAGTCTCTCTCTATGATCCTAAACAAAATTATCTAATTTCCATTTTTGATATACAAAAATCCACTGCAACAGAAAATGTAACATTCCTAGACGAAATCTGATACGCCCGTAGTTTGTGGAAAAACGTCCGTCGTGAGATTTGCAAGGTACGCAAATACCTTTGAAAAAATGTTTACAGTAAAATATCAACGGAATTTTATAACAAACAAATTTGTTGGTAATAACTTGTCATCGTAAATAAATAGTTGACTAGATATTTGCAAAAAACCATTTTTAATAAACTTTTGAGGTGTAATAAATCCATAAATATCAACTTTATAGAAAAAATTAAAGGCAACAAATGTGAGCTCAACATACGATATAATCAGTTTTGAAATGAAACGAGGAAAGAAAGGAAATTTTTGTTTGAATTTACATTTTCCGACATTTAAAGCGCTATAACTCGTGAAATATTAGCCCTATCTAAAAATAATAAAAGCAAAAATTATAGATAATCGTGTGTTATATAAGTCTTAGAAAGGACTTTTTTATGGCGGGCTACCCGTTAACGAAATATAGTGCAAAGAAAGTGATATATAAAGTTTGAAGCACTATAACTCCGAACATATTGACTTTACAAAAAAAAAAATTCTTAACAAAAAAGTTAAATCACTTATTTATCTACAAAAAAGATTATATACATTTTTGTCGTAAAATGCATAGTTTCGGAGATATAGAATTAAACGCGTTTCCCTTCATTGTAAGTGAAGCATAAGGGTGGGGATGACGCCATTTTGAATTTAAGCTCATAAAAATACGTAAAAACATTTGGTAAAAAAAATCTAGTGCGGTATTTTTCGCATTACGAAGGCCTTTTTTTCGACCTATTTACTGGACTATTGGGGTAAAAATCTTTTCAAACTGATTTGCAGCTGAGCCGTCATTCCATTTGTATTCAGACTTCGCCGAACTAGTTGTCCGATCACAAGTTGATGAGACAAAGTTTTGAGGAAGATTCTTCTTTTTAGTTGTTCCAGGCCATTTCCTAACGAAATCACTTGGGAATTAATGCCTGCCACGTTCAGACAGGCAAAAAAATTTTCATTGGCCAGCGTCTTGTATTCCGGCTCACACTGAAAGTAGCGCACATTTGATCCGCTGTATCCACTCCGCCTTTGGTGCAATTGTAAAATGTAATCAACTCTGGCTTTTGCTGCTCTTTAGTAGAATTCGCGGAGTGATAAAACGAGAATCACATTTTTCTCCTTCCTTGGGAAGTATGAAACCAAATTATTTCCATTGTTGGTCTGATACTGGAAGCCAAGTAAGACCAAGTGTTTTCACAAGGTTTTCGTGTTCTCCGGCGATTACGGTCTCCGTCTCACAGTCTTCCTTCGGGATTCCAATCAACAATTTTGGGGAATTTTTTGTAGCCTGCCTAGGTATTGGGCTACACTAGGACAAGGGAGTGCTTGTGGTTTCGAAGGTCACCTGCCCTTTATCTTTTAATATATTATTTCCCCGCTGGAGATTTATTCCAACAACTTCAAACACGAAGAGATCTCTCCTTCAGATTTCTTGTATGCTAAAAAGTTGGACACGGCACAGTATACGTTCAACACCATAAATCCTTTACATATATGGAAAATGGATAATAAACACTTGATAGATGTTTTCTCAAAGTTTAATTTAGAAAAACTAACATCGGCCTTTTGCCTTTACATCTTTTACAAAGAAGGTTGAATACAGCTCAATACCTTGAACCTTTTAATTCTATGGAAAATTAATACAATAATAAACACTTGATAGATGTTTTAGTTTAGAAAAGCAACTAATATTGGCCTTTTGCCTTTATATTGGCCTTTTGCCTTTATTATTACTTATTGTGGTAGACGCACAAACACAAAATTTAGGCCCCTATTCCTATAGTCACCTCACTTTTTTTCTCACCTCACATTTTTTGTCACGTCACTTTTGAAGTGGTATTCTCATAGTCGAGTGACAAGGAAAAAGTTTGTATGTTAAAATGTGACAAAATTAAGGGTGGCATTCTCGAAGTCATTTTTTGTAGCAAATGTCACTGAAAGATGTCATTTTTTATCACTTGGAATTTGTAGGTGACACTGCGATTGTTTTAAAATGGATAGTGACAAAGGGTAAGAAATATGTTTTATTTTAATATTTTTGATGATTTAAGTGGGAACTACAATGTGGCGCTGCACAGTGGGACCAAATCCAAAAAAGCTGGCCAAAAGTCTAAAAAAAAGTTTACAGATTGCGGTTTTTTTTTGGGGGGGATAATTCAAGGACACTTCCAATAGTGAGCAATCAGTCACGGAAGGTTAGATTTTTTTCTACGGACTGAGAAATTGTAGTTGCTACTTTACTCTTTTTGCTTATTTTTAAACGTTAATATTGTGAAAAAAGGTTAACGTTTTCAAAACGCTATAAAAAATTAAGTAACCAAGCAATCGTGGTCGTGTAAAGTTGAATTTTCTTTGGAAGGTATGTAGAGTATAAAAAAAAATTGCACTATACCCATTAAGCAAGTATATAATACACAGTAAGCATCTATTACACGTGCTTTTTATGAATTAGGATTGTAAGAATGCTAAATATATTGGACAAAAAGTAATATTGCTCCACTCTGCTCCACTGGAAAACTTGCTGGGCGTTGTTGGTAAAGGTGTATTCCTTCACCTCCAAAAAAATCCGCTGCCCAAAATTGCCCCTCCGTGTTTTAAGGGGTCACATACGTCTAGCACTAGCCCATGGAAATGGTATTGCAAAAATGCGGTCAGTGTGAGCTTAAATCTGAGTTTTCGGGATTCTAACCCACTCCCCCCAATTTGGCCGCCAGCTTGGAAAAGGTGCGCAAATGGTTTTTCCATTATATATCTCCGTAACAGTACATCTTACAGAAAATTTGCAAGGGCACTTTTGTTTATAATTAACTTATCTACAATATATTAGCAAGATATTTTTGGGTAAATTTAATAATTAAGAAGTTATAAGCCTTAGAACACCAAAATTAGTCACAGTATTTTCTTTTAATGGCTATAGCTCTGAATGTTCGACATCAGAAGATAAAGATACGACTTTTACTTGTATTCTGTAATTGCACTCTTAAAAATTCTTATTTTGTTTTTCTAATAAACAATAACTTCCTAATAAAATAATTTGCTTATAAAAAAATTAATCAAAAGTATTAAACATTATATTAAAACAATTTTTTTGATTTTTTTAAGAGGTTATGTTAACCATATTGAGTCCGCCATTTTGGAAATCGAAATTTCGACACCGGATTCGTCATCAGCGACCCCGAAAACCCCCGAGTGTAAATTTGAGATCATTTAATGCACTTTTTGACTTTTGGCCAGCTTTTTTGGATTTGGTCCCACTGTGCGCTGGCGCGTTCTCTGTCGCGGGCAATGTATGTAGCTAAGGGCAAATATGTACAATGCCGTTCCTAATGAATGTGGAGTTTTCCCTGAATTTCTTCATTATAACTACAAAAAAAATTATTTTACAATTTTTCGTTTGAAATTAGTTGGAAAGATATGCACATATGTATTTTAATATAAAATTATGGCCCTAAATAGATTTCAGTCGTAAAATAATTGGAAATTATTATTTTTTACAGGGAAATCCAAATTTTTATTAAATACGTGATATAAATCAAATCCAGAAGATGTTTTTTCATATTATGCGCGAATTTATCAACGGCCATTTACAATCGTGAGAAATGCAATTATAAATGGCTTCGGGAATGCCACACTCTCATTTTTGTGACACTTGTCACTCAGGTGACTATAAGAATACGAACACTGGTTTGTCACATTTTCCAATGGGTGACGTGACTATGGGAATAGGGGCCTTAATCTGTCGACCGCAATTACAAGTATTCACAAAAATAACCGCACAATTATAATTTTTTATTGACCGTACTTCTTGATTAAAATATACTTCTCCGACTGCGCCATTAGGATGCCTCACCCTTGTTTTTAAAGGGTTGAGCCATTGTTGCTCCAACGCAACAGAAAAAAATCGCCATCACCAAAAGGTGGGGAGAAAAACTCAAATTCGCATGTGCATGCTTGCAGTTTGTTGCACATGCGCTTAAGACGCGGGAGTTTGGCGTCTTTTGGGGGGGTGTATGTGAGGTAAAAACTGCGCGAAATACTTGCAGCCTTTTTGCCGAATTGGCATTTTGGATTATGACCAGAGATTCTGTTTAATTAGCATTTTGGGCTAGTGGAATTATGTGGTATTGAGCGTTGGCGGAAAATGCATCTCGAGTTGCAAGCAATCGCATTCGGCTTGATCAACCAGGAATTTCAACGTTCCTTGGGGCTGCAACGTTTTTGGCAGAGATTATGAGCATTAACGGAAAATACATCTCAAGTTGCAAGTAATTGTAGCATTTTGTTATGTCTACTGCTAACTTTTAGGGCGATTGAATGGTGGATATTATTGCCACAATAAGGTATGGAAATGCAAATATAACCCAAGCTACTTATGTCGGGTTTTTTGATGGGAATAATTTGAAGGTTAATATTGGAGAGTAATGAGAAGGTCAACGGCTCATTACAAATTTGCCACCATTTTTTCAGTGGGAATTTTCCTTGCTTCAGCACGCTGATTACTTCATCTCGCATCTTTATAGCTTCCTGAAGATCATTACTCCCAGTAAGAATGTCGCTGACATAAATGTCTTGGTTGATGACCTGTGCACCAAGTTGAAAGCTATGTTCTATTTCTGCTAAATCTTGAAGACACCTTAGTGCCAAATAGGGTGCAGATTTAATCCCATATGTCACTGTATGAAGCTGGTATGTTTTGAGTGGCTCCTCAGCAGATGCTCTCCTAAGAATCATCTGCAACCGTCTATCATCATTATCGACGATGATTTGGCGATATATTTTGGTTATATCCCTGGAAATATTGATGGACCCTAAATCGTAGCAGGATGCATAGGAGGTCGTTTTGAAATGCTGGGTCTGCATGAAGGATATCGTTCAACCTCACATTTGTTGATGTTTTCGATGATCCATCGAATACCACACGAAGTTTTGTGGAGCTGCAGTAATGCGGGAGGAAATAGTGAGGTTTGTCTGGAGACAATGTTGTAACTTCATGTGGTTAAGTGTGGTTAAGTGATATGTATTCTCGCATAAAGTTGATATATTGGTGCTTGATGTCAAGATTTTTCGCCAGTCTTCATTCTAAACTTAGGAATCGCCGTGTGGCTATTTTCTTTGAATCTCCTAGGTTAACTGGATCATGCGCAAAGCGTAGTTCAACAATGTAGCACCCAGATTACGTTATTTGTCCAATGGCTAAGAGCTCTGGAAATAGTTCAGCACCAATAAATAAGTCTACTTCTTGAGGTTGATCGAACTTAGCATCCGACAATCGTATGTTCCTTGGTATGTTCCAGTCTTGAGTATTTGTTAATTGGCTGGGTTGAATGGAAAATAATTCCAAAATTAAATTTGAAGATTATAAATTTTATGTAATATAAATTATATTAAATTGAATATAAATTATATACAAAATATTTTCCCACCGAATTTTTGTTTTAAATAAATCACATCTTTTGTTTAAAAAAACTTTTGCGGGATCCCGGGATTAGATCGTGTCAATCCCGGGTTTTCGGGACCGCAAAAACAGCCGGGATCCCGGGATCCCGGGATTGCGTTCCCTAGTACTTACAATTGGAATGTGGTCGCCCAAATTTTCGACACCACTATGGATTGTAGCAGCATTGCTTTCGTTATCGGAGGGGTTACCATTGTTATTTTCTAAGGTATTAATTTCATTATTATTTATGTTGATCCTACTTAGAAAATCAGCTACTCTATTTTCTTTCCCCTTAACATAATTTATTTCAAAATCAAACTCATTCAACTTTATCTTACATCTTTGAAGCTTTGAGTTTGGTTCCTTTAAGGAATTAAGCCAAACTAAAGGTTGATGGTCAGTTTTTACTGTAAACTTGACTCCGTACAAATATGGGCGAAAATATTTGGTGGACCATACAATTGCTAGGAGCTCCTTTTCGATGGTACTATATTTAATCTCATGCTCGTTAAGAGTACGACTCGCGAAAGATACAGGGTGGCCATTTTGTGATAAAACGGCTCCAATAGCATATTGGCTCGCGTCTGTTGTTAACGTAAATTTTTGATTGAAATTAGGGTACTTTAACACCGAATCCTTGGTCAGTATTTCCTTTAGTTTTTCGAAGGCCGCGATATAATTTTTATCGTTTATATTGATTTTTCTATCTTTCTTTAAGCATTGAGTTATTGGTTGAGCTATTTTTTTTTTTTTTTTATGTGATAGTCTAAGCTCAGGTGTCACCCTCCATTAATAATAACAAAGTAGATTGTTTAATAGACACTGGGGCAACAATTTCAGTAATGGATAGCAAATTGTTTCCTAATATAAATCCTATACAATTGCAAAAACCAATCAAAATATCAACTCTATTAGACAACGGTGAAATAACACACGAAAAAATTACAAAAGTACCAAAAGTATTTAACCATGAAGCTACGATGACATGGAAATTATTAGACCTAAGCAAAAAAAAATTTAACGCGATATTAGGGAAAAATATATTGACCAAAGTACGTGCAAAAATTGATCTAGGTGAAAACTACTTAGAAATTAGGAATAAAAGGACGAAATTTAAGGACTCTTGCGCTTATGACGGGATTCACGAACTATATTATGTGGATCTTAGTAAAGAAAATATTTTTAATCTTATAAACGTCGAACACCTAAATAAAGAAGAATACAATGTCCTAAAGAAACTTTTGATAGAATATAAGGATTTATTTTTTCAAGAAGGGCAGCAACTAAGCAGTATAACTGCGATCAAACATCAAATTATAACAAAACACAGCCAGCCTGTTTACTTCAAAATATATCCTAAAGTCCACGAACAAGAAGTGGAAAAACAAATTTCGGAGATGTTACTAAAACCAAGTAATTCTCGTAGTCCTTGATGAACTTGCGATAATATCCGGTGACACCCAAAAAACTCTTTATTGCTTTCCGATTCGTGGGAATTTTTAATGATTTAATTATCTGAATTTTACTAGGGCTCGGTTTGATGCCTTCACTAGTAAGAAGATGGCCTAAATATTCTGATTCCTTAGAGAAAAATACGCACTTATCGATTTGTATTTTTAAATTGGATTCACGCAACTTCTGAAAAATTCTTTTAACAGCTTACACATGCTCTTGAAGAGAAGTGCTAAAGATAAGTATATCATCGAGATATACTACACAATTGATATTTATAAATTCCCTTAATACGTAATTAATCATTCTTTGGAATGTCGCAGGAGCATTCTTTAGCCCAAATGGCATCCTGACATATTCATAATGACCCTGTGGAGTCGAAAATGCAGTTTTTGCTTGATCTTTTGCATCAACTAGGATTTGATGAAAGCCCTTAGCCAGATCGATTGTAGTGAAATATTGGGCCTTACCTAACTTGTCAAAAAGTGACTCGATATTAGGTATAGGGAACTTATCATCAATAGTTATATCGTTAAGCTTTCTATAATCCACAACAATTCTCCATTTCTGTTGGCCAGATTGATCCAATTTTTTGGGAACAACCCAGATTGGAGAATTGTAAGGAGAATTACTTGGTTTTAGTAACATCTCCGAAATTTGTTTTTCCACTTCTTGTTCGTGGACTTTAGGATATATTTTGAAGTAAACAGGCTGGCTGTGTTTTGTTATAATTTGATGTTTGATCGCAGTTATACTGCTTAGTTGCTGCCCTTCTTGAAAAAATAAATCCTTATATTCTATCAAAAGTTTCTTTAGGACATTGTATTCTTCTTTATTTAGGTGTTCGACGTTTATAAGATTAAAAATATTTTCTTTACTAAGATCCACATAATATAGTTCGTGAATCCCGTCATAAGCGCAAGAGTCCTTAAATTTCGTCCTTTTATTCCTAATTTCTAAGTAGTTTTCACCTAGATCAATTTTTGCACGTACTTTGGTCAATATATTTTTCCCTAATATCGCGTTAAATTTTTTTTTGCTTAGGTCTAATAATTTCCATGTCATCGTAGCTTCATGGTTAAATACTTTTGGTACTTTTGTAATTTTTTCGTGTGTTATTTCACCGTTGTCTAATAGAGTTGATATTTTGATTGGTTTTTGCAATTGTATAGGATTTATATTAGGAAACAATTTGCTATCCATTACTGAAATTGTTGCCCCAGTGTCTATTAAACAATCTACTTTGTTATTATTAATGGAGAGTTCTACTACGGGTAATGTGGTATTTGAGGCGGTGGTTGAAAATTTTCTTCTACATTATTAACATATACATCCATTGATTCATAATTTCGGTTATTATTATAATTAGATAATCTTGAATTTTGGGAACGGTTTCGATTAAAATTTTCACTATTATTATAGTTATTGCGTGAAGTGAAATTATTGCGTCTATTATGGGTTTGAAACGATCTATTATAAGAGTCATTGAAATTTCGATACCTATTAGGATTGGACTCGTTATTTCTATAGTCATTGTGATATGATCTTTGGTTAAAATTATTGCTTCTAATATTGTTAAAATTTTGTGCGTTACTATAATTATTATTTGTCCGTGTATTGTTATTATTACGTCTTTGTATATGTGTGGGAGGATTACCAATTCCAGTTTCAATCAATTCAAAGTAAGCTTCCTCTAGGCTATTGACATTCTTAATTCTCAAATACATGCTGTCGGATCGAGGAAGAAAGAAATTTCTCTAATATATGTAATTTTTTCGTTATTGCTTGTTTTAAATTCTTCAGGGGAGCTATCGTCTAATCTATACTTTATGTTTAACTTATCTAAAATTTTTGAAAGACTAAAATAATATTGACTTACATTAATGAATCTAACTGAATCTGCTTCTTCTTTTAATTTTAAATATGATTGTTGCACTCCGAAAGACTTCTTTAGTTGATTATTAATTTGATCCCAAGTAGCACTTTCTAGTCTTCTTATAGATGACGCTGCTGGTCCTTGAATTTTGCTCAGGAAAATGTTGAGTAAATATCCTTTCAGTCCTACATCTGGAGTCATTCCTACAATGGCTTCGACTTCCTTGATGAAATTAGATAGCTCAAAGGTGTCGTCTCCTCGAAATACTGGCACCGCTCTAGCCTCCACAATTAAATATTTAGGAGCGATTGTACTGTTGCTGGTCATGTTTATGTTGAGAGAACTCTGCATGGTACTAAGAGTTTCGTTATAATTTACTTCTGTATTTGAATAGAGTTCTGATGTTCGTGGATCCCGTTTTGGTTTAATGTAGGGTTTCATTCATTGAACGCCAATAAATTCTTGGTAGAAAACTAGTCGATAATTTAACTCACTTTTACTTTATTTTCTTAACTCCTTCACCTCTTTTTTATTTAAATTAACATCACCTTGATTTCACAAATTTTTATTTTCCTTAAAAAAAATTTTTTTGTAACAATTTTTCCACTATGGAATTTACACACAAAAATAATTTTTTTTTCTCTATATTTAAACAAGTAAAATTTTCCCGACTAGTTGGACTGGCTGGATATCGGCTTTTGTATGTTTCCATTTGTAGCGATTTTTCAATTCCTGCAAGTATTCCTGAGACCACCTTCTCCAAAACTCTTGATGGGTTGCTTTTACGAGGTTCCATCGAGCCAACATACTTAAATGAGGGGGTTTAGCATCAAGGTCTGGAACAGCAGTAGGTAAGTGGTTCACCAATCAGAAAGTGGCCAGGTGTAATAACCTCGTGATCATTTGGATCTGCTGACATCGGCGTAAGTGGTCTAGAATTAAGTATAGCTTCGATTTGTGCCAGGACTGTGGTTAATTCTTCCTGAGTTAGACTAGTGTTAGCTAATACTCTGCGGAGGTGGTA
The DNA here is from genome assembly GCA_949987705.1 of Thereva unica. Lineage (NCBI taxonomy): Eukaryota > Metazoa > Arthropoda > Insecta > Diptera > Therevidae > Thereva > Thereva unica. The sequence goes on from OX465282.1 coordinate 81,997,666, forward strand.
CTTCGCAGATTTTACAGCAGCTTCCCACAGACCTCCAAAGTGAGGGGATCTTGGTGCGATAGTATGCCTTGTTGCGCACAATGATCACTAATATGCTGTTGACTGTTCTTTGCCATTAAAGTAGCGTATATGTTATCTATCTTATTTTTCGCTCCAATGAAATTGGTCGCGTTGTCGCAAAATATTTTTGCTGGGCAGCCTCTTCTAGCAGCGAATCGTTTTAGTGCCCCAATGAATGCCTGGGTTGTCAAGTCCGTCACTAACTCAAAATGTACCGCTTTCGTGGAGAAACAAACAACTGTTGAAACGTTTGCCTTGGTGGGCTGCTTACCTCGTATTTTGTAGTGAACATATATATACTGGGCCAAGGAAATCGACTCCAACGTTGACAAAAGGTCTGGCTGGTTGAACTCGTTCGGGTGGCAGATTTCCCATAATTTGATCTATGTGGTGTGGTTTGGTCCTGAAACATCGAATGCACTGGTGGACTATTGTTTGTGCTAATTGTTTTCCTCTCAGGGGCCAGTACCTCTGCCGTGTTATTGCCAGCAATGCTTGCGGTCCTACATGTAAATGTTCATAATGCAGTTGGGTAAGCAACATCTTGATGTATTCATGGGATGATGGCAATATGATCTGACGCTTTGCATTGTATGGTATATTAGATGCTTCCAGTCGGCCTCCAACTCGAATTATACCTTTCTCATCTAAGAATGAAGTAAGTGAACTTACCCGGCTTTTAGAATTTATTTGTTTAGATGTTTTTAGTGCCGCCAACTCTTCGATGAATTCCGATTGTTGTGCCTGTTTGAGTATTATGGGAGATGCATACTTGAGCTCTTTAGGAAACAGTGGACCTCCATGTTTTTCCATTTGTCGATCCCTTTAGATTATTTATAATCCGAAGAACGAAAGCGGCAATTCTCTGCAGTGTTCGGAATGAGTTTTTATGGTTAACGTGGTAGAGGAAATTTGGTTGCGATTTCACGGATGATAATACTGTTCTTCTGGGTTTAAGTTCTGTTAACTCTTCTTGCTGAACTGTAGCAGGTTGACTTGGCCAGTTCAACGTTGGTTGTTTCAAGAATGAAAGTCCTTCGAACCATGAAGTTGCGTTTCGTAGCTGCTGAGGAAAGACACCTCGTGATAGAATGTCTGCTGGATTTGTTTGCGAGTTGATAAACCTCCACTCTTTAATGTCGGTTTCTTCCTGTATGAACGAAACTCGATTTGCAACAAATGTTTGCAGCGTAGACTGAGTCTGAAGCCATGCTAGAACAATCTGTGAATCCGTCCAGTAGAATTTTTCATCTATCTGAATTGTTAAACTTTCTTGTACGAACTTTACTAAGTCTACCATTAGTTTAGCGGCACAAAGCTCCAGGCGGGGATTTGTCATAGCCTTTAGAGGAGCTACCCGAGATTTCGAACACAAAAGTCGGGAATAGATCAAGCCTTGCTCGTTTGTTGTTCTTAAGTACACAACGGCTCCATAAGCTTGTTGAGACGTGTATGAGACAGAATGAAGCTCGATGTTTGTTGCAGATGGCAACACCACGTGTCGCGGTATTGTTAAATTGTTCAATATTTGGAGCTCTTTGCGGAAGTTCCTCCATTTAGTATACATCTCCATCGAAACTGGTCCGGATGCTTTACATATCGGGCATTCTCTGAGGGAGGTTGAGACGGCAAGCACTGTTTTATGTGTTACTGGCCTTCTCACTTCGTTTATGCCTGTTACGCTCTCCAATATGTGAAACCGGCTTTCCAAGAATGACAACAAACCGTTTAATGGTGGTAGTTCCCTATATGTGTCCAGAGTTTGCTCATACAAGCGATGCGTTTCCTTGTCCAGCTTTTGTATTAGTATGTGAATAAAAAGTGGGTCCCAGCCTGTAATGGGAACACCAAGGTTGCTAATGCCCATTAAGCATTTTTTAATTGTGTCGTGCAAACGTTTCACGGCTTCTGCTGACTCGGCTGTTATTACAGGCTGTCCCAGCAACTTCTTGAAATGACCAGATACCAACAGTCGCTGATTATTGTATCTATTTTGTAGCATGTCCCAGGCGGATATGTAATTAGCATGCTGAAGTTTGCTGGCTTCTCCAGTAAGATGAGCCTTCAAGTAAAACATTTTTTTCGGAATTACTGATAGGCTGCTTATGGATGAGCTCTGTGTAGAGATCATAGAACTCTTTCCATTTTAAATAACTCCCATCGAATGTTTGATCTTAGGTAGTTTAACCTGGGAGCACAATCTTTCTGTATTTGGCATCAATGGAACCTGGCAGTGGTCAAGATGCTCTTGCAATGCTATCAGAACCTTGTGACATTCTGTTAGTACGGCCGAGCATTCATCTTGGCTGTATCCATGAGTATTCTCTTCGGCCATAATTACCACATCTCTGTGAGCAATATTGGACCAAAGATCTTTTATGCTGGCTTGCTTTTGCTTATAAAATGCTGCAGACTGGTTTAATAATGCTGCTTCTGTGGACTCAAGCAAATGCTCAAGGGTACTTATTTCAGCCCGTTGCTGCTTGATGGTCCGTTGATGCGACTCTTCATAGGGATCTGGCTTATTTTGCGGGCGCTGATCGCCTGTTGAGTTTAATGCAGAAAGTAACGCTGCTCTAAATTCTTCGTAGATCGCTTCGACCTGTTGATAATACTTCTTGGAAAAGTATGCATTATCTGCTTCTTCGGCCTTCAACTGCTGCAGTTGGATATCACGAGCTTCGAAATGGCGCCATTCAAAGTCCAGGCGGTCCAATTTGACGTGAAGATAATCGGCTGTCCTGCCATCCTTCTTGTAGTTTACATAGAGCTTAGAGATCCGTTCTCCAGATTCTCCTTGCTCCTTCGCTAGCTTGTCCATTTCTGATTGCTTTGGCAATCACGTCGGGGTCACCAGAATGATCGATGGATCACGTGTTTTCGTAATCCTCTACTGCGGGAAATCTTCCGGCAGTGTATTAAAGTTGAGTGGGAAATTTTCCGGCAGTGGTTCTTACCACTTGATTTATAGTTACTAGGGGAAGTATTCCGCTAGTAAAGGAGAAGTATTCCGCTAATAAAGGCTTATTTGGAGTGTTATTTCAGACTGAATCTTTATTCCTAATTATGCTACTTATATAGTACAAATTTCTACATATTTTTAAGAAAAACAAAAAAAGTCTTATGGCTATGTGCAAATAAAATTGTAGGTGTCAAATTTCCGTCTGGGAATAATTTCTGGATGATAAAACTGCATGCGCATCAAATAAAATCTTGAATAGAAGAATTTATGAGATAAGAAATGCACAAGGGGATCATGCAATTGTGTACTTATGCGTGGTCTTTCCTCCTTAATCAGAAGCCCGGAAAAGCCTGACAAAGGACACAACATCAGACATAAAAAAATCCGGAATATGATACTCTTCCCCACCCTATTCGCTGAGGCCAATGTTAGGGGGGTGTGGTGCCGGCCACACGGAATTGCTAGCTCGCCAGATGGGGTCGTGGGGTGTGTGGCCGGGCCTGTACTTACTTGGTTCAACTTACCTGTATGCCGATGTGAATTCCTAGTCACTCTAGTCCATCATCACGGCAGCCCCTGAGGGATACCATCGTTCTCCGCGTCCATGTATGGTGAAAAGCTATAGAATCATCACCCTAAAAGAATGTGAAACATCTAATACTCCCGGAGGGAAAGTAGACCCGCTCAACCATCCCAAACAAAATCTCTACTATTTACTCCACCATTGTGTTTTTTCTTTTTATTAAAGTTACAATTCTCCAGTACATGTTTAAAAAAACAAATCAATTCAAAAAAACTTAACTTAAAAGTAACAACATAAGTCTCAGTGTAAGACTAGAATTCAAGATTAGACAGGAAACTTATACCAACAACAATCAATTCAACATATTAATTTGAAAAAAGTAAAACCCATCGTCCTGGTACCAGTACGTCGTATTTGTACACCGACTGTTACACTTTTGTATATTTTTATTATAAATATCAATTATTAGAGAAATTCAAATCTAGAGCAAAAAAAAATTGTAACAAACAGTTTTAATGAGTGGAAGCTGTTAATAGATATAACGGTAAATCGATACCAAAACAACTGTAACATTTATATAATTAAAGTATAATAAATTGTGTTTATTTTTTCCTCTATCTGTGTATCGTCTTATTTATTCAAAAAAAAACATGAAAAAACTTAAATGTGGAAAAATGAAACCACTATTTTCATCATTATTACGGTTACTCAAAAATATAATGTGTGAATTGGAAAAAGAATTAAATCAACAAGAATTAACACACCAGTTACAGATATCCACGATCAAAATTAATCCTCTTATGACCTTCTTAGCCAACAGTTGTCAGCAATATTGAACGGTTGAGGAGTTTGCTTCTTGTTACTTGAAAATAAATTATTATGCTTTCCAGGAGCCTATGCCAATGAGGGAAAATTCCGATAGAGCTGAGGCAATAAGCGTATTATCATCTTATTGACAAATAACGCCAACTTCTTATAGATTGTTCCCGTACTCACCACAATTGTCGAGCTATTCCAATCACGCAATATTTTCTAGTTCCCTAAAAAGGCTTATACAATAAATATAGGTATTAGTTGGATGACCGCTATTCGAAATAAAACGAAAACTGAATTAACTCCTACCTTTTTGACCATGGTATGGGTCATGGTGAGTTAGATATGGTAAGACGAATAAACGCAAGTCTATAATAATATAAATTAATGCAATTTTTAATAAGCCACATCCGTTATTTTTTTCCTTGATAAAATGGATGGGTTTCTTCCTTTAGAGTCCTAGATTAATAGCCGGCCAATAGCCAGTAGACCAAGATGCTAAAAAAACCTCTCTTGCTCTGGGTGTAATTTTGATTTTTTTCTTCTTGACCTTCAAGCAACTTCACCAGAAGAGTCCCCAGCAATGTGATGACCCACCCGCCACAAAATGACGGAGTTGGTACTCCCACCGGTTCTGATCGGGTCCTCGGATCGCCTCTATTCACGTTCACTAATCTACACCGCCTATTTCCAGCAAGAACAATCGAGCTATTGTCCAACCAACTGGTGTTATGTTAATTAAGTCACCAGTTGTTATATGTACAAAACAACACACTTTATTTATTTAGTTTTTTTTTACCAATTCTATTTTATCTTCGTTTCTATAATTGTTATTTTATAAACTATAGTTGCACTTCTGACTTAACAATCACTATTTCCTTTTTATAAACCAATTCTCTTTTAACTTATTCTAGAAACTATAGTTGCACTTCTGACTTAACAATCATTATTTCCTTTTTGCAAACCAATTCTCCTTTATAAACTTGGTTTAAAAAACAGAAAAGCGACCGTCGCCGGTTAAGATTAAAATTTTCACACATTAAGAACGACCGCCACCGTTTTAAAAATAAAATTTAACTTCTTTTTACGCCCACCACGGATGACAGTTTTAACAAATACTCTTTTTTTTTAAAGAATCAACCGCCGCCGGCAAAGGTTAAATCAACACTCAACAACTTAACATTTTCACCCGCCGGTGGTGGCATGGCAATTTTCCACCGGCTGGGAAAAACGCGCCCTTGAATTTCTTCCCACCTGCGCAATTTGCTTACCGCGCGTTTCTCACGCGGCGTTTGGCAAATGGCGCTAGATTATTCGGGTGGGTCAAATTACGTTTTTCCCAGATATTAAGGTGAAAAACTAGCCCCTAAGAGATATTACAAAACCATTCCCACGTTGAGGATTTTCGCTTTTTTGCATTTTTCATAATTGAGGAGCGACGGAACAAAAAATGATAATTCCACTTATTAAAAAAAAGTTACGTGTGACATTGGACAAAATACCATGAATTACATCATCCTTTAGACTGGTGTGGTTAAAGTCATGTTTATTCCTGTAGTAATTAGCCTCTAAAATAGAAGGTTTGATGCAGATCATGATATTTCCATGTTTAAAAGAATCAATAAACAAAATTGGAACAAAACATGATAAAATTCATACAGCAAAAAATAGGATATTTCCATTTAATTTTTCAATAATTAATATACGTATTTTAAACATTTTTAATTACTTCTTACTTTAATTACTTAATAAAGAATTCAAGAACATAAAATGTTTTTGCCTAACCTGATTTTTTTCAAAACATGATATTTTCATCAGACCGGATTTAAACATGATATTTCCATATTTTACATAAAAATAACTACATAATAATAAAAATAAAATAAAAATAAAAAAACATGTATATTAGATTTTACCCTTAGTTATTTATTGGCACTCGTAATTTTTTAAATTTTACAAAGGCAAAGAATTGACAGGTTTTTGAGCTTTTGTGAAACGTTGCACATTATGGAATTATCATGTTTTGTTCTGTCGCTCCTCAATTCTTGGACATGTGTGAAATGTCTTTGAACATTAAAAATGGTTCTTGCACTTCTCCCAACGTAACCCGATACCTCTGCTGATAAGGTATTGAGTTTTCGTTCGGTACTTGTGCTGGCGAGTTTGTTTATTAGATTTTTTTTGTGTCTGGTTTTATGTAACACTCCTTGGGGTACCGAAAAGAACAAGGCGTCGTCGTGAAACAAAGGCGTCTTGTTCGTTTGAAGTTATTCGGTTTTGCTGATGCTAACCTTTTTAGTGTGATAAGGGGTTCGAGATTTGTCCTGGAGCGCGTTCAAAAACCTTACTATAGTAAACCACGAGGTAAGCTGTGGTTATGCTACATCACTTCACTTAACCACGGAAGTTTATGTTTAACCAGAAGGTTTTTGAACGCACCGTGGAACTACGTGGTAATTTTTTTCCATAAAATAGTGTCGGCTATTTGCCTCAATTATTTCCAATAATTATTTATTTAAAATAATCTCACAAATCCCACTTTGATTTGTTCATTATTAACATTAAAACAAATGTCAAAAAATTGTTTTTATTCTTCTTCTTCTTAACTATCGCTAAAATTTAACTATACCATGGTTAACCACGGGAGTTTTTGAACGCCAAAAAGTTATGCTCGTGGTTATGTTGCAGTTAATCACGGAGTTTTTGAACGACAAAAGCTTACCATAGTTAACCATGGTTAACCATAGTAAGGTTTTTGAACGCGCTCCTGTTATATTGCGGGTGTTTAGTTTGAGTTTAACTCTCCGAGCATCATGAAGTAAGTAACCGAATTAAATAAAAATTTTCTTATACATATATATATTTTTCTCTCCTATTTTTTAGCGTATCCATTCAGGAATTACTGCGTGCCGAGGCGCACCACCAGCGGGAACTGGCCCGCATGCGGTGGGAGTTACAACGGTTGGCAACGGAAGCCTCCCACCACCAAGATGCGCTAAACAAGGCACAAAAAGGGCTGGCTGCTTTTTATAGAGGGTCCAGAGCCGGCAAGAAGAAGTCCCCCCGGAGGGGGGCTGGCCCTGGACCATGTAGCTCCTGTGGCTGGGGGACCCGTGGTGGATGGCCGCGGGTTCCGCTCATCGGGCTCCAGCCTCTCTGGAACCAGCGCCCCTGGACCCAGCGCCTCTGGAACCAGCGCCCACGGACCCAGCGCCTCTGGAACCAGTGTACTTAGACCCTGGAATCCAATAGCGGATGCAATAGCGGCGGCCAAAAAGGCATTGGAGGGGAAAATAGCTATTGTCCAATGTGTAATAAAGGCGTTAAGACCTACTTAATTTTTTTTCTTTTGTAGTTTGTTTGTTTCCTCTTTCTTCCCTCCTTTTTTTCAGAGCTTGAGACTTTGCAACGCTTAGGAGGGGATGACTTTTAGGTAGGTATTGTGGTACCGCCGCTGGGGCGCGTGGTAGTTGGGGGGGGGGGGGGGGAGGATTTTTGTTTTACCCTCTCATTTTCTTTTTATATATAACCTTAACTGGCAAGATTTACTAGGGGCGTGTGGGGTACCGGCGCTTGGGCTTGCAGTTAGGGATGTTGGGGGATGGGTAACGCTGTTGTTACCCGTAGGCTACATTCAGACGACGACTATTCGGTTCCGGTTTCATTCATGGTAGCCCAGTCGTCACAAATTAAAATAAATAGTTCTGTTGATATCGGGAACGTTTTCATATTAAGTTTAACTGAAATTCGTCGCACGACTTCGACGACGATTAATATATTCGTTCTAGCTTCGAGAAAATTTGGTTCATGTGAATGGTGCAATCTTAAACGCCATGCCACTGATCACGCATTCGATAGGGTACATTTGAGATTTATTGAGTCTTGGTGACAAGTTCGTACGGTATATAGGGAAAGAAAACCTCCGTCTGAACGTAGCCCTACTTATGCGCCTTTTACCCTAGGTTTGTTGGGGTCCCCATCCCAGGTTGTACTAGCTGTATGGAAGAGGCCCTTGGTAATGTGTGTGAGCGCCTGAGCGGCCTGGGTTCTGAGAGTTCTGCCGTGGCTGCGTTGTGTGTTGTTTCCGATTGCATTGGGACCCCGACTGGAGCCATTTGGTTCTCGGAGGTGGTTCTCTCATCCGGAGGACTTGCATTTCCGGACCTTCTGGCACATGCAGAACGGGCCATAGCCGCTAGTAACGGTATGCTTTTGTAGCATGTATACCCTATGAGTACCAGTAAAAGGGTGCCACTGAGCGAGATGGCGGCTGTGGAATGGGTGTGTGTACGTTCCCATGTTAGGTGATTCAACTACCAGTAGATATCCTGTAGGGGCCTTGTGCCTTCCTGGATAATCTTGTTCGTATCGTCACCTGTGAATAGTTTTATTGTTCCGTCTGTGGGTGGAGTTATTGGTACGGTCTTTTTAGCAGACTCTGCTATATTTAAGAGGTCTACTGCCGGGAAGTATTGTGGTTCTAGTATTTGGGTGATTCGCGTTGAATGCCCATTGTACATAAGGATCTTGTCTTCCACCTGTACTTGGCAGGGTTGATTGACCCTTAATATTCCGTACTTTCGACCCTTATTGTATGATTAATTTTATCACATGAGATGCGGAACATCTTGCGTGTACTAAATGAATATAACCACGTGTTTGTTTGTGCCAACTTTGTTATCACATTTTGGGGATTGTCGTTGGTTCTTATCGGGCAATCCACTTTTTCCCTTAGGGGGTTGTAGAGGAGCTTTATAGTGCATTCCTTCGTGTTGGCAGAGAGTACAATAGGGACCTTTAAAGGTCCTATGAAGGTATGGGTCTTTAGGTTTCCCGTAACTCTTTGCAGGGCTCTTGCCTCTCGCAGTGTTTATCGGGAAGACTGTAAATTTATGGTACTGCATTTTGGGTAAGTTTAAAATTGGTAGGGTTATTTTTATTACCAGTTTGTCCTGGATGAGAAGTGATTGTAGCTGTGTGACCTGAAACAAGAGTGGGGTGCAGTCTTCGCATTCCGGGTTCGTTTTGGAGTAAATTTTGGATAGTATACCGGGCGAGATTAGAAGGGGGTGGATTTTGTTGTCTGCGCTCGCAAGGATTATGTCCAGGAGCGTTTGCTGTCTGGTTTCTATTTCGGACACCTGCATTAGTAGGTCCGTAACAATCCCTTGCCTTAGTAGGGTATTATATAGGCCCTCGGTCGCGTTCTGTAGTTTCGCGATTAGCGGTTTTTGAATATCCCGCAGGGTATTGTTTACTACTGTGATCTGTCGTTTTTCGAGTTCTGCTAAAGCTTTCTCGTTACCCTCTAACTCACTTAGTCTACTATAAATCTCCTGGTCGTCGTTCGCGTCCATGGTCCCGAACAGGTAATGCAGTACATGTCCAATGCCGTCGAATAGTGACCTTTTGGGTCGGCTTCTGGGTACCAGTTCCCGTATCGTCTTGGTACGATCTTTAATATGGGTGATTATCGAGTGAATGTGCTTCTGTTGGGCCGCGCAGAGTACGGTGGAGTCGCTGGAACATAATTGAAGAGCCAGCTTCGCGGCCTGTTCCGTTAATTCAGTATGGACCTCCAGCTCGTGTAGGTCGAGCTCGGTTACTACATTCCATGTCTGGTGATATGGCCAAACTTCTCCCACGTGTTCGATAAGGACTCCCGTAGCTTTGATTGGAGTGAAGGTATACGTCATGTAGGTCCGAGGTGACTCGCGGCCATTTTTATGAGTAGTAGTAAAACTAGCGTCCGCATGTTGCGCTGTAATGAGAATATAGATAGGAGATTAGTTTGGGTCGACCGTTTTGTTTGAATTATCTATAGCCGGTTATTCCGGCATGAACAAGTGTGGTTATTGTATTGTGTATTTTGTCCGATTGCCTTTCGTCTAAATTGAGTGTTTTACACCGTAAAGCACCATTAGGCGTAGGTAGGCAGGACTTAAATGGTGGCTTAGAGTTACGTTTTATTTTCGTAAAACGGTTTCAAGCGATTATTATGGACGGTGACCAATCTCCTATTTATTTTGATGGTAGTGTTTACAGCGCTTGGGACTGAAACTACTGTATAGGGCCCGACCCAGATTTGGGATAGTTTATGTTTTGTCCCCTACGTGAAGAGTACGTTCCCGTCATAATATGGCTTGGAGCGGTTTTTGCTAGCAAGAAGGTTCTTGCGGGCTAGAGCATAAGATTTTTGCAACTTATACCGGAGTTGGTGGTAATAACTCTCGTGGTTGTACAGGGGCTCCGGGTTGCGTTTAAGATTGGACGGGACGTCGGCAATGAAATCATATAGGCAGTCCATGGGGGTAAGTTTGGTCCCCTCGTGTACGCTATTGTTGTACACGAACGCTGCCGTGCGCAAAAACTGGTCCCAATTGTTTGAGCTCTCATCTACTATGGTACGTAGGTACTCGAGCTGGTACGTATGATACGTAGGTCTATGAGCTCGTTCTAGCGCGCCATTGGATTGCGGGTGGTAGGCTGAGGTCTGAAGTTTCTTAACTTTTAGTAGCCTACACACGCCCTTGAAGAGGTCACTCAGGAAATTTGATCCCTGGTCGGTGACTATTTGTTTTGGCATGCGGTAGCGCGAGTTATATTATGTCGTCGATGACCGGATTTATCAAACAAACCATCAGAAAAAAACTGAAATCAAATTAATAAAAAACACTATTCTTTCACAACTTGGAACTTTATTTATTAACCGAAAAATATATATATGGGACGACCGCTTTAATTTAAGTTTTACGACAGACTCACTTCATTTAATTTTCAGTCGTCAAATTCTATCATCAATTCAAATTCCACAGGGAACCAGAGTAAGCATTTTTCTTGATAAAGTGCAGCAGAAATATGATACTTGCACTTTATCAACTAAGAATGCAAGAATTGCAAAAGGCAATTCTTGTTACCAAGACATTGGTCTGGATTTTGGCGGAATGCAAAAGGTGTCCGGTTGATCCGGTGGCACCGCGACTTCCTGCGAATCACGTTGTGGGGTCAGATGTATAACTCCTCCCCGCTTTAAGTCAGAAGTCCCCGACTTCAATTAATAATATGAATTCTTTCTCTTTTAAATTTCCATAATACATACAAAATAACACATAAACAACAAATAATCATCATCGTAAAAATGCTTACACTGGCTCCGTACATAATGGTCTTGTGAAATTTAAGTTCCTGAATTTCTTCTGTATTATTCATATTTTCCAAAATTATTTTATCAAAATTTATGGGTTTTATATATACGTCCTTAACACTTTTAGTTGGATAGTAGAATTTCTCTGAAAATAGAACCTTTTTATTATAAAATTTCTTGTCCTTTATTCCCAAGCTACAATTATTAAAGTTTACTAGGTAATTTCCAGTTAAATTAAATTTTCTTTTATCACAATTTTGCCAAATAGGTTCATTATACATGTTCTTTAACAATATTGTTTCATCATCTATTTCCTCTATACTGGTTATTTTATTATATACTAAGGAACATTTATCTTGGAAAGTACAATGGCTACTTAATTTCAAGTCCTTCAATATAGTGTCTTTTTCATATTGGTAATATTTTTCTTTAATTTCAGCAATCAATTCTTCTTGTTCTTTAATTTCTAGCTTTTCTGAATTTGGAATTGGTTTTATTATTTGAACTTCAACTACAACATAACTTTTTGGAATTTTAATAGCAAATATAAGAAATTGATCCTTATACTCCATAATTCCTGCTTTCAACAATCGTAGTTTTTATATATATCATATGACTCTATCTCTTCTAACGTTAGCATACTTGGGTGGATTACATTATTTTTGGTTGCCATTATATTATCTAGTATTTGATTGATTTTATTCTCAAAATATCGTAACTTAGTTTCTTGATCTAAAAATACAATTTTATAATCTATTTCTCTTAACTCTTCAATTTTGGATTTAAACATACTAAAATTTTGTTTCGATCATTCTCTATTATTGTCCTTAGGTCGGATAAGGTTTTGTTGAAGTGTTCATTAATTTTTATTTGTTTGTTCAAGTTCTGTATCGCTTTGTGACCGTTTTCGTCAACCGTTCGTAAGTGTTCAAGTATTTCTTGTCTGTCCACGTCATCCATCGTACCAAATAACCATTTGCTAGCTGATCCTACAATGTGTATAAGACCCCTTCTGTATCTTCTCTTTTTTTGTTGTTTTGGGTTGTGAATTATTCGGAGTTTAGTTCTAACTAACTTAATTTCTGTTTCAAAAGCTTGCCTATCTTCTAACCTTAAATAACCTACATTATGTTCTATTTGGTTTAATATTAACGCCATTTCCATTGTATTTACGATGTGCAAAATTGTATCAGTTTCGTTGCATATTTCAACTTGATGGAGTTTTATTCTGGTATATCCATTTTCCTCGAATATTTGTTGTACCTGCAGTACCCCTTGTGCTGCCCCTATCATCATTAATATTATTGTTGTCACCTGAAAATTTATACGGTCTTTTAATATTACGTATATGTACATCTTTTAATGGGAATTTTCTGAAATATGGCTGATCTTTGTGTCTTAACCTTTTATAATTTTTAATATACCCTACTTGTCTTTTTTGGATATACTTTTCTCTATTTTTATTTATTTTCTGAATATATTGGACTTTCTTCTTATTTACGGTATTTATTAAGGTTCCGAAATCTGTTAGATTATGGGCTTCTCTTGGAGCCATTTTTAGAGTCGAGTGATATCTATTATTATAGTTTCCTATGGCATTTTGCAATTTTTGTTCAACTGACTTATCCCCTTCTATTGCTTGAATTTTTTCGATTAGTGTGGTTGGTATGGTTTTATACATAGGATTCCTTTCATACTTTATTTCCCGACATTTATCGCAATTGTTAATTATAAGCTGAATGTGTTCCTGTAATTTTGGATAATATATTTTGTTTTTTAATGTTTTATATGTTTCATGCCACTGTGCCATGATTCTACTGTGTGATAAAGAGATATCTGCTTATGACATTCTTCTTCGCTCGAAATTTCTTGTGCTCTCTTTGTAGCCCTTACAAATTTTATTCTCTTATCCCCTGAGAATAATTCTATTATTATTTGCTGTACTTTATTATAATCCCTATCGCTCACTTCTGAGAATATACCTATGTGTCCGGGTTTTATATATAGTTTTAATATATTTGCAATTATTTCTTCTTCGTTTTGTGGGTTAATTTGTATGATTCTTCTTTTATTTATTATCTCCATTTCATTAGTTGCACTATAAGCTAAAATTATTTGGGTTTTATATTTATTCACTATTTCGTCCTTTATACCTATGTGATCTAATAATTGTTCTTGTACAGAGTGTACTGTGACAGACAGGTCCATATTGGATTCACTGCTATTATCCTCATTTATTGGTGGACTGCTTTCCACTCTGCTTAAAAAGTCAGCGACTTTGTTGTCTCTTCCTTGTAGATAATCTATTTCGAAGTTATATTCTTGTAATTTAAGAATCCATCTTTGGTTTCTTTGCGAGAATTCTTTACCTTTGTATTTGGAATTAAGATATTTTATGGGTGCATGGTCGGTGATAATTTTGAATTTCCTGCCATATAAATATGGTCTAAAGTAATTCACAGAGTAAACTATAGCCAAAAACTCTTTATCTGTTACGCTATAATTTTTTTCATGTCTGTTTAATGCTCTCGATACATAACATATTGGATGTCCGTCTTGAGAAAGTACGGCTCCGATAGCATGTTCACTAGCATCGGTTGTTACCGTAAATGGCCTTTCATAGTCTGGAAATTTTAGAATAGGAGGTGACGCAATCAATAACTTTAATTTTTCGATAGCTTCAATGTATTGAGGATCTTTAGTATTAATTTTGGTGTCCTTTTCAGATACTTTATTAATGGGTGAGCCACCTTGGCGTAATCTTTTATGAATTTTCTATAGAATCCAGTCATGCCAAGAAAACTCTTTAGCTGTCTTTCTGTCTTTGGTAGTTCAACTTTATTTATATCATTTATTTTACTTGGATTTGGCTTTATTCCATCTTTACTCAGTGTGTGTCCCAAAAACTCGGTTTCTTTTTCCATGAAACTGCACTTATCAGCCTGAATTTTTAAGTTGTGTTCCGCTAAATGTTTGAAAATCTTTTCCACAGAATTAAGATGTTCTTGTAATGTGGTTGAAAAAATAAGAATGTCGTCTAAATATACAACACATATCTTATTTATGTATTCTCTTAAGATTTCATTAATTAACCGTTGGAAGGTGGCAGGTGCATTTTTTAAACCAAACGGCATCCTTACATATTCATAAAGGCCTGCTGGAGACACAAATGCCGTTTTCTCTGTGTCTTTTTCTGCCACTAAAATCTGGTGATACCCTTCGCTAAATCAACCGAACTAAAATCTTGAGCCTTTCCCAATTTGTCGAGTATGCTGTCAATGTTAGGCAGCGGATACTTGTCATCAATTGTCACTTGATTAAGTCTTCTGTAATCGATTACAATTCGAAATTTTTGGATTCCCGAGTTGTCTTTTTTCTTAGGAACAACTATTAATGGTGAGCTATATCGACTATTGCTCTTTCTGATAATTCCCTGAGCTTCCATCTCTCTTAGTTGCCTTCTAACTTCATCTTCATGTTGAGGTGGGTATCTGTACAGTTTAGAGTTTATTTGCTCATTCGTTGTGGTCTTAATTTCATGCACAATGCTCTTGGTATTAGTCAAATGATCTCCTCATCATTTAAATGTTCTAGCCTAATATTTTCTATATCACTCTCTTCTAAAACATTCACCTCTTCTTGAAAAAACTTGTTTAGAAATGGTAATTTCACATTATTTTTTAATACAATTTCTTTATTTATTTACTATGTCGATATATTTAACATTATTTTTAACCCAATCCATACCGATTAAGAAATCATATGGCTTTTCAAGGTACATTTTTACCCATCGCATCCTAGCATTATGGGGTTGATTGAATTCGATTGGGCACTTTGTTTTTACTAATTCCGTAGGTGCTTTAACTTTTCCTTCGATAGTATCAATTTGTACCCTTTCTCCCAACATTTTTTCATATATCATTACCTACACTTTTTGAGTTTAACAAGCTAATTGTGGACCCCGTATCTACCCTAGCACTATATTGTTGGTTTTCTATTGTTATTATTATAAAGATTTTTCTGTCATCCGAGGCTAATTGATAAAAAAAACGTCGTCCAATAGATTTACTTCCTGTTTGGTATCTATTGCGTCAATTTCCATTGGTTGTCCACTATTATTGTCATTATTTGGCCGTGGGTTTCTAGTTTGTATACTTGTATTATTGAAATTTCTACGAAATTGTTCGAAATTATTTCTATTATTATTACCGCGAAACTGTCCTGAACTGTAACGATTAAAATTACTGTTACGATACTGACCGAAATTATTATTTCGTGAATTATTATTATTGAAATTATTTTGTCGGAAATGCTCGGAATTATTATGCGAAAAATGGTTATATCTGCTCGGTCCGTTATGTTTTTGTTGAGGTCGTTCTCTAAACGTTAAGTTTGATCGAAATGATTTTAAATTATATTGGTCTTGTCCAATATATCTATTTATTACTTCCCTAATTTGTTCTAAACTGTATTTATTACTTAATTCGGCTGCCAAGGCTCCAGCCGTTAATTCTTTAATTTTTAGCACTAAAAAACTGTTTAAATTATTTGCAATTTGACTTTGATGGTCACTAAATATGGCACACTCTGATATATCAATAACAACATCCCTAATTTTATCTAATAAATCAATAACAGAACTTACTTTTAAAATAGAAATTTCATGCATTATTTGTCCCTGGTCCTTGGTTGGTCTATACTGCAACTTGAGTTGCGCCTTGCACACTTCCCACGACTCTGGACGTGAAATTTCCAAATAATTTTTCGCAGATCCTATGATTTTTCCATTATAAATTATGGTATACGCCTGTTGTGCCTGGTCTCCGTATTCGCTCAATGCTCGGTCTACTGATGATATAAATGATGGTAACGTTCCAGCTTTCCCTTCAAAACAAGGCAAATAGCGAAGATCCTTCTCTATTTTGTTCCGCAGTGACGGTTGCTGAGTCTGTCTACTTAGAAGTTCTGTTAGAACAGCCAAACATTGCTCCATCATGTCAGGTTGCGCCATCCGTAACTCGTCCACAATTCTATTTCGCTGGTTCCGTCTCTCCAGTGTTGTTCGTTCTATTACCGTTTGTTGGTGACTTCGCGTTGTTTCTGCACAGCACTATAAATTTTATATCGCACTGCTTTGTTTCCCGCTTTTTCTTAACACCGTTTTTTTTTGTACTATTAATTTTTTATTCGTACATTTATTAACAAAATACAATTTTGTTTTTCACTATGTCCGAATTACTATATTGCTTGCTTTTTGATAGCAATCCTCAAATTCCACAGGGAACCAGAGTAAGCATTTTTCTTGATAAAGTGCAGCAGAAATATGATACTTGCACTTTATCAACTAAGAATGGTTGGTCTGGATTTTGGCGGAATGCAAAAGGTGTCCGGTTGATCCGGTGGCACCGCGACTTTCTGCGAATCACGTTGTGGGGTCAGATGTATAACTCGTGTGACGATTTCGTCGAAGACAATTTGTGCTACCGTTTGAGCTTCCCCATTGGGAATGGCATACCAGTCGACGAATTTTGTCAGGTTATCCTGGAAGGTTAGGATGTATTTATTTCCGGAATGTGTTTCTTCCAGGGGACCTACTACGTCTAAATAGACTTTTTCGAAGAGCTTTTCTGCTATGTCTGTAAAGGGGCCTACAGACACACGACGACATGTTTGTCTACATGTCGATAACTAATCACGCACAGACATAACTACATGTCGATAAACTTACCTAACGACATTATTTGGGAAAGGATTTTACCGTGATAGGTTGTGTGCGATCAGTAAAACTATGGGTTAAGGCACTAGCATTTACACTGATGTTGAGAACCAAGTTTACAACTTCTGTACTAACACACTACATGTCTCAGAAAATCAAAACATTTTGATTTTTCGTCAACTTGTTGTGACATGTCGACAACCGGTGTACAGACGTGATAATTTGACGATTTCCAACTCAGGTTGGTAGACATGTCGTGCGTCTGTAGGCCCCTTAATAACCATGGGCATTCGAAATTGTCTAGAGGCCTTCATGGTTTGACATTTCTTGCACCTTCTTATGTAGCGAGTTATATCGCGGAACATGTGTCTCCACCAATATTTCCGACGTACTCGATTATATGTCTTAACAACTCCCTGGTGTCCGCCGAAAGGGGAGTCGTGGTAGTCCTTCAGTATTGTAGTGATTTCTTCGGGACTTGTAATCACTTCAACTTTTCTTCGTAGCTCGCTGGAGCTATCGTTGGAGGCTTCAACGGCTTGGGGAATTTCCGTTTCAAAGTCTGTTTCTTTAGGTCCTTCGTCGATATTGGGGGCTTCTGCAGTTGGAACGAGTTCGTCTTTTTCCTCATCCTGCATTTTTTGTGCCTGTGCTCTTGTGACCGCGTTGCACTGTTTCGGTCGTTCAATAGGAGGCAATGTATTTCCGTTTCTCTCGGGCGATATAGTTAGGGGTTTACAGAGTTGGTGAATTAGAGCTTCCACCGTGAAGGTATTGGGCTCTTCTGCTCTTTGGGGAATCCGGCTGAGAGCATCAGCATTCGTATTGTATTTACCCGGTTTATACTCAATTTGGTAATCGTATTCTGACAATTTGTGGTGAAACCTAACAAGTCGAGTTGTGGGGTCCTTGACGTTGAAGACTCCCTTGAGAGGTTTATGGTCTGTATAGACCGTAAACTTTCGACCCATTAAGTAACACCTGAAGTTTTTAACAGCCCATACTATGGCTAGCAGCTGTTTTTCGACGGTGGAGTAGTTACGCTCCGCCTTGTTTAGAGTGCGACTTGCATAAGCTATGGGCTGGTCTTGGCCTACGATTCCTTGAGAGCTGATATATCCACCCTTAGCAAAAAATCTTAAAACTGCCGCAAGTTTTATCACATTGGGGTTGACCGTTTCTGCGGCGGTAATTTTGAGTCCACTTCTTTCAACACATCAATGAAAGCCGTTTTATTTAATCGAAATAAATGAACAAAACTGAAATAAAATAAATGGTTAAAAAAAATTTTTTAAAAAAATTCTTTTCATTAACTAAAAAATGTACTGAAAAGTAAAAAATAAAAAATATTTTAAAGAAAGCGTGAAATTTCAATTTTAATGAAAAAGTTAATTAAAAGAATGGCGCATTTTTCATCAAAAATTGAAAATATAACTGTAAATCGCGTGAGATTTACAATAACCCTCAATTTTTTGCTTTGTTAATTTCAAATTCTAACAAAATTTTTTGATGAAAAATGCGCCATTCTTTTAATTAACTTTTTATTATTTTTTATTTTTTACTTTTCAGTACATTTTTTAGTTAATGAAAAGAATTTTTTTTAAAAAAATTTTTTAACCATTTATTTTATTTTCTACTTTTTAGTTTATTATATGTATTCCGCCATTTTATGATGGCAATTCTATTAGATTTAAAATTACGTCACACAGTTTACTACTGTATTCATTTGATACCCATGTCGTGGGCTCGGTGGAACATAATTGCAAAAACGGCCGCCATCTCGGAACCGTCTTCTTGATTTTTTTACAAAAAGGTCAGATTGCATTTAGTACTTATACATGATGAGTTGAACTCAAGTTGAACCCAAGTCTAACTACATGTAAACGGGAGTCGAGTTGGGTTAAGGTTGACTGAACTCGACTCAGCTCTGCTACCTGGGTTTAGTTAAAATTATGCATACGGACATGAGTTCAGTATTTGAGTAGTTGAATTTAGTTGACATCAGCATCTCTGTGTTTGTTTGTGATTTTTTGTAACATGTATTGCTTCTTTATTATCAACTCACCCTTAACTCAACTATTCATCTCATCATTCATACACATTAACCACCCGAACTACGAGTGTGTGCAAAATTGGAAGTTGATCGGTTATATTTTCTACTTTTTAGTCTATTATAAGCTTTTGTTATGTTTTATTTTTATATATTATTAATAACTCACTACTAATATTTTTTTTATTGTTTTGTTATATAAAACTCACCTCTAATAAACCTTTCTTTTGGGTCTTATTAACTTTTTTTTTCTTGTTTATTAAAAGATGAACACTTTCAACTGTTTATAATATAATTTTAATTTGACTTCTCTTGTCTTTTAGCACATACTTTTTAACTTAACAAAACTCAATGCTTAACTACATATATTAAATATTTGCGCATTTTCTTTAAATGTATAATAACAAGAAGGAATCTGTTATGAAAACTATTAGATAGTATATTATAATAATCCGGTCGTGGATTTTTTACACCACTACACTTCTTTTAAAAAATCACCGTCGCAATTGACTTCTCTTATCGTTTAGAATTTATATACTTTTTAACTTAACCAAACTCAATGCTATATTATATTAAATATTTGCGCATTTTCTTTAAATGTATAATAACAAGAAGGAATCTGTTATGAAAACTATTAGATAGTATATTATAATAATCCGGTCGTGGATTTTCTACAACACTACACTTCTTTTTAAAAAATCACCGTCGCAATTGACTCAAACAGAACTATTTTAAAATTATCGACGCGCCCGCCGCGATCAGTAGTTAAAATCCACACTCTTTTTCTTTACAAACCAACCGCCGCCGGTAAAGGTTAAGACAACACTTTCAACATCAAATTTTCACCCGCCGGTGGTGGCATGGAAAATTGTCCACCGGCTGGGAAAAACGCGCCCTTGAACTTTTTCCCACCTGCGCAACTTGCTTACCGCGCGTTTCTCACGCGGCGCATTGCAAGTTGCGCTTAATTATTGTTGGGTGGGTCAAGTTACGTTTTCCCAGATTAAGGTGAAAAGCTAGCCCCTAGGAGATTTTACCAAACGTGGGAATCGTTGAGGGTTTTTGTTTTATGCAATCTCGCATATTTCGTGGACATGTGTGAAACATCTTTGCAGATTAAAAAGTTGTTCTTGAACTTCTCCCAACGTAACCCGATACCTTTGCTGATAAGGTATTGGGTTTTCGTTCGGTACTTGAGCTGGCGAGTCTCAAGGCATTTGTTTTGTTTAGGTTTTTTTTTTTTTGAATTATTTTATGTAACACTCCTTGGGGGTGCCGAAAAGAACAAGGCGTCGTCGTGAAACAAAGGCGCCTTGTTCGTTTGAAATTCTTTGGTTTTGTTTACGTTGCGCTTTCTGGTGTGATAAGGGGCTCGAGATTTGTCCTTTTATATTGCGGGTGGTTAGTTTAATTGAATTTAGCGTTTAGTTGAATTTAGCCTTTGGAGAGTTTGGAGCTTAAGTTTGGACTGTTTGGACTTAACGATATCATGAAGTAAGTAATTGAATAAAATAAAATTTTCTTATATATATATATAATTTTTTTTTTGTTTTCAGCGCTTCCTTTCAAGAATTGCAGCGCGCTGAGGCGCATTATCAGCGAGAATTGGCCCGCGTGCGGCGGGATTTGCAGCGTGTGGCGCTTGAAGCAGCCCAGCTCCAAGATGCGCTTGAAAAAGCGCAGAAGGGGCTGGCTGTTTTGAGTAGGGGGTCCCGAGCCGGCAGGAAGAAGTCCTCCCGGACAGGGGGAATGGCCCAGGACCAGGTAGCTCCCGTGACTGGGGGACCCGTGGTGGACGGCCGCGGGTTTCGCTCATTAGGCCCCAGCCTTTCGGAAACCAGCGCCCCTGGACCCAGCGTGGCCGGGACCAGTGCCTCTGGAACCAGCACCTCCGGAACCAGAGTCCCTGGACCCTGGAACCCCCTAGGGGATCGAAGACGGTTTCCATGAAGGGGCAGTTATAAAATAAAAAAAAATATTTTTTTTTCTTTTATTTGGCTGGCTGGCTCAATAAAGAAACTCGATTCAAATTCGTTTTTTACTTGTAGTTGGTGTTGTTTCTTTTTGTTTTGCTTTTGTTTCAGGACTTTTGCTTTCAGGACTTTTGTTTTCAGGGCTTCACGACGCTTAGGAGGGGGAGATTTTTTAGGTAAGTATTGTGGTACCGCCGCTGGGGCGCGTGGTAGTTGGGGGGGAGGTGGGGAGGGGCTGTTTGTCCCTCTCAGTTTGTTTTTATACATTTTATTGCGAGATTCATTAGGGGCTTGTGTGGTACCGCTCTCGCTGGATCGTGCGGTAAAAGGTTTGTTGGGTGTCTTTGGTGGTACGTTACGGGGCCTATCCCGTAGCTTATACTAATTGTATGGAAGAGGTCCTGGGTAAGGTGTGGGAGCGCCTAAGCGGCCTGGGTTCGGAGGGTTCTGCCGTGGTTGCGTTGTTTGTTGGTTCCGATTGCATTGGGACCCCTACTGGAGCCATTTGGTCCTCGGAGGTGGTTCTCTCATCCAGAGGACTTGCATTTCCGGACCTTCTGGCACATGCAGAACGGGCCATATCCGCTAGTAACGGTATGCTTTTGTAGCATGTATACCCTATGAGTACCAGAAAAAGGGTGCCACTGAGCGAGATGGCGGCTGTGGAATGGGTGTGAGTGCGTTTCCATGTTAGGTGATTCAACTGCGAGTGGATATCTTGCAGGGGCCTGGTGCCTTCCTGAATAATTTTGTTCGTATCGTCACCTGTGAGTAATTTTATGGGTTCGCCGGGGGATGAGACTGTTGGCCCTGTCCTTTTGGCGGATTCCGCTATATTTAATGTGTCTATTGCCGGGAAGTATGGTGGTTCTAGTATTTGGGTGGTTCGCGTTGAATGCCCATTGTACATAAGGAT
This sequence comes from Thereva unica, assembly GCA_949987705.1. NCBI lineage: Eukaryota > Metazoa > Arthropoda > Insecta > Diptera > Therevidae > Thereva > Thereva unica. The sequence continues at coordinate 82,019,823 of OX465282.1, forward strand.
CTTGTCTTCCACTTGTACTTGGCACGGTTGATTAACCCTTAGTATTCCGTGCTTGTCGATTCTTATTGTATGATTAATTTTATCACACGAGATGCGGAACATCTTAGGTGTACTTAATGAATATAACCACGTGTTCGTTTGTGCCAACTTTGTTATTACATTTTGGGGATTGTCATTGGCTCTTATGGGGCAATCCACCTTTTCCCTTAGGGGGTTGTAGAGGAGCTTTATAATACATTCCTTTGTATTGGTAGAAAGTACAATAGGGACCTTTAAAAGTCCTATGAAGGTGTTGGTATTTAGGTTCCCCGTGGCTCGTTGTAGGGATTTTGCCTCTTGGGGGTGGAAGAGTATGAACTTTTCGGCCTTGAACTCGGAGGCGACATGTGAGTATGGAATGTCGGGAATCAATGAGTGCCCTTCCGCAGTATTTAGCGGGAAGACTGTAACTTGATGGTATTGCATTTTGGGTAAATTAAAAATTGGTAGGGTTATTTTTATTACCAGTTTGTCCTGAATGAGGAGTGCTTGTAGCTGTGTAACCTGAGGCAAGAGTGGGGTGCATTCTTCGCATTCCGGGTTCGTTTTGGAGTAAATTTTAGACAACGTACCGGGCGGGATTAGAAGGGGGTGGATTTTGTTGTCTGCACTCGCAAGGATTATATCGAGGAGCGCTTGTTGTCTGGTTTCTATTTCGGACACCTGCATTAGTAGGTCCGTAACTATCCCTTGCCTTAGTAGGGTATTATATAGGCCCTCGGTCGCGTTCTGCAGTTTCCCCATCTGCTGAGTTATTTGGTCTTGCCGATCTACAAGCGCGTTTAACGGTTTTTGAATATTCCGCAGGGTATTGTTTACTACTGTGATCTGTCGTTTTTCGAGTTCTACTAAAGCTTTCTCGTTACTTTCTAACTCACTTAATCTACTATAAATTTCCTGGGAGTCGTCCGTGTCCATGGTCCCGAACAGGTAATGTAATGCATGTCCAATGCCGTCGAATAGTGACCTTTTAGGTCGGCTTCTGGGTACCAGTTCCCGTATCGTTTTGGTACGGTCCTTAATATGGGTGATAATCGAGTGAATGTGTTTCTGTTGGGCCGCGCAGAGTACGGTGGAGTCGCTGGAACATAATTGATGGACCAGCTTCTCGGCTTGTTCCGTTAATTCAGTGTGCACCTCCAACTCGTGTAGGTCGAGTTCAGTTATCACCTTCCATGTCTGATGATATAGCCACACTTCTCCCACGTGTTCGATGAGGACTCCCGTAGCCTTGATTGGGGTGAATGTATACGGCATGGGTCCGAGCTCGCTCGTGGCCATTTGTATAAGTAGTAGTACAATTAGCGTCCGCATGGTGCGCTGCAATTAAATTATAAATAGGAGATTAGTTTTGGCTTAAAGTTGGGTTTTATTTTCATAAAACGGTTTCAAGCGGTTATTATGAACGGTGACCAATCTCCTATTTATTTTGATGGTGGTGTTTACAGCGCTTGGGACCGAAACTACTGTATAGGGCCCGACCCAGATTTGGGATAATTTATGCTTCCGAGCTTCGTTACGTAGGAGGACTTTGTCCCCTACGTGGAGTGTGAGTGGGCGTACGTTCCCATCATAATATGCCTTGGAGCGGTTCTTGCGGGCTAGGGCATAGGACTTTTGCAACTTATATCGGAGTTGATGGTAATAACTCTCGTGGTTGTAAAGTGGCTCCGGGTTGCGTTTAAGGTTGGACGGGACGTCGGCAATGAAACCATATAGGCAGTCCATGGGGGTAAGTTTGGTCCCCTCGTGTACGCTATTATTGTACACGAACGCTGCCGTGCGCAGAAACTGGTCCCAATTGTTTGGGCTCTCATCTACTATGGTACGTAGGTACTCGATCAGAGGTCTATGAGCTCGTTCTAGCGCGCCATTGGATTGTGGGTGGTAGGCTGAGGTCTGAAGTTTTTTAACTTTTAAGAGCCTACACACGCCCTTGAAGAGGTCACTCAGGAAATTTGATCCCTGGTCGGTGACTATTTGTTTGGGTATGCGATAGCGCGTGACGATTTCGTCGAAGAAAATTTGTGCTATCGTTTGGGCTTCCCCATTGGGAATGGCATACCAGTCGACGAATTTTGTCAGGTTATCCTGGAAGGTTAGGATGTATTTATTTCCGGAATGGGTTTCTTCCAGGGGACCTACTACGTCTAAATAGACTTTTTCGAAGGGCTTTTCTGCTATGTCTGTAATAACCATGGGCATACGGAATTGTCTAGAGGCCTTCATGGTTTGACATTTCTTGCACCTTCTTATGTAGCGAGTGATATCGCGGAACATGTGTCTCCACCAATATTTACGACGTACGCGATTATATGTCTTAACGACTCCCTGGTGTCCGCCGAAAGGGGAGTCGTGGTAGTCTTTCAGTATTGTAGTGATTTCTTCGGGACTTGTTATCACTTCTACTTTTCTTCGTAGCTCGCTGGAGCTGTCCTTGGAGGCTTCGACGGGCTGGGGTATTTCCGTTTCAAGGTATGTTTCTTTAGGCCCTTCGTCGATATTGGGGGCTTCTGCAGTTGGAACGAGTTCGTCTTTTTCCTCATCCTGCATTTTTTGTGCCTGAGCCCTAGTGACCGCGTTGCATTGTTTCTGTCGTTCACTAGGAGGCAATGTATTCCCGTTTCTCTCGGGTGATATAGTTAGGGGTTCACCGGGTTGGTGAATTAGAGCTTCCACCGTGAAGGTATTGGGCTCTTCTGCTCTTTGGGGAATCCGGCTGAGAGCATCAGCATTCGTATTGTATTTACCCGGTTTATACTCAATTTGGTAATCGTATTCGGACAGTTTATGGTGAAACCTAACGAGTCGAGTTGTGGGGTCCTTGACGTTGAAGACTCCCTTGAGAGGTTTATGATCTGTATAGACCGTAAACTTTCGACCCATCAAATAACACCTGAAGTTTTTAACAGCCCATACTATGGCTAGCAGCTCCTTTTCGACGGTGGAGTAATTGCGCTCCGCCTTGTTTAGAGTGCGACTTGCATAAGCTATGGGCTGGTCTTGGCCTACGATTCCTTGAGAGAGGACTGCTCCGAGTGCCTCACTGCTGGCGTCCGTTGTTAGATTGAACGGTTTTTCGAAATCAGGGTATATCAGTAGTGGTGGGGAGACTAAAGAACGCTTCACCGTTTGAAATGCTTCCTCGCATTTTGGCGTCCATGAAAATTTCACGCCCTTTCTTAGCAAATTGGTTAGGGGGCGTACTATCTTAGAAAATTCTGGGATGAATTTTCTATAGTAGTTGGCGAGGCCCAAGAAGGACTGGACTTGTCTGACGGTTCGTGGCGCCGGGAAGTTTTGGACACCGTTTTTCTGGGGTCTGGTAGGGCTCCCTTTTCAGAGCATACATGACCCAGGTAGACTACTTCCTTTTTCAAAAATTGGCATTTCTCCGGTTGCAATTTGAGGTTGTTTTCCCTCAACCGGTCGAATATGCGTCGTAGCTTGGAATTATGGTCCTCAAGGTTCTTACCATAGATGACTATGTCATCTAGGTAGACGAAGCATTCGAGGCCTTGTAGACCAGTAAGGACATAATTCATTAGTCGCTGAAACGTAGCCGGGGCACCTTTTAACCCGAACGGCATACGTTTGAACTCATAATGGCCGTAGTTCGTGCTAAAGGCCGTTTTGGGGCGATCCTGTGGTTCCACTAGTACTTGGTGGTAACCACTGGCCAAGTCGAGGGTAGAGAAGTATCTCGAGTGACCGAGCTGGTCCAGGATGTCCTCGATTCTTGGTAAGGGATACGCATCACCTATTGTCTTTTCATTAATTTTGCGAAAATCCACCACTACGCGCCATTTTTCTCACCGTCGGGGCCCGGTTTTTTCGGTACCACTAGGAGGGGTGAGTTCCACGGACTTTTACTGGGTTGGACAATATCGTTGTCCAACATTTCTTCTAATTGGTCATTGATGACTTGTCTCTGAGTTTCCGGTAGTCTATACATTTTTTGATTAATGTATTGGTCGTAGACCATGGGGATTTCGTGTCTTAGAGCTTCCGTGTAGGTTAGCTTGTCCCCTTTTAAGTGGAATATATCGGCATATTCGTAACAAAGATCCCGTATGGACCGCTTCTCGTCGGCCGTTAGAGGGTGGTCGAGGCTGAGTTCCTCGTCTAGCTGTTTGAAGCGCGTTTCACGCTCAAGGTCCGGGTCCTCTTGGTCCGGGAATATGTATCGTAGATGACGGATGGAATCGATTTCCTTTTCATTCGTTCCCAACATCACTTTTGCCCTTTTTCCCTGGGGTATACCTTGCGGGATTGCACCATTATTGGGCATACTTTGGAGTCTTGCGTTAGATGACGATGGGGTACTGGCGTTCCTGAGACCGTCTGGTTCAGAGCCTGTAAGATACTCACATACGTCATTAGCATTTGTTGGAGACCTAGGGTTGTTGTTAGAGGCTAGGTGAATAGTCGTGTAGTCTTTGATTGGGGCGAGCGTAAGGGATAGGCTCGTCAGGACTACTGGTTGGGTGTTAACGTTGATGAGACCAACATACACTGTTTTTGTTCCAGCTGGCAAGAGGGAATTGGCGAGGAATACTCCTTCGCTCGGCTCGTAAGATTCACAGAGCATTTCCTCCTCTAATCTTAGGGGAATGGGGACCACCATTTGAGACCGGCTTGGTAGGCGAATGGATTTCTCCAATGCCACGTTATATTTGCCTGAATTGGTCTCATAGTCGTTGGAGTTGTTTTCCAACCTTGAACCATCTAGAGATAGGCAGCTGGTATTCCTCTCTGAGGCTACCTGGGAGACACCACCGGGGTTTATCTCGGCTACTACGAGTTGAGATTCCCTAGTTTGGGTTTGCTCCTGCTGCTCTCTAGTGTTTGACTTGGCGGATCCATTGCGTAATGGAATTGCAATTTCTACTGGGTTGATTTCCGTGCGAGGAAATCGCAGTGTTTGATTTGGGCCTTCGACGTTACAGTTTTTGGAAAGAAAGTCGTTTCCTAACAGACCATCGTTAGGGATTTCTTGTGTATTTTTCACAATTTGGAAGGTGCATGGGAGGGGGGTGTTTAGAATGATGTTCCCCTGACAGCTCCCTAATGTTTTTCCTTGGCCGTATGGCGTTTGCAGTGTGCATTTTTTAGTGGGATCTGGTAGGTTAGGGTCCTTTAGTTTTTTATGTTTTAATATACTGACCTCAGCGCCGGTGTCCACTGCTAGGTCAGCTTTGCCGTTAAGGCTTATGTCTAGAGGAAGAGTGACGAGTGGAACACTTGGTTCGGGCGCATGAGGCCCCCCTTTAATATTTTGTGGACTTATTGTCGGGCCGGGGTTTCTTGGTCCGACTGCGGGGAGTTTCCCGCTTGTTGTGATTCCCAGCGCTGTCTTTGATGACAATCGTCTACTTGGTGACCACGTCTGTGGCAGAAATCACATCTATATCTAATATTAAACACTGACCTTGTGTTATTGGTTGCCTGTTGACGGTCATTGGGTTGGTTGGTTCCATTATTCATGGGTCGGTTGTTTGGTTGTCTATTATTATTCTGGTTAGGGGGTTGTTGGTCGGAATAGCGATAATTACCCATAGGTTGTGACCGCGGGTCTGGGTAACGGTTGTTACCTTGGTACTGAGACCGCTGGTTGGGGTAACGATTGTTATTGTTATTATTATATGTAGGGCCCTGGTTCTGGTAGCGATTATTACCATTATTGTATGAAGTCCCCTGGTTTTGGTAACGATTAGTATTGTTATTATATGAGGACCTTGGAGGCTCAACTGGTTGGGGGCAGTCCCTCGCGTCGTGCGAGTTGGACCGGCAGATTATGCAGAAGGGCGTATTTTTGCGTTTCAAACAGTCCGCATAAGTATGCCCTCTGTTTCTGCAATAGCTACAGGTGATGTTTAAGGGTTTATTTTCATTTTTTGGAACGGGGCTTAAAGTTGTTACTTGGTTGGCGCTTTGTAGTGACGCCGGCGGTATTGTTTGTATTGTGTTTGTTTGGTTTGTGGGTGGGGCGTATGTTGTGTACATTACCTGTGGGCTTATCGGGCTTTGAAGTGTTGTTTGCGGCATGGTCGGTGCGGGCGGGGCGGTGTACTGAGTGTGTTGGTTTGGCGTATTTGTTAGGGTCATTTGGTAAATGTTTTCCGACTTAGGGATAGGGACTGTTTGTCCATAAGGGTTGTATGCCGGTTGAGGTACTGTCATTTGATAGGACGCATACACAGAATTTTGTTGTAGCTTCTCCATATCTAGTGCCTTTTGGGTTAGGCTGTCAAGTGTATCCTCTCCCAGAGTTAGTAGGTACTGGCAGAGGTGGGGGTTGGTAACCCCACTCCGCAGGGCATTTTTTGCGAAATCTTGCAGTTGGGCCTTTACGGCCGGTGCTGCCATCGCACCATATTTAGTGGTGGCCGCCTCTTCGCATAGTGACAACTGCTGTTTGATCCTGGTGGTATAGGCCGTGAGCGGCTCTAAGGGGAACTGGCGTAATTGAATTAATTTATTGACCAGTTCTTGATATGTTTCTCTGGGAAGATAAGTCCTGTTTAGGAGGTTTTCTGCCTCCTCAAAAGTGGCAGGTTGGGAGGAGGCAATTAATTGATAGGCCTCTCCCCGAAGCCTAGTTGGATAAATTTGAATGAAGGCGGCCTTTTCTTGTTCTGTCAGGCACTGTAGTACCCGACGGCAACAGCCTAGGAACATTTGTAGTTCAGTTGCCATCGTTGGGTTTTGGCCGCCAGAGAATAAAGGGACTAGTTGGGCCGTTAATTTGGCGACTTTAATATATTCGTCGGCCATGGCTGTAGGAAATTCTTTTTGTAGTAAAGATTTGACAAGACGACTGTCTTGAAAGGTCGCCTCCTCTTCCTCTAGGAGGGACAAGGATCGGGTAGAGAGATCGACCCAATCCGCGAGTAGGTCTATTGGGGCGTAATCGGGTCCGGGCGGTTCAGTGTTACTGTTTTCACAATGGTCCCTATCCTCTATGCTAACCTTATCTACTACTTCAAGGGGGCGTGGGAGACTATTTTTGAAATTGAGGAGGTCCTGTTTAAATTTTAGGGCCTCCTCTTTGAATGCTTCGACTTTAGCCTTTCTTTCTAGGCTGGCCCTTTGGATTTGTTTATCCACGGCCTCAAAATGTACTATATTAAATTTTCCTGTCTCCTGCGCCCGCTTAAGTATGTATTCTAATCTTGAAGTTAAACCTACTTGTTTCTCTCCTTCTCCTAGGATTGTCCCACTTCGGAGACGTCTGGGGGATGTTTGGGGTGTTTCTGATGGTGTTGATTGATGTGCAGATAGTGGTGTTGAAGTCCCTCGCTGAGTGACCTGGCAGGATGCTGGGGTGTCGGTGGCTCCTGATGAAGTAGAGGGGCCTGGTGTGGTTAAGTCCCTCGATGGTTGGTGGTCCCTCGGAGGGGGAGTCTTGGTGTTGTTGTTTCCCCTTATTGGCCCTCTGACATAGGGCGTCTCCTGGACAGGGATGAAGCCCACTAAAAGTCCCGCGATGTAGAAACTTTAGGGGGGTGAGCGCGTGCTCGCCTGGAGCAGAGGCACCGTGGTTGTACACCCCCGAGCGAGGATTCGTGGAGGATCTGGGATATTTTATGCGCTGTAGTGGCAGACGCTAACACTGCCCCCAAGTCAGGCTCAGCCTTGGGTTGGAGGTCAAGGAGCCTAGACCAGCAGTATTAACGATTTTACTATTTGCGCACCCAGATCCTACCGGCTGCGCCAATTGTTATGTTTTATTTTTATATATTATTAATAACTCACTACTAATTTTTTTTTTATTGTTTTGTTATATAAAACTCACCTCTAATAAACCTTTCTTTTGGGTCTTATTAACTTTTTTTTTCTTGTTTATTAAAAGATGAACACTTTCAACTGTTTATAATATAATTTTAATTTGACTTCTCTTGTCTTTTAGCACATATATACTTTTTAACTTAACAAAACTCAATGCTTAACTACATATATTAAATATTTGCGCATTTTCTTTAAATGTATAATAACAAGAAGGAATCTGTTATGAAAACTATTAGATAGTATATTATAATAATCCGGTCGTGGATTTTTTACACCACTACACTTCTTTTAAAAAATCACCGTCGCAATTGACTTCTCTTATCGTTTAGAATTTATATACTTTTTAACTTAACAAAACTCAATGCTATATTATATTAAATATTTGCGCATTTTCTTTAAATGTATAATAACAAGAAGGAATCTGTTATGAAAACTATTAGATAGTATATTATAATAATCCGGTCGTGGATTTTTTACAACACTACACTTCTTTCAAAAAATCACCGTCGCAATTGACTTCTCTTATCGTTTAGACTTTATATACTTTTTAACTTAACCAAACTCAATGCTATATTATATTAAATATTTGCGCATTTTCTTTAAATGTATAATAACAAGAAGGAATCTGTTATGAAAACTATTAGATAGTATATTATAATAACCCGGTCGTGGATTTTTTACACCACTACACTTCTTTTAAAAAATCACCGTCGCAATTGACTTCTCTTATCGTTTAGAATTTATATACTTTTTAACTTAACAAAACTCAATGCTATATTATATTAAATATTTGCGCATTTTCTTTAAATGTATAATAACAAGAAGGAATCTGTTATGAAAACTATTAGATAGTATATTATAATAATCCGGTCGTGGATTTTTTACAACACTACACTTCTTTCAAAAAATCACCGTCGCAATTGACTTCTCTTATCGTTTAGACTTTATATACTTTTTAACTTAACCAAACTCAATGCTATATTATATTAAATATTTGCGCATTTTCTTTAAATGTATAATAACAAGAAGGAATCTGTTATGAAAACTATTAGATAGTATATTATAATAATCCGGTCGTGGATTTTCTACAACACTACACTTCTTTTTAAAAAATCACCGTCGCAATTGACTCAAACAGAACTATTTTAAAATTATCGACGCGCCCGCCGCGATCAGTAGTTAAAATCCACACTCTTTTTCTTTACAAACCAACCGCCGCCGGTAAAGGTTAAGACAACACTTTCAACATCAAATTTTCACCCGCCGGTGGTGGCATGGAAAATTGTCCACCGGCTGGGAAAAACGCGCCCTTGAACTTTTTCCCACCTGCGCAACTTGCTTACCGCGCGTTTCTCACGCGGCGCATTGCAAGTTGCGCTTAATTATTGTTGGGTGGGTCAAGTTACGTTTTCCCAGATTAAGGTGAAAAGCTAGCCCCTAGGAGATTTTACCAAACGTGGGAATCGTTGAGGGTTTTTGTTTTATGCAATCTCGCATATTTCGTGGACATGTGTGAAACATCTTTGCAGATTAAAAAGTTGTTCTTGAACTTCTCCCAACGTAACCCGATACCTTTGCTGATAAGGTATTGGGTTTTCGTTCGGTACTTGAGCTGGCGAGTCTCAAGGCATTTGTTTTGTTTAGGTTTTTTTTTTTGAATTATTTTATGTAACACTTTCCTCAATTTAGTGTTGGCCGCCATTTTGAATTTGGAATGACGCCACATAGCTTATTGTGTTCTACCTGTCATATCCTTTCATTTGATACCCATGTCAGAGGGCCGCGGAGCACAATTTCAAAAATCGGGCGCCATTTTGGAACCGCCATCTTGATATTTTTACAAAATGGCCAGATTGCATTGTCATCCAAACTAAACGTGTATGCAAAATTTCAGCTCTATCCGAAACCGGGAAGTGGGTCAAATTTAACTTCCAAGATTTGACGACAAACAGTGTAAGTTAAATAAAATCGGGCGCCATTTTGGAACCGCCATCTTGATATTTTTACAAAATGGCCAGATTGTATTGTCATCCAAACTAAACGTGTATGCAAAATTTCAGCTCTATCCGAAACCGGGAAGTGGGTCAAATTTAACTTCCAAGATTTGACGACAAACAGTGTAAGTTAAATAAAAGAATTTAAAAATGGTGACTTTCTTTAAAAAACGGATGCACATTTTTACCTTTTGTGGTCAATTTCTAATGGGTTTGAAGAGTCCCGTATACTTTTTCTTTTTATTTTTAAATTAGCACGGTTGCCATCACTGTCACTATCGCTATCAGTGGCAAAAAATAGTTCTACTGATAACATTTCGGTAGACATAAAAATAACTTTTAAAGTCCACCTAACCTATAATACCTGGCACACAAGTTTCAAATACAAAATATTCACAATATCTTATATCTAAATTCACAATAATACACAGAGTCGTCGATTACCTTTACACAATACCAAATTCAATTTTATCGATTTTATCGACAGCAATCGAATGGCCATGCTATCGACAATCGCAATAGGGCCGATTGTTGAGAGTTCAGCAATATTTTCTTCACTATACGCCCTGCGAGGACAATAAACAGAAACAACAAGACATTTGGAAATCGGCGATTTCACTTCCACAGCTACGAACTGGACAAAATCATTAATAGACTTAGACATCAATTTGGAGAAATGATGCAGTGTCTGTTAAAACATTACACGTTTTTCCATCCATCATTGTACAGATTGGGTAATGTTGTTCTTTTCCTTATGCAGTACAACAATTGAAGGTTGAAGAGTCCCGACTTGTTGCTCGATATTATCGTATTCCGTTAGTTTGTTTAACCCGGCGTTAGTAAGGTGGAAAAATATAACAAGTTTAGTAAGGTGGGGTCTCAGGGACCCCACATGCAGTCGTATAAGAAATAAATGTTTACATTTATTCCAAGTATATTAGACTAAATACTTTTTGATTATAATATAAGGAGTAAAAATAAAACAGGAAATCAAAAATAAACAAATGTTTATTACACAAAAATACGTATTAATTAAACATATTCTTTTTATAACAAAAATATACTATTCATTAGTTTAACATTAACATAAATAAATCACTTCTTTTTAGGAACTTGGTAAAACTTAACTAAGAACTGTCAGTGCCTGATGTGTTTGCACAATCAGTGCCTGCTGTGTTTGCACAATCAGGACACCAAGGAATTATGTGCTCGAGACACACGTATTTTGCGCATTTTTGGCAGCAATAGCTTGTTTTTTTATCCTTATTTCTTGGACAAATTTCACACCTCCTTCTCATACTTTTATTTTTTTTATGTTTTGGTTCGCTAGTGCCAGCCAGCCGCTTGACGCTCTCACGTAGTGAAATTGGCAGACGCGGATTGCGGCTCCTTTTTTGTATGTGAGGTGTGATAAGTTGTTTACTTAAATCTTTCAAAAAAAACCTCCGTTTTATTGAAGAGGTATTATTGCATTTGTATATAATATATGCATTTATAGCTCCAACATTCATTAGAGTAAAAAACAATGTCAAGGGCCAGCGACGACTCGGTCGGCTTACGCTAAATAATGCAGACATTCCGTCTACTACATCAACTCCACCTTTAGTTTCGTTATAAAACAGAATGACCTCCGGCTTAGAAGTTTCCTCATCTACATTGTCATCATAGTGCAATGTGGAGATCATGACAACATTCTTGTTTTTCCTTGGCACAAATGAAGCTATGGTGATATTGGGTTGAAACCCAAAAATAGTAGTTAATGGGCTTCTTTTCTTGGTATTGACGAATTCTAGCGGCAATTCTCTTTTATTTTTCTTCATTGTCCCCACCATAGTCAAGTTGTAGTCTTCTAATAAGGATTGGGCCAATGGATAACTGGTAAACCAATTATCTAGGGTAACATTCCGACCCGTTCCAGCTATTGGTGTAATCATCCTTGTCACAACTTCAGAAGGGGTGTTTGAAACTTTAAAAGGGCCTTCAGGTTGTGCTCCAACATATACTTCCATTTTAGAAGTATAAAATGATTTGGCATCAACCAAAGCAAATACTTTCATACCGTATTTTGCTGGTTTGCTTGGTATATATTGCCGGAAACTGCATCGTCCGCGAAAACCTTCCAATTTTTCATCAATCGTTACGTTTTGTCCTAACGAATAAACAGACTCACACGTTTTATTGAAATTATCAAAAATTTCTCTAATTGGAGCCATTTTGTCGAAAGCCGAGTACTTCGGTCATCAAATCGTAGACACCTCAGAAGGAAACGGAAACGGCAAAGTGACATTGTACTTCTAAATAATTCAACACCGGTACCATCTGAGGCCCATAAATCATCTAGATTCTGATGACTAGACTTGGAGACACCCGCTAAATATAAAAGTCCAAAGACGGCCTTCAATTCAGCCATATCAGTCTTTTGAACATTGCTCTTATTTGCATAATTTACTTGCTTCCTTTGTATCTCGTCGTTCGTGTTCTTCAAAATTAGTTCTAACTCACCATCGCTAAAAAAGATATTCCAGCAATCTAGTACCGATTTTGCATTTTTTGCATTCCCAATAACACCAGGTTTTTGTGTAATTATGTTATGTGCTCGAGTTCTCACTCGAGATCGTAACTTGTTTTTATTCCACTTTGTGTGGCTGTCTTTCGCCAAATAGTAAGGTTCTTGTGTGGACTCCTGTTCTGAATATTCTTCCTCACAATCCTGTTCTGTATCAGAATCATGGTTGCTGAATAACTCTAAATCAACTTCACTGTCATCATCTTCACTAAATTGTTCGTCATCTGTCAAAACTTCATGTATGAGTTGCTGTAACCTCTCTTCTTCACGCTCGTAACTCATCTGGAAAGAAAAGTTATATAGCAAACACGGTAAAAATATTTACCGAAACATATTTTCTATAATCAATATGTAAAACTGCACAAAACACAGCACTTTAAGATGTAATTTTAGTACATTATACATGAAAGAAACTTACGTCTGCGATAGAAAAATGTGTAACACTTTTAGTAAGGTGGGGTCTTACGGACCCCAGTATAATTCACACGTCTTCACTCTATAAACCCTTGCGCGCAACTAATCGTCGTCAACTACGTCGTATAGCAGGTTTTAAAGGGGGAAGCTACACTGAGCCTAGACACACTGATATGCGTAGGTCTAAAGTAATTTTCAATTTGAGTTTTCTTGGGGTCTGTGAGACCCCACCTTACTAACGCCGGGTTAACCAATTTAAAACAAATTGGACGGCAATATTTAGTCGTTGAAGGACTGTAGTTTTTCCAAAAAATAAGCTTTTCTCCTCTGTGTGCTACTGATATTTCCAAGGGAACGGTTGTGCTTAAAATTAGCGTCCGTCACAACAATTCGCACTATTCACCGCAACAGACGTCAAAGATTTCCAGTAAATCACAGGGGACCCTAAAGTCCATTCGTACGTGGGATCGCTAAGGACCCTACTTATATATTACCCCGTTACGCAGGATTGTGCAATTAAACTCCTATACGACCCTGCAAAAGAGAAGGTGCAATGCCCCTTAATGATTCAAGACACACCAACTAATGTCCTAATAAGCCTGGCAAGACCCAATACATTGTTATACGCTTTAAGCGCACCGGTGTCATTCAGCATCACATGCAACAAAATGACACACACACACTCAACGTAGCCAAACAAGGGGTCTTGACAATAAACGAACCCTGCCAGGCTCATACACGATAATATTAATGATAAAACATTAATATACACCAACAAGGCGAAGGAAACATACCACCTGGATCAACGGCCAAACTTCTCAGGCATCGGAACAAAATTTAGCCTGGAAATACCAAATACACATATGTAGTCACTGTTGTGACTGGATTGTATCCGCGGGTGATAACACTTACCAGAAAATTACTTAGCGTCTGGTCGCAAATGTAATAGGCAGAAATGCCAAAATAGGTTCCCTAGTTGATTCGACTTAGCTGCTAGGCACTGCAGATTTGAAGGCAATGATTGCCAAATTAAGAAGTATCACTAAAGGATTTCAATAAAATTTAAGACTGAAAGCCAAATTTATTCTTTGATAGTCTTAAAGCAAATCCTTCTTGATCGATAATTGCTTTGCCCTTTTATACAGTCTTATTCTACTACAAAGTTCTTAAAATTTGAGAGCGGTATTCCAATACATAAGGGATTGACTTTGGATTTCCAATTTCCAATATCCATCGCTTATGTTTACAATTTCTCCTCTTCAGCAAAAACATAAGAAGGTCAAAAATTATGGTTCAAATAATTTCGACTGCAATAAATTACGCAAGTCGCCTAGTCACCATAATAACAAAAGAATATGTGCTTATGCACTCGTGCAATGTGTCGTGTCTTGAAATTGCATTTCTCATGCGCATGGGATTCCCGTTGTGTTTTAATTACTTTAACCGGACGGAATCCCTGACGTAATTATCTGTTCATGGTGACGGTGGTTTCGGGTTCTCATGTTTTTGTTTACATTGGGTGGATGTTTAGGAGGTTTCATGTTTGTTATAATATCACAACACCTCCACCCCTTAGAAAAAAATGTTTAGATTTTTTTGTGTGCTTATCTATTTTGATCTTATGTTTTAGTGTCTACTTTTCTAATTTGTTTTACTAGCAATAGGGTTTTATGATTTAATCTATTTCTGTGTTGGGTTTCGTGTGATTAAAAGCGTTTTTTTCTTTAAAAAGAATACAAATTTATTCAAGGGACTTGATGATATAAAAATGATGGTATAATAAAACGACCAATTCTGAATAACTGTCTTGATTCGCGGCTTCTTGTCAACTGCTCGATTTTGGCTTTTTTAGATGCAGTAAGAAATTAAGTAATACGACACCGAAACGTGCCGTGCTAAATCATGCCTTTTTATAAGAGTCAAAATTTAATGAATTTGCAAATGTAATTTGATGTGGTTTTTAGATTTAATAATTTTAAGACGACGTTGCACAAACGGCGGAAATGGCAAAATTAGGAATGTGCATTTAGTGCATTTAGTTGAAGTTTTTAAAAGAATGAAAATGAGAACTACGCCGTTATGCATGTTTAGGGCTTTACAACATCTGTATAATTCTAGCTAACTATAATTATTTTATACATACCTCTAATTTTTGTTTTTGTCTATTTATTAATTAAAATTATATCTTGCTTATATTGACTGCATTTTTTTTGTTTTATGCTCTAAGTTTATTATTTGTTTTTGTGGAAAAGGTTATGAAAATCATGGGATTGCGTAATAAAAGAATAGTTTTATTCATATATAATTCACGTTTATTAAATTCTAATAAGTGGATCTTCGCAGTCGGAAATCTCGATGAATACTGATTATGACGACAGAAGACTAGAAGTTCCAACTAGAGAATATAACAGTTGTAGCGTTATAAATTTTCAACATCCTCCGAGCGGGCCGATTGGCGAACCTCCAATGGATATAAAAGCTGTATAGGACGTCTCATCTTTTTGCCATCTGCGAAACGCACTTCGCAAGCTCGCACCTTGTTGTCTCTTCCCGGAAAGCTCCTCTCTATGATGCCTAATCGCCAATGAATGCGTGGCGTAGCATAATCGTATACCAAAACAACATCGCCAAGCTCCATCTCCTTTGATATCGTCTTCTCGGTATGATGGGCCGACCTTAGGAGTCGCAGATACTCTGCTTTCCATCGTTTCCACAGAAAAGAAGTATAGCGCCTCCTGGTTTTCCATCTAGAGTGCAACTCTTCTTTGTTAACCTCATCTTTATCTAGTTGGATTTTGGGATTTGAATGTGCTTGAAAACGAGCTAAAAGAAAACTTTCTGGTGTAAGTGGCGATAGATCCAAGGGGTCGTCACTGAAATAAGTTAGTGGTCTGGCATTTATTATTCTTTCGGCCTCGGTAAGGAGTGTGTAAAGCTCATCGCCTCCAATTTTTGCCTTCCAAATGGTAGTTTTTAAGATGTCCTTGACACTTTTTACCAAACGCTCCCAAAAACCTCCCCACCAAGGAGCCCGTTCCAAGATGAAGCACCAGGTAATACCGCGACTGCTTAAAAACCCATTAAAAATCTCATTATTCAATATTTGGTTTACGTTTATCAATTCTGTAGCAGCCTTCTTAAAGGTTTTTGCGTTGTCAGACAATATCAACTTCGGGGTGCCCCGCCGGGATATAAATCTTCTAATTGCCAAAAGACATTTTTCCGTAGTTAAGTTAGGAACTAACTCCAAATGGATTGCTCTGATCACCGCACAAGTGAAGATCATAATATATACCTTATGCTGTCCGTTGTCCTCATTGGTATACAGGGGACCAGCAAAATCTACACCAAGTGTCTCGAAAGATCTAGATGCCAACAACCGCTCCCTAGATAATGGTGCAAAAGGGTTTGAACCGGGCTTTCCTTTTAATTTTCTGCAAAATCTACAGCGGCTCTATATATTCTTAATTAATTGACGTCCGCTTGGTAACCAAAATTTCTCTCGAAGGCGCGTAAGTACCGTGTTAACTCCCCCATGTTATACTCGTTCATGCAAATCAGCAATTATTAGTTTACTTAAATAACTGTTCTTAGGTAAAATGATAGGATTAGCTATGTCGAACGGTTCGTCTAATAACTGCAAGCGACTATTCACGCGAAGAAGACCGTCATCATCCAAAATAGGGTTAAGAATCAGCAGGGTTGATGATCGAGGAATTTGTTTTCCCTGCTGCAAAGATAAGATTTCATTAATAAAATATTTATTTTGAAAATACTTTATCCAATATTTCTCCGCTTTCTCCAGTTCCGCAGCTTCTAAAAATTTAGCCTTTGGGATCTTTTTTGATGCAAATATGTCTACCGCTCGTAATACATAAGCTGTAATGCGTAGAAGTCGGCCGCGGTTGCTAATTTGATCAAATTGCAGCAATGGTTGAATAACTTCAGGACCTGTAGAAGTCAGTAGTTGCTCCGCGGGTGCTAGCAGCACTGCTGATATATTTAAGGGCAGATTTTCTCTTGGCCACTCTTCTTTATCTTTGCTCAGCCAACTGGGGCCTTCTCGCCATAATGATGATGTTCTGATAAAGGCTACTGCTCCAAAGGCTTTTAGACTCGCATCGGCGAATATATGTACGTCGTTGGTTTTAGATGATGCATGCGTGCCTACCCATCTAGGCAATGGAAGTGTGCCAAGGGCATCCAAATCTTCTATGCAACTGTTCCATTGCGCAACTAAATCCTTGGTTAACGGCTGATCCCAATTTAAGTTAAGGCGCCACTCCGATTGGAACAGGATCTTTAGCCTGATTACTATTGGACCTAAAAAACCTAAAGGATCATATATTCGCGCAATTACCTTCAAAACATTTCGTTTCGTAGCTACTAACGCCTCCCGTAAATAGTCAGCCTGAAAATTAATCGTTAGCTCGTCACTGTAAATATTCCATTTCATACCCAAAATGGTATACACATTTTCGTTATCAGTAGAAAAAACTTTTCTAATTGTAGCATCATTGCTGGTCCATTTTCTCAGATTCATGAATGCGCGTCCCATTACTTCAACCGATTCATGACAAAATTTTTCGGCTGAGTGCTTATCATCAAGACTTACCACCAGATCATCCATATAAAAAGAATCACGTAATATTTCGCAAGTCTTTGGAAATGTTTTAGATTCTGAATCAAGATGCATAAGTATTGTAGCACACAATAAAAAGGGGCTACAAGTTACACCAAACGTGACCCTAGTCATCCGAAAAGCTTGTAAAGTCGGGAAATTTGTAATTTAATGCAATCTTTTCGAGAACCAAATGAATCGGTGGTTGTCGCGGTCTTCTTTGGCTAACGAGATCTGCAGGAAAGCCTACTCAATATCAGCTGCTAGCGCTATCTTTCCCAGTCGAAACCGCAACAAGATTCTTAAGATGTCAGGAAGCAGATTAGAGCCAGTCCATAAACAATCGTTTAGCGATGACACATCTGGTGCATGAGAGGAAGCATCGAATACTATCCTAATTTTTGTCGTCGACTTCTCGGGTCGATATACTGGACGATGCGGCATAAAATATTCCCTTGATGATACTATATGATCTGCTGGCTCCGCAAAGCCGGCTGAAATAAATTCTTGCATTGTCTCATCATACTCGAAGAGCTTTTGTGGTTCTCTGGACAGTTTTTTTATAAGAGAACGCAATCTCGATAAGGCATTTTCTCGATTATCTTCTAACATGACATCTGGGTTTTTCCATGGTAATGAGGCTTCATATCTAGTGCTTGTCTTACGTAGATATCTTCGCTGTAAATCTTTTGTGAGAGTCTTCATCTCAATATCATTGCTTTGAATTCCTAAAAGTTCCAAATTCCACATATTTTCCATGGCGGTCAGACTGCAAAGAGACGAAACATTTTGACAACTTGAAAATTTTTGTTTACTTACAGGAGTAGGACCCTGAATTGTCCATCCAAATATGGTTTCTACCGCAGTAAGTCGATCGCTTATTCTCCTGTACTTCCCTGTGGCAACTGCCCAGTAATAATCTGATCCTACAAGAACACTCAAACCTTTCTCCTGTTCAAAGGAAATATTATTTGCGTCGGCTAAACTCAATTCACACTTTTCTGGGACGACATCTGTAGTAGGAGCAGGTAAAATATCCAAGCAGATTTCTGGCACTACAACAGCCGAAATCTCCACAAACTGACCACTATACTGACTTTCCATAATTAATTTAACCATAGTAAATTCTTTGCTAGCTGAAAGTTTCGTTTTTCCGAAGGGAATAACATTTAAATGTATAACACCCATTATAGGTAGATTTAATTTCTTAGCCGTAGCTTCTCGTACATATGTACGTTGGCTTCCACCATCAATAATAATTCGCACAAACAATTTCTTTGCTTCTGATGGGCATAATAAAAAAACTCGTGCAGTTTGCAAAAAAACATTCGAAATGTTTTCCTTATTATTATCCGGCAAACACAAATTTTGCACTTTACTATTTAATGAATCATTACTTGCATTTTTTTATCACTTCGGGTCACTTTCATTTTGGTGGAGTTACACATAACGGTGGCATGGCTAGATTTGCATTTTCTGCAATAAAGTCTCTTCGATCGACAAAATCTAGCGGTATGGCCGCGTTGGGTGCATCTATAACATCTACCATCCTCTTTTAATAATAGTTTTTTCTTATCTAAATCCTGTATGACATCACATTCGCACGTTGAATGCTCCACTGATTTGCAGAAAAAACAATGAGCAATCGCGGAACTTGTAGTTGGCGTTAACAAACCTGCTGCTGTAGTTGGAAGTGTGTTTTTAAAACGTACATTTTCCCTGGGCATCTTCTCAAGTGCCGATCGCTCAATTGATTCCACTTCCTGTTTCAAAAATTGCAATATGTTTTTGACTTGCTTATCTCCATTAAATGATAAAGTGGAACCGCTGACCGCCGTTCTCTGATGATTCTTTCTGTATGCGATGATAATTGATTCTCAGTTCGTTGGGCATGCACTTAAGGAGTATTGTTTTTAATATTATATAATAATGCGTGGTAGGAACACCTAAAGCAGTAAGTGATCGACTACAAGCTATCACTGTATTGTAAAGATGCCTAAGTCCATTTGCATCGCTTTTATGTTGGACTGGTGAAATAGACATTAGATTCTGCATATTTTTGTCGACTAGCTTCTCTTTGTCGCCGTACTCTTCCTGCAAAAGTGATATGGCGCCATCATAACATGCAGATGTAGGTGTGAAGCCTGCTATCGTTTTTGCTGCGTTTCCCGTTAAAACGGTCTGTAGATAATTGAACTTCTCTGCGCCTGCGAGAGTCTTATTTTCATGAACGGAAGTCCTAAAATTTTCCCAAAAGGGAATCCATTCACAGTAATCTCCGGAAAATTTCATCAGCTGTAATTTGGGGAGTTTAACGCCTTGTGACTGAAACGTTCCGGGTACCGGCCGAGTATTATCCATAAAAGATCTCGATCCTCGATAAACGCACTTGTAGACGAGCGATCATGCCTACCGCGGTGTCTTCATACTCAGCCACCTTCTCCGGAAATTTGTCATCTAAGCTTTTAGACTGCACCTCCTTATTCGCAATGCGCAGATTCTCGTTAGCGGTGATTAATCTTTGCACATACGAGGTTAATTCTTCTTCTGCGGAATCTAGTTTAGACATATCCTCTGAAATCATCGACTCTGGTGTCTTCAAATATTCCGCCGCCTCGTTCACTATTTTTGTAATTTGACTGCGATAGTTTGCAACTCCATGGTGAACACGCGTTTATTTTGATCGATCGAGCAATCACCGATTCCAATTATTAAAATTTATGCAAGATCGCGAATTTCGTCCCGTTTCAATTCCCGGGTTTCGGCACCAAATGTGGAAAAAGTTATGAAAATGATGGGATTGCGTAAAAAAAGAATAGTTTTATTCATATATAATTCACGTTTATTAAATTCTAATAAGTGGATCTTCGCAGTCGGAAATCTCGACGACTACTGATTATGACGACAGAAGACTAGAAGTTCCAAAGAGAGAATATAACAGTTGTAGCGTTATAAATTTTCAACAGTTTTGAATTATCATTATTATAATTCTTTAATTTATTTCTTTATTCTATTTTTATGTACTACTCTTTCTTTATCATTTATTTTTATTTTGGAATTGACGCCTGAATTTTCTATCACTTTGTACGGTCCGTCGTATGGACTTTCTAATTTCTTTCGGTTACCTCTTCTTAGGTATACGTGGTCTCCTTTCTGTATTCTTGCCGGATTGGTTTTTTTTGTCTGTTTTTATCTTATTTGATTACTTCTAATTAAGAAGTAGTTGTCTTGCCGTTTCTTCTGCGTTCTTTAGTTTAATTTTTAATTCGGCTACATATTCGTCATAATTGTATTCTGGAGAATTTAATTCTTCATGTTGTTCATTAGGACGGGAAGCTAAACGGTCATACATATATTAGCTCGAAAGGTGTGTAGTTAGTTTCCGTGTGGGGTGTAGTATTGTACGCAAATGTGTAATATGGTATCCACGTATCCCATTCGTGGTCGTTGCAAAATACTTGTAGGTATTCATTTAGTACACGATGGTTGCGTTCTAATGAACCGATTGTTTCATGGTGGTATGTACATATGTATGGAGCCGTGAAACAGTCAGACAAATTTTAACCGACGATTTAGGGATGAGAAAGTTGTGCGCGAAGATGGTTCCAAGGAACCTTTCCGAGGAGCAAAACCAGCATCGAATGACCGTCGCAGAAGACTGTTTGGAACAAGTGGAAAACGATCCCACGCTGCTTGATCGAGTTATTACAGGCGATGAGAGCTGGTTTTTTCAATACGACTCGGAAACCAAACGCCAAAGCTCACAATGGTTGTCTCCGCACGCCCCCCACCCGAAAAAAGAAGAACGAACGAGCACCACGAACACACGTTTACTCAACACGACAGAGCAGGCGAACTAAACAAGCTAGAGCGATGGCAAATATATCAATGGAGAGGGGAAGGATGCCGAGAGAAGGGAAAGGGAATTTCAAGGTCGCAGGGTTACCACAATAGCGGCAATATAATCAGTCTCATTACTTAATTGTCACACCTCGTATCTTTATTCTTTATAATGCGTCTGCATTAGTATTTATTTTTCCTTGTGTAAAAATTATTTCGAAGTCGTAATCCATGAGGTCTACACGTATTCTAGTCAGTTTTGATAATGGGTTCTTGTGGGTAAAAAGTGATATGAGTGGTCTATGGTCCGTTACTACTGTGAATTTTTGGCAAATAGATACGGTCTGAAATGGTTTATTCCCCAGTGTATTGCTAATAACTCTTTTTCAATAATAGGTTTATTTAGCTCGTGTTTGTTAAGTGATCTGCTTGCGTAGGAGATTGGTAAGTCCTTTCCTATGTCTCCTTGTGATAGGATAGCTCCTAAAGCGTAGTTCGAAGCGTCGGTTGTTGGTATGAATTCAATCTCAAAATCTGGATACTGTAGAATAGGTGGTTTTGTTATTTGGTCTTTGAGTTTTTCGAATGATTCGTTGCACTTCGTTGTCCACTCGAAGACTCTATCTTTCTTCAGTAGTTGATTTAATGGTTTCGCTATTTCTGCGAAGTCCTTGACAAAACGTCTATAATAGTTGCAGAATGCTACGAACCGTCTGACTTCATCTGCATTTGTTGGTACTGGATAGTTATGTACCGTTTTGCATTTCTCAGGGTCTGCCGTTACTCCGTTTGGTGTTATTAAGTGTCCTAGATACACTGGTTAACATGCGTTGGAAGCTGTTGGATGAGATTTTGAGTCCAAATGGTAATCGTTTGAACTGATAGGTTTTGATTCTTCATCTAATTCTATTTGATGAAATGAACTGGTCATGTTCAGACTGGAGAAGTATTTCGCTTTGCCTATTTTGTCTAACACGTCTTCTAAGCGTGTGAGGGGGAATTTATCATTTACCAATTTTTTGTTAAGTTGTCTGTAGTCGACCACTAATTTCCACTTTTTTGTATCGTCGTTACTGTGTTTTGGTACTATTAGGAGTGGTGAATTATATGGGCTTGTGGAATTTTCGATTGCGTCTTTATTTATCAGGTCTTTCACTTGTTTGTTTATTTCTTCGTATTGTCTGTAATTCTTTATGTATACTGGGTTTTTATCTGATGTTTGTAGATTTTGTACATAGAAGTTGTTTGGTGTAAGTGTCGAACCTCCATAACTCGAACCTGAAGGGAGTCAAATTTTAATTCGAGATAGGGAGGTTTCGAATAACCGATCTAAAGGCTGCAGGATGAGGTTGTATTAGCTGGAAAGAATTCTAATTTGATTGAAGTCAATTCCAAATGGGTATGTGAAGCTGCATTATCCAGAAATACAATAATTTTACGTTTTTGGATGTCATAGTTTTGTCTAACTTTCTTATCCACTTTGAAAATATCTCGCCTGTCATCCACGCCTTTTTATTATTATTATAATCCAATGGAAATTACTTAATACCTGAGAAACACCGTGGTTTGGCGGACTTTCCTATTATTAAAGGCGTCAGTTTTTCATTTCCAGACATGTTACTTCCTAGCATAAGAGTTACCCGCTCTTTGCTATTTTTGCCACCACTACAACGATCACCTTTAAAAGTCATTGTCTTGTCAGGAAGACATTTAAAAAATAATGCGGTCTCATCGATATTAAAAATATCATCTGAACCATAATCTTTACAAATATCTTGCAATTTTCCAACCCAGTCCGCACAAACGGAATGGCTCGCTCGCAAATTTTTTTAAAAATATGTAATATCATTTCTTTTTTTAAATTTTTCGAGCCATCCATTACTTGCTCCAAATCCAGGTATGTTCAAGTCCTTGCTAAATTCGAATGCCTTTTCCTTCAATAAATTGCCACTGATGGGTATGTTTTGGTCTCTGCACTGCTTGAACCATTTCAGTGCACATTGTTCTACTGATGTAAATTCAGGACGTTTAAGCCTCTTCCTTCCTCCTTAATTGGCGTCGTAATTTTTTAAAATAACGTCTTTATTTTTAAGAATTATGGACAGCGTACTACCCGGAATTCCGAATTGAGCAGCTATGCCTTTCTTTTTCTCTGAAGAGCTTTCCACCTTTTTAATGATTTTAACTTTATCACTTATTAGTCCATTTGTTAGGGCTTTTGACCTCTAACAAAATGTTAACTCTCTAATTTTTTTTGTAAATAATAGTTTTTAGTGAGTAGAATATGTTAAGAAAAAGTTTCGGAAAACTGGTTGTACGCTACCCCCAAAAATAACCCCCTAAAAACAGGAAAATCAGTTTTTTACTAATATCTCTTAAACAGTAAGTCTTATCATAAAACAGTGTTTACGAAGTTTGTAGATTAAGCGATTATCTACAAAAAATGATATTATACATTTTTTCGTACGAAGTGCCGTTCATGAGATATCGCCATTTTAAAGATTTAAAATATTCACATCCCCTAATTCGCAACTTGTATAGGTCATCAGACGTTCCATAAATTCTCTGTTGGACTACTTGGCTAATATTTTCAGGGGTGATTCCTGGATGTATTTGGAGAAAAAAATTGTTCTACAGAGGGCGGATATCTCCACTATCCACTAAGATACAGGGTGTTTACGAAAGAAGAAAATGTTTTTTTTTTAAATTTACTCAAATTTGAATAACTTCTATACTAATTATCGTATAGCAACCTAATTAGGCTCATCTTTTAGCTAAATGTGTGCTCTTTTATTTGATATAAAGAACAAAAACTTGAGTGACTCCGTTTAGAAAATATTTTTCTGATGAAATATTTATTTAATCCTCAAGTTCTTCATTTACTTCATCATAAGGATCCAAAAGTGATTCTGAAGGTAACATTTCTTCATTTTCATCATATTTGTCTTCTCCTGGGAGTCCTGTAGGTGGTAAATTATGACAACCTCGAATGTAACATGTCCCGCACACATTGGAGCAATGTAATCCAGCTTTTTTACAATTACAATGGTTACAGCTACCTTTTTTACAGTTGCAAAATATAAGGTCCAGCAAATTCTTGGGTGCTGGCATTTTTGTCATTTGCACAGGTGTCAAAATATCCTCCATGTTCCATCCCCAGTCCCGAGGATCAAGGTCATTTGATAACCATTGCTGTACTTGAAGGTACACCCTGTAAAAATGTTGAACGACTGCATCGGTTGTTGGAGGTAAGCTGGCTAGATTTACAGCTCTTTTTTGGTAACTGCTTTAGTGAAACATATATATCTATATTTATCAACACCTGTCACTTTTGGGGGGGCATTATATATATTTAATGTGCAAATAATGCCATTTTCGGAAATACTCCTACGCGATTGATTTTGCTGTAAAAAGGATTGAACAGCTTGTCTTTGGGACGACCTATTTTATTTCCAGTGTATTTCCCCATAGATAAATTTGAACATATTTGGTAGCAATCTAAATGATACTTTGCATTAACAGCCAGTAAATCTATAAATACTATTCGTTTTACACATTCTGTGCTCATTTCATCTAAATTTTTCTCTATCATCTTTAAAAAGGTTTCTTTGAAAGTTTTACAAGTAACATTTCTTATTATTCTACGTAATTTTTTTCTTTTTTTTCTCTCTTTTTTTTCATTTGCACTAAACGCAGGTTTACAAGCAGGCGGATAAGGTACTACCCACTACGTTTAAAGTGTGAGCAAATTCCCAATATTCTTCGTTTTAACATTTTGCTCATACTTTGAACCAACATATCTTCTAAACGGAGTCACTCAAGTTTTTGTTCTTTATATCAAATAAAAGAGCTACATTTAGCTAAAAGATGAGCCTAATTAGGTTGCTATACGATAATTAGTATAGAAGTTATTCAAATTTGAGTAAATTTAAAAAAAAAAAACATTTTGTTCTTTCGTAAACACCCTGTATCTTAGGGGATAGTGGGGATAGCCCCCTCTCTAGAACAAATTTTTATTCCAAATACATCCAGGAATCACCCCTGAAAATATTAGCCAAGTAGTCCAACAGAGAATTTATGGAACGTCTGATGACCTATATCTACAAGTTGCGAATTAGGGGATGTGAATATTTTAAATCTTTAAAATGGCGATATCTCATGAACGGCACTTCGTACGAAAAAATGTATAATATCATTTTTTGTAGATAATCGCTTAATCTACAAACTTCGTAAACAGTGTTTTATGATAAGACTTACTGTATGAGAGATATTAGTAAAAAACTGATTTTCCTGTTTTTAGGTGGTTGTTTTTGGGGGTAGCGTACAACCAATTTTCCGAAACTTTTTTTTAACATACTCTACTCACTAAAAACTATTATTTACAAAACAAATTGGAGAGTTAACATTTTGTTGGAGGGTTTCATTAACATTTTTCCCTCACGACTGGACTATATTGACAAAGCTGTTAATTTGCGAGTAGTCATTTTAATAAAAAGCTAAAAAATAAATTCCTAAATTTCAAAAGTCCTTAAAATAAAATAACTTATAGGTTATGTTAATCCCTACGTAGAACAATAAAAAATTTGAAATCGCCAGCCACAATGGAAGTTAAATTCAGCACAGCACGAATAACTTTCTCAAACTGAGAAAAATAGGATGCTACCAGTAGTAGATAGAACAAAATTATAACGGTATTTTGTAAGAATTTCCATCTCCTATCGCATTTTTTATTTCGAATTAAGTATAGAGGTTTTAAGAATTTTATTCGAACTAGGGAGGTTGTCGAATGACATTTTATTCGAGCTGTAGAGGTTTATTTCGAGCTATAGAGGTCAATTTACTTGTAAAATATTTGTAGGGATAGGAAGAGATCTTATTACTCGAGCTGCAGAGGTTTTCGAATTATCGAGGTTCGTCTTATAGAGGCTCGACATATCTTCTTCTAAGTAGAATATATCCTGGAATTCTCTGCATATACTCTCTATTGAGTCCTTGCTTTTTTTGTCATTTGTTTTGATTTCTATCAATTTATCTAATTTTTCCCATCTTTGTTGAGACTTTTTACTTACTGCTTTTAGTTTATAAAATTCCCTGATTGGTTTTAGTTCCAGATCAAGATCTTTTACTGCAATTTTATCGGCTGTGTTCAATAGACGCACTCGTATATGTTTTATGCCTTTGGCTGGTATTATCGTGTTGGCAATTAAAATGTTATTTGTTATTTGCTTTCCACACACTAGGCTGCCTTGTTCAATATTTACGTTTCTTGGGTGTATAAGCTCGGATCTAGGCGGTATTTTGATGTAGAAGATTTTGGATTGCATAGGCAATACATATTCTGTGCGGTTTGTATTTATTGAAAACGTAAAGGTGCCGTAATCTATGTTCGTGCAGAATGTCCGAAAAAAGTCGCGCCCGAATATCCCGTCAGTTGTTATTGGGAAATCGTCATCTACCACTTGTACTTTGTGTTGTACTTCTTCGTCCTCTAGTTTAAATTTAATTGTAGTTGTACCCAATGTTTATATTTTTTGTTCTGTAATTCCCGTAAGTCTGCAATAATCTTCAGTGTTGATCTCATGTTTACTTATTGTGTTTCCTATTTTGCATATGGAGATATCTGCTCCTGTGTCAACTAATAGGTTTAATATTTTATTCCTGTTTGTTTTTATTCTTATATAATAATTAGTGATTCCGTGGTCTGTTTCTGCTATATTCAAAGATATTCTTTTACTATTTTATGTCTCCTATTGGTTGTTTTTAGCCCCGAGTTACCCTTTATAAATTTCCTTCGTAGGTTTCGGGGTTGTCTTCGTTTCCCTGGATGTAATTCCCGTTTTCTTCCTGTTGTGTTATATATACTCTCCTGTTTCGGTGATGTATATTGTTGCCATTGCGATTGCTGCCGATTTTTACTCTGGTAGCCATTGTGTTTCAAATTCGTTGTTTGACTATTCTGGTATCTATTTTGTTGGTAATGATTTCTTTGGTAATTATTATGGTATCGGTTTTGATGGGAATACTTGTTGTTTTGCCATGGTTTTCTGTATTGGTATCTGTTGTTTATATGGAATACTCTGTTTTCTTTTATTGTGGCCTCGGCATCTTCTGCTAAAGTGAATGCTTCACGGTAAGATTTTACCCGACTGGCGTCTATTGGTATTATGCTCCTGTCTTTCAAGGTATGGTATTATGCTCCTGTCTTTCAAGCCTTTCTTGAAAGCATTTAATGCTAGTGATTCATTTATTTTTGTTATAGTTTCCCATCTGTTTTCTCCTATTTCCGTCAATTGTAGCTCGTATTCTGTGACCGTGTTTTCTTGCTGGACTTTTGTTAGCTTTGTTATCACCGTCTTTGTTGATTGTATCGGTTTGTATGTTGCCTCTAGATTCCTAATGAGATCCGCGATTTTTTCTGGTTTTGGTAATGAGCTCAATTTCCTTCTTGCTGTTGTGTTTAACTTGGTGTCTATTACCAGCGTTAAGAAGTCCGTTTGTTGATCTTCCGGGATATTTTTCTCTAGAACTTTGACTATACTTATAAAATTCTGTAAGTCTGCGGGTTTCCCTGTGAATTCTGGTATTATTTTGAGGTTAGAGAATATGTTTGTGGACGTCATGTTTATTGTTTCGTTTATTTCTATTCTCACAAAAGCCTCTATTCTTTTTAATGTTTCCTTAAATGTATTTTTTACTCGTAGCTCTTCTTCAACCGTTAATATTTCTTCTTTGAATTTTTCCCTAATTTCATTTACCTTAAGAAGTAATTTGGCAAGGTATTTTTCCGTATACTCTCTCTTAGGAGCCTTTCCCGCGGAGCCCTTGGTTCTTGTTCCTGGGCTATAAACGCGTTGTACGATGTATCTAAGGTGCAATGTACCTAGATTTACTTGTTGATGGTGCAGTGGCTCTTAAACCAGTACACCGATCGATGGAAAATAATTTCACCTCAATTTAGGTCCTATGTACCTCTACCAGGACTGAGTGGAGAGGGTGCGCCGAGTACTTAACTCGTTCACCAAGTTTTAATTAATTTTATTCTGAAGTTATCCTTAACAATTCACTATTACCCTGTAGAGACTACTCACATTTAATTATTACCTTCACCTTATAAATCTTCACTTGGACATATAAAACGAAACACTGAGGACACTACTGGATGGATTGCAAGAGCGAATGAAAATCTTCTTCTATGGTTTCCCAATTGAAACTAAATTTATTATAAATCTTAACTGATTCGTAGCTGCACTGGCGTTTGATACATATCTGATTACAAAATTCTAAATTGGACAATTTTTAGAACTAACAGTGAATTTTTTCGGCGTGTCAAGTGTTTACATAAAGACACTGGATATGCCGGCGGATAAAAATATTAAAAGATAAGGAAATGCACGGTGGCAGAAATTTATGTTGCAACAAAGGTTTGATAGAATTAAAGAAACTTCTTTGTGAGAATTTCCAGTGCAGCTACAATTAATTCTTATTATAAAAAATTATTGAACTTAACATAATCCTCCCGGGCTTGAATGTATGCATTCAAGAGGAGGGTTGGTAAAAATTTACGTCGAAGTCCGGATGTGATGAATCTTGTTGTATCTCAGGTTGTTGCAGATCAGCATGTTGTGATTGAACATTGCGATTGAACATCCTTCTTAGTTTCGGTGTTGGCCTTAATTTGCTTTTTGTTGTAGCCCTGGATCGCCATCTCCAGATCAGGCATATGATGATGATGATTATTAGGCTTAGTCCCAAATAACTGGTGGTATGATGATGGATGCTGGCGGTGCGAAGATCGTGAGGAAGTTCTGCATGAAGCTTCGTTAATTTCATCTTTAAATCTTCTAAATCGGCTGTATGCGGACGAAGTTATGGAGAGTGGTATAATATTGGGGCTAGATGTTGAGTCGCCACGGTGTCATTTAAGTTGGTGGTGGGAATGTAGGACAGTCTCAAACTCGTGGGGTAAATATGATGGCCTTGGATGGTGAGCATGTTTTCCTTAACTAAGCAGTCGCCACGAATTTTGAGGATGCCACTTCCTTCAATGTAGAGTTGTCTGACTTTTTCTCTGCATACTAGGTTGATGGCAGTTTTTTCTCCAAGCGAGTACAACCAAGGATTGGGGTTGCACAGTTGTATCCAGTGGGGTCCAGGTCCCATTTTCACGATCTGACAAGAGGAATCCTGAGCCAATTGATTCATTAACCTGATTTCGCACGCACTCACTGCAGATCCTCTTTTGTGTAGTGGGTGTCTTTGCTTGCAAAGATGTCTGTTGTCATAGATGATGGTGCACGCTTGCTGCTCCGAGAGTGTGTAATAGTTGTCCCGATGCAAGTTTACAATTAGAAACGGGAATGACGGGCTGATGACCAAGAAGGTGTTATTGATGTTCACTGGCACGGGAATCACTCGAAATAGTTCAAAGTTATCTACGGCCACTAGTGGTAACTTGAGGCGGAAGATAACATACTTTTGGGTTGGTCTTCCTTCTATTGTCATAAGCTTGTAGAATTTCAAAATGTCGTTTCGGGAAAAGGGCAACTTCAGTGTTGATGGAAGGTTGCCTTTTATGTTGTTGATCTGATGTGTGAGCTGTTCTGGCGATATTAACTGTGGGCTCACGGATCCATGGTGCATTTGCGTGAGGACATCCAGGATTGACTGTTGTACTCTTAAGAAATTGGCTATGGCTAGTGTGGCTTGCAAACCCAATGATGAGAATGCTTGCAGCATGGTTTGTACGTGTAGCTCTTGGTTCACACGGTTGATGTTGTCTGATAGCATCGTTTCCATGGACCTTCTCGATTATATCGGACATGCTGTCTGCATAATCGGAATCTAGTACGCCAAATAACGTGTTGGCAATGTTGCCTACAATGTTTAATGCCCCGCGTTTTACTCTGGGACATAAGCTGACATAAGCAACTGCTCCGTAAGCCTTCTCTGAGGCATCAGCAAATACGTGGATCTGATAAGACGTGGTTCCTTCCTGGGGGAACACATGTCTTGGAATTATGAGCTGACTTAGTGAATTTAGATTTTGTCGGAAGTGGATCCAAGTCGAGTGAAGTTCTTGCGGCAATGCGGCATCCCAATCCAATTTTAGTTCCCACAGTCGTTGCAAGAAGATTTTGGCTCGGACAACTACTGGGGACATGAAGCCTAAAGGATCAAATAGGTGTGCTATGTCCGATAATGCAGTACGCTTTGTGACCTTATGGCATTCTGGCCAAGAACCCTTGATAATAAACTCGTCCGTTTTTGGCAACCAAGTTAATCCCATTGTTTTTATATTGTCTTCTAAGTGTGTGGAGAAGTCAAGCTGCAGTTCTCTGTCTGCTGGTGGGATATCTTGGAGTAGTCGCGGATGGTTTGAACACCATTTCCGGCAGACGATAGCAGTGATTTTAACTGTGCTTGTATTTGCAATAGTGATGCTAGACTATTAGATCCTGTCAATACGTCGTCGACATAAAAGTCTCTCCTCAAGACTTCTGCTCCTAATAGGTACTTGTGAGCACCGTCATCTGCTAATCTCTAAAGGCATTTGGTTGCGAGGTATGGGGCGTTTGTCGTGCCATACGTGACAGTACCCAATTCATAGCATCTGAAGGGCTCATGTGCATGATCTCGCCAAACAATCAACTGATATTTCCTATCATTCTCGTCTATGAGGATCTGACGATACATTTTCTCTATGTCTGTAGAGAAAACAAATCGTGGCATGCGGAAGCGGAGCAACAAGGTAAAGACATCGACCTGCACGGTGGGACCGTTACTTAATAAGTCATTGAGAGATATATTGGAAGACGATTTAGCAGATGCATCGAGCACTACACGTAGTTTGGTTGTAGTGCTATGCGGCTTGATTACACAGTGATGTGACATGAAATAATGTGGATCGTTTATCTGCGGAAAGCTTGTCTCTTGCATGTGTCCTAGATGTGTATATTCCTTAATGAACTCTGAATATTGTGTCGTCAGTTCTGGATCCTTCAAGAATTTTCTTTCCAATGACAAATCTTTGTATGGCAATATCTCTTGTTTGGCCTAATCGGTTCGGATCATCTGAGAAGGGAAGTTTTACTATAAAACGACCTGTGGCGTTACGTTTTGTATTCTGATTGAAGTGGTTTTCACAGCGTTGTGCTGCCGCGGTGAGACGACTAGATGTGCTTTCTTTCTCCTCTAATTTCCAGAATCTTTCCATTTGTTGATTTAGTCCTTCATCTTCACTACAGACTCCGCATATGCTTGTGGTGGCATTGTTGAATTGTTCGTAAGGCGCCTCGCCAGCGACGGTCCAGCCAAAGACGGTATTTTGTAATGTGGGCAATTCAGTGGCCAATTTGACTTGCCCTACGGAGAGAATGTCATAAAAAATTGCGGCTCCAATTAGCAGGTCTATAGCACTAGGCTGGTTGAAGTAAGGATCGGCCAATGGGAGATTCTTTGGAATGTTCCATGCGGAAATGTCGATAAATTCAGCGGGCTGAGGCGATATTATCTGAGGCAGAATGTGAGCTTCCAGGTTAACTGCAAATCCATTGATGCGGGATGTAACTCGAATATTAACTCTGCCGGATGATTTTTGCTTTGCTATACCAATGCCTTCAATATTCACCTTATCATTGTTTTCTCTCAATCCCATTTTTCTTGCCAACTTGTCTGCGATGAAATTTAATTGGGAACCGGAATCCAGTAGGGCTCGGCATTGCACTAGGGATCCACTTTTTGTCTTTAAATTCACCAGTACTGTGCTAAGGACTACATATGAAGTTCTGTGGGACATTGATGTGAGGGATTGTGATGAGTTGTCTTGTTGATGGGCAGCCGGGGTGGATGTAAAGACATCAGCGGGAGATGCTCTAAACGATGGTAATACGTTGTCTGAGCTACTGCCTTGTGTAGGCTTCGATGTGGTCGTTGTCTTATTGTTGGCGGAGTCTAGATGAAGAAGCGTGTTGTGTTTTCGTGCACACCTTGTGCAGGAACGAGATGGGCAATTGGCAGAGTTGTGGCCTGAATTAAGGCAATTGACGCACCTTTTGGCTTCTCTGACTACATTTAGTCGTTTATTCGGAGGAAGCTGGATAAATTTATGGCAGGCAAATAGCTGATGTTGGTCCTTACATAATGGACACTTACTGTTGTCTGTTGCAGTCACTGAAGTGAAGACCCTTGAGGAAGTGTGTCTTTTATTGAATGGTTTCTCTGAGCTCTTAAGTTTTTGGCCTAAAGCTTCTAATGATTGGAACCGTGTCTCCAAGAAATTGAGAAAAACACTTATTGGTTGCAAGCCTCTTGGATCCTTCAGAGATTGTTTCCATAAGGCATGTGACGTTCTGTCGAGCTTTTTTAGTGCTCCACATCCACCAGTGGATCCCAATTCCGGGTGTCGATTCCTAAGTTGTTCAATCCAGTAGACATTCGACTGTGGTGTCGTGCAAGTGCTTGATGGCTGTAGCTCCTTCGGTGGTGAATGCTGGCTGCGACAACAACTTATGAATTAAAGCATTTGTGAGCAATCTGGTATTCTCAAAGCGTTCATTCAGAATTTTCCATGCGGATTGGTAGTTGAGATCAGATGTGGACAGATGTCGAATTAGCTTTTCAGCATCTCCTGACAGGCTGGTATTGAGATACCACATTTTCTGTCAATCAGCTATTGGTTGGTTGTGGACTAATTCTGTGAAGAGATCACAGAATTGACGCCATTTCAAATAATCTCCGTCGAATTTTGGGAGTATTATTTTGGGCAACTTGATGGAGGGGGCATTTGTGGCCTGTAGACTTGTGCCCTGGTCTTGTGGCAGGGCATGCACTTACGACTTCAGTAGTCGCCTTTGTTTATGCATTTCTATTAACTTGCTAACAGTCTCGTCCTCTAGTGTAAAATAGCTCTCAACATTATATTCTATGAGTGAAGGATCTTGCACTTGCTGCCAAATGTTGTCATGTAATAATTGTGCCTCGTCCAGGTATCGCTCTAATCCCCGGAATTTTACATCATAAAATTGTGTTGTTGGAGTGTGCTCTGTCAGAGTAAGGCTCGCAAGCATGCTCTGCAGACGATTCATTACAGTCCTTTGTTTGTGGATCAGTCCGAATATTATCAGGAACGGGATCGGCTACTCTGTCACTGGCGACATCCCCCTTCTTGATGGTCGGAATTCTTGTGAACGGCACTGGAGATGCTTATAAGGCTATGTCCATGAGCAATTCCTGATCAGCTGGTATCCTGGCTCCTTCTGTGGATGTTGCGGGTGATGGATCCTTGGACTTAGCGGTGGATATGGCTTCCAATGGAACAAGTGAGGGCGTTGGCAACGCCAATTCGATGACACTTAATTGTTCCAAAGCTTCCAGAGAGCGAGTCATTGGTTGAGCCTTCAATTTCTGGATTCTCTGGATGATATCATTTTTAGCCTTTACAAAACCTCCTTATATCGCGTTGTAATACTCCTTAGCAAAGAAAGGATGATTCTGCTGCGAAGCGTACTTGTCGCGAATTTCAGTATCGTTGGCTTCAAAAGGCTCCCACTGGCGGTCTAGGGCAAGGAGTCTTTTTTGCAGATAATCCAAGGTTTTTTCGGGACTCAGAATCCTTCTTATAATTTGCAATTATATGGCAAATCTCATGCCCTATCTCCTTTTGCCGTGAAGTCAGGACGTTAATTCCTCCGCTTGCCATGTTGCGGGCTTATTCGTAATCCGGATGAGCTTGAAGGTGGACGTGAATCACGTCGGGGTCACCAAAATGTTAACGTCAAGATTGCTTTATCTTGGCGGAGCCCTTGGTTCTTGTACCTGGGCTATAAACGCGATGTATCTAAGGTGCAATGTAGCTAGATTTACTTGTTGATGGTGCAGTGGCTCTTAAACCAGTACACCGATTGATGGAAAATAATTTCACCTTAATTTAGGTCCTAGGTACCTGTACCAGGACTGAGTGGAGAGGGTGCGCCGAGTACTTAACTCGTGCACCAAGTTTTAATTAATTTTATTCTGAAGTTATCCTTAACAATTCACTATTACACTGTGGTGACTGCTACACACATTTAATTATTACCTTCACCTTATAAATCTTCACTTGGACATAAAACGAAACAATTTGTTTAAATTTAAGGAATATGATTAATTTGATTTGGTTGATTTTAGTTCTTTCTTATACTACAGTCTGGGGTGACTATCGGACCATTGTCTTCTATAGGCAGCACGCTTACTTTTGTTATGGGTCGTGTTAAGGTTGTTTCCTTGCATCTTATCGTTACAACTCGGACCAGTCCATCTCTTCCTGGATGTACTTTAATGATTCGTCCCAGTGCCCCGTTTGTTGGCGGTAGTCGTTCATCTTTGATTAATACCAAATCACCGATCTTTACGTTTGGAGTTCGATGTAGCCATTTAGGCCTTTGTTGTAGTCGATGTAGGTAATCTGTCTGCCATTGCCTCCAGAAGGTTTGATTCATTTGCTGCAGCATTTGCCATCTGCTTGTGATCCTGATGTTGGGTTCTAATAAATAGTCATCTGCTGGAGCTAGGATTGCGTTACCGATTAAAAAGTGTCCTGGTGTTAAGACTGCTAAGTCTTCCGGATCATTTGTTATAGGGCATAATGGTCGCGAGTTGAGGCAAGCTTCTATTTGCGTTAAGAGTGTGTTTAATTCTTCAAAGGTCAATATTGTATTCCCTGTTGTTCTTTTCAGGTGGTGTTTTATGGACTTTACTCCACTTTCCCAGATACCACCAAAATGCGGTGATCCTGGCGGGATGAAGTGCCATTCAGTGCTGGCTTCCTCGATGGATGCGAAGACTTCTTCTGATATTCCCCAATCCTTTTGCATGTTGATTTGTGCCATTCGTCTGCTGGCTCCAATAAAGTTAGTACCACAGTCACTGTACAAGTGGCTGATTCTGCCGCGTCTAGATGTGAATCGACGGAAGGCAGCGATGAACGCGTCTGAAGTCATGTCGCTTACTGCTTCGAGATGCACCGCCTTGATAGCCATGCAGACAAAGATGCAAATGTATCCCTTGGAAGTTCGCACTCTCCCTCTACATTTGGATTCTCTTATTGTCAAGGGACCGCAAAAGTCTACTCCTGTGTGTGTAAATGGATGACTTGGCTTTATACGATACTCTGGTAAGTCCCCCATCAGTTGCTGACTTGTGGCTGCCTTCTGTTTCCAGCATGGAAGACATGTATGTATTCGCTGTCTTATGAGATTTCTGGCCGCTACTATCCAGAATTCCTTTCTTATCATAGCTGTCACTAATTGTGCTCCTCCGTGTAAAGTGATTCTATGGGCATCATCAATTAGCAGGTTGGTTACTGTGCTTCTAGCTGGAATTATAATCGGAAATCGCTCGTTGTAGCTTAAGTGAGCGTGCCGTAATCGCCCTCCTACTCTTAGGATTTCCTCAGGGTCAAGGAAGGGGTTTAGGCTGAGAATTGAGCTTTTAGAAGGTAATTGTTTTGACTCTGTAATGCCGTAATTTCTTCCATAAAGTGTTTTTTCTGTAGTATCTGGATGATATTGTTCTTGGCCTTTTTTAATTCGTTAATTCTCAAATGACCTAGCGTTTTGACCTTGGTGCTTGCCTTGCAATTAGTCATGAATCTGTTGCAGTAAGCTGTGACTCTAACTAATTTTCTCCATGAAGAGTAGTGCTCCAGTAGTCTGGTAACGAATTCATTTTCCAAGGTGGTGATTAAAGTGACGGCTCCTTTCGCTTCCAGCTGGGTCTCTTGAACTTGTTCTTGTGATGGCCAGTGCTCCTTGGATTTGACAAGCCAAGTGGGACCATTCCACCACAATGTATGGCCTATGAGCGATTGAGCCGAGATTCCTCTGCTTGCGGAATCTGCTGGATTGTCCTTTGTAGGCACATGTCTCCAAATGCTGCTACTGCATTTTTTAGTGATGTCACTAACTCGGTTTGCGACAAATGTCTTCCATCTTGATGGGTGCCCTCGTAGCCATGATAGTACTATAGTGGAGTCACTCCAGAGATGAATTTGGGTTGGCTTGCTTGGAAGTATCGGTTGTGTCCTTTGTACTAATTTTGCTAGTAGGGACGCGGCGCATAATTCCAATCTCGGGAGGCTTATCTGCTTGACTGGCGCTACTCTAGTTTTAGCTGTCAGTAGTGATGATTTTGTTTTATCGTTAGACTTAACGACTACGTATAGTACAGCGGCATAAGCTAGATTTGACGCGTCACAGAATCCATGTATCTCATATTCTTCACCCTTGTGTGTTTGTAACCAGCGTGGAATTGTAAGTTCCTCGATCATGTGAAGTTGGTTCCTGAAGTTACGCCATGTCTCGCTAAGCCCTTGAGGTAGTAGCTCATCCCATTCGCCTTTTTCAAGCCATACCTTTTGCATTAGTATTTTAGCTGAAATTACTATTGGGCTTAACCATCCTAATGGATCAAAAAGTAGAGATATTTCTGATAATAGTTCTCGCTTAGTCTCCACCTTTCTTGAATTGTTCTTGATTTTAAAATGAAATGTATCAGTGACGGGGTTCCAATGAATCCCTAATGTTTTGATAGTAGTGTTGATGTTAACCTCGGGAGGCCCTTTCAATTCCCTGTCTTGAATTGCTATGTCACGCAACGCTTGGTTATGATTACTGGTCCATTTTCGTAGGTGCAGACCGGATTCTCTGAGTATTTTTCGTACCTCTTCTATTAGATGAAGGGCTTCGGGGATTGAATCTGCTCCTGACATTAGATCATCCACATAAAAATCTTCTAAAATTATCCTTGCCGCTTTTTCAGACTGAGACGCGGCGTTGGTTGCTATCTGTTGAAGGGTACGTACGGCTAAGAATGGTGCTGATGCTGTTCCGTATGTAACGGTAAGCAAGCGGTATTCTTGTAATGGTTTCGTTGTCTCGCTCCTCCAAAGTATGCGTTGGTAATCAGCGTCCTTTTGGGCGACTCTTATCTGCCGGTACATTTTTTCAACATCAGCAGTGAAGGCGATGGCATGTGTTCTCCACTTCAGCAGGGTGGATGCTAAATCTGCCTGGATGGTGGGCCCCGTTAGTAGGCGATCGTTCAGTGATGAATTATTAGTGGTTTTCGCGGAAGCGTCGAATACCACTCTTACCTTTGTAGTGGAACTTTGCTCCTTTATTACTGCATGATGTGGTAAGTAGCATGGTTTACCGAGTGTGTGAGTATCGTGGTTTTCAGGAATCACTAATTCCATGTGTCCTAATTCCAGATATTCAGCCATAAACTTTTCGTATTCTTGTTTCAATTCGCTATGTGCTTCCAGTTTTCGCTCTAGACTAAAAAATCTTCTTAATGCCATTCCTTTCGAGTCGCCGAGGGCTGGTGGTTCTGGATGTGACTTGAACGGCAGCTGTACTTCATATCGACCATCTTCTCTGCGCCGGTGTATCGCCATAAAGTGAGCTTCGCATTGAGCTTCGGCTTCAGTGAGATGTTTTTCTTCGGTCAATTCCTCTAATTCCCAGAATTGTTGTAACAGTTGCTTTATGTCACAGTGTAGACTAGTTGCAACCTTGAGACTATGACAGGTACTTTCCACCGGTCCTGACAAAATCCATCCCAGGATGGTACGTTGCGCTAATGGTGTTCCTGGAGGACCTTTAATTTGTCCTTCTTCAATTAGTTCGGGGTAGACATCGGCTCCTAAGAGAACGTCGATGCGCTGTGATTCAAAGTATTGAGGATCTGCTAATTGGAGACCCTTGATGTGTGACCACTCTTGTGCTACTATTTGCTGTGTGGGGAGGTCCGCTGAAATTTGCCTCACTACTAACGCATTCATATCTATATGGGGATCGTAAGCGTAGCGAGAGCTGAGCCTAACATTTACTGTATGTTTGCTTGGCCCACACTGTTGGTTTTCTATTCCGAAGACTGTCACGAAAGTGTTTGTTTTATTGAGTTGTAGAAGCTGGACGCTTCTTTCAGTAATGAATGAGACCTCTGAACCTTGGTCTATAAGAGCTCTAAGTGTTTTAGTCCCTGTCTTACTAGAGTGGACCTGAATGAGTGCTGTGGCTAGCAGGACGGATTTACTGACCTGTTTACATCCCTGCTGCCCCTTGCATTGAAGTGAAACTATTTCGTGGTTACCTTGTGCTTGATTGCTGTCAACTTCGTTCCTGGTCCCCAAGTTGACCTTAGCGGATGTGGTTCCGTTTCTTGGTTGCTCTGGATGACTCTTGCAATGCCTGAGCTCCTCCAAATGTAGTAAGGTGTTGTGCCGTCTATGGCATTTAAAGCATGTGCCCCTACTTGGGCAGGTTCTGATGGAGTGTGATG
Organism: Thereva unica; assembly: GCA_949987705.1. NCBI lineage: Eukaryota > Metazoa > Arthropoda > Insecta > Diptera > Therevidae > Thereva > Thereva unica. The sequence continues at coordinate 82,058,407 of OX465282.1, forward strand.
TACCTAAACAATTGAGACACCTTCCATGTGACCTGATGTGAGCGATTCGGTCGTTGACACTCATTTTAATAAATTGAACACACGTCCGAAGAGGGTGATCCTTTTGGCATAGGCTGCATTCAGTCGCCCTTGTTAAATGGATTCTTACCGGTTCTGATTTTCCTAGGGACTGATTGTGTGTTGTTGGCTTGGTTCCCCCTATGGCTTCGAGAGTGCGGAATCTCTTCTCTAGGAATTCCTTGAACTCCTTTGTAGTTGGTAAGTAGTTGGCGTCATGGGAGCTCAGTGCATTCTCCCAGTGGGTGACTGTCTCCTTGCATAATTTCTGAGACAGTATATGAATCAGTATTGGATCCCAAGTTTCTGTATTGATGTGTAACCCTTTGAGTGCCTCCAATACCTCGTTGAGTTTATCCAACATTTTACGTAGCATTGGGGCTGTTTCTTGATGCTGCATGGGCATTCCTGTCAATACAGTGAGTTGAGTATTCACTAGTATTCTGTTATTTTGATAGCGTCGCTTCAAAATGCTCCATGCTGCAGTATAATTTGCATCTGTGAGTTGAAGATGTCGTATAAGTTGCTCGGCTTCTCCACTGATGCATGTTTTTAAGTAATGTAACTTCTGGACATTACTTATGTGTTGGTTTTTGTCGACAATGGCTTCGAACAAATCATGAAATGATGGCCACAGGACATAGTCTCCTGTGAACCTTGGGATGTTTATTCTCGGCAATCGTAAGTCACTCGGATCGGGTCTAGGCGGATGGTGCACATAACTAACATTTGCACTGGGTTCTTGATGTGAAGCTGATGGAGCGGGTGGAGGCCTCAGTGATGACAGATGGTCTGCAAGAATGCCCATGGTTTGGCAATACTGTTCTTCCATGTTGCTAAAAATATCCTGGGCAAAGTAATTTTGCTTACGATGCTCTTCAGAATATAGTTTAAGCAGTTTGCGGTGATTGCCTTCTATGATGTTCCATTGCCTTTCCATCAGTGCCCTTCGCTCGAGGAGGTAGCCTTCCTTGAGCCTGTCCCTTGGGGATTTCCTGATGTTTGTTATTATCCGGACTAGTTCCGCTTCTTCGATTGCTTGTTCCTTGATGAGGGATGTCACAATGTCACTTGAGTCAGAGTTAGCCATTGCTGTGTGCGCGGATTATATGTATAATTGAATTTTCGCTGTCAAGGACTTCACTGTTACTCGCGTGATTGTCAACGATGTAAATCACCTTATTGTACTCGAATGACGCGGGGCAATGGCCTTATTTATGTGGTACAAACGCGCACTATTTTGTTTACTTAATATTAGACCCTTTGAGAATTTAAGGGCTAGAAAACAGACGTCAATAGGACCACTAAAAAACTTATTTTTTTTTTTTCACGGGTTTGAATAGACCAGCCCTATCAATACCTTCGCTAAGTTAAATTACTTTAATTTTTTACACTTAGTTATTAAACTTGTTTACGTGCGTATGTATGATTTAAAAACTGGGGAAAGGATGCCAATAAAAAATACTAAAAAACCACCTACCTTGATTCCTTGATGAAGCGTTGTCCTCGTAGTGTTTCCTTCTGTTTGATATTGCACCTTCACACTCACACACACACGCGTATCCGGCTCGAAGGACCAAAAATGAAACGTCAACAAAGAGAACAAAAAATAACTACAAAATTTTAATGACAAAAATTCACTTTATTTTACTTCTAACTGTTTAGGATTTATAATTTTATTTTTACTTTATTTTTAAACGCTTTACTTTATGTTTACTTTACCCGATACAAAATTACGACTTTGCTTTAATTTTATTTTACTACACGTCCAAGACACCGCGTAACCGCTCTGTTCTGACTGCCGTCATCGCCTCTGGTCAGATGGTTTTATTGTTTCGCCCTTGTGTGCGTCAGCATGCTGCCGGTTACCTGTTGTTAGGTAATTGCTGGTGCTGCCGGTGGTGATTCCGGGTCACAGTGTCGCTTAGCGTGCACACTTGCCTTTTGGTGATGAAAGTGTTTTCTTTATTTTGCGAGGTTTGTTAAATGGAACGATCACCCAATTTGTTGCTAGTAGAGTACTAGGCCAGATTGGGCAACCGCTCCACATGCACTTCCGACTTCAGTAGTCGCCTTTGTTTATGCATTTCTATTAACTTGCTAACAGTCTCGTCCTCTAGTGTAAAATAGCTCTCAACATTATATTCTATGAGTGAAGGATCTTGCACTTGCTGCCAAATGTTGTCATGTAATAATTGTGCCTCGTCCAGGTATCGCTCTAATCCCCGGAATTTTACATCATAAAATTGTGTTGTTGGAGTGTGCTCTGTCAGAGTAAGGCTCGCAAGCATGCTCTGCAGACGATTCATTACAGTCCTTTGTTTGTGGATCAGTCCGAATATTATCAGGAACGGGATCGGCTACTCTGTCACTGGCGACATCCCCCTTCTTGATGGTCGGAATTCTTGTGAACGGCACTGGAGATGCTTATAAGGCTATGTCCATGAGCAATTCCTGATCAGCTGGTATCCTGGCTCCTTCTGTGGATGTTGCGGGTGATGGATCCTTGGACTTAGCGGTGGATATGGCTTCCAATGGAACAAGTGAGGGCGTTGGCAACGCCAATTCGATGACACTTAATTGTTCCAAAGCTTCCAGAGAGCGAGTCATTGGTTGAGCCTTCAATTTCTGGATTCTCTGGATGATATCATTTTTAGCCTTTACAAAACCTCCTTATATCGTGTTGTAATACTCCTTAGCTAAGAAAGGATGATTCTGCTGCGAAGCGTACTTGTCGCGAATTTCAGTATCGTTGGCTTCAAAAGGCTCCCACTGGCGGTCTAGGGCAAGGAGTCTTTTTTGCAGATAATCCAAGGTTTTTTCGGGACTCAGAATCCTTCTTATAATTTGCAATTATATGGCAAATCTCATGCCCTATCTCCTTTTGCCGTGAAGTCAGGACGTTAATTCCTCCGCTTGCCATGTTGCGGGCTTATTCGTAATCCGGATGAGCTTGAAGGTGGACGTGAATCACGTCGGGGTCACCAAAATGTTAACGTCAAGATTGCTTTATCTTGGCGGAGCCCTTGGTTCTTGTACCTGGGCTATAAACGCGATGTATCTAAGGTGCAATGTAGCTAGATTTACTTGTTGATGGTGCAGTGGCTCTTAAACCAGTACACCGATTGATGGAAAATAATTTCACCTTAATTTAGGTCCTAGGTACCTGTACCAGGACTGAGTGGAGAGGGTGCGCCGAGTACTTAACTCGTGCACCAAGTTTTAATTAATTTTATTCTGAAGTTATCCTTAACAATTCACTATTACACTGTGGTGACTGCTACTCACATTTAATTATTACCTTCACCTTATAAATCTTCACTTGGACATAAAACGAAACACTGAGGACACTACTGGATGGATTGCAAGAGCGAATGAAAATCTTCTTCTATGGTTTCCCAATTGAAACTAAATTTATTATAAATCTTAACTGATTCGTAGCTGCACTGGCGTTTGATACATACACTCCGGAGCATTTGATTAGCCCCACTTGAAATTTTGGCCTTATTCTTCTTGTAGTGACTGTATGTGCATAGTATTTTATTCCCCTTCCTTTTGTTTTCCGACACGATGTTTGACAGCCAAGAACTCAAAATCTGACGGTTAGAAAAACGATAAATTCAAATTTTGTTTTTTTCGCTCTTTGAAACAGGACCACTTGATTATCCCCAGCATTGCCTTTTGCTTGAAAATAATTGAAATAGTAATAAAACGAATAATGTAATGTTTTTTAATGTTTTTTATTAATATTTTGAATGTCCTCCATTGTTTCGTATAATTTCAAAAAGTCTATTTGGTAGAGAATCATATAAACTTTGTAGATAATTTAATGGGATATGCTCAAAAGCATCTTCAATTGCTGTTATAAGCCCTTCTCTATTCTGGAACTGTCTTCCATCCGCATAAATTGTTCGTGACAACCATCCCCATAAGTTCTCAATTATGTTGAGGTCGGGAGAAACAGCTGGCCACTCTAGAACCTCAATATATTGTTGTCTGCGAACCATTGCTTAACACACCTGGCTGTGTGAATGGGCGCGTTATCCTGCTGAAGGATCCATCGTTGGCCATCGAACATTTCTTGAAAGTTCATTTTCTTGACTTCTAAAAGTTCAATATAATCTGCTGAGGTCTGCCGACCTTCCAGAACAACCAAATCAATGGCACCATGGAATGAAATTGCAGCCCATACCATGATGGAACCAACAGCGGAATGACGGCGAGACAAAAACCGCTCAGATTTCCTCAAATCATGGAAGTAATAGCGAAAGCCATCGGGTCCATCCAAATTAAATTTCTTTTCATCCGAAAATATTACCTGACGCCATTCTTCTTTCCAATTTAAATGAGATCGGCAATACTCTAACCTAGCAGTCTTATGACGTGGAAGTAATTGTGGCTTTTTCACAAGTTTCTTTCGCTTCAGATGCGGACACTGTTTAATTACTCTGCGTACTGTCCAGATACTGGCTGAAGTTTCAATTTTATCCTTTATTTTGCGAGCGGACAAGGCAGAATTCGACGCTTCGCGTAAAATTAACCTTCGTTCTCGTTCTGTTGTTGATTTTGCTGTGCGTCCTGGTCGGTTTTTGCCATAATTTTCCGGATCTTTTAGAAAATTGTTGATTGTCTTATGATCTCGACCAATTTTGCGTGCAATTTCTCGATTAGAATAATTCTCCTGCTTAAATGCAACAATTTTCCCAATTTCCTTACTTAATGTTTTACCTCGACCCATTTTCTTAAAATGCAAATTGACAATTTGAAAACTCCAAAAAATAAACAGAAACAATTAAAAAAGCACAACTTCAATTATTTCAAACAATTTTACAATGTCAAAGTTCAAAATGCACTGATGGGGATAATCAAGTGCTCCTGTTTCAAAGAGTGAAAAAAACAAAATTTGAATTTACCGTTTTTCTAACCGTCAGATTTTGAATTCTTGGCTGTCAAACATCGTGTCGGAAAACAAAAGGAAGGGGAAAAAAATACTATACACATACAGTCACTACAAGAAGAATAAGGCCAAAATTTCAAGTGGGGCTAATCAAATGCTCCGGAGTGTTTCTCGAACGCCGTTCCTCCTCGTTTCGTCTTCGTTTAATCCCTCAATAGTTTGGGTACTTGTTTCGTGGGTTGCTGGATCTTTTTCGCCTCTGTTCTTCTTCTGTACTCCGCTATTGTCAGTGGTTGCGGTCCAGGTGTTGGTAATGTTGTTGGTATGTATATTGCTGGGCTCGTTGTTGCTGATGGTTCTGGAACGTATTCGTCAGTCTTCGATGCCTCTGGTGTTGACGGTTTTGGTTTTGTATCCTCTAGATGTTGTTCTAACTATCTTGGTCCACCTCTCGAAGAACTTGTTGAACTCGCTTTTTAAATCATCCATGGTCTATGGGAAAAAGTATTAAAATTTATTGTCGCAGTTTGCAGGGTCGCCATGTTGTGACTGGATTGTATTTGCGGGTGATAACACTTACCAGAAAATTACTTAGCGTCTGGTCGCAAATGTAATAGGCAGAAATGCCAAAATAGGTTCCCTAGTTGATTCGACTTAGCAGCTAGGCACTGCAGATTTGAAGGCAATGATTGCCAAATTGAGAAGTATCACTAAAAGATTTCAATAAATTTTAAGGCTGAAAGCCAAGTTTATTCTTTGATAGTCTTAAAGCAGTAGTCTTGAGTTTGGTCTGGGACAGCGAGGTGTTCGGACGTTTGCTGTCCCGGTCTCTTAATTTCGCAGTAGTAGAAGTGATCCATAAAATAAAATAACAAAAAATAAAATAAAATAAAATAAATAAAAACAGTGGGTGTGTGTACTTATGTACACGCATTAGAAGTTATACTTCTTTGGCGTGATTTTAAGACTGATTTTTAATTTCTACACAAATATTTTATTGGATTCTTTCTATTTTCGTGCGTTGGAAGGTGCAAGCATTATGATGCCGACACGCTCAAGGCTGTCGGTTATACCGTATTCTAATCCTAACTAAAATCACCAACTAATTGGGTCATTAGGCCTAATTACAATTATCTTAAGATGGGCTTAAGATGCCCCATGAAATTCTCTTAAGACTGGCTAATTTTCTACCAAAACGTAATGAATGTTAAGCTTAATATGCGTCGCAAAGCTGGATCAGCATTTATTTACCTGATAATACTACTGGTACTTCTAAGCCCAACTCACTTCTTTTTTGTTCATTTCCGCCTTAGCTTCTGATTGAGGAATTTAGCTTCTCCTCCACTTTAGTCAGTAAATCAAACGATCGTACCATTTGTTTAAAACTGTTTTGTCTTAAAGTTTCCTCTGCTTAGGGTTCTTGTACCCTAAGTGAATACAGTTGGTTGTGAAAGTAGTGCTTGCTACTACTTCACGTAAAATATTTTATTACTGCTTTGATTTAAAAGTTTTCTTTTGGTTTGAATTAGCTTAGGGCTCTTGTACCCGTAAGCGATTGCAGTTGGAGTGTAAGCAGTGCTTGATACTACTTCACTGGTTCCAAGTAGGCGCACTTGGTAAGGACGACGAAATAAAAAAGCCTTTTAATTGTTGTGAGAATCAGCGACAATATCTGACTGGCTATTTATTTTTCTCATCATGACTTAAATACTAATTTTTATCATACATATGTAACTAAGCCAAACAACCGAATCATCAGAATTATTTTCTCATGAGAAACACATGAAATACCAAAGAATCAAATATCGTTTAGCGACGAATTTTACATTGAAATAATTTTGTCTATAATGCATTTTCTTAACGAGATAACAAATATTTTCTGAACAAGTGCAAGAAATGGATTTGAATTACTGTGGAAATGGATTTAAATTACTGTGCATTGGAATTTATTGTGCTTATCTCTATTGCCTATGATGTTTTTATTTTCTATTGAATTGTGAATTTTTATGTATGAAATATATGAAATTCGACATCCTCCCCCGCGTTAAATGCTATTTAACAACTAACTATTCATTAAAATTAATTTGGAATTCCGATTCCTCAGCTTCTTTTCTGGCCAGACTGGCTCGGGGTTGTGGTATCGGTGTCTTCCTGCGTTTTCCGTTGAGGGCTGCCCAACTGCGATAATGTCGAAGGGCAATGCCCACCAATATAATTATAATTAAACATATGGCAGTGTATCCTAGCGCAAATTGGTGTACTTCACGTGGTTTAATATTCACCAACTCGTCGTTTTTTATGTGATCTAGTTGCTTCTTGAGTGAATCTAGTTCCAGTAGTTGAGGATGGTAGCTGTAGTTTCTTCCCTCTATAATCTCTGGTTCCTTCCAATTTGTTGTATTTGTTAGATTGCTAAACGGTAGGTATGATAATGATGTTTTTGCACGCACTCTGTTATGACCTTGGATGCTTAGATGTGACTGCTTGATCATACAGTCTTTCAGTAGACTCAATATTCCGGATCCTTCTAAATGAAGGTGATGAGCCTTGTCCTTACACACCATGTTCACCTTGGTTTTTTCTTTCATGACATATATCCAACGATTCGGGTCATGCAGTGGTATCCAGTATGAGTTTTGATTTGTTGTAGTTATCTTGCAAGTGGGTGGATGCGGCATATAATTTAATAGTTGTATCTCGCATGCACTGATATTGGAAATTTGCCTAAACAGTGGTTGCACTTGTTTGCAAAGATATCGATGATTGATTTTTAGGGCACATGGCGCCAAGTCCTTAAGTGGGCGATATTCATCCCGATGGAGATTTGCAATTAAAAACTGCGATGATGGTTCAATCATAACGAAAGTGTTATTGCCTGGTACTGGTACTGGAATCATGTTGAAAAGCTCAAAATCTTCTGTTGAGATTAACGGTAAGCTGAGTTTAAAAATTATGTGTCCTAGAGTCGGTCGCCCTTGGATGACTATGAGATTGTAATACTGCAATATATCCTCTTGGATTGCTGGCAATCTGAGCGATGGTGGTAGGCTATTTCTGATTTGTTTTAGTTGCCTCGATAATTGCTGTGGAGTGACAAGAAGTGGATTTAGCTTTCCATGATGTGTGTCTGTCAGTACATTCAAGATAGATATCTGAGTTTGCTGAAAGCTTGCGCTTATGATGTACATTTGCATGGCCATCGAAGTGAAGGTGTTAGATAGCCGCTCTTGAAAGAGTACCTGCTTCATTTCGTTAATGTCTGTAGTTAATTTATCAACATGAGCCGTCCATTCTTTAAGCTGAATATTGATCGCCTCTTGGTCACGTCGCATTATGTTGATAGTAGCATCCAGAATCGATGTTTGATTTACTATGAGCTGATGTAAATGTTTCTCATTCTGACTTACTGCGTCTATTGTTTCTGACATCTTTTCGGCATACTCCGCATCCAGAACACCAAATAGCGCGTTTGCAATGCTTCCTACAATGTTTAGCGCTCCTCTTTTGGATCTGGTGGTAACGTGTGTTGGTAGTAGTAGCTTATTGTTTTCTTCTATTTGATGCGTTATGTGCTGAAGATTATATATAGTCTGCCTACATGATGTTTGTTGCACTATTTGTTGGCAAATAGATTCTATCAAGTTGTTGTATATCATGAGAGCGTCGAACTCATTCCAAAAGAGTGTCATGTTGTAGTAAGAAATAAGTTGCCATTCACTCGTGACGATATTTGCCAGACCCAGATTTTCGAAATAAATGCCTGGTTGGGATTGAAACGGTTCTATTTTTACCGGTGACGCCGCAATTTGCTGGAATGGTAGTACCAGGCATGCTAACAATAGTGTGGTAATCGCTGAACCACTTGATCTTTTTTGTTTCTTACGAGGATTGCCGCTATTTGGTTGCGATGGAGAGTGTTTGTCGGAAGATTCGTCATCCTCAGAATGTGTTCTCGTGGTGTCATCCTTAGATTCCGACTCTGTTGGCACTGCCGTGTCCTCTATCGGCAATGGGGCTAACTTATGTATGGGCCGTCGAAGTATGCCTTTTTGTGTTCGGACATCTGCGACCCTTACAAGTCCATCCTTTCCTTTAACCACGTCCACTATGCGTCCTAGCTGCCATTTCAGCGGTGGTAAGTTGTCGTCCTTCATGATAACCATAGTTCCTATTTCAGCATTATCACATCGTTGCCGCCATTTATATCGACATTGCAGTTGATTGAGATACTCCATGGACCACCGTCGCCAAAACTCTGCTTTGATGTGCATTATGAGTTTCCATCGTGTAGGAAGGCTAATGTTTAAAGGTTCAGCTTGCGGATCAACGGGATTAAGTAGAGGTTCTCCAATCAATAGGTGACCGGGTGTTAGCGCCGTTAAATCATTTGGGTTTGATGACATGGCCGTGAGAGGTCGTGAATTGAGAATTGCTTCAACCTCGATGACAACCGTCTCCAGCTCTTCGTACGTTAAGTTAGCTGACGCCAACGTGTGCTGCAGAAGATGTTTCGCAGATTTTACTGCCGCCTCCCAAAGACCTCCAAAGTGGGGAGCTCTGGGAGGTATGAACTTGAAATCGATCCCAAGTTTCGTGCCTTCAGAGATGATGTGGTCTCTTGAATGGTTGTTTTCCATCATCTGTTGGATTTCTTGTAATTGAGACCTGGCGCCAACAAAGTTAGTGGCGTTGTCGCAAAATATATTTTTGCAGTGTCCGCGTCTTCCTATAAATCTTCTCAATGCCCCATGAAGCCTTGCGCACTCAAATCCGTGACCACTTCGAGATGTACGGCCTTAGTGGCGAAGCAACAAAACACTGATATGTAGCTTTTTTGTGGCCTTTTTCCTCGTATTTTGAAATGTGTCCACACTGGTCCACAAAAATCTACCCCTGCGTTTACAAAGGGGCGTGCAGGTTGCACGCGGTGAGATGGCAGGTTTCCCATCAATTGTGTATACAGCTTGGGTTTTGCTCGGGTACATTGTACACAATGGTCGACCACGGAACGTGCTAGTGTTTTGCCCTTAATGGGCCAATACTGCTGTCTTGCTGTTGCTAATAGGGCTTGTGGTCCGAGGTGGTGATTTCGCTTATGGATGTCATTGATTATGAGCTTCGTCACTGGATGGTCGTACGGCAGCAATAGTTGATGTTTTGCTTCATAGTCTAGGTTTGACGCTTGGAGCCTCCCCCCAACTCTGAGTAATCCTTTTTCATCTATCCAGGGGCTTAACATGCTCAGTGAGCTATTTTTGGCAGCCTCTCCATATCTCTTTATGTGGCGAATATCCTCTCCGAATTTTTCTCTTTGCATCTGGCCGATGATCACTTTCTTCGCTTCATCTAGTTCCTGTGTGTTGCAATGGCAAGAGCCGCTTTCAACAGGATCTTTCTTGCATCTTTTTGTGAACCGTATTATATATGCCATGATCCTCTGCAATTTTTGGAACGAATTGTGATGGTCTATTAGATTGACAATAGACTCACAGGTAGTGAGGCTGGCAACGGTTTGCTTTCGGTTTTCTGCTGAGTATGTGGTGTCACTATTAAGAGGTGGAGCTGGCCATTGCGATTCCTTTCCATGCAGGAAGATAGGGCCATAGAACCATAAGGCCGAAGTTACTAATTTAGCAGGTGTTACTCCACGAGATAGGCGGTCCGCTGGGTTGTGTGACGAGCTGACATGTCTCCACTGAGATGGTATCGTTAACTCTTGGATGCGGGCTACTCTGTTGGCCACGAACGTATGAAATGTCGAGGTTGATGAGTTAATCCATGCGAGCACGATAGTTGAATCACTCCAGAGATAAATTTGCTCTTCTTGAAGTTGAAGATCTTGCTTGATGCGGTGAGCCAACTCCGCTGCTACCTTGGCGGCGCATAACTCGAATAACTGTCTTCGCTGGCTATTCCTTCTAGTAGGCTGGGGTGATTTGCACACCACTTCCTAAGACGAAAACCAGTCTGTCGCAGTATTGCGTTGAGTTGCTTTTGTGATTCGACAGCTTCTGATATTGTGTTAGCTCCAGCGAGCACGTCGTCAACGTAGAAGTCACGTTTAAGGATCTTCGCTCCTAGAGGGTGTATGTTGGCATATTCGTCAGCTAGTCTCTTCAAACATCGTATTGCCAAATACGGGGCGGATGTTGTTCCGTAAGTTATTGTGCATAATTGATAGCATCGTGCTTGCTGGTTTGGATTCTCTCGCCACCATATCAATTGGTACTTTCGGTCGGCCTCATTTATCCAAATTTGCCGATACATCTTCTCGATGTCGGCAGTGAATACGTATCGTGGCATGCGGAAACGTAGCAATATCGAAAAGACGTCGTCTTGTATAGTTGGTCCCTTTGATAGAATATCATTCAAAGACTTCCCTGATGTGGTTTGAGCAGAAGCATCAAACACTACTCTTAGCTTGGTGGTACTGCTTTCTGGTTTGAGAACGCCATGATGGGGAAGGAAGCAGTAGGGTGCTTCCAAATTATTGATGTTCACTTCCTCCATATGCCCTAGCCTAATGTATTCCTCCATGAACTGAGTGTAGAGCGTACGAAACTCCTCATCGCGGGCCATCCTGTTTTCTAAGGACTTCAGTCGTTGGTATGCCATTCCCCTTGAGTCCCCTAGAGTTTGTGGGTGATCGGTGAATGGAAAGTTGACAATAAATCGCCCGTCTGAACCCTTTTGGGTGGTTTGAGTAAAGAAAGTTTCGCATCTCTGCTCCTCTGCTGTTAGGTTGGTAGTTGCATCTTCCTTTTCTTCTAAACTCCAGAATCGTTCTATCTGTGCGTCGAGAGCTTCATTGTCACTGCACATTCCACACACTGCACTATCTGGTGCTGGTAGCGTCGTTGGACCAGCGACTATCCAGCCTAGTCGTGTATTTTGAAGAAGAGGGAGCTCGTCTCCCAACTCTATTTGTCCCACCGACAAAAGAGAATAAAAAACTCCTGCTCCGAGTAGTAAATCTATGGTTGCTGGTTCGTTGAATCCACTGTCAGCAAGGACAATATTTTTTGGTATCGGCCAGGATTCGATTCTGAGTTTACGAGCGGGTTGCTGTGACACGATTTGCGGAAGAACGTTGGCCTCAACATGTACAGAAAAGTTATTGACTTGAGATTGTACTAAGATGTTCACCCTTTTTGCTGATAACATCAGCTGCTCATTAATACCTTCAATTGTGACACATTTGTTGCGTTCAGGTAAGGATAATCTCTTAGCAACTCGTTCGCTCACCAGGTTCAATTGTGACCCGCCATCTAGCAAAGCTCGACATGTTACGGATTTTCCGTGATTTCCAACAAGTGTTACTATTGCTGTTCCTAATAGGACATACTTTTCACTCCTTTCCGTCATTCGTGCTGCCAACGAAACGTTCTTCTCGGTCGGTTGAATCTCTTCTCTCTTCACTGATGTTGTTTGTGTGTTCTCAGCTGCCTTGATTTTTGAGCTTACATCGATGTGTAATAGCGTATTATGTTTTTTCTTACACGTTGTACAGGATCTTGCTGGACAATTGAAGAGTTTGTGACCTTTCTTAAGGCAGTTCACACACACGTTAATCCTCCTAACATGTTCCAGACGTCTCGAGGGTGATAGTTGGAGAAATTTCGGGCAGGCGTAGAGTTGATGTGGATTGTTGCACAAGGTACAGGTGTATTCTGAAGCGATAGCACTGTTGACTGACCTCTTGGGATGTTCTTCTAGAGAGCGAGGTTTACTGCCAAGAGCCTCTAACGATTGAAAGCGCGTTTCGAGGAACGCTAGGAATTCTTTTAATGATGGTAGATTTCTAGGGTTATCTAGCGACTGTTCATATATCGCATGCGTGCCTTTATCAATTTTCTTCAGTAGTATGTGGAGTATGATCGGATCCCACGTTGTGACATCTATGCCGAGATTTTGTAGTCCCAGTAGACACTCCTGAGTGGTATCGTGGAGATTCTTTATTGATGTGGCAGATTCGTTGGCAAAGGCTGGCTGCGACAGTAATTTATTCAAAAAGGCTGTCGTGAGTAACCTATTGTTTTCATATCGGTCACTAATTACCTTCCAGGCTGCCTTGTAGTTGATGTCGGAGACCGTCAAATGTCGTATCAGCTTCTCGGCCTCTCCGGATACACTGGTCTTCAGATACCACATTTTCTGACAGTCCGCAATTGACTGATTGTGTACCAGTTCGGTGAATAGGTCCCGAAACTGGCGCCATTTAAGGTAGTCTCCATCGTATTTTGGTAATGTTATTTTAGGCAATTTCATGACGGACATGCTATTCTGGACTTGCGAAGTTGTTGGTTGTTGCAGTCTTGGTTCTGGCTGATGGTCACTCCTGTACTGATGAAGCTCTATGATTTTATTCTCGGCTGACTCTTCCAGAGTGAAGTAGGTTTCCCAATCATATCCGGCTGTAGTAGGGTTGTCTAATTGGCTCCATATTATTTTGTGTAACGATTGCGCTTCTTGCAGGTATCTTTGCAAGGTCTCTGCCTTTGCCTGGTAATAGAATTCCCTATGATCTGCCCTTACTGGTGTTAGAGCTTCTAATGCTCGTTGCAGAAGATTCAAGATGGTGCTTTGTTTTTGTAATGTGACCGAGATTGTGGTCTGGAGTTTTTTCGGGATCGCACCTTTCTCCTCACTTCCTTTTGACTTTATGGCATCTGGACCATTATTCCCCAGATCGCACGAGATTCCTGGCATCACTAAGGGGCTATGCCCTAAGTCACTGGGCTTGACGGGGGTGATTGAAATACTCTGCAAGCGTTTCTCGATGTCCTTCTTGATATCTTCATACGCAGCGTAGACTGAATCATAGCATGAGCTTGTAAAATACGCATGATCCAGATTTCCGCTATATTTCGTCCGAATGAATGTATCATTCTCTTCGAATTTCCGCCATATATTCTCCACCCGTAGCAGCTTCTGCTTTAGAAAATCGGCTGATCTCCTCCTTGTCGGATCCTTATTGTAGCTAGTGATTTCGATTTTCAGCTCTTCTGCGATGGCCTTCTGTTCCTTGGTGATACCATCAAGGGTTGTCATCTTGTTGCTGTTGTGATAGTTGAACAACAGGTCTTTGGACTTCTTTTCGATGTTGTGACGTGACTGCCGATCACGTCGGGGTCACCATAAAATGTTTAAAACTGTTTTGTCTTAAAGTTTCCTCTGCTTAGGGTTCTTGTACCCTAAGTGAATACAGTTGGTTGTGAAAGTAGTGCTTGCTACTACTTCACGTAAAATATTTTATTACTGCTTTGATTTAAAAGTTTTCTTTTGGTTTGAATTAGCTTAGGGCTCTTGTACCCGTAAGCGATTGCAGTTGGAGTGTAAGCAGTGCTTGATACTACTTCACTGGTTCCAAGTAGGCGCACTTGGTAAGGACGACGAAATAAAAAAGCCTTTTAATTGTTGTGAGAATCAGCGACAATATCTGACTGGCTATTTATTTTTCTCATCATGACTTAAATACTAATTTTTATCATACATATGTAACTAAGCCAAACAACCGAATCATCAGAATTATTTTCTCATGAGAAACACATGAAATACCAAAGAATCAAATATCGTTTAGCGACGAATTTTACATTGAAATAATTTTGTCTATAATGCATTTTCTTAACGAGATAACAAATATTTTCTGAACAAGTGCAAGAAATGGATTTGAATTACTGTGGAAATGGATTTAAATTACTGTGCATTGGAATTTATTGTGCTTATCTCTATTGCCTATGATGTTTTTATTTTCTATTGAATTGTGAATTTTTATGTATGAAATATATGAAATTCGACACCATTATAGTCTAAGACGTTCGTTGCTCTTAGCCGTGCCTTTTGCTGTAGGTTACAGTGCAGCAGTTTGCTCGGCTAATCTCCCGCAATCCAAAAGGACATCGTCTGTGTCCTCTGTCGCAATGAGGAATTCCAGGCGTTGCGTAGACTCATTTTGCCGGTATGCTCTCGTAACTCACCTGTGGGTTCATCGACCTTGGGTAGATTCATTACGTCACTTCCAAATTCTGTTCACTTCCCCAGCTTCTTCTTTTAGTTGTTACTCAATTAAATTGAGTGGGTTAGGGTAATTGAAATATGATACGAAGAGTTTCATACTAAGGACATTAATGAATCGGCAAATACAGCATCAACGCTTCCAAAGTTGGAGAGACAACACTCCGAACCTGTCCAAACACCATTGTTGGACGCTTGACATTGGACATTCGTAGTTCGAGTAGCGGCCACACGATGCGTTCTACCATTAAACGTCCAACTGTAACGGTCAGTTTTGCACGGAAATCCCTAAATATCTACTTGATTAAAAATTACTGTGGGGAAGAAAATGTAAAAGTTGTTCGGAACAAAAAGGTAGGCGGGGAGAAAAGAACAAAAGGAAATGGAGTTCGAATTTTGACGTATGCAGAAATTTACTGCAAAAATTTTTTTGTTCGGAAAAATTGAAAATTAAATAAAAAAGGAAAAAATTGGATCTGCTAAAAATAATGTAACAAATTCGAAACTTTATAATGTACCTTAAAAAAATTTGTTGTAACAATTGAATTTGACAATAAACAAGAATGCGTTGGTGTAATGATAGACAGAATGAATGTAGCAACATCGCTAGGATGCCTGGAAAGATACAATTACGCTAAGCGGTTATACAAGAATCCTTGCCGAGTTTTGCTGGAATATCAGAGGATGGTGACAAAACACATGCTGTAAAAAGATTTTGCCTTGGAAATCACAAATTTAAGTCGAAATTTTGGCCAATAGCAGACACTAGTATAAAGGAGGAACTGTATATTCCATTAATACCAATTGATATACCGTTCGATAGTCAGGTAATTAAGCCAATACCTATAGTGCATCCACACCAGCTGGATCAGAAGAACAAAAAAACACACCAAAAAAATACACAAAATAAAATAACAAAAATTTTCTTTTTGCTTTAATTTAAAAAAATTTATTACTAAAATAATAATTTTAATGGTAGTTAGTATTAACTTTATAATCTTCTTTATAATTATTTGTGAATTTGTTTTGCTCCTTGTCGGAAATATTTTATTCTTTGTTGGTTCCGGGAAATTTGTTCTTCCTCTAAGTGATTCTGTTGGTTGTAATATCGTTTTTACAAAACGAGGAGTAATGGTACCACTACTGCGCGTTTTTTTTTTGATTTCGTCTGCATCCATGTATAACTAGGATAATTTAATTGAATTTAATGGTATCTTAAGTCTTGTTAATTTGAGCCTGGAAATTGATATCTGTCACGGAGCTATATTTATTGTCTTGTGAGATTTGTGTTTTCAATTATTCATTGTATTGTTTGTGTTGATGATTGTTCCGGTAAGACGATTAAATGATTATAAATACTAGAATGTCTAGGTGGTAAATTTTTTTGTGGAATGGTTGGGGCGGGGGGGGGGTCATTCCTTTTCAGGGTTTGACGAGGCTCAGGCGATGTCCGGAGAATGATGGAGGCGGAATTCAAAGTTGCACAGGCACAGGTAAGTGGTGAACCAACCGCGGTAAGGCCCGGCCACACACCCCACGACCCCTCCGGCGAGCTAGATAACCCCGTGTGGCCGGCGTAGGAGTTCCGGAATTTTGTTTCCTTTCTTATGTATGGTATGGGCTCCTTGGTCATGCTTTTCCGGGGTTATGGCTAAGGGGGTAATACCTCGCATAAGTGGCGCCCACTATTTTATCGCGCCATTATGCTGTTACACAACGTTGGAAAGTGCTCATAGCATCGTTTAGAGCCGGCTTTAGCTGAAAACTAGGATATGTAATTTATTTCCCTCCATAGCCTCTGGGTAAAAACCTCCTCACCCATGGACATCGTGAACGGACTTTGGCTACGAATTTTTATATGCCCATATAATAATAAACTTAATAGCTAAAGGATTGGAGTTGCAATGCTTCCCTCCTCTACCCCTTCGCCTATATCGTCCGCAGGCCGTATCAGAACATCAAAATTGGCAGCGTGCAGTAAATTAGGGCATGAGATAAAAATGCAGCACGCTGCAATTAAAAGTATTTCAATTGGCTGAGGCTGGTAAAATGACAAGCAAAGCAGCGTGCTGCATGTTCATATCATGTCTTAAATTTGCAGTACGCTGCATATTTCAGGTTCTGATAGGGCCTCCAGCAAACCCATCGTAGCTACAGGCCTGGAAGCAGCCGGTGCCGATCCTACATTTGCTTGAATGGAGGACTTTTCTCGTGTAATAATATAATGGAGCCAAGTTTTTTAGTTCATTTTTTCAATAAAAAGTTGTAAAATATTGTATTTTATCACTTTTTTCTGCACCTGGATTACCAGTGATTAGTGTTTCAGTGATTGAATTAAAACAATTTCAAAAAATTTAGTGAACCAATATGTTTTAATGGTTTAATTGTGAAGGTGACCAATTTTGTTTACATTCGCTGTGGTTTTGTCGAGTTATTTTAGGGAAAAAATGTTGAATTTGTGTGGTTATTGAGTTAAAAGAGAATTTAAAGTGATTAAAGCTTGTTGAAGAATAATTTTTAAAAATATTAAAGCAGAAAAATGTGTAGGAAAAGGTTCAAAATTTTTGTTATTCATGTTGTGTGGTGGTACTTGCACTTATGTTTTAATAACTATTCCGTAATAATTTTTAACTAGTTTAAATTAACTTTTAATTTCATTACCACATAAATCCAACATTTTTTCCCTAAATTAACACGAAAAAACCACCATGAATGTAAACAAAACTGGTCACCTTATCAATTTCATTCAATTTATTCACTCGGATCACTAACTAACTTATCACCGATAATGCACGTGCAGTATAAAATGTTAAAATACAATATTTTGCCACTTCTTACAAGTTAAAAACTTGGCGAGTCTATGATATTACACTACGAGTTAGAGAAATTGCCTTCCATCCAGTAAAACCCCTCACCCACAAACAGCACACAGTAAACACTACGAATCCTCCTATGCGCACGAAAAACCAAACATACGCTTAGCTGATGACTCGAACATGAAATTTATTTCCCTCCATAGCCTCAGCATGAAAACCCCCTCACCCACCGACATCGTGAACCGGCATCGGCTGCGAGTTTTCATATGCCCATAGTAATCACGGTATTCAGAAACAACATAATGTAAAAGACTGTATACCGTATACGGTATTTTAGTGCTGATGTCACGTGGGGGACACTTGCCATATAAAATCGAAGGTTCTGTTGTTGTTTCAGCATTACGGCTGACGTCACCAGGCGCCCATTTTTTACGGTATTCGAAGCTGCCGTCGCTTCTGTATACCGTGCATAATAATGATAATCCCAGTGCGCATGAAGAATGGAAGTTGAAATGCTTGCCCTCCATTGCCTCCACCCCTTCGCCTATATCCTCAAGTTGCGTTGCGTTGCGAATTCGTCAAAATTCACTCTCATAATATTTTTCAAAACGCGCCTAAAAAGAAGTATAACTTCAAAAAAAAAATTAAATTCCATACAAAAAAAAATATACTCGTACATAATATATAGTGAACAATAACCTATAAAAAACAAACAAACAATAGAAATTCATCCGGCGCAGCAGTCTACGCGAAGGCTCACCACACTTCACTAGACACGACCGACGAACAGCAGAAGTAATTACCCCTGCTCCTTACCCTCTCTCACATCACGAACTTGCAGGTGCCGCGCCCAAAATCTGTCGATCGATAAAATTTGCCCCGTTTCAAAAGGCATAACACTTTGACGCGGACAAATTTTATTGCCTCTGATGGATGCGGCAAATGTAAATCCGGAAAATATCCCTATGAATGTGGCGATTGAACCCGCGCAACCGTCCCGTTACAAGTCAAGCTTTGCTATTGACCTCTGTAACATTCGTGGACTTCATGCGAATTTCTCGTTTGTTGAGTGCCAGTTACTGAACTATAAACCCCCAATCTCCGCACTTAGTGAAACCCAAATATCACCCGATAATGACTTAAGTCATTACCAGATATCGGGGTACACTTTAGTGCACAATCTTTTCCCCCATAGGGGCATTGCCATCTATGTTAGGGATGACGTGGCTTATTATAAAATATATTCAAGCACGACTTCCGATTTTAATTATCATTGGATTAAAATCATCTTCCGAAGCCACGTCATATTCTTCTGCTTCCTATACAGAAGCCCTAACATAAGTAACGAAGCTTCAAGCTCATCATTTGATGTTATCTCTGAACAGATCTCGGGATTCTTATCATCCAATCCTGAGTGTGAAATCATTGTTGCGGGTGAATTCAATGTTCACAATGTAAACTGGCTGACTTACTCAAATGGCACCAGTGTTTCGGGCAAGGACGTCGAGCTCTTTGCAGATTTACACCAAATTGTGGATCATCCCACGAGAGTCCCGGATGTTTCTGATCAAGGAACCTATCTCCTTGATCTTTTTCTTACCTCACATCCAGCGAGGTACTCCGTCGAAGTAGATTCACCTCTCGGCAATTCGGACCACTGCTTAGTCAGTGCCAGCTTCCCTTTCGAATTTCCCACCCCTCCCAAACCAGTCAGGAGAACTGTATGGCATTATGGGAAGGCCAATTGGCTGGGGCTTATTCATTATTTCCAAGCCGCTGACTGGGACCAGTGTTTCCGAACCAAAAACATCAACTCTGTAGCTATCCGTATCACCAGAATCATTCAGGCATTTATTCATTCCTCATTCTACCAAATCTGTGAAGCCTAGGCCCAACAGATGGTTTAATCAGGAGTGTATGAACGCAATTAGAAACAAAGAAGCCGCCTTTCGAGCATACAAGAGTTTTCCGAGTGAATCGCTCCGCCTAGAATATATAAAACTTAGAAATTCTTGTAAAGTCACCATCAGGAATGTCAAAAATTCATTTGACAGCAAGTTGAGAAGTAAACTCCTTAACGCAACTTCTGGTAGCAAAAACTTCTGGTCCTTGGTAAGCTCCATTAACAAGAATTTCACTTCATCCACAACTTCACTTATCCACAATGAGAAGGTGATAACAACCAGCAAATCCAAGCCCGATTTACTAGAATCTCTGTTTGCATCAAATTCTTCTCTACCCCAAAATGATACGCTACCCCCGGTCCTCGAGCACAGCGCTCATTTAATGGACAGGGTTTTCTTCAGGACTCGCGAGGTGTGCAGGTGTCTCAAAAAGGTCGACGCCAATAAATCCACTGGACCCGATAATATACCCCCCATCGTCTTAAAAGAATGCGCCTCACCTTTGGCTAAACCTCTGCGCAAGCTTTTTGCCCTATCATACTCTTCCGGAGTCTATCCAGACTCTTGGAAACTTGCCCATGTTCAGCCCATACCGAAAAAAGGTGACTCCAGCGATCCCTCCAACTACCGCCCAATAGCAATTACTTCTATTCTCTCCAAAACCATGGAGACGATAATCAACAAAAAGCTAATGGGATATCTAGAATCCAACCAGCTTATCAACGACAAACAATACGGTTTCCGTCAAAAAAGATCCACTGGTGATCGCCTTACAGAGCACCTCCATCAAAGTTTGCATGGATCTGGCGAATCCAGTTTGGTTGCTTTGGATATCTCCAAGGCTTTTGATAGAGTATGGCACTCAGCCTTGTTAGCTAAACTCAAAGCTATTGGAATTGACTCGCTTCTGTATAAGTGGGTTGAGTGTTTCCTTTCCGGCCGTTCAATTAAGGTAGTATTGGATGGCGTCAAATCTGAATCTCACCCCATCTCTGCGGGAGTCCCCCAGGGGTCAATTTTATCACCGGCTCTATTTATCATTTTTATAAATGACCTACTTTCAGTCCCCTCCAACCCACTTCTCAGCTTCGCTGACGACGGTACTCTACCTTACTCGTACAGCTTCGATACAAGACAGACTCATGCCAGATCCTGTTTTGATGATCGCGAACTAATGTCCAAGTCGATTAATAACGACATTAAACTCATTCTAAAGTGGGAAGAGAAGAATCGTGTTGAATTCAACTCCGACAAAACCAATTACTGTCTTATCTCCAAAAATAAGTTCAACACCTCTCCACCTTTGAAAGTGGGTGAAGTTCAGTTAATGGCCGACCCATCCCTACACATCTTAGGCGTGACATTAGCCAAAGACTTGCGATGGAATGAACACATATTCCAAATCGCCAAACAAGCATTCCAGTGCTTGGGATTTCTTAAGAGGTGCAAGTTCTTCCTCCAGCCATCGGCCCGTGCTCTAAATATAAAAATATGTTTGTTTCTATGACGAAAAAATAATTTTTCTCTATGAAAAAATAAAAATATGTTTTAGTAAAAATTTTCCTATGAAAATTTAAATTTTTTTCCAACAATCTAACAATATCTAAATTGACTTACATACATCAAAATAGCGAGTCTTAAGGCCCCCATTCACGCTCAGTTTATGACACAGTTCTGGTTTGCGCAGTTAAATCGTAACGAAACCTGTGTAGTTTTAAACTAACTCAGTTCATCACACTCACTACACAGTTTTTACACAGTTTTAGTTCAGTTTAGTTCAATTTGCGATTGGCTATAGCTGCTGTGTGCTGTAAAATTAATTATTGCAATGCAATCTTCGCAAAATGAAATTTTATATTAATCACTTTTGGGTGTTCTTATTAATCGAATTCAAATGAAAAGAAGGAAGAAAAAAACACGAAAACGCTTTTGGATAAAGAAATGGTTATTAGAGCGGAATCAATTTTCTCATGTAAATCTTTTAAATGAACTCAGATTCCACCCAGAGGATTGGCATAATTATTTACGAATGGATGAAGATACATATTTAAAACTATTATCTTTGGTAACTCCTATCATTCAAAAGAAAGACACCTGCATGAGAAAGGCGATTAGCCCCCACGAGCGGCTTACTGCTACCCTAAGATATTTAGCTAGTGGTGTACCTTATGAATGTTTGAAGTTTTCCACCATAATATCACCCCAATTGCTGGGCAAGTTGATTCCCGAGACGTGTGATGCAATATACGATGTTCTGAAAAAGGATTATTTAAAGGTAAGTTTGTAAAAATGTTATCCGTTTTTTTTTATTTATTTTCCAAATTACAAATTTCATATGCAAAATTATAGTTATTTAAAAGTTCAGCCACTGAAGAGAATGATCGACATTCTGATGTACTGTTTCGAGCAGTAGGAGTAGGATGAGAAGACGAAGGATGAGTAGTAGATAGACCAGGAGAAGCTGGATGAGTTTGGGTTGAAGTATTTAATCGGCAAATTCTACTTAAATTGTTTAATTCTGCCTCGAACAATACGTCATAAATAAGTTTCTCGGCGAAAATTCGTTGGTCATTCTGTAACGACCGTAACTTTGCTGCCACATTTTTTCCAGTTATATCGAACTGATCTTCTGCTGTCACGTTCGATAGCTTTTTGCTGATTTGTGACATCAGTTGGCGACTTTCTTCGTCTTCTTTTTTACGTTTACGTGTTATATTCCTTTTCAATCCTGAAACCCTGCCCTCTGCAGGGGAAAGCACAGTAACTGAAGCTGTGTTTTCTTCTGGAGAAAACAGTTTTTCAGGAGACGTTACATTTTGGAAATCGGATTGATTTGTAAGGTCTTCCTCTTCAGATGGCTGCAATGAAAAAAAACATTTCCTGCATTGTCAAGAATATTTAAATATTTAATTGATTATATAAATTGGTTTATTTCAGTTTCCCTGCACATCAAATGAATGGAGTTGTATAGCTAAGGAATTTGAAAACAGATGGGATTTTCCAAAATGTTGTGGAGCAGTAGACGGGAAGCACGTGTCTATAGTACCACCTGCTAATTCAGGATCGTATTTTTTTAATTATAAGGGTTATCATAGTCTGGTACTTATGGCAATTGCAAATGCTAATTATGAATTCATATATGTACATTTTGGTGTCAATGGTCGAAATTCGGATGGAGGTGTTTTGAAGGAAACCGATTTTTATGAAAAGTTGAATAGAAAGTCTTTACACCTCCCCACAACTATGGAGGATGATGTACCTAACCTGCCGTATGTTTTTATCGGTGATGAAGCCTTTATGTTACGAGAGGATTTCCTGAAACCATTTAGCCAGCAGATGTTAAATACAGAGCGCAGAATTTTCAATTATCGTCTATCTAGGGCTAGAAGGATAATAGAAAACGTATTTGGGATCCTTACAGCCCGTTTTGGAATTTTTCGTTCACCTATAAATTTGCAGCTAAAAAACATTGAGTCTGTAGTAATGGCTTCGTGTGCTTTGCACAATTTCCTTAGACGCACATCGCAAAATTCATACTCTCCACCTGAATGTTTTGATATAGAGGATCTGGAAAATGGTCATGTTACACGCGGTTTACAAACTGTTAATAATGTAGTTAGTGTATCAAAAAGTTTCGAGCGTCATAGTAGTGACAAGGCAAAAACAATCAAAAATTTATTTGTTAACTATTTCAATAACGAGGGACAAGTTCCTTGGCAAGGAAAATTTCTTTAACTTCAATCATTAAATGTATAAACAAATGTATTCAGTATACAAATAAATTGGTAACCTGTGTATCAGTATTTGATCTGCCCTCTCTTATTACCTCCTGATCCATTAAAAACTTTAAATTTTCATAATACCATAAGTGAGGTATATATACTTCGTCAGCACTTGCCCCACTTTTTGTAGAATCTTTTACTTTTTTTGATTCTTTCCGGAAAGCACTACGTAAATTATTAATTTTTTTGACAATTGCATCTCTGCTTGCAGATTCCGGATCAACATCTTTCACTAATGAAATAAGTTCCTTATACGCTTTATTTTTTTCAATTCGGTTACTGTAATCTTTCGATTTGATCTTCCAAAGACACTCTAGCGAGCGGTATTTGTCAATAAATATTGAAATAAATTCTTTGCTCCACGACATTTTTTTTTTAAATAACTGCCGTTCAGTGCTCAAAATTGAAATTGACTGAACAAATACGCAGTAGCCACATTCACGCTCAGTTTTTACATGCACAGTTCTAGTTTGGGCAGTTCAAAATCTACGGCTCACAGATTTTATACAGTCCAAAAATTTGAACTGAACCATACTCCGGATTTTACACACACGCTACGATTTAACTTTGCAGTTTTGGTTTGCGCCGTTAAAACTGTGTGATAAACTGAGCGTGAATGGGGGCCTTTAGCTTCTTCATTGCACGCACTAATCCCGGAAAAGTTTGCTCTTCTAGTGCGCGGGAACCAGTGGTAGTCGTCTAAAAATTCTGCATGGGTGGCTGTTCCTCGGATTGAAACTCCTTTTTGCTGCTTCCACAGCTACTAGGGGACCTTCTCCACAACTTTCGATTTCTAGTTTCACAAGTTTTTAATTTGCTATTTGCTACGCACTTTGTTACATCTATTTCACTCACTTTTCTAATCTTTATAGTGGACACTATTCACTTCACTATATGAATGTTTGAATTTGTATTCTCACTACTTTATCTTTAGAAAAGATTTTTTTCCGATTAAAAAAATAGATAATAACACTATTCAGGTCCCTGCTTGGGCGCCAGTTAAATTTATATGATGTAAATTTATTTAAAAAAAATAAACACCAAATTTATTTAGATATAATTTTATTAAAATAAACTTTTTGATTTAAGACTTCGGCTAAGACTAAACTTAGAAAATATTCTTATAAAATAATTAGTAGGTGCATAATGCTAAATATGCTGACATTACGGTTCCCACCTGTGTAGCGGATGCGCATGTTGGATCGGCGGATGTTGTCACAGACGCCTAGTCAGCGGTCTTACTTCCATTTTTACGAAATTTTCGCGTTAACTTCGTTAACTTATATTTTACACTTAAGGACTTCTGGCTGTGTACTGTAGAGATGCGTAGAAGACTTTTATTTCTACACTGCGGCTTGTGACTAGTGATGAGCAAGGCTGGTCTTGCAGTTTTGCCTTTGCTTGCTCATTTAGCCGGAGTTTTTTCCTTTTTTGTTTTTATTATTCTTCTTTATTTTGATTATTAAATTTTTGAACTTAGGTACCTACTACTAAATTATTATGAATATTTTATTGGGTTTTTTTATCATTTACTTTGAATATTATTGTTTGAATAAAGAAAGCACAAAACTTTAAGAATTTTTATTTTATTCATTTGCTTAGTATATTTTTATTCATTTACCACGTTAGATTGTAGGATTGTAGTCCTTAAAACATCCTGGCGCCCATTTAATTTTTTCATTTTTTGATCCGCGCCCAACCATGAGCTCAGCCGAGTCGTACGTAAGAAATTGTGGTGGATTTCCCGGGTAGCTCAGTCGGTAGAGCAAGAGACTGTTGCGCATGAGGGTGCCAATTTGTTACGTGCAAATTTCAGGCATTCTCCAGCCTGCTTCAAAGAGTCCAGAAGGATAAGTGATCCTAGCTCATCTAGTTTTGTGAGACGCGCGTTTATATGGTTTGCCATAGCGGCAACCCTACTCTCACCCCGTTTAGGGATATAGTTATCATTCCTAAAAGGTTTATAGACTGACAGTGTTAAGAGTGATAGCGGTTGGACGAAGCCGTCTTCTATAGTCCGACTGCTTTTTCCAGGTCAGTTGTTGTACTGATTTTGCATTTCTCATCTAAAAGTGATTCATAGTTTCCATAAACCTCTTGAAATCCATATAGAGAAAGAAAAGGAGCCAAAAAAGTTGTAAGTTTGTGTCTGGGTGCGATTGGGAGGTGAAAGGGGCGTCACTAATATTATTTCATCTAAAAGTGTCGCCTGATCAATCTTTGAGAAAATTATTATATCCCTATCTGTTGCATAGGACTGGGATTTGACGTGTTTTGGAATAAAGTTCTTTAGAACAATACCCTTAAAAAACAGCTGCATGGCAGCATCCCGTGATGGTTTATATTCATCACTTTGAAAGCCAACACATATAATTGGTATGTGTCCTTTTATGAAGATGGCTAGAAGAACAACTTTGCATCCCTTCCATGCAGGCAGTATCCACAATGATGCCTCTGTCTATTAACTGTTCTATTTTTATCTCATCAACGTCTCCGATTCGAAGCAGGTCTACGAAGCAATCAGAACCCGTTTGGTGGGGATATTATTCTATTGGTAGAAGATTTTCGCAAACATTGCCACTAATCCACTCTAAACGCCAGAGGGTGAACTTATTGCATGTTTGAAGTCGTCCGTTTTGTCGAAGACACTCAAATTAAGTATGAACATGCGTTTTGAATTGCAGAATGACTAATCTGGATAAGTATTTTCAAAACAATTGCTGGGCATTGACAATGGGCATTTTCGAGAACTCGCCATGGCAGCTAGCGGTCGAAGCAGAAGTTAATCTATCATGTTCAAAAATTGATTAGTTACCATAAGTCACCACTCACCATGTTCGAATATTCAACGTTACGGTAACCAGAATCTAATCGCACGGTATGGGGGCAAGTAATCAATGGTAGATTAACTTCTGGTTCGACCGGTAGATACCATGGTTAATTTTCGAAAATGTCCATATTAAAATCCCCGTTGACATTTCAACTGGGCCTGTACTCCCGAAGACGCGACGATGTTGAAACGAAACGAAATAATGAATAATATATTGTCAATGTAATTATTATGAAAAAGATCAATCAATCAATCAAAAAGATCAAAAGATCATACCTTAAATGTTAAGTAGCTTGGGAGCAATTAGCATGTTGCACGCCGCGCGCCTATTGTACAGGTCGGTCTCAGGTCCATAGGAAATATAAATTTTCGGGCAAATACTACATATTTCGTGCAACGATTGCACTACAAACGCCGTGCGTCTATATTACGGTCTACGCTAATTTCGCATGGGCCCTGGACCGGTCCGTGCAATAGGCGCACAGTGCTAATTACTCCTCTACCTTTTCGCTCAATTTAAGGCCAGCTCTGAGAAATACTTCTTTCAAGCAGTGAAGGCAGTCGGCCGAAGGAGAACTCAAAGCGAGGAAGTGGCGAAGAAGAGGAAAGACCAATTTCGAGCCGATCTTCGTGAGCGTAGTCACAATTATTGCGAGCGTAGTCACAATTATTGCGTAGTCACAATTATTTCTTCACAAAAAAATCCTCAGCACTTAACGTCTGGCCCGACGGGGGACCGGCCCTTCGAGTATTTACTCGAATGGGGCAAAAGCCAGTCCGGCCCTGGCTGTAGAGTTAAATTTTGTGGGGTTTGGCACCATTGTCCTAGAGCTAGCAGCCTTTAACCTCACTCATTCATACCACTTAATGCATGATTACATATTTTAATTCGAAATTAATTTAACAGAAGCGCTAAAATGTTAAAATAAATTATGCTACTTGTATTTGCGCTATGCATAAAAAATATGTTTTCGCAAGAACAATCAGCAGGTGCTCAAGCGCTTGGTCACCGGATATGATTTAATGGTTCATAATCATCTCTTGCTCATATTTAGTTTTAACGATCCATAACTATAACTCATGCTTTGTTGACAGGAAATTTTCGGGTTGATAAAATATAAAAATTCCAAGAGGATTTGTAAACAAATTTCTCTCGGCATAAAGTTTGAGCTGAAAAGATATTAAAAGTGTCAAGTGGACAAATACACTTCAAATTTGTGATAAAATGCCTTTCGCATTTAAAACAGAAATATTTGATCTTACCCAGGATTTAAGATCCTAACAAACGATTAAATTTCACTTTTGTATACAATCCCCGATGTTGTGGATTTTGTCAGGTCTGCAGTTATTGTTTGAAACATTGTCTGCATTTAATGAGGCTGCTATTTTAATCTACAGTCAGGAGTTCTTCTAGTGGAATACTTGGAAATTTTTTATGAAAAAGATTTATGCTTGGTCAACATTTTTGTAAAGTTCATACATATGACTAAAATTTCCGTTATGAAGAAACTGGCGATTATATGAAGAAACTGGCGATTTTTTCAATACAAGAGAAAATATTGAATTACTCAGAAAATATTGAAAGATGGAATTTCTAAACTTAAAACATCTTTATATTAATTTAAATTTTCCCCTTTTCCCGGGGTCTCTAAATAATTCAAGGAGTAGCAAAAGATGAGGAGCTCAGGAAGAAAACAATTAACACAATGATTTGCATTAGTTTAACTTTGTTCAATTTTTAATCACAGACGTCGACGTCTTTGTTCCATATATCGCTCACCGGCGGCATTAGGTGGCATATCTCAAAAATTCCTCGTTGGAGAAAATGAAGGTTATAAGTTGTAGTAATTTTAATAAATTTAGGTAACTACAATATACACAAAAAATATATGGTTTTTAATGGTTACTGGTTGGTTTTTTTAGTCTAAATTAATATTGCGTATTAAGGTCGATTCGCACTATACGGAACGTCAACGTCACGTCACGGAACAGCAACGGCACGTCAATTTTGCTTTCAATTCGCACTTAAACGTCACGTCAACGATACGTAAATTTTGCGTTCACTTAAAAAAAATAGATAGGGTATTGTCTTTATTCCGTATTGCTGATTTTAAATTATTATTTAGAATACCAAAGTTTAATAATACAAAGTTAGCAATGATAGCATTAATTTTGGATGAGGAAGAATAAAAATTAAATTTAGCAACAAAAAAGAGAAAATGGGTGCAAAACATATCTAGTAGAAGAAGACAAGAAGGAGAATACCACACCCTGTATAGGGAATTAGATGACGACGAAATAAATTTTTATAAATATTTGAGAATGCGGTAGTTTCAGTTTTATATTCTTTTAATAAAAATTGAACATAAATTTAAAAAAAAAACACATCTTTTCGAGACGCTATTAGTGCTAAGCAAAAATTGATGGTTTGTTTAAGATAAGAAAATAACGTTTTATAAATACATATGTATGTACATATAATTAAAACAAGTCAACTTCGTTTAATATAGAAAGTAAAAATTAAAACGCGGAAGATGTTGAATTTTGAGATGGGCATAATTTATTTTATTTTTTTTATTTATTTATTTCGCCAAGCAAGGCACACTTAGTCTAAAATTACAAATTAAAACATAATGAACATTTTGACGTATATTATACGCACTAGTTATTAAGTTTACGTTGTTAGTATTGATTTGAGTCTTTTTTTGTAGGATAATTTATTTATGGCAGGGCTATAGCAAGATCCATAACTGTTAAAGACCCGACAGCATCTGTTGACGGGTTCATTCCTTGCATAGTCGGTACGATGTCTGTATTCCATAAGTAGTTTGGTATGCCTGGTATGTCGAATTTGGTCATTAAATTTGATCCTATTAGAAAGAAATTCTACATTGAGGTTTCCGTTCAGGAAAACTAAGGTAAAGCACGATATAAGCAATTTACGCCGACAGGACAGGGGCAACACTTTGAGTCTCTCTGTGTAGGGTGGTAGACTGAGATAATCTTGGGAGTCGTACTGATTTCTCAGGGCGAAGAGAAGAAATCTCTTCTGAATAGATTCAATCCTGCTGCTGCTTACTTGGAATATAGGATCCCAGATCGTGCATGCGTATTCTAGGATTGGAAGAACTAGTGAGCAGAAGAGTGTCTTTGTGACTCTTACATCGCCGAATTCCTTAGCCCTTCTCTTTATAAAGCCAAGTAACTTGTTGGCTCTCGCGGTAATATTATCATAGTGTAGATTGAAGTTCAATTTGTTGTCTAGGGCAACCCCTAGATCCACAATATGGTCGACATGATTCAATATCTTGTCGTTTAGATAATAATAGTGCAGTTGTGTGTTTTTTCTGCGGGAGAAGGTTATTGCATGGCATTTGCTGATGTTAAGATGTAATTTGTTGGTGGTGCACCAGTCTTGTAATGCATTAAGCTTTGATTGGAGAAAGGATACATCAGTTTGGGACTTGATTGTGCTATAAATTTTGAGGTCATCAGCGTAGAAAAGATGAGGAATGTTGACTAATTTATCAGACAAATCGGAGATGAAGATATTAAAAAGAAGAGGACCCAGGTGACTACCCTGAGGAACACCGGAAGTTGCTTCAATTTCGTTGGACAGAAATCCTTGAAATCGCACAACTTGTGTTCTGCCACGAAGGTACGATTTTATCCATTCCAGGGAAGGACCGGATATTCCAAATTTTAATAGTTTTGCTATTAGAATATGGTGGTCTACTCGGTCAAATGCCTTGCTGAAGTCCGTGCAGACAGCATCAATTTGATGGCCACTCTCCATAGCACAAAGTAGTTCGGAGATAAGAACCATAAGATTTGAGGTGGTCGAACGCCCTTTTCTGCACCCATGTTGATGCTCGTTAAGGTGTGGGTCGATTACAGAGGCAATCTTGTCGTAGACAAGTTTTTCGAATAGTTTGGGTATTGGCAATGCCCCTGTAATTGTCAACTGATTTCTTATCACATGCTTTATAGATCGGTGTGAGGAAGGATTTCTTCCATTGTGTGGGAAACTTTCCAATCGATAATGATCTATTAAATATACATAATATGGAGAGGGAATAAAATATGACGTGAGCACCGCTGCAAGAAACTGGGAGGGAGATTGTCGGGACCGTGACCTTTTTTAACGTCAAGACTGATTAGGCCGGTCATTATATCGTCAAACGACAGGGATATATTATTTATGAGAGAGGAAGCGTCAGTGTGCGTATCAGTCGAGATAGTGTGCACTGTGCTGGATTTGGGGTAGAAAATTTCGCTGAACCTAGCAGCAAACATGTTAGAAATTTCTTGAGGGCACGAGGAGTGTTTAATACCGTTTGTCATTGATCTCGGGTAGCCTGAGATCTTTCGTTTTATATTAACGAAATCGAAGAATTTTTTAGGGTCTTTTACGATGCTGACACCAACAGAATTAATGTATGTGGTATAGGCCTCACGTGACCTAAGATTAAACTCAGAGGCTAACCTAGTGTATTCTATTTTTAATTCCGCGCTAATGTTGGTGTTCTTTCTAATCATATTGTATAATTTATTTCTCTGGTTACGTAGAGAGCGAATATTTTTGTTTAGCCATGGTTCATGAGTTGGGAGGTATATACAAGTTGCCGAAGATTACATGTTTCTTGTCCGATTTTACTTTTAGGAAAACATGTTCAAAAGATTGTGAACGATTGGTCGTGATTAGTTCACTAGTTAAGGGGTCTTTGACGGCTATTAGTACTCCACTCTTGAGAGACCTGTGGAATTATAGTCCCTATCACATCTATAAATTGACCAGCTGGAGTCCTCTCATACCGCGGCAATTATGATAGAGAAGGTTTATGTTCGCAGGTGGGTTAGGTTTAGGGGGGGGGGGAGAGTCGCACGTGAGTGAGGTTTGCGGGGAAGAGTCGAAGTGGGATTAATAGGTGGAGAGCTGACTAGTTATGGGCGGTAGTATCTATTCCTTTCGTCGCGGCTTTTTTGGAGCTGGGATACATGAAGAGATCTTACATGAGAAGCGTATGTGGAGAGGTCTTTACTTACTTGCTCCGAGGTAATTTGGTAATGCTCATGATATTTCGTATAAAGCGAGAGCAGAGTGTCCCGATCAATAGGTAGACCTTCCTGTTGGATCGAGATAATAAGACTAGTCCTGGTTTTACCATTTATACAGGTAGAGTCAGGTTTATTATACATGTATGAAAGGAAGAGCCGAACATTATCGAAGACCCGCCATTCTCTCAAACGGGAGAGTAAATATCGACTTTCGGTTGAATCTGCCGATATTACGATATTTTTTACAACCGGAGGATGTAATGGATTTAAGAAGGGTGGTTTGGATTTGGGGTTGTTGGATCGGGACTCAGAAGAATTTTCCGGTGTTAGTGTTATACCAATAGTAGGCTGCAATTGTAGCGGGTTTGATAGAGATCGATTGCTGGGGACCTCACGCTCAGAAGAGCCCGCTGGTGTTATACCGACGGTAGACTGAGGTGGCGGAGATATAGATTGACTGCTGGGGATCTGTAATGTTGGTGTTGCCGTTTGAACATATAGAATTTATTCCTGAGGATTTGAAGTTGATGTTGATATGCAGGAAGGACTTGTTTGGAGATACATTGGTTGTGGGCGTTGCATATCATATTGGAAGCTACTTTGCACCTGAGGCGAGTGTATCGGTCTTGAAATGCTGTACGTTAATGGTAATGTAGTAGAGGGTATAAATCGTTCTTTTGTTTTCTCTTCTTGCTACTTCGTCCATTATAGTTCAGAAACTATTGCGAAAATTTTAGATTTTGCCATATGTTGAAGTTCAGGATTGAAGTTTTTAACTGTAGCAGATAATTCACTGAAAAATAGATTGATTGGATGACTGCGTGTTGCAGAAGATAGCTCGGGTTGTTGATTTTCCCTTTCTATTAAATATTTCATTAACGTCGATGCCGCTGTTTCCGGGGTGTGGATTTTAGAAACTTTCGGTAAACGTGGAGCTGGCATCTTTGAAGATTGTGTGGGGACGAGTTTGGTGCGTAACAAAGTTCCTTCTGATGTATTTTCTGTAAAATTTTTCGGACCACCTTCAGAAAGTTCATTCTCATCCAGACAAATATCATTTGCCTCTTCATCCGAGCTCTCAGGAGGTGGTATATTACTGTCTGTCTCTCTTTCTTTGAAATATGGAATAACGAAAGACATGCAGTCTTCATATTTCTATTTTTTATTTTAGCAGCTGCTTGTCCGCTCTTTGTTTTTTGCTTTTTTATAGCTTTTCTCAATTGATCTCTCAGCGAGATCCATCTAGCTTTACACACTGCCCCTACAAACATAAATAATATAAACATAATTTAGCAGATAATAATAAATATTGATAACATTACTAATGTAAAACAATATAAATAGGAGAATTTGATTTTTTATTTTTAGATTTTTGGCAACTGGTGACTCTTTCCAAACATTATCATTTAGTTTTAGGCTGGGACATTCTACGGTACATTATATAGTAAAAAATGTACATATGTCAAGCCATAATCGACGAATTATTATTAGAAACAATGCCACCACCAACAAAAGAAAAATGGGAAGAAGAAATTGCCAATGATTTCTGGAATTTGTAGAATTTTCCAATTCTTTCTTTCGCAATTCTTTAACTACAAAAGTACTTTCTCAATAGTTTTTTTGGCGTTAGTTGACGCAAATTACAAATTTATAGCTGTTGATGTCGGCTCCTATGGAAAAATAGCGATGGTGGAATTTTTGCAAATTCTTATTTTGGCAAGGCTTTAGAAGCAAATAAATTTAATGTACCAGAAGATAAAAATCTTCCTGGAACACAAGAAAAATCACCGTAGGTATGAACTTAATATGAAAAATCTGCCAAGGCAGTTTCTGCTTTTGATGTACGTGAAAAATTTTTTAATTCTCCGGATGGTGCATTACCATGGCTAAAGTAAAACTTTTTGAGTATTTATTAATATAATTTCATAGAGCATGGTTATGGTTGTGTCTTTTGGTAAAAAATGACGAAAGTCTTATCCTGGTGCTCAAAAGAAATTAACTGAGCTTCGTCGAATTACACCAAAAGTGTCAACCATAATCAGGTTGATAAATATTTATATCGTTTATTATAAATAAATAATTAAAACCTAACACTTATCTGATGTATTTAATTCTTTGCCAATATTTGACCAAATTTTCTCTTTATGAGTATTGTCACTATACCTTTGCTGCGAAAGATCATACAGCTTCTCGTATCGCCGAACCTTTTCAATTAATTTTTCATCTTCCATGATGAATTTATTTCTTCAAAATAAGATTATAGTTTGAAAAATTCGAAATGCTGCCGTTACTACGTTCGCATTCAACAGAATAGATCAGTCACGTCAAGGCACGTCACGTCAAAATATAGTTTGAAACTAATCTTGACGTGCCGTTACGTTGACGGTCCGTGACGTTGCCTGTAAATGTGAACGTGTAGTGCAAAAGTCATTGAAGAATATTTTGACGTGACGTTGCCATTCCGTGAGGTGATGTTAACTTTCCGTATAGTGCGAATCGACCTTTAAAGTTTATAAAGTTTTGTCTAATTGGATATAATACTTTTTCATGTTCTAAATAAATGAAAGATTTAAATATACATATAGTTATTTTTATTTAAAAAATAAAAAAAGTGAAAAATAATTCAGTAAATGTTCAAAAATAGTACTAATTTCATAAATATGGCTGTAAGTGTTTTTAATTGAATTGTTATGTAATAAAAACATCAGATCATCGTACTTTTTTTGGTGAGCTACATAGGCCCCTAGACGAATATATTACCTTATTCCTATTATTAATAAAATCTTCTGCCCACAGTATTTGTAATCATATTAAAAATAAATACTATCTCTATACTATCTCTGAATTACAAGAACAATAAATAAAAATACTAATCCAGTCTGCATGCACACTAAGAAAATTAAAGAAAAAGGCAAAGTCTATAAAGCCATAACTAAGAAAAATGTACGAAAAAATAAATCTATATTGGCATAAATTGGGGGGCGAAAGACTAATAAAAACCTCGGAAGGTGTTGACACCCGATTTGTCATTTCTTCACCGGAGAGGATTCACTGCCAACAAACACCAAGCAGATCAAGTCCTAATCCTTCCTCCCGCGGTGCCCCATATATTACTATCTAGGTTGAGATAGGCAGTAGACCGAACGCTTAGAAGGCAGCAGCCCGGATTCAGAAATGGTCGCTCCTGTATAGATCGTATTAACACCGCAAAACGGACTGCCTGATAAAATAATAGAATTGATAAAAGGCCTAAACAACAATTGCAAATGCAATGTTCTCCATTATGGAAAATTATCCGACAGCTTTGAGATGAGTTCAGGAGTACGACAAGGATGCCTACTTTCGCCATTATTATTACTTAAAATAATAAAAGAAAAGTAGAACAGGCGGCATACAATTTGGCTTGCTAGACCGCCTGGAGGATCTCGACTACTCGGATGATATCTGTTTGCTCACCCACCAACACCAGGAGCTCAAAAACATGTTAGGCTGGTCGTCCACTGGAAGCGTATTCGAGCGGCTTCGCGCTACGGCCATACATATGAGCGGCTACAAGCGGCTCATTTGTATGGCCGAAGCGCGAAGCCGCTCGAATACGCTTCCAGTGGACGACCAGCCTTAAACAATTTGGCAACAGAAACTAGTCCAGCAGGCTTAAGGCTAAATGCGGCTAAATGCAAACATTGAACGGACAGCGCTGAATAACCATGTTGTGGAACTAGTAGATAAATTCTGCTACCTTGGCAGTATTATTACCGAAAATAGCGGGGCAAAAGCAGACGTCAGTTCTAGAATAAATAAAGCGCGAAGCGTATGTCAAACCGAACGCTTAATAATAATTGATGATTCCGAATTTTGAAAATTGGCAGGCAGAATTTTGAAAATTGGCAGGCACATTCTACACATGAAAAAATGAAAAGCGTGTTTCGCGAAAAAAAATTTGGGAATTTTTTTTTTCAGAAGATATAGACCAGTGGTCTCCAAACTAAATGGCCAAACTAAATGGCCGCGTACCCTATCATAAATTGTACACCCTCACGGGTGTTAACGATTATTTGGGGTTTTGGTTTCTCTTAATGTTTATATGTTTTGGTTTAGTATGGATATAAAAATGATTTATTTTTTGTTTTCCTTAAAAATTCCCAAAAGTATTGAATGAAATACAGAATAGGCTTGTATAATGCAGAGTCGCCGGTTAAAAAATTTCGACAAAAATTTGTTTTTCAGTTAAAAATTGTATGCCCGCGAGAGAAAATAAAGTAGTATTTTGAAAAGGAATGTGGCGTACCCCCAGAATTTTCTGCGTACCCATCAGGGTACGCGTACCACACTTTGGAGACCACTGAAGACGGTCGTAAGTTGCAAGAAATATCAAAAAACGACGCTCGGCCGACCTTTCAAATTACTGTATCGTCGAAACCATTAGTCGTACAAAAAAATGAAACAGGTCGATTTTGAAGATATCGAGTCACTCTATGTAGTGGTATAACTAAAATTTGAGTTTGGTATTAATAAATTATTATTAATTTGTTGATAAAGTTTCATTACCACTTTTCGTCTTCAACTCACCAACTTAA
This sequence comes from Thereva unica, assembly GCA_949987705.1. Lineage (NCBI taxonomy): Eukaryota > Metazoa > Arthropoda > Insecta > Diptera > Therevidae > Thereva > Thereva unica. Next base: position 82,094,342 of record OX465282.1, read on the forward strand.
AATTTTGGAAAAATATCATCGTGTTCCCCTTTCAATTCAAAGGAAACAGTGAAAATTTGAAAATGGAACACAACCGGGGTCATACTTAAAAAATTCTTTAAAAGAATGCGACCGCGCCAGTTTAATACTTAATTGTTTAAGGGCCGTTTTCACAATCTCCGGTTAAACTGTCAGTAAACTTCCAGTTTCTAAACTGATAGTTAATTTAACTGTGACCGTAAAGTGCCAGTAAAAAAATTTCATTTTCACCAACTATGAGTTAACAAACTTGAAGTTAAAGTAAAAATGTACTTGTTTTCATATATTTACAGTACATCAAATGTCAAAAGTGTTCCTTTTCATTAAAATACACTTGCAAAGTGCAAAAATGTCAACGCCAATGTGAAACTTTCAGTTAAATTAGTTAACCAGGAGAAATTCGTCCGGTTAAATTAACTTCCAGTTGTAAATTAACTGACAGATTGACTCTAACTAGAGATTGTGAAACGGCATTTTTAACTAACTGCTGGTTAAAGTTTCAGTTAACGTTAACCGGAGATTGTGAAAACGGCCCTAAGTATTTAAAAAACAATTTTATCTTGAAAATAAAAAAGTAAAACCACAGAAACACTTTGTTCCTTATTACAGTTTATTAAATAAATTTTCAAAAGATTAAGCTCTCTTCGGAGTGCTTTGACAAATTTATGTTATACGATTTATTTAAAACGATCTGTTAAACGATGAGGAAACAAAACAACCGATTGTAAAATGTTAAACGTTGAGGAAACAAAACAACTGATTGTAAAAATGTTAAACGTTGAGGAAACAAAACAACTGAATTTTATATCTTTAAACGTTGACTCGTTTATTAAAACTCCAAAACTTCTTATGAGCTAGCCAAATTTATAGCACCCAAAATTGCATATATAAACATTATCTTGGATTTTATTCAATAAAAACAACATACATATTGACACTTATTCAAAGTGATGAGTGGACAAATAATATCATTACAAAAATTTATTGCCGGTCGCCACACATGACGCATTTAAGTTTATTCACCTGATTATGTTCAGGTGAATAAACTGCTGATTAGACTATTATTTAATATTAATGCACTTACAGGTGAAGTGCATTGATTTAATGCAGCTAAAACAATTTCGTCATGTGTGACTTCCGCTGTGTGCCTTAAGTTAATTAAAGATTTTTTTTATATGTGAGCTGAACACGATCTCTTCGGAGTCGTTAACGAATCACGGCGGTCGACTAATTAATGAAATTGATTTGATCGATTCCGATACTTCATGAATTTTTGACCCTTGTACTCTACTTTAACTTTTCAAACGGAAATGCTTATTCTTGCATTTCCGATTTTTATTCAAAATTTCGAAATCAATTTTTATGGTTACTGGAAAAGAGTTACCAATCAATTTTTGGTGGAGTGTGCCGGAAACGAACGTCGTTCATGAAGTATAAGAATTGCGAAATATGGACTGATTATTGGTTTTGCTTACCAATAATTAGTCCATTCATGATATCTTTGGGGAGTTGTTTGGGAGCAACATAAGTCACGTTGCTTTCATGCAATTTTATATTATTTTCATCGTGACTTATGTTTGATACCATAACTCCTCCTCCACTAGATTCAAGATTCTCCTGAATCTTATTTGTTATCTTCACTTTTACATTTTTATTTCTTATGTATATAAATATATTTATATGAAAAGTGTAAGTATTATAGTCAGAATAATTACAAATGATCCTAATGCTATATTAACATTTTCTTGGTATTTAAATTCTTTAATTTCTTTTATGTTTTTTTTCCTGTTTTATTACAATATCTTCAAATGTTATATCAACTTTTTTTTTATCGTCAATTCTGTCGTTTATTGGGATAGTGAATTTATTTGTAATTTTGTTTATATTATTACTATATTTGTTATTACCTATTTGTACTGTACAATTTTGAAATGTTATAAAATAGTTTCCTTTTAGAGTTAACTGTCTTTCATCGCAGGAACTATTAAATTTTTTATTCCGCATGTTGTTCAAAATTAAAATATCTTCATCTATTTCTAAGTACTCCTCTTCATTATGTACTATAAATTTACAGTTATTTTTAAATATACAATGTTTACTTAGCCTCAGTTCCTTTAACGTTTACTCCTTTTCAAAAGTGTAGGTTTTGTTATTTATTTCAACTACATATTCTATTTATTCTTCAATTTGTCTATTTTTTGAATTAGTTATTGGTACTAAAAGGTTCTTGCTATACTTTTGGAACTCTTTTGGTATTTTTATTGCAAGTATGATGGATTCATTATAGAATTTAGCTACTCCTAGTCTCATTTGTCCAAGTTTCCTCGAGTGGATTTCGTAAGTACTAATTTCATCGTCTGTTAGTATGTTCGGATGTACAATACCTAGTCTAGCCGATACAAGGTTATCTTGTATAGTTTCAATTTGTCTTCCTATTAAGTCTATTTTTACCATATATTCTAGAAATAGTTCTTCGGTGTGAAGTCTTTTGTCAATGTTGTTTAAATTCGTAGTTATTTTTAACCGATCTGTTTCTATAGCATCTTTTATGAGAACAAATGTTCTATTGAAACTTTCGTTAATCTTAATCTGTTGGTTTCCGGTTTGGATAATATCGTGTTTGTTTGCGTCAGTGGTTACTAAATGTTTTTCAATGTTCTGTTTGTCATTGTCGTCCATTGTACCAAATACCCATTTTAAAACAGTTCCTCCTATATTTACAAATCCTCGCTTTTGTCTATGTGGCATTAGTGTTGCTACTTGTGTTCTTAGTTTACCTGTCTGATGGATAAGGATGTTTTTATTTACACTATTTATTTGGAGTGAATTGATTATCTGTTCTAATTTATTAATGATCGTTAAAACTTCCTTTGGGTTTATAACATGTTATACTATATCGAATTTACTAACAAGTTCTATTTCGTCTGTTTTAATTTTGGCGTAACCTGATTCTGAGTTGATTTTTTCAATTAGTAATGTTTGTTCTGCCAGAGTTGCTGTCAGGAGTAGGATCACTATCGTTGTTATTATCTGAAAATTTATGCTTTATATTATTTTCATGGATACCACTGAGCTTATACTTTCTAAATTTAGGTTCTTCCTTATGTCTAACTGACTTATTGTTTTTTATAAATCCCTCTTCCCTGGTTTCGGTGTAATCTTCCCTGACCTTGTTTCTCTTCGTTATACTCTTAATCTTCATATTTTGCAATCTATCAAAAATTATCTTATGATCTACCTTATGATCTCGAACGTCTAATGGGGTAGTTTTTATGGTGGAATGGTAGGTACTATTATAAAAATTAACTGCTTTTAGCATCTGTGTTTTGATTGGAAGTTTTTGTTCAACATTAAGAACCCTAATTCTTTCTGTTATAGTATTATTGAAACGTTCTACGTCGGAATTGCCAGTATGACTGTTAGGCTTAGTTATATGATATTCAATGTTTTCTGCAGTACAAAATTCTCTGATATTTTTGGTGTTAATTTTTGGGCTTACTTTTAACTGCTAAATATTGTCTAATTTTTTCTATTATTGTTTGTGTATTGCGGTCTTCCAAGTAAAAACATACTACATGTTTAGAGAATTTATCGATGAAGTTAATAAAAGAGTGCTTACTATTTACATATGTATCGACATGTATGATTTCGTTGATTTCAGAAGGGGTTTCCGTGAAGTGGAATTTCCTTTTAATTGGATTTCTATCATATTTTCCAGCTGTACAGATGTCACAATTATTTATTATTTTGTGTATCACTATTCTGAGATTTGGATGGTATATCCTACTTTTTATTCCTTCGTAAGTAGCTACAATTCCAGAATGTCCTACCTCATTTTTATGATATAATGATATTTGTTTATTTAATTGTTCTTCATCTTCTACATATATCTGTAACAAAAAAACTACACCTAACAAACTTAACATTATCACTATCTCCTGAGAATAAATCTATTATAATTTTCTGTAATTTATTTTAACTATGATCATCTATTTCTGAGTAGATTCCTACTTTGCCTTTTGCGATATATCTGCGGAGAATATCATTGGCCCTTTCATTTTCTAGGTCTTGTATATCAATGTATATTCTTCTATTCTTGAAGACTACTTCAAATTCTTTCTCTTTTGTTGACTTTAGTATGATTTACGTCTTGAATCTATTAACAACCGAACCGTTTCTAATATTGGTATATGGTTATTAAGATTCTCTTCTTGAGAATGCATTGTTGCACCGTCCGATGCTGTATCTATTGCGTTCTGTTCAATGTTACCATAATCTAAACTCAAATTTTCAGTTTTTTTAACATTGCTATCTTCTGTATTGTTTAAGATAAAACTCAAATTATCAGTTTCCCTAATATTTCTACTTTCTTCGTTATGTAAATTGAAACTCAAATTTTCAGTTTCCTTAATGGGACTGCCTTCTTCCTTATATTGAATAATATTTATTTCATTAGTTTCTGTGTTTATACGACTCAAGAAGTCTGCGATTTTGTTATCCTTTCCTTTTATATAATCTATCTTCATATTATATTCTCCCAATGATATCAGCCATCTTTGCAATCTCGGATTTATGTCTTTTCCAGAGTATTTTGCATGGAGCCATTTAATTGGTTGGTGGAGGTCAAACTCCCTCCCAAAGAGATAGGGTCTAAAATGTTTCGTTCCCCAAACGATTGCTAGTAACTCTTTTTCTATTGTAGAGTAGTTTTTCTCATGGTCGTTTAGAGTTCTGGATGCATAGCAAATCGGGTGGCCATCTTGGGATAAGACAGTTCCAAGAGCGAAATTACTTGCATCTGTTACCAACTTGAATTTCCTATTAAAATCAGGGTATCGTAACATGGGGTGATTTGTAATAATATCTTTTAATTTATCAAAGGCTCTAATATAATTTGGATCATTTAGATTTATTTTCATCCCTTTCTTTAAATATTTCGTTATAGGTTGAGCTACCTTAGCATAATCTTTTATAAATTTCCTATAATACCCTGTTGTTCCTCAAAAATTTTTAATTTGTTTTACAGTGGTTAGTAACTTTAGTTCTCGGATAACCTGCATTTTCTTCGGGTTTGGCTTGATACCTTCTGCAGTCAAGATGTGGCCTAAGAATTCGGTCTCCTTTTTCAAAAAATTGCATTTATCTATTTGGATTTTTAGGCCGGCTTCTTGAAGCCTATTAAAAACCTTCTTAATGTTAATGAGGTGTTCATCTAAAGATGTACTGAATATTAGGATATCGTCTAAATAGACGACACAAATCTTGTTCAATAAATCTCTTAATACACAATTCATTAGACTTTGAAAAGTTGCAGGAGCATTCTTCAGACCGAATGGCATCCTGACGTATTCATAGTGTCCAAATGGTGTCGAAAATGCAGTTTTCTTTCTGTCCTCAGGTTTCACTAAAATTTGGTGGAAACCCTTGGCTAAGTCAAGTGTCGTGAAGTACTGAGCTTTACCTAATTTATCCAAAATGCCTTCTATATTTGGAATTGGGAACTTGTGACTTATTGACCATGTTTACGCGAAGATATTTAAGCTTATAACATCGTTATCAGTAGTAATTTTAAAAGCGTTTACGCGCAAATATTTTGGTTCGTGTTACTGCTATCCATAGTAGTTATAAGAACGTTTACGTGCGTTAAAATTTTTCCACCAGCAGATATCAGTTTTTAAAGTACCTACTTAGATCTAATATAAACTGTCAAGCGGACAGTCAAATAAATAAATAAATAGATTGGAAGAAGTTTAACTAAATTTTATCATTAAATGAACATAAATCGAGATGTATTAATCCTCATAAACCATCATAGGCAAGTTCTGCAGCGTTTATTACGTAAATAAACTTTCCTTTCGTTTAATTTAAAATCACAGTTTCCTTAATGTTTTTACTAAAACTGTCAAACAACGCCTACTACTTAACTCAGTTTTCCTTAATAAAGTTGTAGCCTTAGCACATTTATTTAAGCTTAACACCACTAACGAAAGCAGTATTAAGGGGCGTTTACGCGTATGAAAATCAGTGTTACGGTTGTTATAAACAGTTTTAGAGGCTTCGCGTAAACATGGTCATTGTTACTTCGTTAAGTTTCCTATAATCAATTACAATTCGCCACTTTTTCTGACCTGAATTATCTAGTTTCTTGGGGACAATCCATAGTGGACTATTGTAAGGAGAATTACTGGGTACTATTATGTTTTGCTCTAACATTTCCTTAATTTGTCGTTCTATTTCTTGTTCATGGATACGAGGGTATCGGTGGATTTTAGAATATATGGGATTGTCAGTCGTAGTGACGATTTCGTGCTGCACTTCATGGGTAAAACTTAACTTGTCACCTTCTTTATAAAATAATTTCTCAAAATCCCTTAGTGTTCTATAAATTCTTTGTCTTTCTTCTCTATTCAAGTGGTCTAGGTTTAGTTTATCAATGTTACTTGTTTCAAGACTGCATATTTCATTTAGGATAAAACAATGGTCATTATATTCAAAGTAAGTTTTCTTGTTAAAAAATTGGATGTACCGGAATTCTAAATCTATTTTTGCTTTTAAGGGGTATAGAAAATTCTGGCCCATAATGGCATCATATTTTCGTCCTACCAATTCCATCACCTTCCAGCATAAGGTACCAGATTTGTTTAGTTCAAGGGGAATTGGGGTAATAATCTTATTTTATACCTTAGAAATACCATTTAATGTTACAAAATATACGGGTTTTTCTAAATTAAGTTCACGATATTCTTTTAATATATTAAGCCTAATAATACTAGTTTCGGATCCTGTATCAATAAGACATTTGAATTTTATATTGTCAATGGTCAGAGTAATTATGGGTGATCGTTTGGTTGATGTTCCTCTAAAAAATTTACGTCTTCGCATTGAATGTTATCTACTTCCATTGGGGCTACCGAATTATTGCTGCAATGGTTCTGTCTTGTTTTAAATTGTCCGGAATAATTATTAAAATTGCGTCTAAAATGGTCTGCTTTGTTAGAATTAGAAAAAATTCTATCTCGCCTAAAATTTTCATTGTGTCTAAGGTTTCCTGAATTTCTAAAATTGTTATACTGACTGCCAAAATTCCTACCCTGGTTTATATTATCAATTCTATGCACTGGTTTGTTATCGTTATTGTCACGTTTAAAATCTCTACGCTGTCCGTTGCTACCTTTAGAGTCTTTGTATAGAACTTTTCAAACGCCGTGACACAAATAATTTGAAGGGTTCTGCACACCTCGTTGCCCAATTTCATAAATTTTGTTCTATAATTTCCCCTCTTTTAACTTAAAAAGGCAACAAACGCAGAAAAAACTCAACAAAATAATTTGGGAAGGGATGTGCGCATGCCGGATGAATAAAGTTAAGTAATCTTTATATGTATTGAGCAGAGCTTTTAAATACATGTAAAACTCCTGCTCAATAAAGGCAGTTTATCCATCGTAATAAGCATAATTTTACTATAATTATGCTAAATATTTCTCATCCCTAAATTTAAAATAAATTAAAAGAATTGCTGGAAAAATTTCTTTTAAAGATATGAGCATTTCATTCATTTGAGACTTCTCCGCAGCCACAAGCAACACAACCTCCCCAGGCAGAAGCGCGCTTGCGACTGGCGGAAAATGTCAAAAATCTAGTAATCAAAGTGATAAAACACAAATATCGTATTTTTTAGTAGAAATTACTACAAATTATTTCTGTGGCATATGTGTAAAATATAAAAAAATTAAAATAAAAAAATATATAAAACCGGGTGTTTTTCAGTCATAATTTGTAAATTTTTTAAATAATAATTGAAGTCCCAGAAAGATACACCTCCCGGTAGCAATACGCAGTCGCGACTGATTACATGGCAACAAGCATGGTACAAATACTACAAGGTATGCTCTTACGGAAAGCTTTTTCGCCATGTTTTGTTGTTGTGACGTCACTCGTAGCCAGCGTTTCTGCTGTTAAAGTTCTTTCCATACCAAAACAGTGAGTTGTTTGTAAACAATATAGTTTTTCGTGTTTGTTGTGAAAACTGTGCAATTAGTTATTTTTTGTAAAAACAAAAAGTGTCCAATTCGAGGAATTACAGGAAGATGCCCTGTAAAATTTAGCTGGGTACATCATTAAACGGCTGAGTAAGTCAAACACACTAGATGCAACAGTTGGGGATAGCTCGAATTCTTGGTCGTGGGTAAACAAGTTATCCGAAGGGGGTTTGGTCAAGCCATCCAGGACTTTCTTAGCCAACATAGAACAATTGGAGAATATTTTCCTAAAAATTAATGGCGAGAAAATATTAATAAAAGACAAGTTTTTGAAATATATGATTAAAACTGCAGAGAATATTGAACTTCCTCTAAAATGTAAGGAACTATTTTTCCGAAGCCGTATTTACTTTAGAATTAAAAATTTAAATGTTCTGGCAAATAAACAAAAAATATTCTATAAGCAAAAAAAGAAAATTAAAGAAGATTGTTACTTAATATCAGAGACTTTTCATATTTTATTTAATTAAAAATTATTATATCTGTTGAATGATTTGAATAGTTAAAATTATTGGTATCATATATTCTTACCCGGTCTTCCATCTAACACCATGCAAAATTGCAATGAACTCGGTGCAGTAGTTTTTACGTTAAAAATTAAAAACAATTTATTTCCTAATAAAATTTCATAAATTGGCTACGAGTGACGTCACACCATAAAAGCTCTCCGTAAGAGCATACCTTGTAGTATTTGTACCATGGCAACAAGTGATTTGATAGGAGGAGTTAACTGAAGCTTTTGTCTGAACTTTTAAACATTTTTAAGTGCTTAGCTGGGGAACATGCGCGGGATGCCACGAGGTTTGAAAACAACTATACCCTTTTCTATAATTATAATGAATCACATCATTCTCTTCCAATAAACCTAAATCATTGAATGAATTAAATATCTCATTCGTTGTCATATTGTCTCTAATAATGGTTCTATAACTACCTGTAAGCATATCTTTTATAATATCTACTAAATTTTTATCATTATTTTCTGGGCTGTAATTGCTAGGTTTGCTATCATCGAATTCATATAAATTTCGTTTAACTGGTAATTAATTGATCTTAAAATATTAAATAATTCTCTTAAGTTATTTACCTTAATATTACGGCATTCGTCGAACAATCTTTTATAACTTTTCCTGGGTCTAAATTCAACTTTTATTTCAGTTTTCACTTGTTCCCATGTCAAATTTTCACCTAAACGTTGTATGCACCTTCTTGCCTCACCTTGTAGTTTCTCCTTGAGTACCTTATGTAGTCCATGCTGCATCAGGGGGATGTTGTTGCCACATAATGATGTAACATTTTCGACAGTATGGATGAATTCTTGGAGGCTGATGGATCTATATGATGGAATCTATTCAGGATTTGATCTGCTGTTAATTGAAAGAGGTGGGTGGCCCTTTCTTGTTGAGGTAATTGTTGCCGCATCATCTCGAGTTCCCTCTGATTTTGTTCGATGATTCTTTGTAGACTTTGCAGATCTTGTCCTTCCACATTGTTTTCTTCGATTTGTCTGTTGTTATCGAATACTGCCCTTCTGCTATTTTTCATAGAACTTCTTCACTATTGAACACTTTTATACCCGGGCTTCACCGGCCTCAGATTAATCAAGTTCACTTCAATCGGCATAAGTGGCTTCACCGGCTAGCATGTTCAGTTCGTGCTTGAAATTGTTGTTGCTTTTTCGCCAGAAATTAGAAATGCAAAAGCTCACTGGAATTATTCCAATTTTTTACTCTCTTTTGAGTGAGCTTTTACATACTTGGAAACTCAATTTCATGTTCTGTAGGCCCAAAGCAGGCATTTTTTCCTGACTTTAAAATGTGAAAAATGTATGGGAAATCAGGAAATTTTAAAGTACAGTAGACTAATTTGCTCGAACTTGCGAAATTTTGGCGGTGAAGCCGGGGTATTAGTTATTTTGAGTTTGAGTAAACTTGGGAGTTAAATTCTGAAGTCACAAAAATTTAATCTACTTTTCCACTGTTCGATTTTTATCACTGGATCCTTATTTTTCGGGAAAGGATCCGACTGCGCCAGTTTAATACTTAATTGTTTAAGTATTTAAAAAAACAATTTTATCTTGAAAATAAAAAAATAAAACCACAGAAACACTTTGTTCCTTAATTACAGTTTATTAAATAAATTTTCAAAAGATTAAGCTCTCTTCGGAGTGCTTTTACAAATTTATGTTACACGATTTATTTAAAACGATCTCTTCGGAGTCGTTAACGAATCACGGTGGTCTTAAGACTAATTATTGAAATTGATTTGATCGATTCCGATACTTCATGAATTTTTGACCCTTGTACTCTACTTAAACTTTTCAAACGGAAATGCTTATTCTTGCATTTCCGATTTTTATTCAAAATTTCGAAATCAATTTTTGTGGTTACTGGAAAATAATTACCAATCAATTTTTGGTGGAGTGTGCCGGAAAAGAACGTCGTCGAAGTATAAGAATTGCGAAATATGGACTGATTATTGGTTATTAATCCATTCATGATATCTTTGGGGAGTTGTTTGGGAGCAACACAAGTCACGTTGCTTTCATGCAATTTTATTTAAATTATTTTCATCGTGACTTATGTTTGATACCATAACTCGCCTGCATGCCTATTCTGCGAATGCATGCACATGGGGATGAAAAGAGATCTCAACTAACACCAAATGCTGGCTGTTCAACTCCAACGTTAAGGCAGTTCTTTTGTACGGTTGCGAAACATGTAAAGTCACCAACATTGTGCCCTTATTGTTCACACAGAAAGAACTATCTTCAACCAACGTCGGAGACACACTAAAAATGCGCCACTGTAGTTGCAGCATGTAAAACAAATTTGTAGAATATCATAGTGACATATCAACCACCACGTGCCAGTTATGTAAACTAACTTTGTGTCTGAATCGTGCCAAGAAAGAACATCAAATTCAAATGCTGATACAATACTTATGACGTTTTTTGAAATTTTTGAGATGTGCCACTACTGTCGCCGGTGAGCGATATGGCCGCTTGTAGGACTTGTTGGTACTGGAATTTTTCGTTCGTTGAAACGGGAATTTGTTGTTAGCACCCACGCGGTCTTACGATCGATAACAATGCTTGCGATCTCACGTGCAGATTTTTCTTGTGCACTTCGTTGATTAGCATCTTGGTAAATGGATGAGGGCAACGAGGATTTCACCAATCTACCCCCACTCCCCTCCCACACTTTCGATTGCTTTACGATCGGAAAGGCTCAAACTAACGTGTTTCTTAAGCTCTTCTTGTCGTATTTGCTCCAGAAAAGGTAACACTGAAACAGCGCAAGGTTGCTAATTCTTAACACTTATCGCCTTAAGTATGACAGCGCCACAAGTGTCTTTGGTACCCAAAAAAGTTTTATCCTTTTCCTCCCTCGCTCACGGTAACTACGAAGAAGAGCAGTCGACATATTATTGAAGAAACACATTTAAAGTCAAAAGTCAATTCATTTGTTAAAATTACTTCAATAAATAAATATTTAATAATAGCAATATTTGTTTTTATCTAATTAATTACTACCTACTCTTTTAACAAGTATGAGTCGTGGTTGCCTTTGCTTTTGTTTATGAACCGCAATATATAACCAGTGCCTCTCTGAAGTCTCTTAAAGGAGTTTTGATGAACAATTGTCGCGGTTGCTTCTCTTTTTTCTCGACCATCTTCAATGTGTTTTTCAGTGTATGGTGGAGGTCAACAATCTCAGATCCATGGAGAAATATTGGCCCATAGAACCAAAGATTGAAAGATGCGAGTTTTTCAGGTGATCCCCATGATGACAAGAGATGAGTTTTGAAGTTACATGTCTCCATTGTTCTAGAGACGTGAGCTGCTGAATGGATGACCATCTATTTGTAATGAATGTGTGAAATGATGACGACTGTGAATTGAACCAGTGCAGCACAATTTCTGAATCTGCATATAGGCAAATAGAATGGTGGTTGATATTTAAATCATTACTAATACTTGGTATTATCTACCGATCTTCCGTAGACGGCTACTCCGTACGGCCATTTGAAAGTAGGTATCTGCAAAAATATGAAATGGGTATGATTTTGGTGTTCTGTGGTTAACGATGTGACGTTTGAACTTGATGTTATTTAATATAGTCAGTCTATTACGAAAGTTGATCCAGCATGTGTACATTTATTGTGGGAGAGGAGCATCCCAACCTCGTTTTATAGACCGAATCCTCTGCAAGAATAGCTTTGCCAGTACAATTACTGGTGCCATTATTCCTAACGAGCTCATTATCCGATCATTTTTGTTCCATGATATTCTAATAGAAAATTGATCGGATTTCGGTAACCAATTTAAGCCAAGGGTCTTGATAGAGTCCTAATCCTTGTTGTCAAAGGCCAAAATTAATTCCTAATCCTTTGGATCGATGTTTTGTAGCAGCCGTGAACTACGTCTCACTTTCTTAAGGTCAAGCCTGCTGATTAAAGGGTCGCTTAAATTTACGGATAGATCTCTTGTTGTGCCGTAACAGTGGGCTATTGGAGGCATTTGATCAGTTGCTCTGGGTCACTTTTGCACTAAACCAAGTGATATCGCAGATCTCCTTCGTTCATTCGCATTTGTCAATACATCTTTTCTATATCTAAGGTGAACACATATCTTGGCATTTGAAAACTAACCAGATGGTCCAGTTGACAGGAGGTCATTAAGTGAGATGTTTGTCAAGGTCTCGCTGACCCGTCGAATACAACTCGTAGTGCCATCAGGTAAATTAACGCAGTGGTAGGGCACGAAGAAGTACGGTCTTTCTATTTTATTAAAGTTAATTTCTTTCATACGTCCGAGTTGCATGTACTGTTTCATGAAATTGACATATTCCCCCCTAAAATCTTCATGCCTGGCTTATCTTCGCTTCACTGCCGTAAATCACTGAAACGCGATGTTCTTTGACTTGCCGAGCGAAGGCGGGTCAACCTGAAATGGTAGCCTAATAATGAATCCACCATCTTCATTTCTTCAGGCTTACAACCTCGCTCTGAAACAATAAGATTGGTCTGTCCAGTTGGAGTTTCTTATCTCAAAAATTTCTCAATTTTTTTGTCCAAAGCTTCATCCTCATTACATATACCACATACAGCTGAATTTTCGATGTTGAAACGTACGGTAGATTGTCTCCTAACTTGCTAAGTTTGATATTAGTGAGTTCAAAATATACATAATTTTTGAAATTTGTTCTTTCGTCCAATTCTCCTTCGATCCCACGCATTTCATCTTCAAATATTTTTCGTTTTTTTACTCTTAAGTAGCTAGGTCTAGGAACATCACATCCAGCTAGTTTTAGTGCGGTTTTCTCGTATTCGTCAAACTCATCCCTTTTGGCTTTGAAGAATCCTTCCAAAGCTGTAGGTTGTTGGAACATTTGTCTACTCTCTCCAAAACGTCACTCCATACCACTAGAAGAAGAATGGTTTCAAAATTCTGCAACTTAGCCTCAAGGTTTTGTGCGTCCAGTCTACAGGCAGGTTTTACACAAGCATGGTTTTACAAGACCATCTAATTTCTGATAATGTATTTACCACTGTTGTTTTAGCTTTTTCCACTGTTTCAAAAAAAAAAAAAACCATAAGCAGACACAACCTGAAAACGACGGAATAACTGAACAAAAAAAAAAAAACAAAAAAAAAAAGGTTATTTTTAAAAAAAGGAAATTTATTTCCATAATAGAGAAGAGAACGAAGTCACTCATTAACTCATTACTCCAGGGCAGTCACAAAAGATGCACCACTGTCCTAGTCCTAGACGGGCTCGGGACACTGGTGGTCCAGCACTTCGTTGACAGGGGGCGCAACTTCGGCCTGGGAGCGACGGCACCTACGCTGACGCCGACGTCGCCGGGGACCTCGCACCACTGGGCACTGCTGGACCCGATGGTTCCGGGACCCACAGCGAAGGTAGGGCCCATAGAGCCTTGTAACGGCCGGCGAATCACCACAGGGCTCAGCATCAACATTTTGAGGGAGCCCACATTCGCCAGTAAATCCCACAAAATGCAGGTAGAATCCTCCAACAGCTCACGAATCCGTTCAAATCTGAAAATTAAGTTATATCAGTCAAACAACACAAAAAACCAGACAAGTAATAATAAGGGGTATTCTCGTTGGCGAGTGACGTGGCTACGAGGGACGCGGTAAAATGAAACTGTCGATACCTTCACACGTATCGAATAAAATGTCACTTCATACGCCACCTTGCGACAAGTAAATACGAAGTTAGTCGATTTATTCGCCAGAAGGAGATTGACAATGAGAATACCAAATTAAGATGGAGGTGACGCACCACGTCACGTCACTCGACAACGAGAATAATCCTGACTTACTCCATAATTAGTTCACGATCCAGCGTCCCTAGAGAGAATGGAGGCAGTAGCCATAACAAAGTACAAAAGTTCCTATAGGCACTCAAGACAGTTGTTAAACATAAAACATTCAGTGCGAAGTTTTTTAATGTTATTTAAAAAAAAAGGGAATAATTTTGTTAAACATAAAAGATTCCGTGTGAAGGAAGTTCTTTAATAGTTAGTAAAAGAATTAGAACAGAAAAAAGTTAATTAAGTTCACTAGTTTTAGAATATTATAATTAATTTTTCACCACAATTTTGTACTAGTTTTACTTTAGAGATTAACAAAAAAAAAATGCATTGAGTAAAATTTTGTATTGTACAAAAAATAATGAAATAAATAAGAAAAGAGATTCTTGTGAGTGTAGAAAAAGTGCTAATAAGAAAAGTGAATTAAAATCAAAACCAGTTAACTCACCACAACCGCCGCCGCCATCAGATAATAAATCAGCATTGCTCCACCAACACCACCAAATAAAAAAGGATATATGGCAATTTTATGGTTAAGCCCGGAGTAACTATTTTAAGAAACATCGTTATATACATATATTAATATATAAAAAAGATATATAACAGATCATCGATATTAAACGAATTTGTTAGACCGAATTTGGTTACCTCTGACTCTGCTTGTGAAGTTCCTTTCCTCTGAACAACTTCTACTTCCAGTACATCATTGACGGTAACGGTTCCAATGGGTGGGATTGTTTGTGGTCTGCACCAAGCAAGTCTTCTTGTGTAAACTCCAACGTTGTCAAGGTCGATGGGATTGCCTAGTCACCCACATTCTCAGTGATGGAAGTTAAACGAGTCGCAATAGCAGTGAAAAATCACCAATTTTCGGCACTTTCTTCAATAACTTAAGCTCATCACTATGCCTTTTATCAGCACGTTTTCTGTATTCAGCTCCACTCAATTTTTTACAAACCACTAATAGTCCAATCAATCTACGGATTCACAATGTTAATTTCCACACAATTGAAGGCAGGAAAAAAATATATGGGCGTGTAGAACACTTAATTTGAAGAAAGATAGCGGGTTCTTTTTACGGATTGGCGAACTTAACCTAAAAAATTCGCAAAAGTCAAAAAAACGGGGTTTCGCCAATAAAACAAAAAGTTGAGCTCGGATCCGAAAAACTTAAATGGGAAAGTTATAGGTATTAAAATCATCTTTCAATTGGTGTGGTACAAAATATTGGTTAGTGTCTTATACATGGAGAAAAATGCTAAAAACCGTTAAAAATTGCGTCTTTTTCATTTATTTGTTGCTTTTTATTGGTGCGACCTAGAAACTTTGTATTTGGTGAAAATGTTGCTTTTGGCAATCTGAAAACCCTTTTTTTGGCTCGAAATTTTGCAAAATATATGAGCCGTTTATTTTGAAAGTGGCATAAGTCACTTCAAAAATATCGAGTTAATGGCAACCCTGCATACAATTGAACAGTATCTTTTAATTTTTAAACAAACAAATTTAAAAAAAAGTGACTTATGCCACTTTCAAAATAAACGGCTCATATGTGAAATTTCGATTTTTGTAAAAAAAAGCGTGTTCGTAAAATCTTTCGTCTACAGCTCCTCGACCTCGTAGGACATTTTTTCGAAGCTCTTTTTCTTCGTTAAGAGTTGTACTATTATGCACTATTATTTAAAATTTGAGTTTTTCAATTTTATATACAAAAAACTCCACCGCAAAAAAGACAAGTTTTTTTACTGCAGTTTTTTATTTCATTATTTTTCGACTCTAAACTACTAATTAATAAAAGTTTATATTCTTTTTACTAATTTAAAAATAAAACTAGTTGGGATGTGGGTTCGACCCTTTCGGTCCACACGATCAACTTCCCAGTATGATGGATGTTGAATATTATGATTGGATATTTTAATAATAAATGAACAATAGGCAATATAGAATATATGCATAATACTGAGAATTTGTCACAATTGTTTATCAATATTTTCGCTAAAATGTCAATCTTATTGTGTGCACTTACAAAATTAGGATGACGAAAATGTATATAAAATTGATATATGAATGTTTTTCGGCACCTCAATGAAGTCGATATAGTTTTCAGTTCGCGCGGTATCGTGCAGGTACAAACATCACTTAAGTCAGTTAAACCAAAAACCCGCTGGACCGAATATAATAAAAATATTTTCAGATTATATTGTCGCTAATACGCTTCGAACGGCACCTCAAGTAAGTCAACATCTTTTGTGGTTCGGGCCATATCGTGCAGGTACAAAAATCACTTACGCCGCTTAAACAAAAAAACGGCTCGACCGAATTTTATGAAAATCTTTTCAGATCATATTTTGGTTAATACTCTTCGAACGGCACGTCAACTAAGCCCATATCTTTTATAGTTCGCGCGATATCGTGCAGGTACAAAAATCACTTAAGTCATTTAAACCAAAAAACCGCTGGACCGAATATTATAAAAAAATTTTCAGATAATATTGTCACTAATACGCTTCGAACGGCACCTCAAGTAAGTCAATATCTTTCGTGGTTCGGGCGATATCGTGCAGGTACAAAAATCACTTACGTCGCTCAAACAAAAAAACGGCTGGACCGATTTTCATGAAAATCTTTTCAGATCATATTTCGATTAATACGCTTCGAACAACACCTCAACGAAGTCGATATCAGTTTTGGTTCGCGCGATATCGTGCAGGAAAAAATGACCACATCCGTACGCACATACACACACACACATACTTCCTCCCAATTTTTTGCTTAAAATGCTCCTGGGACCTTGAAAGATAAAATACGTTGAAATTTTCGATTTCGATTTTCGGACCGATTACAATAACTTCCTATACTGGGAAGTTAAAAAAAATTAACCGTACGACCGTCAACGGAGCCTTTTTCCTTCGTTAAATACCTGTGAATTTTTTTTTTTGTTATGTGACAGACTAGAGGCTTAGGGAAAGTCCCTTTGTACTG
The DNA here is from genome assembly GCA_949987705.1 of Thereva unica. Taxonomy (NCBI): domain Eukaryota; kingdom Metazoa; phylum Arthropoda; class Insecta; order Diptera; family Therevidae; genus Thereva; species Thereva unica. The sequence goes on from OX465282.1 coordinate 82,111,719, forward strand.
TCGACAATCTATTTTTTCGTATAGAGTGAATGTCGGACAGCAGCTTTAGCCGGAAGATAGAGAGAAGAGAAGGAAGTAACTGTTAGCCGCGATATTTTATTTCACCAACTCACAACCATTTCGCGACTCTAACATCGGGTCGTCGAGAACAACTTGCTGGAGTGTTATGCCGCCTGAAACGAGTTGAATCTCATCAACCAACCGATGGCATGCGCTTGGTGGAGCGGGGAAGGACTAGGGAAGGCTATGACAGGAGAATTAGGAATGTAAAGAGGGAAGAAGAAAGAAGGAAAGTTAGGTGGGAAAGGCGAAGGACCGTGGCGCCGCCGGGATTCGAACCCGGGACCTCTGGGGATAGCAGTCAGGCGCCTTACCTCTAGACTACCGAGGCAATTTGAGACATATTGCCTTTATGTAATCTTTACTCTTTTTCGACAAAACGCTCCACGCTTTCTTTCATAATAAATCACAGTAAATATTCAATAAAGATGATTACCTACTTATAACCATTTCGCATATGTAGGTAGTTATTTATCGTTCATCACTGACACGGGAAAGTTCGTACTTACACAGAAGAAATACCAAAAATATTCATTTTTAAAACTACTATGTATTTTTTTTTTTGTATCTGCAGTTTTATTTTTATTGTGTTTTCTAAATAATAGCAGGAACACAATGCTCGCCATAAGCCGTGGGCTATGAAAGCTCTATCGCTCTCAAATTATGCCATCGCTGTCAATCGTAAAACTAAAATTATAATAGAGCAACGCGATACCGTAGGCGTTGAAAAAAAAAAGTTTTCCTGTCAAATAAGTTTCAAATTTAAATTGAAACTAATTTAAACTAATATGAAAAAAAAAGAATGAAACACGTGTATTTTTTTTATTTTTAAAATAAAGCACCCTCAGACACAACAAAATTTGTCAAAAAGGCACTTTTTTGTCAAAATAATAACGTTTTATTTGTTAACAGCGGTGTTTTTTTGTATGTATGATTTGGTAGAACTGTAAGCGTCAACCAAAATATAGAAATATGTTCTAATTTTTTGGTCGTATTTATAGTCACTTCGCCGATAGTTTCATTTTGTTCGTTCCTAGGTAGATACATGGTATCTATTATTTGTCAACGAAAAGCTTTTATAGCTCACGGCTTATGGTGAGCATTGTGTTCCAGCTATAAAAGTGGTGTAAATATATAAATCAAAGATTATTTTCCTTTTATACATATATAATTTAAATTAAAAAAATGCGATTTTACTTAAAATTTAAAATTTTGTTCTGGTAGCTGCAAAAGCAAACTTTATAAGATAAAAATATTTTTTCTCTCATTAGTTAGGCATAAGAAATCAAAATCAAATATACAGAACTCAGACTCAAAATTCGTGTTGACTTGTGTAATTGGAGCTTTACGAGCGCATTAAATGAAGATTCATTCTCCGAGGGTCCGGGTCTTACGGTCGAATTTGTTCCTTCCATTTTGATAATAGAGCAAACTTTACCAGTAAAGATTTATTTCATATAACTGAAGGTTCCCAAGAGTCAAACGCCCTTGATGACTACTATACAAATTTAGATGAATATTATTGTAATAAAAATAATCAAAGACGCAACATTCAAGTAGTCGAGCTGGATGAGGATTTTTCGAACCACCAATTGGCAACATAGACATTACCCCGTGAGAAGGCGCACCTAATTTTGTTGCACGGAGACTCTCTCTCTCCGTCGGAGAGGCGCTCCCGAGCAAATTGTTCAACCTATGCTCATATAATATACTGTTCTAGTACTGTAGTACTTATTGGAACTGTAGTACTTATTTACGTAATAATTAACTAATTTAATATAAATTAACAAAATAATATTGTTGAAAATACTTTTTTTATTGAAAAAATAAATACTTACACGAATGGGCGCGTTGTGAGCAAATTGCCGCAAGATGATATACAGCCTCAACAAGCACTTAGCGCGGATGGACGCGTTGTGAACAAATTAACGCAAAATGATACACGGACTCAACAAGCAATTAGCTACGCAGTCACAACGGAACTGACCGGAACTAGAGTCCCTCGGGAAGTTATGGCGTCGGTATCACCAAAAATTTTTGCACTCAATTTTTGTGTGAGCAAACTGCTCATAGCGCGCCTCCTCACGGGTTAACTTTCACGGATCGATCAATCGATCGCAATTTTGCCGTACGTTAAAAAAATGGAAGGAACAAATTCGAACGTAAGACCCGGGCCCTCGGAGAATGAATCTTCATTTAATCCGCTCGTAAAGCTCCAATTAATCGCTAATGGAGCAAATGACCAAATTTGCCAGTAATACGAGGAAAACGGCGAGAGGAAAGAGAACTCACGGTTATTATCTCGGACGTGTCTGGCATGAACTGTGGGAAAAGTTCTCCACTACCGATCGATCCTTGACATCACTGAGAACGGATCAAAACGGCGGTAAATCCTATTTCAAGGAAAATCTTTACGATAAGTTCGAAGAACTATTTTTAACTTCCCAATATAGGAAGTTATTGTAATCGGTCCGAAAATCGAAATCGAAAATTTCAACGTATTTTCATCTTTCAAGGTCCCAGGAGCATTTTAAGCAAAAAATTGGGAGGAAGTATGTGTGTGTGTATGTGCGTACGGATGTGGTCATTTTTTCCTGCACGATATCGCGCGAACCAAAGCTGATATCGACTTCGTTGAGGTATGGTTCGAAGCGTATTCACCGAAATATGATCTGAAAAGATTTTCATGAAATTCGGTCCAGCCGTTTTTTTGTTTGAGCGACGTAAGTGATTTTTGTACCTGCACGATATAGCACGAACCAACCATGATACCGACTTTTTTGAGGTGCCGATCGTAGCGTATTACCGAAAGTACACTTTGAAAAGATTTTCATAAAATTCGATCAAGCGGTATCTATGTTTAAAGGGCGTAAGTGATTTTTGTACATGCTCTATAGAACACAAACCAAAAATGATATTGACTTCATTGAGGTGTCGTTCGAAGCGTATTAACCGAAATATGATCTGAAAAGATTTTCATGAAATTCGGTCCAGCCGTTTTTTGTTTAAGCCGTGTAAGTGATTTTTTGTACATGCACGATATAGAACGAACCAACCATGATACCGACTTTTTTGAGGTGCCGATCGTAGCGTATTACCGAAAGCACACTTTGAAAATATTTTCATAAAATTCGATCAAGCGGTATCTATCTTTAAAGGGCGTAAGTGATTTTTGTACATGCTCGATAGAACGCAAACCAAAAATGATATTGACTTCATTGAGGTGCCGATCGAAGCGTTGGATTGACACCCGTTCAAAATGAAGTTCACTTTTATGGATTCAGCCGAACAATAGCTTCCCAAAGAGTCATCACTCGTCAAAATCCGAGTTTTCTTTAAAAACCATTCAACAAATACGTTATCCATTACAAATATGACGAAATTTTCAAACTTTAGTTCAGAACTGTTACACCGGGGGCTGCTTTCCATGTCCTACAGTTTGGGAATTGAGTTCATCGCGGGATTTCCAGTGATTACAGTTTGGCCTTTTCGGACAAGTTTGATAAATCCGTTACATTGATTAATTTTGGTACTATCTCCTGAAATCGTTCGAATTGAAAATTAAGTTTTTACCATTGCACTTTATCATCATCGCGTCAACACGCTCAAAATGAATTCGCTTTATAGTGTAAGCGAACGAAGTGCCAGGGACATGTTTGTTTGTAACCGTTCAACAAAAAAAAGTTCTTTAGAAAAGCCTTGCGGATTTACCATTCTTATCGTTATTTCAAAGAGCTTCCTTCCATCATACTGGGAAGTTGATCGTGTGGACCGAGAGGGTCGAACCCACATGCCAACTAGTTTGATTTCAAAGGTGAGCTAGTGGATAAATTGAGCACCTTTGAAAAATCTCATAAGGAAATTGGAGAGCAAAATCCTACAAAAACAAAATCTTCAATCCCCCTTGTACAATTGACAACTATAACACTTCCTAAATTCTCGGGCAACTATGCTGACTGGGTTAGTTTTCGGGATTTGTTTAATTCACTTATCGATTCGAACAAATCTCTAGCCAGTGTACAAAAATTGCATTACCTAAAAGCGAACGTTATTGGAAATGCGGCCAAGGTTATCAAACAGTATAATAATACAAACGAAAATTATCAAGCAGCTTGGCGTGCATTAACCGACAGATATGAAAACAAACGTTTGTTAATATCCACCCAACTGCGGGCATTGACTTCGCAGCCTGAAATACACAATGAGTCAGCAAATGCAATTAAAGCAATAATCGACACTACGACCGAATGTTTGATCTCATTAAGTAACCTGGAAGTATCTGTTGCTGAATGGGGTCCCCTTATTATTCATTTGATGACGCAAAAGCTTCCGGCAGAAACTCACAAGGCTTGGTGGAAGAAAATCTCCGACAGAAGCGATTATCCTACATGGGAAACCCTGAAGAGCTCTCTCGAAACTAAATTTCGCACACTAGAAGCTCTAAGTGAAGTGCGAACGAGGGAAAATCCTCCCCTTAAGAGGACTCTTCACCGATATTTGGTTGAAAATCGATAATTTTGACGAAATTTTTTTTATTGCATATTCTGATAGAGTAGACTTTTCTGAATTATGTAGAGTTTTCACATTTAAAAAAAAAAAAAATTTATAACATAGTTTTTTCGTGTTTTTTCAATAGCGCGCACGGGCGGGGATATTACTCCGAGCGTCGCGCGTCGACAGACGAGCTCGTTTCTTTCAACTATTTTCTTAACTTTTCCGAGCCCCTCGTTCCACAATTTTCAACCGATTTTAATTTTATAAAGTGGAAAATGTTCGAAAATTATAATTGCATAAATCTGTCAGACAGAATATTGAAATTTTAAAAATTCATAAAGTTATAAACAAAAATGTAATAAAAAACCGAAAAAATCTAGATTTTTGGCTGTTTTTCGACATCGCCCGACATTTTTTTACAATGAAAAGGAGGCCGAAAAAATTTAAGAAAAAAGTACAACGTAAATAAATGAATCATTTTATTAATTCAACCAAAAATGTGCTGTTATATTTTTTTTTTCAATATTTTCTAACAATAAATTGAAAATTTCAGAGCAGGAAATATCCTTTGTATTGAATTTTACAGTAAATGTTGCAGCTTTCTTGTTCAATTCAATCTTGTTTTCTCACTACAAAAGTGATCTCCAATTGAAGAAACTCATTCAACTGCTGCATTCGTTCTAGTGCAACACATCGTTTAATTCCACAAGAATAACTAAATTTTCATATAAAATGTGTTCACTTTTGAAATGGTTAAATTCTGTTTTCTAAATTCCTCAAACAGACAATTATTGTCAACGATTTTAATATCAAGCATTTCTTTCGATAAAAACTCAACACAATGACCTGCGGTTGCGGAATATTAATTATTTCGTTCAACATATCCCAAAATCAAGATCATCGGGTAGCTGTACCCTAAAAGCTACCCAGTCAGGCTGGGGTTTGGTGATAATCTTTGAACCCAAAAAAAATATGAAGGAGGCGAGAGTGCGCCCTATATATTATCAACGTGCTCAGCATGTCCCTAAAAATGACATATTTCAAAATCAAAGTCATCGGAGAGTTGCACCTTAAAAGCTACCCAGTCAGGCCTCGGTAGCCTAGAGGTGAGGCGCCTGACTACCATCCCACAGAGGTCCCGGGTTCGAATCCCGGCCAGCCCACGGTCTTTCTTTCGCCTTTTCCACTTTTCCACCTACATAACTTTCCTTCTTTCTTCTTCCCCTTTACATTCCTGTTTCCTCCTGTCATAGCTTTCCTTAGCCCTTCCCCGCTCCACCAAAAAGCGCATGTCATCGGTTGGTTGATGAGATTCAATTCGTTTCAGGAGGCATAACACTCCAGCCAACTGTTTCTCGATGCCCCGATGTCAGAGTCGCGACAGTAATGGTTGGGAGTAGGTGGACTAAAAATATCGCGGGTAGGTTGTGGCAGTTTCTTCCTTCCCCGACTAGAGCTGCTGTTCGACATTGCACTCTATATGAAGAAAATAGATTGTCGAACAGTATAAAGGGCCTTTCCTGTGACTCTAGTCTTTCACATAAAAAAAAGGCTGGGGGTGGGTGACAATCTTTGAACCCAAAAAACAATATGAAGGAGGCGAGAGCGCGCCCTATATATTATCAACGTGCTCAGCGTGTCCCTAAAAATGACATATTTCCAAATCAAAGTCATCGGAGAGTTGCACCTTAAAAGCTACCCAGTCAGGCTGGGGGTGGGTGACAATCTTTGAACCCAAAAAACAATATGAAGGAGGCGAGAGCGCGCCCTATATATTATCAACGTGCTCAGCGTGTCCCTAAAAATGACATATTTCCAAATCAAAGTCATCGGAGAGTTGCACCTTAAAAGCTACCCAGTCAGGCTGGGGGTGGGTGACAATCTTTGAACCCAAAAAACAATATGAAGGAGGCGAGAGCGCGCCCCACATATATCTATCAGCGTACTCAGAATGACCCCAAAAATAACATATTTAAAAATCAAGATCCTCGGAGAGTTGTAAGTTAAAAGCTAGAATTAAATTAAATCTTTTTTTCGATGGGGGATCAAATAATCTAGAGGGATTGGGCCCGCACATACCCAATAAAGAGCTCGGCGTTGGTGTCGTTGTAATCGGCCAGCTCGATGAGGTGTGCGCGCCGATCGCGGATGAAACAGATGAATGTCCGTATGCGCCGATCTCTAAAATGGCCCTGACAGCCGAGTATGTGGCGGTACAGCAGCAACTGGAGGCGATATTTGTTGACGCTGTTGTTGTATATAGATCGTGGCGTGAGTTTTTCACGCGCGATGGCGTCAAATGTGGCGTGATCGAGGTGGGAAAACTTCCAGTCGACAATCGCGATATCATTGCCAGGGGTTATTTCGAAAATGGCGTCGATCGACCCACGGGTCTGCTGGTGCGAGCACGTGTACTCTGTGTGCCTTAGCGTCCAGTCAGCAATTTGGCGCTGGAGTTCCGGGAAATACTGGGCTAGGGTGTTTGACTTTAGGGCATTTTTTAAAAGAACATGCTTTTTCAGACCGCGCAATAACTGCATTCTTTGTCCTTAAATACTGCACAAGGTTAAAAGAACAATGGCGTTATTCGTGCTATTTGCGGATTTGCTCTGGATTTCCGGGAAAAGCACACGGCACCAACAATATATGGGCATGCGCGTCCGGTCGTTGCCCAACTACACTCGGCACCAACAATATACGGGCGCGTGTGTCCGGTCAGCAATGGTGCAATTGCTGATTCGACTGTTTATGCAAAGTCAAACTACGCAGTAACTGCATTTAAATAGCGCTGCCGAGCTCGACATGATAAAGTTTTGAAAATGCAGTTGAAAAGTGTACTACTAGCAGCAGTCGCGATAACTTGCGGTGTTTTTGGGGCAGCTCCTATACACCGGTTTGTGTTAGACGAAAGTCCTGTAGACCGTCCCCGGCTTGATATTGGCAAAGGTTCTGACGATTCAGGATTCAACAAAGGTTCTGGCGATTCAGGATTCAACAAAGGTTCTGGCGATTCAGGATTCAACAAGGGTTCTGGCGATTCAGGAATAGACCATGCCCTGCTCGATTTGTACGAAGGTTCTGGCGATTCAGGATCCAACAAGGGTTCTGACGATTCAGGAATAGACCATGCCCTGCTCGATTTGTACGAAGGTTCTGGCGATTCAGGATCCAACAAGGGTTCTGACGATTCAGGAATAGACCATGCCCTGCTCGATTTGTACGAAGGTTCTGGCGATTCAGGATTCAACAAGGGTTCTGGCGATTCAGGAATAGACCGTGCCCGGCTTGATGTTGACAAGGGTTCTGGCGATTTTGGAATCCAACAAGGGTTCTGACGACTCGAGAGTAGAGCGTGCCTGGCTTGATGTTTTCGAAGATTCTGGCAACTCGGGATTAAACCTCGTGGTTTTTGATGCGGCCCGGGATCCCACATTTCCAACGATGCCGATCCCCAGCACCACCATGGTAACGAGTACCAAGCACCCGGCTAACAAACAGTTGTCGGTACGGCGCATCTTGCAAAACTGGTCGCCCCACATCAATCATGCAAATAAATACCCTTTGCCGCGATTAGAAAGCTATAAATACGGTACGCGCCGCTATTTGTGACCAGTTTTTATTCATCAATCATAGAGATGGGTGTAAAGTTTTCGCGAAAGCAACACCTGTTTACACTCAACCGAGAAGACGCGAGGCTGGCGACCTTCGACCACGAGGCCTGGCCAGGTAGTGTCGACAAGCGGCTGCTGGCACGCACCGGCATGTATTATACGGGATTTCGTGATGGCGTGTGCTGCTACTTTTGCCACATATATATCGATGACTGGATGGACGACGATCACCCGGTGACGAGACACTTTCGCATGCAACCCCACTGCCCGCTGCTGCGTCACCACAACACCGACAATGTTACCGTGAACCCCCGGCTCATGCGCAGATGCATGCCACCGCCGGCCTACGATGCTGGTCGCAGCTTTAGTCGTCACGAATATTTATTCAATGTACGGGAAAATGTGTGTATCGATTAAATTAAGTATGAATTTGATTTATGTAGTTGTGTTTATTTTGGTGTTGGCAATGGCGGTATGGGCCGCGTTCGCCACCATGACTCCCTTGAATCCCAGTGAGCCCTCTACCCCCTCTGAAAACACGGCATAAGTTGCAGCGCCCGTAGAGCCGACTGTAGCGCCCACCCCGATTGCAGCGACTGTAGCGCCCACCCCGATTGCAGCGACTGTAGCGCCAACCCCGATTGCAGCGACTGTAGCTGTAGCGCCAACCCCGATTGCAGCGGTTGCAGCACCCACCAAATCTACCGAGCTAAAGCTGCGGGTCGGGAGCCAGAATTTCAACGAATCGTCACTTTCCTACAACAACAAAGAGTTTCTCCCGTTTACGGATCGCGATGTGTTTGCCTTTCAGAATGTGCAAATTCCAAGCGAACGGTGGACTAAGGGTATCGCGTCCGGACAGGTTGACTCATTTAGTGTTGTGAAAAACAGGCGTTGCGGAATATTTCACGCGGCCGCGTGCAAGGACAACGAGGGGAAATTTGTCGCCAACGGCTTGTTCTTTTCGCCCAATTTCAACTTTCAGCTCGACAAACTCGAATACATATCCGCCGCCCAGGACGAAGACCACCGGGGCGCGATCGTGGCCACTGGCACACTGGCAGACAACTACAGCTGCATCATTGGCAGCGCATACTTTCTCCAGCCCGACCCAGATAACCTGGACAGCCCATACAACATTGCACTCGTGGACCGTGTGCTGCAATACATTGCGGAGGCCGAAACCAGACTACTACATTGTGCTGCGCGACTTTAACCTTACGTTTACAGTCTTTAAAAATGAGGTGCCTAGGTGGCGGGCAGCGCTACCGTCCCTCAAATCCGATGTCGACAACATTGATGCATCTCTACTGACGAGCTTCGCGAAATCGGGCCCAGCACACCCGGATCACGTGCTCACCAATATGACAATCCACCGACTCTCTACCGAGATGCGGGGGGATCTGATGCACTACTTTGTCCGGTGCACACTAACGGCTCCCGTAGCCAAAGCGCCAAGGATACTAGGCAGGAGCAATAAATTAAAAGTGCTTGAATAAATATCGAAGATACTCGAATACATATACTAGTCAGTAGCGGCACGTGAAGATACTCAAATATATAGATACTAGGTATAATAGACATTAAATATAAACACATACTCAAATTTCATATATTTTATTGTCAATTGTCTACAATGCGGTTACCAAATAAAAGATGCCCTACAATTGCCGAGTCGATAAAGAGTCCGGAGGGCAGCAGCTTGTCGGCGTCATCCAGCAGCTTGATGTTGTTGTAGTTAACTGCGTTGTTGGTAAACGATAGGGTGCTGTATCCAATCAGCGCCTTGAAAAAGACGTGGCCGGCCTTTTGCACCTTTGCCGACTTGTTGGCCATCTGCTTATTGGCCTCGTCGGCCTGTTGTAGGAAGCCGGGGGCAGCGGCTTGAGCTCGGGGGTGATTTCCGTGGTGCCGTCGTTGGCGTGCACCCTGTTGGCAATCATAAAAAGCGACTCGAGCGACCCCCGCGCCCCGCTCACGCATATACGGATGAGACTGTCGCACAGCACATCTGCTTCTATGGGGTAGTCGTGCGGCAGGGCGGGGTCCGCCAGTTCGGATGGTTGTCCGTTGCTCAGGAGCAGTAGCTGTGTGGTGAGGTAGTTGTAGACCTGTGTCGTGACGGCCAATGAGTGTAATTGAGTGAGCGCGGCAAAAAACTTTTTCAGGATGGTGCGCGTCGGCTCTACATATGTCCGAATGCGGCAGTGGGGGTACTTGGCGTCGAAATCGTCGATCAGCTTGCGGTTGTAGTACTCGCTGAGCCAGCTATATGTCTCGTGCATCCGAATGTGCTCGTAGAGGTCGCGGTGGGGGAACGTGAGCGGCAGGCGGCGCTGGTGCATGTAGAGTACGTGCATCTCTGAAAAGCAGATGCGGTTTTGCTGATATATGCGCGCATTGTTTAGCATGTCCATATTGGCGCCAATCTCAAGGGTGGTGGCCTCGCTGCGGTCGCACACAATCCCAATCTCGGTGTCGCCATCGAAATCCTTGTTTTTGTTGTCGTGGTCCGACTGGCCCAGAAAGATGTACTCGTGGCGTGAGAAGAGCACCTTATTGTGGGCCGTGATTGAGCCGCCGTTGATGACCGGGTCCCTCTTGAAAAGCAAGTAAAACGGCAGCGTGATGAACCGCGCGGGGTCGATGGGCGCCGGGTCGCTAATGCCGATAATGTCGACGGGGCCGTGCAAGTTGAGGAATGGCGCCCACACGTACGGCAGTATAACGGACCCCGGCTCCAGCTCGGGCCTCAGCATGACCTGGGCGCGCATCGCCAACTTTTTCTTAGTCACGGCTGCCCGGATTATCGAGTTTTTGCCCTGCAGCATCTTGATAAATTTGACATCCGACTTCATACGAATCTCAAACAGCGGCCGGATCATCTGCAGGGTGGTGGAGACGCGCTCCTCGAGGCTGGCCCGGATCTCTGGCGACAGCTTCAAAAGCAGCTTGGTCAGTGCCTCTTCATCGTTGGAGAAGATGAGGCGACGGATGCGGCGCCGCTCGTCGGGCCCGACGTAGTGGTTGGCGTACTCTGATTGCTGGGCAAATTTATCAAGCAGCACCACCATTTTAAACTTTCCAATGCTCGGTCGTCCAAATATTTGTAGAGAGGGAATAACCAGCAAGCGATAGTCATCTATGTGCGAATTTCGTTTTTACTCTTGAATACCCACGGGTAATTTGTGCGCAGCAGCATACAGCGCTTCGAGTGCCCACCCCCACCATGCCACTTTGAAATCGAGTAAATCACTTGGTCGTGTGTAAAAATTTTTTTTGGGGTCGCACTGACTCAGCAGGAGCTGATAAATTTGATATGTGAGCATGTTGACACTACCACAGCTAAACAACGACTGTCGCGTCTTCCCTATAAATTGGAGCTAGCTGGCCCAGTCGAGATCACTGACTCAGCAGGAGCTGATAAATTTGCTATGTGAGCATGTTGACACTACCACAGCTAAACAACGACTGTCGCGGCTTCCCTATAAATTGGAGCTAGCTGGCCCAGTCGAGATCAGTTTTGTTGAAAAGTTTTGTTGAAATGGTGTTGTTACAAGTAGTGCTCTCAGTGTTTCTAGTGCTGGCGGCCGATTGCGCAGGAGTCAATAGGGCAGTCCGGCAGTACCGCAGCGTCTACGAAGAATTTCCGGGCGTGCGCGAAGCAGTCTCCCTGCTGAAGGCGAGCCACCTCTCCTATCTTAATGCGACGACGACATCCGAGATGATTCACGAGTGCTGGTTCTCGACCGAGCTGGTGACCTTTGTCAACTGGGTGCGGCTCTACCAGAAGCCAATATCTAGCATGATTGGATTCTATTCCTACTACGCTTTAACCAACTTGGCCCGGCTCGATGTGCGCCATATCGACCCGCGGGACTTGGCCAGCGCCCTGCACACCTACACACACCAGTACGTGCACGCCTGCGACGAGGAAGATTACCCCAGCGCCCGCGTCCTCGAGCTACAGCGCCTGCGCCCCTGCCCCGACATCAACGGCGTGGACCGCGTCTATCATGTGGGGGGCATTGACGAACGCCGCACCGCGCTCTACGAGCGACCAGAACTTCCAGAGCACGGAGCCAAACACGTTCCGAATGAATATGACCTCGTAGATTACGACGAGCGCATCGTGTCGCTGCTTTCGTACACCACCAATATTGCGAGCGTATGGGCCTACGATTACTACGAGCTGGTGTTTACGCTGTTTGGCGGGGGCACCGACTACCTGGGCGAGTTTTGCCGACGCAACAGGGTACTATTTCAGTGCAGGTTACTCGCGGGCATTGTGCGGGACAGGCGGCCCACCAACCACTCTGACCCCTTCGCGCTGGCGGAAAAATTGGCCTCCCGCATCAGGAGCGAGGGCCTGCCCATCGACGAGGGACTAGTCCTGTCACTCGGGAAATTTTATCATGGCGACCGCGGCTACGTGCTCTTTTACCTCTACCACCTGGCGCAGTCACACATCCCCGCGTGCGAGCAGCGAGCTAAGAGAAGCGTCCACCAGGAAGAATTGCCATCCCATTTCAAGATCCCAGGCACCCACATCGAGATCCCGAAAGACGATCTCGATAAACTGTTGCATCCACCGCCTATACCTTTCCCGGATTTTGACCCCAATAGCGATTTGAAGCGACTACGCGATGAAATCAATACACCAAAAGAGACAGCAGCTGGACCCAATTTAGGTAGAATCATCACGGGGGTGCTGGTGCTTGGGTTCGGGCTGACTTTTATCTGCATAAAGTGCTGGCTCTGCTGTAGCAGACGGGTCGAAGGCGACCGCGACGACCGACAGAATATCTAATAAAATTAATTTTGAAAAAATGTACTGTTATCAGAGTTGTCTTTATCTCGTTTCCGGCTTAAGTTTTTGTTTCAGGCGCATTGGTGTGGGCAGCTCGATGTCAGAGATGACCGTAATTTTTGGTGCGGCCCGCCCCATGCCCCCGGGCACGATAAACCGTCGGGATGGCTGCGGCTTGTTAGAGGGGAGGAATGGGTTGGGGGGCTCGATTTCTGGTACGACCTGTTCCACAACTTCGGGCACGATAAGCCGCGGCTGGGACAAGCGCAGCCTGTTGCCGTAAAAGACTCGCTTGGTGGACAATTGCTGCGTCATGTATGGACTATTTTTGAATAGCACCCGAATCTTTTCCATCAGCATCTTGTGCTCGACTGAATTGTTCCACTGCGGAACGGTGTTTTGCCGCCAGATCGCGCCGTGTAGCAGCTCCAGCGCGCGCTCCTTCTGGTCCGGCACCGCGCGGCGCAGCACGGCCGCCAGGTGCTGCACGTAGTCTATTTTACTGTAGATCTGCTCTACCTCTGCTGAAAAGTGTCGCACGTGACCATTGGGAAAACGATGTTACGGTCGGTCGGAAAAATTATTTTTTTGGGAAATTTATCTTGAAATCACCTTGTAGGTAATGGGAAATTTATTGTAAATCACTTTGTAGGAAAAGGAAAAATTTTAAACGAGGTATGCGAGAGAAAAAAAAGAATAAAATTAGTCAGGAAAGATTGGTCAGTAAAAATTAGTCAGGAAAATTAGTCAGGAAAAATTAGTGAGGAAAAAAGTTAGTCAGGAAAGGAAAAATTTTGGGAGATTGGTCAATTGGAGGAGAGAAGAAAAAGTGGGCTGATAGAGAAAACATTCTTTTCTTTTGGTCCGAAAACTTCCTCTGAGTTCGGAAATCTCTCGAATAAATAGCCGGTCTGAAAAAGAATTAAAAACAAACGGATTGTAATTCTGATTTAAAAGTGTTGCGTTATTTTAAAATCCCTAAACACATATTGGGAACAAACTAATTACCGAGCTCGGAAGGGACGTGACCCGAAACATATTTCTTGACGAAGGCCAAGGATAGAAGTTGCTGTCTGAACGAGGTTGTGAAGAATTGTGGCAATAGTTGTCTGGTTTTGGAGTTCCGTGGTCCCTATGCTGGAGACCCCCTCTAAATAGTCACTAACATCAATTTATGCAAGGCTCTGGAGTGGCTGTACAATTTTGAGACCTGTGTTCCCCTGGAGGACAAGGTTTTGGTCAGTGCAACCCGGTCTATTAACCTGGAATTAATTAGTCAAGTCTAATTGCTGTTGTGTCTGGCGATCATGGAAATTTAGGAACGTAGGCGAAAATCTAATTTACGGCGATTATCAAGATTTGTTGAAATATAAAAAGAACAGTCGGAAGGAAGCGCTAGTGTTCGTGCTAAGTTACCGGTGGAGAGTGCTATCATTCAGAGTAACCTTATTTATAATCGGATCGGTAGCTGGGTATAGTAACCACTGCAGACTTTGGAGGTATCATATCACATTTTATTGTTATTTTCAATTTTTTCTGTTTGTTCGATTGTTGATTATTAAGTATTCTTAAACTTTTTTATATTGATTTTTTAAATAATTGTAGTTACCCTGTTTCCATATTCTATTTACAGACGTGTAATTATTAACAATTTTTCTTATATTGTATTTATATTGTTAAAAAAACAACGTGTTGGCCAAAACGACGTTTTTGTTGTATTCTAAATGAGATTAACAGGCATTTGATTTTTGTGTTTTTTTTGTCGGATTTATGTAATTTTTTATTGTCTGTCTTATGTTATCAATGTGTGTTGTTGAAGTAAATATGGATTTTTTTTGATTGAGTACACGTCTTTGGTCAGAATGGGGTGGTAAAGTTTCCATTAAAACTTTTCAGGATGGTTGGGGCGGAATGTGTTTCTTTCAGGGTTCTCAAGTAGTGCTTTTCCTTGTCAGCTGATAGTCACCCATACTATGGGCTGGCAAGGGAACGGACTGCAGTGATACGGCTCAGGCAATGCCCGAAGGTTGATGGAAACGGGAGATTTACTTAGTCACAGGTAAGTGGTGAACCAACCGCGGTAAGGCCCGGCCACACACCCCACGACCCCTCCGGCGAGCTAGATAACTCCGTGTGGCCGGCGTAGGAGTTCCGGAATTTTGTTTCTTTTCTTATGCCTGGTATTGGCTCCTTGGTCATGCTTTTCCGGGCTTATGGCTAAGGGGGTAATACCTCGCATAAGTGGCGCCCACTATTTTATCGCGCCATTATGCTATTACAACGATCAAGAAAGAGATTCTCGACCACCGGCTTGAACGATATCTTGCCGTAGAGCATTTGGCACTTGATCAGGTTCAGGTGCAGCAGGAACGAGCGCAATATGAGCGGGGTCCGCTTCCAATCATCGTCTCGCGGCACTGCTGGTGCATTTTTTAGTAGGTACTGGGGCTCCATCTTACCATACGGGAGGTCTTGGGGTCGGTGTCAGAAGACCAAGGCGGGGGTAAAAAAATTCATATCTGTGGCACTGCACGATTTTGATCAGTGGCTCGACCCGTCGAGCTCGAGCTCCTCGAGGCGACCAGCCCATCCTTAAGTATTAATTATAAAATTTAAAAAAAACTTTAGGCGGTAAGGGAGCTGCCTGCTTCACTCCTCACCAACTAAAGTTTCAAGAGTGAATGGGTCGCGCGCGAAGCCACCGCTCAATTTATAGTCGAGTTGCCGGAAAAAGCTCTTTTGTATGAAAAATGTCTAAAGGTGGGGGTCATAACGACAAAAAGGCTCAGTCTGTCTCCGACCGCCGACGAGTGCAGACCTCTGTTATATTTTTGAGACACGAGCCAAATTTATTCTGCTCGAATAAAGGAAAATTGACGTGGTGGGTCCGGTATTATTTGGCGCGCCACCCTTTAATACTAACAAGGTTGGACCCAGGGTGGTAGATAGGGCAATTCAAGCTAGTTTGTCGCGGCAGAGTCAGGGTGGGAGTTAGCACCAGAAATCCAAGGCGGGGGGGGGGGGGGGGTAAAAATTTTCATGCCTGTGGCACTGCGCGATTTTGGTCAGTGGCTCGACATGCCGAAATTTCAGCAGCGGCTCGACCCGTCGAGCTCGAGCTCCTCGAGGCGACCAGCCCATCCTTAAGTATTAATTATAAAATTAAAAAAACTTTAGGCGGTAAGGGAGCTGCCTGCTTCACTCCTCACCAACTAAAGTTTCAAGAGTGAATGGGTCGCGCGCGAAGCCACCGCTCAATTTATAGTCGAGTTGCCGGAAAAAGCTCTTTTGTCAAGGAGGGGGACGGAATGACAAAAATGCTCAGTCGTGCAGCGACCGCCGACGAGTGCAGAGCTGGGACGAGCTCACGAGGCGCGCCGCAAATTTTCGTACAAATAGCGGGTACGTGAGGGCGAGAGTATCAATCATGTTTCGTCTTTTAACCGTGCTGGTCGCTCTAGCGGCCCTCCCGGCTTTCGGTGCAGCAAAAACCAAGTGGGACGTTGTCGAACTCGGGCCCGTGGATGTGGATCGCGAGACACAGCTGGCACCCACATGAGATATAAAGTGGCGCTCGCCGTCGGTGAGGCGCTCCCAGTCGGTCTGGTCTTTAGAGAGATCGACCTCCTCCACCGTCCAAAACGACGCCTCGGCATTCTTGTAAAACTTCCAAATCTCGGGAAACTGTATCGGAAAGATGACAAACCGGCGCGGGTTCTCCCGCAACAAAGGCTCTACAGATAGATCAAACTGTGCTACCATTTCGACTCTACGGGGATTAAAACAAGACTGACTACTTTCGAGAAAAAGATTTATTTATATGCTAAAAAAGATGCGCCGCCACTCTGTCTGCCTCTTCCGGCAGAGTGCACACATTCCTCCTCGCTCGGCAAAGCAGCTATGGCAGAGCAGCGCGTGGGTGCAAGGCAGTAGTATTCCGACATCCGGGTCCCCGCAGCCAACACACTCTCGGACGAGCCTATGAGGCCTTCTCTGCGGCGCGGCAGCCGCCTCGCACAGCGGAGATAGGCGGGCGTGCAGGCAGCGGTAGTCGATATCGGTGTTGGAGCAGCCCACCATCACTCCGCACAGGTGGCAGGCAATCTGGTCTCCGAGGGTGGTGTAGAAAAATCCGAGCTCGGCCACCTGCACGGGGTTGATTCTCGGGTTGCCGGCAGTCGGGAACCGCGCAAACGTGCTGAGCCTCTGCATCTTGGTCATCGGGGTGCGGGGGGTGCGTCCGTACACACTAACCCGGCCGCCGTCGGAGCGGATGACTGTCGTGATCACGTGGTCGCCCATCTGTATAAATAAAACACACTGACTCTGGTCAAATCGATTTATTCAAACCAAGCAACACCTAGAATACCGGTTTATCGGCTATTCGAACCAAGCTACATCTAGAATACCGGTTTTACAAATTGGACAACTTCTTAACCTACAGACACACATCATGCATACTGTGCTATGGCCGCACGGCAGGAGCACCGTGAGGCTGCGCTCGATACAGCACACGGCACAGGCAATCTTGTTACCAGGCGGTGGAGTTGGGGCGGGCTCCGGGTTGTCGAAGAGCATCTTGATCTGGTTCTTTCCGCAAACAATCGGGCATCGGGGGCTCGTCAGGAGGTGACGCACGGCCGGAATGTCGGTGGGCCGCCAGCCGCGAAACTCCGAGTCGCAGAAAAAGCAGCGGCAGCAGTCGCGAAACCCCGTGTGGTAGAGTCCCGTCCGCGCGAGCTGGGTGGGGGTCTGCGCTAGGTGCGCCGGCCAGAATACGAAACTCGAGATGCGCTCGTGCAGCGACTCCATCGGGCGATACACCGTCGGTAAAGTCATCTTGGGGACTGGGGGACTATGCGAGGTGCGTGTTGTATATTGAAAAACTCAATCACAACTCACAATGTTAAATATTGAAACTCACTCTTTTATTTATTTTTCCAGCGGTAATATTTTTATTAATTAATAACAGGTATGTTATCCTTAAGCTTCAGCTAAGCTACACATTTTTTTTAATTATAATTTTATTTGCGTTGGTTATCTTATAAATATAATTCAAGACTTCAAAATGTTAACATTGAAAACCACTTTGCCCGGCTATCGCCCGCCGTCGGTTATATTTAAAACAATACTTTATTCTTTAACTTAACTTTATTCAAAACAAAAACCGCCCGTCGCCGGTTAAGGATGGAACAACACTTTTTTGGATTTGGGTACACGCCCGCCGCGGATGATGGTTTAGACAACACTTTATTCAGAAAAACAAAAACCGCCCGCCGTCGGTTAAGGTCAGAATAATCCTTTTAAATTTTTGAACAACGCCCGTCGCGGATGATGGAACCGCCCCCGAGGATCCAGCGTCCCCAAGCGCGGACCCCACACAACCTGATCCTGCACACACCCCAGTAACAGTAGATACGATACCTAGGCCCCTTAGTAGATGTCACACCTTACCAAGAGCCTCCTCTATACAACTAGTACAACCAACAAAATAAATCGAACCACTTAACGCGACCCTTACATAATAGCGTAGCCCTCTTGCTATTCTTAGCGTACGCCATATCCCTCATATTAAATGCCACATAAAATGTGTTCAGGTGCACAAAAGCTATAAATAACTATGTCCAACTAACTCCGCCCGATCTATAAGGGCTGTTACATTGACCCCATCCGCCCAAGAGGCCACGAACTTGCTCCTTGACGCTGCCCAGAACTATTCCAAAATGGGCGATATCTCTTAGAAATCTATGCAATATTAAAATATTAGCGCTTGTAAGATTATAAAAGTAAAAAATTATTAAATAAAAAGATTTGTGTAAGTTTAAAAATACCTAAGAATTGTAGAAGTAAGTACACTTAATAAGAATTGTGGAAAAAACAAGATTGGTAAATACTACACCCGCCCTGAAGGCCCTTAAAACCAGTAAAATCAAAAAACAATTACATAATAAGCAAAGGAAAATATTAAATCTTGTAAGATTAGAAAAGAAAAAATTATTAAATTCAGAATTGTAGAAGGTAGAGCATTAGAAAATAAGAAACATAGTAGAAGTAAGTAAACTTAATAAGAATTGAATAGGTCAAGTCAAAAACCATCCAAGTGAAGGTTTCAAAACTTTGGGAAATTGAAAAAAACTTAATAATTTTGAATCTGTTCATTTTAAAATTTCCAGAAAAAATTGCTAGAAAGTCTCCATTATAACTGTTTGTTATTACGTATAAATAAGCGTTTCGTTGTTGTTTTGACCAAAATATAAATTTTTGAATTTTAAAATCTTGGCTAGTTTTTGACTTGAGTCCTCACTTGGCTGGTTTTAGATTTGAGGTTTGAAAATTTGGCTGGTATTTGCCTTGAGCTTGTCCCTACCCAGAAAAAATGAAGGAAAAATACACGTGTAAAACTGAGTTTTGTTATACTTTTATTCAAAATAATAAAGTTACAAAATAAAACTTAAACTTTTTTCCTGAACTCAGCTACAATTGAAGGTTCTGCAAAGGTGGCGTGACATTGGTTGTCAAAAGGTGGTCGCCACAGACTCAACAAAAACTATGACCAAACAAGAAAATAAATAACTCTTCTAAAAAGAAACCTTTTTGGCAGATGGTACTTTGCAGTTCCAGCAATTACTCTTGCCATATCACGGCAAGAAGTATCCAAGTACTTTGACTTGGCTGCTTCTTGCCTTAGCACAATATTTGGTCGCCTTGTAGAACCCATTTAGGAATACAAACAGGTCTTCTTTTTGCTTGCACATTGTGTGTCATGCATTAAACAATAAAAAAATGCAAAAAAACGTGTTTCGAAAAAATGGTGACTTGGTTGGTTTTTGACTTGACCTATTCAATTGTGGAAAAACAAGATAGGTAAATACTACACACGCCCTCAAAAAACAATTGCACCCTTAGGGCCCTTAAAAGATGTTAACCCCTGAAAAGAAAAAGCGCCACAATTTCAAAAAACAATTGCGCCCTTAGGACCCTTAAAGATGGGGACCTGAAAAATAATTCCTAACTACACCCCGGAGGAAGAAAAAAAAAACAAATTCTGAAACACACACATATTTTGTACATATTGTATTTTGCACACACATATTTTATTTTAAGTCACCTAATACGACGGCCATCCCGGAACCGGCCGCGAATAGATTCCGCCTGCTGACGGCGATAATCCCTCCTTTGGGAGCACTCGGAGATGTAGTGAGGCCCCCCACACATAAAACAAACCAGCCGGGGTGGAGCCCAACCGGAAGTACCGACTTCACCTGCCTCCGGATCTGCCCGGCAGCTGAAGCACCTTCGGCGCCGAGCGAAATTCAGGAAACCGCAGCCTCCACACCTCCAATCTCCTGAATGCGAGGGGCCCGAAACCCCATCGCCCCCTCCGGTGCTGGATGGTTGCTGGAGCCCTCCGGTACTTAAGCCGCCTACCGCCCAGCTGCCTGGTCCTCCTCCATGCGTAGGAGGTTGCCCTCCACTTTGATCGACTGGGAGCAGCTCCCAGGGATACCGCCTGACGCGTGGGACCGAAGCCTGCTCCACAGCAGCCAGGGCCTCCTCCCTCCGGGAAACTAACTCCTCCCGGGCCGCAACCTCCTCCAACAAGTCCAACAATGCCCCCTCCTGGGCTTACAGGCGCCGTCGTGTCTGAATATCTGGCCACATCTAAAAAAAAAGGGAGAGAACTAATTTATAACAAAAAAAAAAAATGTCAATATATCAAAAAAAATTTATTATATTAATCTTGCCAAAAAACAACGGTACACCTACCTTCGACTGAGTCCTGATACAAAATGAAACTTTAACCACCACTAGCCGGAGCTAAGGCCAGCCACCGATAACTAAAATAAACAAATCGCTAACTCGGCACAAAATACAACCGAAAGATATTTAAAAACAAAAAAAAACATTTAAAGTTAAAGTAAACATTGTAACATGTCTGTTTTGTCCTAAAAAGATAAACCAATTAAAAATAAATTAAAATAAAGAAATTACCTTTTTCCATATCCTATTCGCAATGTCTAAACAAAACAAACTGGATGTGTCAAAATAATGACATGCGAGTAAGTATTAAAATATGGAAAGCGTCAAAGCGTCAATATCGTAATTTAGTACATACGATATATATATGGAAAGCGAAAACGTAGGAAAGCAGCATTAAGAATTACGCTCTAGTTTTGAGCAATTTTACCCCCACCTAGCCTCGATATCCAGCAACAAGAATTTGGCGAAGGATACGAGGCTCGGAGGCAGATATCAAAAATTTAATCTTCTCTGGACATCCGCCGAGAAGGTTCATATCTGGAATTATTCCGATATATTTAGATAGGGCTTAGATAATTGGTGGGCTTTTAGCCGCTGATTGCTGTGATAGGATTATTTAGCGAAAGTGTTGTTTTTCAGGCAGACAGAAAATATTTAATTGATATTTATTTTTAAATATATGTATATATTATTATATATATATATTTAAATTTAACAAGAATAATTTTCATTTCTTGTGGCGGTTTTTAGCTTCCAACACAAAGCTGAATAGCGATTAGCTAATTCAGCCACGGCACACAGCAAAGAAAAGATTAAAGCAGAGTTACTTGCAGTAACTTGTGAATAATCTTTGTAGGCAATTTAAGTTCTCTGGTTGGAATTATTCCACCAGGTATCGGATATATTAAATTCGATTTAATAACAATTCCAGTCTCTAGCAACTTTGTTGTATACAAGTTGCGTAGAGTGCACCAGAATATTCATCTGGTTATAAATTGTTATAAACAATTCAGCGCAGTAAATTTACTCCATTTTCTAGCAATTTTGTAATATACAAGTTGCATAGAGGGCATCAGAATATTTTTTCTGATTTATAAATTGTTATAAACAATTCAGCGCAGTTTGTGGTATACAAGTTGCACAGAAAGCACCAGAATATTCATCTGGATATAAATTGTTATAAACAATTCAGCGCAGTAAATTTACTCCATTATCTAGCAACTTTGTGGTATACAAGTTGCACAGAAAGCACCAGAATATTCATCTGGATATAAATTGTTATAAACAATTCAGCGCAGTAAATTTACTCCATTATCTAGCAATTTTGTAATATACAAGTTGCATAGAGGGCATCAGAATATTTTTTCTGATTTATAAATTGTTGTAAACAATTCGGCGAAGTAAATTTACTCCATTTATCACAACTTTGTTGTATACAAATTGTGTAGAGCACCAGTATATTCATCTGGTTATAATTTGATAACACAATTAGCGAGTTCATTACAGACAAGTTTGAACCAGGATCTTCCTCCGGTTTACACCTGTTTTAGGCGATTTCACGTGAGCTTGTATAGGACAAGGGCCATACAAGACTCATTTAGCAAAATTAAATTTCTATGGTTTGGGATATCCAACCATATTTAAATAATAATAAAATTTACAATTTTATTTAAAGATTAGTAGGAATTCTTCTCCTGAAGCACCCCCCCCCCCCCGAGGTTGGATACACAGCGGATTTACCTGATTGAGGCAGTACTTCAAGGAATATATGGAGAAGACCAGCTGTTTTTTTATTCAAATTTTATTTTAAAGCAAAGAAGTCGAGTAACGTAGAGTTAATTTTAAGCATAGAGTTAATTAGAATTTATAATTTATAGGAGAAATATATTTTTATCAAACGGACCTTAGACTCTTTTATTTAGAGCAGCCGGCACCTATCCTACATTCCAGCTATTTTTTAATTATTACGACGATCACCTCCTAACACCTGGTCTTTGACCGGTATTAAGAAAGTGACGCCGTAACATGTCCATGACAATGCGCCCTTAGGGGTTAAGAGAGAGGCTAGAGATTAAGAAATGCTGCGCGCCACAACCGAAAAATATTTAGAAAAAAAAAATAATAAATAAAACTAAAAATAAACATTGTAACATGATGTGCGCCCTCAAAGGCTGGTAGGTTAAAACAAAAAAAAAAATAATGGGTTTTAGAAAGTAAGAAAAATTGTAGAATAAACAATAGAAATAGGAAACCAGTAATAGATACAAAGAATTGTGGAAGGAAGTAAATTAAAACTTAAGAATTGTGGAAAGAAGTAAGTTTAAAAAAAAAAAATATTACCTAAGAATTGTGGAGAGAAGTAAGTTTAAAAAATACCTAACAGTAAGTATGTAGAAACGTTGTACATAAAGCCCTAAAACCGCCAAAAACGCAACCCGCAAATTTTTAAATACGAGCAATGCCCCCTTGCTTTGCGTCGTAGCATTGCTCTTATTGAGCCCCCCAAGGAGTTGTTATAAACAAAAACCCGCCTAAAAAATCGATTCTAAAATTTAATAATCATTACTGTTCGAAAGTATAAATTCCTACCCATCCATCCATCCATCCAATGGCGCTACAGCCCAAATCGAGCCTTGGCCTCCTCTAGGGCATTTCTCCAAGTCTGACGGTTCCTTGCAGCAGTTCTCCAGTTCCGAATGTTCAGCATTGTCTCTGCGTCCGCCGTCACAGAGTCCATCCATCTTCTCCTGGGTCTACCTACTGGTCTGTTTCCTGGAATTTCGGCCACCATAAGCCGTTTTGGGATACGGTTATCATTCATCCTGATTACGTGGCCGGCTAGTCTTAGTCTGTTGATTTTTATAAACGTTGAGAGTTCTGGGTCGTCAAAAATTTCATACAACTAATTGTTGTATCTCCTTCGCCATATCCCATCCTCTCTCGTTGGGCCTATTATGCATCTGAGCACCTTCCTCTCAAACCTGTTGACTTGTTCCTCTATCTCCTGGGTCATAGTCCAAGTCTCGCTGCCATAGCACAGTACTGGTCGTATTACTGTTTTGTAGAGTGAGAGTTTCGTTTTTCTGTGCACAAATCTTGAGTGCAATATTTGTTTTTGGGCATAAAAAGCTCTATTAGCCAGTAGTATTCGTCTAGTTACTTCTTCCTTTTCATCGTTTCTT
The DNA here is from genome assembly GCA_949987705.1 of Thereva unica. Lineage (NCBI taxonomy): Eukaryota > Metazoa > Arthropoda > Insecta > Diptera > Therevidae > Thereva > Thereva unica. The sequence continues at coordinate 82,135,637 of OX465282.1, forward strand.
TTTGTAATTGTAGACCCAAGGTAGACTGTTTTATCGACTACTTCTAGATTATGTTCGTCGATAGTTATATTTCTTCCCATTCTAAATCTTCCAGCTCTGGATTGTTGCATCACCTTCGTTTTTTCTTCATTGATGTTCAGCCCTATGTCCTTGGCCGCCTCTTTTAATTCGACATAGACTTCTTTTGCTGCCAAGAAGGACCTTCCCACGATGTTAACGTCATCCGCATATCCAAGTAATTGTACAGACTGCGTTGCTATGGACGCATTTCTCCGTACTGATGTTTTTCTTATCACCCATTCTAGGGCCAGGTTGAAAAGCATGGGGGCTAGTCCATCTCCTTGTCTAAGACCTTGTCGCACTTCTAACTCTTCTGTTATTGCATTTTGAATCCTTACTTTCGCCAGGGAGCTATTCGTTGCGCATTTTATCAGTCGTTCCTACCCGGTCATATTTAATTCTTCTAAATTCATAAATCCCTAACATTTATAAAAAATTACCCGATCATATTTATTTCAAATTTTTAACTTTCATAAAAAATTATCACACGGGAAATTCAAATGCAATATTGCACATTTGCCCGTTGCAATAATTTCTTAGAAATCCATGGTGATAAACACCGTGGATCTCCATACAAATTATCCTTATCGGACTCAGGTGTCAGGTTTCAGCTCGAATCTGTCTGTGTTTCGGCGTCAAAGACCAGGTGTTAGGAGGTGATCGTCGTAATAATTAAAAAATAGCTGGAATGTAGGATAGGTGCCGGCTGCTCTAAATAAAAGAGTCTAAGGTCCGTTTGATACAAATATATTTCTCCTATAAATTATAAATTCTAATTAAATCTATGCTTAAAATTAACTCTACGTTACTCGACTTCTTTGCTTTAAAATAAAAATTTGAATAAAAAAAAACAGCTGGTCTTCTCCAAACATTCCTTGAAGTACTGCCTCAATCAGGTAAATCCGCTGTGTATCCAACCTCGGGGGGGGGGGTGCTTCAGGAGAAGAATTCCTACTAATCTTTAAATAAAATTGTAAATTTTATTATTATTTAAATATGTTTGGATATCCCAAACCATAGAAATTTAATTTTGCTAAATGAGTCTTGTATGGCCCTTGTCCTATACAAGCTCACGTGAAATCGCCTAAAACAGGTGTAAACCGGAGGAAGATCCTGGTTCAAACTTGTCTGTAATGAACTCGCTAATTGTGTTATCAAATTATAACCAGATGAATATACTGGTGCTCTACACAATTTGTATACAACAAAGTTGTGATAAATGGAGTAAATTTACTTCGCCGAATTGTTTACAACAATTTATAAATCAGAAAAAATATTCTGATGCCCTCTATGCAACTTGTATATTACAAAATTGCTAGATAATGGAGTAAATTTACTGCGCTGAATTGTTTATAACAATTTATATCCAGATGAATATTCTGGTGCTTTCTGTGCAACTTGTATACCACAAAGTTGCTAGATAATGGAGTAAATTTACTGCGCTGAATTGTTTATAACAATTTATATCCAGATGAATATTCTGGTGCTTTCTGTGCAACTTGTATACCACAAAGTTGCTAGAATGGAATTGTTATCAAATCGAATTTAATAACTCCGATACCTGGCGGAATAATTCCAACCAGAGGACTTAAATTGCCTGCAAAGATTTTTCACAAGTTACCGCAAGTAACTCTGCTTTAATCTTTTATTTGCTATGTGCCGTGGCTGAATTAGCCTACCGCTATTCAGCCCTGTGTTAGAGCCTTAAGAAAAATAACTAAGCCGCCACAAGAAAATGAAAATTATTCTTGTGATATTTAATATATATATTAAATTTTCAAATAGTAATATGTATATATATATAACAATATATATCTATATATATAATCACTATGTTGGGTTAATTTACCAATCAACATTAATTATATTTTTTTTTCTTTTTAATCTGCCTGCAAAACAACACTTTCGCTAAATAATCCTAACACAGAAATCAGCGGCTAAAAGCCCACCAATTACCTAAGCCCTAACGATAAATCTATCGGAACAATTCCTGATACGAACCTTCTCGGCGAATGTCCAGAGAAGATTAAATTTTTGATATCTGCTTTCGAGCCTCGTATCCTTCGCCAAATTCTTGTTGCTGGATATCGAGGCTAGGTGGGGATGTAATTGCTCAAAACTAGATCGTAATTATTAATGCTGCTTTTCGACGTTGTCGCTTTCCATATATATATATATATATATATATATATCGTATATCGTATGTACTAAATTACGATATTGACGCTTTCCATATTTTGTATTTACTCGCATATCATTATTTTGACAGATCAAATTTATTTTTGTTTTGATATCGCGAGTAGGATATGGCTTATATGGAAAGAAAAGGTAATTTTTGTATTTTAATTTATTTTTAATTGTTTTGTCTCTTTTAGGACAAAACATACTCCCCCCTTGTTGATGCGTTGCATCAAGACAACTTCTTTGCCAACACCTGCTATCGTGTTTTATTTAAACATAAAGTGTATTTCAGTTTTTTTTTTGTTTTTAAATTACATCCTATTAGTAATTCATAAAATTTATTCAAGATTTCTTTTTTTTTGTTGTTAATTAAATATTTCATTTCATAAGTCTATTTTTTTTTATATATATTTGCTTAACTTTACTTTGCTTTTGTATTTCAGTCTACTATTTGTAGTGTTATTTATTTTGCTGCATCGTACTTTCTTCAGTATAATTGTACCAGTACGATACATTGCCGCGCCTTTTCAGATGGACCCTTTTACCATCGTCTAGCTTCACGATGTATTTTTGTCGTTTTGACTCGTCAATCCTTTTGTAAGGAATGGAGTGGAGCTGGTGATGCTTTATTTTAAAAAATATGCCTTCATTAGTCTTCAGCTTATAAACTTTATTTTCTAATCTGAAGGGAGATATCCTCTCAAGGGAATTAGAACCTGTTGCAAGTGTCGGTGCTGCTAAAGCTTGACCTTTGGAGTGGGTCTTCTTTATTATTCCTAAGGGCCATTGATTAGGTGACCTATTGCTGTCCATGATGATCTTTCTTCCAACCTTTACGTTGGGTTGCATTTTCTGCCATTTTGATCTGCTTTGTAATTGAACCAGATAGTCATGGGACCACTGTTTCCCAAATTTTTGAACAGTTTCCTGTATCTGTTTCCATCTATCTGTGTACTTAGAATTCCTTGATGTGGTGTCTGGTTCTGGAATAACCTTCATATGTTTCCCAATCAAGAAATATCCAGGGGTAAAAAATTCTAAATTTGATGGGAGACATGAGAGGAGACCTAAAGGCCGCGATTTCAGGTAGGATTCGATCTGAATGATCAACGTATTCAGCTCTTTGAAAGTAAGTATTTTCTCACTCGTTGCTTTTTCCAGATGATTTTTGATTCTTTTTGTATCAGCCTTCCAGATTCTTCCAAAATGTAGAGGTGATGGAGGATTGAAATGCCATTGAATTCCGTCGCTGGCCAATTTGGCCGTGGCTTCAGCAGCAGCGCTTTCTATAGCTTTTCTTAATTCAGCTTGTAGCTGCTTACTGACGCCGACAAAAGTTGTGCCAATATCTGAATAGATACGGCGGCACTGCCCTCTCCGTCCTATAAATCTCTTAAGGACTGCAAGGAAATTATCAGTGGACATATCTGATGCTACTTCGATTTGTATAGCCTTAGTGCTCATACATCTAAAAATACAAAAATACCCCTTATCGATTTTGGAGCCCTTGCGCTTTGACCTCTTTAGCTCGCAGGGTCCTGCGTAGTCGATGACAACGTTCTCAAATGGGTTGGCTCTAGCTACTCTTGCTCTGGGTAGCTCACCCATTATTTTTCTTGGTGCTGCTTGCTCTCTGGAGTCTTCGAGAATGGGAGGTTCGCCATTCTTTACTGGCAATCTGACTTCATACCGTCCATTCGGTAGTCGCTTGGAAGTCTCGTTGTAAAGCCGTTTACACTGCTCCTCCTCATTCATCAATTTCTTCGTAGAAGGCAGTTCTTCTTGTTCCCAGAACTTCTTCATTTGCTTATGCCGTTCTTTCAATGCGTCCCTCTGCGTCGTAAATGCAGAGAAACTTATGTTCTTCCCATGTCTGGTGGCTGCTGGTAATTTTCCAAACATGATCCATCCAAGACAGGTTTTCTGCAAAACGATTTTTCCCTTGGAAACTTTACGCAACCCGGCTTCCACTATATCTGCATATACACTCACGCCAAGTAGCAGGTCGATGCGACCTCGATCCATGAACTGGGGATCGGCTAATTCCAGTCCGTCGAGACATGACCAATCGTTTTTGTGAATCTGCTTTGGTGTAAATGCGTTGGCAATGTTTTTGATAACGTACGCTTGCATCTCGCTCACGTATCTAGAATTTGACATTGAAACTATCGTGAATTTCGCCAACTTATTCGCAGTTGCTACTTTAGTGAAGTCTACTCCATTAATTTGCATGGACGCCGAGACGACCTCTGGTCGTAGGGATTGAAACGCAGATTCTGTTATGAGCGAACACTGTGACCCTGGGTCAATGAGAGCACGTAGGGTCAGGCTGTTGCCATGCTGGTCCTTTACCTTAACCAGAGCCGTTGCTAACATTGACTGTGTCGTATTCATGTTGAAATTACATGTTGCCACAGTTGGTTCAATGTCTTTTGCGGCTGGTGATGCTAGGTGGCCAGTCACCTTTGGATTTCTTGCCTCTTCCTTGTGAAGCAATAAATGATGCCTTCTTTGGCATCTGGGACATTCGCTCGTACTTCTGCAAAGTCTGCTGTGATGCGGCTTGAAACATAGAAAGCATAGCCTATGGCTTGCTACCCACTGGACTCTGGCCTCAGCGGATAGCGCTTTAAATGATCCGCACTGCGATAATGAATGTTCCTTATGACACATTCTGCATTGAAGAGTTTCTATACCTCCTCCTTGTCCGCGTCTACGCTGCTTTGTTGCATTGACGCCTTGCTGCTGAGTATGGTAACTAGTAGTCTTGTGCCGTGCATGCTCCGGCTTGCGAATTTCTTGATTCAACTTACTACTATGACCATCTTTGATCGCCTCTAAACTTCTATATCTTTCCTCTAGAAATTTAGTCAAATCCTTAAGTGCTGGTAACTCATCGGATTTGGCGATCAACTGCTCCCATAAATGACGGGTTTTTTCTGGGAGCCTTTGCGCTGTGATATACACGAAAATAGGGTCCCAATCTAGGATGCTTACCTTAAGCACCTGCAGTGCATGCCGTATGCGATGCAGTTCGTCAAGCAAGGTTCGTAATTCCTTGTGTGACTCTGTCCTGATCGCGTTGGGATTGAATAATTGCTTGAGCTGTGCGTATATCAACAGTCTCCTTTTGTTATACCGCTTGCACAATAAATCCCAAGCTGCTGCGTAGTTTTCTGATGTCATGTCGAACGAGTCCAAGTCTCTTCGGGCTTCCCCTGTTAGACTACTCTTTAAATAGTGTAATTTATCGACTGGCATCAGACGACCTTCATTGTGTATCAATGAGAAATACCGGTCGTGAAATGTTCTCCACGATGTATACTGGCCATCAAACTTAGGAATCTCCAGCGTTGGTAGTTTTACCAAGGCCCTTGGTGATCCTGATTGTTCGCCATCGTGAGTGGTCTGATCGATAGTTACCGACTGTGGACTATCGCTGGTGCTCAGTGCGTCTTGCAGATCTCCGAGGAATTCGGAATAAGTTTCCTCGAATTCCGAGAATTCCTCTCCCTGCAAGTAGCCTGTCACAATAGATTTAGTTTTTGAATCAGTAATCGCATCTAAATCAGCTGCCCCGATTTCTGCATGGTTGCTATTAAATTTCTTTGCAATAACTTTAATGCTGTCTAATTTACCCTTAATATAGCCCGGCGTACGCCTGGGCTTTGGTGTCTTTTTGTAGTTGGATATTGTCTGATCCAACTGTGCCTTATAGACACCCTGCTGTTGTACTATACCTTTAATCATGGAAACCCTGGGTTAATTATAAGAAGGAATATTTGGATCGCGTAATGACTACTCGAGAAGAAAACAAGAAATATATTTGTATCACTGCTACCTATCCGGCTCGAAGGACCAATGTTACGCCGTCACTGAATTGTTTACCGGTCAAAGACCAGGTGTTAGGAGGTGATCGCCGTAATAATTAAAAAATAGCTGGAATGTAGGATAGGTGCCGGCTGCTCTAAATAAAAGAGTCTAAGGTCCGTTTGATACAAATATATTTCTCCTATAAATTATAAATTCTAATTAAATCTATGCTTAAAATTAACTCTACGTTACTCGACTTCTTTGCTTTAAAATAAAAATTTGAATAAAAAAAAACAGCTGGTCTTCTCCAAACATTCCTTGAAGTACTGCCTCAATCAGGTAAATCCGCTGTGTATCCAACCTCGGGGGGGGGGTGCTTAAGGAGAAGAATTCCTACTAATCTTTAAATAAAATTGTAAATTTTATTATTATTTAAATATGTTTGGATATCCCAAACCATAGAAATTTAATTTTGCTAAATGAGTCTTGTATGGCCCTTGTCCTATACAAGCTCACGTGAAATCGCCTAAAACAGGTGTAAACCGGAGGAAGATCCTGGTTCAAACTTGTCTGTAATGAACTCGCTAATTGTGTTATCAAATTATAACCAGATGAATATACTGGTCCTCTACACAATTTGTATACAACAAAGTTGTGATAAATGGAGTAAATTTACTTCGCCGAATTGTTTACAACAATTTATAAATCAGAAAAAATATTCTGATGCCCTCTATGCAACTTGTATATTACAAAATTGCTAGATAATGGAGATAATAAATCGAATTTAATAACTCCGATACCTGGCGGAATAATTCCAACCAGAGGACTTAAATTGCCTGCAAAGATTTTTCACAAGTTACCGCAAGTAACTCTGCTTTAATCTTTTATTTGCTATGTGCCGTGGCTGAATTAGCCTACCGCTATTCAGCCCTGTGTTAGAGCCTTAAGAAAAATAACTAAGCCGCCACAAGAAAATGAAAATTATTCTTGTGATATTTAATATATATATTAAATTTTCAAATAGTAATATGTATATATATATAACAATATATATCTATATATATAATCACTATGTTGGGTTAATTTACCAATCAACATTAATTATATTTTTTTTTCTTTTTAATCTGCCTGCAAAACAACACTTTCGCTAAATAATCCTAACACAGAAATCAGCGGCTAAAAGCCCACCAATTACCTAAGCCCTAACGATAAATCTATCGGAACAATTCCTGATACGAACCTTCTCGGCGAATGTCCAGAGAAGATTAAATTTTTGATATCTGCTTTCGAGCCTCGTATCCTTCGCCAAATTCTTGTTGCTGGATATCGAGGCTAGGTGGGGGTGTAATTGCTCAAAACTAGATCGTAATTATTAATGCTGCTTTTCGACGTTGTCGCTTTCCATATATATATATATCGTATATCGTATGTACTAAATTACGATATTGACGCTTTCCATATTTTGTATTTACTCGCATATCATTATTTTGACAGATCAAATTTATTTTTGTTTTGATATCGCGAGTAGGATATGGCTTATATGGAAAGAAAAGGTAATTTTTGTATTTTAATTTATTTTTAATTGTTTTGTCTCTTTTAGGACAAAACATACTCCCCCCTTGTTGATGCGTTGCATCAAGACAACTTCTTTGCCAACACCTGCTATCGTGTTTTATTTAAACATAAAGTGTATTTCAGTTTTTTTTTTGTTTTTAAATTACATCCTATTAGTAATTCATAAAATTTATTCAAGATTTCTTTTTTTTTGTTGTTAATTAAATATTTCATTTCATAAGTCTATTTTTTTTTATATATATTTGCTTAACTTTACTTTGCTTTTGTATTTCAGTCTACTATTTGTAGTGTTATTTATTTTGCTGCATCGTACTTTCTTCAGTATAATTGTACCAGTACGATACATTGCCGCGCCTTTTCAGATGGACCCTTTTACCATCGTCTAGCTTCACGATGTATTTTTGTCGTTTTGACTCGTCAATCCTTTTGTAAGGAATGGAGTGGAGCTGGTGATGCTTTATTTTAAAAAATATGCCTTCATTAGTCTTCAGCTTATAAACTTTATTTTCTAATCTGAAGGGAGATATCCTCTCAAGGGAATTAGAACCTGTTGCAAGTGTCGGTGCTGCTAAAGCTTGACCTTTGGAGTGGGTCTTCTTTATTATTCCTAAGGGCCATTGATTAGGTGACCTATTGCTGTCCATGATGATCTTTCTTCCAACCTTTACGTTGGGTTGCATTTTCTGCCATTTTGATCTGCTTTGTAATTGAACCAGATAGTTATGGGACCACTGTTTCCCAAATTTTTGAACAGTTTCCTGTATCTGTTTCCATCTATCTGTGTACTTAGAATTCCTTGATGTGGTGTCTGGTTCTGGAATAACCTTCATATGTTTCCCAATCAAGAAATATCCAGGGGTAAAAAATTCTAAATTTGATGGGAGACATGAGAGGAGACCTAAAGGCCGCGATTTCAGGTAGGATTCGATCTGAATGATCAACGTATTCAGCTCTTTGAAAGTAAGTATTTTCTCACTCGTTGCTTTTTCCAGATGATTTTTGATTCTTTTTGTATCAGCCTTCCAGATTCTTCCAAAATGTAGAGGTGATGGAGGATTGAAATGCCATTGAATTCCGTCGCTGGCCAATTTGGCCGTGGCTTCAGCAGCAGCGCTTTCTATAGCTTTTCTTAATTCAGCTTGTAGCTGCTTACTGACGCCGACAAAAGTTGTGCCAATATCTGAATAGATACGGCGGCACTGCCCTCTCCGTCCTATAAATCTCTTAAGGACTGCAAGGAAATTATCAGTGGACATATCTGATGCTACTTCGATTTGTATAGCCTTAGTGCTCATACATCTAAAAATACAAAAATACCCCTTATCGATTTTGGAGCCCTTGCGCTTTGACCTCTTTAGCTCGCAGGGTCCTGCGTAGTCGATGACAACGTTCTCAAATGGGTTGGCTCTAGCTACTCTTGCTCTGGGTAGCTCACCCATTATTTTTCTTGGTGCTGCTTGCTTTCTGGAGTCTTCGAGAATGGGAGGTTCGCCATTCTTTACTGGCAATCTGACTTCATACCGTCCATTCGGTAGTCGCTTGGAAGTCTCGTTGTAAAGCCGTTTACACTGCTCCTCCTCATTCATCAATTTCTTCGTAGAAGGCAGTTCTTCTTGTTCCCAGAACTTCTTCATTTGCTTATGCCGTTCTTTCAATGCGTCCCTCTGCGTCGTAAATGCAGAGAAACTTATGTTCTTCCCATGTCTGGTGGCTGCTGGTAATTTTCCAAACATGATCCATCCAAGACTGGTTTTCTGCAAAACGATTTTTCCCTTGGAAACTTTACGCAACCCGGCTTCCACTATATCTGCATATACACTCACGCCAAGTAGCAGGTCGATGCGACCTCGATCCATGAACTGGGGATCGGCTAATTCCAGTCCGTCGAGACATGACCAATCGTTTTTGTGAATCTGCTTTGGTGTAAATGCGTTGGCAATGTTTTTGATAACGTACGCTTGCATCTCGCTCACGTATCTAGAATTTGACATTGAAACTATCGTGAATTTCGCCAACTTATTCGCAGTTGCTACTTTAGTGAAGTCTACTCCATTAATTTGCATGGACGCCGAGACGACCTCTGGTCGTAGGGATTGAAACGCAGATTCTGTTATGAGCGAACACTGTGACCCTGGGTCAATGAGAGCACGTAGGGTCAGGCTGTTGCCATGCTGGTCCTTTACCTTAACCAGAGCCGTTGCTAACATTGACTGTGTCGTATTCATGTTGAAATTACATGTTGCCACAGTTGGTTCAATGTCTTTTGCGGCTGGTGATGCTAGGTGGCCAGTCACCTTTGGATTTCTTGCCTCTTCCTTGTGAAGCAATAAATGATGCCTTCTTTGGCATCTGGGACATTCGCTCGTACTTCTGCAAAGTCTGCTGTGATGCGGCTTGAAACATAGAAAGCATAGCCTATGCCTTGCTACCCACTGGACTCTGGCCTCAGCGGATAGCGCTTTAAATGATCCGCACTGCGATAATGAATGTTCCTTATGACACATTCTGCATTGAAGAGTTCCTATACCTCCTCCTTGTCCGCGTCTACGCTGCTTTGTTGCATTGACGCCTTGCTGCTGAGTATGGTAACTAGTAGTCTTGTGCCGTGCATGCTCCGGCTTGCGAATTTCTTGATTCAACTTACTACTATGACCATCTTTGATCGCCTCTAAACTTCTATATCTTTCCTCTAGAAATTTAGTCAAATCCTTAAGTGCTGGTAACTCATCGGATTTGGCGATCAACTGCTCCCATAAATGACGGGTTTTTTCTGGGAGCCTTTGCGCTGTGATATACACGAAAATAGGGTCCCAATCTAGGATGCTTACCTTAAGCACCTGCAGTGCATGCCGTATGCGATGCAGTTCGTCAAGCAAGGTTCGTAATTCCTTGTGTGACTCTGTCCTGATCGCGTTGGGATTGAATAATTGCTTGAGCTGTGCGTATATCAACAGTCTCCTTTTGTTATACCGCTTGCACAATAAATCCCAAGCTGCTGCGTAGTTTTCTGATGTCATGTCGAACGAGTCCAAGTCTCTTCGGGCTTCCCCTGTTAGACTACTCTTTAAATAGTGTAATTTATCGACTGGCATCAGACGACCTTCATTGTGTATCAATGAGAAATACCGGTCGTGAAATGTTCTCCACGATGTATACTGGCCATCAAACTTAGGAATCTCCAGCGTTGGTAGTTTTACCAAGGCCCTTGGTGATCCTGATTGTTCGCCATCGTGAGTGGTCTGATCGATAGTTACCGACTGTGGACTATCGCTGGTGCTCAGTGCGTCTTGCAGATCTCCGAGGAATTCGGAATAAGTTTCCTCGAATTCCGAGAATTCCTCTCCCTGCAAGTAGCCTGTCACAATAGATTTAGTTTTTGAATCAGTAATCGCATCTAAATCAGCTGCCCCGATTTCTGCATGGTTGCTATTAAATTTCTTTGCAGTAACTTTAATGCTGTCTAATTTACCCTTAATATAGCCCGGCGTACGCCTGGGCTTTGGTGTCTTTTTGTAGTTGGATATTGTCTGATCCAACTGTGCCTTATAGACACCCTGCTGTTGTACTATACCTTTCATCATGGAAACCCTGGGTTAATTATAAGAAGGAATATTTGGATCGCGTAATGACTACTCGAGAAGAAAACAAGAAATATATTTGTATCACTGCTACCTATCCGGCTCGAAGGACCAATGTTACGCCGTCACTGAATTGTTTACCGGTCAAAGACCAGGTGTTAGGAGGTGATCGCCGTAATAATTAAAAAATAGCTGGAATGTAGAATAGGTGCCGGCTGCTCTAAATAAAAGAGTCTAAGGTCCGTTTGATACAAATATATTTCTCCTATAAATTATAAATTCTAATTAAATCTATGCTTAAAATTAACTCTACGGTACTCGACTTCTTTGCTTTAAAATAAAAATTTGAATAAAAAAAAACAGCTGGTCTTCTCCAAACATTCCTTGAAGTACTGCCTCAATCAGGTAAATCCGCTGTGTATCCAACCTCGGGGGGGGGGGGGTGCTTAAGGAGAAGAATTCCTACTAATCTTTAAATAAAATTGTAAATTTTATTATTATTTAAATATGTTTGGATATCCCAAACCATAGAAATTTAATTTTGCTAAATGAGTCTTGTATGGCCCTTGTCCTATACAAGCTCACGTGAAATCGCCTAAAACAGGTGTAAACCGGAGGAAGATCCTGGTTCAAACTTGTCTGTAATGAACTCGCTAATTGTGTTATCAAATTATAACCAGATGAATATACTGGTGCTCTACACAATTTGTATACAACAAAGTTGTGATAAATGGAGTAAATTTACTTCGCCGAATTGTTTACAACAATTTATAAATCAGAAAAAATATTCTGATGCCCTCTATGCAACTTGTATATTACAAAATTGCTAGATAATGGAGTAAATTTACTGCGCTGAATTGTTTATAACAATTTATATCCAGATGAATATTCTGGTGCTTTCTGTGCAACTTGTATACCACAAAGTTGCTAGATAATGGAGTAAATTTACTGCGCTGAATTGTTTATAACAATTTATATCCAGATGAATATTCTGGTGCTTTCTGTGCAACTTGTATACCACAAAGTTGCTAGATAATGGAGTAAATTTACTGCGCTGAATTGTTTATAACAATTTATATCCAGATGAATATTCTGGTGCTTTCTGTGCAACTTGTATACCACAAAGTTGCTAGAATGGAATTGTTATCAAATCGAATTTAATAACTCCGATACCTGGCGGAATAATTCCAACCAGAGGACTTAAATTGCCTGCAAAGATTTTTCACAAGTTACCGCAAGTAACTCTGCTTTAATCTTTTATTTGCTATGTGCCGTGGCTGAATTAGCCTACCGCTATTCAGCCCTGTGTTAGAGCCTTAAGAAAAATAACTAAGCCGCCACAAGAAAATGAAAATTATTCTTGTGATATTTAATATATGTAATAATATATATATTAAATTTTCAAATAGTAATATGTATATATATAACAATATATATCTATATATATAATCACTATGTTGGGTTAATTTACCAATCAACATTAATTATATTTTTTTTTCTTTTTAATCTGCCTGCAAAACAACACTTTCGCTAAATAATCCTAACACAGAAATCAGCGGCTAAAAGCCCACCAATTACCTAAGCCCTAACGATAAATCTATCGGAACAATTCCTGATACGAACCTTCTCGGCGAATGTCCAGAGAAGATTAAATTCTTGTTGCTGGATATCGAGGCTAGGTGGGGGTATAATTGCTCAAAACTAGATCGTAATTATTAATGCTGCTTTTCGACGTTGTCGCTTTCCATATATATATATATCGTATATCGTATGTACTAAATTACGATATTGACGCTTTCCATATTTTGTATTTACTCGCATATCATTATTTTGACAGATCAAATTTATTTTTGTTTTGATATCGCGAGTAGGATATGGCTTATATGGAAAGAAAAGGTAATTTTTGTATTTTAATTTATTTTTAATTGTTTTGTCTCTTTTAGGACAAAACAGTCTGCTTGCTGCACATTCGGGCGGTAAGAAAATCTGTTTTTGCTGAGATCGGCAGCTTTTTCCTTGCGGCGTGGGAATAGTTTTTCCGTTTTTCGGAACCACGGCCGCGATACAAATTGAGGAGTGGGCGAACAAAACGGCACATGTCCAGTTTTGCAAATTGTTCAGAAATCGCAAAAACTGTTTCTGCCTCTGAACTGATCACATTAACTATTTATGAGTATGGTAGGTTGTGCTTACTATTTGAACTCATTCAGACGGAAATTTTTTTTTTTAAATATGTTTAATACTTTAAGAGAAAAAATTAAAACAAAAATGGACATGTGCCTTTTTGCAGGGACACAACTGGACATGTTCTTTTTGTTTTTAGCCTTTTGGGGAGCTCCCTGGACCCCTTAGAGGCAAGGGGGGATTTTTCTGGTATTTTTTCCTAATAGTAGGGACTGTTACGCAAATTTTAAGGGGTCATAGTGCCCGCTAAGGCTTGTTTTGGGGCCGTGGGAGACAAAAGTGAGGTAAATTTTAGTGCACTTTTAGTGCATTTTATGATGCACATACAAATCGATGTAATTAGAGCCCCAGGTGAGGTGCAATGAACTTCCATTGTTGATTAAAAACTTTTTTGTATGAAATACGTGCCCTTTTGAAACTCCACATTAACGAATGGTTGAAAAATATTAATATTCGTAGGTCATGTGCCTTTCTGCAGGGAAACCGTTACTTTGCTAACAAAAAAATATTACATGAAAGTGATTTTTAAAGTGTCTGAGATTAAAATTAGTTGCAGTTTAGTGTAATGAACACGATTCCGTCAAAACACTTAAAACGGCCAACCATGGACATGTGCCGTTTTGTTCGCCCACTCCTCAATTAATGTCAATTAAGTGTTGTAAAAACCATCATCCGCGACGGGCGTTGTTCAAAAATTTAAAAGGATTATTCTGACCTTAACCGACGGCGGGCGGTTTTTGTTTTTCTGAATAAAGTGTTGTTCTAACTCTGATCGGCGGCGGGCGTTGTCCGAAAATTTAAGAAGTATTATTCTTACCGCTCAATATATAGTCGAGTTGCCGGAAAAAGCTCTTTTGTATGAAAAATGTCTAAAGGCGGGGGCAGAAGGACAAAAAGGCTCAGTCTGCCGCTGACCGTCGACGAGTGCAGACCTCTGGTGCATTTGGCCGAGTTGCATGTTGCATGTGCATTTTATATGCCGCGAAAATTTTTTTTATTAATATCAAATACAAATACATTTATTCATTAATCAGATTCATCACAATATCTACAATTGGCTCCTTTGTGATGATGGTATTATTCTTGGCGGTGTATGAGTCGTTTGGCAGCAATTCCTTCACCCTATTTAATATGTTGATGGCGTTCGGCACGTTATCTTGGTCCACCACCAATTTTTCTCTTTCCTTATCGACCTGTTTCATCGCTTTTTTTCAGGTATCGGTTTTGTGTACGGATTTGTCAAGAAGCGATGCCTCTTCTCGCTGTCTTCGGGCATCACGGCCAGACGCGGGCGCTGTACCGTTATTGTTCGGACCAGGGCCAGCATCTGTTCATCTTTTCGCACGAGCTGTCCGTCTTTTTGTTTGATAATCGCCATTTGATCGGCTAGCTGTTCATCTTTTCGCACGAGCTGTGTGTCTTTTTGCGCGAGCTGCTCATCTTTTCGCACGAGCTGTTCGTCTTTTTGGGCGAGCTGCTGCTTCAATGCCTCCAGCTGTGCCGGTTGTATGTCTGGAGAAATGTAGGCGCCCGTTTTGCGGATCTGCGGTAGTATATTCTTGCAGACGAACTTCATGTACCGCCTGGCTTCTGGCTTGTTGGAGCGGGACATCAACATCCAGATGCCCGGTTCCGAGACGAAAAGTGTGTCGGGTTGCCAATTTTTTGGTGGTTTGGGGTGGGGGTCTGGTAGGGAGACCACCAGCTCACTCCATGTAATTTTATATTCGGGGTCTATTAATTGATATGCCATTTTCACATTAGCATATCCCAAAAGGATGGCAAACTCTTTCAACTTGCAAAATATGTCATTATTGGGCGTCTGGATGGCCCAGCACTCGAATCCCTCGCCTTCTTTACCCAATGCAAAAGTGTATCTTTCCAGCGACATGATTGCTTGCTACCTTATATATACAAAAAAAGACAAAAATCTATTTCAATTTTTTTATTTGTTCTTCTACAATTTGTATGGCCTCTTCGTCAGACTCGAAGCTATAAAACTCCTTCTCAATAAAACGGGTCTGTAGATTGTCGAAAACAAACGTTTCCATCACACGACAATTGTCCACCGGCCATAGCTTCAAAAAGTAAAACAGATCATCACTTTTCCTCACTGCATTCAGGCGCTCTAAACGTATCTTGGGGTCCTTGCTGGTGAATCCAATCTTGTACACTCTATCTGTGCGATAATTGCCCGATGTCGCCAAATAAATCACTCCCCTGGCCGCGCGCGCCTTCAAGAGTCCCAGTTCTTCCGCGTCTTGGTTTACCATAATGTACTCGGTGAAAATTTGGCGCCGCAGCTCGGGCAACACGTCCCCGCACACCCACTCGGTAAACAGCTTGGCAGCCGGCTTGTTGGACCTAAACATTAGCGCATAGATACCTCCTTCCGATATCAGCAGCGTGTCTGGGTGCCATTTTTGCGGCATCTTGATGCATTTGGTATTTGGAATATTTTTCCACATTCTTTTAAATTTCGGTGGTATTAGGTGATATGCCATTTTCACATTAGCATATCTCAGTAGAGTAGCAGACTCCTTCAATTTGTACCAAACTGTGGTATCGGGTGATATATAGACCCAGCACTTGAAAAAACACCCATCGTTTGTAGGGAACCGAAACTCTTCGAGCGACATCTTGATTACAACTGATTCAGATCGCTCGGCGGCAGACCATTTATATGGCTCAAGTGCTCGGCCCGCTATTGGGGTCAATTTGCGGCGTCGGCAGATAGGCCCACCGAGCTCGAGCTCCTCGAGGCGACCGGCCCATCCCTAAACATTAAGTAAAAAGACAAAAAATCTACTTGAGTTTCTTTATTTGCTCATCTACAAGTTGTATCGCCTTTTCGGTTGACTCGAACCGATAAAACCCACCCTCGGTGAAGTGACCATATAGGTTTGCAACGATAAACGATTCCGCCACGCGACAATTGTCGACTTGCCACAGCTGCAAAAAATAAAAGAGATCGCCGGCGGTCCTCGCGGCATTCATGTTGGCCAAACGTATCTTGGGGTTTTTGGTGGTGAAGCCGATCCTGTAAGTTCCGTTTGTGCGGTGGCTTTCCGATGTCACGAGGTCTGCCGCGTCTCGGTTCGTCTCGTAGTACTCAGCAATGATTTGGCGCCGCAGATCGGGCAGCACCCTCCCACACACCCACTTGCTAAATATTTTGGTAGCCGGCTCGGTCGACCTCATCATGAGCGCATGGATGCCTGCTTCCGATACAAACACCACTTCGGGATCCCAGTTGGACGGCGTGCTAATGTATTTGGTATTGGGTAAATTTTTCCACAATCTCTTGAACTCGCGGTCGATTAAGCGGTATGTATCGCTCTCCTCCGCATAGTCGAGTAGATTGGCAAACTCTTTCAACTTGTACCAGACCATGGTGTCGGGCGACGTGTAGGTCCAACACCAGCAAAACTGTCCGTCGTTTGTAGAAAACTGAAACCTCTCGAGCGACATCTTGATTACGACTGAGTCTAGCCGATCGGCGGCAAGCAATTTATATAAGGTAGCGCAGAAAAAAAAATATTTATCGATTCATGATGTCTAGGTACCGCTTCCTGCGGCCACAGGAGCGGTCCCCAATGCAATGAATATCATAAATCGCGTAAAGGAATTACTGAACACTACATTTGGACGGGGAATATTTTTTTCTACCCTTATATATACTGTATCACAAGCAGAAGCGAGAGGCGGAGTCAGGTAGTTTTTGGCGCGCCACCCTTTAATACTAACAAGGTTAGACCCAAAGTGGTAGCCAGGGCGATTCAAGCTAGTTTGTCGCGGCAGAGTCAGGGCGGGGGTCAAAAATATCGTGTCGGTGGCACCACACAATTTTCAGCAGCTGCTCGGCATGAGGAGCTACACGCCCTAGACAATTTAATGGAGCTCCTCATGTTGAGCAGCTGACATACTTGGCTCGAGTCTCAAAAATGTACCAGAGGTCTGCACTCGTCGGCGGCTGGATGTCGACTGAGCCTTTTTGTCGTTACGGACCCCGCCTTTAGCTAATCTATCTATATATATAAAAATGAATCATTGTTTTGTATGTAATCGATGTTTGAAAAATTGGCTGTATGAAATGACTGATTGAGTGTGGTTTATGTTAGAAGACCTCAATAGCAAGGTTTATGTATATAGTTTTCATGATTATGTCTGTTGGTATTTTTGTAATGGCGCTTGAAGAAGAATTATCGATATCCTTATTGGACATTTTTTCTTCACATTTAATTGATATGATTTGTACGTGAAATCGGTTTGTTTTATTAAATGAAATAAAAAAAAAGTAAAATCGTTCTAAAAAAGGATTGTAGCAGCGATAGTGGTGTCAAATTATAAATGCATTAACCGAAACGTAACAGTAGTAAGGTTAGAGTGCGTTTACATGTTACTCTCATTAGGCTGGCGTACACGGGTCAATATTTAACACTTGGTTAACCGGTTTGTTATCATACTCTCGGGGTACCTACATGGGTCTTGCTTCACCAAGATTAACTTATTATCTTTAGATGGGATATCAACGGCTATGGCCGAGTAATGTTTCTTTATCTATAAGGCATTTGTGCATGTGTTAGTTTTTAAGCAAAAATTTTTGTTGAACAAGGTACAATACTTCCCCCTCTTGCTATTGACCCAATTTTTATGTTAAAATGGACTTTATTTAGTAGTTTTCGACAAAGGCATATGTGAAAAAGAACAAAAAATATCAAAGTTGGCGCAGCCGAGCGGTTACTTTAACAATAATTTTAGTTAGATTCAGCAAATGCCGCGTACACACCGGGCTAACGAAGGCCAACGAATGGGATTCGCTGACGTTCGTTGGTTCTGTGTGGACGGTTTAGCGAAAGCCAACGAAGATTCGTTGGCGTTCGCTTGCAACCCGTAGCGTGGCGGTAAAATCAAAGTAAACAAGCCATTTGAGCGAATGTGGTGTGGACGGGCATCGAAGTTTAACCAACGATTGACAGGCTCGGAAGCTGAAATTTTAAGAGTGTGACGTTTATGGATTTTGTTGCATTTTATAGAAAAGATATTTTTAGTGGCATTTAGGAAAATTAAATTGAAGCATGTTTCGTTAAGGTATATGAAACTAGAACTAATGATTTCTTTGTCGTCATCCATAACACCCTTCGATGCAATTAAACCGAATACCCGTCCCAACGAACGTTTGCTAAACCAACAAATGCTTATGGACTTATCTCCGAACGCGAACGAACGTTCGGTAGCCAACGTCGAATGTCGTTGTTGGCCTTCGTTGGGCCGGTGTGTACGCAGCAAAAGAAAATCGATACAGTTCGAAACGAACGTTGGAAAATCGTTGATGCATTGTGTGTCGGAAAGCATATGTCCAATATCAATATGGTCGTCAGATTTGTTCATAACTTTTACTTGCAATCCACAATGGGATGGGACTGAATCATGATGCATGTTAGAAATATTCAAAGCGGTATTCAAGAGCATTGATTTCTGAAAATGTAATCGGGAACAATGGTTACCCAATGTATCTTCGTCGACCGACTAAGGTCAATGGCAAAGAGATAACTTGGAAGGTTACGATTGTGAAGCTGACAATCGTTGGGTCGTACTCTATTCGCCATTATGGTCCAAGACGTTCAATGCTCTCAATCAATCAAATTCATATTCAAATATATAATGAAGGGGAGCGACATGGCTGTTTTTGGTGCTGCTAATGCAACTGCGATCGGCAAAATAACACAATATTAAATGGGACGTAATGTTAGCAATAATCTAGCGGTATGGCAATTTCTTTCATTCGCCATTCATAAAAGATATGCAACTGTTGTTCATTTGGTTGGACATCTAGAAAATTGCCAGCGTATATATTGTACAACGGATAATGCTGCGGAAAGAGCTGAATGGTAACCATCCACCACATTGATGGGTGCAGCGAGGCGCAACGGGTTCCAGCTAGTTTACATACAAAAGAGCTTTTTCCGGCAAATCGACTATAAATTGAGCGGTGGCTTCGCGCGCGACCCATTCACTCTTGAAACTTTAGTTGGTGAGGAGTGAAGCAGGCAGCTCCCTTACCGCCTAAAGTTTTTTTTAATTTATAATTAATACTTAATGATGGGCTGGCGCTCCTTGAGGCGTGCAGCTCTCCGTCTCGGGCAGAGTTGAAAATTGCGCGGTGCACTTTTACGACCTTTGACCCCGACTACACCGACAAACTAACTTGAATCGCCCCATCCATCAGTCGAGTCCAGCCATCCAAACAATGCGGTTGGATGCGAGGCAGCCCGGCTTCATATGTGTGAACGACAAGCTGTTGGTGCAACTGGCAAAGGTGCCACTTCGCCAGCCACAGATCTCGATTACCCAAAACTACAACTCCAATTTCACTGCCCACCGAGTCGCGCTGCGGGTGTGTGTCGAGTTCTACAGCTAGGTTTCAAGCCCCGATATAGAGTACGAGCCCTTGTTATTGGTGCATTATTGGCCGCGCACCACCATCAAGTCATTGTACCCCGGTGGAGTTAGTACCAAAGTCGCGATGGACGTATTCTACATGACGACGAGCGAGAGTCGGTTCCGTGTTTTCGAGTTGTTTCGCGACAGGGTGGCCAAGCTGATGCGCGAGCGACTCCCGCCCAAGTACGCCGACATTGTGACCTACAACATGTTTACCGGCCTAACGATGCGGAGCGAGGCGGTCGACAACCTGATTGAAGTGAACCTCGAGCGGCTGCCGCCCCGCCGGCCCATGGACGATCAACAGCTGCTGGGCCTGGTCAACGGGGTTTCAGATGAAGAGTTGCTGCGCCTGTACAAGTGCATCATGCAGAACCGGCTCACCTATACAGTGTCGCCCAACAACTTTAACCTGCACGTCAACGAGCGCAAGCAGCAGTCTGTGCTCTCGATCAAAAAGATTGAGCTTTCCTCACAACTCAGCGAAAACAACTGCTATCACCTGTACGAGGGCGGAGAGCTGCGCGCCGGCAACTACTACATCCCGACGTACCCCGCCATCTACATCGAGCTGGTGGGGTCGCTGGCACTGCTCAAGAAGCTGATTCTCAAGGGGTTTGTCTACAAATTCAAAATCACGGCCAGCGGCGCACAGTGGGCGGAAACGATCAAAATTACGCGCGGGGCAGAAAAAAACGTCCAAATTAAGTCTTTCTTTCTTTTAAATACTCGTTATTATGTCCGCTATCTTGTATCACTGCGGAAATCCAAATTTATAGGGGTAAAAACCACCCCTAAAGGGTTTGTTGAGGAATGCATTTTTGTTAAGAAACCCAGTTGATAGAAGTTGCTCTGCCCAGGGTTAGGTAGGTTAGCCTGCTTGGGGGTTGGTAGGGGTGGTTTTTAAGGGTTGTAAGGGTCTGTGGTAAGGGCCTGTCTGTTCTTAAGGAATGCATATTTGTTAATAAACCAAGTTGATAGAAGTCGCTCTGCCCAGGGTTAGGTAGGTTAGCCTGCTTGGGGGTGGGTTGACCGCTTTAGGGGTGGTTTTTACCCCTATAAATTTGGATTTCCGCAGTGATACAAGATAGCGGACATAATAACGAGTATTTAAAAAAAAGAAAGACTTAATTTGGACGTTTTTTTCTGCCCCGCGCGTAATTTTGATCGTTTCCGCCCACTGTGCGGCGTGTCGACCGCCACCATTCAGATCGGGATATACGAGGCGCTCTTTGGAGAGTTTCAGTACCTCAAGCACAACCACAAGTTGCTCGAGTTTGTGCTGGTGCCGCCGCACGAGGAGCCCTGCCGCTTCAACAAGTGCGTCTCTGAGAACGTGTGGCAGTACGGCGACCCCTCACTCTTGAGACTCAAGACCTTTAGCCAGGATACCCTCACCCCCAATGTCAAGAGGTTTAACCTGTACGGCATATTCTCCAAGCACGTTGTCAACCATGTCGTGGCCAATAGCGTGTGCTCGTTCCACGTGCGCCGCATAATCTCGTTCAAGAGCATCGAGTTTCTCTACGTCGATTTCGAGATCTACAGCGGGCACGCGAACATCATCAACAGCCTGGTGGACCGGTTCGTCGACAGCAGCTGTCACAATTACCCCACTACGAACGCCCTGGAGCGGTACTGGCAGTTCTGGCCGTGCGCATCGGTAATCTACACCACCAATTTCGATTTCAACGGCGTGATAAAGACCTTGATGCCCGAGATTGCCGACATCTATAGGCGCCACTGATCACCCACCAACATTGCGGCCATTTTCGACCAGCGCTCGATATTGGCGTCCATGATCAAGAATGTCGTCAACTACAAGTACATACAGGATACCGGCGAGCTCAACGTGCACCCCACCACCCACGAAAACATGATGACGCTGGCGCAGATCCGGTTGGAAGCCGTTCGAAACTTTGCCCGCGACCTAGTGCTTCCAATGATTGAGAACCAGTTCACCCGAGCCCCGCGCAACCTGCGGTGGAGCCAGTTTGACGGCCTCAAGGACGGCGCCATGATCTCCACCATCTCGGTGCGGTCCTGCGAGAGTCTGGTGCAGTCGCAGTTCAAGCGCTCCCACGACGGCCGCATTAAGCCGCGCGAATGGGGCGTTTCGGCGCTCGGGCTTAACGTATTATTTAATACATATATATTGAAGGGGAGCAATGGACAATCATTTAGTATATAAGCATGCGGTGGAGTATTATTGTAGGTATCATATTTACCATGGTTGACACAATTTTCTTAAACATTATTGCGCTAATAAACTAATTTTGAATGAAACCCAGTATTTTTTTCTTCCCGCGAAAAAAACTTTTATATCGCCCCGCCTAATGTCGAGTCTGCGCAAAGGCCTCGATCTTCTATAGTGTCTCCTTTTCAAATATCGTAATGTAGCTCTTGCGGGTGGCCATGGCAAAGTTTAGTTGGTTGTTTAGCCCCTGTTTCATTTGCGGGGCGCCCCGTATGCCACGTATGCGCAGCAGTTGGCCCACATTATTGATGATGTGCTTGTCCATGGACCCGAGGTCGCGGCACACGTCGACCAGTCGCGGCATGATGTAGCTAAAGTCGGGCTCTATGCACACCGTGTCGGCGTTGGTCAGCTTGTATGCGCGCGCGTGCTTGATCATGGCCCGCCCAATCATTGTCAGCCGCGAGAGGATCTCGTTTGTGAACTGCAGCCCCGCCGGCCACTCCAGCACGTTTATCAGCGAGCTTAGGACAAGCGCGAGCGGGCGGGGGTCGTCTTCATTGAACTGGCTTGGTGGCTGGCCATCGTCAACCTTTTCCGCAAAGTTTAGCACCTCCTCCGTCATGCGGGCGCCCTTGTGCATATAGACCTTGGACACAACATCGGTACCGTACTCTAGGGCAATGTTTCTCAAGAGGTTGGCATACGTCATTAGGGCGTCGGGGTTGGAGATCGGAGCGGTCAGCCCAAACATACGGGTTAGTGTGTCGGCCAGCTTTTCAATCGTTGATCTGATTACCCCCTCTGTTCATCAAATTCAAATGGATGCTTTCAAATTCACAAAAGGTTCAAGAAATATTCGTGCAACTCAAATTAATTTCGCGTAAATTGCAGTATTAAAAAACTCACGTACACCAAAAAACGTTAATTTTATTAAATATGAAAATTCAACTTTTTTACTACATCTATTCGGCTTCAAAAAACTAGCACTAAATTCTAATTGGATTAATTGCGGTATTCGCTACAATTTCGTCGCGATCAAATTCAAAAGGTACAAATTCAAAATCAAAATTCAAAATTCAAGATACAAGAAAAATCTGTTGCTTACTTATATAGCAAAAGCCTACGTGACTACAGCACTTTGACCGCAATTTTCACAAATCAGTTATTACCGCTGCATCGGTTTTCTTGTTTACTCCACCCACATCTTTCCCCTTTTCATATTAATTTCGAGTTCGAATTTTTTCATTTCAAATGTCAAATTGTTTCTATTTCAAATGTCAAATTGTGTCCATTTCAAACGTCAAATTGTGATGTGGGTGCAGTAAACAAATGTTGTTTGTTCAGTGTTTTTTTGTGATTGTTTACAAAGGTGAGTGACTTAAATATAATTATTTGTTAAAATATATATATATATATATATATATATATATATATATATATATATATATATATATATATATTATATATATATATATATATATATATATATATATATATATATATATATATATATATATATATATATATATATATATAAAATTTGTTATTATATGTTTATTGTTTTCGAAACTAATTTTTAATACTAATTCATATTATTTCTTGAATGAACCTAACCTAAAATCTTATATGTTAAAATTTTATACATCACATACTTAATAACTAAATTGGTTTTCTGTATTTTAGCTGCTGTTGGTGCCCATTGTTTGGTTTGGGAAGGACGTGTCGTCAGGAAACCTCGCAGGGAAGTATTTTGTATTTATAATTTCGCTGATGGCGATTGTGTTTTTATGAACTTTTTAGGTGGATGTCCAACATATTCCCGGGCCTTGGGTCCTGTGGATCCAAAACTAATCTGGAAGTAGTACGCTTTAAGTTTTGCTACAACAAAAAAAACAAAATTGCAAGGAAATTTAAGGACAACTAGGACAGGAATTATGCTAGGATGGAAAATGGTTTATGGTACGTTATTTTAACTTGGTGGTGGTTGTGCTGTCCACTTGTTCCATATCTGTGTTGTCTTCGCACGGTAGTAGGCACACCTTGGAAATTGGTCGCTTTAAGATCCTATCCTTAACCTTCAGTGTAACCACTCTAACAAGTTGATCCGTCCCTGGATGCGTTTCGGTTATCCTTCCAAGCATCCACTTCGTAGGAGGTAGTCTTTCTTCCTTAATTAGTACTAGTTGTCCTACCTCGAGATTTTTCCTTGTTTGTAGCCATTTAGGCCGTTGCTGGAGACGAGATAAATATTCTGAATGCCAGCGTTTCCAAAACGATTGGACTAAATGCGTTAAGTGATGCCATCGTGCAAGTGCAGTGGGTTTCTCATCTAGGATTGATGGCTCTGGTAATGCCAACGGTGCTTCACCTAACAGAAAGTGACCTGGTGTAAGTGCATTCAAGTCCTCTGGATCGTCTGTTAATGGTGTGATCGGCCTAGAATTTAGACAAGCTTCTATCTGGGTCGCGATTGTGGCCATTTCCTCGTACGTTAAAATTGCATCGTTTATTATTCGTTTTAGGTGATATTTCGTAGATTTCACCGCTGCCTCCCACAATCCTCCGAAATTGGGCGCTAATGGTGGTATGAAGTGCCATTCTATTCTCAATGCTGTGGCCTTTGGTGGCATTTCCACATTCAATTGTTTCAAATGTTGTTCGAAATCATGATTTAATAGTTTGTTTGTCCCGACAAAATTGGTTCCGTTGTCTGAGTATATGTGCAGGCAAAGCCCTCTGCGACTAATAAACCTCTTTAAGGCTGCGTAGAATGCTTCGGACGTCAAATCAGAGACAACTTCTATGTGGACTGCCTTGACAGCGAGGCAAACAAATATGGCTAGGTAACCCTTGAATGTTTTTTGTCCTCTGCCTCTTGACACCTTCAAATTAAACGGACCACAGAAATCCACGCCAACGTGAGTGAAAGGTCGCGACATTCGTGTTCTGGGAGACGGCAGATTTCCCATCAATTGGGATTCAGGTTTCGCCTTATGTCGGAAGCATTTCATGCATCGGTGCACCACCCCTTTTATGCAGCTCCTCAACTTGAGAATCCAGAATCGATTCCTTAACCAGGTCATCATCAATTGGGGGCCGCCGTGAAGAGTTCGTTCATGCGATTCTAATATTATGAGTTTGGTTAATGGATGATCGGAACTCAATACGATGGGGTGTTTTTTGAACCACGACAAATCTGCGTGATGTAGTCGTCCTCCGACACGCAAGACTACTTCGTCGTCGAGAAATGGCGTCAAACTGCTTAACCTGCCATTCTTTACCTCCTTTCCTGACCTGCAGGTCAACAATTCATCTGCGAATTCGTCCGCTTGTGCGTCTTTTATCCAATGTGTGAGTGCCGAATTCAGTTCTGCCGTAGTCAACCAAATCGATGAATCATTTTTTAATGCCTTACAGTTGTTGATAAATCTGAAGCAGTAAGCTGACACTCGCAACAATCGTGTTAAGCTTGAATACTTTGCCACTAGTTTGGTTTCTCCTGCTTTGAGGGTTACTGCCAAATAAATTTTCACGCTCGCTCTTTCTTCCAAATTGGTTTTGTCGACTTGAATCGGGGTCGGCCAATGCTCTTTAGATTTTTTAAGCCAGTTTGGACCATGCCACCACAGTGTGTGCGAGATGAGTTCCGTTGGTGCTATGCCACGTGATGCACAGTCCGCAGGATTTTCCTTTGAAGACACGTACTTCCAAGAGGAGCAGTCGATAGTTTCTTGGATTTCGGCCACTCTATTTGCCACAAAAGTCTTCCATCTTGAAGGATGTGCCTTTATCCAAGCTAGTGTTATGGTGGAGTCGCACCAAAGTGTTAAACGAATGTTACTGCCTTTCAAGGCCATTTTTATTGCTTTAAATAGACGCACTAACAAAACGGCTCCACATAGTTCAAGTCGTGCCACCAGTCGTGTTACCGGTTTGATGGGAGCGACCTTGGTTTTTGATGTTAGCAAATGAGTATGAATGTGACCAAATTTATCGACCGACCGGACATAAAACACTGCTGCGTATGCCCGATTTGAGGCGTCACAAAATCCGTGCAATTCAATTTCATCGGTAAGGGTGTGCAGCCATCTGGGGATTTTGATATCTTCAATGTGTTTCAGATCTTTCCGAAAGTCGTTCCAAGCTTGTGTAAAATCCTCAGATAATCTGTCATCCCAATCCAAGCCGCTTAACCAAACACTCTGCATGATAATCTTGGCTCGTATCATGATGGGTGAGAGAAGCCCCAGAGGGTCGAATAATTTGGATATTTGCGACAAAAGGTCTCGTTTCGTGATCAATTCAGAATTAGCAAGATAGGTGTTCATTTTGTACATAAAGGTGTCTGTCTTGGGGCACCAAAGGACGCCTAATGTTTTAATTCCATCTTCGAAGTCGAAATTGCGGATCTTACTAAGCTCTTGGTCCGCCAGTGGAATTGCCTTGATTAATTCTGGATCGTTGGTGGTCCATTTTCGCAAATTGAAACCGCCTAACTGCATCAAACGTATCAATTGATCTTGAAGTTGTGTTGCTTCTTCAACCGTACTTGCTCCTGTCAGAAGGTCGTCGACGTAGAAATCCGACTTAACTATCTCCGATGCTCTTGGGAAGTTTTGATATTCATCATCAGCCAGCTGATGCAGTGTTCTTATTGCCAAATATGGAGCACAAGACGTGCCAAAGGTGACTGTGTGTAAGCAGAAGTCTTGTATCCTTTCGACTGGCGATGGTCTCCACAACACTCGTTGAAAATCGACATCCTCTTCCGACACCTTGATTTGGCGATACATCTTCTCCAAATCTGCAGTGAAGACGATCTTGTGTTTTCGCCACCGTAAAAGAATTTGCAATAAGTCATCTTGTAGTTTGGGACCGACCATCAAGACGTCGTTAAGTGATGGCCCATGTGTGGATTTTTGCGACGCATCAAAAACAACTCTGAGCTTAGTTGTCGTGCTTTCTTTAAACACGGCATGATGGGGCAGGTAATACGTTTCAAAATGTTTTGTATTATGAAAGTCATCCTTTAATTCTTTTGTAGATGCCGAGACTGGGACCATGTGGTTGAGTTGGCGGTATTCCTGTATGCATGCTGAATATTCATCGCGCAGTTGAGGGGATTTTTGAAATCTGGCTTCCAGTAAGTTGAATCGTCGTAGTGCTGTGGTTCGCGATGCGCCGAACTGAGGACGCTGTCCATTCACAAAAGGTAAACGTACTATGTACCGTCCGTCCGATGCCCTTCTCACAGTGTCCTTGTAGAACTGCTCGCACTTCATTTCTTCTTCGGTTAGATGTCGTTCTTCTCGAGTTTCTTCTAATTCCCAAAAACGCCGGATGCTGTGTTCTAACTCAGTATGGCTATGGCAGCTTACTAATGTCCTTGTTTGAGGTGTTGGTAACTCTCCTGATAAAATCCATCCTAGGGTTGTGTTCTGCGCGACGAAGCTTCCATTGTTACTCTTCCGAATGCCGTCAAGTAAAATTCGACCATATACATCCGCACCAAGCAAGACTTGTATTTTATTGGGCTCAAAACATTGAGGATCGGCCAAACACAAATTTTTCAAATTTATCGAGTCGTCGGGCAATTTCATACTTCGAGTAGGGAGTACTCTGGTAATCGATTTCAAAACTAATGCTGATGTCCTCATTATGTTACTGCCATGTCTAGATTTCAGCATGAATTGTACTGACGCTCTTGAAGTACCGGCCTTGGAATTTTCAACACCAAAAATGTTGACTGTAGTTGATGATTTCCTAAGTTTCAGCAGCTGCACAATCTGTTCCGAAATAAACGACACTTGGGAGCCTTGATCCACTAATGCCCGTGCTGTAACTTCTTGCCCTGATGGCGCACAGATTCTAATTAACGCTGTGGCTAGAAGCACTTCCCTTGGTGTTGCAGACTCGTGGACGTAAAAGGACTTAGCATCTTCTAAGGCCGATGATGTGGTTGCGGGATCCTCAGTGACCTCCGTCGACATGAACGCCTTTCCTTTACTTACAGCAAAATTCGCGATAACCGTGTCGCTATGGAGCAAAGTGTGATGACGGTGGTTACAGCGTTCTATCACCAGCATTCTATCACCAGCTCTCTTCCTAGTTTTTATAAATGACCTGCTCTCAATCCCATCCAACTCACTTCACAGCTTCGCTGATGACAGTACTTTGCGTTACTCGTATAGCTTTGATAAAGTAAGATTGACCAGCGTGACCAGCGCCAGTCCAGATCGCCCATATATGATGCCCACAGATCCAATCGGTATCTCCATGCGCACCCCAATGTCGATATATGTTCGTCCCCAGGCCGGCACAATGTCGTCTTTCGGGGCGTACAGGTCCAGGCCGGCGGCCTCCGGGGTGCCGCGCGTCGGTGTCCGTGCATTCTTATGCACCAGCTCAATGTTGATAGACTCGATAAATGAAGCCATTGGTGATTTGAACAAGACTGTCGCTACAGCTGCGATCCAGTTCTTTATATACCGTAAGCAGATGTACTTTTTCACAGTTATCTTTGCCATGATAATATTTCTCCTTGTACCCGCCATTGTATTTCTGTACGCGTTCCTCAAGTCCAATTTTTCGCTCAACTATCTCCGCCAGAACCTAAACTGTGACGGCTCGCTCTACGGCTTCGGCACCCTGTCAAAGTTCTGGGGCGACATGGTCGACCAGTCCGAGCTGAACCAGATCGATTGCTCCAACGGTTACTATATCGGGGCCGTCGACGTGAATCGCGACTGCCCGTCTTTGTGCGGCAGCGATGATTTCGAGTACCGCTACATTGGGGGAGACTCGCGCATCTACATCAACAAACAGCAGATCAAGCCGGGGGCCTGGTGCCTGCCCAAACCCATCGCCAGATGCAACCTAAACACGTCCATGGCAGTGCTCGGTATCAATAACTACCAGTGCATATCGCTATTTCCGCAGCTGCTCAACGGCAACTCGATTGTTGGATGCGCCCCGTTCTACGCCTTCAAAGACAACAAGGCGAACAAGATATACCGCAACTCGGTCCCGAGCAACCTCTTTATCAACGACATTGACGAGATGTACGGGGGGCAGTACCGCTATACGTGCCAGATCGACAACCCCAAGTATACGAGCCTGAAGGCCATCTCCCACCGCTTTCATCTGTCGCCCGACCAGTGCCGCGCATTCGACGACAGCGGGCGCCTCAACTTTGAGACGGGCAACTGCTTGTGCAACGGGCGCGAGGAGAGCAACCCCACCGCCCTGTGCACGACCTGTCTCTCTGGTTTCGGCAAGACCAACAATACTGTGCGCTACAGCGAATTTGCATTCACGGTGGCGGCCAACTGCGCGCAACCCAACAGCAGCTATGCAGAGTCCACGTCGGCACTATTCATGTGCCCAGACGAGTCGGAGGAGCCCCGACAATGCATGTACGGCATACTCGATATAACCAACTCGTACTCTGCCGAAATCCTGCAAAAAATCTATGAATAAATAAAAGACGAAGATTCATACAAATAATCATTTATTATAATAGATTGTATAGGGAAATTTTCTTTTCACATAAAAAGGTGTCGTGCCGGTGAATAATTCTATACTTGTGTAATCCCGTAATCAGCTCAACTCCTAAATGCATCAAATGGATCATCATGTGTATATGTATATGTACGTAGCTTATCTAAGCAGGGGGTATACGGTAACTATATATGGTACATCCACTAAATCCTCCAGCATGTGTTTCAGGAGCTTTGTTTTGACGCTTGTAGACATCCCACTAAATAACCTAATAAAGAACTGGTCGCTCTGTAATTGCTGCTTGCCTCGGTACAGGTTTGCCAGGCTGGTCGATACATTTTTACTGCGAAAAATGCAATAAAGCACGTACAACTGAAAGTTGGATTTAGTTAAGCACCTAATATCAATTACACTCGTACCAGTATACATGTTTTGCAGTAAATCGTCGCATACATCTCGGCATCCAATGAATTTAAATCCATTACTCGCTCTGTAAATGTATTTATTGGGGAGTATGTCAACAAGAAAATCTGTCTGGAAGGCGACCTTGAATCTGAAAAAATCCCCAAAATCTCTACTAACCGCATCTTCCAAAGCACGAATAAACTCTTCCGACTCCCCCCTGGGGCACTTGAAAGTTATCGAATCTGTGCAAACCGAGCATACCATGGGATCAAATGATTTATAAAAGTTTTTACGGTCATGCGAAAAGTCCAATGTTGATAAATGGGCCGCGATGAGTGACATTATTCGGCGACCCAGAAAGTGCACCACATACAGCAACTGAATGGATCTATACTTGAACCGCTTACTACCTAAATTCCCTATCATAGAGTTGAAAAACTTTTTACGGCTGCCAGCACTCGATCCCGTCACATACGCTTCCATGATTTTATGAAAGCTTGGTACTCCCGCTACGAGCTTGGTCTTCTCTGGAACAATCACCACATACACATCGCTGCTTTCAATCATATCCAGGTTTTCAACTCGTTCATAGTCGTTGTAATTATACACGTGTCGGGGATTTAACACCCCACCGGCCTTTCTGAATAAACTCACCAATACCGAAACCTCTCCGCCAGACAAAACGGCGGCATTATGATAATTTAATCCGAATGCACTCACAATAGATGGGTAAAATTGAGAAAAGTCCATGCATACAATCTGCTCCCCTTTCACCACGGAAGATGACGAATATAATAAACCGCCAGCCTTTAGATTGCCCATATTTGTTCTGAAATAAGCAGGATATATCATCGTCTGGTCGTAAAGTCCTTTCAGCGTTGAATATTCAGTTGTTTGAAGCATGTATGCAGGTGTATCCGGAATGTGCATGTATGCTTGAAGGGCATCGGGCAATTTACTCGATATCAATACACATCCCCTGTCAAAGTAAAAGTAGAATAACAAGAGTTCATGTAGGTGGGTGTTGGGTATAATGTTTAATATAAACAGAGGTAGCCTGGCAGTTGTCATAAACTGGCAATCTACAGAACACTCTCCAAGCGTGATGATTTTCTCGTTGATGAGCTTTGCATTCTTTAAGCACGTAATCATAGGTGACTCTAGTGAGATTTGCTGGCCATCCCTGTATTCTGCTGTACCATGAGCAAAATCAAATACCGAGTATTTGAATAATATTTCATTTCTCCTCAAGGATAATTTCTGCTTAAATGCGACAGGGTTGAGCGCATTTTTTATCAATGTAAAGAGCGGGTTTGTGCAGACCGAATCCACCATATTAATTTTCGGTATGCTAAACGAGTATCCGTGTAATAATGGAAATTGGACCTTGTGTTTGACGTCGTGGTATAGATTAAATTTTTCCCACAATTTGTTATAGAATATCCTGTCATAAATACGCAAAAACAATTCATCGGCGGGCGAGTTTAGTATGGCGTGGAGCGTCTTGAATATTCCGTTGGTGCAGTAGAAAATTAAAAAATTTTCAATTAAATTTGCTTCATCATTGCACTTTACCACCATGCAATTTGCATACTCCTCCGCGGCCAGTTCTGGCTGTGGTACTTCACAGCCACGAAAGAACAAAATGGAGAAAACGCCATCTATGCAGATCGTTATCGTGTAGATTTTGTCACCGGCCCAATCAATGTGGATGTAAACCCGAAGTGCATGTTTAACGACGGTGTTTATATTCATTATGCTCTCCCGGTTTTCGATAAACTTGAAAATGACATTGTCGTGTGTAATAAAGGAGTAGTACGACGATGGATCAAAGTTTAATTTATTCCTTGTCGGTTTGGCAAACTTTATATGGTCCCTGGTCGTTTCTATGGTTTCGTAGTTGAAATAAAGACCGAGTTGCAATTCCATATTGGCATCTCGTGGCACCAGCATGTACACTCCACTGTTCAGCGTCGATAGGGACCGAAGTTTGTTTTTAATTGAC
The DNA here is from genome assembly GCA_949987705.1 of Thereva unica. NCBI lineage: Eukaryota > Metazoa > Arthropoda > Insecta > Diptera > Therevidae > Thereva > Thereva unica. The sequence goes on from OX465282.1 coordinate 82,167,582, forward strand.
TCCAGCGCCTTTGTATTGGCACTTGTGAATTTAAAGCAAACAACCATCTCAGCGGGGCTCTCCAATGACATCTCTGCCATGTATGTCTGCATGCCGGCATTAGAGTACTTTTTCAGAATCTGGTCAAACAATACCACCTCCAGCTGGTCTCCGTCCATAAAACTTGGATTCCCATTAACTAGTTTCACAATTTGCCCCATTGTCCGGGACAGCACCGCACGACGTACCAACAAATACACTGCCGGATGCATCTTGCAGACGATAAAGTTTTGTATGTTGTGCATATTGAATACTTTGCACATGATATTTGTTCCGTCCGCCGTTTCCACATACGTGGTATCGAGCACAATTCCACTATTCATTATCGCGATGTACCGCACGACTCTACACCGAAACTAGGAATGAGAGTTTTTTCGCTACCACCGAATTAAGGCACAATGGCACAAGATTATCAAACGTGTGCGTATATCGAACTGTATCCGGGGCACACTCGCACCGACTATGGCATTTTTGAGCGTCGATACATCTTGGAACCGCCCCCCACCACACACATGCGGCAATTTCTTCCCCCTCTCGTCGTAGATTTTTTTCAATACCATATCCACACCTCCTAGAGAGCAACTCGAGGTGACTCCCAAAGACGATCTAGAGGCATTTGCCCTCACCCAGCCACTCACGACGACCCGCCGCCCCCGCCTCGAATACGACAGCGACTACGATTCGGATCTATAAGATGCGATCAGGTCTCTTAATTTTCGACGGCAATAACCGCAAGGTGGTGGTACTCCAGCGCACGGCGCCGTACGCCGATTCGACACTCGAGCCGCCCCCCGACGACCAGCGCATGTTTTTGGAGGAGTTTTGCATCCCCCGCGGCAAGTGCAATGCTCGCGAGTCGGCCGTGTGCGGGGCCGTTCGAGAGTTTATCGAAGAGTGCCGGCTATTCTTTAAGCGCGTCTACATCTACCCGCACGCGTTCAAGCTGCGGTGGCGCGATACCAACAAGAGCTGGAGATATGATATTTTTATTGCGCGCACTAGCATCGATTTCGACAACATGATACACCTCAGCCACTGCGAGATACCCACATTCCTATCGAAAATCGACGTGCGCACCGATTCATGGATCGTGATACTGCACAGCATATACGCGGCAAAACAGCCGTGCAAAAAGAGCCGCTCCACCCACCACACTTGCTCTAGACTCATAATGTACGAAAAGATTCGATCGAAAATACTGGCGTACAACTGCTACAAAGACTACGTGATTGAGAGACTGCCTCTCTACGCCGAGCAAAATTACATGCATTTTTTTTCTTATATCGAAAACATCATGAACCTATACCGGCGGGTCGAGACGGAAAAAGACCCATTGATATAAGTAAGGATGAGCCAACAGCAAAACCAATACCAAACTCAGGGTGGCGCTAGCGCCTCCAACTACGGCACCGACCGAGACGTCGGGGGAGTCGATGCACCAGCCGCCCCCGATGCGGCCGAGTGTAATGTTTGAGGGTCTTATTCGAAAAAACTCATGTTTCTCTTTTATTACTTTATTTATTCAATTAACAATAGGAACTTTTACTGTGAGCGCGACGGAGCAACGGGCTCCTTTATGCAGCTCTTTGGTGTTGGTTCCGAAAACCTGTTAATTCTCTCTGCCTTTCTTAAAATCAATTACATTATTTATATAGCTTAATTCTACCCTCTCTACTTAACTTTATTTCTATAACTTATCCGTAACTTACTCAATTGCCGATTCATCATTTCATCAGTTCATTCATTTCTTGAGCAATGAACTTGATTGTTTTTAATTACCATTCGTTTTTATTATTTCATACACCTGTTAGCTAATTATGTCACTCGTGTTCTGTTTTCATTTTGTCAAGTGCACCGCGTCGGTCGCAGTTCCGTGTTTACATCTGGTGCCGCGAACTTTGATGTAATATGACCGCAATTCTTTCGTGCTTCTGGTGCTTGAGTAATTTGATTGTTTTGGTCGTTTTCTTGACCTGGTTAATCTTTCTCTTATTGATCTTTGAAGTGACGCTGGGATTTGCGTGGGCATTACACCCCCCACGGTATAATGAGAAAAATTTTTGCTTTTTAAGGAAAAATTTTTCGTTCTTCATTTAATTTATTTCTTATGCTCTTTTTAGTCTATTTCTATGTATTTCTTTTATTCTATCGCCTATTTCTATTGTTGCATTTGCTCCCTTTAGTTCTTTGACTTTGTATGGGCCTTTATATGGTGATTCATTCTTTTTCTTCTCACCAACTTTTAACCATACCATCTCTCCTGGTTTGATTTCTAGTGGATTGGAATTTTTGTCATATGATACTTTGCGTTTTTCTTTTGCTATTTGTAGCATTTGTTTTGCAGCGGAATGGGCATGTTGTAGTCGCCACTTTAGTTCTTTTGCATAATTGTTTATGTTGTATAATGGTTTTGGCTCTTCATTCGTTGTCATGCTTGGTAGTTTCGCAGTTTTCCCAAATATTAATTCGTAAGGTGAGATTTCCATGTCAGTGTGCGGTGTTATGTTATAACAGAATGTATAGTATTGCAGCCATTCGTCCCAATCTGCACCCTGTCTAAATGATAATAAGTATTCATTTAGTGTTCTGTGGTTTCTTTCTATTGATCCTAGGGTTTCATGGTGATATGGTGTCGAATTTATGTGATTTATATTTAAGATTTCACAAATGTTTTTGAATGTTGTGTTCATGAATTCTGTTCCCATGTCTGTTCTCACTGTTTTAAATGTGCCGTATATCAATATGACGTTTTCAACTAGTGCTCTTGCTATCATTGTTGCTTCCTTATTCTCCACTGGTACTGCTATCACGTATTTACTTAATTCACATTGTATGGTTAATATATACCTGAAATATTTCGCTTGCCTTAGGGGTCCTACTGTATCCATTGTTAATATTTCGAAGCTTGTATTCGGGGTTTCAGTTATTTGCATTCTTTCTTTGGTATGTCTTACTTGTTTGTTACGTTTGCATGTCTCACAATTATTAACATATTTCTTTACCATTTTGCTCATGTTTTTCCAACAATATCTCTGTTTTATTTTATTTATCGTTCTTTTGACACCTGAGTGTCCTCCTATGGTCGGGGAGTTATGAAATTCGTCTATTATCTCTTTTTGCTGTTTTTCTTGTGGTATTCTCTTTACTGGCGTGTATATTAGTATCTTTAATTCATTATTTCTTACTTGATGCATTCTGTTGTATATCTTCTTTAATTCTTCAATATCTATCCTTTCAAATATCTTATCATTTCTTGCTAAGGCTAATTTATTAATGTCATTCTTGTTAGCGTACAACATTAGTTTCTCCAGAAGTAACTCCAAGTTTGCTTGTGGATTATCACTAACCTCTACTACTAACTCTTCTCTTGCTTGACTCAATACCATCTTTATACATAGATCTTTGTTATCTATTTGCAGCTGCTTATTATTTCTTTGCATCCATCTTTCATTTAATTTTTCTTGGCTCCCTTTATCTTTCTTTTCTATCTGCATCTTAGTCTTATTCGTTCTTAGTTGGATGTTTTTCTCATTTCCTTTTTCATGGGTGATTATGAATCTTAATCTTGTGATGTTCCTTATCTCAGAAATTGAAATACATTCCCATATATGGAGTTGTCCTATTTCCTCAGGTGATTTCGTATTTATCTTGTCATCATTTTCGTCTCTCTTTTTCGCCATTGCTCTGGTAACCACTTTTATATCCGTTGTCGTCGGTGTCATTGCTTTTAGCATATCCGAGTCTAGCTTAATTCTTGATAAAGCGTCGGCATTTGTATTTAGTGCTCCTTGCTTGTACACTATTTCAAAATCGTATTCACTAAGTTCTATTCTTATTCGTGTCATTTTTGATTAAGGATTTTTGTGCGTAAATAGGCTAACTAGTGGTCTGTGATCTGTCACCACTATGAATTTTCTTCCGTATAGATATGGTCTGAAGTGTTTGATTGCCCAGTGTATTCCTAGCAGTTCTTTTTCGATTATTGGTTTGTTGAGTTCATGCTTATCTAAGGTTCTGCTGGCGTATGAAATTGGTAGATCTCTTCCAATTTCTCCTTGTGAAAGTACTGCTCCTAGCGCAAAGTTAGATGCGTCTGTTGTTAATACAAATGGTTTGTTGAAATCAGGATATTGTAATATTGGTGGTTTTATTAGTTTGTTTTTTAACTCCATGAATACATTGTTACATTCTTCCGTCCACTCAAATTTCACACTTTTCTTCGTAAGTGAGTTTAGTGGTTTCGCGATCTTTGCAAAATTCTGTATAAATCGCCTGTAATAGTTGCAAAATGCTGTAAATCGCTTTACTTCATCTGAACTTTTGGGTACTGGATAATTCTTTATTGTATCAAACTTTTTTGGATCTGTTTTAACTCCGTCTTTGGTAATCAAGTGTCCAAGATAAACAACTTCTGTTTGTAAAAATTTGCATTTTTGTGGATTTAACTTCAGGTTGTAGTCACGTAACCTCTGGAACGTCTTCCTTAGGTTTCGGTAATGGTGTTCCAAACTGCAGCCAAATATTATGATGTCATCCACATATAAGAATGTTTCTGCATCTAGTCCTGCTAGTGCTATTGAAAGCATTCTTTGGAAGCTGTTGGTTGATATCTTTAAACCAAATGGTAACCTCTTGAAATGAAAATGACCTTTTCCTGTGGAAAATGCCGTAGTAGGTCTGGATTTCGGATGTAGTTCTATTTGGTAGAAAGAGCTTGTTAGATCTAGAGTTGAAAAATATTTTGCTCTTCCTAGGTTGTCCAAAATGTCTTCTAGCCTCGTTAGTGGGAATTTATCGTCCATAACTCTTTTATTGAGTTGTCTAAAGTCAACTACCATTCTCCATTTTTGGTCTCCACTATCACTTTTCTTCGGTACGACCAGTAGTGGTGAATTGTACGGGCTTACAGATGGCTCTATAATGTCATCTTCTATTAGCTTGTTCACCTGTTTGTTGATTTCTTCATTCTGTGCCTGTGGCAATCTATAGTTTTTTATATATACTGGGGTTTCATGCTTCATTTGGATTTTTTGTTGGTAGAAATTGTTAACTGTTAGTTTGTCGTTATCAATATGGAATACATCTGCGAATTCCTTACATAACTCGGTTATTGTATTCTTTGCCGTGGTATCAGTGTTTTTCAGGTTTAGCTCCTTTAAAAGTTTTTCTTGCCTTTCTGAATCTATTTTTACCTTTTTCTTGGTGTCAACGACATAGTAGTTTCGTAAAGGTTGAATTTTTAACTTTGGTAGCTTAATTCTCACTTCTTTTTCATTTGCGTTGAGAAGTTTTACATGGGCTATTCCTTTCGACGAAATCAATGAATTTGCAACAAAAACTCCATCTTGTATCTCTTCACTCAATATGATACTGTCTTCCTTTATATGCTTATTTATTGCATGAATAACTTGACATCTTGGCGGAATGATAATAGTTTTATAGTGAGGTTCGCTATACATAATTGGTACGATGATGTCAGTATCCTCTGTTCTGATTGTTAAGGTCATTACTTCATAGTCAAGCTTACAGTTGTTTTTACGTATGAAGTCTTTTCCTAAAATTCCATCGGTGCCTATCGTGATGTTGTCTGGTACGACATGTAGTCTTTGTTTTATCGCTTCCACTTCAATCAAAATTTCTGGGTATATAGTCCCTAATGTACACAGGTTGTTCTCAGTAATGCCTGTTATTGTACACGTTTCGTTTTCATCATCTATTCTGTTGTTTATTATACTTTGCTTTATTATAGATATGTCTGCGCCTGTGTCTATCAAGAATTTTACTGGTTTATTAGAATGCGTGATATTTACTTTTATATAGTCCTCCAGATTTTCTACATTAAATGAGTATATTTTTGCTGTAAGACCTTTATTTAATCTCTCGTTTTCTCGTCCCTCGAGTGATGGGCTTCGGGGACGGGTTCTTCGTTTCCCGAATTTAACACGTTTACCCTTCTAGTTTGTTTGTTATTGTGATTGTAGCTATTATATCTATTCCTATGGTAATTATTAATATTTCCACTATTATTATAGAATCCTCTTTTATTATTATATATTGTTCCTATTTCTATCTACTGTATTGTGCTTGTTTTGACTATAACTCCTACAATTGTCTCTTTGTTGAGTATATCTGCTATTCTGTCTAATATCACTCCTGTTCCTACGGAAGTTTTTGCTATTGTACTGTCTGAATTTCGAGACGTCATTATGATCATTATTAGTCCTAAAACGATATACATTTTTCTGCGTATCATTTATCGCTTCTATCTCCGAAGCTATTTTAATTGCTCGTTCGAGAGTTTCCGGCATTGCTGCGAATACTGCTGTTTTATAGGGCTCACTTAGCCCGGCTTGGAATGCATTTAATCCTGTCTTGTCATTCAGTGCTGTTATGACGTTCTTGCACTCTTCTCCTCGTTCCGTTATTTGTACATTATTTAGCTTCGAGATTAAATCTTCAATCTTGATTGCGAATATTTGCACCGTCTGGTCTCCTTGCCTTGTTCGTGCCAGGTCGTTTTGTATTTTCAGTGGGTTTATTTTTGTTCGGAAATGTCTTTCTATTAGTTTTCTCAGTTCTGTTACCGTTTTTGGTGCTGAACTTGATCCTATTCTTACTCGAACCTTTTCGCTGACCTTTGTTTTTAGTACTAAGTTGACTAACTTTCTTTTTTCTCCATCATCTTTCAGTGTGTCTGATATGATGTCTATTATGTTTAGGAAGTTATTTAATTCTTTTTCCTCTCCTGAAAATAAAGGTATGAGCTTTAGAGTTTGAAATGTGTCTAGAGTTCCCATTTTGTTGATGTTATTTTCAATGCTTTGTTCTCTTTCAGTCTCTTCTATCTGTATTTGGCTTAACTGCTGCTCTATGATTTCATTTATCTCCTCTCTGAGTGCTTTAAACGCTGTTATTTGTTTACTTATATTTATCTTTGTTGCTATTTCATTTATTCTTTTTCTTAATCCATCTACTTCAATATTTTTCTTCAATAGATTTATCGGTGTGCGTAGTTTGTATGGCAATTTCTTTAAGTTTATCTTTATTTTTGATAATGCTTCATTTATTTCTTCGGCTTCTCTTTCTGACATTATTTTATATATTGTTTACAGTTGCATATTCTATCTACATATAACTACAATCTATCCTTTGTTCCTATATATATTACATTTGAATAATCTGCCTCTCCTAATATTTGTATCTATGATGATCGTTATAAATTAACATTTTATTAAATTCTACTGCAAAATAACATGCTATACTTGCCATTAATGCCATTAATCCTACTATTGCTAATATGGTTAAAAATATTTTGAGTAGTTCATTTGCTACCTTTTCGGCCATTAGTAAAATTACAGTCAAGATTCCAATTACTATCAATACACTTGCTATTACTTCTGCTAAGGTGAGTGAGTGAGGCATTTTGATTCTTCTTATCAATAATTCTGTGTGTATTTTCTTCAAATTTATTTATTTATTTATTTTTTATTTTAATTTTAAATTACATTATTTATCTTTAAACTACGCTATTGTTATTGTTACTACTGTTATTAGTTTTTACTATTTGTTTTCTAATTTTTCTAACTATACAATTATATATTATAATTACAACTAGTGCTACTATTCCAACATAGCTGATGTCTTTTATGTGTTCTTCCGTTATCGAGTTGACGAGTGCTCCGTTGGCAGGGTTGTTTACTACTACTTCCTCCTTTGAAGGCGTCGAACCCATAATTCTAAAGATGTCCTCTCTGCTTCCTTTAAGAATAATTTTCTTTGGGTCTCGGTTGTAGCTATTGTTGCTAGTCTTAAAGCCTCTCTCTTCTGGTTGCGTAGATTTATCGCTCAGCCTCCACGCAGACGAAGTGGTTTATGCAACGGGGTTTGGTCCTGTGTCGTTGAGTTTTCCTCGCGCCGTTTGTTGTTTCGCCTTCTGTACTCTTCAAGGGATAATTTTCTTGGTCCAGCTGTAGGGTCTTGTAGTTTTTCTTCTAGCTCAGCACGTATTTCGTCGGGACTTCTGGGATGAGTGATCTTCCTTCCTACTTGGCTTGTGTCTGCAGAGATGATCTTCCTTCCTTCTAATTCGTCCTTCTCGGTCCGTTTTTGCAGGGTCGCCATGTAATGTTTGAGGGTCTTATTCGAAAAAACTCATGTTTCTCTTTTATTACTTTATTTATTCAATTAACAATAGGAACTTTTACTGTGAGCGCGACGGAGCAACGGGCTCCTTTATGCAGCTCTTTGGTGTTGGTTCCGAAAACCTGTTAATTCTCTCTGCCTTTCTTAAAATCAATTACATTATTTATATAGCTTAATTCTACCCTCTCTACTTAACTTTATTTCTATAACTTATCCGTAACTTACTCAATTGCCGATTCATCATTTCATCAGTTCATTCATTTCTTGAGCAATGAACTTGATTGTTTTTAATTACCATTCGTTTTTATTATTTCATACACCTGTTAGCTAATTATGTCACTCGTGTTCTGTTTTCATTTTGTCAAGTGCACCGCGTCGGTCGCAGTTCCGTGTTTACATCTGGTGCCGCGAACTTTGATGTAATATGACCGCAATTCTTTCGTGCTTCTGGTGCTTGAGTAATTTGATTGTTTTGGTCGTTTTCTTGACCTGGTTAATCTTTCTCTTATTGATCTTTGAAGTGACGCTGGGATTTGCGTGGGCATTACACGAGGAGTCCTACATTAATGCAGAGTTTAAATTTAACGCCAACAACGAAGGAATGCGCCAATGCAAAACCAAGCTAAAGGGCATATGCCTCTACGCGCTCACGAAAAACTGCGACATCAACTCTGGTCTATTAGTCGGATGTCTCTGCTACCGCCACTACCAACTGGTTATGGGCATGTCGCTCGTCCGGTTCTCAAACAACGGCGGCATGGTGCTAGCCCCCGTCTCGCTGAATGATGCGAAATTCCACCGCCACAATACAATCAGATCGTGTCGGTCCACCAATTACAGCTACCAAGACGCCATGCAGGCTTTTGACAGAGTATGGCACCCAGCTCTGTTGAATAAACTCCAAGCTATTGGTATACACTTAGTTCTAAGGAACTGGATTAAGAGCTTTCTTTCAAGCCGTTCAATCAAGGTAGTATTGGATGGCGTCGAATCCAACCCCCACGCCATTTCGGCCGGAGTTCCCCAGGGGTCAATTCTTTCACCCGCACTTTTTCTAATCTTCATTAATGATCTGCTCTCAATCCCCTCCAACCCACTTCACTGCTTCGCTGATGACGGTACTCTGAATTTCTCTTACTCCTTCGACAATATAAGACAAGCACGTGCCAGACCTTGTCTTTACCACCGTCAACTGATGTCGGCTTCGATCAACCGGGATATCGAATCGATTCTTCATTGGGGCGAAATGAACCGCGTCGAATTCAATGCCACAAAAACGAAGCACTGTCTGATCTCCAACAAAAATTGTACCGACCTTCCTCCTGTCTCGGTGGATGGAGAGAATCTAACGGCTGACTCAACTCTCAACATCCTAGGGGTAACTTTAACGGAGCATCTGCGATGGAACGATCACATATTCCAAATCGCCAAACAAGCCTCCCAATGCCTTGGATTTCACAAGAGATGCAAGTTCCTCCTCCAGCCAGCCGCATTGGCTACAATATACAAATCCTACATTCGGCCGCGCCTCGAATACAACTCACATATCTGGGCAGGCGCCCCAAAAACCACCTTGGCTTGTCTCGACAAGGTGCAAAATCGTGCCCTCAAACTCATTGGTGATGGCCCCTTTCGCGCCTCCATAGACACCTTGAGCCACCGTAGGAATGTAGCAGCCCTCTCCATACTTTATCGCTATTACCATGGCGACTGTTCCACCGAAATTCAGGACCTCCTGCCTGCACGGCAATACTTTTCCCGCAACACAAGACTAGCCCGCTCGGCTCACCCCCATACCCTACAGCCCCCTCGTTCACGCACAATACGGTTCAGAAGTTCGTTTATGAATAGAACAACTCGATTGTGGAATGATCTCCCGCAGTCGGTATTTCCGAACTCGTACAACATCTTAGAGTTCAAACGTGAGGTTCATCGACATTTTCTTCTACACCCTCCAGACCCCCTCTAACCTTTCCTATTCTCCTCTATTCTTCAAACCAAGCTACTACTAGACATTGCACCATGAACTGAACGACATGACGGACTGGTAGTACAAAGGGTTACACCTAAGCTTGGTTTTTTCATATAAAAAAAAAAAAAAAAAAAAAAAAGGATCTCAACAACACCGGCCTCTCCACCTCTGAAAAGGAAGACATTGCCCGCTTCCACAACGTACTGTTTAACCCGGTCGGTAAAAATGTCCAGGACAAGCACTTTACGAATCTCCAACAATACATTCTGGAGCTGAAAAAGGCCTATCAAGAAATCTTGGAGCCATACGCCAACATCACCAAAGACATCAATATCCCACTCATGTTCTCGACCGAGGAGTACACAAAATGCCTCAATAATAAATGGTGCAAAGATAACTTCCAAGACACATGCAACATAAACGGCGACGACGGAAACTCTGGACTGAGTGATGATTTTCAATGTTCCACTGAACGAGTTCAACACCATCGATCAACTAAAAATCATGACATACTACATAAATATTCGTCCCGGCCAGCTCGGCTATGCTCACAACTGCGCCATTTACAATGGAATGTTTATACACGGATTCGGGTATCCAATACTCAACTCGATAAAGAAGTACAACTCCATCATATCTAATAAAGACAAGCTCAACGACTACGAAAACAAAAGCGAAATCATCAAGGTCGTATCCTTTGTTCTCGCCAACTTGGATCCTATGGTGCTGATAGCTACAACCAGCAACCCCACACATCCAATCCGCATTGTTATACCGATAAATGGTATCCGTGCACCCAACGCCGAAGTCAACATGAGTCAAATCATAATAAAAGAATTCCTAGATTATTAAGACATTTATTGAAAAAAGATACATTTCGTGGCCCTAGAACAACAGGGTTCTAACTGACAATTTAAAAAAAAATAAAATTTTGATGTCACTTTTATAAAGTGAACCCACTCTTTCGAATAAAAGTATTTTCAATCCTCCACCTCTTTTCCTTCATGAGATACAGAGAGTTACAAGGTTCTATCATCCTGTTAGAACTATTTATTCCACCAAATTGTATCGAAAATTGCACATAGAACTTTTGAGCTTTTGAAGTTGCCACTTAGTACATATTATGTACTTTCATCTGCAAAAAGTTTAATTTTGAAATATTTTTTGAACCATCAATGAATTTTTTAAAAAAAAAACACGTTTTTTAGAGGAACCTGTACAATATTTTTTTATTATAATTTATTTACAGTAATTGATTATTATGTATGTTAAAACTAACATTAGGTGGTATGTGCGCCATAATGACTTGACCAAATGTACGAGTATACCTCACGAGGTCAATCTTTCGCAGGCTCGGTGCATTAAATGTGCCCATATATACTGTGCTGTCTGTTATGCGCAGATTCTCGAGGTTCTTAATGTTGTAGAGGGCCGATATGTAGAAAGTTGGCTGAACGGGGTGGATGGTGATGTTTTTAATGCACGTGTTGTGTGAGACTTCCCCCAGGCTGGTCCCGGGGATCTCCAAAGACTCGGCGCAAATTTTGCCGATATCGAGCTCCTCTTCATCTTCGCGGTGGCGGTAGTTGACGATGATGATGTTCTTGGCGCTAAAGTCGTATATGCTGGAGTATCCGGGGCCGCCCGCTATATCGGAAAAGACAATGTCTTCAAATTCCTGGCCACAAACCTCCTTGGACACGTGCGCTATATCGATGCAGCTGAGGTTCTGAAAAGAAATCGACTCAAACATGTCGTAATTTTGTAAAAAGTCCCACGATATAGAGCTGCCGCTCAGTATAAGCATCAAGTTGGTGTGCTCGGATAACTCGGGGGCGTCGCTCCTGGTCGGGTTGACTACAATTTTGATGGTCTTGACTTGCCCGAACGTGTCCCGAACTTCAAGCCTCTGAATAATATTGTCGCGCAGCTCGTGCGGCAGGCGTCTAACCTCGTGCCACCTCCTGACCAATAGAAATTGCTTGATGGCCTCCTCCATCACGACCGAGTCGTATTGAGAGAAACCCAATATCGACGAGTAGTCGGGACTGGTCCACAACAGGGTCGAGTCATCGTCTTCGGCGCTGGTATCTGAATAGACAAGTGGATTATACCTGTCGTAACTCGCCTCGGGCCAATCATCCGCATCGTACGTACTGGGGGAGTAATCTTCGCTGCTATACCAATCATCCTCATCGTACGTACTGGGGGAGTAGTCATCTTCGCTGCTATGCCAATCAATCGTGTCGGCATCGGACTCGCTATCTAGGTCGATGGTCGCTAGCTCGGTGCTCTCTAGGTCGATGGTCGCTGGCTCGGTGCTCTCTAGGTCGATGGTCGCTGGCTCGGTGCTCTCTAGGTCGATGGTCGCTGGCTCGGTGCTCTCTAGGTCGATGGTCGCTGGCTCGGTGCTCTCTAGGTCGATGGTCGCTGGCTCGGTGCTCTCTAGGTCGATGGTCGCTGGCTCGGCATCGGACTCGTACTCTCCCATCCTGGTCCACTTGGTCTCCGGCTCCTCCTCGCAACAGATTTCAATCAAGATCCTTTTCGTTACACGGTTCATTGTTTTTAGATGTTTTTCTTCACGGTTCTAAACAACTGATGAATGCCCAGAACTGGTTCTCACTTTATATACCCTGGCACCCATACAACCACTCACCCACACTCAGTTGCGGATACACGAGTTGCAATAAAGGGTTGCGTCGCGATAATTACCGTGAAATACTCGGGTACTTGAGTTGCAATTAAAAATACATATACGAGTTGCATTACAGGACGTGATAAATCTGCAAATAGAGATAGAGGGCACTCATGTGGGTGGAATCGAGTGGTTTGCAACAAATGGTGGGCGGCGATAAGAACCATTAGAATGCGGGGTTGTAAAATGCATATACAAATTCCGATATCTAGAGGTGACCCTACACTCAGGCATCAGCAAACAAGGCACTTCTTTCAACGTGACCCATTTGGCGATAAGGCCGGTCGAGTTACAACAAGCGGCGGCGACAGTTTTTTCTCAAGAACCACCCACACACATCCTTCGGAGCCTCGCTATCTGGAGTGGTCCGTTTCACGTTACAATCTAGAGGTGACCCTACACTCAGGCATCAGCAAACAAGGCACTTCTTTCAACAGAGTCGCAACACCAGTTCAGCTAGAAATACGAATCGACAGAGTCGCAACATTGTATGAAAAGCTTGCAAAAATTTTCTAGCTCCAACTCGGCTAGAAATACGAATCGACAGAGTCGCAACATTGTATGAAAAGCTTGAAAAAATTTTCTAGCTCCAACTCGGCTAGAAATACGAATCGACAGAGTCGCAACATTGTATGAAAATCGAAACAATCAAATTAAGATATATACAGTGACGCGCAAAAGTATTCATACAGTAGAAGCATAAAAATGTTATTGTCTCAAGGGAGTCTCTAAAATAAGAGAACTTAATTTTGTTTACGTAGATTAATTTATTATTAGTCCATCTATTCGAATTATAAGACAATTTAACTTGGGTATTTAAAAATATAGTAGAAATGTAAAATTATATACAAAGCAAAAGTATTCATACACTACGCAAAAGTATTCATACAGTTCCCTTTTCAATAAAATTTTACCGTTATTTTCCATGAACCTGACTGCGTCTGTTTACAAAAACTATTTGGTCAGTTGACTGCATTTGTGATACAAGTTCAGATATTTATACAGCAATTAGTTCTGTGTAATATAGTTGCATTTCAAAATGGGTCGCGTCAAAAAGAGTGAGACTACAGTTAGTGAACGGAAAATCATAATAAACTTACACGAAGAGGGGAAATCTTACGGGGAAATAGGGAAAATATTAAATCGAAGTAGAGCTACAATACAAAGTATTATCCAACGATTTAAAACGGAAAAACGGGTGGAAAACAAAGCGCGAACCGGTCGGCCAGAAATATTAACTGTAAGGGAAAAAAGAAAAATTCTTCAAGAAGTTCAACAAAATCCTCGGCTGAGTGCTCCAAAAATAGCAACACAAATCAAGGAATCCTTTAATAAACTTGTGAGCGCTGATACAGTAAAAATAGTCATTCGATCAGGTGGCTATAGTGCACGAGTCGCAAGACGTAAACCAGCTATAAATGAAGTAAATAGAAAAAAATAAATGGTTAAAAATTTTTTTTAAAAAAAATTCTTTTCATTAACTAAAAAATGTACTGAAAAGTAAAAAATAAAAAATATTTTAAAGAAAGCGTGAAATTTCAATTTTAATGAAAAAGTTAATTAAAAGAATGGCGCATTTTTCATCAAAAATTGAAAATATCACTGTAAATCGCGTGAGATTTACAATAACCCTCAATTTTTTGCTTTGTTAATTTCAAATTCTAACAAAATTTTTTGATGAAAAATGCGCCATTCTTTTAATTAACTTTTTCATTAAAATTGATATTTCACGCTTTCTTTAAAATATTTTTTATTTTTTACTTTTCAGTACATTTTTTAGTTAATGAAAAGAATTTTTTTTAAAAAATTTTTTAACTATTTATTTTATTTTCTACTTTTTAGTTTATTATATGTATTCCGCCATTTTATGATGGCAATTCTATTAGATTTAAAATTACGTCACACAGTTTACTGTATTCATTTGATACCCATGTCGTGGGCTCGGTGGAACATAATTGCAAAAACGGCTGCCATCTCGGAACCGTCTTCTTGATTTTTTTACAAAAAGGTCAGATTGCATTTAGTACTTATACATGATGAGTTGAACTCAAGTTGAACCCAAGTCTAACTATATGTAAACGGGAGTCGAGTTGGGTTAAGGTTGACTGAACTCGACTCAGCTCTGCTACCTGGGTTTCGTTGAAATTATGCATACGGACATGAGTTCAGTATTTGAGTAGTTGAATTTAGTTGACAGCAGCATCTCTGTGTTTGTTTGTGATTTTTTGTAACGTGTATTGCTTCTTTATTATCAACTCACCCTTAACTCAACTATTCATCTCATCATTCATACACATTAACCACCCGAACTACGAGTGTGTGCAAAATTGGAAGTTGATCGGTTATATTTTCTACTTTTTAGTCTATTATAAGCTTTCCGCAATTTAGTGTTGGCCGCCATTTTGAATTTGGAATGAATTTCAGCTCTATCCGAAACCGGGAAGTGGGTCAAATTTAACTTCCAAGATTTGACGACAAACAGTGTAAGTGTTGGCCGCCATTTTGAATTTGGAATGACGCCACATAGCTTATTGTGTTCTACCTGTCATATCCTTTCATTTGATACCCATGTCAGAGGGCCGCGGAGCACAATTTCAAAAATCGGGCGCCATTTTGGAACCGCCATCTTGATATTTTTACAAAATGGCCAGATTGCATTGTCACCCAAACTAAACGTGTATGCAAAATTTCAGCTCTATCCGAAACCGGGAAGTGGGTCAAATTTAACTTCCAAGATTTGACGACAAACAGTGTAAGTGTTGGCCGCCATTTTGAATTTGGAATGACGCCACATAGCTTATTGTGTTCTACCTGTCATATCCTTTCATTTGATACCCATGTCAGAGGGCCGCGGAGCACAATTTCAAAAATCGGGCGCCATTTTGGAACCGCCATCTTGATATTTTTACAAAATGGCCAGATTGCATTGTCACCCAAACTAAACGTGTATGCAAAATTTCAGCTCTATCCGAAACCGGGAAGTGGGTCAAATTTAACTTCCAAGATTTGACGACAAACAGTGTAAGTGTTGGCCGCCATTTTGAATTTGGAATGACGCCACATAGCTTATTGTGTTCTACCTGTCATATCCTTTCATTTGATACCCATGTCAGAGGGCCGCGGAGCACAATTTCAAAAATCGGGCGCCATTTTGGAACCGCCATCTTGATATTTTTACAAAATGGCCAGATTGCATTGTCACCCAAACTAAACGTGTATGCAAAATTTCAGCTCTATCCGAAACCGGGAAGTGGGTCAAATTTTACTTCCAAGATTTGACGACAAACAGTGCAAGTGTTGGCCGCCATTTTGAATTTAGAATGACGCCACATAGCTTATTGTGTTCTACCTGTCATATCCTTTCATTTGATACCCATGTCAGAGGGCCGCGGAGCACAATTTCAAAAATCGGGCGCCATTTTGGAACCGCCATCATGATATTTTTACAAAATGGCCAGATTGCATTGACATCCAAACTAAACGTGTATGCAAAATTTCAGCTCTATCCGAAACCGGGAAGTGGGTCAAATTTAACTTCCAAGATTTGACGACAAACAGTGTAAGTGTTGTCCGCCATTTTGAATTTGGAATGACGCCACATAGCTTATTGTGTTCTACCTGTCATATCCTTTCATTTGATACCCATTTCAAAGGGCCGCGGAGCACAATTTCAAAAATCGGGCGCCATTTTGGAACCGCCATCTTGATATTTTTACAAAATGGCCAGATTGCATTGTTATCCAAACTAAAAGTGTATGCAAAATTTCAGCTCTATCCGAAACCGGGAAGTGGGTCAAATTTAACTTCCAAGATTTGACGACAAACAGTGTAAGTAAAATAAAAGCGGGCGCCATTTTGGAACCGCTATCTTGATATTTTTACAAAATGGCCAGATTGCATTGTCATCCAAACTAAACGTGTATGCAAAATTTCAGCTCTATCCGAAACCGGGAAGTGGGTCAAATTTAACTTCCAAGATTTGACGACAAACAGTGCAAGTTAAATAAAAGAATTTAAAAAGCGATTAGAATTCGCAAAAAAATATGTAGACGTAAACCAGGATTTTTGGAATAAAGTAATATTCTCAGACGAGAGTAAATTTAACGTGTTTGGGTCGGACGGTAGAGTTCTTGTGTGGAGGAAACCAAGAGAGGAGTTACGGCAGCGTAATTTACAACCAACAGTGAAACATGGGGGTGGTGGAGTGATGGTGTGGGGCTGTATGTCAGCTCACGGGGTAGGAAATCTGGTGCTAATTGATGGTATTATGGATGCAAAAAAGTATCTAGATATTTTAAAAAACAATGTAAAAGATAGTGCCACAAAAATGAACATTGAGCGGGGTTATTATTTCCAACATGATAATGACCCTAAGCACACCGCTTACATGGTACGTCAGTGGATCGTGTTTAATTGTCCTCACCAGCTTCTTACCCCCCGCAATCACCTGACGTCAACCCAATGGGCCCATTTGGAAAAACGTCTTCGAGATCGTACCATAAATAACAAGGATCAATTGAAATCAATTTTAATGGAAGAATGGGGGAAAATTACACCTTCACAAACCAAAGCCTTGGTCGAATCCATGCCCCGAAGACTGAGTGACATTATAAAAGCCAATGGGAAGGCAACTATATATTAATAAATATGTACATATGTTTATTCTTTAATCATTTATTATAGTGTATGAATACTTTTGCTTTGTATATTTTTTACATTTCTACTATATTTTTCAATACCCAAGTTAAATTTTTTTATAATTCGAATAGATGGACTAATAATAAATTAATTTAAGTAAACAAAATTAAGTTCTCTTATTTTACATACACCCTTGAGACAATAACATTTTTATGCTTCTACTGTATGAATACTTTTGCCCGTCACTCACGTATATATATTTATTTAAAGCTTAAGGGATCCAATGATTTTAAGTGGTACAAATGACTTATCTACTAGTTTTACTTTTACAAAATAAAAAAATTGGCAAATGATTTGGGAATTATCAAACTCTTCCTTAGGTATAAGTAGTGCGTGGGTCATCTCTATGTTTTTCGATGGCGATATGCAAAGGTCCACGTTGTCCTTGTGCAAGATCATATCACAGTAGGGCGAGAAGAGTATGTAGTGGGTACAGTCCCTGTTGTTTGTCTCAATGTAGCACTGTAGGTCCGATATCTTTTCGCGCGATGAAGGCAGCCGGGAGTACTTGGAGGCGCAGGTGAAGTAGTGTAGACAAAACGCAGATTGCGGGAATGTAAATAGACGGGCACGCGTGTTATTGCGAATTTTGTTGATGTTCTTCTCTTCCCTTTTATCGATGTGGCAGCTAAATATTCGGCCACCCCTGTCTTTTTGGTGGTCATAAATTTGCTCGTATTTCTTCATCTGATTCGCGTCCTGTAGATATCGGTGGTGGTTTCATCATTGATAATTGGTTGCGGATTCCTTGAATCGAGGATGTTTACCTTACGAAGGTGAGCACACAGCCGAATTTCCTTACCTGCTTCATTATTTAATCTGGGGGCGCCCTTTATAAACGAGTCTGGATATAAGATACCCATGTTAGAGATATTGGCAGCGTCGTCACTTGTGGGGGTGGTGGGCGGCGGAATCATCTTGGACGCCTTCTTTAGCATCTTTTTGGGCATGTACTTGGATGGATGGAAGACCCTCGGCCGTTTTCTCCTTCTTTTCGGCGGCGATTCTGGTTCAGATTGCTCCTCCGAGCTCGAGGAACTCGAGGAATTGCTAATAGTCCATTCAAAACGCGCGTTATGGTGTTCCAAAATAACACCGTTAAGAAAATCGAACCCTAAACGTTTTTGGGGTCGCTGATCACGAAAATCGAGGTCCCGCGGTCCCAAAATTAGGGCGTCACCCCTAAAAATGCAAAAAACACCCCTTTTTAGGGGGTTTTCGCGATTACTTCAATAATAATGAAAACTAATGCGATGAAATGCACTTTTTTTAATATTTATTTGCGAAGGGGGTAGATTTATACTAAATTTAGGCGAGCCTAATGGTAAGGGGTACCCCTAAAGGGTTGAAAGTACCCCTAAATTGGCGAAAAATGGAAAAAATTGTAAAAGACATTTTTTTTTCAAGTTTTTGCTTCAAATTCGATTGTGGGCGTACTGTCAGGCAGAAATAAATTATTTTCAACCCTTAGGGGGTTAAAACTACCCCTATAATATAGTTAATTGAAAACTAGGGGGGGTGTTCCAAAATAACACCGTTAAGAAAATCGAACCCTAAACGTTTTTGGGGTCGCTGATCACGAAAATCGAGGTCCCGCGGTCCTAAAATTAGGGCGTCACCCCTAAAAATGCAAAAAACCCATTTTTTAGGGGGTTTTCGCGATTATTTCGGTAATATGTAATGAAAACTAATGCACTTTTTTAAATATTTATTTGCGAAGGGGGTTGATTTATACTAAATTTAGGTGAGCTTAATGGTAAGGGGTACCCCGAAAGGGTTGAAAGTACCCCTAAATTGGCGAACAATGGCAAAAATTGTAAAAAAAAATTTCAAGTTTTTGCTTCAAATTCGATTGTGGGCGTACTGCGGGGTGGGTAAGGGACGTCAGCAAGCGTGCGGCGCAAGAGGCGCGGGCGGAACAGGGCGGATAGCGGCTGGCGGGTTTTTTTTTTTTTTTATGTGAAAGACTAGAGTCACAGGAAACGCCCTTTATACTGTGTCGACAATCTATTTTCTTCATATAGAGTGCAATGTCGAACAGCAAGCTCTAGTCGGGGAAGAAAGGAACTGTCACAACCTACCAGCGATATTTTGCAGTCCACCTACTCCCACCATTACTGGCGACTTTGTCGTCGGGGCATCGAGAAACAACTCGCTGGAGTGTTATGCCTCCTGAAACGAGTTGAATCTCATCAACCAACCGATGACATGCGCTTTGGTGAAGCGGGGAAGGGCTAACTAAGGCTATGACAGAAGGAATCAGGAATGTAAAGAGGGAAGAAGAAAGAAGGAAAGTTATGTAGGTGGGAAAGTGGAAAAGGCGAAGGACCGTGGGGCTGGCCGGGATTCGAACCCGGGACCTCTGGGATAGTAGCCAGACGCCTTACTCCCTAGGCTACGGAGGCCCCCGTAGCTGGCAGAAGGAAAGAGGGTTAAAAAATTTCCAAATGTTTTAATAATATTTCATCAAATATAAAATTTTAATGCAAAACAATAAATTTCAATTTGTTCCAATTACAATTTTAATGTGGGGGTAGTTTTACCCCCTTAAGAGTTGAAAACATTAATTTTTTTGCTGATAATATCTTTTGAACCAAATTTCAAACAAAAAGCAAAAAAAAATTTGTTTCAATTTTTTTTATATAAAGTTGTTTTTATTATAGTAAGTTCGCCTTAATTTAGTATAAGTCAACCTCCTTCGCAAATAAATATTTAAAAAAGTGCATTAGTTTTCATTATTACTAAAATAATCGCGAAAACCCCCTAAAAAGGGTTTTTTTTGCATTTTTAGGGGTGACGCCCTAATTTTAGGACCGTGGGACCTCGATTTTCGTGATCAGCGACCCCAAAAACCTTTAAGGTTCGATTTTCTTAACGGTGTTATTTTGGAACTCCCCCCCCCCCTAGTTTTCAATTAACTATATTGTAGGGGTAGTTTTAACCCCCTAAGGGTTGAAAATAATTTATTTCTGCCGGACAGTACGCCCACAACCGAATTTGAAGCAAAAACTTGGAAAAAAGTTTTTTTTTACAATTTTTGACATTTTTCGCAAATTTAAGGGTACTTTCAACCCTTTAGGGGTACCCCTTACCATTAAGCTCGCCTAAATTTAGTATAAATTAACCCCTTCGCAAATAAATATTAAAAAAAGTGCATTTCATCGCATTAGTTTTAATTATTGTTGAAATAATCGCGAAAACCCCCTAAAAAGGGGGGTTTTTTGCATTTTTAGGGGTGACGCCCTAATTTTGGGACCGCAGGACCTCGATTTTCGTGATCAGCGACCCCAAAAACGTTTAGGGTTCGATTTTCTTAACGGTGTTATTTTGGCACCCCCCCCCCCTCGTTTTGAATGGACTATAATGAGGATCGGCAATGCGCTGGATCCATCAGGTGTCTTTGGTGTACTTCTTTGGCTTGGTGGCGCAGGTGATTCTTCATCGCTGCTGCCGGAGCTCGAGTCCGAGAATGAAGGGCTCCCTGAACGCATATTGTGCTGCTTGTAGATGCGGCTCATATGCTTCCTGGAACGTTTTGGCACAGGTGAAGTTTTTGGCTCAATTGCATCAGTCTCACTCGGTTCATGGCACACTGCCCTTATGGGAACTTTATTTTTGCGTCTTTTTAGCACTTTTACAGGTGGCTGCGGCGATTGCTCTGCTTTCGGCGATGGCAAGGGCTCCACTTCAGTAGGCAGGAGATCATTGATTATTTGGTCCAATTTATCAAACTCGGGCACTATTGGCAAATTTAAGTGATCACAAATCTTATCCAGCAGATTCTCGTAGGACTGCGATGAAACGATTGGCATATTGTAGAAGGGCTCACTATTGGCGTCTATAAAATTGGTAGATTCACTCTCGATAGTTGAAATGTCGAAATCGTCGGTGAAAACAATTTGCCTTTTTCGCGGCGCACACTGTGGGGAAGGATGCTGCTGCTCCTGCGGCTGGGGTTCTGGCTGCTGCACCTGGGGTGGCGATGTAGCCTGAATCCGCTGCTCCTGCACCTGGGGGGGCGATGTGGCCTGAATTATTTGCTGGATTATCTCTTGCTGAATCTGCTGCTCCTGTATGATCTTCTGCTGCTCCTGGATGATGTGGTGCAGATCCGGCATACAGGGCGTCTCCAGGGGCCGCGAGTAGAAATCAGGACTCGGCGAACACTGTTGTTGGGGGGAAAACGCCTGCGGCGAAAACCCTATATATGGCGACTGGTTGTAGGTCATCGTATACGGAGTCACTGGCTGGACGTCGGGTCGGTAAGTAGTATTAAAAACTGACTGCTCGTAATATTGCTGGGGCGTATTAAACGCTGGCGAACCGTCCTGGCGATACATTATACGCGGGATAACTGCGGGCAACCCGGCACTATGCGACTGAACTAAATTATTGCTATTATAAATGGATAATTCACAACTTGATCTGGGCAACTTGCGGGAATGGCCACCTTTGCCCGTGATCTTGGCTGGAAAAACTATGTTTTTTGTTAAGCGAAAAAACACTTTTGTTTTTCCGCTGTGAATAGATCAGGGTGTATCACCTTGATCTCTGTTGAGTTGTGAAGTAGGTGTAACACCTAAACACAAGTGTAGTAATTTGAAAAATAGAAAGGAAGTGGCCTTGCAGCCACTTCTTACTCAAACGTCAGAATTTCTTCGACTAAATTCTTTATTCTTACATAGGCTTTTATATAGCTATGATAATTACAAATAAAACCAAAAAATAAATTACATCTTCATTTTCGCAAATAATTATCTTTCTTGAAAAGTGCTCAGTTGCACTTTTCTAATGCAATAAATTTGCATGCAAACGAACAAATTTGTTTTTTAACTTCCGAGGAATCATATTACCGTCGGAGTTAAAAGGAAAATTTTTATGCTTTATGCTTATGTGACAATTTTTTATGAAATTACAAATAAAACCAAAAAATAAATTACATCTTCATTTTCGCAAATAATTATCTTACTTGAAAAGTGCTCAGTTGCACTTTTCTAATGCAATAAATTTTCATGCAAACGAACAAATTTGTTTTTTAACTTCCGAGGAATCATATTACCGTCGGAGTTAAATGGAAAATTTTTATGCTTTATGCTTATGTGACAATTTTTTATGAAATTACAAATACAACCAAAAAATAAATTACATCTTCATTTTCGCAAATAATTATCTTACTTGAAAAGTGCTCAGTTGCACTTTTCTAATGCCATAAATTTTCATGCAAACGAACAAATTTGTTTTTTAACTTCCGAGGAATCATATTACCGTCGGAGTTAAATGGAAAATTTTTATGCTTTATGCTTATGTGACAATTTTTTATGAAAATTTAAATTCAGGAAATAAAAAATATGTACTTGACAATTTTAGCAAAAAGGAATGTGAATTTGATAATTATGAACTTAAAATTAAATTTATTGTATTTATTGATTTTAACAAACTATTTAACGCGATGTGCTAATAGTGGAGTCGGATAAGCATCAAATTTGAGTGAAAAAGGAATTGTTTGCAGCCTCAAAAAATTTTTTTTAAATATGTTAGTTATATCGAATACTATACGAAATGGACATTTTCTACCTCTAGCAACCGCCGCTACGTAAGTTATCGGCCAATATGTCAAAAATTGCCCATTTTGGTCGTTCTTTCTAAATATAGATGCGTATATCTCGGCCTGTATAGTTCCGACGAAAGCGAAAAAAATAGAGGCTATTCGTTATGATATTGGCTACCAGCGGTTACAATATGAAATATTTATCTGCACGCATAACCTCAAAAAAACGTTAACGCTTACGTTTTCATAGTTGTGTATCCAATCTAGTCGTTACGCCGATGATTTACGTGATTAGGGGGAGGGAATCTATCCAAATCTCACGGCTTCACGAGCTGGCGGGGAGTTCGAAAAATTGCAAAAATCGCCTCACGTAATTTATGGACGAACCCTTATTTACCCCGTTCATGACTAGGTTGAAAAGTTGAGTCGAGGTTGAGTTGAAATTTCGACCACCATATATGATATCGAGTTGAATTCACTTCACTGACTTCTGGGCAGGATGAGCTGAGCTACTACTAAGACTACCCTCGTTTTGGGTATTTAAATGACCATTGGGTAAATACCCGGGTAAATACCCAATTTTTATTTACCTTCCCACTGGGTATTTACCCGGTCCACATCACTATATGTTGATCTAATTTTTCGAAAAATTAATTCTTATCAGAAAGATGTGAAATTTTTTGAAAAAAATTGATAAAAAGTGCAAAAATTGTCGATTTTCGATTCGTTTTTTTCCACTTTTTTCAAAGATAAAAAAATTTTCTTTTCCACCATCATAAAGTGAATAAAAGAACTTACATTTTAAAAAAAGTAAGAACCTCATACCATGCGATGCACAAAACTGATAGGCCAATCAATTTTCAAATTTGAAGTCAATTTTTGAGCTTTGTATTAAATATTCTGATTTGAAATTTTAACCAGTTATTGTTCACATTATAAAGTATAACACCTGAAAATTTCATCAAATTTCACTTAAAATATCCGAAGCTATAACCAAAAAACCAAAATTTAGCAGTTTCTTCAGTTTTCGAATTTTTTTGAGGTTATGCGTGCAGATAAATATTTCATATTGTAACTGCTGGTAGCCAATATCATAACGAATAGCCTCTATTTTTTTCGCTTTCGTCGGACCTACACAGGCCGAGATATACGCATCTATATTTAGAAAGAACGACAAAATGGGAAATTTTTGACATATTGACCGATAACTTACGTAGCGGCGGTTGCTAGAGGTAGAAAATAACCATTTCGTATAGTATTCGATGTAACTAACATGTTCCAAAAAAAAAAAATTTGAGGCTGCAAACAATTCCTTATGTTTTGCTTATCCGACTCCACTATAAGCCTTTTATTTGGGCACACAATTTTGGACGTATCCCACGAACCGCTTGTATGGGTGCGATTTGCTATTGTTTTTAATAACGACTGATCCCAGATCCCTGTTGATAACTTTTGTGGTGTTGGTGCCGATAAACTTCAACTCGGAGTTGATGAGTTGCATTTTAGTGTCAGCGAAAGTGGTGGGGGTGCTCGTCGCAGCACTTGAGATATTCCTATCGGGTGGTATGGTGACAATCTTGCCCGCCGTTAGATCTACTGTTAAAAAGTTTTCCTGCTGTACACTGCATGTGCCATAAAATTGCTTTAAATCTAGATTATAGCTAAAAACAACGAGGACATTTTTTTCATATAAATCTGAGAGACGTAATAGTTTTGAGAATAATCACCAAACACGACCGAGATTAGGTGCTTGTGTTTGATGTTTAGGAAATGGATCATGTTCGACAGTTCCGGCGACTCGTAGATGACTCTCGTGCTCTTATTCCGCACGTAGCAATCGGTGCTGGCCACATAGAACCTAGCATAATCGGCCAATAAAGCATTTTCGGAGCCCGGTGCCAATATATAGAGATTCATATTGATTGGAAGGGGCTGCGGGTTTACCGCGGCAATGCAAAATATCAGAAATGTATCCTCGTCATCGCCCCCGGCCGCCGCCTTGATGCTGGCCATGGTGTCGATGGTGGCAGCGGTGGGAGATTGCGTTTCGATGAAAATTGCCACATATATTAACTGAATTACAAACAATGCTAGCAGGGCTGATAGGATATTTAGAATGATGTTGCATCTCATAGTTGTTTGCTTACAATCGTCGCAAACTCGCCATCTCGGAGTTGCATCTCATAGCTGCTTGCTTAAGATCGTCGCAAATCCGCCATCGCGGACGTACCGATGATCGAATATGATTTTTCTCTTGCATTTCTTGCAGCGCGTCTGGGCGCAAAATCTGGCAACAAATTGAAACAGGCCGCCTAGCAGGCCGGCACATCGCTGTTGCCCGACTTGAAGACGCGGGGTCCGTCTTCGCAGGTGCACGTCTTGCCGCGCGGGAAAAAGTGATTACACGAAACTTGTTGGCAAAACCGTTTATTCCCCCTAACAACTACATAAATGTTTTTCTCCGGGTCGCTGCTGGCCCTGACCGAGTGGTTGTACGAAATCTCGACAATGGCATGCGAAAATATGTGGGGGTAGATGCGCAGGTAGTGGTTGAAGTTGACCAGCTTCTGTCGCTCGTTGACGTAGAGTGGATGGAACGGCATCTTATAGGGTCTGTTTGCACGGATCCAGTATCTGGAGACATACGCCGAGTCTGGAAAGAAAACCAAAAGCAAATTACACCCACATAATTGGCGAGAAGTCAAGAGACGCGTACATTTTTTCATCGTCGCTGCACCTTCGCAGTGCCTCCCGCACGAGCTGCGGCAACTTGACGCGTCCAAGGCGCGCCTCAAACACCTCCAGAACGGCCTCTATGAAGGCGGTTTCCGACCGACCCCCGCAACTCCTCAATATGGTTACGGCGGGGGGCGGGTGTATGCGGATGGGCTCGAACCGGAAGGTATAGTCAGTGCAGACGTCCACCACCATCAGCTTGTTGAGATGCGCGAGGCTGGGGTTCTCGGCTAGAGGCCGCACGACGTGCGCGTCGATGACGATGGTCGTGCCGTTGCGGGCAAATAAACACTAGCCGTCGCCTACGAACTTTCTTTGCAGTCGAAGCTAAAGCCCAAGCCAAAGCCCCAATTGTAATTCGGCCCTAAAGTTTATTTAATTTTTAAAATTAATCCTAAAGCGATAATGATTGAAAGTGCGGTGCCAGCTAGTATATCGGCAACTAC
The DNA here is from genome assembly GCA_949987705.1 of Thereva unica. NCBI lineage: Eukaryota > Metazoa > Arthropoda > Insecta > Diptera > Therevidae > Thereva > Thereva unica. Next base: position 82,193,861 of record OX465282.1, read on the forward strand.
GGCGGCGGCACAACCAACTACTGCAGCAAAAACTCTACCAACTACGGCGGCACCGACACCAGCTACGGCTGTCGCACAACTCGTATTTCCAACCACCGCGTTCACCAACTCACTGTTCAGGGTTGCCAACCGTACGAGGTTCCTCGTACAAATACGAGATTTATGGTCTTCCGTACGAGGTACGAGGACGCTATCAACCTCGTACAATTATGTACGAGATTTTGATAACATTATGGCCATGCGATTTTTTTAATGGATTATGTAGCTAGTTCCAAATGAGCTTTCGCTACTTCACCGGACTCTAGGCCATACGATCATTTTGGATCACCTTTATAAATTAGTAAAAACATCTATCAAAACTTGTAGGAACTTCTTACACCGTAAATTGCACTGCCGGAGATTTCCGGTAGTTATGTTTGCAAGTTAATTTCTATAGTATACTCCATCTTACAGAGTCATGCAAATGATAAAGTTATCATTAATTATGCTGTGACAAGATAGTTAATTTGATTCACTACCAAAGAATATTAGTTATTTTTAACAACTCATTATTGGTATTATTAATTTCATGTGTTGCAGATTTCTCGATGATAATAAAACTGTAATTTTATTTGTTTCCATATATTTTTAATTTACGAGAATACACTAACTAAATAATCTATCTGTAAAGTTTCGAACGATTATTTTCATTATTATGGCTGAAAACCCGCCAAACAAAATTGTCGGTAATTCTCAGGGGTATATTGGCCCTTAATAAATTTTAATGTACGAGGCTTGAAAGTCAATATACGAGATTTTCAGCTACACATGTACGAGGAATCTTTTTTTTTTTGGTTGGCAACCTTCACAGTGCCTACAGCTCGACCAACTACAGGACAGTCATCTCTCCGTATACAATCCTGCACAATACCGACTTGCTCTACTCGCTGGCCGAGCCGGGCACCGCAGCCCACGATGCTTTGTCTGAGCTCCATCGTCCAGCAAGCACATCGACTCGAAACTCTCTGGTGCTGATTAAAACCGGTGGAGTGGAGTGTGGAGCTTTCGAAAAATTTCGAGAGCTTTTATACAAATGCTGTGAAGTTCATATTGCTGTGAAGTTAAAGAGGCAAATTACACGTGTCGGTTAATTAATCAAATTTTTCAAATTTTTAAAATTATTCAAAAATGAATTCTCGTGAATTTTATCGTTTAATCGATAGCAGAGATATGCTCTTAGAATATTTAATTAGACTGAAAGTAATACGCAATGAGCTTATCTGCTTCCAATGTGGCTCTGAGATGCATTTTTCACGCGATACGTTGCAATTATCATGTGGATCATCGCAAGTCATTCGTCGCCGCAAACAAAAGGCACGCCGGGTCTGGTGCAACACACGAGTATCAGCTCTTCACGGTACGATTTTTGAACGTTCGCACTTATCACTTGACACCGTGTGCCACTTGATCTACCTCTTCCTTAACCATCGGCCACCACACCACAACAAGATCGTTGAAGATGTCGGCGTCTGCCCTACAACAGCCTCTCGCTGGATAAATGAATGTCGAAAGGTACTTTTTTCATTCTCGATTAATTCATTTTCTTCTCTCACTTTACCAGCGAGCACTAATAACAAGAGTGATGAGCTAGAACAAATTTTTTTCATTGCCCTTGAAATCAGCTGATAAAAATTTCAATAGGAGTGAAAAAGTCAAAATGAACAAAGAACTAATATCTATGATAAAAGAAGGCAGAATTATTTAGCCACTAAATGCAGCGTATGTGAAAGAAAGATAAAAAATGAAGGGGAAGTGGCTGGAATGTATATTATAAGATTCCCGCCTTTTTTAATGGACAATACAAGTGCATTCGTACGCCCAAAACAACAATACATGTGCATTCGTAAGCCAAAATCGCTATACCATCACGAAATGTTTACCCATCAAATTACTGCTCTGTTCCAGTTTTGCTTCCATTTGAATGTAAACATTCCAGTAGGGGAATCAAGGAACATCTTCTGTTTCTTTCGTAATAATGTATTTTTTGCATAAGATGTATTTCCATCGCGCGTTTGTTATTATTTTTTTGACATTTTTGCTTAATGTTATTTCTAATCTCTTCTTTCATATGTTTAACTCTTTTACTTGTCCTTGAGCTCCACCTAATCACTCTTGTTATTAGTGCTCGCTGCACTTTACTTTCTACTTCGTTTCTCTCTGAGCATCTCTTTCTCTGATTTATTCTAGATTTGCCATACATGGGTTAGGAGTAATACCGCTCGTATTCGCGGCCCCGGCCACACAGTCCACATTGACGAGACTAAGATCGGGGGCCACCGCAAATACAATCAAGGGCGGATGTTAGGCGGAGATTGGGTGTTCGGGGGAATAGATGTAGCTACTAAACAGTGCTTTATAGTACATGTCCCCGATCGCTCCTATCGCACCTTGATACGACTTATCCAACGTCACATTCGTCCAGGGACTACAATAATGTCGGACTCATGGCCGGGCTACCGAAAACTACGTAGGCATGGTTGGTACCATTTGACGGTAAATCATCGTCTCAATTTTGTTGACCCGATTACGCAGGCCCATACTCAGAATATTGAGCGATTGTGGAGAGATTTACACGACAACATCCCTGCTAACGGTGTTGTTCGTCGTCACTACCATCTCTATGTTGCTGAGTTCCTCTTCAAACGTGCCTTTACATACTCAGACAGGTTGACTGCGTTCCTTACTGAGGTTGCTCATCAGTATCCACTACAGATTGACGATCTCCTACATGTTGACTAAGTCTTCATTTATGTACATATGTAAATAAATTTTAATATAAACGAAACAAATTAATTTTATTTAATTTATTTATTGCATATTTTTTGAACCAATTAGAATAACCCAGCGACGTCGCTGTGGTATTGCAGCAAGTAAACATTTTGCAAAGCACAGTGTCCGCTGTGAGAGAGGCATCTGGGGGGTTTACCAGGAGAAAGTTTTCTAGCCATTGTTTTTTTCCTCACCTTTAACGTAAACGGTTGTATTGTACAGCGTTAGAAATAATTTTGGCTGCATCTTCAAATGTTGAGCTTCCATCCTCCCAGGCGATCACATGATAGTTGTCGGTTAACCATCTGGCCTGTTTTTGAAACTTTAACGGTACATAATTTATTTCGTAAGGAGGTTTTATGATGAAGTGAGATTTAAAATATCGCCCCATCCTCTTCCACGCACTTTGGATCAAGCGCGGTGCCTCCAGCACGAATTTTTTACCCCCGCCCCATCCCCTTCCGCCCACTTTGGATCAAGCGCGGTGCCTCCAGCACGAAATTTTTGACCCCCGCTCCATCCTCTTCCGCGCACTTTGGATCAAGCGCGGTGCCTCCAGCACGAAATTTTTGACCCCCGCTCCCGAGTGCCAGTGCAACCCAAGCATGTCGCTATCCCAATGTCGAGTAGCTAGAGCTCGTCGAGTCGACCAGCTAGAGCCCGTTATCATGAGCATGTTATCTCGTCGAGCAGCGGCACACAGAGCTCGACGGACTCGAGTAGCAGATAAGAATGGAGCTGGCGGTGTCGACCAGCTCGAGCTCCTCATGAGCTGCAGCTCTTCATGGCGACTAGCTCGAGGTGTTTACTCGTCGGCGGTCAGACACCGACTGAGCCTTTTTGCCGTCGTGACCCCCGCCTTTAGACATTTTCATACAAAAGAGCTTTTTCCGGCAACTCGACTATATATTGAGCGGTGGCTTCGCGCGCGACCCATTCACTCATTAAACTTTAGTTGGTGAGGAGTGAAGCAGGCAGCTCCCCTACCGCCTTAAGTTTTTTTAATTAATAATTAATGATTAAGAATGGCTAGAGCTCCTCGAGGCGTGCAGCTCCTCGGGTTGAGCAGCTCGAGTTGAAAATTGCGCAGCGCCTCCAGCGCGAATTTTTGACCCCCGCCCTGGCACTCTGGCGCCGACCCCTCCTTGATACGGTGTTGAAAATATACGTCAACAACGTCGTTATTAAAACACCGGGTCCGATTAAATATAAAAATGTTTATTACTTGATTTATTTATAATGCGATCCGATCTTTACGAAAGCTAGAATAAGACTACTTTATAATAGACTGATCCACTCTGGGTATCAGAAATGCCCATGAGGAATAGCGGACTTATCGGTTTTGTTCTATTGTCTACATCCTCCGGGCGGGCGAAACTGCAATTAAGATGAAATTTCCAAGGGATATAATAATTGTACTGGTCGTTTAAGCCTTTTCCCTGTTGCCAGACGTATTTGACAGGCTCGAATCTTACCATCTCGTCCCACGTAAACTTCCTCAAAGAGAAACGCTACAGCATTATTTACTAGCCCTGCAGTGCTGGATATTGTTCCATCAGGTTTAGTTACTGTTCCTTCAATGTATATGAAACTTTCAGCTGGGAGGATATACAGGTCTTGGTTTTGCACTGGAATGCGGGTTTCATCACTATTTTTAAATGAAGAGGTGAACGATGAGTAAGTGTGGTAGTCAATTTTTGTTATGCTATTGTCATGGCTTGTGCCTTCAGTAATATCCAAGATGTTATTCATTGCTTCAAATTTAGTCCTATTGATTTTAGAAATTGTATATTATCAGCTCTCAGTTGACGTCTTGTTCGCTTCAAGGTTGCCGGTTGACTAATGTTTTCCGTGAAGTTCATCCTGTTTATATGCTTATTGCTGCTGTTGTTGCCGTGGACTACAATTCTGTGGCTTTAAATGTAGTCTAAATATATACATTTACTCAAAGTTGCTAAGTCAGCCGAAATACGAGTATTTAGGAGAAGTTGTAGCTCACATATCAGGTTTGGGCTATTATACATTTTCTAACAACCACGACGTAATACCACCGGAGGAAGCAAAGCCAAACTCACCGGAGGAAGCAAAGCCAAATCCTTGATGATGTAGCCTGCGATAAACAAAATAATATTAGAGCCTACTTTTGTATGGGGAGGCATAACGACATTGACAGCTTTTACCTCCGTCAGACTTATACTCATATACCAAAGCATCTAATCCGAGATAATGCAAACTTTCCGATCATATTCAAACAAGATGATTTGAACCTGAAGCATGTACACAATGATCATGTAAATAGTGATATGGAATTCGCAAAGTTTAGAAAGCGTGTGCAAACTGTTGGAAAGACAAATATGGATTCTTAGTAATTGATAAGGATAGCCCCATGGGTAAAGGTCGATATTGAAAAGGCTTTGATGCTTTCATGAGCCTATGAAGGAGCCAACCTAATCAGCTGACCAGGTCTATCAGCTCTGCCTGGCTGGTCTGTCTGGCTGGTCTGTCTGGCTGATCTGTCCGGCTGGTCTGTCTGTCTGTCTGTCTGCTTGTCTGTCTGGCTGGTCTGTCTGTCTGTCTATCAGGCTGGTCTGTCTGGCTGGTCTGTCTGTCTGTCTCTGGCTGGTCTGTCTGTCTGGCTGGTCTGTCTGTCTGTCTGTCTGTCTGGTCTGTCTGGCTGGCTGGCTGGTCTGTCTGTCTGTCTGGCTGGTCTGTCTGGTTGACATGCCTGGTATGTCTGTATCTATATAAATGCTTATTAGCATAGCTGTGTATCATTGTAGCTGTAACCACCTGTGTAGCAACCTGAATGAAAAATTGATGAAGGATATTATAAAGACGCGTGAGGCTATACGAAGAAAGTATAAAGCTCTCAAGACTGGTAAAATTGAATCCGAAGCTCAACTAGAGGAAACATTTAAATCAATCAATCAATACCCAACACGCTGAAAAGCTCAAAATAACAGTAGCATCATAAAAACAAATAAGTTTTATTCCCAATAGTTTTTTATTTTATTTCTTATATTAAGCGACAAATCTTTTTAATAACCTAATTTAATCAAATACTTCATTAATCTGTATTCATTTTGAATTTTTGATTTCCCCTGCTCGGCACGCTGGAGATTCTGCTTACACTCCTGTGTAAGTTGCTCCAACCTCTGCACACGTTGCCGCTCGACAGTCAAGGCATCTTCAAGGGACTTAAGTTGATTTTCAGCGTTTTTTTTTGGCTCGCCTCGCCCTTCGGCGTTCCTCCCGCAATATGCCCATGAATTGGTCGCCATGAGCAAGCAGGCGCACTAGCCTGCGCAATGAGTTTCTCTGAAAAAAAAAAAATAAAAATATAAATTAAATTAAATTCTTCAGAGCCTCACATAATAATAATAATAATAATAATAATAAACAATACTTACAACTTGCAACCTACTATTGTCCATTGTGCTGTTGTCCATTGTGCTGTTGTCCATTGTGCTTTAAGGGCAACATGAAGTGAACTTTTCTTTTATACTGATAAATGTTTACTTTATTCAAAAATACACTAAAAACACGTTAAGAATTGAGGTAAGGAACCGCTGAGTTAATCAGTATCCGAAAGACTTGCACCTGATCCCTTTGTTTATCTAATATTATTCGCGATACGGTTTAAAGCTGACTTTAGGATTTTCACACCTATGTATAATAAGGAATCCATCTATACCTGTTCAAAATTGTCTTTGATTTTTAGGAAACTGACCCTCACTAAATTCGCAGCATATCAATTTCAATTTCAATATATGGAGCAAAACTTCCTTTTGTTTATCTCAATAAACGTTCGCGGTATGGGAAGACTGAAATTTTCACATAACTTTAGAATTTTCACACCTATGTTTAATAAGGAATCCATCTATTGTAATGATGGGGGTTTAACTCTCTATCGGTTTCCCACGTTGAGACTTTGAGACTGATTCTCTTTATTCTATCAGTTAAAGACTATAATTTTATTTATTTTATTTTATTGAATTTGACCACCAAAGCTTTACAGCAGTGAACTGCCGTTAGTGCCTTCTCGGTCTTGGTAGTGATTACAGTCTGATTCTTAATTCTAAGTTTCCTTATTTATATCGAAAACTTACCACTACGCTACTCTAATTTTCCCCTACCTAATTGTTCCATTCATAATCATGTCATTCACGCGTTCTTGTTCCGGGCCTTTCCCAATTTCTTATTTGTTAAAGCAATTCTTTCATAAATAGCTCTCAAGCTGTTACTCAATAATCGACTTAATTGTTTCGGTCACATGTGCACTTTCGGTCATGTGTGCACTTGCGGTCATATGCGCATTCGTGATGTAATTTATTTTGTTTACATTTCTTTGGTTGCGGTGACCGTGGCTCGTTGCTTAATTAATTACTCTTGTGTAGGATTTTTTGATGCGTCTTCAATTATTTTTTACTTTTGGGTTCAAGTGCTCTACTTTGTTTCACTTTGTTTCACAGCTGTGTGCTACATTATTTTATGTTGCTGCTGCAACATTGTATGTTGTTGTTAGTGAGATTTTCATGGATTCTTGATCTCACTACACTATACCTGTTCAAAATTGTCTGTGATTTTTTAGGAAACTGAGCCTCACTAAATTCGCAGCATATCAATTTCAATATATGGAGCAAAACTTCCTTTTGTTTATCTCAATAAACGTTCGCGGCATGGGAAGACTGAAATTTTCACAGCCAGCCACGTGCGCTGCGAGCATTTCTTCAGGTATTAAAATAAAAATAAAATAAACATCTATCACAGATATATTTCTGTGTTCCTTTTTAGACGTCTGCCTGCTCACCAAACGCGATAAGTCTTTAATCCAACATGAGTGATAAACTGATGAAGGATATTATAAAAACACGTGAGGCTATACGAAGAAAGTATAAAGCTCTCAAGTCTAGTAAAATTGAATCCGAAGCTCAACTAGAGGAAACATTTAAATCAATCAATACCCAGCACGCTGAAAAGCTCACAATAACAGTAGCATCATAAAAAACAAATAAGTTTTATTCTCAATAGTTTTTTATTTTATTTCTTATATTAAGCGACAAATCTTTTTAATAACCTAATTTAATCAAATACTTCATTAATCTGTATTCATTTTGAATTTTTGATTTCCCCTGCTCGGCACGCTGGAGATTCTGCTTACGCTCCTGTGTAAGTTGCTCCAACCTCTGCACACGTTGCCGCTCGACAGTCAAGGCATCTTCAAGGGACTTAAGTTGATTTTCAGCGTTTTTTTTTTGGCTCGCCTCGCCCTTCGGCGTTCCTCCCGCAATATGCCCATGACTTGGTCGCCATGGGCAAGCAGGCGCACTAGCCTGCGCAATGAGTTTCTCTGAAAAAAAAAAAAATAAAAATATAAATTAAATTAAATTCTTCATAATAATAATAATAATAATAATAAACAATACTTACAACTTGCAACCTTCTATTGTCCATTGTGCTGTTGTCCATTGTGCTTTAAGGGCAGCATGAAGTGAACTTTTCTTTTATACTGATAAATGTTTACTTTATTCAAATGATACACTAAAAACACGTTAAGAATTGAGGTAAGGAACCGCTGAGTTAATCAGTATCCGAAAGACTTGCACCTGATCCCTTTGTTTATCTAATATTATTCGCGATACGGTTTAAAGCTGACTTTAGGATTTTCACACCTATGTATAATAAGGAATCCATCTATACCTGTTCAAAATTGTCTTTGATTTTTTAGGAAACTGACCCTCACTAAATTCGCAGCATATCAATTTCAATTTCAATATATGGAGCAAAACTTCCTTTTGTTTATCACAATAAACGTTCGCGGTATGGGAAGACTGAAATTTTCACATAACTTTAGAATTTTCACACCTATGTTTAATAAGGAATCCATCTATACCTGTTCAAAATTGTCTTTGATTTTTTAGGAAACTGACCCTCACTAAATTCGCAGCATATCAATTTCAATATATGGAGCAAAACTTCCTTTTGTTTATCTCAATAAACGTTCGCGGCATGGGAAGACTGAAATTTTCACAGCCAGCCACGTGCGCTGCGAGCATTTCTTCAGGTATTAAAATAAAAATAAAATAAACATCTATCACAGATATATTTCTGTGTTCCTTTTTAGACGTCTGCCTGCTCACCAAACGCGATAAGTCTTTAATCCAACATGAGTGATAAACTGATGAAGGATATTATAAAAACACGTGAGGCTATACGAAGAAAGTATAAAGCTCTCAAGTCTAGTAAAATTGAATCCGAAGCTCAACTAAAGGGAACATTTAAATCAATCAATACCCAGCACGCTGAAAAGCTCACAATAACAGTAGCATCATAAAAAAAATAAGTTTTATTCTCAATAGTTTTTTATTTTATTTCTTATATTAAGCGACAAATCTTTTTAATAACCTAATTTAATCAAATACTTCATTAATCTGTATTCATTTTGAATTTTTGATTTCCCCTGCTCGGCACGCTGGAGATTCTGCTTACACTCCTGTGTAAGTTGCTCCAACCTCTGCACACGTTGCCGCTCGACAGTCAAGGCATCTTCAAGGGACTTAAGTTGATTTTCAGCGTTTTTTTTTTGGCTCGCCTCGCCCTTCGGCGTTCCTCCCGCAATATGCCCATGACTTGGTCGCCATGGGCAAGCAGGCGCCCTAGCCTGCGCAATGAGTTTCTCTGAAAAAAAAAAAAATAAAAATATAAATTAAATTAAATTCTTCATAATAATAATAATAATAATAATAATAATAATAATAATAATAATAATAATAAACAATACTTACAACTTGCAACCTTCTATTGTCCATTGTGCTGTTGTCCATTGTGCTTTAAGGGCAGCATGAAGTGAACTTTTCGTTTATACTGATAAATGTTTACTTTATTCAAATGATACACTAAAAACACGTTAAGAATTGAGGTAAGGAACCGCTGAGTTAATCAGTATCCGAAAGACTTGCACCTGATCCCTTTGTTTATCTAATATTATTCGCGATACGGTTTAAAGCTGACTTTAGGATTTTCACACCTATGTATAATAAGGAATCCATCTATACCTGTTCAAAATTGTCTTTGATTTTTTAGGAAACTGACCCTCACTAAATTCGCAGCATATCAATTTCAATTTCAATATATGGAGCAAAACTTCCTTTTGTTTATCACAATAAACGTTCGCGGTATGGGAAGACTGAAATTTTCACATAACTTTAGAATTTTCACACCTATGTTTAATAAGGAACCCATCTATAACTGTTCAAAATTGTCTTTGATTTTTTAGGAAACTGACCCTCACTAAATTCGCAGCATATCAATTTCAATATATGGAGCAAAACTTCCTTTTGTTTATCTCAATAAACGTTCGCGGCATGGGAAGACTGAAATTTTGACATCTATGCTTGATAAGGAATGCAGTGTTTACTTAGCTAACCGTTATTAAAATTTATACATTTGAGTCTAATTAGCACTTAAGGTGATCAGTTCAAAATTATGGTATAAGTTAGCTGATAATGAGAATCTTCATTGTTGTTATTATTCGATAGAGCTTATGTTAAGTATTTTTGTGGCAGCTTATGACACTTCCTAGTGTTTGCAATATTTGCGGTTTGTGAAGGGCATTTTACCTGAAAGTGTTTATTGTTTAAAAATATATCCAGCATGCTCAGGATAATAATAATAATAATAATAATTACATCATAAGTGTGATGAGAAGGGGAATCTTCGCTGTATAGTTGTTGTTGCTGTTGTTGTTGTTGTTGTTTTTGTTGTTGTTATTGTTGTTGTTATGGGAAATATCTTTTTCAGATATGATTTTCTTGCCCACTTAGTAAGTTGCGATTGCTGTAATATCTGCGACTTGAGGTGAGTATTTTCATTAAGAATTCTTTGGAAGGTAATAATTACATATGGTTGCAATCCAGATCTTAGCTTACAGATCGCACCGGGTTGTTGTCCAGACCCAATGCTGGATCTCAGCTAAAGCTTAGTGTTACTTGAAAGTCCAGTTCTTCACTGAATTATATGTATATTTTGCTCTAGAATCCAAGCTCATTCCATAGCCTAAGTTGCTACCAGAATTAATACTTGAAAAATATGCTGAATTTGTTTGCTCCTAAAACTATGCAATATCTTTTTCAGGTATGGCTTTTTTAGTCACTTAGTAATTTCAAGTTGCGGTTGTTGTAATATCTGTGACTTGAGGTGATATACCCAATGCTGGCTCCAGCTAAAGCTTAATTTAATTCTTAGTGTTACTTGCAAGTCCAGTTCTTCACCAAATTATTTGTATATTTTGCTCCAGAATCCAAGCTCATTCCATAGCACAAGTTGCTACCGGAATTAATACTAGAAAAATTATCATCTCGAAACCAAAGCTCAAATCCCCCACAGCTCAGTTCATAGTTCCCCCACTCTGGACCAAATTCCATGCCGGTTCTGCGCCACCTTCAAATCACATGCCTGCTTTGGGCCAAATCCCATGCCCGTTCTGCGCCACCCTATCCAAGAAAACATACATCCAGAGCTTTCAGTCACACCCCAATGCCACCTCTGCACCCATCCAAGACCACAGCTTTCACCCATCTCCAACCAAAGACTCCAAGTCACCCCATCCAAGACACAAACCTAAAACACCTCATACACGTATGTACATGAAGAACTTTCAAGCCACCCCATCCAAGCAACACAACCTCATACACGCACATGAAGAGCTTTCAAACCACATTATCCAAGACACAAACCTAAAACACCTCGCCTACGTACAAGAAGAGCTTTCAAGCCACCTTATCCAAGACACAAACCTATAACACCTCGTACACGTACATTACCTAGGAGGTGGCTTGGTACCGGTATAGCTCTACTACTCCAGTGATACTGGTTTTTGTAACGTAGTATGCAATGATGAATTTGCAGTTGAATAATATTCCTCTTGCCATAAAGGCCGATATACACCGTCAAATTGGATGTACATCCAGAATTTCATCAAACCCATAAGCGCAATGAGTTTTGATCGGCCGACCGGCCCACAATCGATAGTTTTGGTTGTACATCAGCCCTTCGATGTACCCGTGTACATGCAGAAAATATTTGCACGCTCAATATTTGATTGTTGATAAGGGGACTCTAAAACGGATAAATCCTGTAATTGCAAGTCCTAGATTAAATTCCGCTTTCATACGTTTGCCATGAAAAATTGACTGTAGCCTTTCCTCATATTCATTAATTGAAGAGTTTACAAATATCAAGGAAGGTATTGAGCCTATTTTTAATTTCTTTTTACCAAAACAACTACTACCGCAATGTTTTGAGCAGACGTACGCATTTTTTATTGTGGACGGGGATGTTAATTTACAAGCATTTATGAAAAGGACTTGTCCCAGATTTTGGAAATCGAAAGAATTTCAGATATGGCTCAGCATGTTTATGCGCTTTGCAACTTTGGATGATGCAAACAACTCCCCAGGGTATGCGACTTTTTTGCATTTTTTACAAAAAACTGTGGCCAAAAATCTACACCCACAACATACATACCTACAACAAAAGACCTACTTAAAGCCAAAATCCAACATTTAAAGGCAAAAGCGAAAATTCTATAGATAAAATAAAATATAGAATAATTTCCTAAATTCGTTTGTAAAATCATTCTAGTTATACCGAAATACCAGAAAATAAAAAAAATTCGAAAATCCGTAACCAAAAAAAAACCTCAACCAAGTACCTATTTTAAAAATATCGCAAACAAATTTAAAATCAAGAGAAATTAGAAGTCATTAAAAAAATACACTGAATGTTCTAGGAAATAGTTAAAATACAAAGCATCAGGGAAATCCTTCAATGTAGCGCTAGACGTAAATGTTTGAAAGATGACAATGCTGCGAGAAACATTCTGTTGTCAGTTCCTTTCCTTGCCCCCCTAAAATTCTAGCTTCCTTATCGACAAACTCACCGCATGTCTTGTGCTGCAGACCATGACCACGTTCGCCTCCTTGTGTAGCTAGAAACTGGAATATGTTGCATGTTGCTAAGGGGGAGGCAATCTCAGAGGCCTGCCGAGGCAAAAAGCGTTCGGGTTTTTTGTTCTAGCTGTCGCATCTTTATACGGAGTATTATGTTATCTCTGCCAATACCTTATCAGCAGAGGTATCGGGTTACGTTGAGAGAAGTGCAAGAACAATTTTTAATGTTCGAAGACATTTCACACATGTCCAAGAATTATGAAAAATGCAAAGAAAGCGAAAATCCTCAACTTGGGAATTACTTTATAATATCTTTTGGGGGCTAATTTGACGTAACTTGACCCACCCGATCTAGCGCAACTTGCAATGCGCCGCGTGAGAAACGCGCGGTAAGCAAGTTGCGCAGGTGGGAAAAAGTTCAAGGGCGCGTAATTCCCAGCCTGAGGCAAATTTTCCTTGCCACCACCGGCGGGCGGCGATTTTAATGAATTAAGTTTTTTCTGAACTACGATCGGCGGCGGTTGATTTTTAAAGAAAAAGAGTGTGGATTTAACTATTGATCGCGGCGGGCGCATCGATAATTTTAAAATAGTTCTGTTTGAACCATCACGGCGGCGGTGATTTTTTAAAAAGAAGTGTTAAAAAATCCACGATCGACTTATTATAATATAGGTCCAATAGTCTGTATAACAATTCCTTCTTGTTTTTATACATTTAAATGCTATTATACATTAAAAAAATAGCGCAAATATTTAATATAATTAAGCATTGAGTTTTGTTAATTTAAAAAGTATATATGTGCTAAAAGACAAGAGAAGTCAAATTACATTATATTATAAACAGTGAATTAATGCTAAGGAGTTACAAATTGTAAATCATAAAATTGCTGGTAATTACCGCTCAGTGAAACATAAAAAAAACGAATAAAGTGTGTTGTATTGTAAAACATAACAACGTGTTGTTTTCATTATAACACACATATTTTATACTTTTAGGCTTATATATCATCTCAACATAATATGTCAATAACATAATTAAAAAACTGAGCAATATTAGATGATGTAATATTAGATGTAATACGGTCAGGGCTGTACAAAGATAGTTTTACATATTACCCTGTATTTTTGTAACCCTATAACCTATTTTCATGAGAAAGTACCAGTGAACGCAAAATTCCTCCAATTATCTATGATGTTAAAATTGATGGTTCTATCTTTGCAAGTTTTGAAGTTATAAGTTGTCAAAGTCCAACTTTTGGGTTTTTTTTAACAAAAATGTCAACTTGGTAGATGAAGGTCTGTTTAACAAAGGGGGAAATATGGGGACCGCTTAATTGATTTTTTAAAATCATTAATGTTTATTGCGTCTACAAATATTCGATATAAAGTGGAACTATGTGGAACTTTTTTTAAAAAGCTTGAAATTACAGTTTGTGGTAGTCATTTATTTAATACGTAGTCAAGGAATGGACTTAGCGACAGAAGTGTGCTTTCCGTCGGAACAGTTTTCTCTTGTTGCAGCATTTGGATTTCTTCAGCAAAGGCGTTCTCCAGCACGCACTTTATTATGATTTTTTGTGATTGAATCATTTCATTGGCAGTCAGGTTTCTTGACGTAGGTATCCGGAGTCAAACAGTGGAGCGTGTCAGAACGTAATAGTGAATTAAGTTTATCGAATAGCCACCGAAGAGGTCATTCAAGACATAAGATAAAAATCTACACTTAGAGCATAATTTTTTGTTATTGGCGATGTTATCACTGTCTCCTACTAAGGCTTTTCCATTTTTGCAGCATTAGGTGCTCGATGATCGCATATTATCAAGTAAACGAATTCTAAAATGGGCAGCCACCTGACAAATCTGTGACTAAGTAAAAATTACACAGGCCTGCAAGGTTTTTTTCTTTTCAGTCCAATAGTCATATCCCAAGTATTTTTTCACGCTGAATCCGAATCCGTTGGCCAAATTGCCCTATCACGTCAGGATTTTGAGCAATCCAAACCTAAAAGTGCCAAAAAGCACTTAAATATCTCAAAACTATGGAAATAAATATCTCAAAACTATGGAATGTTAAATATCTCAAAACTATGGAATGATAGGGCAAATCTGACAACGGGATCGTTTTCAGCATACCAAAATCTATAGAAAACAATGTCGAAAGCGTGAAATTTGAAAAAACTTTTTTTGTAATACTGAAAAGAAAAACTTCTTGGCGCGAAATCGACGATTTTTATTAACACATGATATCATCGTTGCACCGAAGTTTTTCTTTTCAGTATTACAAAAAAAGTTTTTTCAAATTTCACGCTTTCGACATTGTTTTCTGTAGATTTTGGCATGCTGAAAACGATCCCGTTGTCAGATTTGCCCTATCATTCCATAGGTTTGAGATATTTAACGCGCAAAAGTGCAAAAAACACGCTTTTTGGCACTTTTAGGTTAGGATTGCTCAAAATCCTGACGTGATAGGGCAATTTGGTCAACGGATTCGGATTCAGCGCGAAAAAATACTTAGGATACGACTATTAAATTGAAAAGAAAAAAAATGACCCGTTTTTTGCAGGCCTGTGTTATTTTATCTACTATCCTGAAGTCATTAGGTTGATCCATTATCAGATACATGGTGTGGCAAAGCAATAACTCGGTAGAATTTATCGTTTTAGCGAGTATAAAATGTTAAACAAAATGCTAAACTACACAAAAGTGTTGGAAATATGTACATTTCTTTTAAAGTGCAAAATTTGCAAAAATGAAATCTTTTATTTTATATTTCGCAGAACTTTTCTTTTCTAAAATAATTGTTTTGAGTAAATTTCTGCCTTACAACTCCTAACTAATTTTCACCCAGCACAAACATATAGTTAAATTCTTCATTTATGTGTAATAAATAAATGTGACCTTAAAATATAAAAATCACAACAATTTTTAATCCAAGAAATTTAATTTTAATTTATGAATTCATCATTGTCATTCACAAAAAAAGCGTTTTTTTGCATTGCTGCTTTAACAAAAAATAGAGACCGTTTTACCTCATGAGACCAAACCGCCACCCTGTAAGACGTCCGTTTGCTTGGATATATGATTTAATGAAAGAAGATTTGAATGGATTTGAATCCATTTTGCAGTCAAAAAAAAAAAAGGATGGATGCATGGTGTAAGTTCTTGTATTAAAGCTAGGTTGCTGACGAGGCCATGTCTCCTTAAAAGTTTAGAATGTAAAACGCATGTAAAAAAAACATTAGTGACTATTATTGAAAATTCATAAATTAATTATAAAAATTATATTTCTTATTTGTTAGGTATATATAATTAGTCACCACTTTATTTTAAATTAAAATATGTTTGGGTGCAGAATTTAGGAAGGTGAAATTTTGGTAATTTTGTATTACTTAAAAATATTTTTTAATTGAATGAATATTTAGAACGCATGCATGGTGAAGTTTAGCAGTTTGTTCATTTTTCAATAATGCTGTTATTTAATCCGTATTACGGGATTTAACTATGCTAGATGACGAGAATATGTTCAAATCTACTCAGGTTTTGGTAGGAAAAAAATACCCCCTTTTTCTTCCGCTTCTTTCATTTTATTTTAAAACGGAAACTTTATTAGTTTATCCTGCCCTTTTTTTAATTACAGTAGAATTCGATAAAGCGATCTTGAAGAAATCAGATCAACTGCGACGTTATAACCGAATGCCGTTTTCAGCAAATGAAGACAAAAGTAAATTAAAAGTTCCAAAATAGCTGTATATGAAGGGGTTGCTCTGATTTTGGGTTTCAAAATAACGGTTTTTTTTTTAATTTTTTTTTTATTCCTTAATATGTGTAGAATACCTTCCTAAAATATTTTGACGAAATTATTCTTCGTTAAAAAGTTATATGTACAAAAAAAACTGATTTTCCGCTCTGCGCTACTGTTCTTGTTTTTACATATTTAGTATCTATTTACACGAATGTAATTAATATACATGTACAATGTACATTCGTGAAAATAGCAATAACATATACTACTATATATTCAAATGTACGTCCGAAACTTCCTTCATTGTAGTAGGTTTAAGTATGCCTTGTTTGGCAAATAAATAAATAAATAATTATTTTGGTTAGTTCGTCTACATTTTCTTAGTAGAAACGTGGAAAATGGCTGGTGTGAATCGTAATAGTAAAGGAAGTCGCACAAATAAAATTCGAAAATCTTTGATAAAGAAACATAAATATCATCCTCCAGTTCCAAAAATAGTTGTCAAAAAAACAAGTTCGGTTTCGCGGAAATTGAAAAACGCAGATTCTTTGGATGTGCAATACAACAACACGGTCGATTACGCTTTTATTTCGTTTACGCAATTTTTTCTTGCCTTATCAACGTTTGTGAAATGTAAGGAATGTAATGACATTAAATTTTCAAAAACATGTGAGAAAGGACTCGGTTTTCAAGTTTCATTACAGTGTGATTGCAAAAGTCGTGTCATAGATTCGTGCGCTCGCATTGGTACTGATTATGAAGTAAATAGGAAATTTGTTTTTGTGATGAGACTTATTGGTGTTGGCATAAGAGGAGTGAAACTTTTTTGTTCCCTCATGGATCTATGCCACGATTTTACAAATTACTCTTATTATAGCACAGTGAACAATATTCGAATCGGAACTAAAACGATCTACGACACGGTCATCGAGCGGGCAGGACGGGAAGAAAAAAATTGTTGAAAGACACGGGGTTACCTCAAACTCATTTTACCGTTTCCGGAGACGGGACATGGGCAAAAAGGGGCTTTTCATCCCTTATCGGTATTTCAACTCTGGTTGGTAAATATTCTGGCAAGCTTCTGGATTTATTGTGTCCAGTAAGTCATGTCAAAGGAGGTGGGTCAAAATTGCCCCAGGCCCGGCGCAAAAGAAAAGTATCTCAGATGATCGGCTATAATGAGTATTGAATTTCTGTATAGTTGTTATATCCCGTAACTGTGGCTAAAGTGTTAATAATGCTATTTCGTTTTTATTCGGGCGAAATGACTAATTAACCCTGTATTTTTGTAACCATCACTTATTTTCATGAATAAGGTATCAGTGAACGCAGAATACTCCCGCCTATCTAAAATTGTAAAAACGACGGTACCACAGTACCAACTTCCAGAGTTATGAGTCGTCAAAGTCAAAACTTTGTTTTTTTTTTTAACCAAAATGTCACCTTCAACCACCTTTTTCTCCAAAATATTCATAGTCAACTAATGTTTTTTTCCCAGAATAAGAAAGCTTGGAGTGTTTCCTATGAATGATGTCCAGAGAATTTTTATGCTATGGCCTTTACTTTCAAAGTTATAAGCAATTTAAATGCTAAAACCTATCAGCAGTTGTATGATGCTTTTCTTTCAGCACAGAAAAAGGATAACGAAAGGTAATGAGGGAAAGAAATAGGCCAGCTCATTACAGTTGTCCTGTTGAATCACTCGATTTTTAAAATATTTCTTTTTGAGTCCTCTCCGGTAGTCCTTGTAGAGTTGATATAATAGCGATAGTCCCACTTCGAGTGTAAAAAATATCAGTATTATTTCAACTTTTTCCTACTTCAAGTCATCCGGGTTGGTTATAATGGTGTTGATTATTGTGCCCGTGTTTTCGGTGTTTTTGGAGTTGGTGGTTAACATGTTGGTGCCTTTGGGTGTCGGCTTGAGTTTGATTTTTGCTGTTTATTGATGTGTTTTACATTCTACCCAGAAGTGATGATGTGGATATTTGAAGTGTGTCATTTCTTTTTAGGCGACGGTTTAGGCGTTTAGTATGGTTTTAGCTGATGGCAATCTTCTGATGTACATAGTTGATGCATAATTTTTTGGGTTCTGTCGACACTGGGAGTATGTTTGCGTCACGTTGATGATGGTGTTGTTGACGTATCTTGGGGTCCACAGGATAGATCTTAGTATCTTGGTTTGCATTCGTTGGATTGTGGCGATGGTTAATGCCTTTGCAGAGCCCCAGAGTGGTAGCCCGTAGGTCCATACAAGTTTTAGGATTGTTTTATATAGAATTATTTTGGTAGTGATGTTTAGTTTGGATCTGGGGTGGGGGGTGGAAGCAATGGAGGGCAAGCATTTTAACTTTTTTTTTCTGCGTTCAAGTTATGCAGCTGACTGCAAAATATATTATCAAAATATATTGTCTTATAGAGCAAGGTTTTAGTTTCTCTTGAAAGCGTTTTAGAATTAATTAACGGCTTTAGGGCTGCTACTTTTATACGAGCGTTTTTCAGTTTGAGTCTTATGCTGTAAACCTGCTAAGGGCGACCGACGAATCGCTTTGCTCAGCGACTGTCAAAAACAAATAGAACACCCCGCTTTTGTATGAAGCTGCACAATCCGCAGACCAATGCGATAACTACGCCGACGAGCTCGGCGACCGAATCAAAAAAAAGGTTTATTTCGTAGCCGTCGCCTGTCCAAAAGCTGGAAGTACATATCTGCTTTGCTTTGCATTGCAATACTTGAGAGGATTTTACTACGATGCGTTACATTTTATGGATTGGACACATTAATGCGTTGCGTGTCGGCACTTAAATGCATTTTGAATTCATGTTGAATTCGTGTTGAATCCCTTATCAAAATCCATTTTTAATGTATTACTGAGTTAATCCGAGTTAATAATATTTTTGCAGAAAAAACAAGACCAATTTCACAGAGTATTGAATGCGTTGTATGCGTAAAAGATAAACAACTGTTGCATTGCATTGCGATGCATTGAAGGTAGTGCCGCATTAATAGGTCTGCCATCATTGAAATATTCAGTGTAAGCTTGATCTGTCAACGCAACCATGCAAAGCAAAGCAATTATGTACTTCCAGCTAAAGTTGCATTTGCGCTATGGCATGGGTTTGTGTTGCTATTTTCGTGTGCTCCTGTGTGCGTGTGCAGCATACTCGGCTGTGCAAGATGGTAATTCCGGTGTGTGTTTTTTAATTTGTGTCGTGGTCGTCGTAGTGTGTGTTCACAACAAATTTCGTCGAGCCATTCGCCGTGGCCGAGGAAAATAGTTTCACCGTGCCCTTGCCATGTTTACAGCATTACGTGTGGGTTATACTTGAATCTGCGATGCATCTGGGCTCCCAGGTACTTCATTAAATATTTGTGTGGAATTTTGTGACCATTACTGGCTATTTTGCAGAGTTTTGATTCCCGCGGCCCGTTTCTATGTCCTTTACTTGAGGGATTTTTCCCTGATTAATTTCTATGTTCCATTTATCTTGGTAATTCTATTGTTTTGTTGACGTATGTTTGGAGTTTTTCCGTGGCTTTAATAGGTGAGACACTTGTATCCCAAACAAGTGTATCGTCAGCTTATTGTATGCAAGTTGTGTTAAGGAGGGAAATTTTGTGTGGAAAAGGAAAGGAAAATTTCACGTGGTAATCTTTTTCTTCAGACATAAGGAAAGTAATAATTTCACCACAGAAGGAAGGCAAATCTGGACTTGAAATTGCCAACAACCTCAAACTATCGAAATTTTGTGGGGAAGTCTTGTATAAATATCTTGAAAGGCTTGGGGCTTAGAATGGAGCCTTGGGGGACTCCAGATTCAATTATGAACAGTTGAGAGGTTAGCTCTGTGAAACAGTCTGAATTTACCAGTTGTGATAGCTAGATAGACAAGTTGTGAACATAATTAAGAAGTGACGTTTATTTTAGTAGTGGCAAAGGAAGTAGAATAAGTCTACCCACAGGTTCATAACAAAAGTGGAGGGATGGTGTTTATAACGCGATCAAATTATTTTATTTTACCGCTGAACGATTTCTTCTGGTACTTCACCAGAAGAGTGTGCGGTGGAAAAATTAATTTTCAATTATAAGTACATGCACTAGTACTTAACTAGTGCAGGAATGTGTGCTCAAGAGTACTTCACCCTTGGGCTTGGCGATGGCGAGAATTTACGATATAAAACGCGGTGACGGTTGGTTTATGAAAGACTGATATATTTTAACTTAAGCTCCTTGGCTTAAATACTAATAACTTAATACCATGTACACAAAGCGAAGAAAAAGGAGTACTGGGAAAACGAAATGTTAAAAATAGAAGAAGCGAACAGCCGAAACGACGTCAGGCAACTATGTATATAAAAAGTAAATGAGCACCGAGTCTGTTTCAAGCCCAGAGTAACTATGTGCAAAAATAAGAATGGGGAAATATTAAGCACCAAAGAACTAGTTCTAACTAGATGGTGCGAACACTTCAAAGAACTGCTAGCTGGAGATGAGGAGCAACCGCCAACAGAAAACGTGGAAGTAGCAGAAGAACTAGCGGGAGATATGCCTACATCAGAAGACGTACAAGACGCAGTGAAAAAACTAAAAAACAACAAATCTCCGGGCAAAGATAACATTGTAGCTATTAAAAAAAGGAGGTGGAAACGTAATATTAAGCCTGCATGAAATCGTAACACTGATATGGACCCAGAAACAAATACCATCGGAATGGAGCGAGGGCATTGTGTGCCCTATACATAAAAAAGGAGATCAGCTAAACTGCCGTAACTATAGAGGCATCACTCTACTGAACGTAGCATATAAAGTATTTTCAAATATTTTATACGTTAAACTGCAGCCTTACGCAGAAGAAGCTCTGGGAAACTATCAAAGCGGTTTCCGTCCCGGAAGATCTACCACAGACCATATTTTCACTCTTAGGCAGGTCCTAGAAAAGGCGAATGAATTTAACATAAACATACATTCGCTATTCATAGACTTCAGAAACGCCTATGATAAAATAAAACGTGAAGAATTATACAAAGCTATGGGGTACCTAAGATTCCCCAAACACCTCGTAAATTTGACCAAAATAACAATGAAAGAGGTATTATGCAGAATAAGAATTGAAGGAGAGCTATCAGAACCATTCAACGCCACAGTAGGACTAAGACAAGGAGATGCTCTATCGTGCTTACTATTTAACGTAGCTATGAAAAAGTGATAAGAGACGCAGGAATTAACACCGCGGGCAGTATTTTCAACAAGTCGGTACAAATATCGGCGTACGCTGACGACATCGTAATTCTAGCCAGATCCCCCGTAGCAATGAAAGAAGCCTTCATATCGCTAGAAAGAGCAGCAAAGAAATTCGGACTAGCAATTAATGAAGAGAAAACGAAATATATGTGCATCTCCAAAAGACGTAATGATCGCCAGAATATGACAATTGATACATACAACATCGAAGCAGTAAAAGAATTTATATATCTAGGGACGCTAATTTCAAAAGACAACGACACGACATTAAAAGTTAAAAGGAGATTACCGCTGGGAAACAGATGCTACTTTGGGCTACGTAAACATTTCTTATCAAGGAACATATCAAGAAGCACTAAAGTAAAACTGTACAGAACTCTTATAAGGCCAATACTACTGTATGGATCCGAAACCTGGACATTAAGAAGTAACGAAGAACACCTCCTAGGGTGCTTCGAAAGAAAAATCCTGCGCACTATATATGGAGGAATCAACGAAAACGGTGTTTGGAGGAGAAGATACAATCACGAATTGTATCAGTTGTATAAAGATCCAAACATCATTAAAACTATAAAAATTAACAGAATCCGATGGGCAGGACATGTTGAACGTAGCAGTGACGACAGCATAACAAAAATTATTATGAACAAGAGACCAGACGGACACAGAGGTACGGGACGTCCAAAAAAGAGATATATATATACAGCGTAGAAGAAGATCTACGAACCCTAGGTATAAGAAATTGGAGACTTCAAGCCAGGGACCGACAGTTCTGGAGGAGGATGTTGCAGGAAGCCAAGGCCAATAACAGGCTGTGGAGCTATTTATGATGATGATGAATACCATGTACATATAAGTTATTCGGGGGACAACATAAGCGCATACTTCGGTGGGAACACTTCGCTGATGTGCGCAGAAATGTTTGGATAAAGGTTCGGAGTTTTATTTACTGATAACGAACTGAAAGAGTTCATACAAAAATAGCCGAGCATGCACTTATGTTGCCTTTATAATGTATGGTGATAAAGAACATTTCTTGTTGATGGCGCAGAAATGTTGGGGTAAAAATTCAGAAGAAACAAACGAAATTCAGACAAAAACAAACGTCTCAGATTACGTCTGGACATTGTATGAAATCTGATAATAATTTAATTTTGGTGATAAAGAATTTATGTTTTGAAAGGAAAATTTAATATTTAAAATTGTTGGTGGATTCTTAATTTAAGTATCGTAATAATATTATTGGTTTAAGTGCTGGGCTTAAACTGATGGGTCACGAGAGAGCATGGAGAGATGAGTTACGAGAGCATACCTCCATTTGAAGCGCGTTCGTTATCTGTTAAGTTTTCGTTTCATTTATTTTTATTTTCCATTTATTCCATTCCATTCTTGCAAAGCGAGAAAATTTTTGTTGGGATTGTGGTTTTGTGGGTTAAGTGTAGGCATGGTAGGTTCTGTGTAATTTGCGTTGGCGTTGTTTGGAGTGAATACGTTTGCTAGGCGGGTTTGGGGCGGGACGTGCAGAGCTTTTACTGACACTAGATTTTTTTTTAATCTAACACTCGAGTAAGAATTCGTGAAGTGGCCCCCCATATTTTCGATTTTGAAATAAATTATTGAAATGAATGATTTTTGTTAGCCCTAAGTGTCAATAACAACGTGGTAAAATAATTTTTTTATATTGCAAATAATAACAATGTTATTAACAAATTAAGTTTTTTGTACTTTTTTCTTCAAAAAATCATATTTTGGGTTCTTTTTAACAGAAGTGGCTGAAATTTACACTAAAAATGTAAAAAAGGCTGAACTTTGAGATAACAAAAGAAAAACCAAAAAAAAAAAAATGATTGTTAATAAAAAATAGGTACACTTTCATAAACAAATTAAAAATTTCTCATGTTCTTGAACTCATATCGACTTCGTTTAAAAACAGTATCAAAGTACATTTATTTATGCTCATGCTAGTGAAATAAAATTTTTGTTACCTCTTAAACTTTTTGTATAAAACGATATTTTGTACGACGCTGCAAGCCTAAACTAAGTGAAACACACTTTCTCCATTGCAACTAAATGAGAAAAAAGACAAAAATTTCCTGGAATTGCTCAATTCGTGGTGATGCACTACTAAAATCAAAAACAAAGACCCAAAAAATGAAAAATCCAGCCGTAAAGGCATAACTGGCATGGTCGATATACCGAAAACAATTTCGCTAACGTTCGAAATAATATAATGTCCGTGTAGGACTTACAAAAGCCTATCAGCCTTCGTTGTGCGCCATTTGTTTGTTTTTGTTGAAGCATCGTTAGAGGCAAAAAGTCGATAATATGACCAAAATTCACCGAACCTGCCTCTCAAGCCTCCGAATGTAACTAGCCAACTTGGTAATGGTAATGTTGGTTCTCTCACAACATTATCAACGGCGTCACTTTCTTAAAACCGGTCAAAGACCATCGTCGTAATAATTAAAAAATAGTGAAAATGTAGGATAGGTGCCGGCTGCTCTAAGTAAAAGAGTCTAAGGTCCGTTTGATACAAGTATATTTCTCCCATAAACTATAAATTCTAATTAATTCTATGCTTAAGATTACTTCTACTTTACTCGAATTCTTTGTATTAAAATAAAAGCTAAAAAATATAGCACGTTTTAATCCAAATATTCCTTTTGATGTGCTGCCTCTGTCAGGTTGAATTTTTATAGCGGTATATTTACCGCTGTGTAAGTTGACTTAATTTACTGTCAACGAGATTAAATATTGTTTTGGTTTAGGTGCATAAACCTATACCAAGTAAATGTACCCAGGTGTTTGAACCAGTGTACAGATGGATAATTTAGCCCAAGTGCTTAAACTTGTGCTACGCTAGCTTTGGAAGAAAATACTTGACAATAAAATTGAAACGCACGAGTTACTTTCTTGTGAATAACTAACTTTCTTTATTTTATTATTGGGCTATATACATATACAAGAAACTTATTTGCTATGTAAGGGTTAAAGGTAAAAAATTAATTTCTATAATTGCCGATTTTTCAATATCAGCGATAATATTGAGGTTTTAATTGATTTCAAAATTTAACTTGTGGAATTCGCTGATTTTGCAAAATAAGCAGTACATGAAGCTGGTTCAACTGAGTTCAAAAAATGTTATTATATGCACGTAATTAATTTTAAGTGCAATTTATTTTATGCATGATTAAGGTTTTTTTTGTTTTTATTTTCTAAAATAAAGCCACAAAGGTAATGACCTTTTTAAATTATACATACATTCTGCCCCCGTTGATCTCGGATCAAATATTGAATCATTATCCAAGTCGAAGGTGAATGCTGGATTACGTTGATCACGTTGGTTCTTCGTTGATCACGTTGGTTCTTCGTGGACGCTTTAATTTTTACATTTGATGTGGCTGTTGGTGGTTTGGACTGTTGAGACGTTTCACTATCAGTTGTAACTATAGGGTTGTTAAGTTTGAAGCACAAAAATGCTATTACAGCAATACC
Organism: Thereva unica; assembly: GCA_949987705.1. NCBI lineage: Eukaryota > Metazoa > Arthropoda > Insecta > Diptera > Therevidae > Thereva > Thereva unica. The sequence goes on from OX465282.1 coordinate 82,219,098, forward strand.
AAGAACAAGGCTGATATATCCTATGGTATACTGATGAATATCGTGATGCTGGAACCGTGAAACACCTCTTTCAGCTTCCTTTAGTTCATTTGAGGAGTGGGCGAACAAAACGGCACATGTCCATGGTTGGCCGTTTTAAGTTTTTTGACGGAATCGTGTTCATTACACTAAACTGCAACTAATTTCAATCTCAGACACTCCAAAAATCACTTTCATGTAATATTTTTTTGTTAGCAAAGTAACGGTTTCCCTGCAGAAAGGCACATGTCCTACGAATATTAATATTTTTTAACCATTCGTTAATGTGGATTTTCAAAAGGGCACGTATTTCATACAAAAAAGTTTTTAATCAACAATGGAAGTTCATTGCACCTCACCTGGGGCTCTAATTACATCGATTTGTATGTGCATCATAAAATGCACTAAAAATGCACTAAAATTTACCTCACTTTTGTCTCCCACGGCCCCAAAACAAGCCGTAGGGGGCACTATGACCCCTTAAAATTTGCGTAACAGTCCCTACTATTAGGAAAAAATACCAGAAACGCCTCTAAGGGGCCAGGGAGATTCCCAAAAGGCTAAAAACAAAAAAAAACATGTCCAGTTGGGTTCCTGCAAAAGGACACATGTCCATTCAAGGGTTTAACAAAACGGGACATGTCCAGTTGTGTCCCTGCAAAAGAGCACATGTCCATTTTTGTTTTAATTTTTTCTCCTATAGTATTAAACATATTTAAAAATTTTTTTTTCCGTCTGAATGAGTTCAAATAGTAGCACAACCTACCATACTCATAAATAGTTATTGTGATCAGTTCAGAGGCAGAAACAGTTTTTTGCGATTTCTGAACAATTTGAAAAACTGGACATGTGCCGTTTTGTTCGCCCACTCCTCATTTACTCGTTTGTGTATTTTTGCATATTCATCTGATAAGTCGTTGATTGCGATGATATCTTGCTTTATTTCTGTTATTTATGGCAATTAGCTGATGTTGAAATTATTTGTTGATGCAACAAATGACGTTTTAAATGATGACGCATATAACTTGTGTGGCTGAATCGTTGTGAACTCGTCCTTTATGATGCAGTCATCGTCCATTTCAGTAATACCTGTGCCATACAATGTTTTTTGATAGGTGTCTTCCGTACAAATGATGTTGATGATAGTCTGTTTGAAGGCTACGTATAACCAATGATTTCGTTGGAAAAGCTGAATCCATCTAGGTCCGTTGTTGACTTCTATAACTTGACAGTTATTCAATGAAGATCCATGAATGATATCTTATTCACAGATGGTAGATTTTGGACTAGCACGGAACGTAAGATGGTGTTGATTACACATATATTGTAGAGTATAGTGCTGATGGTGCACAATGCTAATTCTTGGTCCTTCAATGCATAGTACTGGTCTCTGTGTATATCCACCATGAGGTAATTGTTCTCAATGAAAATCATTTTTGCTTTTCCATCCTGTAACCATGGTACTGGAACAATGTGGAGTAGTTCGAAACGTTCGTAGGTTACAAGTGGAATCTTTAATTTGAAAATAAGACATGTAGGCGTAATTCCTGTTTCAATCGTTATAAGACTTTATAATTCTAAAACTTTGGATACTGGAGGTAATCGTAGCGAGGATGGCAAATTATCTTTGATATTTTGCATTTTAATTGTCATTTTATATGGTGTTACAATGCTTGGATTTATTTTCCCGTGATGACTGTCTGTGACCATTCGTATGAGAGAATCTTGTAGTCTTCTGTAATTTTCCATCATTATCAGTAGCCTGGTTGCTGCTTGGTTATACAACTTATCTAACTTCTGTTGATGTATCTCTTCGCCTACCATGGAAGTCACTTGGTTAGTGTCTTTAATGAATCTGTTGATCGTTTAAGGCAATTGGAGATGCGCTTGAATACAAAAATTGATACCAAAATTGATGAGAGAGATAACACCTTAAACACAAAAATTGATGAAATTAACAACACCTTAAACACAAAAATTGACGAGCTTAACACCACCTTCAACAGTCAAATGAGGAAAATAAAAGACGATATCGATACCGTCCAACATGACCTAGCGATAGTGTCCAATGAGTTAGAGGACCTACGCCGCCAATCCAGGTTACACGACGTGGTCGTTCGAGGCATTCCCGCAACTGAAAACGACAACCCGAAGCACATCTTTAAATCCGTTGCTTCCATCATCGGGCATAAGTTGTCGGCCTATGTGAATGTGTTCCGGCCGTCGCAGCGACAGCGTTTGGGCTTGGAGTCGCAGACTGGTAGGATGAGTTCGCTGCTAATTGCAAAGTTTCCATCAGCGAACGAGCAGCAGGAGTTCCTGAAAAAGACCCGCCAGCACGGAACTCTCACTTTAAAAAAACTGAATCTGGGCTTCGCGTCTGACAGCCTTGTGCATGTCAACGAAAGCCTGACTTCGAAAAATAATGACATATTCCACACGGCGCGAAGGCTTCAAAAACAGAATCTGGTCGCTTCGGTCTTTACTCGTCGAGGTTATGTTTACGTTCAGGTGGAGAAAAATAAGCAGCCACGAATATTCAAATCAGCTCTTGATTTGAACGAAGCCATCAATGCAACTCCAGGCTCACATTAGAGAAATTGGGGCAATCCGCTTTTATTTGTGGAGCAACGTTTGCATGCTTTTATTTAGGTACTTATTTTTAAATCATCTTTCTTTTTTTCTTCTACTAGCTTTTCTTGTTTATTTTTTAACTTATATTTTTATTTATTTAATTTACTTATTTTTTTCTTTATATTAATTATGTATTTTTATTTTTATTTTATTCTAATGTTGGAATATTGTTACATGTTTTTAGCTTTTCCATTTTCAACCGTGCCTCGTCCTGAACACGCTTTATTACCCCGCTTCAGTGACTTCGGTTAAGGTTACTTATTCGTTATGAACAAGATTAGAACCCTGCTCAACATTTTCCAAAGCAGAGCCCAAGGTTTGAATTTTTGCCACATCAACGCGCGTAGCTTACGTAACAAAATAGATGAATTGCGAGAAATTTTTCGCGGATCCGACATTCACGTCATTCTGGTGTCTGAAGCCTCATTACGCGATCATGTCCCCTCGAAACTCGTGTCATTAGATGGCTACAATCTATTCAGAAACGACCGAAAAAATCGTTCCGGCGGTGGAGTAGCGAATAACCTAAGGTAAGTTAAGGAATCCGTATCTAATGCTTTGGAGTTCCTTAGTGTTGAAGTTAGCTGTGGTAAAAGCAAATGTCTCGCCACTGTTGTTTACTGCCCTCCTCGAATTTTCTCGCTCCCTGAAGCTAGTGAATTGGAGGAATGGATGTCTGTAGCTACACATAACTTTGAAAATGTCGTAATTGGGGGAGATTTTAACGTGAACATTTTAGCCAATAATGCGCTCTCTAGAAACTTCCTTAATTTCTTCAAAACATTTGACTTGAAACCAGTTAACCAACTTCCGACGTATCTAAATACTAATAATCCATCGTTGCTGGATATCTTTTTCGTGTCGAACGTAAGAAATGTTTTGTTACATAATCAGGTTAGCCCACCTAGTTATCTCGATCATGATATCCTGTATCTTTCCTTAAAATTCACAGTTAGAAAGACTCAGCAGAAATTGTTTTCCTTTCGCGATTCCATCGATATCCCAGCACTATTTCAAGAATGTTCCTTACTACCTTGGGACCGAATTTACAACCTTCCTGACATAGACAACCAATTAGAGCACTTCTGTTCGCTGATTTACCATCTGCATGAAACCTTTGCCCCAGTTAAAACGAGAAGCATGTCTTCCTGTACCTCACCCTGGTTCTCCATTCAAATAAGCCGACTTATATCCGAGAGAGAATTTTTGTTCAGAAGATATAAGAAAAACAAAACTGCTGTGAATTTAATAGCATACAAAAATGTTAGGAATTTAGTAACTTTAACCATCCACAAAGCAAAGGCGCAGTTCCTTTCGTCTAAGCTTAGCCCTGCTTTGCCTGCAAAGAAACTTTGGAGAAACATAAAACTACTCGGCATTCACGGTAGTGAAGATGAAACTCAGATCAGCCTTAGCGCTGATGAATTAAATAAATTTTTTGTTGCCGCATCTAACCTATATAAAGATCCCCATTGCTCAAGACCAACTGACAGTGCTACTGATTTATTCAGCTTTCGCAATGTAGCTCACGCGAAAGTCCACAAAGCTTTCTACTCCATCAAATCTGATTCAGTTGGTCCAGACAATCTTCCACCGGTTTTTCTAAAGCTAATTTTTCCTGTGATCCTCCCCTATGTTACTCATATTTTCAATAGCTGCCTGACAAAATCATACTTTCCGCATCAGTGGAAAAAAGCAAAAGTAATCGCACTTCCTAAATGCAAATCCCCGAAAGGCCCCGCTGACTATCGTTCTATAAGCATATTATGTTTCTTAGGCAAAGTACTGGAAAAACTAATGTCTTGGCAAATCGAGGGGCACTGTGAAACATGGTCTCTGTTGTCGCATGCACAGTCTGGTTTCCGCAAAGGGAGTAGTTGTGAAACTGCACTGCTGAAGGTGACCACCGACCTGCGGATGGCTCTTGATTCTAATGACATTGCTTTTCTTGTGCTTCTTGATTTCAGCAAAGCTTTTGACAGTGTTAGTCACAAGCTTCTAGAAATGAAGCTAATAGACCACATGCGGTTTTCATCTTCAGCTGTGTCTCTAATTCGGGAATACTTACATAATCGATCTCAAAAAGTTTGGCTACAAAATTCAATTTCGGATGCTTTACCAATCACGCGCGGTGTTCCGCAAGGTTCCATATTAGGGCCGTTGCTCTTAAGCATGTACATAAACGATCTCAGCAGCATCGTGAGGAATTGTAAACTGCACATGTATGCAGATGATGTCCAAATTTACTTAAATAGTCCCATTGGATTGGTAGAGAACTGTGTGCATAACATTAATGCCGATTTGGAGCATATCTATCAATGGTCTTTATCCAACACTTACTGCTTAATGCTTCTAAATCCTGTTGCATTCCAATGTATAGAAATCAGTTAGACACCACTTACTGCTTAATGCTTCTAAATCCTGTTGCATTCCAATGTATAGAAATCAGTTAGACACTTCTTTCCTTCCACCTATCATTCTCATGAATACGTTCTTACCCTACCAACTTCGAGTCAAAAATCTAGGTGTCCATCTGAACTCACAGTTAACCTGCTGTGATCAGGTGTCCCATACCCTATCTAAAGTATATGGTATTTTGCGGCGCCTGTGGCTGTACGCTTCCGTTCTGCCCCTAGGAACTCGTTCAAAGTTAATTAAAACTCTAATTTTACCGCACTTCACGTACGCTAGCTTGATCTTTCCTTCTCTCGACGCATCATGCCGTGATAAACTCAATGTAGGCTTCAATGACTGTACTAGGTTTGTTTACAATCTTCGCAGATCTGACCATATAAGTCGATATCGTACTTCTGTTCTGGGGTGCACACTTGAAGTGTACTATTCGCTCAAGGCAATGACATTCATTTATAAACTCTTGCACTCCGACCGTCCATCATACCTCCATGAATATCTTCGATTTGGTCGTACGACTAGAAGAATACTATTTATCCTTCCTAGATTCTCCCACTTAGTTGCGCAGAGATCTTTTTTTGTTCATTCTACCCAGTTATGGAACAGTTTACCCGCCGATATACAGAATGCGGGGTCATTAAATCAATTAAATCTTCAGCCACTTTACTAGTTAACAATATTCCTTCAGCTCATTTTTTTTGCACTTACATATATTAGTTTGGTTTTCATTCTCCCTTACTTTTATACATTTCACAATTGTTTCATTTTGTTTTAATTTGTTTAAATTGCCATATTCTTAAGTACATACGCTTTTAGCGGTAAAAGATAATGTAATCTTGATGTACTAAATTAAATTAAATAAATATAAATAAATATAAATATTAATCTTCTCCAAAAGTCGTGCTTTATCTTATATAATGCTTCATAACGATGTCCTAAGGTCTTGTTGTTTTCTGAAGCTTGAGAATCGATTGTGTAGGGACATCGTCCTACTACTTCCGGTAGTACTTAGCTAAGGTGATATGTTTCAAATAACATAATCGACTGAGGCTAAGTAATGGAAAAAAATAAAAATCTAACCAGTTGTCAATTGGATATCAAAATAAATATATCGCGTTGTTACAAATCAGTTTTTAATTAATTAAGGTGATTTCAAATCAATAACCAAAAGTTCAAATATGTAATTCAATTAACCAAATGTATGTAAAGGTTATAAAGTTAAAATAAATTGTAAATAGTAAACAATAAAATAAACTTATAAAGTTACAACGTGTTCCAGTACTAATTAATAACTCCAATAACTAAACCTAAATCCACCCACTAAATTGGTGACCCCGTTAGAACAAGAAGAAATTAAAAGAAAACAAGAAAAGGAAAATTTAACACGAAGAAAGAAAACAGGATAGAGAAGATTGGCAGTAGGAAAAGGCATTGAGTCCACAAATAAATAAAATAATAATAAAATTTGATAATTTTAGTTTAAAATTTATTTAAATTTAATCACAGATATTTTTTGTTTGATTGTTAATAATTCTTTTAAATTAATTAGATATATTGTTCGAATTTAAAACATTTATTTTTTGACGTTTCAAGTGTGATTGAGTTTTTTTTTTGCAAACGTGTACAAGTGTTGGTTTGAAATTAATTTTCCTTTGATTTAATTTTTGTGTGTGGATATACACAGTTGGGTTTATTCAGATTTTCACTTTATCTGGTCGGATTTATTTTTTCTTTAAACATGCAACGGGAAAATAATTTGGATGACTCGTTCATTATTGACCTGGAAGAGTCATTGCCCAGCTTGGAGCAGGGGCGGCCGGCTCGACATGAAGCTCGGGCAGAAATTGAAGTAGCCTCTACGGCAAGGTCCAACCTGCCCGAATTTCACCAGAGCGACCCGGCCGTCTGGTTTTACCAGGCTGAGGCTCAATTCTCCCTTAATGCGATAACTTCGGACAAGCAAAAGCTGTCCCATATTGTGTCCGCTCTCCCGACGGAGGCGGCCAAAATTTTACTGCACGCTTTCCCGGATCTCGGCACCGCCAGCTATACGGAAGCTAAGAGGCGATTGCTTGATCGATATGGATTATCGACAAGGAATCGCCTCAAGCAGCTGTTGGCGGCGCATGAGCCCGGGGACCGCAAGCCCTTAGATTTTCTGAGGGGCTTGCAGAGTCTGGCCGGAGACTGTCTGGGAGATGGGGAGGAGCTCATCCGGAATCTTTGGGAGCGGAGGCTTCCTAGAGATATCCAGGTGGTGCTCGCCGCATCCGCAGACCAGTCTCTAGGCCAGCTGTCAAAACTGGCGGATACCGTATGGGAGATTACGGCCCGTCCAACCCCCGCTTAGGTGTCAGAGGTACAGGCTACGTCATCTCTGGAGCGGACAGTGCAGTCCCTCCAACGCGAGGTGCGTCAACTAAGAACACTCGTGTTGGGGGGAGGCAGGGTCAGCGATCAGAGGCGACGAGAGATGCTACCGGTTCACGCCAATGGAACCGTTCACCGGCTCGACAATCGAAAGCTTCATTGGCGGGAACCGGTAACACCACCCAACAAGGGGCTAAGCCCAAGGCCTCGTCTTCAGCGACATTGCCGGGGACGCTCTGCTATTACCACTACCGATATGATAGTGGGGCAGAAAGATGCACCCCGCCTTGTTCGTTCAGAGGTCCCGGCCCTTCGGCCAAGAAGGACCGGAGGGTGAAGGGCCCTCAATCAAAAAATTAAGTTGGCGGGGAGTCGCCACATCCGCGGGCGTCTCTCAGCAGAGACGCTCGTGTAGATTATTTGTCCGCGACCAGCACAACCAGCTCGACTTTTTAATCGATTCTGGCGCGGAATCATTAGTTCCTAAACACACTTTTAGGGTACAAACAACATGCCCTAATTTGCTTCTGCGAGCCGCAAATGGATCCACGATCCAAACTTTTGGCGCGAAGTTGCTGGAACTGAACCTAGGTCTTCGCCGACGGTTCATCCACAACTTCATCATAGCAAACACAAACAAAGCTATACTCGGTGCGGACTTTCTCACAAAGTTCGAACTCATACTCGATTTTAAACATCGATAATTAGCTTCGGACTGACGTCTGTGCAACTGGTGAGTATACACTCGAGAGCTTTGAATGCCAACATCTTGGCAAATATGAAGTATTGTTAATGAAGTACGCTTCATTAACACAACCACCAAATTTTAACCTACCGGTTAAACACAATGTGCAACACCACATTGTTACTAATGGGCAATTACCTACCTTTCGTTACCGCTCGTAGACTTCATCCTGAGAAGCTCAAGGTGGCGAAATTGGAGTTTGAACATATGGTTCAACTAGGGATTTGTCGACCATCGTCGTCTCCCGCAGCATCTCCACTTCATCTGGTCCCTAAACGGGATACAAATGATTGGAGGCCATGCGGCGACTACCGTCGCCTTAATGCAGTCACAGTGCCGGATAGATATCCAATCCCGCACATTCACAATTTTTCTGTGAACCTTCACGGATGCACGATTTTTTCGAAGGTGGATTTGGTACGTGCGTATCATAACATCCCCATTGCACAAGAAGACGTGCATAAGACTGCCATAATAACACCTTTTGGTCTGTTTGAGTTTCATTTGGGTTAAGAAATGCAGCCCAGTCATTTCAAAAATTTATGAATGAAGTCACAAGAGACTTAGACTTCGTTTATGTCTATCTAGACGAAATACTTATCGCTAGTAAATCCGAGGATGAGTATCTCACTCACCTCGAACTACTGTTTAAACGCCTTGGTAATTTTGGTTTAACAATAAAGTTATCAAAATGCGTTTTTGGGGTCAGTGAGATCAACTTTTTGGGACATAGTATCGGCAAGGATGGAATCCTTCCATCACCCGAACGTGTCCAAGCAATTAATGACCTCACAACTCCAACAACAGTCAAACAAATACAAAAATTTATAGGAATGGTGAACTTTTATCACCGATTTATTCCTATACTAGCACAACTGCTAGTACCGATTAATGAACACTTGAGGGAACTCCTCAATTGTCCATTAACAACAAAAAATAAGGAACATCTTCCTTGGCCCGCAGAATGTCAACAAGCATTCCTCGACGTGAAAGCCGCAATGGCTGCAGCAGTGATGCTGATACACCCACTAGAGGATGCTAAATATAGCATCACAACTGATGCTTCCGATTTTGCGATCGGAGCTGTGCTGAACAACTTAACGGTCACAGATGGCAACCATTAGCTTTCTTTTCTAAGAAGCTATCATCTGCTGAACGAAATTATTCTGCATTCGATCGCGAACTACTCGCAATCTTTGCAGCAATAAAACATTTTCGGTACTTTGTTGAAGGAAGAAATTTCGTGGTCTACACTGACCACAAACCTTTAATACATGCCCTTCACACAAAAATCGAAAGATCTCCCCGCCAAACAAGACACCTGAGCCTAATTTCCCAGTTCACAATAGACATCAGACATGTCTCTGCGAAACAAAACGTTGTCGCAGATTATTTATCTCGCTCATTAGCGGCCGACAACGTTGACACAATCACCTTCGATTTGCCACATCTGGCGAAAGCACAAGAAGGTGACAACGAGTTACAACGACTCCAAGTACATCCCAGTAGTAGCTCGAAGGTAAAACTAATACTCACACCACTCCCTTTCACAACTCATGAAGTTTGGTGTAAGATTAGCACGGGTACATTACGCCCATATATACCTTCATCATTACGAAAATTAGCATTCAATGCTGAACATAGCTTGTCGCATCCAGGCATACGCGCCACAAGGCAAGCTATCACTAAAAAATATTTTTGGCCAGCGATCAACAAAGACTGTAACAACTGGTCTAGATCCTGTATAGGCTTCCAAAAATCTAAAGTTTCGAGACACACCAAATCACCACATGAAGCTTTTAATTTACCGAATAATAGATTCGAACATATCCATATGGATATTGTTGGACCATTGCCCCCATCTCGCGGATATTCATATATCCTAACAATTGTAGACCGATTTACGAGATGGCCGGAGGCATATCCAATGCGAGACATCTCTGCTACCACGGTGGCCAAACATTTTGTCACCGAGTATGTCCCTAGATTTGGCGCCCCACTTGAACTTACAACAGATCAAGGGTCGCAATTTGAATCAAAATTATTCAATGAAGTCACAAGACTTCTAGGTACACATAGAATACGTACTACCGCCTACCATCCACAAGCAAACGGGATGGTAGAGCGTTTCCATAGACAACTAAAAGCGGCCTTAATGGCAAGGGACAATACTACTCATTGGAGTGAAGATTTGCCTTTTGTTTTATTAGGTATTCGCTCGGCAATTAAAACCGATTTGCAATGCTCACCAGCAGAGCTTGTCTATGGACAGAATCTGAGGCTCCCCAATTCAATTTCCATCCCAACGGATGGGAACACGATAGAGCACTCAGAATTTCTAACACGTCTTCGCACACACATGAAAGGTCTGTCGGCGACACAGCCCCGACAGTCAGTTCAGAATGATGTGTACGTGCCGAACGCCTTAGAGAACGCGGAGCACGTTTTCATACGTACTGATCGCGTCCAACGGCCTTTTGAAACACCATACGAAGGGCCATTCAAAGTAATCAAAAGATTACGTAAACATTTCGTCGTCAAAATAAATGACAGAAATAAGTCGATAAGTATCGACTGAAACCTGCTTTTGACTGTGACCGAGACGTTGAAGCAGCATCAATTCGCTCGGTACAATTCAAGTAACGCTACGCTGGGAGGGGGTATGTAGGGGCATCGTCCTACTACTTCCGGTATTACTTAGCTAAGGTGATATGTTTCAAAAAACATAATCGACTGAGGCTAAGTAATGGAAAAAAATAAAAATCTAACCAGTTGTCAATTGGATATCAAAATAAATATATCGCGTTGTTACAAATCAGTTTTTAATTAATTAAGGTGATTTCAAATCAATAACCAAAAGTTCATATATGTAATTCAATTAACCAAATGTATGTAAAGGTTATAAAGTTAAAATAAATTGTAAATAGTAAAGAATAAAATAAACTTATAAAGTTACAACTTGTTCCAGTACTAATTAATAACTCCAATAACTAAACCTAAATCCACCCACTAAAATTGTACTTGTGAGAGGTTCTCCAATCAAGAAATGCCCTGGTGTGAGTGCTGTTAAATCCTTTGGATCGTCTGACATGGGTGTGAGTGGTCGTGAATTTAGAACTGCTTCGATTTCCACTATTACTGTTTCCAACTCTTCATAAGTTAAAGATGCTTCTCCAATGTGTTTTCTGAGTAGCCCTTTCGCTGACTTCACGGCTGCTTCCCACAGTCCTCCAAAATGGGGTGCTCGAGGTGTTATGAAACTGAAGGTAATACCTTTATTGTGACAAAAAAATGTAATATCCTTTTCTGCCTTGGAAGAACATATTGTCTCGTGCAATTCTCCGAGTTGATTTTTTGCACCGACAAAATGTCACAATAGATTTTACTGCAATTTCCTCTTCTGGATGTGAATCGCTTCAGTGCTGCTATGAAAGCATACATATATGTGCTTAAATCGGTAACAAGTTCCAGATGTACTGCTTTAGTGGCAAAACAGCAAAAAACTGCTATATACGTTTTTTGAGGTTTCTTACCTCTCACCTTATAATGTGTGTATATAGGTCCTGCAAAATCGACTCCAGTATTAACGAATGGTCTGCCTGGTTGGACTCCTGCTTCTGGTAAATTTCCCATTATTTGGTTTAGTATCTTTGCACAAACCAGAGCCACCGAGAGTACATCGCAAGGCCAACAAGAGCAAGGATGGAAGTCTTCAAGGAAAAAACAAAAATTGCAGACAAGCTGTGCAGAAAGAAGAAGAAGGAATATCTAAATAGGAAAATCCTACAGATACAGGAAGACTTCAATGAAGGGAGAATTAGACAAGCGTACAAAGGAACTCGCCAGATCACCAATAAGTTCCAGCCAAGAACGGACATCTGCAAGGACATAGATGGGAACTTGTTGGCAGATCCTGATAGGATAAAGGAAAGGTGGAGAGAGTATTTTCAGAACCTATTGAATCCTATCTCCCTATCAAACGAGAATGCAGAGACAGAGGCATTTGTAATTCCCCAAGATAACATCTCAATAGAACCACCAACACTGGATGAGGTGCGGGAAACTGTAAAAAGGCAGAACAGCAACAAATCGCCTGGCGCCGATGGAATAGCAGCTAAGCTGCTAAAGGAAGGAGGACCCCAACTATTACGAACATTACACGAACTCATATGCACCATCTGGGAGGAAGAAGTTATACCAGAGGACTGGAAGAAAGCCATTATATGTCCAATATACAAGAAAGGAGATAAACTAAACTGCAAAAACTACAGAGGCATCTCACTCCTCAGCACCAGCTACAAAATCTTCACAATCCTTGTGAAACAAAAACTGGAACCTATAGCGGAAAGCCTTATAGGAGAATATCAAGCTGGTTTTAGGACAAACAGGTCAACATCGGACCAACTGCTGACCTTAAAGGCCCCCATACACGATCAAATTGGATGTACAACCAGATTTTCGTCAAACCCATAAGCCCAACGTATTTTGATCGGCCGACCGGCCCACAATCGATAGTGTTGGTTGTACATCCGCCCTTCGATGTACATCCAATTTGACCGTGTATGGGGGCTTTAAGGCAAATTCTGGAGAAAACCTGGGAAAGGAATGTAGATGTATACCAGATATTTGTCGACTTTCAACAGGCATATGAATCAATAAACAGAGAGAGGCTATACGAGATCTTATCGGAAATAGGAGTCCCCTCAAAGTTGATACAACTAATCAAATGCGCCACAAACAGCTCACTAGCGAAAGTAAGGATCCAAAATGTTGTAACAGAGGAGTTCGAAGTACGTCAAGGGCTTAGACAAGGAGATGGGCTGGTCCCCATGCTTTTCAACCTGGCCCTAGAATGGGACCCAGTCGGTACAATTACTTGGATATGCGGATGACGTAAACATCGTGGGAAGGTCCTTTTTGGCAGCAAAAGAAGTCTATGTTGAATTAAAAGAGGCGGCAAAGGACATAGGCCTGAAGATTAACGAAGAAAAAACGAAGGTTATGCAACAATCCAGAGCAGGACGATTTAGAATGGGAAGTAATATAACCATCGACGAACATAACCTAGAAGTAGTCGATAAAACAGTCTACCTTGGGTCTACTATCACAAAAAGAAACGAAGAAAAAGAAGAAATAACTAGAAGAATACTACTGGCTAATAGAGCCTTTTATGCCCAAAAACAAATCCTGCACTCAAGATTTGTGCACAGGAAAACGAAACTCTCACTCTACATAACAGTAATACGACCAGTACTGTGTTATGGTAGCGAGACTTGGACTATATCCCAGGACATAGAGGAACGAGTCAACAGGTTCGAGAGGAAAATTCTCAGATGCATAATAGGCCCAATCAGAGAGGATGGAATATGGCGAAGAAGATACAACAACGAGTTGTATGAAATTTTTGACGACCCACAACTCTCAACTTTAATAAAAATCAACAGATTGAGACTAGCCGGCCACGTGATCAGGATGGAGGACAATCGCATCCCAAAACGGCTTATGGCATCAGAAATTTCGGGAAGTAGGCCAGTAGGTAGACCCAGGAGGAGATGGATAGACTCTGTGACGGCTGACGCAGAGTCAATGCTCAACATCCGGAACTGGAGACATGCTGCAAGGGACCGTCAAACTTGGAGAAATGCCCTAGAGGAGGCCAAGGCTCAATTTGGGCTGTAGCGCCATTGGATGGATGGATCTTTGCACAAATAATACATTTACTTGTAACATTTCGTGCCATAGTTTTACCCTTTATCGGCCAATATTTTTGCCTGGTGATGTGTAGGAGTGCTTGTGGGCCAACGTGTTTGTTGGCCTTGTGAATATGATCTAGTACGAGCCTGGTAAACCAATGATTGTACGGTAACAGTGTCGGAGGTTTAGCTTCATACGTTAATGTTGATGATTGTATTCTGCCACCTACTCTCAAAACGCCGTTTTTATCGATAAAAGGTGACAAACTACTAATATGGCTTGATGAAGGTAAACTCGAATGTCTTTTAAGTTGCTTCAGTTCTTCACCAAACATATCGGCTTGGATTGTCACAATGATTTTCGTTAGAGCGAACGCCAACTCTTCTGTTGTAAGTAAGATATTTTGGGGCTCCGTTTTCGTTTCTTTGAAAAATGTTCGTGACAGTCGTAAACAATAAGCGATAATTCTGTTCAGTTTCATTAAAGAGTTCCCATGATTGATCTGTTCTAATAGCGTGTGAGAATCCAGAGACATTATCAGAACCTTTTTTGTTTGCTTCGTTTCATATTGTGACGCTTCTCGTTTGTTCAGACTTGGCCATTTTGTTTCAGGACCGTACAAGAACAATGGACCATAAGCCCATAAATGACAATCTTTGAATTTTGCAGCTGTGGCTCCTCGTGAAAGGATATCTGCTGGATTTTGTTCTGATGGCACGTGCTTCCACTGCTTTGCACTGGATAACTGTTGAATAGATTCTATTCTGTTTGCAACAAAAGTTTGATGTAGAGCTGGTTGAGAGTTGATCCAGTCTAATGTTATTGGTGAATCAGACCATAGAAAGTTTTCACCTTTTGTTAAATTTAAGTCCTGCTTTATTCTATCATTTAATTCTGCAGCTAGAAGGGCAGCACATAATTCCAAACGAGGAAGTGTTGTGCCTAATGTTGGCGCTACTTTTGATTTTCCACATAAAAGTTCAGTTGATATAGTACCATCTTTGTATTTTGCTCTAATATAGATTGCTGCTCCATATGCTTTTATGCTGGCATCTGCAAATGTGTGAATCTGAATATCCACTGGAACCCTTTTCCCAAAAATGTGTCTTGGAAATCGTACATCATTTAAATTTTCTGAATCTTCTCTAAATTTCATCCATGCTTCGTGATATTCTGTCGGAAGTGCTTCGTCCCAACCAAGTTTTGATTTCCACAATTCTTGCATGAATAATTTAGCTCGTAGAATTACCGGAGATACCAACCCTAATGGGTCAAATAAGCTGGATATATCAGATAATACTGTTCGTTTGGTAACTCGTTTGTATTTTGGTTTACTGACTTTAACCTGACTTTAAAATGAGTCCCAAGGCTTTCAATTGATTGTCTTCACCAAATTCGTTGAATTCCAGTTGAAGTGCTCTGTGCTCTACTGGTATGTTTTCTAAAAGCCTTGCATTATTAGCGCACCATTTTCTTAACTGGAAACCTGCTGACTGCAAAACCTTTTGAATCTGTTGTTGCATTTCCAAAGCTTCAGTCAAAGAGTCTGCTCCGGCCATTCCATCGTCCACATAAAACTTATTGTCAATCATTTTACAACCCCAAGAGTATTTATGTCTATTTTCTATTGATTAGTTGCTTAAGACATCTCGTAGCTTGATATGGTGCCGGTTTAGTCCCAAAGGCAACACTTCGTATTTCGTAGCATTGAAGAGGTTCTTCTGGGCTTTTTCTATAAACCATAAGCTGGAAACACCTGTCACTCTTATCGAGATGAATCCGCAAATACATTTGTTTTATGTCAGCTGAAAATACGAATCTCGGCAACCTGAACCTCAATAATACAGTGAATAACTCTGGATGTTGAGTTGCACCATTCATTAATATGCTGTTTAGGCTGACGTTGTTTTCTGTTGTGACTGAGAAATCAAATACTGGACGAATGCTTGTTGAAATGCTGTCTGGGTTTTCAACATAAAAATGTGGTACAAAATGATGATTTGCTGAAGGATCTGGAAAGGGAACCTTTGCTATATACCCAAGATCCTCGTACTCCTGTAAAATCTGACGATATTTGATGTTTATCTCTGAATTTGCCAGTAGTTTCCTTTCCAGTTGAAGAAAGCGTCGTGTAGCACTTCTGCGGGAATCACCTAAGCAGCTTGGATCTTTAGAAAACGGAAGTTGGACTATGAATCTGCCATCGCTGTTTTTCTTAAAGGTTTTTTGAAAATGTTCTTCACATTGTTTTCTTCTTGAGTTAACATCTTTGTAGCTGGTTTTGTGTCTTAAATCTTCCAGAATCTTTCAATTGAGTCTTCTGGAGTACTATCTTCAACTGTGTTGACTGCACATGTTTGATTAGTTTCTTCAAATTACTTCGAAGGACTTTTTCCTGCGACAACCCATCCAAATACATAATATGTTCTGTAGTCTTGGCTTGCTTGTTCCGAGCTTGATTTGTTTCATTGTAAGAACCTCATAAAAAAGCTCGGCTCCAATAAGAAGATCTATTTTTGAAGGTCTGTCAAAGTTTGGATCGGCTAAAATAATATTATTTGGTATCTTCAAAACCTTTCTGTCTATTTGGTGGGCTGGTTGGTCTGATACTACTTGAGGGAGCACAAATGCGTCTAGATGTGCTGTGTAACTTGATGTTCTTGAGGAAATTTTGATGTTGACCCGCTGTCTGCTTCGTTGCTTAATATTTCCAACACAATTAATATGCATTTGAGTTGAATTCTTTAGAAGACGTAAACGCTGAACTGCTTCAGTTGAAATAACACTAATTTGAGATGCTGCATCTAACACTGCTCTTAATGAAATAAGATTTCCATCTATGTCACTAACATTCACTATAACGGTATTTAAAAGGATTTGGCTGTTATTTGTTAGTGTACTACCTGCTGCGACTGTAGATGCAGCACCTTCAATTACAGTGCTATTTGGGCTGGCAGTTATGTTCTTCGTGGCCCCTTGCTTTGACGTCTCGGTTTGACTTTGATGGTCTGTAGAATGCAGCAAGGTGTTGTGACGCATGTGGCACTTGGTGCAGTTGCGAGAAGGACATGACTAAACTGAGTGACCTTTCTTTAAGCAGTTGTAACATAATTTCAACCTTTTCACTGTTTCCAATTTTACTCTGTTTTAAAAATGCTTTACAATTGAAGATTTGATGTTTTTCCGGACAAATTAAACAGTTAATATGGTTGATTATTGATAATGCTGTACGAAAGCGTGGTGATGCCTTGATCATACTGTCTGTAGTGTCACACGTCTTTCCTTTCCCAAAGTTTCTAGAGCTTGAAATCTGGATTCTATAAACTTCAGTCACGTGTAAGTGTTGGTAAGTCCCTTGGATTCTCTAATCGTTGTTCTAAAAGTTGATGTGTTGATCGATCCAATTTTTTAATCAAAATGTGTATTAATAATGGATCCCAATCACGTGTCGAGATACCGAGATTAGCAATACCCCAAAGGCATTCTATTGTAGTGTCGTGTAGCAGTCTAAGCAGTTGAGGACCCTCACTAGAGATTGTCGGTTGAGCCAATAATCTATTTAACCATGCATTTACTAGAAGTCTCTTGTTATCATATCTGGTCTATAAAATTGCCCATGCATCGTCATAATTGTCCTCTGTTATGGTTAGATGTTATACTAAGGTTTTCGCTTCTCCAGAAAGATTGGAGATCAAATAGTACATTTTCTGGGCGTGTGACATCTCTGTGTCATGTATCAATGTAGTAAAAAGATCTTTGAATGACATCCATTTCAAGTAGTCTCCATTGAATATGGGTAAGACCATTTTCGGTAATTTTATATTGGGAGTAGAGGCACTGGTAGCTGAATTATGTTGCCGTTTGTTGATGTGTTCCTCCAAGGTGATGAGTGTGTTTTGCACATAACTTTCACACTCCAAATATTGTACCATGGTGTATCCTTGTGGCTCTGAGTCGGTGGTTATTGACCATATGAAGTCATTATTTTATCGATTTCCTTCCATTTTCGTTGGATGAATTCTCTTTTTACTATGTAATAGGCCTTTTGATGCCTTTGTCTACATTGGTCGTTGATATCGTTAACGTAATGTAGTATGGCCTCCATTAAACGTGTTTGCTTCTTGATAGCAATAGTCAAAGGAGATGACTCACTCGATGCTGCTACCTTTGCTTCTCCGAGTTCACTAATCTGTTTACTTAATTTGCCGATTTGCGAGGTTCCTGCTATGTCTATTTCTTGGTTGTGCTGCACACCATTCTTCAAGCTCTCTTTGAAGTGCCTCCTGGTGTAATTTTATTTTGGTTACCAAATAACCAATCAAACCACTTGTTAAATGTATTTAGACGGTGACGTAATTTATTCACACTATATAATTTATATTGTTATTTAAATTTGTTACCTTTATCCTCTTTCTTTTGGCACCAATATACTGCCTACCAAGTATGCACGACCACTACACAAAGATTTTTTAATTGGGACTTTTCGACGCGCCTGCCGTGGGCCAACAACTCAAAAAACACTTGATAAAACTTATCGACGCGCCCGCCGCCGTTTATCGTTACAACAACACTTCTTTTTTTTAAAACAGTAAAATTATTTTAAAGTCGCCCGCCGCGGTCAAGGGTTTAGACAACAACTTCATTCAAGAAACAAAAACCGCCCGCCGTCGGTTAAGGTCAGAACAATACTTAATTAAATCATTAATTATCACTCCAACGGGCCCGGTCGTGATTCGGAAAAAGGGAAAAAACTTATCCCCCACGCCGCAAGGAACTGCCGATCTTGGCAAAAACAGATTTTCTTCCATTATATTATTATGTAGTACACAGACAAGATCCCAGCTGAAACCTGACACCCGAGTCTGATAAGACTTGAGTGTGGATCGCTGGTAATTTTGTCCGTTAAATTATCACCGTGGATTCTTTTTTTTAGATTTCTTGCAACGGCCAGTTCGCCGTTCCCGTATAGGGAAATGTGCAACGTTGCAATTTGAATTTCCCGTGTGACAATTTTTTATGAAAGTTAAGAATTTCAAAACTAAATTTGATCGGGTAATTTAGAGGAATTTAGAGGTTTGAAATATGACCGAAATATGACTACTTTTGAACGGTTAAAATTATAAAATTTTAAAATCGATTTTTTGTTTATAACAACTCCTTGGGGGGCTCAATAAGAGCAATGCTACGACGCAAAGCAAGGGGGCATTGCTCATATTTAAAAATTTGCGGGTTGTGTTTTTGGCGGTTTTAGGGCTTTATGTACAACGTTTCTACATACTTACACTAGTCTTTCATAAAAGTTTTTTTTTAATTCTAGCAGCCTTTCTTTTGCATTTCTTTTCATTCAAATTTTTACGGAATTTAAGGGCCCTAAAGGCGTGGTATAATATTTCTCAGTAGTAGAGCTAGGCGGGTTCTGGGCCACCTCTCAGGTGGCTTCGTACCGGCATAGGATTTGGGGGGGTCTGAAAGCTCTTCATGTACGTGTACGAGGTGTTTTAGGTTTGTGTCTTGGATAAGGTGGCTTGAAAGCTCTTTATGTAGGTGTACGAGGTGCTTTGGGTTTGTGTCTTGGGTAAGGTGGTTTGAAAGCTGTTTATGGAGGTTGGGTGTCTTGGATGGGGTGGCTTGGAGTTGGTGGGTGGAGATGGGTGAAAGCTCTGCATGTAGGTGTGTGAGGTGTTTTGGATGTGTGTCTTGGATGGGGTGGCCCAGAGTGGGCATGGGATTTGGTGTGGGACCGGGGTGGGATTTGGGGTGTGACTGAATGCTGTATTGTTGAGTGCCACCTGTGGGAAGCTAGTTGAATTTCGGTGTTGATTTGGTCCAGAGCTGGCATGGGATTTGAGGTGTGACTTAAAGCTCTGGATGTATGTTTCTTGGATAGGGTGGCGCAGAACCGGCATGGGATTTGAAGGTGGTGCAGAAATGTCATGGGATATGGCCCAGAGCTGGCACGGGATTTGGGGATGTGACTTAAAGCTCTGGATGTATGTTTGCATCTTGGATAAGGTGGCGCAGAACCGGCATGGGGTGGGAAGTTGGTGCGAGATGTGAGCACCAGCTGTGAGAAGCTAGTTGAACTAAGAATTAAAGAAGCTCTTGAGGGATCTTTTGTAATGATCTTTGATTCAATTATTATGTATATAAATCCTTGAAGGGGGAATGTTAGGTTAGTTTTCTTCCGGTTGCGGTGATGAACAGTTATAAGGATTCTACCAGATTGCTTGAGGAAAAGTGTGATAAAGGAAGCAAAGTAAAAGAATTAAAATATCAGCTGAATTCTCTATCAATTAAATCGAAGCAATCATCATCATCATCTGAGAGTAAAGATACTTCTTCATCCATAAGATATCAGCAGATAAAGGATAAGTAAATATGAGCATCCCAAAATTTCTCGAAGAATACTCTAGTATTCTGCTGGAGGAGCATAAGGAGAAAATAGAGAAACTCTACAGATATGTCCAAGAATATGAAAATGCTGGAAAAGTTAATTCTATACATGGAGCACATTACAAGAACTGTCCATGGTCAAGCGATAAGGCAAGCTGTGGACCAGATACGTGTGGATGTTGTTTTGTGGAGCGATATAAACAGGCAGCTCAACGCCTAATAGATTTTTATATGCGGATCACCAAAAGCAGCTAATGCAGAAAAGAGTTCGATTTACACTAGCGCCTGAAGTACACATCATGCATGTATGGGATTTCGCTTATAAAGCCAGCCGCCTGGGGCAATGGCACATATGTGCCCTTGATAGATGGTGATTTCAACAGGGAGTCATCAATACAGGAAAAATCCTAGAGCCTATATTAAACCAACATCATCATCATGAAAAAATATAGATTTAAAAATAAAACAAATTTGTTATAAAAATGTCTTTTTATTTAATTTATAATACATCATTAGCATTTATCCAAGAATTATGTTCTTGTGAGAGCCCCAGCCATTTAACATAAACTTTATCGCCGCTCTTTTTCAATATTTTTTCAACAAGGTAGAGATCTGAATGTTTAACTTTCTGCAATTCCTTTTCATATCATTTCCGATATGTTAATAGTTCTATGTGGGTAGGAATATTTATACTATAATGTCAGCTTCCCGCAACTCCTCAATGATTGACACTATTTCATTACTATGGCTATTATTTCCAGCTTGCTGCGATGCTACCAATATTCGGAGCCTATCAACTAGCTCATTGGGGTCATCCCAATATATGTAATCGATATTTTTCTTTGGAATTTGCATTATTCCCGTTCCAGTATGAGGAGTGTGAATCAACTTTTTTATTATGTTTCTATATTTGAAGTTATTTGTTCCTTTTATTTGCTGGTTTTCCTTAAAATCACGTCTGTGGGCGCATGTATCATTTACAATTTTTTGATAATTGGACAAGTCTTCTTTTGAGTAGCCTCGAGGCTTTTTCATAAAAATTAATTCAGCTAGACCTTCAGTTATCTTATACGGCTTACCATCTATAAGAAAGTATTCTTTATCAACTTTTAATTTCGAATTACCAATATTCCACATATCGTTCTTTAGTACGCTCCATACGTTTTATCAATTTTCGTGCTATCATTTTCAAGTAGTTGTTTATATTTGCTTAGTATCTGGTCTGCAGCCTCTAATTTCGGTTCTTTTGTAGGTGTGACAAACGGATCATCATCATCATCCTCAGAATAACTCATGCTCGGTGGCTCTAGCTTTAAGTATTTGCATGGTGGTGGTGTGTATGCTTCTTCATTGCCCTCTTGCTTAATTTCATCTTCTTCTTTTGGGTCAATTTTCACTGATGCTGCTTTTGCTGTGAGCTTTTCCAGCGTTCTGGTTATTGGTTTAAATGTTTCCTCTAATTGAGCTTCAGATTCAATTTTACTAGTCTTGAGAGCTTTATACTTTCTTCGTATATTCTCACGTGTTTTTATAATATCCTTCATCAATTTTTCATTCATGTTGCTACACAGGTGGTTACAGCTACAATGATATAAAGCTGTGCTAATAAGCATTTATATATAGATCCAGACATACCAGGCGGGTCAACCAGATAGATCAGTCAGACAGACCAGCCAGACAGACCAGCCAGACAGACCAGCCAACCAGACAGACAGACCAGCCAGACAGACCAGCCAGACAGACCAGCCAGACAGACCAGCCAGACAGACCAGGTACACCTCATTCACCGAAAAGCTGCCAAGGAAAAAAAACAAAATAGTTATTTATTCAGTGTTTTATTTAAAAAAAATCTATAATTTTCTCATACATTTGAGAAATTGTCGCTGACGCCTCAGCTTCTTTTCCTTTTTTCGGAGGGATTTTATTTTATGCTTTAAATAAATACGCCTCTCCTCTAGGGCATCCATTTCAGCAACAATTTCCTGTAGACCCTCGTTGCAGTGGGCACGCTCCTGGCGTGCCTCCCGCTGGAGCCCTTTCAGGAGTTCCCGGGCGTCTCCCTCCGAGTCAACTGCTAACAGCGCCATTAATCTCCGTATTATATTTCTCTATAAGTAAATTAGCATTTAATTTTTATAATAATAATATAATACTATAATAATAATTACTTACAATTGCCTCTCTTGATTGTTCTTGTTCCATGCTGATGATGCTATGATGGTAGCATGAAGCAAACTTTTCTTTTATATATTGTTAATGTTTATATTAAAGATCATACACTAAAACCCGCGAGCCCTATGTTTATTTTAATATTTTTCACGATACGGTTTAAAGAAGTCTTCAGGTTTTTTTCACACTTATGTTTGATAAGGAACTCACCATCAAAAGTCAGAGCCATTCAATTTGCTTCTTTTCAGACGGAGTTATGTTTATGTGGGAATGGTGGTTGGAATATGTATCTAATGCTGCACTTGATTTTCACAATTTAAAAGGGTCACTTCTTTGAAAATAAATTTATTGTTTTGTAATTTGAATCCTTGAATATTGATGATAATGGCATCCATTTCAAGCAATTTTCCTGACTTCGTTGGTTAGGGGTATATATTCCACTATTCGATCATGTAGCAATAAACAGTATGCTGTTGTGTTAGTGGGAACGTTTTCCGATGTTTTGAATTCCAACCTTATATCCACAGGACCCGTTTTAATGGACTCGTTTTGCTGAGAGAAATCAATGACTACGATCGGACCATCACGCATAAACTCTTAACTGACGTCCATAGTATGAAGTTTGGAATTTTGTGTATATATATCATATAGGAGAGCGTATTTATGAGCATCAAATTTCAATTTCAGGTCATCATATGGGTATGATTCCGAATTCAAGTGCACTTTAATATCTATGAGCTTGCAGCGATCAAATTTCCCATTTTCACAAACAATCAATGGGTCTGAAGATAATTTAAATAGAGAATATATGGAACACAATGAACCAAAGTTAAACAATGAACAAACGCATCATCAACAGTGTCAATACGGATGTATTTTTAAAACCGGGGAAAAGGTCGATATCAAAAAGGCTTTGATGCTTTCATGAGCCTTTGAAAGAGTTAACCTAATCAGCTGACCAGGTCTATCAGTTCTGTCTGGCTGGCTGGTCTCTCTGGCTGGTCTCTCTGGCTGGTCTATCTGGCTGGCTTTTAATGTTAAATTTTTCCCGCACTTTTTGCGAATGTTCATAGTCTTTTTCAGTTATCGGCTCATCAATCATTTTATTATAAAAATGCTCCATGATAGGTAAACTATTACCAAAAATTACTCAGAAAGATACGACAATGTAATCCTTTCTGTGCGAAGAAAAAGGAAAGTAAAAATCAACTTCAACTTCTCTATTCATATACGCGCTCCGGAATGGCGAGAGGGCGGAGCAACGGCAAACTACAGAGAAATATAATACGGAGATTAATGGCGCTGTTAGCAGTTGACTCGGAGGGAGACGCCCGGGAACTCCTGAAAGGGCTCCAGCGGGAGGCACGCCAGGAGCGTGCCCACTGCAACGAGGGTCTACAGGAAATTGTTGCTGAAATGGATGCCCTAGAGGAGAGGCGTATTTATTTAAAGCATAAAATAAAATCCCTCCGAAAAAAGGAAAAGAAGCTGAAGCGTCAGCGACAATTTCTCAAATGTATGAGAAAATTATAGATTTTTTTTAAATAAAACACTGAATAAATAACTATTTTGTTTTTTTTCCTTGGCAGCTTTTCGGTGAATGAGGTGTACCTGGTCTGTCTGGCTGGTCTGTCTGGCTGGTTGGCTGGTCTGTCTGGCTGGTCTGTCTGGCTGGTCTGTCTGGCTGGTCTGTCTGACTGATCTATCTGGTTGACCCGCCTGATATGTCTGGATCTATATATAAATGCTTATTAGCACAGCTTTATATCATTGTAGCTGTAACCAACTGTGTAGCAACATGAATGAAAAATTGATGAAGGATATTATAAAAACACGTGAGAATATACGAAGAAAGTATAAAGCTCTCAAGACTAGTAAAATTGAATCTGAAGCTCAATTAGAGGAAACATTTAAACCAATAACCAGAACGCTGGAAAAGCTCACAGCAAAAGCAGCATCAGTGAAAATTGACCCAAAAGAAGAAGATGAAATTAAGCAAGAGGGCAATGAAGAAGCATACACACCACCACCATGCAAATACTTAAAGCTAGAGCCACCGAGCATGAGTTATTCTGAGGATGATGATGATGATGATGATCCGTTTGTCACACCTACAAAAGAACCGAAATTAGAGGCTGCAGACCAGATACTAAGCAAATATAAACAACTACTTGAAAATGATAGCACGAAAATTGATAAAACGTATGGAGCGTGTAACGGTCGCCTGATATAGAGTCTGTTTCCTCGTTGAGAAAAAAAAAATTTTTTTTTAATAATAAAATTTCTAACCCAAATGACTCTGGAATTATTGAAGAATTAAATGGCAACAACGCAATTGCACATTAGAACAAAATATCCCACAAATCCTAAGGCAGTACCGTTAATCGAAATTCATTCCATCGCCACGAAAATTTATCGAGATGAATATGCCTCACAGGAATGTGAAATAACGGGAAGTTTTTTTTTGTTCTGGGCATCGGACGATCGCCTGATCGAAAAGAAGGAACGGGAGTGGGAAACAGGAACTTGTCGTGATGGGGTCGTGCAATGGGGGAGACGGATTGAATCGGTTGGTGATGACGGATGGATAAAGTGTGTGTTCATAAAGGATAAATTTTTGATGATTATTAAGTTTTTGAATTTCGAAGTTCTACCTGCGCGAGTTTTTTGAAGTGGAAGAAAATATTTTAAATAAATAAAAACCAAGTGTTTTTCCCAACGCGAATATTGCTGGTGGTTATTTGTGATTTGCAAACCCCATTCAAATAATAATGCTGTTTTCTGGGGGTGTTATTTCTGGGTGTCAGTGGTGCGAGAGCGATCCAGTGTCCTTTTGTCGCATGTGAAAAATAATTATTAGCGAGAAGGGATGAAGGATCAAGAGGAACCTGATATTCAACGTTTCATTTGGTTGCTGGGAAGTTGTTAGTGGGAGTTAGGGGGGTCAGCTAGAGGACATCGCTTGAAACAAGTGAAAAATTTTGGTTGGAGGAAGAAATTGAATGTTGAACCCGTTAGTGAAAAATTTTGTGATCTGGAATCTGAAAACGTGCTGATGGCGAAAGGAGAGAAAGGAAATTAACGAGTTGGATACACATATATACAACAAGGCGAGTAAATTGATTCTTATTTTCTTGGTTGAGACTGCATGTACGAAGGCGCCTCGCGGCGTTGCAACGTCCAAATAGAAAAAAAAATGAAATGCAAGGAAATGAGTGAAAATTTTAACTTTTCTTTTTAAATGATATAACAACGGTTAAGGAATTTTCAAAATATTCGTGAACGGTATTATAAATTGGCTAAGAATATTCCGTTGTTTTTTTTTTTTTGTTGTAAAATAATTAGAAGGGTCGCGTTCCGCTCAGATCGCCGCGCGTTGGATTGAATAGATTCAAGTGGACAGTAATTAACAAGCTTTTGTAAATATGTGCGCTAAGGAGTTTATCTAGTTTCGCTGAAATAACGCAGATTTTATGGGGAGCACGCAGTGGTTGCAGAGCTTTTTTTTTGTATATTCATCGTAGTGTAGAAATCTGTATTTAAAAAAGAATTTTACATAAATGTCAATAAATTGAAATTGAAAGAATTCGGATTCGGGTCACGCTTATCCAAGGGTTAGTTTAGTGAAAGTGAAATTATAATACCCGCATTAATGCATCGTCTTACCGGTAACGAAAATCCCGTCTTGGGTCATATCATCCGAGGCGCTTAACGGCTTGTGCAACTGTTATAAAATTAGAATTTCAAAAGCTATAACAGTCTGGTAGTTGAGAGAAAACCGCTTACAACTAGTAGGATAATAGTGAAGCGGAGGAGGAATTAAGGAGACATTTAAAAATAATAATCCAATTTAAACTAAACGAATGAATGATAGTGTAAATGTGTATGCATGTATGAATATCTGATAAATAAATAATCAAAATAATAAAAGAAAAAAAAATTTACTCCAACAATATGAATAAACTAAAAATATACAATAAATAAAACATGATCGGCTAAACCCCCACCAGTGAGGACCTCTGGAAATGTGGATGACCCCTCATGAGGTAAGTGTTCTTCTTCATATGACTTAGTTTATTTTGTCTGTCCCTGCGATGACCGGCGATCTGTGACCACCCTTCCCTTCTTCCTCCTTTTTGCCTTCTCTCGTTGGTCTTACATGGCTCTTGACCCCCATTATCGCGCGAATTATTCTCTGTAGGCACGAGTATGTATTTTGTCATCAGGTTAACTGTCCCCTTAATTACCTTGCATTCCGGTACCGCGAGCCCCACCCCATTCCGTCGAGCTTCCACGGAGGTCGAACCATCTTAGCCGCCACTTCTTTAGGACCCCCTCACTTTTACTATTTTGTGACGATAGTCTTCATGGCCTTCTTGGCAGATCCCCTTATTCTTCGTGCTCTGGCACAACATTGCCCCGACAGTTACAAAATATGGCGCCCAACGCTAAGCTAGTGAACTGGAATTTTGCTTTCATTCCTTGGCTTATGCTTAATGGCTCGGAAACGTCTGCTAGTCACTCGGTGACACCCTTTTCTTAGTATCGGCATTTTCCTCTTCGACTTAATTAACGTTCCCTTCCGAGCTATATTCTTCCTTCCTATCGATTTTAAATTTAACGCCGAATTCATTAACTTTTAGCATGTAGTGGCATCCACCAACGAGAGAAGCCAGGAGTGGACTTTCTTCATATTAAAGAGTTTCATCTCTCCGCCCAAGTCACTCCGGCTACTGGATATTGGTGAAGGTATGTACCGCAGTACCCTAACCCGTAATATATCTTTTTCTTCCTCTTTACTATTGGTTTTCTTCTTCCAGAACTTTAACTTTTAATTCTTCAGCGGTAGCCTTCCCACTGCTTTCAAGTTTCTGACAGATAGAACTCGCAGTCTGGTTAACAGGCGTTCTATCGCCTGACTCTGCGCGAGCCTAATCTGCCATAGGACATTACATCTCTTCTTGAGTCTTTAACCTGTTAAATATGGACGGATGTATGCTTAGATGCCGGACCTGTACCGTCTGGGCTAACAGGCGTTCTACCGCCTGACCTTGCGACAGGGCCGACCTTTCAGTATGCATTCTTCCCCGTTCAAAAGATCACATGGACGTCCCACCTTCCTGGTCTTCAGCATTAGTTGCTGTCCAGTCGTGGAGGGGCGACAGAGTGGTCTTCACTAGTAATTTCAATCATGGAGGCTTCTATCACCTTCTTTCTTAAAATGGTCACAGAAATCCGGTCATCCTTAGGGTGGCGAAATTCAGTTGAGTCAAGGACCCGGTGGCAGGGATGGTGAGGGACGCTAGTTCATCACCACACCTCCCAACGGGCCCCTTAGGTAGAAGTATTTTTGGCAACGCTGGTCCCGCTTGGCTGAGGCTTTTGTATTGTTGAGGTTGCTGATATTCGATAAGAACCCGCTGTTGGTCTGGCTGCAAGTGGCTCATGTCCGCTTGGCCTGCGCAGAAGGTTCCTGGACGAAAGGTCCAACTTGCGTCACCTGTATAGTGTTATTCGTGCCACTTTAATTTGACATGGGTCAAAGTAAGGTTGTGTGCTAAGTTCCGGGCCCCAGCCCGGCGTGACCAGCGCCGTCAGCCACCGCTGCCTTAGAGAGGACATCCGATCCCGAGGGCCTCACTACGAGATATATTTACAAGAAATAAATAACTAAATAAAGAAACCAATAATCGTTTTATAAATACACCCCTTAAATTAGGTTTTGCGTCATGAATTAATAAAAGAAGAATTAATAGAGAAAGAAAAATATAATTAAAATAAACGAATTTAAAACAGAATTAAACAAAAAAAAAAAAAGTTAACTATATGATCCAAGTTTACTTCGTATTAAATAAAATTTCTAAATTAGGACTTGCTCTATGAATTAATACAAAATAGATATATATAGATATATAATATTATCCCTTTTAATAAATAATTTTTTTTTTGAATTCGGATTTGCTCTTTGCATTATTAATTAATTAAAAAAAAAAAAAAAAAAGAAAAAACATTTATTTATAAATGGCGGGGGGAACTAGGAAAGCCCAGCGTGATCCCGATCCTGAAGAGACTGGGCAGAGCTCTGGTGGTGCTGGCGCGGAAGCGTCTGGCCCAGAATCGAACGGCAGGGCCCTGCTTGAACAGTTGTCCAGCCTCCGTGCAGAGATGGCCCAAATGCGTGAGCAGCACGAAGCCATCGAACGCTTGCTTCACGACTCCACCCCCCAGATGGCCCCTCCAGAAGTCAATGTGGACCTCTTAAGTGACCAACTGTCCCAACTAATGACCGAAGTGACCAGGATGCGCGAGCGCCAAGACGCGGTGTTGAAAAATTCTCCTGGTATCACATCTCAAGGTACCGACGCCGTTGAACCCCTGCCTAGTACTTCCGCTGGGGCAGCCCAGCAGCGTTACAGCATGGACTATTCGAGATCCATACTCAAAAGGAAATCCCCTATGTTTGATTGGAAAGTGAAATTTACGGGTAAGCCCGGTGATATACACGCAGAAGAGTTCCTCTATCGAGTAGATGGTCTCGCCAAGGATGACGATGTCTCCGAGAACGAGCTTCTCCGCAAGGTTTCGTCCTTGCTGTCCGATAGGGCTGAAGAGTGGTACTGGGTCTATTTCAGGCGGGACCACCCCAGTCCCCGTTGGTCCGACTTTAAAGCCAGCTTGTTGAAGCAGTTTGGTGGCATGAAGACCGAATACGACATAATGAAAGAAATGCTTGAATTTAAACAAGGAACCGCCTCCTTCGATGAATATGCCACTAAAATGACGGCCCTAGCAAACCGCCTTCCACAACGAATGCCAGCCGAGTCCTTTGCACGCATTGTACAGCGCAACCTGAACGCTACCCTCGGCTCTGTCATAGTTGGCAGACTATTCACAGATATGCGCGAGCTTCGTGATGCTTGTGTCTGGGTTGAAAGATGGCAGTTAGAAAAAAGGGAGGAAAGGCGCACCACGCCCAGGGTTAACGAGCTGGAAGCTGCCCAGCCTTTCCTAGCCAGCCCCGAACCACCACCTTCCATTCCTGATGCACATGACCTCAATGTCGACGAAATACGAACACCCCCAACCGCACGCCGAGGCGTCATATGCTGGAATTGCCAACAGGAGGGTCATTATTTCCAGGACTGTCTTTCCCCTAATCGACGAGTCTTTTGTTTTAAATGCGGTCGGCCCGACGTCTACGCTCCGCAATGCCAGAGCTGTGTGGGAAACCGACGGCAGGGTGCGAGGCCTCGCGAAGGTTCGCACCCGGCCCAAACCTAAACACCATCCATGACCTACCAGATCGCTTCGACGATTCATCCTTACCTGACATGTCTTTAAACCCGACAGGCGATTCGGACCTGTCGTCAATGGAACCCTTACCGGATTTCCCTTCTCCACAGGCCCGAATCTCCTTCTTTCAGCGATGGGCAAATTACCGAAAAGTTCGTAAGCGAATCTTTGATGAGCCCCCAGTAGTACATAAGATCCCGCGTGTTCGCTAACTAGCGAGAGAAAAGCGAGCTTTGGCCCGAAAAGTGATCTCGACTTTGTTCTCAGAAGCTACAGATGAAAGACCTTTCACGAGAGTCCAGCTGGCCGGCGAATCCATTACAGGTCTGTTAGACAGTGGTGCAAACGTGACTTGCCTGGGAAAAGGAGCAGAGTCGTTCCTCCAGCATCACCCAGAGGTACAACTATACCGTTTGCACACAGTTGTCTATACCGCTGATGGTACGCCCAATTCCATCTTGGGGTACATAAAAGTCCCGGTGACTTACAGAAAAAGAACTATCTCGATGACGATATACATCATTCCTAGTTTAGCCCAAAATTTGTACTTAGGAGTCGACTTTTGAAGAGCCTTCCAGCTGGCTCCACATATAATAGGGGAACTGCATCAGCCCTTAACTCTAGATCCGAACATCCACCACCTATACGAGATCCAACGTGAGCGACTGAACCAAGTGCGAGCGCGTTTCCCCTCGTTCGAAGCCTTCGGGCTAGGTCAAACTCCTCTAGAGCGGGCTAGGTCAAACTCCGGCGAGGCGGTACCGATAAAGCAGAGGCACTACCCTGTCTCTCCTGCCATCCAAGCCCTCATGTATGAGGAGGTCGATCGCATGCTGAGTCTAGGGGTGATTGAAGAATCGAATAGTCCGTGGAACTCGCCCGTGGTTTTGGTGAGGAAGCCCGGCAAAGTTCGGCTTTGCTTGGACTCACGCAAAGTTAACGCGGTCACGATCAAAGACGCTTATCCACTGCCCCACATAGACGGTCTCCTAGGACGGCTACAGGATACTAAATTCATTTCCGCAATAGACTTGAAAGACGCCTTCTGGCAAATACCTTTAGAGGAGAAGTCCAGGGAGAAAACTGCCTTCACCGTGCCAGGAAGGCCTCACTACCAATTCAAAGTGATGCCCTTTGGACTTTGTAACGCTCCGCAACGCATGTGCCGACTGATGGACAAGGTGATACCAGGCTCTCTTCGTGAAAGAGTT
The DNA here is from genome assembly GCA_949987705.1 of Thereva unica. NCBI lineage: Eukaryota > Metazoa > Arthropoda > Insecta > Diptera > Therevidae > Thereva > Thereva unica. Next base: position 82,250,037 of record OX465282.1, read on the forward strand.
TTCGTTTATTTGGACGACCTACTCGTAGTGTCTCCTGATTTTGAGACCCACGTAAAAATCCTGGAACAGGTAGCGGACTGTCTTCGTCGCGCAGGTTTGACTGTAAACCTAAGCAAAACCCGGTTCTGTGTTCGGGAAGTGAAGTACCTGGGCTTCATTATCGGTGACGGGTCACTAAAAACCGACCCAGACAAGGTGGCGGCCATCACGGATTTCCCAGTTCCGAAATCGGCCAAGCAGGTAAGGCGCTTTTTGGGCATGACGGGGTGGTATAGGCGCTTCATAGGCAACTATGCGAGCATTGCCTCTCCCATCTCAGACTGCCTGAAGGGCAACAAATTTGCTTGGACTGAAGCAGCTCAAACTGCCTTTGAGGAGCTAAAGAAATCCATGGTGTCTGCCCCCTTGCTGGTCACCCCCGACTTTACTCGCCCGTTCTACATACAGTGCGATGCAAGCAAAACCGGAGTGGGAAGCGTCCTGTTCCAGAAAAATGGCGACGACGAACACCCAATCGCCTATTTCTCGAAGAAGCTCAATGGCGCACAGCGCAATTACTCCATCACGGAGTTAGAGTGTTACGCTGCGGTGCTGAGCGTTAAAAAGTTCAGAGCCTATGTGGAAGGCCACACTTTTACCATCATTACCGACCATGCCAGCTTGAGGTGGCTCATGAGCCAGACCGACCTGAACGGCCGACTGGCAAGGTGGAGCCTCAAACTGCAGGGGTTCCTATTTGCAATAGAGCACCGCAAGGGTATCCAGAATGTGGTGCCAGACGCCCTGTCGCGAGTCGACTGCGTGGACGACTTGCACTTTTGTCGCGACGTGGATCTAACATCCCCGGCCTTTAAGTCAGGGGACTACCAGCGCTTAGCTGAGAATATCAGTGCCAAGGCCGGCCAGTTACCTGACCTTCAGGTCTCTGACGGGTATGTGTTCCACCGTTTGTCACCACGAACTGGCGACCCCGAAGCGGATGACCTGACGTGGAAATTGTGGATCCCCACAGAACTTACTGCTTCCCTCATCGAGTCCGCCCATGCGCCCCCTCAAGCTTCCCATGGCGGAGTCGGAAAGACACTAGCTAAACTACGCGAGAAGTACTACTGGCCAGGCATGGCGAACCAGATCCGATCTTATGTTACTGCTTGTGATAGATGCAAGGCAACAAAGGCCCCCAACACCATTCTTAGACCAGCCATGGGCGAGGCCATGGAGGTGCAAAGACCCTTTCAGTTTCTTTACGTAGACTATATGGGCCCGTACCCAAGAACCAAGAAAGGCTAAACGGCAGTCTTTGTGGCCCTGGATGCCTTCACCAAATACCCGTTCCTTCATCCCGTACATGCTGAAACCTCCAGCGCGGCTATCAACTTTCTTGAACACCATATTTTCCACGCGTTTGGCGTCCCGGAAAAGATTTTTTCCGACAATGGGAAACATTTTACCTCCAAGGAATTCGAGAAGTTGATGAATGAATATGGCATTCAACATTTACGCACGCCAGTCTACTCTCCGCATCCTAATGCGTCTGAACGAGTGAATCGGTCTGTCTTGACTGCTATTCGCGCCTACATTGGCGCTGATCATCGCGACTGGGATAGGCATTTGTCGTCGATAGAATGTGCCCTCCGAAGTGCCCATCACGTGTCCTTAGGCACCTCCCCCTATCAAGCTCTCTTCGGATACCCCATGGTCCTCCATGGATCAACATATCCGGTACTGAAGACCCTGGGAGCGCTGAGAGAGGGAGACATTACCGTGCTATCACCAATAGACCGTGTTCGAGCCTTGCGAGAACGAATAGAACATCAGCTCGCAGCAGCACACGACAGGCATGAGAAACGCTACAATCTACGCTGTCGGACGGTGAGTTTCGCTCCTGGCCAGACGGTGTACCGCAGAACCTTCCCCATAAGCAAGAAGGCCGATCGATTCTGCGCCAAGCTGGCCGATAGGTTCGCCAAAGCCCGGGTGATAAGACAAATAGGAACTAGTAGGTATGAACTGGAGGACATGGAAGGGCGCAACATCGGCATCTATCACGCGAAGGATTTAAAGACCTAACCACTCCCGCTCTATCCCATTTAGAAGCAAGCCATAACCCGTGTCGCCCTAATAAGGCATCACGCCGGCTTCACCGGTCAACTGATAGGGTGCCATTAAGCCGCTTAGTTTCTCCCCGCGGTGGCACACCTCCTTGTTTTTCCTTGGTTCTCTGGGGCCAAGGTTTGAGTCTGGGTTTGATTTGGAGCTGCCAGACCAGTTCCCCGGGGCACAGTCGCCTCCTCATTCCCCCACTCTGAGCACAAGTAGCGCTAAGAATTTTTTGACCGTTGTTGTCTGTCCACTGGATTTAGAGTCAACTTTATCAAAAATATCGACACTAAATCCTTTATTGGTAGGAAAGTTTTTTTAGCAGAGTTTTAAATTGCTAGCAACGACTTAGTATTTGGTTATTGGTAAGGGCCATTATGTCTACCCAAAATAATGACTTCCATGGAGTTAGAATTTTTAATGCTTTAAACTATGAGTCTGGTTGTTCCAATAATTATAGCCCGGTTTGTTTTGAAACTGTTTTAATGGGCTTCGTTGAAACACAACACCTTGTATGCGGAGGTCGCAAGTCCGTTGCGAAATTGAGCCTCGAGTATCATCTAAATCCAGTGGCATGGCAGCCAATCTGTCATCCCGCTTCGCCCTGGGAGGGGGAGTTCCTAGACCCGACAGTACGCCAGTGATGTCCAAATAACACCGCCAGGACTATGTCCGCCTGAGTATGGAGCCGACAATCCAGACACACTACCGGCTCATGAGGTCCAGCCGACCCTATAAGACGCCCGCCTAAGAGCGCACGAGAGATATGCAGAGTTGGGACTCTTCCCGACGGAACGAAACGTCTCTCGTGCCACACTCAGTAGGGAGCGCCTGGTGTAATAGACTAGGGTAAACCAAGTCGTGGCCGTTGACGAGCGTCGTTGTCCGAGACGATTGCCCATACTCAAGGAACTTCACAATGAGGCGGATAACGCAGAATCGTTCAATGTAGCGTCTCGCGGACGGAACCCCTCCGAGGACATGGCGGAATGACCTATACACGTTGTCCATATACCTCCTGTATAATGCCCGGCTAGCTCAGTCGGAAGAGCATGAGACCTTTACATTCAGGGCGTGGGACGAGCCACACGTTTGACCAAAACTTATTTCGTATTCCCTTTTCGTATATGGTTACATTACCTTTTTATACCGAATTTTTTTCCAACACCTTTTTGTAATACCTGGTTGCAGACATATTAAACCATTTTTTCCAATAGTGTTCTACGACCTAAACCTTATTTTAAATTGATTAATTTTGTGCGAGCATAGAATTCCTATACACCTTTTTGGTTACCTTATACCCATTCTTAATGCTTCAGTGTTACTAGTCTCACCTTTTAGTGATAAGCCTAAACGGTCGGACCAAGACACGAGGCCGCCGTTTGTCTTTTTCGCGCCCCCTCTCCCCTATCGACTTCCAGGTGACGCGCGTTGTAACGGTCGCCTGATATAGAGTCTGTTTCCTCGTTGAGAAAAAAAAATTTTTTTTTTAATAATAAAATTTCTAACCCAAATGACTCTGGAATTATTGAAGAATTAAATGGCAACAACGCAATTGCACATTAGAACAAAATATCCCACAAATCCTAAGGCAGTACCGTTAATCGAAATTCATTCCATCGCCACGAAAATTTATCGAGATGAATATGCCTCACAGGAATGTGAAATAACGGGAAGTTTTTTTTTGTTCTGGGCATCGGACGATCGCCTGATCGAAAAGAAGGAACGGGAGTGGGAAACAGGAACTTGTCGTGATGGGGTCGTGCAATGGGGGAGACGGATTGAATCGGTTGGTGATGACGGATGGATAAAGTGTGTGTTCATAAAGGATAAATTTTTGATGATTATTAAGTTTTTGAATTTCGAAGTTCTACCTGCGCGAGTTTTTTGAAGTGGAAGAAAATATTTTAAATAAATAAAAACCAAGTGTTTTTCCCAACGCGAATATTGCTGGTGGTTATTTGTGATTTGCAAACCCCATTCAAATAATAATGCTGTTTTCTGGGGGTGTTATTTCTGGGTGTCAGTGGTGCGAGAGCGATCCAGTGTCCTTTTGTCGCATGTGAAAAATAATTATTAGCGAGAAGGGATCAAGGATCAAGAGGAACCTGATATTCAACGTTTCATTTGGTTGCTGGGAAGTTGTTAGTGGGAGTTAGGGGGGTCAGCTAGAGGACATCGCTTGAAGCAAGTGAAAAATTTTGGTTGGAGGAAGAAATTGAATGTTGAACCCGTTAGTGAAAAATTTTGTGATCTGGAATCTGAAAACGTGCTGATGGCGAAAGGAGAGAAAGGAAATTAACGAGTTGGATACACATATATACAACAAGGCGAGTAAATTGATTCTTATTTTCTTGGTTGAGACTGCATGTACGAAGGCGCCTCGCGGCGCACAGTGGGCGGAAACGATCAAAATTACGCGCGGGGCAGAAAAAAACGTCCAAATTAAGTCTTTCTTTTTTTTAAATACTCGTTATTATGTCCGCTATCTTGTATCACTGCGGAAATCCAAATTTATAGGGGTAAAAACCACCCCTAAAGCGGTCAACCCACCCCCAAGCAGGCTAACCTACCTAACCCTGGGCAGAGCGACTTCTATCAACTTGGTTTATTAACAAATATGCATTCCTTAAGAACAGACAGGCCCTTACCACAGACCCTTACAACCCTTAAAAACCACCCCTACCAACCCCCAAGCAGGCTAACCTACCTAACCCTGGGCAGAGCAACTTCTATCAACTGGGTTTCTTAACAAAAATGCATTCCTCAACAAACCCTTTAGGGGTGGTTTTTACCCCTATAAATTTGGATTTCCGCAGTGATACAAGATAGCGGACATAATAACGAGTATTTAAAAAAAAGAAAGACTTAATTTGGACGTTTTTTTCTGCCCCGCGCGTAATTTTGATCGTTTCCGCCCACTGTGCGGCGTTGCAACGTCCAAATAGAAAAAAAAATGAAATGCAAGGAAATGAGTGAAAATTTTAACTTTTCTTTTTAAATGATATAACAACGGTTAAGGAATTTTCAAAATATTCGTGAACGGTATTATAAATTGGCTAAGAATATTCCGTTGTTTTTTTTTTTGTTGTAAAATAATTAGAAGGGTCGCGTTCCGCTCAGATCGCCGCGCGTTGGATTGAATAGATTCAAGTGGACAGTAATTAACAAGCTTTTGTAAATATGTGCGCTAAGGAGTTTATCTAGTTTCGCTGAAATAACGCAGATTTTATGGGGAGCACGCAGTGGTTGCAGAGCTTTTTTTGTATATTCATCGTAGTGTAGAAATCTGTATTTAAAAAAGAATTTTACATAAATGTCAATAAATTGAAATTGAAAGAATTCGGATTCGGGTCACGCTTATCCAAGGGTTAGTTTAGTGAAAGTGAAATTATAATACCCGCATTAATGCATCGTCTTACCGGTAACGAAAATCCCGTCTTGGGTCATATCATCCGAGGCGCTTAACGGCTTGTGCAACTGTTAAAAAATTAGAATTTCAAAAGCTATAACAGTCTGGTAGTTGAGAGAAAACCGCTTACAACTAGTAGGATAATAGTGAAGCGGAGGAGGAATTAAGGAGACATTTAAAAATAATAATCCAATTTAAACTAAACGAATGAATGATAGTGTAAATGTGTATGCATGTATGAATATCTGATAAATAAATAATCAAAATAATAAAAGAAAAAAAAATTTACTCCAACAATATGAATAAACTAAAAATATACAATAAATAAAACATAATCGGCTAAACCCCCACCAGTGAGGACCTCTGGAAATGTGGATGACCCCTCATGAGGTAAGTGTTCTTCTTCATATGACTTAGTTTATTTTGTCTGTCCCTGCGATGACCGGCGATCTGTGACCACCCTTCCCTTCTTCCTCCTTTTTGCCTTCTCTCGTTGGTCTTACATGGCTCTTGACCCCCATTATCGCGCGAATTATTCTCTGTAGGCACGAGTATGTATTTTGTCATCAGGTTAACTGTCCCCTTAATTACCTTGCATTCCGGTACCGCGAGCCCCACCACATTCCGTCGAGCTAGTCTCTGCAACGCACGTCGTGCCGCCCTTAGGTACTGGAGTTGCATCCGTTTAAGCGATACTTCCACGGAGGTCGAACCATCTTAGCCGCCACTTCTTTAGGACCCCCTCACTTTTACTATTTTGTGACGATAGTCTTCATGGCCTTCTTGGCAGATCCCCTTATTCTTCGTGCTCTGGCACAACATTGCCCCGACAGTTACAAGCGTACTATGAGAACGATATGTGGAATATTGGTAATTCGAAATTAAAAGTTGATAAAGAATACTTTCTTATAGATGGTAAGCCGTATAAGATAACTGAAGGTCTAGCTGAATTAATTTTTATGAAAAAGCCTCGAGGCTACTCAAAAGAAGACTTGTCCAATTATCAAAAAATTGTAAATGATACATGCGCCCACAGACGTGATTTTAAGGAAAACCAGCAAATAAAAGGAACAAATAGCTTCAAATATAGCATCATCAGCATGGAACAAGAGCAATCAAGAGAGGCAATTGTAAGTAATTATTATTATAGTATTATATTATTATTATAAAAATTAAATGCTAATTTACTTATAGAGAAATATAATACGGAGATTAATGGCGCTGTTAGCAGTTGACTCGGAGGGAGACGCCCGGGAACTCCTGAAAGGGCTCCAGCGGGAGGCACGCCAGGAGCGTGCCCACTGCAACGAGGGTCTACAGGAAATTGTTGCTGAAATGGATGCCCTAGAGGAGAGGCGTATTTATTTAAAGCATAAAATAAAATCCCTCCGAAAAAAGGAAAAGAAGCTGAAGCGTCAGCGACAATTTCTCAAATGTATGAGAAAATTATAGATTTTTTTTAAATAAAACACTGAATAAATAACTATTTTGTTTTTTTTCCTTGGCAGCTTTTCGGTGAATGAGGTGTACCTGGTCTGTCTGGCTGGTCTGTCTGGCTGGTCTGTCTGGCTGGTCTGTCTGTCTGGTTGGCTGGTCTGTCTGGCTGGTCTGTCTGGCTGGTCTGTCTGGCTGGTCTGTCTGACTGATCTATCTGGTTGACCCGCCTGGTATGTCTGGATCTATATATAAATGCTTATTAGCACAGCTTTATATCATTGTAGCTGTAACCACCTGTGTAGCAACATGAATGAAAAATTGATGAAGGATATTATAAAAACACATGAGAATATACGAAGAAAGTATAAAGCTCTCAAGACTACTAAAATTGAATCTGAAGCTCAATTAAGCCCGGTACCCACTTGTTGCAAACCGGCGTTTCGTATCCCTGTATCGTTTCAATTGTTGATTGATACGAACAAAACAGGAACCCAAATTTTTCGTGTATCATCACTGCGTTTCGAATCATCCAGCCTGTATCATGTTTGATGCGGGAGCGCGATACGGTTATCTGGTCAGTGTGTGATTTGAAAACATAAAAAACAGGATACGCGCATGCCCGTCCACACTTCCTCCTAAAGCGTATCGTATCATTCCTTTGATGTGACGGAGAAAAACCGCTAAATGAGAGATCGGGTTTGGATTGTATCATTTCGCACATTTTGAAACGAAGCGTTGCAACTTTTTTAGAAAAAAATTTAAAGAACGGTGATACGAAACGCCGGTTTGCAACAAGTGGGTACCGGGCTTTAGAGGAAACATTTAAACCAATAACCAGAACGCCTGAAAAGCTCACAGCAAAAGCAGCATCAGTGAAAATTGACCCAAAAGAAGAAGATGAAATTAAGCAAGAGGGCAATGAAGAAGCATACACACCACCACCATGCAAATACTTAAAGCTAGAGCCACCGAGCATGAGTTATTCTGAGGATGATGATGATGATCCGTTTGTCACACCTACAAAAGAACCGAAATTAGAGGCTGCAGACCAGATACTAAGCAAATATAAACAACTACTTGAAAATGATAGCACGAAAATTGATAAAACGTATGGAGCGTACTATAAGAACGATATGTGGAATATTGGTAATTCGAAATTAAAAGTTGATAAAGAATACTTTCTTATAGATGGTAAGCCGTATAAGATAACTGAAGGTCTAGCTGAATTAATTTTTATGAAAAAGCCTCGAGGCTACTCAAAAGAAGACTTGTCCAATTATCAAAAAATTGTGATACATGCGCCCACAGACGTGATTTTAAGGAAAACCAGCAAATAAAAGGAACAAATAGCTTCAAATATAGAAACATAATAAAAAAGTTGATTCACACTCCTCATACTGGAACGGGAATAATGCAAATTCCAAAGAAAAATATCGATTACATATATTGGGATGACCCCAATGAGCTAGTTGATAGGCTCCGAATATTGGTAGCATCGCAGCAAGCTGGAAATAATAGCCATAGTAATGAAATAGTGTCAATCATTGAGGAGTTGCGGGAAGCTGACATTATAGTATAAATATTCCTACCCACATAGAACTATTAACATATCGGAAATGATATGAAAAGGAATTGCAGAAAGTTAAACATTCAGATCTCTACCTTGTTGAAAAAATATTGAAAAAGAGCGGCGATAAAGTTTATGTTAAATGGCTGGGGCTCTCACAAGAACATAATTCTTGGATAAATGCTAATGATGTATTATAAATTAAATAAAAAGACATTTTTTATAACAAATTTGTTTTATTTTTAAATCTATATTTTTTCATGATGATGATGTTGGTTTAATATAGGCTCTAGGATTTTTCCTGTATTGATGAGTCCCTGTTGAAATCACCATCACCATCAAGGGCACATATATGCCATTGCCCCAGGCGGCTGGCTTTATAAGCGAAATCCCATACATGCATGATGTGTACTTCAGGCGCTAGTGTAAATCGAACTCTTTTCTGCATTAGCTGCTTTTGGTGATCCGCATATAAAAATCTATTAGGCGTTGAGCTGCCTGTTTATATCGCTCCACAAAACAACATCCACACGTATCTGGTCCACAGGTTGCCTTATAGCTTGACCATGGACAGTTCTTGTAATGTGCTCCATGTATAGAATTAACTTTTCCAGCATTTTCATATTCTTGGACATATCTGTAGAGTTTCTCTATTTTCTCCTTATGCTCCTCCAGCAGAATACTAGAGTATTCTTCGAGAAATTTTGGGATGCTCATATTTACTTATCCTTTATCTGCTGATATCTTATGGATGAAGAAGTATCTTTACTCTCAGATGATGATGATGATTGCTTCGATTTAATTGATAGAGAATTCAGCTGATATTTTAATTCTTTTACTTTGCTTCCTTTATCACACTTTTCCTCAAGCAATCTGGTAGAATCCTTATAACTGTTCATCACCGCAACCGGAAGAAAACTAACCTAACATTCCCCCTTCAAGGATTTATATACATAATAATTGAATCAAAGATCATTACAAAAGATCCCTCAAGAGCTTCTTAGTTCAACTAGCTTCTCACAGCTGGCGCTCACATCTCGCACCAACTTCCCACCCCATGCCGGTTCTGCGCCACCTTATCCAAGATGCAAACATACATCCAGAGCTTTAAGTCACATCCCCAAATCTCGTGCCAGCTCTGGGCCATATCCCATGACATTTCTGCACCACCTTCAAATCCCATGCCGGTTCTGCGCCACCCTATCCAAGAAACATACATCCAGAGCTTTAAGTCACACCTCAAATCCCATGCCAGCTCTGGACCAAATCAACACCGAAATTCAACTAGCTTCCCACAGGTGGCACTCAACAACACAGCATTCAGTCACACCCCAAATCCCACCCCGGTCCCACACCAAATCCCATGCCCACTCTGGGCCACCCCATCCAAGACACACACAAAACACCTCACACACCTACATGCAGAGCTTTCACCCATCTCCACCCACCAACTCCAAGCCACCCCATCCAAGACACCCAACCTCCATAAACAGCTTTCAAACCACCTTACCCAAGACACAAACCCAAAACACCTCGTACACCTACATAAAGAGCTTTCAAGCCACCTTATACAAGACACAAACCTAAAACACCTCGTACACGTACATGAAGAGCTTTCAGACCCCCCCAAATCCTATGCCGGTACGAAGCCACCTGAGAGGTGGCCCAGAACCCGCCTAGCTCTACTACTTTTCTCTATCAATCTTAACTTTCTACAATTTATTCTTATATTTTTTTTTTGTTTTTGTTTTTGCTTTTCTTAACTACTTTTATTTCCTAAATAAAAAAATTTTTTCTGTTATTTATTATACTTAAATTTCGGGTCTTTCGCCCACTAATTGGGTTTTGTACTTTATTACATTAGCTTATCCTACCACAATTATTAGGTATAAATTTACATCCTTCCACAATTCTTTGTATCTATTACTGGTTTCCTATTTTTATTGTTTATTCTACAATTTTTCTTACTTTCTAAAACCCATTTTTTTGTTTTAACCTACCAGCCTTTGAGGGCGCACATCATGTTACAATTTTTATTTTTAGTTTTATTTATTTTTATTTTTTTTTGTTCTAAATATTTTTCGGTTGTGGCGCGCAGCATTTCTTAATCTCTAGCCTCTCTCTTAACCTCTAAGGGCGCATTGTCATGATCATGTTACAATGTTTACTTTAACTTCAAATGGTTTTTTTTTTTTTGTTCTAAATATCTTTCGAGTTAGCGATTTGTTATCGGTGGCTGGCTTTAGCTCCGGCGAGTGGTGGTTAAAGTGTCATTTTGGTTCCGGACTCGGTCGTAGGTAAGTGTACTCTTGTTTTTGGCAAGATAGTTAATTTTTCTTGATATATTGACATTTTTTTTAATTATAAATTTTTTTTTTTCTCTTTTCAGATGTTTCCAGATATCGAGCAACGAAGGCGCCTGTTAGCCCAGGAGGGGGCTTTGTTGGTTTCCCGGAGGGAAGAGTGCTCCAAAAGAAGGGAATATCGCCGTCAGCAGGACGAGTCTATTCGCGGCCGGTTCAGGGATGGCCGTCGGATTAGATAGTGACAAGAAATTTAAATAAAATACATATGTGTGTGTTTAAGAATTTGTTTTTTTCCTTCCCTCCGGGGTGTAGTTAGAAATTTTTTTTTTTCAGGTCTACAGCTTTAATGGCCTTAGGGCGCATTTTGTTTCAATGTGTCTGACTTAAGTGCTTGTTTACTTATTTCTTATTTTTGGTTTCCTTAAATTAATTTTTATATTTTCGCTTTATAAGTTCTTATTCTAATTTTACTGTTTGCTTATTTCTTATTTTTGGTTTGTTGCCCCGTATTTTTCATCTATTTCTTTTAAGAGCTTTCGCCCACGTTTGTTTTGAGATTTTGTTGCATTAGCTTAGCTTTCCTCAATTCTTAGGTATTTTTTAAACTTATTTCTCTCCACAATTCTTAGGTAATATTTTTTTTTTAAACTTACTTCTTTCCACAATTCTTAGGTAATTTTTTAAAACTTACAGAAATCTTTTTATTTAATAATTTTTATTGTTATAATCTTACAAGCGCTAATATAGGGCGTTCTAGGCATTACTTATATTTCTAAAAGTTTGCCCATTTTGGAATAGTTCTGGGCAGCGTCAAGGAGCGCGTTCGTGGCCTCTTGGGCGGATGGGGTCAATGTAATAGCCCTTCTCGGGGGTATACTTATAGATCGGGCGGAGTTAGTTGGGCATGGTTATTTATAGTTTTTGTGCACCTGAACACATTTTATGAGACCTTTAATCTGAGGGATTAGGCGTACGCTAAGAGTAGCAAGAGGACTAGGCTATTATGTAAGGGTCGCGTTTAGCGGTTCTATTTATTTTGCTGGTTGTACTAGTTGTATAGAGGAGGCTCTTGGTAAGGTGTGACATCTACTAAGGGGCCTAGGTATCGTATCTACTGTTACTGTGGTGGGTGCACGATCGGGTTGTATTGGGTCCGCGCTTGGGGACGCTGGCTCCTCGGAGTCGGTTTCTCGGAGTTCGTAAGTATTGATCCCATGATTTGGGGTTTTGGTCAGTGATACTATGCAAATATTCTAGAGCGCCGTTGGATTGGGGATGATAGGCGGAAGTTTGTAGTTTTTTAATTTTTAGGAGTTTGCATAGGCCCTTGAATAAGCCACTGAGAAAGTTGGTGCCCTGGTCGGTTACTATGCTTTTCGGTATCCCGTAGCGGGTAATAATTTGGTCAAAGACTATCTGCGCAACGGTTTCGGCTTCGGCGTTCGGGATAGCATAGCAATCTAGGAACTTGCTTAAGTTATCTTGAAATGTTAAGATGTACAGGTTTCCGGAATTAGTAGTTTCTAGGGGTCCCACTATGTCGAGATATACCTTGTCGAATGGTCTTTCGGCCACGTCTGTGATTACCATCGGCATTTTGAGGGCCGGCGTGGACTTATTTGTCTGACACTTTCTACATCTACGAATATACATATTTCCCTATGTCCCTGAGCATACGGATTCGTTTATATGTTTTGAGTACGCCCTGATGTCCTCCGAAAGCGGAGTCATGATAGTCTTTCAGGATGGTGGCTATCTCTCCGGGATCTGTGATTACCGTGATTTTGGGCTTTTGATTAATTTCAGCCTCTTGTGTGGGGTTTGTTTCGACTAATGTGTCCACAGGGTTCTGCGACATTGGGGATTCGGGTGAATTAGGTGGTTGGTTATCTGAGTGTTTGATACCGTTGCCTTCGGGGGCAAGGCCTACATCTGTTACCTCAATTAGGGCCTCTTTTTCGGACGTACGATTGGGTCTTTCGCCTCGTGCTTGGGCCCGGGTGACTACGTTGCATCTTTGGTTGTGGCCTCCTGGGGGAGGTTCTATGGGTGCGTGGACTACTGCTTTGACAGTGGAAGTTTGTTGAGCCTTAGTATCTTGCGGAATGTTATATAATTTTTTTTTGTATTATAACTTCGTACTGTGTTATTTACTATTTAGTTATATAATATTCCTTAATATGTTTAGTTAGTACCATTTACTCACTTATTTGTTTTTGTGTTCTTACCGTCCAGTAGCATTTAATTTTAAGCCGGTTATTGGGATACCATGAACGAGACGAAAACACTTTTTCTCCCGCTAATTAAAACTCGCAAATAAAAATCTCTTTTCTTATTTATTACGCTTTCTCAACTTAAATTTTTTTTTTTTTTCAATTATTATTATTTCAATTACTGTTAAACGTTACACGTCATTCCTTTTTTTTTTGCTTAGCTAAAATTTTTCCATTATTATTATTAGTTCAATAATTATTATTTCAATTACTGATAAACTTTACACGTACTTTTTCTTTTGCTTAACTAAAATTTTTCAATTATTATTATTTCAATTATTGATAAACTTTACACGTAACTTTCTTTTGCTTAACTAAAAATGTCAATTATTATTATTTCAATTGCTGATAAACTTTACACGCAATTTTTCTTTTGCTTAACCCAAATTTTTTCAATTATTATTATCTAATTGCTGATAAACTTTACACGTAATTTTTCCTTTGCATAACTAAATTTTTTTTGATTATTATTATTTCAATTATTGTTATTTCAATTACTGATAAACTTTACACGTAACTTTTCTTTTGCTTAACTAAAAATTTTCAATTATTATTATTTCAATTATTGATAAACTTTACGCGTAATTATTCTTTTGTTTAACCCAAATTTTTTCAATTATTATTGTTTCAATTGCTGATAAACTTTACACGTAATTTTTCCTTTGCATAACTAAATTTTTTTTTGATTATTATTATTTCAATTATTGTTATTTCAATTACTGATAAACTTTACACGTAACTTTTCTTTTGCTTAACTAAAAATTTTCAATTATTATTATTTCAATTATTGATAAACTTTACACGTAATTATTCCTTTGCTTAACCCACATTTTTTCAACTATTATTATTTCAATTGCTGATAAACTTTACATGTAATTTTTTCTTTACTTAGCTAAAATTTTTCAATTATTATTATTTCAATTATTGACAAACTTTACACGTAATTATTCATTTGCTTAACCCACATTTTTTCAACTATTATTATTTCAATTATTGACAAACTTTACACGTAACTTTTCTTTCGCTTAACTAAAAATTTTCAATTATTATCATTTCAATTATTGATAAACTTTACACGTAATTATTCCTTTGCTTAACCCAAATCTTTTCCATTAATATTATTTCAATTGCTGATAAACTTTACACGTGATTTTTCTTTTGCTTAACTAAAATTTTTCAGTTATTATTATTTCAATTATTGACAAACTTTACACGTAACTTTTCTTTTGCTTAACTAAAAATGTCAAACCGTGTTTTTTACTCCCGATTTTTACACTTTTTATTATGCACCGCCGCCGGGGGCCGTGTTTTTACAACGCTTTTAAGTTAAAATCTATCCACCGCCGCCGTTAAAATTCTAGACTAGACTCTTTAATTAAAATTCTTTCACTGCCGCCGCTCAAGGTTTCAACAATACTCTTTTCCCAAAAACGCCCGCTCGCGACCGTGGTTCTAACAACACTTGCTTAATTATGGATGCGCCCGCCGCCGCTAAAGGTTAGAACAACACTTGATTTTAAGAACATGGCGACGCGCCCGCCGCACTTGGCCGTTAAAACAACACTCAACTAAATTAAATTTTCACCCGCCGGTGGTGGCATGGAAAATTGTCCACCGGCTGGGAAAAACGCGCCCTTGAACTTTTTCCCACCTGCGCAACTTGCTTACCGCGCGTTTCTCACGCGGCGCATTGCAAGTTGCGCTGAATTATTGTTGGGTGGGTAAAGTTACGTTTTCCCAAATTAAGGCGAAAAGATAGCCCCTAGGAGATTTTACCGAACGTGGGAATCGTTGAGGGTTTTTGTTTTATGCAATCTCGCATATTTCGTGGACATGTGTGAAACATCTTTGCAGATTAAATTGTTCTTGAACTTCTCCCAACGTAACCCGATACCTTTGCTGATAAGGTATTGGGTTTTCGTTCGGTACTTGAGCTGGCGAGTCTCAGGGCATTTGTTTTGTTTAGGCTCTTTTTTTTTTTGAATTATTTTATGTAACACTCCTTGGGGGTGCCGAAAAGAACAAGGCGTCGTCGTGAAACAAAGGCGTCTTGTTCGTTTGAAATTCTTTGGTTTTGTTTACGTTGCCTTTTCTGGGGTGATAAGGGGCTCGAGATTTGTTCGTTTGTGGCATGTCTTCAGTTGCAGTTTAACGTCTGTGGCATTATGAAGTAAGTTCCCTGGTAGATTTTTGTATTTAAATTTATTTAAAAAAATTTTTTCTATCTTGTTTTCAGCGATTCAATGGAAAGATCCTTGTATGAGGAGGCGCACCACCAACGGGAGTTGGCCCGGGTGCTGAAAGAGAAGGCGAAGTTGGATAAGGAGGAGGCCTTCCACCGGGCTTCGTTGGCCCGGGCTCAAAAGGACTTGGCCAGGATGAGGCGCCGTGCCCTCCGTGAACGGGGGGGGCAAAACGCTTCGTGGCGCGTGGCTTTTGGGAGACCCGTGCGGGGCGGTGGCGCGTCCTCTTGTTCTTGTTCCGGGTCCCGCGCTCCCCGGACCATGAGTCCCTGGGACCCCGTGGCTGATTTTACTAGGAGGAGGGCGGCGAATACTCCTTTGTACCCTCCTGACTTGTCGGACGACTCTGGCGGTTTCGATGATTGGACTGGTGGTTCTGTACGGGAGGAGAGCGCTCCCCGCCATGTGGGGCCCTGGAACCCCATTGCTGACGCCCTTGCATCGATGAGGGCTTTTGAAATTGACTCTCCCCGGACTGGGGGGAATAGCGGTAGCGGTGAGGACCCTCCCCGGACCGGGGGGAATAGCGGTAGCGGTGAGGACCCTCCCCGGACCGGGGGGGGCAACAGCACCTCCATAGAGAGAGCCCTCCCCGGACCGGGGAGGACAGCGGGGGCATCACCACCGTTTAGGACCCGGATGAATACTCTTTAACCGGCGAGTCCCACAACTCCTCCACCCCGGACAATCTTGATTTGGATTCAGTCCGGGGATGGACAGAGTACCAAAAAAAAATGTATTGGTTCAATAATAAAAAAAATTTTTTTGAATTCTTATCTTTTATTTTGTAGTTTGGTTTTTTTTTGTGTTTTTCTTTTGATTTAGGGTTGTTCTCTCTTCTCGTTTTTGCTTTCAGGTCTTTTGTTTCCAGGGCTTCGAAACGCTTGGGGAAGGTTTTTGTTTAGGTAGGTATTGTGGTACCGCCGCTGGGGCGTGCGGTAGTTAAGGGGTGGATAACGTTGTTGTTACCCATTCCGATGTTTCATTTACTCTAGGCTTGTTGGGGCTCCCCTCCCGGGTTGTACTAGTTGTATACTGGTGACCCTGGGTAATGTGTGAGAGCGCCTGAGCGGCCTGTGTTCTGAGGTTTCTGCCGTGGCTGCGTTGTGTGTTGGTTCCGGTTGCATTGGGACCCCTACTGGAGCCATTTGGTCCTCGGAGGTGGTTGTCTCATCCGGAGGACTTGCATTTCCTGACCTTCTGGCACATGCAGAGCGGGTTATGGCCGCTAAACCTGGCGTGCATTTGTAGAAAGTGTACCCTATGAGTATCAGTAAAAGGGTGCCACTGAGCGAGATGGCGGCTGTGGAATGGGTGTGAGTGCGTTCCCATGTTAGGTGATTCAACTGCGAGTAGATATCCTGCAGGGGCTTGGTGCCTTCCTGGATAATCTTGTTCGTATCGTCACCTGTAAGTAGTCTTATGGTATTATTGGAGGTTATCGATGGTGCTCCTAGGTTGTAGGTGCTAAAGTTAGTTTCTTTCATTACCGGAAAGTAGGGTGCGTGCACCACTCGACTGGTTTGGGTTGCTAAGCCGTTGTATAATATCGTTCTGTCCCCCGTCTTTACTTGGCAAGGTGCGTTTAATTGGAGCATTCCTTGTTGGGTTGCAAGGACTTCGTGGACCATTTTATTGCAGGTGATTTTGAATTTGGTTGGAGAGATGAGCGAATATAGCCAGGTGTTGGGAGGGGTTAATTTCATCAGCACGTTATGTGGTGGTTCCTGTAACTTCGTTGGACAGTTTATTCCCTCCTCTAGGGGGTTATGGAGGAGCCTTATGGCACACTCTTGGGTTGCGGGGTATTGTGTAAATGGGACCCGTAATGGCCCCACATATGTATTGCTTTCCAGATTTCCCGTAACTTTGTAAAAATATTTTGTGTCCGTCTGGACGAAGAGTGCAAAATGCTGGGATTTAAAGTCGGATGCCAAATATGAATATGGTATGTCTGGTACTACCGAATGTCCCGATTTGGTAAGGACGGGGAAGCACCTGATTTGGTGATATTGCATTTTAGGAATATCTAAGACGGGTAGGGTTATTTTTATTACTAGTTTATCTGTAATTATATGAGACTGCAGTCGGGTTGTTTGTTGCAAGAGGGGCAAACAGTCTTCGCACTCAGGGTGAGTCTTACGGTATACCTTCGCTAGGGACGACTCGGATATTAATAGGGGGTGTATTTTATTATTCTTACTAGCTATCATTATATCTAGAATGGTTCTTTGACGGGACTCGATTTCCAGCACTAAGAATAGGATGTTTGAGACTATTCCCTGTCTTATTTGGGATTTTACCACCCCTTCTATTGCATTGTCCAGATTTTTTACCTGACTTGTAATATTTCTTTGTTGCTCTAGCAGGACGGCTAGGGGTTTTTGGATTTCCCTTAGGGTGTTGTTGACAACCGTAATCTGCAGCTTTTCCAGTTCATTCAGGGCTTTTTGGTTAGTTTCCAGCTCTCCTAACCGGCTGTAGACTTCTTCTTCGTTATTGGCGTCCATGGTCCCAAATAGTAGGTGTAGGGCATGTCCGATGCCGTCAAATAGGGATCGTTTGGATCGCTTGGGGGGAACCAGTTCCCTAATAGTTTGGGTGCGCTGCTTTATGTGACTTATTGTTGAATGTATAATTATCTGCTGGGCTCGGCATGTTGCAGAGCCGTCACCAGCGCATAGCAGGCGTACCGCTTCCTCGGCTTGTTCGGCTAATGCCGTGTGTACGCTTAGTTCGTGGAGATCCAGTTCAGTTAGTAAGTTCCACTCATGATGGTAAAGCCATAAGTCTCCTAGAAGTTCATAGAGTACCCCGTTCGTTTTTATTGGGGTGATGGTGTATGGCAAGGGCTCGGCCTCGCTTGCGGTCATTCGCAGGATTAGTAGTAATGGTAGCGTCCACATTTTGCGCTGCAATTAGATTATAAATAGGAGATTAGTTTGGGCTTAAAGTTGGGTTTTATTTTCATAAAACGGTTTCAAGCGGTTATTATGAACGGTGACCAATCTCCTATTTATTTTGATGGTGGTGTTTACAGCGCTTGGAACTGAAACTACTGTATAGGGCCCGACCCAGATTTGGGATAATTTATGCTTCCGGGCTTCATTACGTAGGAGGACTTTATCCCCTACGTGAAGTGTGAGCGGGCGTACGTTTCCATCATAATATGCTTTGGAGCGGTTCTTGCTGGCAAGTAGGTTCTTGCGGGCTAGGGCATAGGACTTTTGCAACTTATATCGGAGTTGATGGTAATAACTCTCGTGGTTGTAAAGTGGCTCCGGGTTGCGTTTAAGGTTGGACGGGACGTCGGCAATGAAACCATATAGGCAGTCCATGGGGGTAAGTTTGGTCCCCTCGTGTACGCTATTATTGTACACGAACGCTGCCGTGCGCAGAAACTGGTCCCAATTGTTTGGGCTCTCATCTACTATGGTACGTAGGTACTCGATCAGAGGTCTATGAGCTCGTTCTAGCGCGCCATTGGATTGTGGGTGGTAGGCTGAGGTCTGAAGTTTTTTAACTTTTAGGAGCCTACACACGCCCTTGAAGAGGTCACTCAGGAAATTTGATCCCTGGTCGGTGACTATTTGTTTGGGTATGCGATAGCGCGTGACGATTTCGTCGAAGAAAATTTGTGCTATCGTTTGGGCTTCCCCATTGGGAATGGCATACCAGTCGACGAATTTTGTCAGGTTATCCTGGAAGGTTAGGATGTATTTGTTTCCGGAATGGGTTTCTTCCAGGGGACCTACTACGTCTAAATAGACTTTTTCGAAGGGCTTTTCTGCTATGTCTGTAATAACCATGGGCATTCGGAATTGTCTAGAGGCCTTCATGGTTTGACATTTCTTGCACCTTCTTATGTAGCGGGTGATATCGCGAAACATGTGTCTCCACCAATATTTACGACGTACGCGATTATATGTCTTAACGACTCCCTGGTGTCCGCCGAAAGGGGAGTCGTGGTAGTCTTTTAGTATTGTAGTGATTTCTTCGGGACTTGTAATCACTTCAACTTTCCTTCGTAGCTCGCTGGAGCTATCTTTGGAGGCTTCGACGGGTTGTGGAATTTCCGTTTCAAGGTCTGTTTCTTTAGGCCCTTCGTCGATATTGGGGGCTTCTGCAGTTGGAACGAGTTCATCTTTTTCCTCATCCTGCATTTTTTGTGCCTGAGCCCTAGTGACCACGTTGCATTGTTTCGGTCGTTCACTAGGAGGCAATGTATTCCCGTTTCTCTCGGGTGATATAGTTAGGGGTTCACCGGGTTGGTGAATTAGAGCTTCCACCTTGAAGGTATTGGGCTCTTCCGCTCTTTGGGGAATCCGGCTGAGAGCATCAGCATTCGTATTGTATTTACCCGGTTTATACTCAATTTGGTAATCGTATTCGGACAATTTATGGTGAAACCTAACGAGTCGAGTTGTGGGGTCCTTGACGTTGAAGACTCCCTTAAGAGGTTTATGGTCTGTATAGACCGTAAACTTTCGACCCATCAAATAACACCTGAAGTTTTTAACAGCCCATACTATGGCTAGCAGCTCCTTTTCGACGGTGGAGTAATTGCGCTCCGCCTTGTTTAGAGTGCGACTTGCATAAGCTATGGGTTGGTCTTGGCCTACGATTCCTTGAGAGAGCACTGCTCCGAGTGCCTCACTGCTGGCGTCCGTTGTTAGATTGAACGGTTTTTCGAAATCAGGGTATATCAGCAGTGGTGGGGAGACTAAAGAACGCTTCACCGTTTGAAATGCTTCCTCGCATTTTGGCGTCCATGAGAATTTCACGCCCTTTCTTAGCAAATTGGTTAGGGGGCGTACGATCTTAGAAAATTCTGGGATGAATTTTCTATAGTAGTTGGCAAGGCCCAAGAAGGACTGGACTTGCCTGACGGTACGGGGCGCCGGGAAGTTTTGGACACACTCCGTTTTTCTGGGGTCTGGTAGGGCTCCCTTTTCAGAGCATACATGACCCAGGTAGACTACTTCCTTTTTCAAAAATTGACATTTCTCCGGTTGCAATTTGAGGTTGTTTTCCCTCAACCGGTCGAATATGCGTCGCAGTTTGGAATTATGGTCCTCAAGGTTCTTACCATAGATGACTATGTCATCTAGGTAGACGAAGCATTCGAGGCCTTGTAGACCAGTAAGGACATAATTCATTAGTCGCTGAAACGTAGCCGGGGCACCTTTTAACCCGAACGGCATACGTTTGAACTCATAATGGCCATAGTTCGTGCTAAAGGCCGTCTTGGGGCGATCCTGTGGTTCCACTAGTACCTGGTGGTAACCACTGGCCAAGTCGAGGGTAGAGAAGTATCTCGAGTGACCGAGCTGGTCTAGGATGTCCTCGATTCTTGGTAAGGGATACGCATCACCTATTGTCTTTTCATTAATTTTGCGGAAATCCACTACTACGCGCCATTTTTTCTCACCGTCGGGGCCCGGTTTTTTCGGTACCACTAGTAGGGGTGAGTTCCACGGACTTTTACTGGGTTGAACAATATCGTTGTCCAACATTTCTTCTAATTGGTCATTGATGACTTGTCTCTGAGTTTCCGGTAGTCTATACATTTTTTGATTAATGTATTGGTCGTAGACCATGGGGATTTCGTGTCTTAGAGCTTCCGTGTAGGTTAGCTTGTCCCCTTTTAAATGGAATATGTCGGCATATTCATAACAAAGATCCCGTATGGACCGCTTCTCGTCGGCCGTTAGAGGGTGGTCGAGGCTGAGTTCCTCGTCTAGCTGTTTGAAGCGCGTTTCACGCTCAAGGTCCGGATCCTCTTGGTCCGGGAATATGTATCGTAGATGACGGATGGAATCGATTTCCTTTTCATTCGTTCCCAACTTCACTTTTGCCCTTTTTCCCTGGGGTATACCTTGCGGGATTGCACCATTATTGGGTATACTTTGGAGCCTTGCGTTAGATGACGATGGGGTACTGGCGTTCCTGAGACCGTCTGGTTCAGAGCCTGTAGGATACTCACATACGTCATTAGCATTCGTTGGAGGCTTAGGGTTGTTGTTAGAGGCTAGGTGAATAGTCGTGTAGTCTTTGATTGGGGCGAGCGTAAGGGATAGGCTCGCCAGGACTACTGGTTGGGTGTTAACGTTGATGAGACCAACATACACTGTTTTCGTTCCAGCTGGCAAGAGGGAATTGGCGAGGAATACTCCTTCGCTCGGCTCGTAAGATTCACAGAGCATTTCCTCCTCTAATCTTAGGGGAATGGGGACCACCATTTGAGACCGGCTTGGTAGGCGAATGGATTTCTCCAATGCCACGTTATATTTGCCTGAATTGGCCTCATAGTCGTTGGAGTTGTTTTCCAACCTTGAACCATCTAGAGATAGGCAGCTGGTATTCCTCTCTGAGGCTTCCTGGGAGACACCACCGGGGTTTATCTCGGCTACTACGAGTTGAGATTCCCTAGTTTGGGTTTGCTCCTGCTGCTCTCTAGTGTTTGACTTGGCGGATCCATTGCGTAATGGAATTGCAATTTCTACTGGGTTGATTTCCGTGCGAGGAAATCGCAGTGTTTGGTTTGGGCCTTCGACGTTACAGTTTTTGGAAAGAAAGTCGTTTCCTAACAGACCATCGTTAGGAATTTCTTGTGTATTTTGCACAATTTGGAAGGTGCATGGGAGGGGGGTGTTTAGAATGATGTTCCCCTGACAGCTCCCTAATGTTTGTCCTTTGCCGTATGGCGTTTCTAGTGTACATCTTTTAGTGGGATCTGGTAAGTTGGGATCCTTTAGTTTTTTATGTTTTAGTATACTGACCTCAGCGCCGGTGTCCACTGCCAGGTCGGCTTTGCCGTTAAGGCTTATATCTAGAGGAAGAGTGACGAGTGGAACACTTGGTTCGGGTGCATGAGGCCCCCCTTTGGTAATATTTTGAGGATTTATTGTCGGGCCGGGGTTTCTTGGTCCGACTGCGGGGAGTTTCCCGCTTGTTGTGATTCCCAGCGCTGTCTTTGATGACAGTCGTCTACTTGGTGACCACGTCTGTGGCAGAAATCACATCTATATCTAATATTAAACACTGACCTTGTGTTATTGGCTACTTGTTGACGGCCATCGGGTTGGTTGGATCCATTATTCATGGGTCGGTTGGTTGGTTATCGGTTAGCACCCTGGTTGGAGGGTTGTTGGTCGGGGTAGCGGTAATTACCCGTTTGCTGTGACCGCGGGTCTGGGTAACGATTGTTACCTTGGAACTGAGACCGTTGGTTGGAGTAGCGATTATTATTATTATTATTATATGAAGGCCCCAGGTTCTGGTAGCGATTATTACCATTATTGTATGAAGTCCCCTGGTTTCGGTAACGATTATTATTGTTATTATATGAGGACCTTGGAGGCTCAACTGGTTGGGGGCAGTCCCTCGCGTCGTGCGAGTTGGACCGGCAAATTATGCAGAAGGGCGTGTTTTTACGTTTTAAACAGTCTGCATAAGTATGCCCTCTGTTTCTGCAATAGCTACAGGTGATGTTTAAGGGTTTATTTTCATTTTTTGGAACGGGGTTTAAAGTTGTTACTTGGTTGGCGCTTTGTAGTGGCGCCGGCGGTATTGTTTGTATTGTGTTTGTTTGGTTTGTGGGTGGGGCGTATGTTGTGTACATTACCTGTGGGCTTATCGGGCTTTGAAGTGTTGTTTGCGGCATGGTCGGTGCGGGCGGGGCGGTGTACTGAGTGTGTTGGTTTGGCGTATTTGTTAGGGTCATTTGGTAAATGTTTTCCGACTTAGGGATAGGGACTGTTTGTCCATAAGGGTTGTATTCCGGTTGAGGTACTGTCATTTGATAGGAGGCATACATAGAATTTTGTTGCAGCTTCTCCATATCTAGTGCCTTTTGGGTTAGGCTATCCAATGTGTCTTCTCCCAGAGTCAGGAGATACTGGCAGAGGTGGGGGTTGGTAACCCCACTCCGCAGGGCATTTTTTGCGAAATCTTGCAGTTGGGCCTTTACGGCCGGTGCTGCCATCGCACCATATTTAGTGGTGGCCGCCTCTTCGCATAGTGACAACTGCTGTTTGATCCTAGTGGTATAGGCCGTGAGCGGCTCTAAGGGGAACTGGCGTAATTGAATTAATTTATTAACCAGTTCTTGATATGTTTCCCTGGGAAGATAAGTCCTGTTTAGGAGGTTTTCTGCCTCCTCAAAAGTGGCAGGTTGGGAGGAGGCAATTAACTGGTAGGCCTCTCCCCGAAGTCTAGTTGGGTAAATTTGAATGAAAGCGGCTTTTTCTTGTTCTGTCAGGCACTGTAGTACCCGACGGCAACAGCCTAGGAACATTTGTAGTTCAGTTGCCATCGTCGGGTTTTGGCCGCCAGAGAATAAAGGGACTAGTTGGGCCGTTAATTTGGCGACTTTAATATATTCGTCGGCCATGGCTGTAGAAAATTCTTTTTGTAGTAAAGATTTGACAAGACGACTGTCTTGAAAGGTCGCCTCCTCTTCCTCTAGGAGGGACAAGGATCGGGTTGAGAGATCGACCCAATCCGCGAGCAGATCTATGGGCGCGTAATCGGGCTCAGGCGGTTCTATGTTATCTTTATTTTCACAGTGGTCCCTATCTTCTATGCTAACCTTATCTACTACCTCAAGGGGGCGTGGGAGACTATTTTTGAAATTGAGGAGGTCCTGTTTAAATTTTAGGGCCTCCTCTTTGAATGCTTCTATTTTAGCCTTTCTTTCTAGGCTGGCCCTTTGGATTTGTTTATCCACGGCCTCAAAGTGAACTATATTAAATTTTCCTGTCTCCTGCGCCCGCTTAAGTATGTAATCTAATCTTGAAGTTAAACCTACTTGTTTCTCTCCTTCTCCTAGGATTGTCCCACTTCGGAGACGTCTGGGGGATGTTTGGGGTGTTTCTGATGGGTTGGATGTTGATTGGAGTGCAGATAGTGGTGTTGAAGTCCCTCGCTGAGTGACCTGGCAGGATGCTGGGGTGTCGGTGGTTCCTGATGAAGTAGAGGGGCCTGGAGTGGTTAAGTCCCTCGATGGTTGGTGGTCCCTCGGAGGGGGAGTCTTGGTGTTGTTGTTTTCCCCTTGTTGGCCCTCTGACATAGGGCGTCTCCTGGGCAGGGATGAAGCCCACTTAAAGTCCCGCGATGCTATACAATGGGGGGTGAGCGCGTGCTCGCCTGGAGCAGAGGCACCGTGGTTGTACACCCCCGAGCGAGGATTCGTGGAGGATCTGGGATATTTTATGCGCTGCAGTGGCAGACGCTAACACTGCCCCCAAGTCAGGCTCAGCCTTGGGTTGGAGGTCAAGGAGCCTAGACCAGCAGTATTAACGTTTTTACTATTTGCGCACCCAGATCCTACCGGCTGCGCCAATTGTTATATAATTTTTTTTTGTATTATAACTTCGTACTGTGTTATTTACTATTTAGTTATATAATATTCCTTAATATGTTTAGTTAGTACCATTTACTCACTTATTTGTTTTTGTGTTCTTACCGTCCAGTAGCATTTAATTTTAAGCCGGTTATTGGGATACCATGAACGAGACGAAAACACTTTTTCTCCCGCTAATTAAAACTCGCAAATAAAAATCTCTTTTCTTATTTATTACGCTTTCTCAACTTAAATTTTTTTTTTTAACTTCCCAGTATAGGAAGTTATTGTAATCGGTCCGAAAATCGAAATCGAAAATTTCAACGTATTTTCATCTTTCAAGGTCCCAGGAGCATTTTAAGCAAAAAATTGGGAGGAAGTATGTGTGTGTGTGTGTGTGTATGTGCGTACGGATGTGGTCATTTTTTCCTGCACGATATCGCGCCAACCAAAACTGACATCGACTTCGTTGAGGTGTCGTTCGAAGCGTATCAACCGAAATATGATCTGAAAAGATTTTCATGAAATTCGGTCCAGCCGTTTTTTTGTTTAAGCGACGTAAGTGATTTTTGTACCTGCACGATATCGCCCGAACCACGACAGATATTGACTTACTTGAGGTGCCGTTCGAAGCGTATTAGCGACAATATAATCTGAAAAGATTTTTATAATATTCGGTCCAGCGGTTTTTTGGTTTAAATGACTTAAGTGATTTTTGTACCTGCACGATATCCCGCGAACTATAAAAGATATCGACTTAATTGACGTGCCGTTCGAAGAGTATTAACCAAAATATGATCTGAAAAGATTTGCATAAAATTCGGTCGAGCCGTTTTTTTGTTTAAGCGATTTTTTGTTTAAGTGATTTTTGTACCTGCACGATATGGCCCGAACCACAAAAGATATTGACTTACTTGAGGTGCCGTTCGAAGCGTATTAGCGACAATATAATCTGAAAAGATTTTTATAATATTCGGTCCAGCGGTTTTTTGGTTTAAATGACTTAAGTGATTTTTGTACCTGCACGATATCCCGCGAACTATAAAAGATATCGACTTAATTGACGTGCTGTTCGAAGAGTATTAACCAAAATATGATCTGAAAAGATTTTCATAAAATTCGGTCGAGTCGTTTTTTTGTTTAAGCGGCGTAAGTGATTTTTGTACCTGCACGATATGGCCCGAACCACAAAAGATATTGACTTACTTGAGGTGCCGTTCGAAGCGTATTAGCGACAATATAATCTGATAAGATTTTTATAATAATCCGTCCAGCGGTTTTTTGGTTTAAATGACTAAGTGATTTTTGTACCTGCACGATACCGCGCGAACTAAAAACTATATCGACTTCATTGAGGTGCCGAAAAACATTAATACATCAATTTTATATGCATTTTCGTCATCCTAATCTTGTAAGTGCGCACATTTAGTTTGACATTTTAGCGAAAATATTGATAAACAATTGTGAAAAATTCTCGGTATTATACATATATTCTATATTGCCTATTGCTCATTTATTATTAAAATATCCAATCATAATATTCAACATCCATCATACTGGGAAGTTGATCGTGTGGACCGAACGGGTCGAACCCACATCCCTACTAGTTTTTCAATTATTATTATTTCAATTACTGTTAAACTTTACACGTCATTCCTTTTTTTTTTGCTTAGCTAAAATTTTTCCATTATTATTATTAGTTCAATAATTATTATTTCAATTACTGATAAACTTTACACGTACTTTTTCTTTTGCTTAACTAAAATTTTTCAATTATTATTATTTCAATTATTGATAAACTTTACACGTAACTTTCTTTTGCTTAACTAAAAATGTCAATTATTATTATTTCAATTGCTGATAAACTTTACACGCAATTTTTCTTTTGCTTAACCCAAATTTTTTCAATTATTATTATTTCAATTGCTGATAAACTTTACACGTAATTTTTCCTTTGCATAACTAAATTTTTTTTGATTATTATTATTTCAATTATTGTTATTTCAATTACTGATAAACTTTACACGTAACTTTTCTTTTGCTTAACTAAAAATTTTCAATTATTATTATTTCAATTATTGATAAACTTTACGCGTAATTATTCTTTTGTTTAACCCAAATTTTTTCAATTATTATTGTTTCAATTGCTGATAAACTTTACACGTAATTTTTCCTTTGCATAACTAAATTTTTTTTTGATTATTATTATTTCAATTATTGTTATTTCAATTACTGATAAACTTTACACGTAACTTTTCTTTTGCTTAACTAAAAATTTTCAATTATTATTATTTCAATTATTGATAAACTTTACACGTAATTATTCCTTTGCTTAACCCACATTTTTTCAACTATTATTATTTCAATTGCTGATAAACTTTACATGTAATTTTTTCTTTACTTAGCTAAAATTTTTCAATTATTATTATTTCAATTATTGACAAACTTTACACGTAATTATTCATTTGCTTAACCCACATTTTTTCAACTATTATTATTTCAATTATTGACAAACTTTACACGTAACTTTTCTTTCGCTTAACTAAAAATTTTCAATTATTATCATTTCAATTATTGATAAACTTTACACGTAATTATTCCTTTGCTTAACCCAAATCTTTTCCATTAATATTATTTCAATTGCTGATAAACTTTACACGTGATTTTTCTTTTGCTTAACTAAAATTTTTCAGTTATTATTATTTCAATTATTGACAAACTTTACACGTAACTTTTCTTTTGCTTAACTAAAAATGTCAAACCGTGTTTTTTACTCCCGATTTTTACACTTTTTATTATGCACCGCCGCCGGGGGCCGTGTTTTTACAACGCTTTTAAGTTAAAATCTATCCACCGCCGCCGTTAAAATTCTAGACTAGACTCTTTAATTAAAATTCTTTCACTGCCGCCGCTCAAGGTTTCAACAATACTCTTTTCCCAAAAACGCCCGCTCGCGACCGTGGTTCTAACAACACTTGCTTAATTATGGATGCGCCCGCCGCCGCTAAAGGTTAGAACAACACTTGATTTTAAGAACATGGCGACGCGCCCGCCGCACTTGGCCGTTAAAACAACACTCAACTAAATTAAATTTTCACCCGCCGGTGGTGGCATGGAAAATTGTCCACCGGCTGGGAAAAACGCGCCCTTGAACTTTTTCCCACCTGCGCAACTTGCTTACCGCGCGTTTCTCACGCGGCGCATTGCAAGTTGCGCTGAATTATTGTTGGGTGGGTAAAGTTACGTTTTCCCAAATTAAGGCGAAAAGATAGCCCCTAGGAGATTTTACCGAACGTGGGAATCGTTGAGGGTTTTTGTTTTATGCAATCTCGCATATTTCGTGGACATGTGTGAAACATCTTTGCAGATTAAATTGTTCTTGAACTTCTCCCAACGTAACCCGATACCTTTGCTGATAAGGTATTGGGTTTTCGTTCGGTACTTGAGCTGGCGAGTCTCAGGGCATTTGTTTTGTTTAGGCTCTTTTTTTTTTGAATTATTTTATGTAACAGGAATACGACTGAGGGCGTCGGCATTAGTATTATATTTGCCGGGTTTGTATTCAATATTGTAATCGTATTCGGAGAGCTTGTGGTGGAAGCGCACCAATCGGGTTGTAGGGTCTTTTAAGTTGAACACTCCTTTCAACGGTTTGTCAGTATACACTGTGAATGTGCGACCTTGTAGGTACCAGTGCTGCCTTGATTTGGTCGAAGGCTTCTTGGCATCTAGGGGTCCAAGAGAATTTTACGTCCTTACGGAGGAGGTTGGTTAGAGGTCGGATGATTTTTGAGAAGTCGAGAACAAATTTTGGAAATTCTAGCTTTTAACTTACAACTCTCCGATGACCTCGATTTTTAAATATGTTATTTTTGGGGTCATTCTGAGTACGCATCGCCATCCTGGTCCACTTGATCTCCGGCTCGGTGCTCTCTTCTAGGTCTATGGTCGCTGGCATCGCCATCCTGGTCCACTTGATCTCCGGCTCGGTGCTCTCTTCTAGGTCTATGGTCGCTGGCATCGCCATCCTGGTCCACTTGATCTCCGGCTCGGTGCTCTCTTCTAGGTCTATGGTCGCTGGCATCGCCATCCTGGTCCACTTGATCTCCGGCTCGGTGCTCTCTTCTAGGTCTATGGTCGCTGGCATCGCCATCCTGGTCCACTTGATCTCCGGCTCGGTGCTCTCTTCTAGGTCTATGGTCGCTGGCATCGCCATCCTGGTCCACTTGATCTCCGGCTCGGTGCTCTCTTCTAGGTCTATGGTCGCTGGCATCGCCATCCTGGTCCACTTGATCTCCGGCTCGGTGCTCTCTTCTAGGTCTATGGTCGCTGGCATCGCCATCCTGGTCCACTTGATCTCCGGCTCGGTGCTCTCTTCTAGGTCTATGGTCGCTGGCATCGCCATCCTGGTCCACTTGATCTCCGGCTCGGTGCTCTCTTCTAGGTCTATGGTCGCTGGCATCGCCATCCTGGTCCACTTGATCTCCGGCTCGGTGCTCTCTTCTAGGTCTATGGTCGCTGGCATCGCCATCCTGGTCCACTTGATCTCCGGCTCGGTGCTCTCTTCTAGGTCTATGGTCGCTGGCATCGCCATCCTGGTCCACTTGATCTCCGGCTCGGTGCTCTCTTCTAGGTCTATGGTCGCTGGCATCGCCATCCTGGTCCACTTGATCTCCGGCTCGGTGCTCTCTTCTAGGTCTATGGTCGCTGGCATCGCCATCCTGGTCCACTTGATCTCCGGCTCGGTGCTCTCTTCTAGGTCTATGGTCGCTGGCATCGCCATCCTGGTCCACTTGATCTCCGGCTCGGTGCTCTCTTCTAGGTCTATGGTCGCTGGCATCGCCATCCTGGTCCACTTGATCTCCGGCTCGGTGCTCTCTTTTAGGTCTATGGTCGCTGGCATCGCCATCCTGGTCCACTTGATCTCCGGCTCGGTGCTCTCTTCTAGGTCTATGGTCGCTGGCATCGCCATCCTGGTCCACTTGATCTCCGGCTCGGTGCTCTCTTCTAGGTCTATGGTCGCTGGCATCGCCATCCTGGTCCACTTGATCTCCGGCTCGGTGCTCTCTTCTAGGTCTATGGTCGCTGGCATCGCCATCCTGGTCCACTTGATCTCCGGCTCGGTGCTCTCTTCTAGGTCTATGGTCGCTGGCATCGCCATCCTGGTCCACTTGATC
Source organism: Thereva unica (assembly GCA_949987705.1). Taxonomy (NCBI): domain Eukaryota; kingdom Metazoa; phylum Arthropoda; class Insecta; order Diptera; family Therevidae; genus Thereva; species Thereva unica. The sequence continues at coordinate 82,279,898 of OX465282.1, forward strand.
TCCGGCTCGGTGCTCTCTTCTAGGTCTATGGTCGCTGGCATCGCCATCCTGGTCCACTTGATCTCCGGCTCGGTGCTCTCTTCTAGGTCTATGGTCGCTGGCATCGCCATCCTGGTCCACTTGATCTCCGGCTCGGTGCTCTCTTCTAGGTCTATGGTCGCTGGCATCGCCATCCTGGTCCACTTGATCTCCGGCTCGGTGCTCTCTTTTAGGTCTATGGTCGCTGGCATCGCCATCCTGGTCCACTTGATCTCCGGCTCGGTGCTCTCTTCTAGGGGTATGGTCGCTGGCATCGCCATCCTGGTCCACTTGATCTCCGGCTCGGTGCTCTCTTCTAGGTCTATGGTCGCTGGCATCGCCATCCTGGTCCACTTGATCTCCGGCTCGGTGCTCTCTTCTAGGTCTATGGTCGCTGGCATCGCCATCCTGGTCCACTTGATCTCCGGCTCGGTGCTCTCTTCTAGGTCTATGGTCGCTGGCATCGCCATCCTGGTCCACTTGATCTCCGGCTCGGTGCTCTCTTCTAGGTCTATGGTCGCTGGCATCGCCATCCTGGTCCACTTGATCTCCGGCTCGGTGCTCTCTTCTAGGTCTATGGTCGCTGGCATCGCCATCCTGGTCCACTTGATCTCCGGCTCGGTGCTCTCTTCTAGGTCTATGGTCGCTGGCATCGCCATCCTGGTCCACTTGATCTCCGGCTCGGTGCTCTCTTCTAGGTCTATGGTCGCTGGCATCGCCATCCTGGTCCACTTGATCTCCGGCTCGGTGCTCTCTTCTAGGTCTATGGTCGCTGGCATCGCCATCCTGGTCCACTTGATCTCCGGCTCCTCCTCGAAACAGATTTCAATCAAGATCCTTTTCGTTACACGGTTCATTGTTTTTAGATGTTTTCTTCACGGTTCTAAACAACTGATGAATGACCAGAACTGGTTCTCACTTTATATACCCTGGCACCCATACAACCACTCACCCACACTCAGTGGCGGATATACGAGTTTGCAACAAATGGTGCGCGGCGATAAGAACCATTAGAATGCGGGGTTGTAAAATGCATATACAAATTCCGATATATAGAGGTGACCCTACACTCAGGCATCGGCAAACAAGGCACTTCTTTCAACGTGACCCATTTGGCGATAAGACCGGTCGAGTCGCAACAAGCGGCGGCGAGGCGATAAGACCGGTCGAGTCGCCCACACGCATCCTTTGGAGCCGCGCTATCTGGAGTGGTCCGTCTCACATTACAATCTAGAGGTGACCCATCAACAAACAACGATAGGAACGCTCGAGTTGCAATTAATTGCTCTCAGCTTCCTCTCGAGTGGTGATAGCAACCACTCGTCTTGATGATCCTAAAAGAAACATTCATCGAGTCGCAATAAACAGCGATACAATGTTTAGCACGCTACAATCTAGAGGTGACCCATCAACAAACAAGGCAGTTCTTTCAACGAGACCCAAATACGAATCGACAGAGTCGCAACATTGTATGAAAATCGAAACAATCAAATTAAGATATTTATTTATTTATGTTATTTATTTAAAGAAAGAAAAACATATTTGTACAAATAAGAACAAGGCTTTACATATGTACATAGGCCAAAGGAGATGTTGATTGTATGGAAATGTGGTAACCTACATTACTTTAGATGAGACATCAAAGAAAGAATAAAAAAACAGAAAAACATGAAAATTGAAAATTTAAAATGACCACTACTTTACTGTCTAAGTTGACTAAATTAGGGAACTGAAAAATTAACAATAAGTTGCCTTCTGAACTTCCCTACAGCACCAGCTCGCTTTACATCTACAGGTAGAGAATTCCACAAACTAGTGACGTGAACGAAAAATAAGCGTTTAGATTGTAAGCACGAGTAATGGGGCATAAGTAAATTATTAGTTCTAGTAGATTGAAGGAATGTGAGTTTTTCTCGGAGACATTGCGGTTTACCCGAAACGAGGAGTTTATAGAGGAATACGATAAGCCGAATTTTAAGATATGTCAAGAAGAAACAACCAAGGAAATCTTGAGAATATGATGAAACGTGATTGAATCGGCGGATTTTATAAACGTATCGGACAATAGAATTGAATGCTACATTCAATTTTAGCTGGTAGAATGAATCGAGTTTACAGAAGATTACATCGCTATATGTTATTAAGGGCATTAAAAGAGATTTAGCAAGCTTTGAGCGAGTATGGAGTGGTATAAAGTTCGACGTACACCAAAGTTTTCGTAGACTGCTATAGACCTTGCCAATTATATAGTTAATATGATCCGACCATGTTAAATTCTTATTCAGAAAAACCCCCAGACTCTTTACCTTATCACAAAACGGAATGATATTACGGTTTAATAATACTGCAGGGAATCCATTGGTATTTATAACATTTTTAGATATGACTATTGCTTGAGACTTGTCAGGGTTTAGTTGCAATCTATTCCCTCTCGCCCACCCAGAAATCGCCTCGAGGTCTTTATTGATTCGCCAAATACAATCCTCAATCATGCCAAGTCGGCAGCTAAGGTAGATTTGAACATCGTCCGCGTACAACAGGGCTTTACAAAAATTCAGTTCTTTTGGGAGATCATTAATGAAGAGAGAGAAGAGGAGCGGACCAAGTATAGAACCTTGAGGTACGCCCTTAGATAGGAGTGAGAAACTGGACTCATAATTGTCTGTGAAAACCTTTTGAGATCTACCGCTTATGAAATTCCAAATAAGACGGACAGCGGACGATGAGAAGTTGAATTGAGAAGATATTTTCTGGCATAAAAGCGTATGATTTACAGAGTCGAAAGCTTTCGAGAAGTCCAGCAGTGAGAGAATGGTTAAATGATCATGATCAATGTTCAGGTGTAGATCATCAGTTAATTTTAGGAGGGCAGTACTGCAACTGTGGTTCTTCCTAAAGCCATGCTGGAATTCAGTTAAAAAGGAATTAGATTCAAGGTATTGGACCATTTGAATGTACATTAACTTTTCCAGAATTTGGGAGAGGCACGAAAGGATACTAATGGGTCGGAAGTCCTGTGGAAGAGAGGCATTGGATTTTTTAGGAATTGGAGTAACTTTTGCTTTCTTCCACAAAGATGGGAAAGTAGAGGACGTTAGACAGGAGTTAAAAATGTGGGTGAGAAAAGGAAGTATAGAGGGAAGAATAATTCGAAGAAATTTTAAACTAATGCCGTCAACGCCGACTGCATTTGATATAATAGAGTTGATGACAGAAATGACGTTCTCCTCTGACACTCTCATAACGCAAAAACCGGAATCAGAAACGATGTTCGAAACGACACAGGAGAAACTACTGGAGGATTCTGATATTGAAGCTGAGTTGATTATATCACTGTTGCCGCTGGAAGCAGAGCCAACAGACGTAAAAAAGTTGTTAAGAACATTGGGGTCAATGTCAACTTGTGATAGATGTTTGCCGGTAACTCCGATGATGCGAAGGTTCTTCCAGAGCACTTGAGGGGGTAAATTAGCATCAAGTTTGGCTGTGTAATAATCCGATTTGGCTTTTTATTGCGTTCGTAGTACGATTTCTGAGCAAGCGGAATGTGGTCCAGTTTTCATTCGATTTGCACTTTTTCCAGTGAACGTAGGCTTTGTCACGCTGTCGAAACAGGGATTCAATTATAGGCGAAAACCAAGGATACACCTTTTTATTGGATCTGTAGTACTTTAACGGCACGTATTTGTCTAGAAGATATAGGCTGAGATTGTTGAAGTGTTCAACCTGAGTATTTGTCTAGAAGATATAGGCTGAGATTGTTGAAGTGTTCAACCTGAGCATTAACGTCTGGCATTGAATATATATTACTCCAGTCGAGTGAGCACGCTTCAGCAAGTAAGCTGACGCGGTCGAGATTTCTGAAATTTCTAAAATAGTGTGGCTTAGTAAAATTTTCCGTAGTAGGAAAAATGTTATAATTAAAGAAGATGAGGTCATGGTCAGAGACTCCGGGAACAGATATTTGATTTGAAAAGGTTGTTATATACTTGGCCGCCCGTGCTTTCCAGAAAGGAGAAGAGGGGCCAAGGAGTCTGCGGGTCAGAGTACCTGTAAAAGAATTTGCTCACTCCCGGCGTCTCGTCGCACGGTATATTTATTTAAACAATCACTCTTCAATGAAACTTTTAAACTTTATTTCTCTTAAACACTTCCAACAAATTACTTTTAATATATTTCTATATACTTTCTTTTATTAAAGCGATTTTGAGGAACCTACTGTTCCTGGAGGAGATCTGACCCGGACTGATTTTCGATTGCAGAAAGTCTCCAGATCTTAGCTCTGGATTTCGCGCAGATTGCTTTGTCAGCAATTTTGCTCTTGGCGTCGGCGTGGTCAAGATAACGCTTGGGCCAAGGGCGCAAAAGCTTTACGTGTAAAAATGCTTAATTATCATCTTGGGGATCGGGTGTCATACATTGTTGCAAAGAAAACGTTTGAAACAATATGTGTAGCGCTTTGGTATCATTACCTAGGCGCGATTAAAGTTTTGTTTATACAAGAATGTTTGGCTATAATTTTATGAGGCTCGGGTATCATAGAGAAGAATATTCGTGCGAACGAATATTTATCTTATGAAGCCGTTAAAATGATTAGTTTGCATTTTAGCAAACTAAATTTGTTGGTTGTGCTACAAAGTAGCAAAATGTATTTCCAAAAGGGAAATACAAAGTTGTGATGGTCAACTATGTTGGCCAATCATAACACCTTTCCCCTAAAAAGGAAAATTGACGCGCTTGAAAAGTAAGGAAATTTTCTTAATACGAGCGATCATGAACAATTTTCATGGAAAATTTAAACAAATGAAAAGATCAAAAAAAAGGTTACACGCCGGTCAGAATCAAATCTCCTCTACAATTTATGCATGTGCATTTCTTACAAAAAAAATAATTATTTGACATAGGTATGTGTATAATAACGTAATGTAAGAGAAAATTAAGAGGTTATTTTATATAATTTTATAATATTATTAATATGTGTATATGTATTTGTATGAATCGGAAAACTTTTATTTTACTATAGTGCCTTATTTTTCTTAAATTATTAATTATTACATGTAAAATCGGGAAAAATTCTTAATTTGCTATAGTGCCTTATTTCTTATATAAAATGATTATTTTTATTAAATATCTATTATACCTAGATATTTTTTTTTTATTTTTTTATATATATATTTTTTTTTTTATATAAAAGCTTGTAATTATATAACATTTTTGTATGTTCTTTAGATCTTAATCTAATGCATGGTAAAGTAGGGATAAAATTTAGAGTGATAGCATTAATGATAAAAATTATATCTATTATATATTGTTTATGTATTTTTTTTTGAGTGCATTTATTTTTTCATACTGAGGTTCTACGAACTTAATTTGGGTGTGAATGGAATGAGTGCGTTATATTTTCAATTTGAGTTTCAATGCCTTTTGTTGACTTAAAACAATCAAAAAGTATTTGTTTCTTATTTCTAATTAGTGGTTGTAATTATACGCACAGCGTGTATATTAATAGTAATAAAAGTAATAAAAGTAGTAATAGCAACAATAGCATTAGTAACAATAATAAAAGAAATCAAGGTAATATAAAATTATCATATAAGTAGTATTAATTAATAAGTTTTACGTTTTATATCAATAGTGTGGGACAAGGCAAAAATAGTTTGTCGTATTTATTTTTATATATGTGTATTATACATCAGCGATATAATAGATTTACAGATGCTTGTGGCTGTGCGCTCGTTGATAAGCTCTCTGCAGATTGCATTACTTCCTCTAGTACGATTTCAACCGGTACATTGGGATTCTCAGTGGGTTTACCCTTGCAATTTGGCTTGAATTTGTTCCATACTTTGTAAGTGGTATATATTATTAATATAAAAAGAAGAAAGTAGCCTAAGGCGTAATGGTGTACCGTATGCCCGTCGAGGGGTTCTAATTTTTCCTCTTCATTATCCTTAAGCGATTTGATTTGTTGTGAAAGTTTTGCAAAATCATCTTTTGAATTGTACTTTAGCACGGCCGTTTCACTTGTCTTACCATGGTCATTATATGTGAAACTTAGCAACGAGGTCGTTATATTCAAGGGTGGTATATACGAGTTTTTAATTATTTGAGTGTTATCAGAGTCATATGCCCGAATTGTGAGATCTTTAGTACGGATACTGCATCCAGGGCTTATGGTTAGTTCGCCTGTGCCATTGTTGCAATGTTAAGGGGTCTCTGAGCCTCCTACGATTTTTTTGGGGGCCGTGGGATGTAAAAGTGTAAAGTGCATAAGTGCATTTTACCTGTTGCAGCCCCTCGGGCAGCCCCCAGGCCCCCTTAGAGGCAAGGGGGGATTTTTATGTTATTTTTAATTATAGTAGGGACCGTTACGATTTTTTTTTGGGGCCGTGGGAGCGTTTTTTAGTGTTTTTTTTAGTGCATTTTATGATGTACCTACAAAATGATGCAATTAGGCCCCCAGGTGAGGTACTATATAATGTATATATATTCTTGTATACACCTAATCCTGTTTTTACACGGTACATACGTTCCAGAGAATATCGTGTAAAAAAAAATCGTGTAAAAAAAGTTCCAGTATGGGGAAATCGGAATAGATTGGTTCAACAACCTCAAAAGGCCTATAAAAATTAATAATTCAGTAAAACAAATACAAATTTTCTTCTTCAGTCCATTTTATTTCACATATTAAAAAATAAAAACAATTAAAAAATAAAAAAATAAATAAATAATATCTTCAAGGAACATAACAAATGGTATAGTAATATAAAACCTGGTATCACTTTGATTTTAGGGTTTTTAAGAAATAAAAAAACAATTTATAAATATGTATACAAAATTTACATAATTTAAAGAATATAAAAAAATGGTATAGGAACAAAAAAGTGGAACACAAAGGATATTGTTTTATTAGGTGTCAGTTTCTGACAGTAAGCGCATTCTTTTGTGCTGCATTGGCTCAATATTATTTTCGTCAGAAGAAATGCTTAGTACATCTCCATCTTCAAGTGCGCTCATTGGTAACTGCCTATCAGAAATAGTTTCAGGCAGAGTTTTATTTATTTTTACAGCAAATTCGGTTATAGAACGTTGTGATCCTACTTTAGAGAGTTCTTTGTACAGCTCCTTGTATCGAGCCATGCAACACTGTAGATCTGATTGAAATTTCGTAGCTCTTTCTTTTATGTGATCATATGTCAGAAAATGATTTGCCAATTTATTTGCCATTTGAAGTCCATCAAGAATTGAGCTGGTGGTTATTGAAGACGGATTTTCGTCCTCATCAGTGCTATCACCATTTGCGTCAATGTCTTCCAGTGCAACTTCTAGTAGCTCGTTTTCGTTAAGAGCTCTGTCAACTATTATTTCGTTAATATCATCAACGGTAAAATTATCAAATCCTTCGCCTCCAACTGCTTGTGCCAAAGTGATAATTTCTTTACACACTTCATCGATCATATTTGGTGTCACAGCAGAATTTTCGCTTTTAATGCATTCCGGCCATATGGCTTTCCAACAGGCATTTAAGGTCGACGGTCTTATTTCCAAAAAGGCCAAAGCAGCATGTTTTATGCAATCCATGATGGAAAACTTTTTCCACGCGTCAATAATGGTAATATTAGCATCATTGTCCATTTTGTTCAAAATGTATTGAAATGATCGCTTTATGTAATACGTTTTGAATGTTGCAATAATACCCTGGTCTAATGGTTGAATTAGGGCAGTGGTATTAGGAGGCAAAAAACTATTTTAACATTAGGATGTTCTAAAATTGGGTGACCAGGAGCATTATCTATCAGCAAAAGAATCTTAAATGGCATGCCTTTATCATCCATATAACGCTTTACTTCTGGAATGAAACAATTGTGGAACCAATCGCTAAAAACTGAGGAAGTAACCCACGCCTTTCTATTTGCCATCCAATGAACTGGCAGACTTTTAATATCGACACCTTTCAATGCTCGTGGTCGGAGAGATTTATTGATCAACAGAGGTTTTAGTAAGCGGTCTCCTGAAGCATTACTGTAGAACAAAAACGTAATCCTATCTTTTGCCATCTTAAAGCCACTAGCACTTTTTTCGTGTTTGGCTATGTATGTTCGGCTTGGCATTCTTTTCCAGAAAAGGCCGGTCTCGTCGGCGTTAAATACTTGGTCACTATTGTATCCGCCTTCCTCAATTAATTTGGCCAGCTGCGAGGGGAATTCTTTGGCAGCTGCAATATTTCCAGAAGCTATTTCACCTTTGATTTTGATATTATGAATTGCATGCCTTTCTAGAAATCCTTGCAACCATCCATTACTAGCAACAAATTTATTTTTGCTGTCGTCGGTGGGTTCTGAAGACGTTGATGGTTCCATTTTATATATTTGGTCATAAGTTCTTAAAGCCTTCTGCTTAATGGTATTGGTACCAACTGGAATACGTTTTTGGGTGCAATCTTCTATCCATGTCAAGAGCACCTTTTCCATTTTTTCTTTAACAATATTTCTCGTATAAGAAGAGGACTTAGCACTCAACTTAGTACCCGAAATCACGGATTGTCTAATCGCTTTTTCGTTTTTTTTTAATTGTCCGGATTGTCGCTTCGTTTAAATCGAAGGATTTTCCAACGGAACTGGGACCTTCTCCATTTCCCAGTCGGTCCAGAATTTTTATCTTTGTTTCCAAAGAAATAGCTGTTCGTTTTTGCTTTTTCATGGCTGAATTAAAAATTTTAAATATATAAATGAATTATACTCTATAAAATATTTTAACTTACATCTTTAATATCAAACAAAACAAACAAATTCTTCAGTTTCAATAAATAGAGTATACCGCACTACAAAATTAAAAAGTTTTTAAACACTTAAATTAAAAGATATAACTTCCATAAATTTTGTTTTCACTAAATAGTTTTCACTTACACCTTACACATTCAAAACTCAATAGAAAATGAAAACAGAATTGAATTGGTGGTTCCCCTAACGACAGAGTTGTGTAAATTGGTGATTCCCCTATAATCAAATTATAATAATTCAAATAAGAATTTTTTCAAATAAGAATATTTTCAAATAAGAATTTTTCCAAATTAGAATTTTTTTCGTCCGTGTAAAAAAAAACGTGTAAAAACAGGATAAGTTAATTTCTGTCGACCGTGCTATTTCCAAATCGTGTAAAAAAAGACCGTGTAAAAACAGGATTAGGTGTATAAACATTTCAAATATATATGTGTAAATACATATGTATATGTGTGTATTTCCCATTGCATGCAATTTTAGAGACGTTTAACATTTCGCATATTGGAAATTTAGTGAATTTTTGCGAAAAATCGTTATTTGAGGATATTTTGAAAAAAGGAGCAGATCCGATTTCGGTTTGGACATATTTTGGCATGTTTTTATGTTACAAGAAAGCTCCCGTTCGCAGATCTTAGCGTCATTTTAGACAAACTTATTTTTATTATCACAACACCGTGGGCAAAGGGCCCACTATGTCCAAGGCGATTCTTTCAAAGGGCACTTTACTAGTAGTGGTTAATACCATAGGTACTCTAGGATTTTTCTTAAGCTTGTTCTTTTGACATAAATCGCATGTACTAATGAATTTTTTTATACTATCAACCATATTAGGCCTTCATAGTGTATTTTGATGCGCTTCAGGGTACGTGACACTCCTTGGTGACCACCGATAGGTGAAGAGTGATATTGTAATAATACCTCCTTTATGTCTGTTTATTTTAATAATAAACACACAGATTATTACTATAACTTTATTTAACAAATATTAATTTTTGATACTAAACAACACAAACTGAATTTAATTAATTATTTGATTTAATTATAATTACGACGACCGAGCACCGCGATGGTAAATGATGGACTAGCCGGTGATCGATAATCACCTCATTACCAGGGACCTCACTTAGTGCAATGTTTGCAGATAATTTCGGGCCCGTGGCTGGTTGGGGGTTGAACTCCTGGCCTTGGCAATTGTTGGCATGCAGGTGGTTTCCGGCCTATGGTTAATTGAGGTTAAATACCTTGATGTCGCATGTACCGGAGCCACGAGTTGCTGACGGATGCTGGTGCAATGTTCGGGTGACCGTTGATCGATTGATGGTGCAATGTTCTGGTGACCGTTGATCCATGGATCAACATTCTGCCCTCCTTGAACCAATAGAGGTTCAACCATGATGATGACGTTGAAAATGATACCGAATAACACCAATGGCATTTACTCCGTAACTGGTGACTTGGTAGCTCTGGAACGAGAGGTTTTGAGGCGCCTCGACTCGCCTGAGGTGATCCTGTAACGATACTAAATAAACGGAAAGAGGAAGGTGATTAAGGAATATGGTAAGGATAGATATGGGAGGGTGAACGGGGAGAGACTTTAATTGATTTAATTGAGGTTCCGATATAGTGAGGCCAGTCGACTTGTAGGAGTAGGGGCTCCATTAGATGTAGTGGGGTCCTGCTCATGCGATATGGCTGCAGGTCTAGCTGTCGTTGGGATATTAGTTACGACTTCTTGCAGTACGGCCTCTCCGGTGGTATGGTGATTTCGGAGGATATGGTTTGTTGCGGAGTTCCATGTTGCAGCAGTTAATCTCCAGCTCCAGCCATAAAGTGATCTTAGAGCTCGTACATTGATAATAATTAGATCGACCACGAACTTGACTAATTTGATTATCACATACATGGCCAGTATGATCGAACATGTCTGTCCGAGTCCGCTGAGAATACCCCACAATCGAGTACGCAGAAGGTCTTCAATCATGTTCCAACCAGTGGCGGAGAATAAATTGGTTGTCTCCAAATTCTGATGATCTGTATCATGTAGGGACATCGTCCTACTACTTCCGGTCTTACTTAGTCAAAGAGACTTGTTTAAAAAACGCAGTCGACCGAGACTAAGTAAAAGAAAAATTAATTAATTTTCATTCTTGACGTTTGATAATAAAAAAAAATAAGACTAGCGCTTTTCATATAGTTTGTTCAATCTTAAAAAGTTAATTAGTTAATATTTAAAAAAAACGATATAAAAATAAATAGTTATATATAAAATAAAAGCTGTGTATAATATAAAATATAAATAAGATAAACATATGTATATGTGAAAAAACGATAATATAAATAAATGATAAAATCTATTGTGTAAAAGTAGTGTTCAATAAATAGACTTTTCTCGTTGTGCCGACTCCGCACACGACACAACAATTGGTGACCCCGAAGAACACGAAGTTATTGTAACCAACGAAGAACAGGAAGTTTATTGCAAGAAGAACGAATAATATTGCTAGAAGACAGAAAATACAAGAGGAATAGCGAAGGAAGTGTACAGGTCTTAAAAATTCCATATCCATGGTTAAAAGATAAGTGCAGATTTATTAAACTAAATAAAATATTTTATTTAAAATAAAATTAAATATACTAAATAAAATAAGCAGTCGAATTGTGCACATTGTAAAATTATTTATTCTGTTTGGATTTTCGGTTATCGGTACACAATAGAATTATTTATTGTTTTGTTTTTTTCTCTTTTGAATTTGGATTTATTGGTGGACTTTTTAAGGTTGATCTTACCTGTTTAGTTGGATTGTTTTTTCACTACTTGGATTTGAATTAGTTTCTTCGTTGGGTTTGGTGGTTTGCTCATATCAGAACATGCAACGGGAAATCAATATGGATGACTCTTTCATCCTCGATTTGGAAGAGTCATTGCCCAGCCTGGAACAGGGGCGGCCGGCTCGGCGTGGAGCTCGGGCAGAAGTTGAAGTAGCCTCCACGGCAAGGTTCAATCTGCCCGAATTCCACCAGAGCGACCCGGCCGTCTGGTTCTACCAGGCTGAGGCTCAATTTGGGCTGAACGGGATAACTTCCGATAAAACGAAGTTGTCCCACATTGTGTCCGCTCTCCCGACGGAGGCGGCCAAGATTTTGCTACATGCGTTTCCGGACCTCAGCTCTGCCAGCTATACTGAGGCTAAGAGGCGGTTGCTGGAACGATATGGTTTATCGACCAGAAACCGCCTCGAGCAGCTGTTGGCGGCGCATGAGCCCGGAGATCGCAAGCCCTCAGATTTCCTGAGGGGCTTGCAGAGTCTGGCAGGGGACTGTCTCGGGGATGGCGAAGAGCTCATCAAGGGTCTTTGGGAGCGCAGGTTACCCAGAGACATCCAGGTGGTGCTTGCAGCATCCGCTGACCAGTCCCTAGGGCAGCTGTCGAAGCTGGCGGATACAGTGTGGGAGATCACTGCCCGTTCAGCCCCCGCTCAGGTGTCAGAAGTGGGAAACTCGTCGTCCCTGGAGCGGGCCGTTCTCTCTCTTCAACGCGAGGTGCAGCAATTGCGGACACTTGTGTTGAGGAGAGGGCAAGGCCAAGGCCAGGAGCAGGCGGGTAGGTCTTCTGGTCGGCAGCGATGGAGCCGATCTCCGGTTCAACAACCGAAGGCTACAGCGACAGAGACCAGGGATCCCACCAATCGAGGAGCGGTCCCCAAGGCTTCATCATCGGCACAAGCGCTACCGGGGACGCTCTGCTACTACCACTACCGCTACGGCAGTGAGGCAGAGAGGTGCACCCCACCGTGTGCCTTCAAAGGCCCTGGCTCTACAGCCAAAAAGGACCGGAAGATGAAGGGGGGCCGTCATCCAAAAAATTAAATTGGCGGGGAGTCGCCTCATCCGCGGGCGTCTCTCAGCAGAGACGCTCGTGTAGATTATTTGTCCGCGACCAGCACAACCAGCTTGATTTTTTAATCGATTCTGGCGCGGACATATCATTAGTTCCGAAGCACACGTTTAGGGTACAAACAACATGTCCTAATTTGCTTCTGCGGGCCGCAAATGGATCCACGATCCAAACTTTTGGCGCGAAGTTGCTGGAACTGAACCTAGGTCTTCGCCGACGGTTCATCCACAACTTCATAATAGCCAACACTAGTAAAGCTATACTCGGTGCGGACTTTCTAACAAAGTTCGAACTCATCCTCGACTTCAAAAAGCGAGAATTAGTTGACTCACAGACCAGTCTTCGGACTGACGCCTGTGCAACTGGTGAGTATGTACTCGAGAGCTTTGAATGCCAACATCTTGGCAAATATAAAGTATTGTTAATGAAGTACGCTTCATTAACACAACCACCAAATTTTAACCTACCGGTTAAACACAATGTGCAACACCACATTGTTACTAATGGGCAATTACCTTTCGTTACCGCTCGTAGACTTCATCCTGAGAAGCTCAAGGTGGCGAAATTGGAGTTTGAACATATGGTTCAACTAGGGATTTGTCGACCATCGTCGTCTCCCGCAGCATCTCCACTTCATCTGGTCCCTAAACGGGATACAAATGATTGGAGGCCTTGCGGCGACTACCGTCGCCTTAATGCAGTCACAGTGCCGGATAGATATCCAATCCCGCACATTCACAATTTTTCTGTGAACCTTCACGGATGCACGATATTTTCGAAGGTGGATTTGGTACGTGCGTATCATAACATCCCCATTGCACAAGAAGACGTGCATAAGACTGCCATAATAACACCTTTTGGTTTGTTTGAGTTTACTCGCATGCCATTTGGGTTAAGAAATGCAGCCCAGTCATTTCAAAGATTTATGAACGAAGTCACAAGAGACTTAGACTTCGTTTATGTCTATCTAGACGATATACTTATCGCTAGTAAATCCGAGGATGAGCATCTCACTCACCTCGATTTACTGTTTAAACGCCTTGATAATTTTGGTTTAACAATAAAATTATCAAAATGCGTTTTTGGGGTCAACTTTTTGGGACATAGTATCGGCAAGGATGGAATCCTTCCATCACCCGAACGCGTCCAAGCAATTAATGACCTCACAACTCCAACAACAGTCAAACAAATACAAAAATTTATAGGAATGGTGAACTTTTATCACCGATTTATTCCTAAACTAGCACAACTGCTAGTACCGATCAATGAACACTTGAGGGAACTCCTCAATTGTTCATCAACAACAAAAAATAAGGAACAACTTCCTTGGCCCGCAGAATGCCAACAAGCATTCCTCGACGTGAAAGCCGCAATGGCTGCAGCAGTAATGCTGATACATCCACTAGAGGATGCTAAATATAGCGTCACAACTGACGCTTCCGATTTTGCTATCGGAGCTGTGCTGGAACAATTTAACGGTCACAGATGGCAACCATTAGCGTTCTTTTCTAAGAAGCTATCATCTGCTGAACGAAATTATTCTGCATTTGATCGCGAACTACTCGCAATCTTTGCAGCAATAAAACATTTTCGGTACTTTGTTGAAGGAAGAAATTTCGTGGTCTACACTGACCACAAACCTTTAATACATGCCCTTCACACAAAAACCGAAAGATCTCCCCGCCAAACAAGACACCTGAGCCTAATTTCCCAGTTCACAACAGACATCAGACATGTCTCTGGGAAACAAAACGTTGTCGCAGATTATTTATCTCGCTCATTAGCGGCCGACAACGTTGACACAATCACCTTCGATTTGCCACATCTGGCGAAAGCACAAGAAGGTGACAAAGAGTTACAACGACTCCAAGAGCATCCCAGTAGTAGCTCGAAGGTAAAACTAATACTCACACCAATTCCTTTCACAACTCATGAAGTTTGGTGTGAGATTAGCACGGGTACATTACGCCCATACATACCTTCATCATTAAGAAAATTAGCATTCAATGCTGAACATAGCTTGTCGCATCCAGGCATACGTGCCACAAGGCAAGCTATTACTAAAAAATATTTTTGGCCAGCGATCAATAAAGACTGTAACAACTGGTCTAGATCCTGCATAGGTTGCCAAAAATCTAAAGTTTCGAGACACACCAAATCTCCACATGAAGCTTTTAACCCACCAAATAATAGATTTGAACATATCCATATGGATATTGTTGGACCATTGCCCCCATCTCGAGGATATTCATACATCCTAACAATCGTAGACCGATTTACGAGATGGCCGGAAGCATATCCAATTCGAGACATCTCTGCTACTACGGTGGCCAAACATTTTGTCACCGAGTACGTCCCAAGATTTGGCGCACCACTTGAAATTACAACAGATCAAGGGTCGCAATTTGAATCGAAACTATTCAATGAAGTCACAAGACTTCTAGGTACGCATAGGATACGTACCACCGCCTACCATCCACAAGCAAATGGGATGGTAGAGCGATTCCATAGACAACTGAAAGCGGCCTTAATGGCAAGGGACAACACTACTCATTGGAGTGAGGATTTGCCCTTTGTTTTATTAGGTATTCGCTCGGCAATTAAAACCGATTTACAATGCTCATCAGCAGAGCTTGTCTATGGACAGAATCTGAGGCTTCCCAATTCAATTTCCATCCCAACGGATGAGAACCCAATAGAGCACTCAGAATTTCTAACACGTCTTCGCACACACATGAAGGGTCTGTCGGCAACACAGCCCCGACAGTCAGTTCAAAATGATGTGTACGTGCCAAACGCATTAGAGAACGCGGAGTATGTTTTCATACGTACCGATCGCGTCCGACGGCCTTTTGAAACACCATACGAAGGGCCATTCAAAGTAATCAAAAGATTACGTAAACATTTCGTCGTCAACATAAATGACACAAATAAGTCGATAACTATCGATCGACTGAAACCTGCTTATGAGTGTGACCGGGACGTTGAAGCAGCATCAACTCGCTCGGTACACTTCATGTAACGCTACGCTGGGAGGGGAGTATGTAGGGACATCGTCCTACTACTTCCGGTCTTACTTAGTCAAAGAGACTTGTTTAAAAAACGCAGTCGACCGAGACTAAGTAAAAGAAAAATTAATTAATTTTCATTCTTGACGTTTGATAATAAAAAAAAATAAGACTAGCGCTTTTCATATAGTTTGTTCAATCTTAAAAAGTTAATTAGTTAATATTTAAAAAAAACGATATAAAAATAAATAGTTATATATAAAATAAAAGCTGTGTATAATATAAAATATAAATAAGATAAACATATGTATATGTGAAAAAACGATAATATAAATAAATGATAAAATATATTGTGTAAAAGTAGTGTTCAATAAATAGACTTTTCTCGTTATGCCGACTCCGCACACGACACAACAATCATGACCCATTATGCTCCGAGTGACTATATTTTCCACGGCTCTGCGTTCAGAAGGATACATTATCTGATGGCGTAAATTATCGAGTGACGAGCTTGAGTACAGGCCTGCTTGTATGATTTCTCCTGGATCTTCATATTTCCAATCAGTCTTCGTGGAAGGTATAAGTTCAAGTGGATTCTTCATTCGGTGTAATCTGGGATTAAATCCGTACCATTGACTATTTATATAATATCCTGGGCTCAGTAGGTCAGAACAGGGAATCTCTGTACCATGGTTAAGCATGAGGCGTGTAATTGGTGCTATGAAATAACTTTTGTTGTTATATGTCGTGGGAAGTTCTAAATAACATCTATCGGTTTTTCTAACAGTCACTTCGACTGGTTGGCATTTGACTAAGTATATGAGTTCTCCACGTGGGACGGCAACATGGCCTGGTTCCTTGGTATACATTAAGGCGAATTCTGCAGGATGGTGTGGAGCTATAATTAATTGTGTATGTAGCGTTTCACGTTCGAGTTCACATTTTCTCAGTAACAGATTATAATATAGGTTTTCTACTTGACTTTTTATGTGACGTTCAGTATATACGAATTTCGAGTTAACATACGTAAAAAGATCTAGATTATGCACATCAATAGCCCTTTTTGTGAACCAATATTCTTTAGAGGCACGAGGTACGATCACAAGTCGCGGGTGTTCTGCTTGATATCCACCAAATCTGCATACTGATACGGCCTTCTTAACCTCCAAAGCAAATATGATTTCACCTGACGTAACTGAGTAGACCGTACTAAATACGGCTTGCTCACCGTGTGGTGTGATTGTATCGATCTTTGTGGCGAGTCCTTGCCACAATACATCATAATTTAGATTTTCACAGGAATTATCTGGAATTAAATCCCAGAAACTGACTCCGTAATCAGGATCAGTGCATTTTCCAGTTAGGTACGGGCATAAAACGTTGCTTCGTATGACCGCCATATTATCTTCCAAACGAACGACGCTTTGGTAGTCTGTTATCGTGAATTCCAGGACGTGGGTGACAATAACGTTGTTCCAAGAGTTGGCTCCTGAAGTATATTGAGCTCCTTGACAGTTTCCACTATTATCGACCGATCCTGCAATGATTTCAGTGTGGGTTGTTGACGCATTTGACTTTAAGTTAGCTATGATACGACCGTTCGGAAGCTTAAATGTATGGTGGTGGTGGATTTGCATGCAGTCTTCTCGAGAAATTTCTTCTATGAAGCTTGAGTAGCTTCATAGAAGAAATTTCTCGAGAAGACTGCATGCAAATCCACCACCACCATACATTTAAGCTTCCGAACGGTCGTATCATAGCTAACTTAAAGTCAAATGCGTCAACAACCCACACTGAAATAATTCCAGGACGTGGGTGACAATAACGTTGTTCCAAGAGTTGGCTCCTGAAGTATATTGAGCTCCTTGACAGTTTCCACTATTATCGACCGATCCTGCAATGATTTCAGTGTGGGTTGTTGACGCATTTGACTTTAAGTTAGCTATGATACGACCGTTCGGAAGCTTAAATGTATGGTGGTGGTGGATTTGCATGCAGTCTTCTCGAGAAATTTCTTCTATGAAGCTACTCAAGCCACCGGGTACTAGCGAAAGGTGGCTAAACATTCCACAATGGTGTACTGATTGCATGATATTGATTTTGCATTGATATATTTGTATGGATGCAGCTTCACTTATCTGGAGTAGTTGAATATCTTGCTGTGTTTGTTTGAGCTCTTGTTTTTCAATGGTGCAGGGTCCAACTGAGAGCAGTGAAATTGACGTTAAATTGATTCTTTCGTGACCACAATCATACGCAATTATTGCGGCCACACTTGTCACGATGGCTAGTTGCAAAACTCCACAGCTGATGTTCATTGCTAACAAGGTTGAGTACTGGTCAATTTCGTAATCTATAAGGTGTAGTTTAGAGGTACAGTTAATGTTGGAATTTACTTGTGTGGTTAGTGGTGGTGATCTAAAGGTATGTTTAGCTATAATGATGATTTATAATGATTCGAAAGGTGTGTAGGGTTGCTTACATAAATATAAAATTAACTGGTAAATATGCTACGACATTTGATTGTCAATAATGGGCAATAAGCAGATTTTGGTGATTGGACGTTGCAGGATGCTGTCCTTACATCTTATGGTAACTGCTCGAGTTAGCCCATCTGCTCCGGGGTGTACTTCGATGACACGCCCTAAGAGCCATCGTGCAGGAGGTAGTCTTTCGTCCTTAATTAACACTAAATGATCCTTTTTGACGCCAGGTGAACGCTCTGCCCACTTGGATCGGGCCTGTAGTCTTGGAAGATATTCATCGACCCATCTCTTCCAAAAGTCTTGAAGTAATCTTTGTAATAATTTCCACCTGCTCAGGGTACTTAATTTATTATCGAGCAGATTTGGTTCTGGCGGTGTAAGTAGTGCATCCCCAACTAGAAAATGTCCTGGGGTTAATGCTTGCAAATCATTAGGATCGTTACTCATTGGACACAATGGGCGAGAGTTCAAACATGCCTCAATTTGTGCTAACAGCGTGCTAATTTCTTCGTAGGTGAGTAGCGAATTTCCTATTATTCGTTTAAAATGATATTTCACTGATTTCACGCCCGCCTCCCACAATCCTCCAAAATGAGGTGAGGCAGGTGGGATGAAATGCCACTTAACACCCTTGGTAGATAATGTGGTGATCACGTTAGGTGATAATCCATATTCGCATTTAAGACGAGCTTGTATAAGTTGTTGGTTAGCACCGATGAAATTTGTCCCGCAATCACTATACATATCACTGCATAATCCCCTACGACTAACGAATCTTCGAAATGCAGCCAAAAACGCTTCCGTGGTGAGTTCACTAACCAGCTCAAGATGTATGGCCTTGGTGGATAAACATACGAATACACTTATGTAGCCCTTGCTGGTTTTTGGCCGACCTCTGCATTTTGATTCTCTGATAGTAATATGGCCAGTGAAGTCCACCCCCGTATGCAAAAATGGACGGTGTCGTCGTACACGAGGTGCGGGAAGGTCGCCCATGAGCTGGGTTTGCGTTGAAGTCTTGTATCGGAAGCACGTGACACACCCATGTAATTGGTGACGGATTCGATTTCGACCATTTAGAATCCAATATTTTTTGCGTATAAGATTAAGAGTCAGTTGCGTGCCTCCATGTAAAGTTTCTTGATGACATTTATTAATGACAAGTTCTGTAAATTTGCTGTGTTCCGGTAATACTATTGGGAATTTTTGATCTGCAGGAATTTCTGCATTACGTAGACGACCACCGACTCTTAATAAGCCTGACTGATCTATTGTTGGATTAAGGCTATATAGTTTGCTATTCTTGGGAACTGGTTGAGATTTTTCTAAATGTTCTAGTTCGATAGTGAAATGAGTTCGTTGGACTAATCGCTCTAGACATAATTTTGCATTATTGATCTCCTCCAATGACAATTGATCAAATTTTCGGTTGGGTGGAACAGTTTTGAGATTAATGTAAAATCTTCTGCAGTAGGCAGTTACTCTAACGAGTTGATCTAGGGTTGAATAGCGATTCATTAAGTCTAGCTGTAGTTCCGTTCCCTTAGTAATGCTTAGGACAACTTTTTTAACTTCTAGGTCAGTATACTTAGAGACTTCTTCAATTTTAGGCCACCGAGTTTCATCTTGTTGTAGCCAGGAAGGTCCAGTCCACCACAGTGGGTGATCTTTTAATTCACCTGGGGCGACACCTCGTGAAGCGCAATCGGCTGGATTATCAACTGATTTCACATATCTCCACCGACTGGTATCTAATCGTTCTTGTATGTAGCTCACTCGGTTCCCAACGAAGGTTTGCCATTGACGTGGATGACCCTTGATCCAAGCAAGAACATTTCGTGAATCAGTCCAACCATATATTTGGTACATTTCTGCTGGAATAGCCTCTTTTACATGCGTGATTAATTTAGTTAATAACACGGCGCCACATAATTCTAAACGTGGTATACTAACTTGACGTGTGGGAGCAACCTTAGTTTTGGCGGCTAAAAGGGAGATAGTGACATCACCCTTTGGGGATACACATCTTACATAGACTACTGCAGCATAAGCGACCGAAGATGCATCACAGAAAGCGTGTAGTTCATAGGTGGTTTCAGTGTCGATTAATTGAATCCATCTGGGTATTTTTATAAGCTCCAATTGAGGTAGATTCTGCCGAAACTCACACCACTTCGTCTGCAAATGGTCTGGAAGTACCTCATCCCATGTTACACCTTCCATCCATAACCGCTGAAACATTATTTTTGCTAAAATAACAGTGGGAGCTAGCCATCCTAAGGGATCAAACAATTTAGCGGCCTCAGATAAAAGAATCCGCTTGGTAACAGGAGTCTGAGATTCCTTAAGCGACACTTTAAATTCAAAACTGTCACTCGATGGATTCCAATGGATACCTAATGTTTTCACAGTTTCAGTGAATTCTATAGGAAAAGGTGTAGAAATTTCGCGATCCTTGGGGGGGACATGTTCTAATAATTGTTCTGAATTGCAGACCCATTTACGTAATTTGAATCCCCCTGACTGTAGGAGTTGTCGAAGTTGCTCTTGTAGTACTATTGCTTCCTCGAGCGTGTTTGTACCCGACATTAAATCATCCACGTAAAAGTCGGATAATAATATCTTTGAGGCTGCAGGAAAACGCTTATTTTCATCATTAGCGAGTTCTAAGGGCCAAGAAAGGTGCACACGAAGTTCCATAGGTAACAGTGAGTAATCTATAAGTCTCTATCGGTTGGGTCACATTTTCTCTCCATAATATTTTTTGGTATTTGCGTTGATCTGGTCGGATATATATTTGCCGATACATCTTCTCAATATCAGCAGTAAAAGCGATTTTGAATTTCCTCCAACGGAGTAAGATGAGGCACAAATCCTTCTGCAGCGCCGGTCCGGGTAGCAGGGTATCATTTAATGACAGTCCATTGGTGGTTTTCCGGGACGCATCGAACACCACTCGCAATTTAGTGGTGGTGCTAGAATCTTTTATCACTGCATGGTGCGGTAAAACATATTCAGGGAAATTATCTCGCTCATGTTCGGCTGAGGAGATCTTCTCCATATGTCCAAGGGTTAGATACTCCTTCATAAAGGTCTTATAATCTTCAGCTAATTTGGGATTTTTCTGAAATTTATTTTCCAACTGGAGTAAACGTTTTAGTGCCGCATTTCTTGAGTATCCTAAATCAGGCCGCTTATTATTTTGGAAGGTACTACATAGCGACCAGTTGGATCTCGATAATATGATTCGGTGTAGATTTTTTCACATTCGTCATGGTTAGGTTCAGAACTGTGAGCTGGAATATCTTCGAGTTCCCAGAATCGCTTTATCGCATTTTCCAGACTCACGGAGTCTGCGGTGGTGCATACTAGCGTGATCTTTGGAGTGGTGTAAGTATGGGTATTGACGTCAGGCATTTTTCCACTTATGATCCAGCCCAATGCAGTTTTTAACGCTATTGGATATCCCTTGGGACCTTTGATGAGCCCATTCAAAATGATGTCACTGTAAACGTCAGCACCTACAAGCATATCTACCTGACTCGGTTTCATATAATTAGGATCGGCCAATGGAAGATTTTTAAGGTATGGTAGCACTCGGTGGTCAATTGGTTTACTTGGCAAGATTCCACTGACTTTCGGGAAGACATAAGCTTCCACAAGTTGCTTAAACGATGGGTCGGATCGAGATTGAACTAAACAATTCACCGCATTACGAGACATTCCACATTGTAAGTCGCCTATGCCGTTTACCGTTACGGAAACCGTCTCTTTACGCAAACGTAAACGTTGGACAGCCTCCTCGGTGATGAATGAGACTTGAGAACCTGGGTCTATTAACACTCTCAAGGTTTGTTTACCTGCGTGGTGAGTCTCGATATCGATTAATGCCGTTGCCAATAGGGTTGTGTGCAATTGCTTATTGTTTGTCAGATAGGATTTTACATATGACGTCTCATGGACATTATTTGGTGTTAGTTGTACTAAATCCGAACTCTGGGGGTGAGATGGGCCTTGATAAGTACCATCTTCGTATTCTTGAGTGGATTTCTTCAATAATTGTGTAGAAGCACCATGGTGACTGTGGTATTGATTATGTTGACGGGGCTGACGCAAATTCTTAGTTTTGTTGCGGTTACTAGGTGATTTTGGTTGGTCAAAATGGAGTAGAGAATTGTGTCTTTTTCCGCATGTTTGACAGTTCATCGGATTAGGACACACATTGAGTTCATGAGATTTTGACAAGCAATTTATACATCGGGAGTTGGTTTTTATGAACTCGTATCGCCCTTTCGGCGTCATACTAAGGAATTTGGTACATTGTCTAAGGCGGTGATCATGGTTACATGCTGGACACATCGATGAAGCCGATGTAGTGAACGCGTGAGTGATATGCCCTTTAGTATTTTCCTTGCGAGGGAGTTGACACCTTGTTCTAGTGATGGCCTCTAAACTTTTAAACCTGGCTTCAAGGAAATCAGTAAATTCAACTAATGTAGGTCGTCTTGATGGTATAGTCCTATGATTAAGGGTGAGTAGTGGAGCTAGGCGGGTACGGCATCACTTCTCAGGTGATGCCGTACCCGCCTAGAAATTGGGGGTGAAAGCTCTTCGTCTACGTGTGCGAGGTGTTTTAGGTTTGTGTCTTGGATAAGGTGGCTTGGCGGTTGCATGAGATTTGTATTGAAAGCTCTTCGTGTACGTGTACGAGGTGTTTTAGGTTTGTGTCTTGGATGAGGTGGTTTGATGCCGCCATAGGATTTGGGGGATGTGTCTGAAAGCTCTTCGTCTACGTGTACGTGGTGTTTTAGGTTTGTGTCTTGGATAAGGTGTCTCGGAAGTGGAATGGGGCTTGGTGGTGGGTTTGAAAGTTCTTCGTCTACGTGTACGAGGTGTTTTAGGTTTGTGTCTTGGATAAGGTGGCTTCGTGATGCATGGGACTTGTGTTCAAAGCTGTTCGTGTACTTGTACGAGGTGTTTTAGGTTTGTGTCTGGATAAGGTGGCTTGGTGGTGCATAGGATTTGTCTTGAAAGCTCTTCGCCTGTGTGTGCGAGGTGTTTTAGGTTTGTGTGGCTTGGATAAGGTGGCTCGGAGGTGGCATGGGATTTGGTGGCGGTGGCTTGAAAGTTCTTGGTCTAGGTGGGGTCTTGGATGGATGTGGTGCAGGGTCCCCATGGGGATTGGGATGTGGTGCTCGTTGAGGTGTAGTGCCTTGGATAAGGTGGCGGTGGTTGCGAAAGCTTTTCGTCTACGTGCGGGCTGTTTGAGGTCTTTGATAAAGTTGGTGTGAGCGCCACCTGTGTGAAACTAGTTGAACCTCGATGTGGGCTTTGGCTGTTGGAGTGTAGGGGGAGCTTCTGATCAGATGCTGCTAGACGTCGCCATCATTATCATCAGATTCGCTAAGAATTCAATTAAGCTCTTGGCGTGATTTTGTGCCTTGGAATGATCTTTGATTCAATTATTATTATTATTATTATTATGTATAAAAATACCTGAAGAGGGAAATGTGAGGTTAGTTTTCTTCAGGTTGCGGCGATGAGCAGTTATAAGGATTCAACAAGACTGCTTGAGGAAAAGGGCGATAAAGGAAGCAAAGCAAAAGAATTAAAGTATCAACTAGCTTCTCTATCAATTAAATCGGTGCAATCATCACCATCATCATCATCATCATCATCTGAGGGCAAAGATACTTCTTCTTCCATACGATATCAGCAGATGAAACATAGGTAAATATGAGCCTCCCAAAATTTCTTGAAGAATACTCAAGCGTTTTGCTAGAGGAACACAAGGATAAAATAGAGCAACTCTACAGATATGTTCAAGAATATGAAAGTGCAGGAAAAATTATTTCTATACATGGAGGGCATTACAAGAACTGTCCATGGTCAGATGATAAGGCAACCTGTGGTCCAGACACGTGTGGATGCTGTTTTGTGGAGCGGTACAAAAAGGAAGTTCAACGCCTAGTAAATTTTTATGTGCGGATCACCAAAAGTGGCTGTGGAGAATGCAGAAAAGGGTTCGATTTACACTAGCACCGGAAGTACATATCATGCATGTATGGGATTTTGCTTATAGAGCTAGCCGCATGGGACAATGGCATGTATATGCCCTTGATAGAAGCAGATTTCAACAGAGAATCATCAATACAAGTAAAATCCTGGAGCCTATATTGAACCAACAACATCGTGAGAAAATATGTAATACTAGATTTGAAAATAAAACAAATATGTTATAAAAACAATGTCTTTTTATTTAACTTATAATACATCATTAGCATTTATCCAAGAATTATGTTCAGGTGAAAACCCTAGCCATTTAACATAAATTTTATCACCACTCTTTTTCAATATTTTTTCAACAAGGTAGAGATCTGGATGTCGAGCTTTCTGCAATTCCTTTTCATAGAATCCTCCTTTGATGGGGTTGCCTTGATAGTCCTCAAGCTGATATGTCACTGGATTAGTCAGTTTAACCTTGGAGATTTTGAAGATTTCAGTTGTCCAGTTTGGTGTGTAGCCTTTTTCAAATGCATGTTTATATTTGCTTATACGGACGCGGTCTCCTATTTTATATGCAGATGAAGGTGCAATTTTGATGTGATTATAGGCTGTAGCAAGAAGCAGCTTCTCATTTGCCCTATTGACATCACAAGGGCGCATTTTGATTGTTCGATGTTTTTTCATATTGTATTGTGATAGCAGTTTTTTCACCATAGAAAGCCATTTGTATGATCCATTCATGCTAAATTCCTTCCACATCATGCTCTTTAAAGTTCGATTGAATCTTTCCACTATTGAAGCCTTGAGTGATGTATATGTTGAGTAGTGATTAATTTCATATTTGCTCATTAGCTGTTGAAAGTGTGAGTTGTAGAATTCCTTGCCATCATCCGTTTGCAAATTTTTGGGTGTACGTCCTTCTTTGAATATTGATTGCATCGCTTCTGTAACTTCTGGACCGGTTTTTCTTTTAATTGGCATAGCCCAGGCATATTTAGAAAATGTATCAATTACAGTCAGTAAGTAGCGGAATCCTTTGTTTGCATGTTTATATGCATCCATTTCCACCAAGTCAGCCTGCCACAAATCATCCAGACCTTTAATGATAACTCTCCGTCTAGTAAAATTTCGACGAGCGGGTTTGTGGAGCTCATTTACTACTTGCCTCTTACTCATAGACTCCATCTTGCGGTATTCTAGTTATGCTGGAGAATATAAACTTTTCAATTTTCTCAATTTCACCATTAATATACAATGTTAGATTCTGTACTGCTTTGCTCATGCTTTCCCGTATTTCATCGTCAACATAGTGTTTGGTTGCAGCGTCAGCCTTTTCTTTTGGATCACCCAGGTTTTTGATTTTTTTCAAAGCAAGATCATAGTCACCATCTGATGTTAAATTAAAGCCGTCTCCTTTTGGTCCAGCAGCGCCGTCTTTTCCAGGAATTCCAGGTGGCCCGCGATCACCCACTGCTCCGAATTTTTGTCGTTTAGAAGATCGACCAAACTTGTCAACGCTCATTTCCGAAATGTAAATAGTTTTATATGTGTGGGAGTATTTATACTATAATGTCAGCTTCTCGCAACTCCTCAATGATTGACACTATTTCATTACTATGGCTATTATTCCCAGCTTGCTGCGATGCTATCAATAAGCGGAGCCTATCAACTAGCTCGTTAGGATCATCCCAATATATGTAATCGATATTTTTCTTCGGAATTTGCATTATACCCGTTCCAATATGGGGAGTGCGAATAAACTTTTTTATTATGCTTTTATATTTGAAGCTATTTGTTCCTTTTATTTGCCGGTTTTCCTTAAAATCACGTCTGTGGGCGCATGTATCATTTACAATGGCTTGATAATTTGACAAGTCTTCTTTGGAGTAGCCTCGAGGCTTTTTCATAAAAATTAATTCAGCTAGACCTTCAGTTATCTTATATTGCTTGCCACCTATAAGAAAGTGTTCTTTATCAACTTTTAATCTCGAATTACCAATATTCCACACATCGTTATGATAGTACACTCCATACGTTTTATCAATTCTAGTGCTATCATTTTCAAGTAGCTGTTTATATTTGCTTAGTATCTGGTCTGCAGACTCTAATTTCGGTTCTTTTATAGGTGTGACAAACTGGTCATCATCATCATCTTCCTCAGAATAACTCATGCTATGTGGCTCTAGTTTTAAGTATTTACGTGGTGGGGGCGTATATGTTTCTTCATCCCCTTCTTGTTTAATTTCTTCGTTTTCTTCTTTTGGTTCAAGTTTCACTGTTGCTGCTGTTGGTGTTGTGAGCTTTTTCAGCGTGCTGGTTATTGGTTTAAAGGTTTCCTCTAATTGAGCTTCAGATTCAATTTTTCCAGTCTTGAGAGCTTTATACTTCCTTCGTATAGCATCGCGTGTTTTTATAATATCCTTCAGCAATTTTTCATTCATGTTGCTACACTGGCGGTTACAGCTACAATGATATACAGCTATGCTAATGAGCGCTTATATAGACCCATACAGACCAGCCATACAGACAGACCAGCCACACAGACCAGCCAGACAGACCAGCCAGACAGACCAGCTAGACAGACCTGGTAGACCTGGTAGACCTGTCCAGCTGATTAGATTGGCTTCTTTATAGGCTCATGAAAGCATCAAAGCCTTTTCGATATCGACCTTTATCGATGGGGCTATCCTTATCAATTACTAAGAATCCATATTTGTCTTTCCAACAGTTGGCACACGCTTTTCTGAACTTTGCAAATTCCATATCACTATTTACATGATCATTGTATACATGCTTCAGGTTCAAATCATCTTGTTTAAATATAATAAGAAAGTTTGCATTATCGCGGATTAGATGTTTTGGTATATGAGTATATGTCTGACAGAGGTAAAAGCTGTCAATGCCGTTATGCCTCCCCATACAAAAGTAGGCTCTAATATTATTTTGTTTATCGCATGCTACGTCATCAAAGATGAAAATTGAGTTTGGCTTTGCTTCCTCTGGTGGTATGACATCATAGTTGTTAGAAAACGTATAATAGCCCAGGCCTGATATTCGAGCTACAACTTTTCCTAAATATTCATATTTCGGTTGATTTAGTGACTTTGAGTAAATGTATATACATATTCTCGAATCGTAGCCCATTAGGATGCTCCAGTAAACTTAGCATTACATTTGTTTTGCCGCAATTCGATGGCCCAACAATAATTCCTCTTATACTGTTTGGTAGCAGCACTCCATGCTTCTTCTTCATTGCACTTGTAATTTCCACATCAGTATTTCTAACTGGTAGGCATGCTTGTTGTTTGATAAACTTCATGTTGAACACTAGCACAATCCCTATAAATACCGGTACTTTTATAGATTTTTATCAGTCTTGCTGTAAAGCTATAAAAATGATTGACCATAGTGAGAAGCGCATCATTCATCGAAAAGCTACCGAGGGGAGAGGTCTATTAAACTCTCTTATAAATAAATTGCCACTTGAGCTTCATCTCCCAGGATATCAGTACTGTGGTCCAGGAACAAAGTTGGCTAAAAGACTAGCACGCGGCGATCCAGGGATCAACCCACTCGATGCAGCCTGCAAGCAGCATGATATTGCATATCGCGATCATAAGGACTTGAGCGATCGGCATATAGCTGACCGTATTTTAGAAGAAAAAGCCTGGCAACGAGTAACATCTAGAGACGCAAGCTTTGCAGAACGTGCTAACGCGCTATTAATAACAAACGCCATGAAAGCTAAAATCAAATTTGGAATGGGTGCCAAGGCAAAAATTACCTGCTCGAAGAAGAAGAAGAATAAGTTGCGTCCATCATTTCGTGAAGCTGTACGCAATGCCCGGAAAATTTTAAACCTGAAAAAGCCAAAAGACCTGTTGGAAGCTACTAAAATTGCCCTAACTGCAGCAAAGAATATTATCAAAGGAAATAAAAAATCATACACGACGCCTAGGGTGATACCAGTGCCTAAAGTAGGAGGTGTTTTACCGTTCCTCGTCCCACTTTTTGCAGGTCTTTCAGCCGCTGGAGCGCTATCTGGAGGTGCCGCAGGCATAGCCAAAGCTGTAAACGCTGCAAGCAGCGCACGTCAAGAGCTACAGGAAGCAAAGCGTCATAATGAGTCAATGGAAGCTATAGCACTACCCGACTAGAATTTAGCTGAGGAAAACCAGAACATATATCAGGTCCTGATCAGGCAATGGTAAGGCATGCCACACCAAGTTTTCCTAGTCGGGACCTAGTCGGGTCCTGATCAGGAAATCCTTATATTATGATAATAAGGTTTTCCTAGTCGGGACCTGGTCGGGTTCTGATCAGGCAATCCTCATCTTATGATAATGAGGTTTTCCTAGTCGGGACCTGGTCGGGTCCTGATCAGGCAATCCTCAACTTATGATAATGAAGTTTTCCTAGTCGAGACCTAGAGAGGTCCAGTTCATGATATATATCATGAACTGGACCTGACTTGTTCACGACTAGGAAATATCTCATACTTTATTTTTTATAACATTAGGATATCCTATTTTATAAAAAATAAAGTATGAGATTTTTCCTTGTCGGGAACAAGTCAGGTCCTGATCAGGAAATCCTCATCTTTATAAAAAAATAAAGTACATGAGGTTTTCCTACTCGGGGCCTAGTCAGGTCCTGATCAGGAAATCCTCATCATTACCATTACCTTTTTTATAAGGTCGAAAATCGAAAAGTACTCAAAGTTTTCGGAGAAGGAGCTTTTGTAAACCAAGAAAGAAGAAGGCGTAAATTACATTTGTTTGTTTTAAAAATGACAAGTGACAGTTGCGAGTTTACCTTTGCTGTGAACAGAAGTGTGTTTGTGAAAAC
Source organism: Thereva unica (assembly GCA_949987705.1). Classification (NCBI taxonomy): domain Eukaryota; kingdom Metazoa; phylum Arthropoda; class Insecta; order Diptera; family Therevidae; genus Thereva; species Thereva unica. Next base: position 82,308,939 of record OX465282.1, read on the forward strand.
AATTGGATTTTGTGTTTTTTCATAAGTTTTGTGAAAAGATTTTGTTTCAGTTTTTTAAGTTCGTTAAAAACGTTGGATTTTGTGTGTTTTTCATAAGTTCTCAGAAACAATTATGTGAAATATTTGGTTCTCAGTTTTTTAATACAGCTTGGTGAAAATATTGGATTTTGCGTTGTTGAAACAATTTTGTTTTGAAGTTTTTAATACGGTTTGTGGAAAGAATTGGATTTTGTGTTTTTAATAAGTGCAAAGTGCCGAAAATGTCAAGAAATCATCGAGCGTGTACAATCCGTGAACTTAATCGGCAAAGAGTGCGCCGATATCGTACAGCTTTAAATACAAGAATCAGGTTCTGATAAGGCATTCCTGATCAGGTCCTGATCGGGCATTCCTGATCAGGTCCTGATCAGGCATTCCTGATCAGGTCCAGGTCAGGCATTCCTGATCAGGTCCTGGTCGGGCATTCCTGATCAGGTCCTGATCAGGCATTCCTGATCAGGTCCTGATACGTTATCTGCATTACATGCCTTGCACTTTCCTGATCAGGCATGCCTGATCGGGTCCTGACCATGTTCAGCAAAAAATTTCTAGTCGGGTAGGAAAACATGGTCAAGGATTATTTCTAAAGCCATACAGGAAAGGACTGGGACTTTTCCTCAACCCCCATCCAAAAAACTACTAAAGTCGCTACCCAAAAGAGCACTCAATGAAAATGATCTGCGTAAATATACACAGCACATCGCCCACTTTAGAGGAGTCTTTATGCGCGATCAATTGCCTAGAAAACCATGGAAAAATGAGAGCGGAATTATAAATCTAGATGTTTCATCAGGACCTGGAACGCATTGGGTAGCGTACAAGAAGAATGGAAATATCATAAATTACTTTGACAGTTTTGGAAATCTGCAGCCACCGCGGGAAGTGGTAAATTATTTGGGTGATGCAGTCACATACAACTATACAGCTCATCAAAATTTCAACTCAGTGATTTGCGGACACTTGTGCTTAGAATTCTTACATAATGTATAAATAAAGACCTTCAAGTGTAAGCATATGCAGTTCATTACAAGTAGCCATGTCGATAACACTCTCTCTTACTGGCAATACATCAGTGCTCACCGCTGAATACTTTCCTCCGTTGGAATTAGCTGGAGACTACGTTTGCGGATTGATCGATTTTCAAACATATAATTCTATACCAAATATTGATGAGAGCAACAATTTAATGCATGTGGGGGATACGCGTATCGAAATACCTGTTGGATCATACGAGATTGATGACATAGCAACTACAGTGCAGCAAAGTTTAAATAAGAGCGGCAGCAGCAAGGCAGCAGTGTTAATAAGAGCAAACAATAATACCTTGAAGAGTGAAATAAAAGCCACTGAAGTTATACATTTTGAGAAAGAGCGATCGATCGCCCCGCTGTTGGGATTTGGAAAACGTGTATTGGATGCTAATATATTACACACATCAGATCTACCAGTCAATATTATAAAAGTTAATACTATACGGATTGAATGTAACATTATATCAGGCTCATACATCAACAATAAACATGTGCATATGCTGCATGAATTTGCTCCAACTGTGGGACCAGGCTATAAAATAGTAGAGGTTCCCGCGAATGTAATCTATTTACCTGTGAACGTCAAACGTGTAGGTTCACTCACACTAAAGCTCATCGATCAGGACGGAGATTTAATAAATTTTCGAGGTGAAACGATAACAATCAGACTACATTTAAAGCCTGCAAAATGATAATCTACGATGGCAGCAACAGTAATAAGCATATATATAGGATGCCCTTCACAGAAAACATTAGTCAACCGGCGACCTTGAAGCGAACAAGACGTCAACTGAGAGCAGATAATATACAATTTCTAAAATCAATAGGATTAAATTTGAAGCAATGAGCAACATCTTGGACATTACTGCAGGCACGAGCCATGATAATAGCATAACAAAAATTGACTACCACACCTATTCATCATTCACCTCATCATTCAAAAATAGCGATGAAATTCGCATTCCAGTGCAAAACCAAGACCTGTACATCCTGCCCGCAGAAAGTTTCATATATATTGAGGGAACAGTAACTAAACCTGATGGAGCAATATCAACCACAGCGAGGCTAGTAAATAATGCTGTAGCATTTCTCTTTGAGGAAATTCGCTATGAAATCAACGGAGTTGAAATTGATAGAACTCGAAATCTTGGAATAGCAGCAACACTAAAAAATTACATTTCATTAAACCAAAATGAGAGCTGCATGTTATACAACGCTAGCTGGTCACCGGATAAATCAATTGCCTCCGCCAATGGATTCTTTAATTTCTGCATCCCTCTAAAAACATTGCTAGGCTTTGCTGAAGATTACAAGAAAATTATCGCCAATGCTAAACATGAACTCATATTAATACGAAGCAGGATGGATGAAGATGCAGTCATATCACCGGCAGACGATGTAAATATTTCAATATCGAAACTTCAGTGGCGCATCCCCCATGTTAATGTTGCCGACCATGAGAAAATTGGTTTATATAAGATCATTGAAAGCGGTCGTGAAATTCAAATACCATTCAGGAGCTGGGATATATATGAGTACCCCACGCTGCCAGCAACAACTCATCACACGTGGTCGGTCAAAACATCAGCACAATTGGAAAAGCCTCGATATGTTGTACTAGCTCTCCAAACAAATCGTAAAAATGATAAAACGAAGGATGCTAGCAAATTTGACCACTGCAAGCTGACAGATGTTAAAGTACACTTGAATTCGGAATCATACCCATATGATGATTTGAACCTGAAATTTGATGCCGATAAATATGCTCTCCTCTATGATATGTATACAAAATTCCAAACTTCATACTATGGGCGCCAGTTGCAGCCGCTACTCTCAAGGGAAGAGTTTATGCGTGATGCTCCGATCTCAGTCATTGATTGCTCCCGGCAAAACGAAACCATCAAAACAGGCCCTGTGGATATAAGGTTGGAATTCAAGACATCGGAAAACGTCCCCACCAACACAACAGCATACTGTTTATTGCTGCATGATCGAATTGTGGAATATACACCTCTAACCAACGAAGTCAGGAAAATTGCTTGAAATGGATGCCATTATCATCGACATTCAAGGATTCAAATTACAAAACAACCAGTTTATTTTCAAAGAATTGGCCATTTTAAATTGTGAGAATCAAGTGCAACACTACATCTTCCAGCCACCATTTCATCATAAACATCTAACTCAACCTGAAAAGAAGCAAGTTGAATGGCTCAGACGCAATCATCATGGATTCAGATGGATTGATGGATACATTCCCTACTGCAAACTATATTCAATTAGAAATCTGCTGCATGATAAAATAATCTACATTAAAGGAGCTGAAAAGAGGCAATGGATTCAGGAAATATTTGTAGAGGAACTAACCATATATGATGTGGAAGAGGAAGGCTGCCCCAATCTACCAACAACAACAACAACATCAAATATCTTATCTTGCATAATACACCAAGGCCGATGTGCTCTGAAAAATGTTTTTGTAATAAGGGATTTTTTAAATAAAACAAATTGTTTATAAAACGTTATAAATGTTCTTTTATTCATACTATTTACATATTGCACATGTGTTTTTATTCTACATCCATATCTTCTTGCTGCTGCTGCTGCGTTGAAAAATGTCCCCACGGCAGTGTGTCGATCCCGTTGTCCATAATGCCGCGTTTATCATCCTCTGGGTTTAAAGCGATCTTTGCTTGGTTTAAAGTGTACACTTTATGGTTATAGGAACGAATGCTTTTTTGCTCGGCTATCTTGCTCTTTGAATTTTGCAAACATTCAATGTAATCGCTAATCTGCAAGGTTTTCGCCACAACGTTTTTCTTCACTCCTTTGCTTTTTTCACCACATCAACACCATTTATTTTAAGAGCGTACATTTTCGAGCGTAAGCCAACAAACATTGTCATTATTCTACCACTTAATTCATCTTTCATCAATCCAGGAACTTTTTTATTTGCTTGCGGCATATTATACTGGTTATTTATTGGATAATCACTAGTATCAAATTTATCTATATTTCTTTTCATTATATCGTATATATCAGCATTTTTTATTTCATACACTAATGAATCCGTATCCATGTACATTATTTTGCATTTATCAGCATCCAACTCTTTTAGCATAAAATCATAATGAAATTCGTATAGTGCTATTTTAGAAATATCGAGAATTGCCATACCAATATATAATGGCTTATCAAATTTTACAACCAGCTTTCTTAATTCAACTGCTACTAAATTTTCATTAAATATTGTGCGACTATGGAAATTCGGTGCTGCAATGAGGTTTCTAGCGCCATACCGCCCCTCCCACTGGGTACACAGTTTTATATTCGAGTATTTTCGCACATTTTCCATCGTTTTTCCGAAAACAGCATTAATTATTTTCTTGTACTGGTTCTTCTCGTAGGCATTTTTGGCTTGTTTTCTTTTATTTGTATTCAAATCCACGTATGGTTTAAGCCATGGTGATTGATCGAACTGCAGAATGCGATGAATTTTCTTAAGTATTAATCCATGTGATAAGCATTGCTTTAGGTTGCGGTAATGTGCAACATATTTTTCTTTGGTGTATAAAGTGGTTAAAAGTTTACCTTGTTTTGATCCTGGCGGCGTTGAATGCGTTGGGCAAAATGGAAAATCTTTATGCAAATTATGCAGCTCCTGCGGGTATTCAAGATCCACCTCCAACATGTAGCCGATCGGTGAATTATCATCAACATTCATAATGTCAACATTATCAACCCATTTAAAATTTCCGGTTGGAAGATGTTGGGACATGGCCCATCCATATAAATTATTCACATCGTAGTACATTAGATATTTTATTTCATCATCTGGTTTAAAGTCCTCCATATATTTATTATTGGCTTCACTATATCTGCAGCAGCATTGACTAATTCCACCTCGGCATGATTTTTCAATAAATAAGAGAATGTCAACATCCATTATCCTTTCCAAGCGCACTCCAGTGTAATACAGCATCGCAGCCCATGTATATCCAGGTAGTGTGAAGACGTGTGCAGGATCAAGTTTATAAGTCTCGAGTGCCATAGCTCTAAAATTTGTAAAAATATCCGCTAGCAGAAGAACATCAGTTTTCAAATACAAATCCGAATACTCTCCCAGGCTTTTAATGCTAAATTTTTCCCACACTTTTTGCGCATGCTCATAATCATTTTCAGTTATCGGCTCATCAATCATGTTATTGTAAAACTGCTCCATGCTAGGTAAGCTATTACACTCCAATTTATCCCATCCATCGATGTAGTCATATGGAAAAACTCCTTTGCGCGTGAGAAGGTTGAAGCTTTCATCATCCAAGTCTTGCCATTGAGCTTTCGTTATTTTTAATTTATCTCTGGGCAGCAATCCCGCTAATTTATCCAGAGATTCATCCATAAATCTGTAGGAGTCAATGAATCTCAGCTTGATGCAGCTATTTTCAATATGTTTAGTAAATGAAATGTATCGCTCTTTATTCAACGGCAAAAGATCCACTCTTCCTGGTATCGTTAGTGCTACATCTTTGATTATGAAATGCGCGTCATATCCTGATAAATTGTGGAAAATGACTGGGATGTTGCAGCAATCATTATAATTGATGTTGCATCTGTTGTGTGCAGGTCCACGGTATTTGCCTGTAAGGTGACAGTGGTCTCTAACTCTGGTTTCATCAAGGCCAAATGGTTTCTCGCATATATGACAGCATGCTTGGTTCAGTTGAATATATTTTTCCTGTGCTGATAACGGTGCTAGTGGTTTTATATCCTTTATTTTCTCCTCAGCTATAGTTGCGATTTCCTGCAGTTGTAATGTAAACCACTGAAGGCAGGTTTTTCCTCGATTAGATCGGTAGAATGATAATGACTCATCATAGTAGCAGTGAAAATATAATCCGATGCTATGAACTTCATGTCTTTGAATTTTCCTTGTTTTATCGCCATCATCATCGGTAATTGGTATTAATATCGATTCCAAATCCGCATAAACTGTAAATGGTACTGGATTCTTGTAATTATAATTTTTAAATGTTATGTATTTTTCCTTGTGAAAAGCAATTCTGCAGTCATTCACCTTTTCACATTCTGGCACGTGGGCTGCGAGTTTTTCTTCAGTATTGAAATAAAATAAACATCTATCGCAGATATATTTTTTGCGGTTATTTTTAGATGTCTGCCTGCTCACCAAACGCGATAAATCTTTAATCCAGCAAAAATGGTAAACAATATCACTATCACCATGGTCATCCTCACTGCTGCCATAATTTGATTGTATCATGAGCAGGTTAATATGTTTATCTAATTTCTTCTTCGTTAAGTAAGCTGGCACCGTCATGTATTCATTTGTCTTCTCCTTTTCTAGTATGAAAACATTTATCGATAATCCATTGTTTATTTCAAATGTTTTTATTTGATTAAGCGTAACGGGAAAAGTGATGCCGCTCAAGTTCAGTACGTTGTTGTAGTGGGGGTACTTTGATATTCTACAAGCGTTATTTCGCCTATCTACTGGGTACAATGCAGAGACCACTGCCCACGCAAAACATGCATTATCGCTATTCTTCACATTTATGCATGCCTGCTTTGCTGCAATGCTTTGAGGCAATTTTATATAAGATGATCCTCTTAATGGCTCGTATTTGTTTATGTGTACCATTAAATTTACGATCATATGTAATGCCCAGCCGCTATCTTTCTCCTGGAACTCCTCGAGTTGGGTCAATATGTCCTCCTGTACGTATTTCGTAAACCATTCTTGTATATCATCGGTGCTCCCAATGGGTGTAGCTTTGGTGTGGAAATATTTAATGTCACTTATCACTTCACCATCATTAACACCATGCTTAATATATTCGCAGCTCATAGTGGTGGAAGCTTTAACAAAATTATGCTCCTTTAAAATATTCTTAATACGCCGCTCAAACAAAGCTGAACAATCCTTTAAAAATTGCTGCACTTCGATGTGCTTTATGTTTATGATGACGCCTGTCCTTATCCGTAATGCAAACGCATTATGCAGCTCTTCCCAGCGTACACGTGCACTTCTTTTTTCACGTCTTCCTCCTTCCTGCACACCTGCTCCATGGCGGTTGCCGCCAGCTTTCAATAAAACCTGCAAGCCTCTTAATTGCGCAATGCAATTTTGGTAATGTTGTTTAGTTCCATTGCGCTGTTCGGCTATGCTCGCAGCTTTAATTTTTTTAATAAATAAACTGCATACTTTCGTAATAATAGCACTTTGTGCAGTATCTCCATCCCTTAAGCACTCTGCCACCTGCTTATTTAGACCGCTGATGATGCTTCGTGTATCCATTTTAATAACAAAAAAAAAACTTGTCACTAAACACTTAAACTTTTCACTTGATAAACCAGCCGGATGCTGTAGTAGTAGTAGTCGTAGTAGTAGTAGTAGTAGTAGTAGTTGAAGTAGCACTTGTTGACTCACAGGATGCTCGTTATGAACTGTGAAAAAATTACAAAGCTAATGCTACTTTTATAATACCCGTAATTGCACAACATGCTTTAATGCGTCCGTTTAGGTACAGGTGCAAAAACTGCTGATGTAGCAAATTCTTAGCTGTAAGTGCTGCTTACACAGGTGCTTCTGCATGCTTAGAAGTCAAGGTCAGGGTCAAGTATAAAATTCCACTTCCGGTCTCCCAATGTTTTACGCAGAATTTCATCATCATATTTGCAAATTCTTCACTCCCTCAAAAGTTGTTTACACAGGTGTACCCGCGAGCTTGGAAATCAAGGCTAAGTACAAAATTAACCAAGTTCCGGTCTCAAACTTTCTTACGCAGGTGCAAAACTGCTAACGTAGCAATTCCTAACCCTATAATTTGTTTAGACAGGTGCATACGTGTGCTGGGGATTCATGATCAAGTACAAAATTTACCAACTTCCGGTTCCGGCTCCCACTTTTCTTGCACAGGTGCAAAACTGATGATGATGATGTGGCAAATTCTTAACACCCAAAGTTGTTTACACAGGTGCATCCATGCGCTGGGGATTCATGATCAAGTTCTGCATCCCTGTGGGGATTTCATGAACAAGTTCAATCATGTTCATGCTCATGGGTATATAATGAGCACTACGAAGGAGACCGTCAGCAGTTCAACCCCCAACCGCCTGGAGATCAACAGCATCAGCAGCAGCAGCAAGAAGCCATGGATACAGCAACAGAACTTAAAAGCCTGGAATATTCGCCTTATTTAAGGATGGCCGAGATGCAGTTTGGGACTCCATACAAAATCAAATCCGCCAGCAGGCTGGAGACAACGTATGGTGTACGAATTCGCCTGGACTTGGAAGAACATCAGATTTTGCTGCCAGCCCGATACAACGCGCTATCAGACGCAGCCTTGCTGGATATTAACACCAAAGGAAACTTCCATGTAATTAATACTGGACCTCAGGGGAAAACATATTTATTTAAGTTTATCCAAATTGATGTACTCCCGGCCAGCTATAATTTTTACGATAATGTAAGTGGAAACCCGAATTTTTACGCTCCTCCAAAAACAAATTAATTAATTAAAATTGTACAATTCTGAAGCAAATATATATAAAATTGCACAATGGTAAAACGCTTTTTAATTAATTATTTAATTAATCCTGAACAATAGCAGCAGCAACATAAAAAAACGAGTGAAGTTTAATGAGATCGAGTGCCTCTTCAAATAATAAATAATCATAAGGTAATTTATTAAAATAAAAACAAAAAATATTTATTTTAATGGTTCTTTTTATTTAAAAAACTAGCGCATTAATAGCCTAATTTTAACAAATATTTAAATAGTTTTTGCTGATATTTTATTTTTTTCTTCTCGGCACTTAACTCTTCCAGCGCCTCTTTATAGATGTTGATCAGCTGCTCCAGCTGCTGCAGCCTTTCCCGCCCAGCCTGCATCTCATTCTCAGCCTCCTGGAGCTGCTCCTTACAGCGCCTTTTCCCACGTCTCACTCTTCGGTGTTGCTGTCTGAATAATTCATTCACATTTCCACCTTGCGCCAGCAGCCTCATTAGGACGCGCAATGAATTTTGCTGAAAATAAAAAGTAAATTAAATTAAAATTGAATTTTTATAATTATGACTATTTTAACTTACCATTCGCGGCCTCGAAACGTTCTCCATTGTGCTATGAGGATAGCATGAAGAGATCTTTTCTTTTATATCTAATATTGTTTATTTTAAAAATCATACACTAAAATCCGCGTAAGAAATTCGCTAAGTTGATCAGTTTCTGAAGACTTATACCCGATCCCTTTGTTTACCTTAATATTATTCGCGGTACGGTTTAAAGATAACTTCAGAATTTTCACACCTTTGTTTGATAAGGAATCTACCTTTACCTATTCAAAATTGTTTTTTGATTATTTTTTAGGAAACTGACCCGCGCAAAAATGCATGTTCGGGATCGAATAATTATACCGTAAGTTCGATGAGATTGCGAATCTTCGTTGTTGTTGTTGTTGTTGTTGTTATGTGATAAGAGTTTGTGTAAAATATTTCTGTGATGGCTTTTTTTGCTACATCGTAGTTTTTTTGTAATATTTGTGATTTGTGATTTTACCTTAAAGTGTTCAATTCTAATTCATAGAAATAGAATTTATCCCGCACGTTCGGGATAATGTGAATCTTCATTGTATTATCGTTGCTGCTGCTGCTGTTGCTGATAGAAGAAGAAGAACTAATGGGAAATGAAGGTAATTTTCAAGCCGCTGTTGTAGCAATATTTGTAATTTGGTGTTGATATTTTAATTAAAATTTCTTCGAAAGCTAAGCTTCACGAATTTATTACCCTGAATAATAATAATAATATATCCGATAGCAACCCATATCATAGCTTACAGATCGCGCTGGGTTGTTGTCCAGAATAATAATAATAATAATAATAAATATGTTGCTCGCCTCTAGCCAGATCTCCGCTAAAGCTGCTTCCAACAGCTTAATTTAATTCTTAGTGTTAGCAGGATCTCCGCTATTTTAATCAAGATTATCTTGAAAGTTCAGCCAGACCTCAACGAATTATTGTCAGGTATTTATATGCATTATAATTGATGAATTTTGTCTGAATCCGAGCTCACCCCCAAAGCGCAAGCGTGATAGAAAAATATGTTGAAATTGGTTGCTCCTAAAACTATGCAGCCGCGTCTCTACACCGAAGCTTAACTCAAGATCCCCCTAATGCTTATTTCAATTCTTAGCGACGCATCCGCACCGAAGCTCAACAGCTTCACCTCTCACACCTCTAGCAGCATCTGATCAGAAGCTCCCCCTACACTCCAACAGCCAAAGCCCACATCGAGGTTCAACTAGTTTCACACAGGTGGCGCTCACACCAACTTTATCAAAGACCTCAAACAGCCCGCACGTAGACGAAAAGCTTTCGCAACCACCGCCACCTTATCCAAGGCACTACACCTCAACGAGCACCACATCCCAATCCCCATGGGGACCCTGCACCACATCCATCCAAGACCCCACCTAGACCAAGAACTTTCAAGCCACCGCCACCAAATCCCATGCCACCTCCGAGCCACCTTATCCAAGCCACACAAACCTAAAACACCTCGCACACGCAGGCGAAGAGCTTTCAAGACAAATCCTATGCACCACCAAGCCACCTTATCCAGACACAAACCTAAAACACCTCGTACAAGTACACGAACAGCTTTGAACACAAGTCCCATGCATCACGAAGCCACCTTATCCAAGACACAAACCTAAAACACCTCGTACACGTAGACGAAGAACTTTCAAACCCACCACCAAGCCCCATTCCACTTCCGAGACACCTTATCCAAGACACAAACCTAAAACACCACGTACACGTAGACGAAGAGCTTTCAGACACATCCCCCAAATCCTATGGCGGCATCAAACCACCTCATCCAAGACACAAACCTAAAACACCTCGTACACGTACACGAAGAGCTTTCAATACAAATCTCATGCAACCGCCAAGCCACCTTATCCAAGACACAAACCTAAAACACCTCGCACACGTAGACGAAGAGCTTTCACCCCCAAATTCTAGGCGGGTACGGCATCACCTGAGAAGTGATGCCGTACCCGCCTAGCTCCACTACTAGGGTGAACTCCCAGTGTTCTATTGTATCTTTGCATAATTTTTCCGTGAAGATTTCGATTAATAAGGGATCCCACGATTGTACTTCTAATTCTAATCTTTTCAAAATTTCTAATGACTCGTTAATTGAGTCAACGAAGCGTTTTAGTCCAGCTGCTGTTTCCGTTCTTTGATTCGGTAATGAGAGCAGTGCTTGAATGTGAAAAGTGGTTAAGGCGCGCTCATCCTGATATCGTTTTTTCAATAAATCCCACGCTGGTGCATAGTTGGCTTCTGTTGTAGGTAAATGCTTAATTAATTGCAAAGCTTCACCACTCACATTTGCCATCAAATAATGCAGCTTTTGCACCTTAGATAGCTTTCTATTATTGTGAATAAGACTTTCAAATATCCCTCTAAAGGTGACCCAATCTTGATATCCCCCCGTGAACTTCGGAATGTTCATTCGCGGTAGTGGAACTTCATTTGAGTCATGCACCGCTGTACATGCTGTGACATTTCGCTGGTCATCTGACGCTGACGAAGTGGTTGCCGTGGTCTGTGGTAAAAATTCAAAAATGATCTGGTGGGCTTCCAAATACATTTCTTCAAGAGCACTAAATTTATCTAATTGAAAATAGGGTAAGTTCGCATGAGTCTCAGGGTGAAACAGAGCAAGCATTTCCCTGTCCTTAGCTTGACAGCTCGCCCAAAGGTTATCTAGCAATTCCGCCCTTTTCCTTAAGTAGGATTCCTTCCGTCTATCTTTCGGAGTTTTTCTCAAATTTGTCATGAACCTTTCCAGTTCATACTCATATAATTCTTGGAACTTTATTAGTTAATCCATTTGGTTGTTTTAATGTTTCGACGATTGTGGGGGGTAATATGCTAACTTAGCACAATATAACAGAGGTCGTCGCGCTTTCAGTTCGGTCTTTACATATATTGCGCACAGGTTGATAACCTGCCCCAGTAGGAAATGTAAGCATTACCGAATCGATTGAGTAGTGTCGATTTGTAATGTCAATAGGTTACATTACCAATTACAGAATCGATTACTTTTACACGTAGATGTCCTAGGGTGGTAAGTACTTACCAGACATTACATTTGTAAAAGGTACCTTCAGCACGTTCTGACATGTATCATTCTCGCCCGACTAAAGTGTAGTTATTACCTATTCGCTTCTTAGTTATTACAAATAGAAGAACTTACTTTATTTGATTTTTCACGCATGAATTCTCTGATTACCCCATAAGCGCTTGCACTATTTCCTACTGGGGCGACACGGTGATCTTTTCAGGTAGTTGTAAATTTTAAGTAACTTGAGCTCGGCCTGAGCTCGACGATGATGAGCTTTTTAAGTCGTGAATGGGAATAATAATCGATAGGTAAACAAATTACTGGGTAAATGTAGAGTAGGGGTGTATTCTCGTCGGGTGAGGGATTGAGGTATAAATTCAGATTAAATTAAAATTTTTTGACTTACTGGGCGATATACGGATGGTGGTATAGATGCTGGTCGTCTATTCGGTGATGAATTAGGGTTGAAACTGTGGTCGTTGGTCGGTTTCTAGGTGAACAATAGCTGGAGTGGTCTGGTGCTATGGCTGGAGCTGCTGATATAGTGGTCTGGGGTTGTCGATATGGTGAACACGACTCGGTGCTGATTCTAACTTCACTATGTAATTTACAGGCACAGTAACTTGACGCACAATTAATAAAATCCACGGATCTAATTTTAACACTTCACGGTGAACTTGGTGTACGGGAATTAACTGGTGTTTAAATGAAACGGAACACAAAAAAAAACGAATTTCACAATGTATCAAATCAGATCCGGCTCGAAGGACCAAATGTTTATTTTAATAATAAACGCACAGATTATTACTATAACTTTATTTAACAAATATTAATTTTTGATACTAAACAACACAAACTGAATTTAATTAATTATTTGATTTAATTATAATTACGACGACCGAGCACCGCGATGGTAAATGATGGACTAGCCGGTGATCGATAATCACCTCATTACCAGGGACCTCACTTAGTGCAATGTTTGCAGATAATTTCGGGCCCGTGGCTGGTTGGGGGTTGAACTCTTGGCCTTGGCAATTGTTGGCATGCAGGTGGTTTCCGGCCTATGGTTAATTGAGGTTAAATACCTTGATGTCGCATGTACCGGAGCCACGAGTTGCTGACGGTTGCTGGTGCAATGTTCGGGTGACCGTTGATCGATTGATGGTGCAATGTTCTGGTGACCGTTGATCCATGGATCAACAATGTCTTCGTTTTTATTCTTGTAAATTGACAATTCTCCTACGGGAGAAGTTTTATATTCAGGGATCTGTTGTTTCAACGAGTGCTCCTGTTGGGTCTCGATTAGGGGTAGCAGAAATATTTTAGTGTCGACATTTTTCTTAGACAAAAGTGATTCAGACCTTTCTGAAATTGCCTGAGGTTCTAATTGAACATGTGTTGGGGGTTGGAAAGTTTCTTCGCAAGCCTCACTTTGTTGTTTTGCTTGCGCTTGACTGCGGGTAATGGCTCTTATTATGTGTTCCTCGTTAAGCTCTTGAGGTATACGACTGAGAAAATCGGCGTTCGCATTTTGCTTGCCTGGTTTATATATGATCTCATATTCATGTTCTTCCAGTTTTATTTTCCATCGCATTAAGCGCGAGGAAGGCTCTTTGAGATTTATAAGCCATTGAAGAGGACGATGATCCGTAATAATTTTAAACTTTCTTCCGAAAATGTAGGGACGAAATTGTTTGATGGCAAAAATTATTGCCAACAGTTCCTTTTCAGTAGTGGAGTACTTCATCTCAGCAGCATTCAATGTGCGGCTAGCAAAATGTATGGGTTTGTCGGAACCTATTTCACCTTGGGACAAAACTGCTCCTATAGCATAATCGCTAGCATCCGTTGTTACTAGGAACTCTTTAGTAAAATCTGGATATGATAGAATAGGAGATTGGGTAAGCTTTTGCTTTAGGTTTCTGAAAGCTTCATCACAAAGGGCATCCCATTTAAATTTTGTGGTTTTCTTTAATAGGTTTGTCAATGGTTTTGCTACTTTAGCAAAATCGGGGATGAATCTTCTATAATACCCGGCAAATCCAAGAAAGGATTTCACACCTCTCTCTTTATGTGGTACCGGAAAACTGGTGATGGCCTTGATTTTAGATGGGTCGGGTGATACTCCCTTTTCTGATATAATATGACCCAAGTAGTTCAATTCGTGTTTTATGAAGTGGCACTTTTCGGGTTGTAATTTTAAACTGTGTTCCCTTAACCTGTTCAATACACTTTGCAAATTGGTGTTATGTGTTTTTAGATCGTTGCCGTGGATCACGATATCATCCATATATACGAAGCATTTAATTCCCTGTAGGCCAGTTAGAACATTATTCATTAACCGCTGAAAAGTAGCAGGGGCGTTCTTCAATCCGAAAGGCATTCGGTTGAATTCGTAATGGCCGTATGGAGTACTGAAGGCCGTTTTCTCGCGATCAGCTTTATCGACCCGTATTTGATGGAACCCATTTGCTAGGTCCAAAGTACTAAAATATTTAGATCTGCCCAATTGATCCAATATATCCACTATGTTTGGTAGTGGGTATGCATCTCCTATGGTTATCTGGTTTAGTTTCCGAAAATCTATAACCGTTCTCCATCTTTTATTTCCAGAACTGTCTGGTTTTTTGGGTACTAATAGTACTGGGGAATTCCAGGGGCTTTTACTATGTTTAATTATTTTCTCATTCAACATTAAATGGTCGCCCTCTAGATAAAACACATCATTATATTGTCTGCATATTTCGCGAATTGCCTTCTCCTCTTCGGAGTTACAGTGGGCAAGGTCCAATACTGACTCTAATTTAGACAACCTATTCTGGACGGGGTCGTCCTGTCCGTTTAACCGTACAATGTTATAATTTATCATTGGATCTGATTCTATAGGAATTTGATTAGCAGAGATAAGTGCTTCACTTCCAGTAGAATTTAATATTAAAACAGGCGCTTTTTTACTAACAGGCTTAATTATTGCGGCTGCCAAATATACTCCGGGCATTAGTTCCCGTTTCTTTATTACTACTTCATTATCATTTTCTGTTTGTATTTCTATAATTTTTTCGCATCGAGCGGGTATTTCATACCGGTCGGAGGTTTCTTTCGTAAGAGGAGTTTCCATATTCCTTGAAGCCAAAGCTTCTAAACTAAAAAGTTTTTCATTGCCCTTCTCGAGGGGACTTTTAG
Organism: Thereva unica; assembly: GCA_949987705.1. Classification (NCBI taxonomy): domain Eukaryota; kingdom Metazoa; phylum Arthropoda; class Insecta; order Diptera; family Therevidae; genus Thereva; species Thereva unica. Next base: position 82,324,346 of record OX465282.1, read on the forward strand.
GATAAGAGGTATTACATGGTATTTCCTCCCTAAAAGCACTTTCAAGATTTGAGGTTGTGATCATTTCCTCCCTAAAGGGGTGTGTTTCGGTATCAGAAGGTGATATTTTGTAATTGTAGGAAATATCCTGTTCCTGACAATGTAGATTCCCATATTTGTCTCTCGTAAGAGGGTTCCCAATCTGGGTTTTAGCCATAGCTTCGGGATTACATGTTTCGAAGGAATGTTTCCTATTTTCTAAGGGTACTTTATTTTGCATACCTGATTTAGTTGTTCTTCTCAGCCGATTTCTTTTAGGATTTGAGGTATCCTCCGTCAGATCCTCCTCGGAACGTCTTCCAAGATGTGAGGTACTGTTCGTTATTTCCTCCCTAAGAGAATGTGTTTCGGTGACGTAAGCCACAACATCAGCTTCGTATGGTTTAATCCCCAAAGTTTGAGTTTCGTAGTTTATAACTCCTTTGTGTTTAGTAAAGAAATCATGTCCGAGTATGCAATCGCAAGTTAAGGCGGCACTCGGTTCAATTAAATAAAATTTGTGTTGCAAGAGAAGTGAGTTTTTCTCATTAGAAAAATGGAGATTTGCTTTTAGTTTGCCAATTGAAGGCGTTAAATGTTCGTTCAAACTTACTATAGAACATTGGTTAGTAAACGACGTCGTAGTTAAATCAACGCCCACATCCGACTTCAAAATGCTAATTTCAGCGCCGGTATCAATTAAAAATGTTAAAAATGGTTTAGAAGAAAGATTCAATGGTATACGCGCAAATGGTGCTTTATTCGTAATTTCAAGTGATATCGTTAGTTTAAATTGCGTATCCAATCTTATGAAAGTATTTTGATTTAGTTGTGGTGTATTCCGGCGGCGAATTGGGTAACAGATGGAGTGCCGTCCTCCATCTGTAGTCTTGAGTTTCCCTGAGTACGAACGGCATTGCTTGTATCAGAGACTCTAGGTTCATTATTGTGTAATGCGAAATGAACATTTCGGGGTAAAGATGCCGATCTTTGATTCCATCCACGATAAGCTTGTGAGGGATGCGGTGTATTCCCTTTGTGTGAAGGATATTGTTCTGGGCTTTTTTTTTTTTTTTTATATGAAAAAACCAAGCTTAGGTGTAACCCTTTGTACTACCAGTCCGTCATGTCGTTCAGTTCATGGTGCAATGTCTAGTAGTAAGCTTGGTTTGAAGAATAGAGGAGAATAGGAAAGGTTAGAGGGGGTCTGGAGGGTGTAGAAGAAAATGACGATGGACCTCACGTTTGAACTCTAAGGTGTTGTACGAGTTCGGAAATACCGACTGCGGGAGATTATTCCACAGTCGAATTGTTCTATTCATAAACGAACTTCTAAGCCGTATTGTGCGTGAACGAGGGGGCTGTAGGGTATGGGGGTGAGCCGAGCGGGCTAGTCTTGTGTTGCGGGAAAAGTGTTGCCGTGCAGGCAGGAGGTCCTGAATTTCGGTGGAACAGTCGCCATGGTAATAGCGATAAAGTATGGAGAGGGCTGCTACATTCCTACGGTGGCTCAAGGTGTCTATGGAGGCGCGAAAAGGGCCATCACCAATGAGTTTGAGGGCACGATTTTGCACCTTGTCGAGACAGGCCAAGGTGGTTTTTGGGGCGCCTGCCCAGATATGTGAGTTGTATTCGAGGCGCGGCCGAATGTAGGATTTGTATATTGTAGCCAATGCGGCTGGCTGGAGGAGGAACTTGCATCTCTTGAGAAATCCAAGGCATTGGGAGGCTTGTTTGGCGATTTGGAATATGTGATCGTTCCATCGCAGATGCTCCGTTAAAGTTACCCCTAGGATGTTGAGAGTTGAGTCAGCCGTTAGATTCACTCCATCCACCGAGACAGGAGGAAGGTCGGTACAATTTTTGTTGGAGATCAGACAGTGCTTCGTTTTTGTGGCATTGAATTCGACTCGGTTCATTTCGCCCCAATGAAGAATCGATTCGATATCCCGGTTGATCGAAGCCGACATCAGTTGACGGTGGTAAAGACAAGGTCTGGCACGTGCTTGTCTTATATTGTCGAAGGAGTAAGAGAAATTCAGAGTACCGTCATCAGCGAAGCAGTGAAGTGGGTTGGAGGGGATTGAGAGCAGATCATTAATGAAGATTAGAAAAAGTGCGGGTGAGAGAATTGACCCCTGGGGAACTCCGGCCGAAATGGCGTGGGGGTTGGATTCGACGCCATCCAATACTACCTTGATTGAACGGCATGAAAGAAAGCTCTTAATCCAGTTCCTTAGAACTAAGTGTATACCAATAGCTTGGAGTTTATTCAACAGAGCTGGGTGCCATACTCTGTCAAAAGCCTTTGATATATCTAGAGCAACCAGGCTAGACTCACCAAAGCTGTGAATGCTTTGGTTGATACGCTCGGTTAAACACACAAGCAGATCGCCAGTAGACCGTTTAGATCTGAAGCCGTATTGCCTGTCGTGTATAATTTGGTTGGATTCTAGATATTTCATCAGCCTTTTATTGATTATTGTCTCCATGATTTTGGAGAGAACAGAAGTAATTGCTATTGGGCGGTAGTTTAAGGGGTCGCTGGCTTCACCTTTTTTTGGGATTGGCTGAACATGAGCTAGTTTCCAAGAGTCGGGATACACTCCGGAGAAGTAAGACAGGGCAAAAAGTTTGCGCAGAGGTTTAGCCAAAGGTGAGGCACATTTTTTAAGTACCATAGGGGGGATTTTGTCGGGACCAGTGGATTTATTGGCGTCGAGCTCCTTGAGACACTTAAACACCTCGCGAGTCCTGAAGTGAACTCCGTCCATTGAGTGGGTGGTATTCTCGAGAGTGGGGGGTGACATAGCAGCATCGGGTAAAGAAGAATTTGCGGCGAACAGAGAAGCTAATAGGTCGGCCTTGGGTTTGCTTTCTGTTATCACTTCCTTGTTGTGAATAAAAGGAGGTGTTGAGGAGGAAGTACAATTCTTCTTGATGGCAGTTACCAAGGACCAGAAGTTTTTGCTGCCTGTAGTGGAGTTAAGAATCTTACTTCTCAATCTATCATCAAATGATGATTTGACTTTCCTGATGATGGAGTTACAGGAGTTTCTAAGTTTGACGTACTCACGACGAAGTAGCTCATTAGGCGAACGTCTGTATGCTCTATAGGCGGCTTCTTTATTGAAGGTCTTTGTTTGATCGCGTTTACACCGACACCCCCCTCTCTTTTTATTGTAAGCGGTTTCTCTACTGAGTCTCCGTCAGCAACTCACTTGTAGAGTGGCATTGAAGCGAAGCACAGCTCATGTACAGTTTGTAATCAAGAATTTCATTAAAGTATAATTTTGTTTAATCTTAATAAAGACGTAGTTTATTTATATTTATCGCTGTTTTAATCGTGCCGGTGAGAACGAATATTTTGGACGGGATTTGCATATAGCAAATCAAGGTGTCAACTAGCGCACATGCGCATGAACGATTTCTAAAATTAACATGGTCCTTCGAGCCGGATAGGCATCAGCAATTTAAAACTTAAATCAAAAACAAAATATTCGGTTCCATCGGAAAATGAAAGGTGTAGCAGGGAACAAAACATAATTTTTTGTCGCCATTTTTCAACTTGGGAGCCACAAGGGCAACAGCATCACGCCACCTCTCTCAACTTAAGAGAGCGCAACGCCACTTCGCTCAAATGGATAGTGAGTTCTCTTTAGTTATGTATAGTGTTTTAAGAGTCAATAAGACATAGTGAACCACACACGCACCACTTATTTAATTTTTGTTACTCTTATTTTGAATTTTGTATCGTGTTTCATTAGCATTTAAACGATTACTACATTTAAGTATTTAAAAACAAAATATTGGAATTGTTTATCATTCTAGTTAATTTTTATAACCCGCATTTTTTACTGATTTTGTGTCATCTCTTCCATGGTCAAATTTTGCTTGCACACTCGATAATTTGTGCATATACGTAGTGTTTACACATCAGGTGTGAAACGTTAAGCTATAAAATTGTGTAAATTAAATAAATGGATAGTGAGTTCTCTTTAGTTATGTATAGTGTTTTAAGAGTCAATAAGACATAGTGAACCACACACGCACAACTTATTTAATTTTTGTTACTCTTATTTTGAATTTTGTATCGTGTTTCATTTGCATTTAAACGATTACTACATTTAAGTATTTAAAAACAAAATATTGGAATTGTTTATCATTCTAGTTAATTTTTATAACCCGCATTTTTTACTGATTTTGTGTCATCTCTTCCATGGTCAAATTTTGCTTGCACACTCGATAATTTGTGCATATACGTAGTGTTTACACATCAGGTGTGAAACGTTAAGCTATAAAATTGTCTATACCTCGTCTTGTAAAAAAAAAAAAATGATGAGCTTAACAATAGCCCAAGCAAAGGCTAAGCGTAAAAATGTAAAATCATCGGCAACTCGGCTCAAAACGTTTATTGACAAAGCTGACGTAAGTGGTCTGTCAAAACATGACCTGACGCAACGACGTACAAAACTGACCGAACTATGGGTTGAATTTGATAACATTCAAGCGTATATTGAAAACATTGAACTTAATGATGACGAGATCACTGACAAGGACTCCTTAGCCATAGATCATGAAGCTCACCGCGACAACTTCGAGTCAACTTACTTCGAGACTCTGGCAAGATATGACGCGAACCTTGAATCAATTAATCGTAGAGAACTCCCTGAAGAACAACTTCTTAAGCCCATCCCAACCTTCACCAATAACATTCATAATGCCCAAGTCCGCCTACCTAAAATCGAACTACCGACATTCTCGGGTTCTTATCAAGAATGGTGCTCCTTTCATGACACCTTCAACTCTCTCATTCACCAAAATGATGTAATATCAACAATTGAAAAATTTCACTATTTAAAATCCTGCCTAAGGAATAAGGCAGCAGAAGTTATACAAGCCTTTGAAATAACCTCCGACAATTACATGGAAGCGTGGCATTTATTAAAGGAACGGTTTGATAACAAACGGTGGATAATACAAGGTCACATCGGCGCATTATTTCAAATACCATCAATGTCGCGTGAAAATCACATTGAGCTTAGAAGTTTACTCGATACCGTCCTTAAACATCTCCGTGCATTAAAGGCTCTCAAAAGACCTACTGATAAGTGGGACGATCTCATCATTCATTTAATGGTCTCCAAGTTAGATCGCGCAACTAACAAAGAATGGGAAACTAGCTTAACTGGCACTCAATTGCCCACCCTTAAAGACCTCACAGATTTCATAGCTCATCGGGCACAAGCACTTGAAGCCATATATGGCAAGCACGATGACAAGCTGTCAAGATCCAATGGTAACAGGGCAGCATCCCACGTCACTGCAATCTCTCTATCGTGCATCTCATGCAAAGGCAGCCACCACGTATATCATTGCGAAGAGTTTCGCAAACTTCCAGCCGATCAGCGCTTTAACATCATTGCAAATGCTCGCATTTGCAAAAATTGCCTCCGCACAGCTGAACATACAGCAAAAGATTGTAAATCTGGAGTTTGCCGAGAATGTAACGGAAAACATCACACCCTTTTACATTTAAGCAAAACAAATAATGAAGTTGTTTCTCACGATTCTAATCAACCCGCTACTTATATCGCGCATCCAGTTCAATCTCCGCAGTGCCATCACGCAAACAGTCATGATGCCACGAGGGTCTTACTATCCACAGTGGTCGTAAATGTTTACAACGATAATATGGAAGCCGTTCCGTGTCGCGCGTTATTGGATAGCGGCTCCCAACTAAACTTCGTAACACAAAGTATGGTCGATCGACTAAACTTAAGATCATACAACAATGAGGTAAGGGTGACTGGCATATACAATGGGTTATTACAGTCACAAACATCTGTCGACCTACGTGTAAAATCCCGTATCAACACATTTAATACTAACGTACACTGCACAATATTACCAACGATTACACAAAGATTACCTCAACAATTTATTTCAAAATCAAATTTCAAAATACCTAACAATATAGTTTTAGCCGATCCCAACTTTAATATCCCAGGAGATATTGATCTATTAATTGGCGCAGACATCTTTTGGCGGCTAATATGCATAGGTCAAATAAGATCAAGTCCCGATCACCCCACCTTGCAAAAAACTCTTTTTGGGTGGGTGGTTGCTGGGCGTTCGTCCTCAATTGTAAGTTCACAATCTACATTAGCAGTTTGCAACCTCGGCATGTATGATGAGTTAAATCAATCCCTCTCCAAGTTCTGGAAACTTGAAAATCTATCAAACAGCTCTAAGCATTCACCCGAAGAAGAAAAATGCATCGAGCATTTTCAAGCGCATACCTGCCGCAATCGTGAAGGTCGTTTCATTGTAAGGCTTCCTATAAAGCAAGAAAAACTAACTTTACTTGGAGAATCTTACGAAGCAGCCAAGCGACAATTTTTATCATTGGAAAAACGACTCACGAATAATCCTGACATGCACAGAAGCTACGCAGCCTTTATGCGTGAGTACATAGAATTGAATCACATGCGTGAGCTAAAAAACCCTTGTAAACTATTACCCAGCATCCCAGCGTATTACATGCCTCACCACCCCGTAATTAAAGAAACCAGCAGCACCACTAAATTAAGAGTGGTATTTAACGCGTCATGCAAAACCAATACAGGCATTTCGTTAAATGACATACTAATGACAGGGCCCACTGTTCAACAAGACCTTATTTCCATATTTACGCGTTTTAGAACGTTTGCAGTAGCCGTGGTGGCCGACATAGCCAAGATGTATCGTCAAATACAAGTACACGAAGATGATTTGCCGTTTCAACGCATATTGTGGCGAGATTCTCCTCAAGAAAGTTTAAAGATATATGAATTGCTAACCGTAACTTATGGCACTGCCTCTGCATCTTATCAAGCCATTGAATCCCTTAGAACCTTGGCTAAAGAATATTCTTCAGAGTTTCCTAGTGGTAGTGAGGTAATACTACGCGACTTCTACGTCGATGACTTAACGTCTGGTGCAAATTCAATAAGCGAAGCTCAGTCAATTAAGCTTGAAACTTCGGAGATATTACGTCGAGGTGGAATGACATTGCGAAAATGGGCATCCAATACACCCTCACTACGTGATGTGGAAACTACCAATTTCGAAGCCACGTTCTTCGCCAATACTGTATACGAAACCAGAACCTTGGGTATACATTGGAACTGTAATAGCGACCAAATAAAATTCAGCGGCTGTAACAATATACCCCCGTTGAACACACCTACGAAACGTAGCATATTATCGCGCATTGCTCTTATATATGATCCCTTAGGTTTATTGGGTCCATCTGTAGTAATAGCAAAAATTTTCATGCAAGATCTGTGGCGTCTTAAAGGTGATTGGGATGAATCTCTTCCAATCGACTTACACACTAAGTGGCTAGAATTTGAACGCGAGCTGCCAGATCTCAATCGAATCAGCATACCAAGAGCAGTAGTCAATGCTGATTACATACGCTTGGAAGTTCATGGCTTCTGTGATGCCAGCGAGGCGGCGTATGGGGCATGCTTATACATCCGATGCTCACAACCTGCTGGAGAGCACACCGTAAGGCTATTAATAGCAAAGTCAAGAGTAGCGCCCTTAAAGGTAATTACTATACCAAAATTAGAGTTGTGTGGAGCTTTATTATTAGCTCAACTGATAGAAAAGATTAGAGAATGCTTAACTTGCCACATTCACTCCACCTTTTTATGGACGGACTCCACCATTGTATTGCATTGGTTACAATCTTGCGCCCGTAACTGGACAACGTTTGTTGCCAACAGAGTTGGCCAAATTCAAGAGTTGACTCCTATTAGCCAATGGCGACACGTTAAAAGTGAAGAAAATCCCGCTGATTTGCTATCGAGAGGCGTTATGCCTTCCAATCTACAAAATGAAATGCTTTGGTGGCACGGTCCACGATGGCTCTCTTCTGATGAGTCAAACTGGCCAAGGCCATTTGTAACTACACTTAATGAGATACCCGAGAAAAGGGCTAACAGCATATCTTCTAATGTCGCCGTCAATAACAGTGATGAGTTAGAGATATTCACCTATTTTTCAAATTTTAATAAAATTATAAGATACATTTCATGGTGGAGACGTTATTTTTACAATTTAAGAAATGCATCTTCTAAACGAACTGGCCCATTGTTGCTAGTAGAGTTGAATGAAACAAGGAATTTCTTAATAAAAATTGTTCAAAGAGAATCATTTCCCACTGAATTGCGCCTTCTCCAAGGTAATAAGGAGATTCATAAGCAAAGTACGATCAGAAAACTGACTCCTTTCTTAGACGATCAAGGAATATTAAGAGTTGGGGGTAGACTAAAAAATTCTACATTGCCATATAATGTTAGGCATCCCATCTTGTTGCCTAAAAATCATCAGTTTACACGTTTGTTCATTCAGTACGAACATGAGAGGCATTTTCATGCTGGCCCACAGGCCACATTAGCCGCTGTACGCCAAACATTTTGGCCTTGGTCTGGCCAAGCTGCTGTGCGCAGAGTCACCAGGCAATGCGTGACCTGCACTCGTTACTCACCAAGAAACAAACCTACTTTGATGGGCGAATTACCATCTTCACGTGTAGAGATCCCCGCCCGTCCCTTCATCAATACAGGTCTTGATTATGGGGGACCGTTTTACCATCAAGTGGGTTCGAGAAGAACGTCCAAGCTTGCCAAGTGTTACATTTGTATATTCGTTTGCTTCGCCTCCAAGGCCGTTCACATTGAGCTTGCTTGTGATCTCTCCACTGAGGCTTTTCTTAACGCCTTTAAGCGATTTGTAGCTCGCCGCGGACTGCCGTATAACGTATATTCAGACAACGGCACAAATTTCGTTGGCGCCTCTAATGAACTCTCAGAATTGTACCATCTTTTACGCGATGACGAATTTCAACACAAAATAACCAAGTTTGCCAGCAATGAAAGAATCAATTGGCACTTTATTCCGCCTCACGCTCCGCATCAAGGCGGTTTGTGGGAAGCTGCCATCAAGTCAGCTAAGAGACATCTACTACACGTTATGCAAAATATGACGCTCAGATTCGAAGAATTACAAACCCTGATAGTTCAAGTAGAAGCTATACTCAATTCTAGGCCAATTACTCCCATTTCAAGTGATGCCAACGATTTCGCGCCACTAACTCCGGGCCATTTTTTAATTGGAGATGCTCTAACTTCGTACCCTGAACCTTCCCTCAAAAATTCATCGTCCAATCGGCTTTCACGATGGAAACTGGTTGAACGGCTTAGACAGTCCTTTTGGCGACGTTGGGTTAAGGAATACTTGCATAAATGTCAAGAGCGTTCTAAATGGTTATTTAAAGATGTGTCTTTTCAAATAGGACAAATAGTGCTTATGCACGAGGACAATTCACCACCTCTCACCTGGCAAATGGGACGTATTGAGCTTTTACATCCGGGTAAGGACGGGATCGTTCGTACCGTAACCTTACGCACGAGCAAGGGTACTTATACCCGTCCTACAAACAAAATCTACTTGTTGCCGATAGATTCGAATGAAAGTAATGTTTAAATACCTTATCTGTCCTTATGCATGCTTAATTTGATCATTGAGGAGAGTAAATAGAATCCAACTGGTTTGCTTCATTATTCCGGGAGCGCATTTATTTTATTGTTGTAGAAGAATAGTAGTTGATTGAAACATGGAAAATGTATTATTCTGTAACCATATTAAAACTTATTGCATCCATTGTAAGTCATACTTGTATTTATTTTATGTTCTTTATTTGAAAGTTGCTCTTTCAAGGGGGTCGGCATGTTTGATCGCGTTTACACCGACACCCCCCTCTCTTTTTATTGTAAGCGGTTTCTCTACTGAGTCTCCGTCAGCAACTCACTTGTAGAGTGGCATTGAAGCGAAGCACAGCTCATGTACAGTTTGTAATCAAGAATTTCATTAAAGTATAATTTTGTTTAATCTTAATAAAGACGTAGTTTATTTATATTTATCGCTGTTTTAATCGTGCCGGTGAGAACGAATATTTTGGACGGGATTTGCATATAGCAAATCAAGGTGTCAACTAGCGCACATGCGCATGAACGATTTCTAAAATTAACAGTCTTTGTTGAGTGTCATTATGATTAGACTGATAACGTCTGGAGTTACACTCGTTTGCTGTGTGATTTGGTTTTCTGCAGTAAGAGCAGAATAAGTGTTGCACCTCCTTTTTAATTTGAGGGGGTTTAAAATTTGGAAAGTTATATTGCCGTCTGAAGCAGGTTTCTTTAGAGTGACCTTGCTTGTGACAAACTTGACAAACAAGATTATTACCCTGTAAATTTCTATGGGTATTACTCGAAGGATTTGAAGTAGAAGGCAGTGTTTCCAGTCGAAGAGAATGGTCTACCGCATAAGAGATGGATTTCCTGAGCTCTGTTTCGCCATGAGCTTTTACCAGAAGCCTTAAAGACGGATTCCTTATCCCATCTTCGAAGACTTGGACTGCTAACCTTTGGTTTTCTTGCTTAAGAAAATCCTGAGGAGCCTTTTCCTTTACGTGGGAAAAAGTAGCAGAGTCGAGAGAAGTTAGGGAGTGAAGTAGCCGTTGTCCATATTCTCGGACGGTCTCTTTATGATTTTGCTTCATCGACATCAACTCATTTTGTATGGTTGATCTCGATTGCTCTTCTTGAAAATTGGTTCTTAAATCGATAGAAAGTTCGTCCCAGGATTCATATTCCTTGTTTTGCGTTAGGAGGAAGGCTTGCCCTTCTAACCTAGTTTTTATTATAATGAGAAATTGTGCCTTATCGGCAGGAGTCTTCGCCAAATTGAAGAGAGTATCCCCACAGGAGATAAATTTTTCTAGTTTATTGGACGTACCGTCAAAGGTTGGGACCAAGCTGAAGACGTCAGTTAAATTAATATTACTGCCCATGGTGTCTGGACTTGCGGGTTCATTCAATTCCTCCAGTATAATTTCACTTACGTTATCGAGCTCGTTTGAAGATGCTATAGAAGAGTGTGCAGAAAGTTCGAGCGATGAAGATGACCGTTTGAGGCCGCTGTGCGGAGGGTCATACCTCCGTATTATAGAATAGTAGGCAGGGTTCGATGCTATTAAATTAGGCAAATCCTCGAGGGATTTAACTAAACGAAGACGACTTCTAGTCAGTACCCCTTTACTGAGATCCAGTTTAGCTTCCTTAAATATTTATGGGGAATTTCCTTTCCAAAAGTCAATTAAATTCAAATTCAGAATTTTCAAAGAAAACACCACACAAAAAGGTTTTATCTTGTTGGTAAAAATAAGTATTTCCGTTAACGCCTTACAATAGAGAATATATTTATAGCGAATTCATGAAGGTATGTTAATTTTATTATCTACCTTTCTAACAAACAAAAATTAACTACTTTTCACTCTTGCGTTTATAGTGAAAGAAGTCGAAGAGAACAAAACCTTTTGGGGTTAAATTCATGTACTTAAGAGTTGAAATTCTTCGCGTGTACAAGAAAACACAAAAATAAATTCAGTTTCCGTGAAAAGAAAAAGGGTATTTGTTAAACTTTAACAAAAACTTTACAAGCGGACAAAGCGCACAGTTACAGCACAATTGATAATTCCGTTCAGTGGAAAATTACAAAACAAAATTTCATCTATTTTCAATCTATTTTCACCTTGTCGCACTTTTTTCTTAATTAATTCGCACTTCCAAAAAACAATAAAGAATTGTGTAAAAACAATTTGAAATATTTATCGAGAGAAACAAAAAAAATTTCAATTTATTTAGTGAGAAAGAACCATCACATTACTTCACGTAATCGCTTATCTTGTATACAAGTTTAATTTAAAATTTTTTTTTTTTCATATATATATATACTCATGCATTTATGTGTTTTATTTATTAAAAATAATACTTCATGAAAAAAAATTTCATAAAGAAAAGAAAGTAAAAACCTTGAAAATATTTCCTTGCTTCATCCCACGTCGTCTTTGGCTCCTTGTGGATAAAGTAAAAGTAATGGTTGTCGCAGGATCTTCTGCCCTTGCAGGTACCTCTGCGGATGGTCTAGTAGACAAAAAGTAGAGTTGATGATGATGATAAAAGGAATTGCACGAACTTCGCAACTTCCTTGGAGTTTAATAGTAATAGTTGTCGCAGGATCTTCTGCCCTTGCAGGTACCTCTGCGGATGGTCAAGTAGACAAAAAGTAAAGTTGATTTTCAGGTGGATTGGTCCTTACCAGGATCTATCCATCCCACCGCTGCCACCAGTGTTATACACTTGGCCGCCCGTGCTTTCCAGAAAGGAGAAGAGGGGCCAAGGAGTCTGCGGGTCAGAGTACCTGTAAAAGAATTTGCTCACTCCCGGCGTCTCGTCGCACGGTATATTTATTTAAACAATCACTCTTCAATGAAACTTTTAAACTTTATTTCTCTTAAACACTTCCAACAAATTACTTTTAATATATTTCTATATACTTTCTTTTATTAAAGCGATTTTGAGGAACCTACTGTTCCTGGAGGAGATCTGACCCGGACTGATTTTCGATTGCAGAAAGTCTCCAGATCTTAGCTCTGGATTTCGCGCAGATTGCTTTGTCAGCAATTTTGCTCTTGGCGTCGGCGTGGTCAAGATAACGCTTGGGCCAAGGGCGCAAAGCTTTACGTGTAAAAATGCTTAATTATCATCTTGGGGATCGGGTGTCATACATTCATTACCTAGGCGCGATTAAAGTTTTGTTTATACAAGAATGTTTGGCTATAATTTTATGAGGCTCGGGTATCATAGAGAAGAATATTCGTGCGAACGAATATTTATCTTATGAAGCCGTTAAAATGATTAGTTTGCATTTTAGCAAACTAAATTTGTTGGTTGTGCTACAAAGTAGCAAAATGTATTTCCAAAAGGGAAATACAAAGTTGTGATGGTCAACTATGTTGGCCAATCCGGGAACAGATATTTGATTTGAAAAGGTTGCAAGGTTTATATTATTAACTATAAAGTAATCTAATAAAGAGGAACAGGGCCCAGTGAAATGAGTTGGAGCAGTATTAACGATTGATAGAGAGTACGAATTTAAGATCGAAAAGAAGTCGCTGGCTAAATTATTCGGGTTAAGAACATTCAAATTAAAGTCTCCACAAAGAATAATATGAGGGCAACAACATCCTAACCTTTCAATACAGTAATACAGCGGTTCTAGATTAGAAATTCCAGGAGGCTTATAAATAGCTTCTATGAGGCACTTGCTTTCACCCCCAAATAATTCAGCAAAAATAAATTCGACTCCATCATTCGATAAAGTTGCAAGTCTATACGATATGCCAGCTTTAAATAAAATGGCGACACCGCCCCCACGCCTATCAAATCGGTCGGATCTAGGGATATTATATCCAGGTATGGAGATAAGTGAATCCGGTAAGTCCGGCTTCAACCAAGTTTCAGAGAAACAGATGATATCTACATTCGAGTCTGCAAAGACATACCTTATTTCATCAATACTCCTAATTAAACTGCGCGCATTGAGATGACAGACCTTCAATCCACTAGATTGGGAGACAAAAATTGGTAATTCTATCTTTTAACTTACAACTCTCCGATGACCTTGATTTTTAAATATGTTATTTTTGGGGTCATTCTGAGTACGCTGATATATATAAGTAGGGCGCGCTCTCGCCTCCTTCATATTGTTTTTGGGGTTCAAAGGTTGTCACCCACCCCCAGCCTGAATGGGTAGCTTTTAAGGTGCAAATCTCCGATGACTTTGATTTTGAAATATGTCATTTTTAGGGACATGCTGAGTACGCTGATATATATATATATATATATATATATATATATATATATATATATATATATATATATATATATATATATATATATATATATATATATATATATATATATATAAGTAGGGCGCGCTCTCGCCTCCTTCATATTGTTTTTTGGGTTCAAAGGTTGTCACCCAAGCCTGACTGGGTAGCTTTTAAGGTGCAAGTCTCCGATGACCTTGATTTTGGGATATGTTATAGGGGGACATGCTGATGACAAATATATAAAAATGACAGCGACGGGAGGAAATAAGTAGCAGGAGATAGGGCGAGTTAAATTAAAAAAAAAAGGAGTTTGATAAAAGAAAACGAAATAATTAATATTCCGCAACCGCAGGTCATTGCACTGATTGATAATTATATGGGAAACAGCTGTAGAGAATGAGGAAAAGAGTTCGATTTACATTAACACCTGAAGTACACATCATACATGTGTGGGACTTTGCATACCGAGCCAGCCGTATGGGGCAATGGCATATATGCGCTGTCGATAGATGTCGATTTCAGCAGAGAATCCTCAATACAGGTGAAATTCTGAAGCATGTATTGAATCAGCATCATCGTGGGATAATATATAATAGCAGATTTGCGAACACACGATCCTGAGCATATAAAGATGTTTTACTGCATTAAAATAGATTAGTTTACTTGCGACACTTCAACAACAATGAGCGCTGTAGTTGATCTCCAAGAATTCCGGGGTGAAAATAATGAGTTCATCGTTAAGGAAGTAGCAGCATTAGCTCATAGATATTTTAAATCTCACTTCATCATAAAACCTCCTTACGAAATAAATTATCTACCGTTAAAGTTGCAAAAACAGGCCAGATGGTAAACCGACAACTATCATGGGATCGCCTGGGAGGATGGAAGCTCAACATTTGAAGATGCAGCCAAAATTATTTCTAACGACTTGTTACGTAATAATTGATGATTTCACTTCTTTTGTTGAAAATAATTTCAATTAATTGTTATTCTGCCCCCAGAAGCCTCTCTCACAGCGGACCCTGTGCTTTGCAAAATATTTACTTGCTGCAATACCACAGCGACGTCGCTGGGTTATTCTAATTTGTTCAAAAAATATGCAATAAATAAATAAAATAAAATTAATTTGTTTGGTTTATATTAAAACTTATTTACATATGTACATACATGAAGACTTAGTCAATATGTAGGAAATCGTCAATCTTTAGTGTATACTGATGAGCAACCTCAGTAAGGAACGCAGTCAACCTGTCCGAGTACGTGAAGGCACGTTTGAAGAGGAACTCAGCAACATATAGATGGTAGTGACGACGAACAGCACCGTAAACAGGGATGTTGTCGTGTAAATCTCTCCACAATCGCTCAATATTCTGAGTATGGGCCTGCGTAATCGGGTCAACAAAATTGAGACGATGATTTACCGTCAAATGATACCAACCATGCCTACGTAGTTTTCGGTAGCCCGGCCATGAGTCCGACATTATTGTAGTCCCTGGACGAATGTGACGTTGTATACGTCGTATCAAGGTGATATAGGAGCGATCGGGGACAGGTACTATAAAGCACTGTTTAGTAGCTACATCTATTCCCCCGAACACCCAATCTCCACCTAACATCCGCCCTTGATTGTATTTGCGGTGGCCCCCGATCTTGGTCTCGTCAATGTGGACTGTGTGACCGGGGCCGCCAATACGAGCGGTATTACTCTTAACCCATGTATGGCAAATCTAGAATAAATCAGAGAAAGAGATGCTCAGAGAGAAACGAAGTAGAAAGTAAAGTGAGAGAAGAAATTTAATTAATCGAGAATGAAAAAAGTACCTTTCGACATTCATTTATCCAGTGAGAGGCTGTTGTAGGGCAGACACCGACATCTTCAACGATCTTGTTATGGTGTGGTGGCCGATGGTTAAGAAAAAGGTAGATCAAGTGGCACACGGTGTCAAGTGATAAGTGCGAACCTTCAAAAACCGTACCGTGAAGAGCTGATATTCGTGTGTTGCACCAGACCCGGCGTGCCTTTTGTTTGCGGCGACGAATGACTTGCGATGATCCACATGACAATTGCAACGTATCGCGTGAAAAATGCATCTCAGAGCCACATTGGAAGCAGATAAGCTCATTTCGGATCACTTTTAGTCTAATTAAATATTCT
Source organism: Thereva unica (assembly GCA_949987705.1). Lineage (NCBI taxonomy): Eukaryota > Metazoa > Arthropoda > Insecta > Diptera > Therevidae > Thereva > Thereva unica. Next base: position 82,340,305 of record OX465282.1, read on the forward strand.
AATAGCATATCTCTGCTATCGATTAAACGATAAAATTCACGAGAACTCATTTTTGAATAATTTTAAAAATTTGAAAAATTTAATAAATTAACCGACACGACGTGTTATCTAGCGCAAAGAAAGTCGCAAGACTGACGAGTATCATTTTCGATATCGATGCCAAATTTTTAAAGGATGGATGCATTCACCCACTAGGAAGTGATTCAATTCTCCCCAGCATTTATTTACAACGGGATATCAAAGCGGCCAAAAAAAAAATACAGTTTTCCTATCTCTAACAACAATAGAAATGGCTTGTTGCGTAGTGTGCATCATCTTGCTGACGATGACCGACTCGGACTCGCTGCCGGGCTCAAGGATGGCCGATACGCCCAGCTTTCGCATGATGGGCTCCAAATCTAGCTCGATAGCCAGGTTAAACTGTGGCAGTCGCACTATCACGCCGACCTCTGCGCGCATGCATATGTCGCTCCAGGTCGAGCAAATCCAACCTGCCGCAGGGCCGGCGCGAGTTTGACGAGTACGAGGCGGTCGATTTGATACGCCGGCGTTTGCGGGCCAAGCTCGAGTTGCCGGAAGAAGCTGATGAGCGGGGCACTGTGGCAGCAAGCACCGAGAAGCGGGTGTACGCGTTTCTGAAGGCGCTCGCTAGCCCCGAAACGGGCATCGAGATGGCCGTCAACGTGATGGGTCACCTCTAGATTGTAGCTATCACCACTCGAGAGGAAGCTGAGAGCAATTAATTGCAACTCGAGCGTTCTTATCGTTGTTTGTTGATGGTAATGTGAAACGGACCACTCCAGATAGCGCGCGACTCGACCGGCCTTATCGCCTCGCGGCCGCTTGTTGCGACTCGGGTGGTCTTATCGCCAAATGGGCCACGTTGAAAGAAGTGCCTTGTTTGTTGATGGGTCACCTCTAGATTATAGCTATCACCACTCGAGAGGAAGCTGAGGGCAATTAATTGCAACTCGAGCGTTCCTATCGTTGTTTGTTGATGGGTCACCTCTAGATTGTAATGTGAAACGGAACACTCCAGATTTCGCGCGACTCGACCGGCCTTATCGCCTCGCCGGGCTTTTCATACAATGTTGCGACTCTGTCGATCTAGTTATATTTTTTAACAATAATATTCGCTGGTCTTATCGCCAAATGGGCCACGTTGAAAGAAGTGCCTTGTTTGTTGATGGGTCACCTCTAGATTGCAACGTGATACGGACCACTGCAGATAGCGCGGCTCCGAAGGATGCGTGTGGGCGACTCGACCGGCCTTATCGCCTCGCCGGGCTTTTCATACAATGTTGCGACTCTGTCGATCTAGTTATATTTTTTAACAATAATATTCGCTGGTCTTATCGCCAAATGGGCCACGTTGAAAGAAGTGCCTTGTTTGTTGATGGGTCACCTCTAGATTATAGCTATCACCACTCGAGAGGAAGCTGAGAGCAATTAATTGCAACTCGAGCGTTCTTATCGTTGTTTGTTGATGGTAATGTGAAACGGACCACTCCAGATAGCGCGCGACTCGACCGGCCTTATCGCCTCGCCGCCGCTTGTTGCGACTCGGGTGGTCTTATCGCCAAATGGGCCACGTTGAAAGAAGTGCCTTGTTTGTTGATGGGTCACCTCTAGATTATAGCTATCACCACTCGAGAGGAAGCTGAGGGCAATTAATTGCAACTCGAGCGTTCCTATCGTTGTTTGTTGATGGGTCACCTCTAGATTGTAATGTGAAACGGAACACTCCAGATTTCGCGCGACTCGACCGGCCTTATCGCCTCGCCGCCGCTTGTTGCGACTCGGCCGGTCTTATCGCCAAATGGGCCACGTTGAAAGAAGTGCCTTGTTTGTTGATGGGTCACCTCTAGATTGCAACGTGATACGGACCACGCGGCTCCGATGGATGCGTGTGGGCGACTCGACCGGCCTTATCGCCTCGCCGGGCTTTTCATACAATGTTGCGACTCTGTCGATCTAGTTATATTTTTTAACAATAACATTCGCTGGTCTTATCGCTAAATGGGTCACGTTGAAAGAAGTGCCTTATTTGTTGATGGGTCACCTCTAGATTGCAACGTGATACGGACCACGCGGCTCCGAAGGATGCGTGTGGGCGACTCGACCGGCCTTATCGCCTCGCCGGGCTTTTCATACAATGTTGCGACTCTGTCGATCTAGTTATATTTTTAACAATAATATTCGCTGCGAATGTCTAAATTATAATATTCTAAATATAAAAACTTGAATATACAATTTAATTACTTATTAAGGAATGTGCACATGGGTGCCATCTATAGTGGTCGCTGCACATATTTTTTGTGCGATTATTGCCCACCCAAGACGCGCTGCAAGAAATGCAAGAGAAAAAACATATTTGAGAATCGGTACGTCCGCGATGGCGGATTTGCGACGATTGTAAGCAAACAACTATGATATGCAACATTATTGTAAATATCCTGTCAGCCCTGCTAGCATTGTTTGTAATTCAATTAATATATGTGGCAATTTTCATCGAAACGCGATCTCCCACCGCTGCCACCATCGACACCACGGCCAGCATCAAGGCGGCGGCCGGGGGCGATGACGAGGATACATTTCAGATATTTTACATGGCCGCGGTAAACCCGCAACCCATTCCAATCAATATGAATCTCTATATATTGGCACCGGGCTCCGAAAATGCTATATTAGCCGATTATGCTAGGTTCTATGTGGCCAGCACCGATTGCTACGTGCGGAATAAGAGCACGAGAGTCATCTACGAGTCGCCGGAACTGTCGAACATGATCCATTTCCTAAACATCAAACACAAGCACCTAATCTCGGTCGTGTTTGGTGATTATTCTCAAGACCACATCAATAAAAAATTATTGCGTCTCTCAGATTTATATGAAAAAAATGTCCTCGTTGTTTTTAGCCCCTGGAGACGTCCTGTGTACCGGATCTGCACCACATCATCCAGGAGCTTCGTTGTTTTTAGCGATAATCTAGAGTTGAAGGAATTTTATGGCACATGCAGTGTACAGCAGGAAAACTTTTTAACAGTAGATCTAACGGCGGGCAAGATTGTCACCATACCACCCGATAGGACCCCCACCACTTCCGCTGATAATAAAATGCAACTCATCAACTCCGAGGGCAAGATTGTCACCATGCCACCCGATAGGACCCCCACCACTTCCGCTGATAATAAAATGCAACTCATCAACTCCGAGTTAAAGTTTATCGGCACCAACACCACCGAAGTTATCAACAGGGATCAGGGATCAGTCGTGATTAAAAACAATAACAAATCGCACCCATACAAGCGGTTCGTGGGATTCGTCCAAAATTGCGTGCCCAAATAAAAGGCCGTAGCACATCGCGTTAAATAGTTCGTCCAGCCAAGATCACGGGCAAAGGTGGTTGTTCCCGCAAGTTGCCCAGATCAAGTTGGGAATTATTCATTTATAATAGCGATAATTTAGTTCAGTCGCATAGTGCCGGGTTGCCCGCAGTTATCCCGCGTATAATGTATCGTCAGGACGGTTCGCCAGCGTTTAATACGCCCCAGCAATACTACGAGCAATCAGTTTTTAATACAACTTACCAACCCGACGTCCAGCCAGTGACCCCATTTACGATGTCCTACAACCAGTCGCCGTATATAGGGTTTTCGCCGCAGGAGTTTTTCCCCCAACAACAGTGTTCGCCGAGTCCTGATTTCTACTCGCGGCCCCTGGAGACGCCCTGTGTGCCGGATCTGCACCACATCATCCAGGAGCAGCAGAAGATCCTACAGGAGCAGCAGATTCACTCGTGGCCCCTGGAGACGTCCTGTGTACCGGATCTGCACCACATCATCCAGGAGCAGCAGAAGATCCTACAGGAGCAGCAGATTCACTCGCGGCCCCTGGAGACGTCCTGTGTACCGGATCTGCACCACATCATCCAGGAGCAGCAGAAGATGCTACAGGAGCAGCAGCATCCTTCTTCCTCACAGTGTGCGCCGCAAAAAGGGCAAATTGTTTTTACCGACGATTTCGATATTCTGGAAAATATTTGTGATCATTTAAATTTTACAATAGTGTCCGAGTTTAATAATTTGGACCAAATAATTAATGATCTCCTGCCTACTGAAGTGGAGCCCTTGCCATCGCCGAAAGTAGAGCAATCGCCGCAGCCAGTTGTAAAAGTGCTAAAAAGACGAAAAAATAAGGTTCCCATAAGGGTAGTGTGCCATGAATCGAGTGAGACTGATGCAATTGAGCCAAAAACTTCACCTGTGCCAAAACGTTCCAGGAAGCATATGAGCCGCATCTACAAGCAGCACAATATGCGTTCAGGGAGCCCTTTATTTCCGGACTCGAGCTCCAGCAGCAGCGATGAAGAATCACCTGCGTCACCAAGCCAAACCACCAAGACACCTGATGGATCCAGTACATCGCCGATCACCATTAGAAATTCCTCGAGCTCGGAGGATGAATCTGAACCAGAATCGCCGCCGAAAAGAAGGAGAGAACGGCCAAGGATCTTCCATCCATCCAAGTACATGCCCAAAAAGATGCTAAAGAAGGCGTCCAAGATGATTCCGCCGCCCACCACCCCCACAAGTGACGACGCTGCCAATATCTTTAATATGGGTATCGTATATCCAGACTCATTTATAAAGGGCGCCCCCAGATTAAATAATGAAGCGGGTAAGGAAATTCGGCTGTGTGCTCACCTTCGTAAGGTAAACATCCTCGATTCAAGGAATCCGCAACCAAATATCAATGATGAAACCACCACCGATATCTACATACAGGACGCGAATCAGATGAAGAAATACAAACAAATTTATGACCACCAAAAAGACAGGGGTGGCCGAATATTTAGCTGCCACATAGATAAAAGGGAAGAGAAAAACATCAACAAAATTCGCAATAACACGCGTGCCCGAATTTTTACATTCCCGCAATCTGCGTTTTGTCTACACTACTTCACCTGCGCCTCCAAGTACTCCCGGCTGCCTTCATCGCGCGAAAAGATATCTGTTAAATGCAAACTGAAGAGTTTAGGAATAGAAATTTAAACGCGTCAGTTAACAACCAAGTTTTCTTTATTTATGAAAAATGTTAAATATATAAAACAAATTTAATATAATTTTATATACTTATGCTACTGGACTTTGAAATATAAGCATACAGCGCCACTATAACCTAATTGGCATATGTGTGACACAATCACTTAATATTTGTCTAAGTCCTTATTAACGTTTGAAGTTCTTGCAAATCTTTGAGCATATATAACTTCAATTACTATGTAGCATATAGAAGTTTGATCACTCAATTCGTTTGCTGCTACCAAGCGACTGGTGATGAGTGCTGTTGGTGCTCGGATTTTATAGCCAGGAAAGCAACGGTCCAAATTCAAACACCAATATTCTTACTATTTTTATTCAAAATGGCCACATATATTTTTATCCATGTATTTTTGAAAATATATGTATCTCGTTCTTTTTATCCTTTTTGTTTTCTTTCTCTTTCACTCTTACTACCTTTTATGAAAAAATTTTATTTATCTTAATATCTTTTTACACATAAAATATTTTGCCTTTCTGGCCACACCATTGAAATCCTCTTTAAATTTTACTTCGATTTCATGTATCACACCATGACAATGCGTGAAGTTTCATTTTGACGTTTGTTCGCTGGTGCTATTCGCGAAGTCGCGCGCGCATAATTTCGCGTAAAAAGTGCGTTAAAAGTGTGTACCAGTTGTCTTCAGGTAGGTAAAAGCCCTTACGCACGTTCTTTAGTGTTTATGCTGTGTGTTGGTGTTATATGTGCATGTGAACTATGTGTTTTTTGCTTGTTTCAATGTTTGTCCATAAAAGGTAGGTTATGTGTTATTCTATGTTTTTCATTTAATATTTCACCTGGAAGTTTAGTTTATTTCCATGTTAATTCACAGGTGAAATATTATTTAATATACTTTTCATTGTTTCACTGCGCTATGTGTTTAATTTATGTTAATTGTGTTGATTTTTGCTTTGTTTACATTTTTATGTACTTGTTGTTGTTGTTTTTATGTCATTTGGATATTTGTTATTGGAGTAGAAATTCCTTGACTTCTTGTGGAATTTCTACTTATATGTGAATTAATTCAATATTATTTAATTAAATAATTAATTTTTCTTGTACATTTTTAGATTTGGCCGAATAATTTGGAGTTCCTGGATACAACCCGATAGGTATATATTTTTGTTTTTACTTTTATAATAATTCAATTTCTTTTTAGGTATTTGTATTTGTATTTGGTTTTTGTTTTTTAGGTTTGGGGTCAAACATTCTCCTCCCCCTTGAACGGTCACGTTCAACATAGACCTTAGTTTCGCTGATGTGTTTGTCGGCCATAAGAAGTTCCAAGTTGTCTGTGTGACGCCTGTTGATTATGGCTGATGAAGATACGGCTGGAACTGCAAACGACCTCTTTTGTTGTGGGTTGCTGATACTATGACCTGCCTGTGATATCTCTGGTAGCGGCGTAGTTGAAAAAAAACACGCTGGAAAACTCTGGAACTCAGAAATGGCTGCCAGGTGGTAGCAATAAACCGTCTTCTGCCGCGACTAGAACTCCTCAGTGTACTGGTATTGATCTATATACAAAGAATTGATTAGTTTGAGGATAGTTATTAGACAGGTTGTTGGACAAAGGATAACAAACAACACATTTAACATGAAGATGATTGTTGTTCCATCATGGAGTCATGGTGTCATCTGGAGGCGTCAGTTGGTCTATAGGCAAGCGACAGATTTTGGTGACTGGCGTTAGAAAGGTATTGTGAGCCGTTCGGACTTGCACAACTCGTATCAGACCATCTTGTCCCGGGAATGTTTTTTCGACAGTGCCTAGAGGCCATCTCAGTGGTGGCAAGTTTTCTTGCTTGATGAGAACAATGTCACCAACTTGGATATTACGTTGTTCCTTGTGCCACTTCTGCCTTTGCTGGAGTTGGTTTAAGTAATCCTTGGTCCACTTATCCCAGAATCCTTTAACTGTTTGTTGGATGTGTTTCCAACGGCGTGAGAGAGATACATTCTCGTCAGGACTTGGCTCTGGTATGGCGTTGAGTGCATGTCCAATTAAAAAATGCCCAGGCGTAAGTACGAATGGATCATCTGGGTCATTTCTAACGTAGCACAGTGGACGTGAATTTAGGCAAGCTTCAATTTGCGTAAGTATTGTGGTATATTCTTCGAATGTGTAAATTGAATTTCCTATTGCTCTGCGTAAATGATGTTTGACGGACTTTACACCGGCTTCCCAAAGACCGCCGAAGTGTGGGGCGGCGGGTGGATTGAAGTGCCATGTAACTTGCTTCGATGTAAAGAAATACGCAGCTTCTGGAGTAGCTTCTTTTATGGCTTGTTTGAGGTCTTTGTCGAGCACGAGCTTTGCTCCTACAAAATTCGTCCCACAGTCGGAATAGATATTAGCACATAGACCCCTTCTAGAAATGAATCTCTTCAGAGCGGCGATGAATGCGGCTGTTGATAAGTCTGACACTAGTTCAATATGTACCGCCTTGGTTGTGAGGCAAATTATAACACAAATGTATGCCTTTTGTAGTTTTGCGTTTCTAATCGTGGACGTTTTCATTGTGATGGGTCCAGCGTAGTCAATGCCAATATTTGTGAACGGTTTGGCTATGGTGACCCTGGGTGCAGGTAAGTGTCCCATCAGTTGTGTCATCGTTTCGCCGCGATGTCTTGCACAGATAATGCATTTATGAATACGATTAGTTATACACCGTCGAGCATCTAAAATCCAATATTTTTGGCGTAACGTGTTTAGTACGAGAGATGTTCCACCGTGAAGTGTTCCTAGATGCGTTTGGTCAATTATCATGTGTGTGACAGTGTGCTGTTGAGGTAAAATAACTGGGTGTTTCGCATTGTATGACATCGTTGTGTTATTCAGTCTCCCGCCTACTCGAATCAGCCTATCCTCGCCCATGAAAGGAGTTAACTTAAGTAACCGGCTACTGTGTGGTAGTGGTTTTTTACTTAGCAGATTGGTGTATTCAACTGGAAATTCTGATTGTTGAATTAAGCGCAAAATTGTATTTTCTGCTTCTTGCCATTCAATTGCGGAGAGATGATTAAGCCTTTTACATTTGGAATGCTTGCAGTTATACGTGAACCTCAGGATTAAAGCGACTATGCGAACGAGTCGCGTTATTGTTGAATATCGCAGCCACAAGTTGTCTTTTGATTGCACAAAAAAGGAAGTTATGGTTGGGTTTTTTGCTTCCAACTTGGTCTGCCCGTTGATTTCTCGAATTTTAGGCCATTCATCTTGTCTTTTAGTCAACCAACTTGGGCCGTGCCACCAAAGCTGACTGTTGACCACTTTGGAGGCTGGCACTCCTCTAGATGCCAGATCTGCTGGATTATCATTTGTTGTAACATGTCGCCATTGATCATAGCGTATGACTTCTTGGATTTCAACTACGCGATTTGCGACATACGTTTTCCACTTGGATGGATGTTCTTTGACCCATTGTAGTGCTATAGTGGAGTCCGTCCATGCGAAGGTTGGAATGTGCTGTAACTGCATGTCTTCAACAGTCGTTTTTATTAATCTGGCCAAAATCACGGCTGCGTTTAGTTCCAATCGAGGGATTGTGGTCGGTTTGGTAGGTGCTACTCGTGTTTTTGACGTGAGGATTCTTGAAGAGATTTCTCCGTCGCTGGACTCGACTCGTATGTACAAAACGGCAGCGTAAGCTTTGACTGAAGCGTCGCAAAACCCATGTAGTTGCATGTTTGCGTTATTAGAATATCCAATCCATCTGGGAATTTGAAGAGCTTCTATGGTCCTTAAGTCCTGTTTGAACGTACTCCATTGACGTTCTATATGACTGGAGACTTGCTGATCCCATGAGGATCCTGTAATCCATAGGGATTGCATTAAAATCTTTGCGATGATGAGAACGGGTGATAACCATCCTAATGGATCATATAAGGATGCTTTGTCTGACAGAATGTTTCGTTTCGTTGTAAGATTATGCTCCCGGATTGGTGTAACTACAAAAGTGAAGTAATCAGGCCCTGGATGCCAGCGAATGCCAAGTGTTTTTATGACATCGGTTGTAGTAAGCATCAAAGTTGTCTTTAACTCTCGGTGTTCCAGTGGCACATCTTCTAGTAATGCAGGATCGTTGCTCGTCCACTTTCGTAATAGAAAACCACCTGCCTTTGTTATGTTGATCAGCTCCCGTTGTAGTATTTTTGCCTCTTTGATGTCATCAGCGCCAGTTAGCAAGTCATCCACGTAAAAGTTTTTAAGGATCGCCTTGGATGCTAATGGCCAGGTTTTCTTTTCGTCTACTGCTAGTTGCTGCAGTGTTCGGATAGCTAAATACGGTGCACATGCTGTGCCAAATGTCACTGTTTTTAGCTTGTAATCCTGTGGTAGATGTGTTTGAGGATGTTGCCATATGATCCTCTGGTATGTTTGATGGTCCGGATGTACTTCTATCATCCGATACATTTTCTCTATGTCAGCATTCATAGCGATTTTGTATTTCCTCCAGTTAAGCAAGGTTGCGAAAAGTTTAGGCTGCAGTGTGGGTCCTGTCAGCAGTTGTTCATTGAGGGATTTTCCATTTGATGTTTTGGCGGAGGCGTCGAAAACCACTCTCAATTTAGTTGTAGTGCTTTCTTTAAATACTGCGTGGTGAGGAATATAGTAATGATTTTCCTCGTTGCTGGGGGGATCCACTGCTTCCATTTGCCCAAGATCAATGTATTCATTTAGGCATTTACTATAATCTTCCTTGAGTTGAGGATTCTTACTAAGTTGTCGTTGCAAGGACAAGAACCGACTCATAGCCTGTGGCCTGGACTGTCCTAACGTTGGCTTCTTGTTGTCCACAAATGGAAGTGTGACTTGGTAACGTCCGTTTGGCTTACGAACGTGCGTTTCATTGAAGATCTGCTGGCAGGTCTCATCTTGTTTTGTGAGAAGCTGCTTTGGAGGTAATTCTTCAATCTCCCAAAAACGTTTGAGTTGCTCATCTAGACTTATATCTGCTGTACTTGCTGTGAAAGCTACGGTTTGATTTTCAAACGTATTTGCTGTTGGCCCAATTATAATCCATCCGAATAATGTTTTGATGGCTATGGGTGCTGTGTCTGGTCCTCGTCGAATACCTTCTTGCACGATTTTGGCATATATTCGCGCTCCCAATAATGCGTCGATAGTTCCAGGTTTCCAAAATGTTGGATCTGCTAATGGTAAATCCTTGAGATGTTTCCATTCTTTCCCTTGGACTACTTTTGTTGGAAGAGGATCCGTAATGGTGTTGAGGACTAGGAAGTCGTCTGCTATTGACATCCTATTATTGCTGCGTGGTTTTAGTGTGAGCCTTACGTATTTATTTGATGTTGCTGCTGGGCTTGTGTTTATGCCTACGATTGATACAGCTGTGCTCGTTGGGTTTGCACCCAGCTGCCTGCATGCAGCTTCTGTGATAAACGATGACTCCGAGCCAGGGTCTACGAGGCATCGTAATGTTCTTCTCTTGCCATGTTGAGTATGAGCAATGACCACTGCTGTTGATAACAGCGCATGATGGTTTTTCATGGCCAAGAAATTCTGAATTGTTGCTGCGTCGCTGCTATTTGAGGGCGACTCTGTGGTTGTTGAAGACTGCTGTAGTATGGTGTCTTCTTCGTTGCGGACTTTCTCGTGAAATCCTGTGGATCCAGTTTTTTCTTGCTTGGAATCGTTGTGCAGTGTGGTATGATGCTTTCCGTCACACTTTCTACATCGATATTTGCTGGTGCAATCATTGGTTGTGTGATAGCTCGAGAGACAATTTAGGCAACGACCAGCTGTTTCTAGTACCTTGCGTTTGGCAGTAGTATTCATTGCATGATATTTCTTGCAAGTAGCAATGAAGTGCCTGGCGTGACAAGCTGGACAATTACCTTGTTTCTTCACATGATGTGTATATGTAGTCCTCAATGTGTTGTTGGGCTTGGGTTGAGCCGTAGGTTTGGATTCAATGATGTCTGCAATGGATTCCAAGACCCTTAATCTTGTATTTAAGAAGGACTGGAACTTGGTAAAGGTAGGTAGAGCTTGAGTGTTTCCTTGATCTTCCTCCCATAACCGTAATGTCATGAATGGTAACCTTTGGACCAGCAAATATATCAAAATAGCGTCCCATGAGCTGGTGTCGACATCCAGACTCTTGAGTTGCTGTAGGCATTCGGATGTAGTGTCAATTAAAACCTTCATTCCCTTTGCTGTCTCAGTAGAGAGCTTGGGTATGCTCATGAAGGTTTTAATTTGATGATTTACAAGAACTCTTTTATTTTCGTAGCGCTCTTTTAGCTTTGACCAGGCTGGTTCGTAGTCTTCATTGGTTGTTGGCACGTGCTTCAGTAGAGTTTCTGCTTCCCCAACTAGGCATTCCTTCAAGTAGTGCAATTTTTGCACAGGTGCTAACTTGGGGTTACTATGTACCAGGGAGATGAAGATGTCGTGGAAGGAACGCCACATGTCGTAATTGCCATTGTATTTTGGCAGGCTGATCCTAGGAAGTTGGATATCATGTTGCGTCCCAGTTTGTTGCAGTCCTGGTGATTTGGTGTTTGGAGCGATGGCTGATCCTGACGAGGTGGTTGGTGCCTGTCTTTGCAATCCATCCATCAATTCACCCATATATTCAGCGTATTTGATCTCCGATTCACTATAGTGATCGAGAGCCAAATATTCCACGGGAGTTTCTGGAGGATCTGCGAGTGCTGCTTTATTTAAGGCGAAGTCATTATCGCGGAACTCTTCCCACAATATTTTCAAGTCGGCGATTCTGGATTCGTAAAATCCATATGTGCGCTTTACTAAGGAAGTTTTCTTTCCATTTTCGATGAATTTGCTCAATCGATTTCGTAGCACTTGTTGGGTCTGGCACAATTGTTGTAGTGTCGTCATTTTGAAAATATGAAGCTACTCGAACACCGAAACTATAAAGCGAACTTGATTGTGCTGCACGCGTATTCCTGGATGGAACCACCAAAATGTTAAATGCAAACTGAAGAGTTTAGGAATAGAAATTTAAACGCGTCAGTTAACAACCAAATTTTCTTTATTTATGAAAAATGTTAAATATATAAAACAAATTTAATATAATTTTATATACTTATGCTACTGGACTTTGAAATATAAGCATACAGCGCCACTATAACCTAATTGGCATATGTGTGACACAATCACTTAATATTTGTCTAAGTCCTTATTAACGTTTGAAGTTCTTGCAAATCTTTGAGCATATATAACTTCAATTACTATGTAGCATATAGAAGTTTGATCACTCAATTCGTTTGCTGCTACCAAGCGACTGGTGATGAGTGCTGTTGGTGCTCGGATTTTATAGCCAGGAAAGCAACGGTCCAAATTCAAACACCAATATTCTTACTATTTTTATTCAAAATGGCCACATATATTTTTATCCATGTATTTTTGAAAATATATGTATCTCGTTCTTTTTATCCTTTTTGTTTTCTTTCTCTTTCACTCTTACTACCTTTTATGAAAAAATTTTATTTATCTTAATATCTTTTTACACATAAAATATTTTGCCTTTCTGGCCACACCATTGAAATCCTCTTTAAATTTTACTTCGATTTCATGTATCACACCATGACAATGCGTGAAGTTTCATTTTGACGTTTGTTCGCTGGTGCTATTCGCGAAGTCGCGCGCGCATAATTTCGCGTAAAAAGTGCGTTAAAAGTGTGTACCAGTTGTCTTCAGGTAGGTAAAAGCCTTTACGCACGTTCTTTAGTGTTTATGCTGTGTGTTGGTGTTATATGTGCATGTGAACTATGTGTTTTTTGCTTGTTTCAATGTTTGTCCATAAAAGGTAGGTTATGTGTTATTCTATGTTTTTCATTTAATATTTCACCTGGAAGTTTAGTTTATTTCCATGTTAATTCACAGGTGAAATATTATTTAATATACTTTTCATTGTTTCACTGCGCTATGTGTTTAATTTATGTTAATTGTGTTGATTTTTGCTTTGTTTACATTTTTATGTACTTGTTGTTGTTGTTTTTATGTCATTTGAATATTTGTTATTGGAGTAGAAATTCCTTGACTTCTTGTGGAATTTCTACTTATATGTGAATTAATTCAATATTATTTAATTAAATAATTAATTTTTCTTGTACATTTTTAGATTTGGCCGAATAATTTGGAGTTCCTGGATACAACCCGATAGGTATATATTTTTGTTTTTACTTTTATAATAATTCAATTTCTTTTTAGGTATTTGTATTTGTATTTGGTTTTTGTTTTTTAGGTTTGGGGTCAAACATATCGGACCTACAGTGCTACATTGAAACAACCAACAGGGACTGTACCCACTACATACTCTTCTCGCCCTACCGTGATATGATCTTGCACAAGGACAACGTGGACCTTTGCATATCGCCATCTTAAAGCATAGAGATGACCCACGCAATACTTATACCTAAGGAAGAGTTTAATATTTCCGAAATCATTTGCCAATTTTTTTATTTTGTTAAAGTAAAACTAGTAGATAAGTCATTTGTACCACTTAAAATTATTGGATCCCTTAAGCTTTAAATAAATATTGTTAGAACATAAGCCATTAGATTAGATTCTAGTTTTAATTATTTGAATAAAACGTAAACATTAAGAAAACTTGCACACCTTGTCATAAATTCATTACTCTGCATTTTTCCATCGGTCATTACCTTTAATAAATTTAATTGCACGATCAGTAAAATTAAAGTACATTTTCACTTTAGTATAATTGTAGATTATTGCGCCATCAGCAAAATTGTAAGCAATGAACTTTAAATGATCAATGAACCTTAAATGCTTGCACCTTTTTTAATTATTGTTTATTTAAGCAATTCTTGTATATATAAATGGAAGGTTGATTAATAAAGAGAGAGTTTATTAGTGATCAATCACTGTGAAATTAAGACTTTTATTTCTATCTCAGGAGAGTCTGCTTGAGGCACAGCGATTGAGTGTACAGGTTCAAGTACTTGTGCACACACAACAATAAGTCAAGGTGCTTCACTTTGACTACAGTTAGAGCAAAGGATCTCTATCCTTAACATTTGATCTACTTATAATCACGATTTAGTGTACAGGTTCAAGTACCTGTGCACACGCAACAATAAGTCAAGGTGCTTCACTTTGACTACCCCTTACAGTTAGAGCAAAGGAGCTCTATCTTTAACAAATATATATAAATATAAATATATATTAATTTTTCAAATTTTTAATAGATAAGTCAAATTTCTTCTTATTCTTCTTATTTTAATTTTGTTTAGCTTAGTTCTCTTTTTTTTTGAAATGATAAAGTTTTCATTTTTTAGTTTTTACTCATTTGTATCGGGGCTGAAGTCTTACTCTGTTGTCTTCTGCACATCTACATGTACCCACCCTTACGCTTGATGTCGGGTAACATTCCTTCTCGCCGTGATGTGAACGGAAATATAAGTCAAATCCTATTACGAATTTTTGGGAAATTCTAGCTTTTAACTTACAACTCTCCGATGACCTCGATTTTTAAATATGTTATTTTTGGCGTCATTCTGAGTACGCTGATATATATAGTATGTAGGGCGCGCTCTCGCCTCCTTCATATTGTTTTTTGGGTTCAAAGATTGTCACCAAACCCCAAAAATAACATATTTCAAAATCAAGGTCATCGGAGTGTTGTAGGCCCGAGCCTCACGAAATTCGTAGATGCGGAGAGGAGATGCGCCCCTCCGAATACTCCCCGCATCTAGGAATTTCATGAGGCCCGGGGCTCAGCGCGCCACGTATTGACAGGGTCAAACTAGTTTCAACCGCATCGCGGGAAATCCCCGTAAAAAGTTGTTGTTGTATTTATTTTTCAGCGAGCGGCCAAAAAGTTTCTTGGTACTTTTGCACCAAGAATCTACTAATTTTCTCCAGCGACACGGTACTCAAGTACCTCCTCCTCCAGACGGGAACTTGATACTGAATCTCTCTAGCGCCATCTGTACTTATTGGTGGCTAAGCATAGACTGACGCTGAAAAAAATATTATTGGCTACATATGTTGTGTGGATCTCTGAAAATGTACCAGCGATGTGCACTCGTCGGCGGTCAATCACCGACTGAGCCTTTTTGCCATCTTGGACCCCCCTTGGCACAATTCCCATACAAAAGAGCTTTTTCCGGCAACTCGACTATATATTGAGCGGTGGCTTCGCCCGCGACCCATTCACTCATTAAACTTTAGTTAGTGAGGAGTGAAGCAGGCAGCTCCCTACCGCCTAAAGTTTTCTTAATGAATAATTAATGCTTAAGAATGGCTGACGCTCCTCGGGGTGTGCAGCTTTGTGGATCGAGTTCGCGGATGAAAATTGTGCGGTGCACTTTTATGACCTTGAAACCACTGCCCGCCTTGATCTAGCCCACTGGGGACTTGACAGCAGTGTCTATACTGCAACTCGGCCCACTGGCGACTTTTTTTTTTATGTGAAAGTCTAAGCTCAGGTGTCACCCTTTGTACTACCAGTCCGTCATGTCTTACACGTCAACGTCGGGTGTCTGGTAGTAAGCTTAGCTCGAAGGATAGAGAAAGAATAAAACAGATTAAAGGGAGTCTGGGGGATACATGAGGAGGTGGAGATGAACCTTGCGTTTAAACTCTTGGGTGTTATATGAGTTTGGGAAAACTGACTGTGGAAGGTTGTTTCACAGTCGAGTTGTTCTCGAAAAGAACGAATTACTAAACTGGTGTGTGCGCGAAAATAAGGGCTGTAGATAGTGAGGATGAGCCGAATGGGCAAGTCTTGTGTTGCGGGAAAAACATCGCCGTGAAGGCAGGAGATTATATATTTCGGTGGAACAGTCGTTATGGTAGATGCGGTAGAATTTTACCAGGGCTGCTACATTCCTGCGGTGACTTAGTGGATCAATTTTGGAGCAAATGACGTCGTCGCCAATGAGTTGGAGAGCGCGGTTCTGCACCTTGTCCAGCCACGTTAAGGTGGTACTCGGTGCCATTGCCCAGAGATATGAGTTGAATTCGAGGCGGGGCCGAATGTAGGATTTGTATATTATAGCCCTGGCCGACGGCGGATGGAGGAATTTGCATCTTTTAAGGAATCCCAAGCATTGAGATGCATGTTTAGCGATTTGGAATATGTGATTACTCCATCGCAGATCTTCAGTTAAAGTTATGCCCAGGATATTGAGGGATGGTTCAGCCATCAGTTCTAGACTGTCCACTTTAATGGGAGGGATTGGGGAGCGCGTTTTCATAGAGAAGAGACAGTATTTTGTTTTCTGTGCGTTGAATTCAACTTGATTCATGAGGCCCCAATCAAGAATCAATTTTATGTCCCTGTTGATTGAAGTGGACATAAGTTCACGATCAAGCAGACAAGGTCTGGCCCGTGCTTGTCTTGCTTTATCAAAGCTATACGAGTAACGCAAAGTACTGTCATCAGCGAAGCTGTGAAGGGAGTTGGATGGAATTGAGAGCAGGTTATTTATAAAAACTAGGAAGAGAGCTGGTGATAGAATAGAGCCCTGGGGAACACCTGCAGAGATGGAGTGGGGATTAGATTCAACGCCGTCCAATACTACCTTGATTGAGTGGTCGGAAAGGAAACTCTCAATCCAATTCTTTAGAAGAAGGTCGATGCCAATAGCATTGAGTTTACTCAATAGAGCGGGGTGCCATACTCTATCAAAGGCCTTGGAGATATCGAGAGCTACCAGGCCGGATTCACCAAAGCGATGAATGTTTTGGTAGAGGTGTTCAGTTAGGCATACAAGGAGGTCGCCAGTAGATCTTTTCGATCTAAAGTCGTACTGCTTGTCATCCAATATTTGGTTGCGTTCAAGATATTCCATAAGCCTTCTGTTTATTAATGTCTCCATGGTTTTGGAGAGGATAGAGGTGATTGCTATTGGGCGGTAGTTAGAGGGGTCGCTGGAATCACCTTTTTTCGGTATAGGCTGAACATGAGCCAGTTTCCAGGAGTCAGGGAAAACTCCGGAGAAGTAAGAAAGGGCGAAGAGTTTGCGCAGAGGTTTAGCCAAAGGTGAAGCGCATTTTTTAAGAACCATAGGGGGAATTTTATCAGGGCCAGTGGATTTATTGGGATCGAGCTCCTTGAGACACTTGAACACTTCACGAGTTCTGAAGAAAACTCTGCCCATTGAGTGAGCAGAACCCTCTACAATGGGGGGTTGCAAGGCAGTATCAGGCAAGGAAGAGTTGGAGGCAAACAGAGATGCGAGTAAGTCAGCCTTGGATTTGCTTTCTGTTAATACCTTCCCATCGTGAATGAAGGGAGGAGACGACGATGATTTAAAATTTTTCCTGATGGAGGTTACCAAGGACCAGAAGTTTTTACTGCCAGCAGAGGTGTTAATGAGTTTGTTTCTTAACCTGTCAAGTGTCTATACTGCAACTCGTCTCTGCTAGTCCGGCCACCACCTTGTCTCTGCCGTTACAAACTGGTTTTATCCGCTCCAAACACTACCTTAATACAATTGACCGCACCACGCAATAATCCCCTATTTGTTCGAGCCTCAAATTTATACCAGCGATGTGGACTCGTCGGCGGTCAATCACCGACTGAGCCTTTTTGCCATCTTGGACCCCCCTTGGCACAATTCCCATACAAAAGAGCTTTTTCCGGCAACTCGACTATAAATTAAGCGGTGGCTTCGCGCGAGTTACATGTTCTACATGCAACACGTGCCGGAAATCAACCAGACATGCTGACCAAATCAATAATAACATTTTTCTTTAATAACATTTTTCTTGTATTTCCCAACTTTTAAATTTCCATTTAAATTTCCAATTAATTTGCCGAATAAGCAATTCCATAGCCCAATTGTAATTAATTCAGCGTAAGCAATTTTGATCAATTTTTAAAGTATGATTTTTAATGTAAAATAAAGAAAGCTCAGTTCTGTTTTAACACTCAAGAGAATAAAGTCAATTTCAAGTTGTAAAAATTTTAATAAAGAAAAATTTATAACGTTTTAAATTTATTATTTTTTATCTCGTCGTGTCTCGAGTTCTATTACTGGCGCAGTCGGTAGGATCCGAAAGGATCCAGTAGTGACGTTATTGCTTAAATCGTGATATTGCTAGTGCCGACGGTTTATCGGTTTTCATAGTAGTTCGCGGATTCTAAGTACAATTCTAAAGTTCTAAGAAGTGCAAGAAAATCTGTGTGAAACCGCCGACAGAATATTGGCGCTGCAAGATTACACCGAAGGAACTGAATTGATCATCGAGGGAATATCGATACAAAGTGGAAACCCATCTCATCGAGGGAACATCGAAGTGGAAATCCATCTCATCGAGGGAACATCGATACCAAGGGCAACTTCAACTCAACGAGGGAATATCATCGCCAATTATGATCGCCCTGATAATTTTAATGTAAGTCGAATTTTGAATATTTTTCCATAAATCCTATCCATAATTTACCTTATTTTATTTAAATATATTATATGCCGTTAGAAAAACCTAGTAAAAGATTTAAACCTTATAAAAAACTAAAGAAATTTTTTTCCTTAAATAATTTAAACAACGTAGAAAGTGATTCCGATAGTGAAAGTGTTATTAAAGAAGAAAGTGTCTCAACTGAAAATTTAGATTTGTTTGTGTTTTCAAATTCCGAAAATAACAATCGTGATTATAGCAACATGGCTACAGGCACCGGTGGCAACCAAGTGCTTACTCCAAATGATATTTTTAACTCTTTACGAGTACCTGATGCCATTAAAGATTTGCCGAAATTTGATGGCAATCCTAGATTGCTTTATGAATTTCTGAACAATGTTGAGGAAATTAGATCGTTAATTGTAGTAACGGAAGGAACGCCATATGGTAAGCTCCTGCTTCGAGCAATTAGAAATAAAATTGAAGGCCCAGCCAACGAGGTATTGAATATGTACGGTACCCCGTTGGATTGGTTTCAAATCAAACAAAATCTTATCCTCCATTATTCAGATAAACGCAATGAAACTTCGTTAATTAAAGATCTTCACGATCTAAAGCAACAAAATAAAAGCGTTGAACGTTTCTACAGTGAAATAATAGAAATTCTTGCCACCATGACAAATCACGTCCAAATACATGAAACCAACGGAACCGTAGTTACAGCAAAACGGGAATTATATACATCAATGTGTCTCAATGCCTTCTTATCGGGACTTAAGGAGCCTCTTGGGTCCACTATCCGAGCGATGAAACCGGATACTTTAGCAAAAGCTTTCTCATATTGTATTCAGGAACAAAACATATCATACTCTAGACATGACAATTCTATTACCAAATATTCCAATGAAACAAAATTAAGTAGTCTTTCTAAAAATCCATCAAATCCAACCCACTTTAGAGGACCAACAGCAAACACTACCGCGTATCAAAATAATCGCACACTTCTCCCTTTTACCCCAACAAATAACCGGTTATCTTACCCTACACTCCGCCCTATGTTCAACAATAGACCAATGACAACCAATCCCAATAACTATACTCAAAGACCTCAACATCATCAAAATAGCTTTTTCCAACATAGGTCGCAATTTAACCAAGGAACCAGCAACAGAAATCTGCCCAAACCTGAACCCATGGATGTAGGTTCAAGCAATATCCGACAAAATCGATATCCACAGAACCAGCAGAATATTAACCCACAAAACAATTTCTTCCGTCCAACCGGTCCACCTAAATTTACTAGCAAGGAACTATTCCACGTAGCCTCAGCAACAGACACAGATCCTCATTTCGAACCAAACCACCAACAATTAGATTATTATTACGACCAACAAATTGCTAACCAAATTCCCGACTATGAGTGGAGAGACGAAACCCCAGAAGTTACAAATGAAGAAGAGCAAAATTATGAAATAGATGACTCAAATTTTTCTCCGAAAGCCTCTCAGAACCCACCGGATATATAGACATCAACACGCATGGATCTGTTCTACCCTATATTGAAATCTCCTCTCCATCTGGCCGACCACTCAAATTTTTAGTAGATACGGGAGCTTCAGACTCATTTTTAAGCCCAGAATATGTCCACCCGGATGATTTAGAAAGCGTAAAACCTACAGTTATTATCACCGTATTAAACCGATATACATTAGGCAAACAAATCACATTACCAAATTTTTGCGAATTCAAACAACCTGGAACAAGTACGTTCCTAATATTCAAGTTTCACGGTTATTTTGATGGATTGCTAGGACTAGACACACTGAGGTCGTTAGGCGCTAAAGTAGACTTAGTAAACGATACACTGGTAACAAAGAATATTTCCATTCCCCTTAAATTCAAGCCAAATTTAATGTCGCAAAAATTTATAATTCCCCCGTTATCCAAATTAATAGCAAAAATTCCAGTTGATAGTGAAAACGGAGATATTCTCATTAAAAACACCTTAGTAAAACCAGGTGTCTATATCCCTGAAGGAATCTACCGATCCACAGCCTGGTACAGCCTTGTTGAATTAGTTAATTCATCGAACCTGGAACAAGAGGTGTTCTTAGAACAACCGTTAAAGGTAGAACCTATAACAGATAAATATGTTGAAGTCAATTCTTTTAATATAAATTGTCCAGATAACAAAAATCCCGTAACTCCCGAAAATGTCACCCATAAACTTCGTTCTTCTCATCTAAACAAAGAAGAACGAGATCTTCTTTTCCACATATGTCAAGAATACGACGATATATTCTTCCGCGAGAACCAAAAACTGACTTTCACTAATCAAATTAAACACCGGATATTAACCACAGACGACATTCCTATCTATACGAAATCCTATAGATATCCATACGTCCACAAAGAGGAAGTGCGACGACAAATTAGTGACATGCTGGACCAAGGGATTATAAAACCAAGTTATTCTCCTTGGAGTTCTCCAGTATGGATAGTCCCAAAGAAAAAGGACGCGAGTGGGAAACAAAAATGGAGACTGGTAATTGATTACCGCAAGCTTAATGAAAAAACGATTAGCGATCGTTACCCTATACCTAATATTACAGAAATATTAGACAAGCTAGGCAAGAGTTTATACTTCAGTACTCTCGATCTTGCGAGTGGATTCCACCAGATTGAGATGGATCCACGGGACGTGCAGAAAACAGCCTTTACTGTAGAAGGTGGTCATTATGAATACGCACGTATGCCCTTCGGGTTGAAAAATGCCCCGTCCACCTTCCAACGCGTCATGGACAACATCCTCAAAGAGCTACAGGGCAAAATTTGTCTAGTATATTTAGATGATATCATCATCTTCTCCACTTCGCTCCAAGAGCACGGAGAAAACCTAAGAAAAGTCTTCAACAAACTTCGAGAAGCAAACCTCAAGGTCCAGATGGACAAATCCGAATTCTTGCACAAAGAAATCGCCTTTCTCGGGCATATTGTGTCCACTGATGGTGTTAAACCAAACCCCGAGAAAATCAGAGCCATAAAGGAATTCCCACTTCCAAAAACACAAAGAGAGATTAAAAGCTTCCTCGGACTACTTGGTTACTACCGCAAATTTATTAAAGATTTTGCGAATATAACTAAACCTCTTACCCAATGTTTGAAGAAGGGAAGGAAAATAAACGTCGACCAAAACTATCTCAGGGCATTTCAAGCTTGCAAACACCTCTTAATGAATGATCCAATATTACAATATCCGGATTTTTCGAAGCCATTCATCCTAACAACTGACGCAAGCAACGTTGCAATTGGAGCCGTTCTATCACAGGGCCCAATTGGAAGCGACAAACCAATCTGTTACGCGAGCCGAACGTTGACTGACTCGGAAGTAAACTATTCAACGGTAGAAAAGGAACTTCTGGCCATTGTGTGGGCCATAAAGTATTTCAGGCCTTATCTGTACGGCCGAAAATTTAAAATCGTAACAGACCATAAACCCTTAACCTACCTCATGAGTTTTAAAGAACAAAACTCAAAATTGATCAGATGGCGACTCAAACTGGAAGAGTTTGACTACGAGGTAGTATATAAAAAGGGCAGCCAAAATTCCAACGCAGATGCGCTTAGCAGGATGCAACCAAATTCTAGCAACAACAAAGCTGCAGAAATTAATATTGAAGAGAGCAAACAACCTTCAGAAGACGATACAGATGCCACGATTCACACTGCTACGGAAAACATGAACGATGGCATTCCAATCTCCGAACGACCCTTGAACGAGTTTAATCTTCAGATAATATTGATCAAAACAGATGCAAAACCCCCAATGTCCCTAGAAGTAATATTTCGAAACAAACAACGTCGTACATTTCGCGCTGCGGAATTCACAGAGGAAAAGATCACCCAAATTCTTAAAGAATACCTAGCACCTAATAAATTATCAGCAATCTACTCAGACAATGATACCTTCAAGATCATTCAAACCATATATTCCAAATATTTCTCAAACAGTAAGATCTTCAAGTTAATACGATGTACGGAGACATTAACTGACATTACGGACAATGACGAACAAGAACGACTTATAAATGAATACCATATTAACAATAACCACCGAGGTATCAACGAAACTTTGAGACATTTGAAGAGACAGTACTTTTTCCCGTTTATGAAAAACAAGATAGCTCAAATAATAAACAACTGTGAAACCTGCCACAGATTCAAATACGATCGACATCCACCAAAATTGAAATTTGAAAAGACCGAACAACCCCTAAAGCCTTTGGACATCATCCACATCGACATTTATACTATCAACGGTAATCAAATCCTCACCCTAATAGATAAATTTTCAAAGTTCGCGGCAGCCTATACATTAGCAGCTCGAACAAGTCTTAACGTACTCAAGAGTATCAAACACTTCGTAAGTCTTCATGGCATACCTTCAAAATTAGTAGCAGATCAAGGATCTGAATTTACTTCGAACATTTTTAAAGATTTCTGCATCCAATATAATATAATACTACACCTTACATCCTTCCAACAAACTTCTAGTAACTCTCCAGTCGAAAGACTTCACTCCACACTCACAGAAATCTACCGAATAATTCTCGAGAAGTACAAAGAAAAACGGCATGAATACGACCATGAAGAGATTCTAACAGAAACTCTAACTACCTACAACAACGCTATTCATTCAACCACCCAGTACACTCCTTACAAATTATTCTACGGAAGAACCTCCAAATTGAATGAAAAAATAAATTTCAACTCTGAACATGAATATCTTAAAAAACTAAATCTGTTTCAAAAGGAATTATACCCATTAGTTAAAGAACACGTAGAAAGACTAGTTAATAAAAATATTGAAAAATTGAATAAATCCAGGGTAGACCCAATTGAGTTTAAAGAAAATGAGTTAGTCTACAGAAAAGAATGTAGAAGAAATAAAATTACACCTAGATTTAGCAAACAGAAAATTAAAACAAATAACAAAGTAACAATAGTAACACATAAGAATCAAAAAATCCATAAGACTAGACTAAAGACAAAACGTAAATTTCAGGTTAACAATGACAACCCACGGACAGAAACTTGAAATACATGACCTACGAAACAACCTAGGACTTTTACCTCTAAAACTAGGCAACGCAAGACTAATAGAAGGATACAGTAACTTAATTCATATTGTAAGACTGCAGACTTATGAACAGACAATAGCGACAATACAAGACGCATTAAACCACTTAAACAATACGGAAGAACTACAGAGCACAGTGACGACAACCAAAGTTAGGATAGATGAATTAAAACTTAAGTTATATGCACTACTCCCTAAGACTAGATCTAGAAGAGGGATAATAAATGGATTAGGTACAGCAATAAAGTTCATAACGGGTAACATGGATGCTTCCGATGCCGTACGCTTAAATAATCAAATTGAAGCTATAACATCTAATCAATCGAAATTACAAAGCGAAATTAATCAACAAGTTGTAATTAATAATAGTATGAACGAGAGATTTGAAAACATAACCAATCATATTAATGCACAACAAAACAGAATAAGTGATTATTTAAAACAAAATCAAAATTCCCTAAATAATCACATAAAGAAAGAACACTTTCTACTTCAACAATTTCAATATCTGAATCAGGTAAACTACAACATAGGAATTTTACACGATCATCTAACAAATCTAGCCGAAGCGATACTATTCGCAAAACTTAACATAATTTCAAAACAAATATTAAACCCGGACGAGCTTATAGAAATATTTAAAATACTTAAAAACGAAATGATAAACATTAAATCAATAGAACACATATATGGATTACTAGGCTTACAGGCATACCTTAACGGCACAAACCTCATATTTAACATCCGAATTCCTATCGTGCAAAATAAAACTTATTCATTCTTTCATTTGATCCCGATCCCAATACAAAATTCCGAAAAAATCCTAACCAAACCTTATATCACCCTAAACCATCAAGATATTCAATTTTTCGATGAAAAATGCCCAGAAATAGAAGAGGTATTCTACTGCACAAGGCCGCCCTACCAGAGGAACTCCAGGAACTCCAAATGCGTTCTTGATATAATTCAGAACATTCCAGCCGAGTGCGAACTAACAGAAGTTGACCAGTCACCCGAAATCTATCAACCGGAACCCAATTACATTCTTTTTATTAATGTTACAGAAACAGATATAAACTCTACTTGTCATTTTAGCCCAAAAACCATCATAGGAAACGGTCTTTTACACTTCGAAAACTGCGAGGTCCAAATAAACGGGATCTCTTATGGAAGCCATCCAAAAAAACATTGGGACGAAATGACAATCCACCCGATCCTGTTCAACCAAATCAACTTCACCACAACCCAAAGGAACATAACCCTGCAAAAACTACAAACGTACAACATCCAAAATATGAAACAGATCGAGTTCCTCGAAGCCAAGACGGAGTCAAAAACTTTCATCATCTTTACTCTAATAGCCGTCCAAGTCATCCTGTTGATCAATGTTCTAGCCTACGTCGCCTATAAACTAAGAAGACGCACCTTTAGCATACCACCAGCCGCTCCAGGACCAGAAACTACAAAATTGCAGTTCCTGTACCCGTCGCTCTCCTCTTAGGGGGGAAGAGTTACATGTTCTACATGCAACACGTGCCGGAAATCAACCAGACATGCTGACCAAATCAATAATAACATTTTTCTTTAATAACATTTTTCTTGTATTTCCCAACTTTTAAATTTCCATTTAAATTTCCAATTAATTTGCCGAATAAGCAATTCCATAGCCCAATTGTAATTAATTCAGCGTAAGCAATTTTGATCAATTTTTAAAGTATGATTTTTAATGTAAAATAAAGAAAGCTCAGTTCTGTTTTAACACTCAAGAGAATAAAGTCAATTTCAAGTTGTAAAAATTTTAATAAAGAAAAATTTATAACGTTTTAAATTTATTATTTTTTATCTCGTCGTGTCTCGAGTTCTATTACTCGCGCGACCCATTCACTCATTAAACTTTAGTTGGTGAGGAGTGAAGCAGGCAGCTCCCTACCGCCTAAAGTTTTCTTAATTAATAATTAATGCTTAAGAATGGCAGACGCTCCCCGGGCCGTGCAGCTTTGTGGATCGAGTTCGCGGATGAAAATTGTGCGGTGCACTTTTATGACCTTGAAACCACTGCCCGCCTTGATCTAGCCCACTGGCGACTTGACAGCAGTGTCTATACTGCAACTCGGCCCACTGGCGACTTGACAGCAGTGTCTATACTGCAACTAGTCTCTGCTAGTCCGTCCACCACCTTGTCTCTGCCGTTACAAACTGGTTTTATCCGCTCCAAACACCACCTTAATACAATTGACCGCACCACGCAATAATCCCCTATTTGTTCGAGCCTCAAATTTATACCAGCAATGTGCACTCGTCGGCGGTCAATCACCGACTGAGCCTTTTTGCCATCTTGGACCCACCTTGGCACAATTCCCATACAAAAGAGCTTTTTCCGGCAACTCGACTATATATTGAGCGGTGGCTTCGCGCGAGTTATGTTACCACATTAGAATAGATAAATACAAATAATCCTTATAGTAATGTTCCCACATTAAATACAACATAAGCATAATATTCTTTCATTGCCATTAAATTTTTGCTCTTTAAATTTCCATAGATTTTGTCTGGACGGTTTCCGCCGATCCAATTTCCCTCTTTAGAAAACTTCTTAATCAGCAAATTGTAATAATAAAATTTTACCTTAGAGATATTCTAATAAGCTTTCAGCAATCACTTACAGTTTATAATTCAAAGCGTTAACTTGTATCGTTGTCGTTTAGTGGAAATAAATTTTATTTTTTAAAATCTTTATTTTTTTTCTGTTTTGGCTCAACCCAAAACTTAAGTGGCGCAGTCGTTGTAGGATCCGGTAACGATCCTTATTAATATTTTGGGAATAATATCGACGGATTATCGGTAATTAATTTCAAACCCATCGACGGTTTATCGGTGTGGAAAAACATTACAAAAAAGTGCGATTAGTGAAAAGTGAGCAAGCCCAAGTAAAGCAACATCGAGGGAATATTGAAGCTGCTACGAGGGATTTTCCAGAAGACATCGTGGGAATATCTGTTCATCACACTATTTAAAGGATCGGCGAGTTTCAACTCTTAATACCGGAAAACGTTCAACAATGAAGGAAGTTTTGGTTATAATTCTGTAAGTCAAATTTTGGATTTTTACTTTCCTATATTTTCTATCCCTTCCTAATCCTATAAATATAATTTAAATAAATTAAATACAACAAGATATATTAAATAAAGAAAAATATTTTGAATTTTGAATTTTATTGAGTGAATTAAACAAATATATTAAATAAGAATTTTTTTATTGAGTGAATTAATGAATTAATTAATAAAAAGTGCATAAAAAGCATAGGAATTGAAATTAAGTGAAATTAATTGAAATTTTAAATAGAGTAAACAAAAGAGGAGATTTTTTTTTTGTGTTTCTGAAAATTTAATGAGTAAAGAAAAGAAGCAAGGTAAATCGAGAACCTTGCCTTATAACATAAAAGGTCTTAGATTAAATAATTTGTTTAGTCTTGGTAGCAGGGAAAATTTAAGCGAATTAGAGGATATTTTAGAAGAAAATTTTGAAGAAAATTTAAGTGAAGTTAAAGATAATTTTGAATCGGGTAATACAAGTGATTTAAGTGAATTTTCAAATATGCCAAATAATACAGATTTGCCCAACTCCGGTGTTAGTCCACCTCAGGCACATAATTCAAGTACCTCAAACGATAATAACGCGATATCAAATATGGCCAATGGAGTGTTTAAAACGCTAAGAATTCCCGATGCGGTTAAAGATCTACCAAGTTTTGACGGAAACCCCCGACTCCTACATGATTTTATCCGCAATGTAGAGGAAATTTTGTTCCTCGTCAGTGAAGCAAACGGAACAATATACGGTCGCATTCTTATTCGAGCAATTCGCAATAAAATCGTTGGCCCTGCCAACGAAGTCCTTAACATGTATGGCACTCTATTAGAATGGAGTTGCATAAAAGGAAATTTAGTCCTCCATTATTCCGATAAGAGGAATGAAACCTCTCTCATTCGTGATCTACATACACTAAAACAACAAGATAAAACGGTAGAAAAATTTTACAGTCAAATTATCGAGATTCAAGCTGCCATGTTCAATCATTTGCAAATTCACGAAACTCAAACAAACGTAATTACAGCAAAAGAAAACCTTTTCAGGGAAATGTGTCTTAACGCATTTTTAACAGGATTACGAGAACCCTTAGGCTCAACAATACGAGCAATGCGTCCCGAGTCTTTAGCAGTTGCGTTCTCCTACTGCATTAAAGAGCAAAATATTTATTACGTCAAAAGTGATCGTACCCATTTTGGTAATAGTTTTCAGAGAAAGGATGAACAAAATAAAATACGTCAAACCCCACATTTTTATCAGGCAAATTATCAGAATAGACCACCCTTTCGAACACATCAACCCTTTTCACATCAGAGACCATTTGTACCACAACAAAGAGCCCCGCATTTCTTTTCTCCACAACAAAGACCCTTTTCTCAACAAACTAGCAACGACCTTTCTCACAACAGCAAAGGCAATTTCTTCCACAACATAGACCTTTTAATTCAAATGTCTTTGGACAAAATCAGCAATATCGATCTCAATTGCCTAAACCAGAGCCGATGGACACTAGCTCAGGTAATACCAATATTCGCAATCCCCAACCAAACTTCGTTAACAAAGAATTCTTTGCTGTATCGGAAGAGAATCCACAAACCGAACAAAGCTACGAGTATGACAACTATTATACTAATGATTATCATTATTCAAACCTTGATAGGTTCTATAACCAACACCCTGATAATTATACTGAGTACCCACCAGAGGCAAAACTTGGTCCGGAAGAAGAAGCTAACATAGCCGATGTAAATTTTCCAGAATCCGCCTCGAACCAGCAATCGGATACCTAGACGTAAACAAGCATGGTGATCGTCTACTTTATATGAATGTCTCATCACCTTATGGGAGACCCCTCAAATTCATAGTTGATACTGGCTCCTCTTCGTCATTTATTAACCCTGAGTTCGTAGACCCTAACAGCATAGTAACCACAAGTCCTAGAATAATCATAACAATGTTAGACAAATACAAATTAGAGCACGAGGTAATACTACCGAACTTCGTCGAGTTTAACCAACCTTGTAAAACACGATTCCTAGTTTTCAAGTTCCTCAACTATTTTGATGGCCTTTTAGGTTTAGATGCTTTAACACCCCTTGGTGCCAAAGTAGATTTAGAAAACCAAAAACTTGTAACCAAAAATTCGGAAATCCCGTTGTTTGTCAAGCCAAATTTAATGTCCCCAAAATATACAATTCCGCCTATGTCGAAAGTAGTAGTAAAACTACCAGTTGATATAAAAGATGGAAATATCTATTGCAGAAGTATTGAAGTATCCCCTAATTTATTCATCTCAGAAGGACTCTACCTATCTAAGGAATGGTACAGCCTGATGGAAATAGTTAACGAATCCGAAGCCGAACAAACATTGTTGGTAGAACAACCTCTTAAAGTTATGTCCCTTAATTCAAATGATTATATAGAACTCAATCATTCTAGTGTAGAAAGCGAATATGTCATGGAAGATACCGACATAGACATAAGGAAATTGCTTAGAACTTCACATTTAAACACCGAAGAAAAAAGGAAACTTGTGCAAGTATGCAGAAATTTTGAAGACGTTTTCCTTAAAGATGGTGACACCTTAACGTTCACTAATAAAATAAAACACTGCATCAAAACCAATGATGATGTTCCCATTTATACTAAGTCTTATCGTTACCCTTACGTACACAAGACCGAGGTACGAAGGCAAATAGAAGATCTTTTTGAGCAAGGCGTTATCCGCCACAGTTATTCCCCATGGAGCTCTCCCGTGTGGATAGTTCCGAAAAAACTCGATGCCAGCGGAAAACAAAAATGGCGAATGGTAATTGATTACCGGAAGCTAAATGAAAAGACCGTTGATGATAAATATCCGTTACCCAATATTACAGAAATATTGGATAAACTGGGTAAATGCTTATATTTCACCACCTTAGATCTCGCTAGTGGGTTTCATCAGATAGAAATGAACCCAGAAGATATCCCAAAGACTGGATTCACAGTCGAAGGAGGGCACTATGAATACGTAAGAATGCCCTTCGGACTCAAAAACGCACCTGCCACCTTCCAACGCGTTATGGATAGTGTTCTGAAAGAACTTATAGGGAAAATTTGCTTAGTATATCTTGATGACATAATCATCTTTTCTACGTCATTGCAAAAACACCTTGAAAATTTATCAGCAGTCTTTCGCAAGCTAAGAGAAGCCAATTTCAAAGTCCAACTGGACAAATGCGAGTTTCTCCAAAAGGAAATCGCATTCCTTGGGCACATAGTAACTACAAAGGGAGTAAAACCTAATCCCCAAAAAATTGAGGCTATAAGAAACTTCCCAATCCCTAAGACTCCAAAGGAGATAAAGTCATTTCTAGGACTCCTTGGATACTATAGGAAGTTTATCAAAGACTTCGCCCAGCTTACAAAACCGCTAACGGAATGTTTAAAAAAGGGTAAGAAAATAGATCTAAACGATCGCTACAGAAAAGCATTTCAATTATGCAGAGAACTTCTTATGAACAACCCCATCCTGCAATATCCTGATTTTGCCAAGCCCTTTATTTTAACCACCGACGCCAGCAATTATGCGATCGGCGCCGTTCTATCGCAAGGCCCAATCGGCAGTGACAGACCCATATGTTACGCCAGTAGAACCTTGACCAGTTCAGAAATCAACTACTCTACCATAGAGAAAGAACTGCTTGCCATTGTGTGGTCAACAAAATACTTCCGCCCATATTTATTTGGACGTAAATTTACCATAGTCACAGACCACAAGCCTCTTCTATGGCTTATGAACCTCAAAGAGCCAAACTCCAAGTTGGTAAGATGGAGGCTCAAACTTGAGGAATACGATTATAATATCGTATATAAAAAGGGCACAGCGAATTCCAATGCAGACGCTTTGATTCGAGAAGGGGTTGCGGGGGTTTCCGGGGAAGGGTTTGATGGATCTGAAACGAGAATGAAAGCACCAAAAGCACCACAAAAAAGACACCGTACTTTTCTTCACTTGAATTACTTTTATTCTTTCCACTACTTTCTATTTATTCTAATTAGGTTTATATTTAATTTTATTCAACTTCGGTTTTATTTTTATTTCGAGCTTAATTCATTTTCTATTTAATTTATTCAACTTAGTTTTTATTTTTTACTTGAGCTAGCCTCGCTGGGTTCTGATCGACGACTGATCTTTTTCTCCTATCACGATCGCCTTCTCCGGTCGGGCTGCCGTTATCCTTCTTCTACGGCGTGGGGGATCCCGCTCGGGATATTTGGTGTTGCAGTGCTGTACTTAGGGGGCGGGTAAATTCCAACACGCTTTAAGTCGCATTAAATTAGAAAATGAAAATATTGAGGTAAATATGAATGAAGCTGAAAACCAACCAGGCACAAGTGTCGCTACAATCCATTCCGCAGAAGAAAACCTCAATGACGGCATTTATATATCCGAAAGGCCCCTCAATGAATTTAACATTCAACTGATTTTGGATAAATCCAATAAGAGACCCCCCATTTCTCTTCATACACTTTTTAGGAATAAACAACGTCGTACAGTTCATTTACCTGAATACTCGGAACAAATTATCATAAGCATTTTCAAAAAACACCTTCCATGTAATAAAGTCACTGCAGTGCTTACCGATGATAATACCTTCAAACTCGTCCAAGATGTATACTCGAAATACTTTTTGATTTGTAGAGCGACAGTTGCCGCCTTGGGATTTTCAATCTGGCTCTTATACCGATTGAATCCTTAACAAGTTTGAGTGTTTCACTCAAACTCTAAAAATGATTAATAATTTTTTGATTATTTGCCCAAGCTCTTGTTACTTGTGCAAAATTGGACTTCAGGCGTTTCGCCAGAAGCAGTTTATTTATTTTGAATAATAAGCGTTGTTGCTCTTGAGAAAATCAAATAATGACTAACTTTATTACATTTAAAAACAATACATTTTATAACAAAAAAAAAATGCTTACATCTACAAAGCTTATTGATAAAATTTTCTTCTCACAAAAACTGCTTCACAAGCATGAAAATAAATCTAAGAACAGATAGCAGCACCTTTGTGCTTTACTATGCAACATAATTTTCTGGTTTGAGGAATTTAAGGCTCAGATTACAGTCTGGGGGTTTTTTGATAACACCCGGCCAGACATGGAATTTATTGTAAGAATTTTTGCTTAATAATTATTTTCGTGGGAATTATGAATGCAACTGAACATCCTCCCCCCCTTGAACATCTGTTCAAGATTCGTCTAGGGCGTGTGGCGCTACTGAGAACGAAGGAGATCGTGCTAATGTCTCGGGCTCCGCTGTGGGCTTCCTCTTGAATATGTAACCTCTAAACTTCCAACAACAAAATGCTATTGCAAGCACAACAATTGAGAGGCTGATGTAGTTTACGGCATAATGATGTATGTGATGCGTACGGAAGTTCTCAAATCCTTCTTGTTTCAGCTGGGCCTGGATCTTTATTTGCAGCTCTTGTAGCTCAGCGGTAGGTAAGGGTGACATAATCTGGGGGCTGCTGGTGGTGTTTTCCTGAGGTTGAGTGTCCGGTATGACTAGTTCTGCGACGGCCAAGTGTGATTGTCTGGATGTACTGGGGTAAATATTGTGGGCTTGAATTGTCAAAAGCGGTTGCTTTATGGTGCAATCGTTGCCAATTGTTAATTTCCCTGAACCTTCAAGATTGATTTGCTTAAGTTCATTGCCGCAGACTACGTTGATGATGGTTTGCGTTGATAACGCATATATCCATTGGTTAGGACTATGAAGTTGAATCCACCGTGGTTCATGTGAGAGTTGTACTAATTTGCACGGAAGTGTTTAACGACACACAAAAACGCGACACTCGAAACGCGAAAAACTCGAAAAACGCGACACGCGACACTCGAAAGTGAGACTGGAAGTGCGACGTTGCCACTTTTTCATAAACACGCGAAAAACGCGATTCTTAAAATAATCAAAAAGGTAAGTACTCAAAAGATGTACATCATTTGGATGAACATTTTTATTAGTATATGAAATATAGAAAAAACATTTGAAAAAAATATTATAAGGAACAAATCAAAAATATATGGATTTTTTAAATAAGTTTTCCAGTTTTTGTTCGGGGTCGAGCCGCATTTCCTTCCTTGCTCGACGCGATTTTTCACCATATCTTCTTCGCTTGCATTCGTAATTGCGTCACTCTTTGCCTGGTACCAGGAACTTTGCGAGGTAGCTCCAGAGACGGTCCTTAGTTATTATAACACCAACTGGAATGTCATCAGGAACGAGTGGACGCAATACTGCATGAAGCTGGTGACATATCCAAGCCGTACATGCATTGCATTCAGAGGCTCCATGAAATCCGGCGAATTTCCTCTGACACAATATTACATGGTTGCGTTCCGTGCCGGCTTTCACACATAGCCCGAAAATCTAAGTAACGTGTTCATGTGTTTGTGTGCTTATGTTTGTGTGTTCTATCTCGAATGCGGCAATGCAGAAAAAGTTGAAAGTAGCCCGACCTTTGCGTGGCATGCCTTCCATTCACGGGATATTCCGTCAGCTCGCATATGAATACACACACTTCTATATTATCTGTCAACGAATGCAATGCATGTACGGCTTGGATATGTCACCAGCTTGAGTGCCAAGGGAAATTCGAATAACGAAACAAATAACCGCGCCGAATCGACCCATGCGCGTTAAAGTAATTGTGCCTGTTCATAGTAGTTTGGGGCAGTTTGGTACAGAGTTTTTTGTTTATCTTCGGTCTCAAGGGCGAGAAATCATGAGCAAAGGATCTAAATGTACATCTCTAAAATCAACCGAAGTTCGAAGTGCAGTTGAAAACAATTATCGCGAATTATTGACTAAAATGGCATTTACCAAACTGCAACCAGAACTACTCGAATACAAAACCGTCGAAATAAGACGCAGCGTTGCAAAAAAATTGTGTTTCTTTTAATTGAACAAACGAAAAATCAAAAGTAGTTTAACTGAATGCGAGTGTAGACAGCACAGTTCAATGCGCCTGCCATGTAAACACATTCTCGCTACTCGTGCCTCGTTCAATGAACCACTGTTTGACGAAAAATTGTGTGACAAAAGGTGGTTCAGAAATTATAGTTTGCAGTGCGAAGCTGAACTACACAAACTTCCGAAACCCTCCAATTCAGGAATCTCGCACGCCAAAATCACGGGAATCAATGAATCGGACAATTCCATGACCATGGAACAGCTTGAAAGAAGATATAACACTCTTTTTAATTTGCTGATACACACAGGTAGCTTGTCTGCGAACGAAAGTTTTCAGAACAAGTATGAATGTTTGCGTGATTTGATGAATTTGTGGACTGAGAAAAAAGATGTGCAATTGGTCGAAGTTAGAAAAGTCGCATCGCTAACAAATCACTGTAAATTAAAGTCAACAACTGACCGAAGAAATCATCTTTTATCTCTGAAGCAAACTTCTCAACATGTTGAATTTTCAGCAGAAAAAATAAAAACACTCGAGAAGCTGCTTCTGTTGTGGAAAAAAAATGTACCTACCATTGCGAAAGAATCGGACGGTAATAGATCTTTAAATAAAAAAAAACGAGGGAATGCGAACAAGTGAGATCAGAGTCCCGGAATCAATTGTGATCCGTGGGCGATCAATTGTCAAAAAAATTAATAAACTGAAAAGAAATCCTTACACGTAATATTTTCATTCGATTTCCTTTTTTAAATGCTGAGTACTTTCCTCTAAACATATGACAATTCATGTTTTGTTTAATAACTAAACAAAATAATATCAGATTTTTCTTGCAACATCTTTTTGTTTATTTTTCCGTTGAGTGTTCATTTACCACAGTTGAGTGTTTCTTTGCGGGCGCTTAATAATACTTACCTTTTTGATTTTTTTAAGAATCGCGTTTTCGCGTGTTTATGAAAAAGTGGCAACGTCGCCCTTCCATTCTCACTTCCGAGTGTCGCGTGTCGCGTTTTTCGAGTTTTTCGCGTTTCGAGTGCCGCGTTTTTGTGTGTCGTTAAACACTTCCAATTTGCACTGGGGTGATCGAGACTCTTGGTTGATTAAAGCCATTTCGCACGCATTTGGTTGTGCGCCGATTTTGTACATTGGATGCTGCTGTTTACACAGATGGATGTTGTCATCTATCAAAGCACATGAATGTAGTTCATTTTCTTCTAATGGGTAGTATTGGTCGCGGTGTAAGCTGATGACCATATACGGCGTGGCTGGTTGGATTGCCCACAAGACATCTTTAACTAGGACTGGAACGGGGATTATCCTGAACAGTTCGAATTTCGTGAACGATACGAGGGGTAGTTTTAGCTGGAATAATACATATTTGGGTCCTCCTCGACCCTTCACAGTCAACAATTTGTAAAATTGTGAGATATCATCCATTGGCGTCGGAAGAGTTAGTGTGGACGGAAGATGCTCCCTAATAATATGTAACTCTTGTTGGAGCTGACGTGCAGACAGTATTTGTGGATTCACCCTTCCATGATGTGCGTCGATCACAACGTTTATGATGGCGTCCTGAGTTCTTCTGAAGTTGCTTATGGCTAATGCTAATTGTAGAGCTTGAGAGATAAACATGGCAGAAACCTTCTCCTTGTGCAATTCCTGATTCACCTTGTTGAGTTTTGTTGACAGCTCATTGTTGTAGGCTGTTAGAGACGCGAACTGCTTATTTATGTGCTCATAATTTTTGCGCATTATGTTGAGTGTTGAGTCCATTATGGAAGTTTGGTTTTTTATTAGGAGTGCTAGTTGTTGTTGGTCATCAGTGATGTCTTCAATGGTCTGGGCCATTTGATCTGCGTAGTCCGCGTCTAGCACTCCGAATAAACTGTTTGCAATTTTTCCAATAATATTTATGGCCCCTCTTTTCGGTCTAGAGTAGCTTGAAGAGTGGATGATCATATCGTTGCCTTCTGATATTTCTACTAACTGCGCTTGCATTCCTTTGGTGATACTTAAGCAGACTTCAGGATGATCTAGATGATGGCATATGTGTAACAAATTATTGGTGGTGTTTGTCAGAAGGCTGTATTCCATCCAGTAGTTGGAGAGGTTGTAGTAGACTACGAGCTCCCATTCATTGGATATGATGCTGGCTTGCCCGAGATTTTCAAAGTAGAGGGTTGGTTGTGAATTGAATTCGTCAATTTGTACCTGTGAGCTCCTTACGACTGGCAGCACTAGGAGAGTAAGTAAAGCAGTGGTGATGAGATGACCGATTCCTCTTTTCCGCCTTTTAGCTGGCATTTGTTGGTCTGTGGAAACATTACTATTTTGTCTTGGGGGTCGTTGACTCGTTGTGGCTTCTGATGTTGTGTCGACGACCTCGACACGGCTTTCATTGGTGGTCTCTATTGGAAGAGGTGCAATTTTGTGTACCGGTCTCCTGATAACAGTGGTTGCTGTTTGGATGTCCACCACTCGGGTTTGGTTGTCCTTGCCTGGAATGCAACGTAACACAACGCCCAAGGGCCATTTTAATGGGGGGACATTTTCTTCCTTTAGTATGACCATTGTTCCAGGTTCCACATTCTGGCAGGTTTTCTTCCACTTGTGTCGCTGTTGTAGTTCGTGCAGGTATTCCGATGACCATCTTTGCCAAAATTCGGCTTTAAGCTGAGCTATTAGTTTCCACCTACCTAGGAGGCTAGCTTTCATGGGAGCTGCTTGAGGATCCACAATGCTGGTTGGGGGTTCACCAATTAGGAAGTGACCTGGCGTTAGTGCAGTTGGATCGTTTGGGTTTGAAGACATCGGAGTCAGTGGTCTAGAGTTGAGTATGGCCTCAATTTCTATGGCAAGCGTCTCTAATTCCTCGTATGTAAGGGCGGCTGAGCTTATCTGATGTTGCATCAGCTGTTTGGCTGATTTTACCGCTGCTTCCCACAAGCCACCGAAATGTGGGGCTCGTGGGGGGATGAAATGGAAGGTGATGCCTTTGTTGGTGCACGTAGATGTTATCATCTCCTTAGCTTGGTCGGAGTGAATAACTTGGTTGAGCTCCTGGAGTTGGTTTCTGGCACCAACAAAATTGGTAGCGTTGTCACAATATATATCCTTGCAATGGCCACGACGACCAATGAACCGCTTTAGTGATCCCAGAAACGCCTCAGTTGTGAGGTCTGTGACCACTTCAAGATGGACGGCTTTTGTAACGAAGCAGCAAAATATGGCTATATATGATTTTACAGGTCTCTTCCCTCTTATTCTGAAGTGGGTCAGGAATGGGCCACAAAAATCCACGCCTGAAGTGATGAATGGTCTTCCTGGTTGGACCCTGGAAGCTGGAAGATTTCCCATGATTTGGTTGAAGAGCTTTGGCTTAGCCCTTGTACATGGCACACAATGGTGAACAATTGATCTCGCCACTACCTTCCCCTTTATTGGCCAAAATCGTTGTCTGGTAATGGCTAATAACGTCTGTGGTGGTGCATGATGATTTTTAATATGTAGTTCAGTCATCAACATCTTTGTGGCTGGATGAGCATAGGGAAGCAACATTGGATGCTTTGCATCATATGGGATGCTGGATTCTTGCACTCGGCCTCCTACTCTAACGATGCCATGCTCATCCAGGAAGGGATTCAATCCCAGCAATTGGCTATTCTTGCTGGGCTCTGAAGATTTGCGAAGACAAGCGATGTCGGAGTCAAATTCTTCTTGTTGTGCGGCTTTGACAATTAGGAGCAAGGCGTTGTCAACTTCTCCAGCTGTGAGATGTAAATGATGAGTCTTTACTCCCTTCAAGCTTTCGGTGAAGCGAAGTACGTATGCCAAGATGCGCTTTAATCTGGTGAATGAGTTGCTGTGATTTATTTCCTTGATTAAAGCTGGAAGATCGTGCACTACGGTGATTGGAAGCGCTGATTTCTTCATTTCTACTGCGCAGTGTTTCACTGGGACGTAGGGAAGTGGCCATACTGATGGTGCTCCGTGCAGAAAGAATGGGCCGTAAAACCATAACGTCGATTCTTTGAACTTGCTTGGGCAAACGCCGCGTGAGAGCATGTCCGCTGGGTTATCCTTTGAATTGACATGTCTCCATTGATCAAGGTTGGTAAGAGTTTGAATTGCCGCTACTCTATTTGCCACAAAGGTTTGATAAGATGAAGATGGCGAATTCAACCAGGCTAACACAATCTCCGAATCGCTCCAGTAAAACTCCTTGCTATAGCTCAATTTTAGATCTGTCTTGACCCGATGGCATAGGTCTGCTGCAAGTTTCGCTGCACATAGTTCAAGCCTAGGTAATGTAACCTTCTTTAAGGGGGCCACCCTGGATTTGGCACAGAGCAATCTAACTATGACTTGGTCACCTTTGATTATAGCTCGAATGTATATGGCAGCTCCATAGGCCTTCTCCGAGGCGTCCGCGAAAGTATGAAGCTGAATTTCCTTTGGTTGGTGGTGTGCGAAGACATGTCTTGGAAAGGAGAAATCCTTTAGCTCCTGGAGACTATTTCTAAATATAGTCCATTGTTGCTCTAATGCAGGTGGTAGAGGTTCATCCCAGTCAGCCTTTATTGTCCATGTTTGCTGGAGTAACAATTTTGCGGTTACAACAACTGGTGCGGCGATACCGAGCGGATCGAATAGGTGCGCTATATCTGAATATGCGGTTCGCTTTGTTATCTTCTTCCTAGGTTGTACAGAAGTTTGAAGTGAAAACAAATCCGATTTCGGCCACCACACAAGTCCTAGTGTTTTAATACGTTCTTCGGTTTCATTGGCGAAATCGAGGGACACTTGTAACTCATGAGGTTGAAATCCTTCAAGTAGTCGTGGGTGATTAGAGCGCCACTTTCTCAAGTGGAAGCTGCCTTCTTTGAGCAGGGAAATTAGCTCGGCCTGCATCTGGATTGCGGTTGTTATGCTGTCTGACCCAGTCATCACGTCGTCTACATAAAAGTCCCTCTTCAAAACATTAGTTCCCAATGGGTATTGACTGACTCGATCCTCTGCCAATGTCTTCAGCGTTCTCGTGGCAAGGTAGGGTGCTGATTTGGTGCCATACGTTACTGTGGAGAGTTGATAGACCTTCAGCTCATCTTCTGGATGGTTTCTCCAATAAATGAGCTGGTATCTCTGATCCTCCTTATGAATTTGTATCTGCCGATACATTTTCTCTATGTCGGCAGTAAACACATAGCGAGGTGTTCTGAAACGCAGTAAGATAGAGAAGAGCTCATCTTGTATAGTTGGTCCTTTCGCTAGTATGTCGTTGAGCGAAATGTTACTGGCCGTCTTTGCAGATGCATCGAAGACTACTCTTAATTTTGTAGTGCTGCTGTCAGGTTTGCATACGAAATGATGCGGAAGGAAGTAGTACGGGTGCTTCAGAGTACTTGTATCTACCTTCTGCATGTGATTAAGGTCAAGATATTCCACCATGAAGTCGGTATACTGTTGTTTCAGCTCTGCGTTTTTGGCTAGTCTCTTCTCTAGTGCGAGAAATCTGTGAAGAGCGATGTCCTTTGACTCTCCCAAGGTAGCTGGCTCGTCTACGAAGGGGAATCTTACGATGAAGCGACCTTCTGAGGTGCGTTGAGTGGTCTGCTTGAAGTGGATCTCACATCGTTCTTCGACAGCTGAAAGGCATGGTTTTGAGGGGTTGACTTCTTCAATCTTCCAAAATTTTTCAATTTGCTGTGAGATGTCAACTTCCTCTGGAGATAGTGTTCCAACATTGCAACTCATGAGTCCGTTGCTTGGTGCTTCCTCTATTTTTCCCGCCACTATCCATCCTAGTCTGGTGTTTTGCAAGACGGGCAATCCTTCTCCCAAAGACCGCTGTTCTGGTAGTAGTAACTGGTAAAAAACTTCTGCTCCAATGAGTATATCTATACGACTGGGCTCATGAAATCTCGCATCAGCGAGCTTAAGATCGGCTGGTATATTCCAGGACTTGGTGTCCATGTATTGCGCTGGTTGTGGACCAGTGATTTGGGGAAACACGAATGTTTCCAATCTTACTGAGAAGGCGGAGGTATTTGACTTCAGGAGCACATTTGCTCTGCTGTTGGTGCGTTGGATTACTTTGTTGATGCCTTCAATCGTCATGGGAACTTGCACCTTCGCGACGTTGAGCTTCTTGGCTAGCCTCTCTGTTATGATGCTCAATTGCGATCCGCCATCAAGTAGGGCTCTGCAGCTGATTTCATTGCCATCTGGTGTTTGCAGACGCACAATGGCTGTTCCTAACAACACGTATCCTGGATTGTGACTGGTGATACGTGCTGCCAACGTGGTGCTATTGTTGGGCGATGGAGATGGGGCCTTGGTAACCTCTTTGCTGTGGTCCCCCTCGTGGAGTAGTGTGTTATGTTTTTTGTTGCACTTTAGGCAGCTGCGTAATGTGCAAACATCTGCATTATGGCCAGATCTCAAACAATTGAAGCATCGGGAGTGGTCGCGTAGTAGTTGCCGTTTTCTAGCTGGAATCAATGCTCGGAATGCTGTGCAGTTATATAGTTGATGAGTTTGTTGTGGACACAATATGCAAAAACGGCTTGACGCGAGCGTGGGAAGGGATGTTCGTGGCCTTGGTGGCGGCGCTGGATGATTACTTCTCTTAGTCCCTCCTTCGCGTGTAATGGCTTCTAAGGCTTGGAAGCGGGCTTCAAGAAACTGGAGAAGCCCCCACATGGTGCCGATTTCCTTTGGATGCTCTAATGACTGTTCATAGAGCGTGTGTGTGGTGCTGTCTACCTTTCGGATGAGTAGATGTATTAAGATTGGATCCCAGTTGTCCACCGAGATTCCCAGATTCTGGAGGCCATGGAGACACTCGTTGGTGGTGTCATGTAGGCGTTTTATGGCTGTGGCTGATTCTGAAGCTAATGACGGTTGAGACAGCAACTTGGTTAGCATCGCGTTTATCAGCAATCGCTTGTTGTCATAACGGTTGACAATGATGTTCCATGCTGTTTCGTAGTTAGAATGTGTGACGGGTAGATGCGTGATCAGTGCCCTTGCCTCTCCACTCAGGTTGCTGATTAAATAAAACATCTTTTCAGCCTTGCTAATAGGTTGCAAGTGGATCAGTTGGGTGTACAAATCATGGAACTGAATCCACTGCAAATAGCTGCCATCGAAGGTGGGCAGTGATATTTTGGGCAGCTTTACTCTGGTGTTGGCATTCTGTGAACAATCTGTTCCCTTGGCAATTCTGGGTTTGTCACAGAATCCAATATTTGCTGCAATGTCACAATGGTATCCTGAATATTGTATTCCAATTCTCGATGTTGATCAGGTGTATAATCTAGGGGTTCCTCCAGCTGAGTTTCCGCCCAAATGGCCTTGTCGATGTTCCTCAGCTCGTCCTCGTACCTGATGAGCCTTTCCATTTTTAGGCTGTAATATTGCCTGGGCCGTGTTTGAGCGGTGTCAAGACCTAGGTGGTCTAGAAAATACGTTATTGCTTTGCTAAGTGCCTTATGTTCCCGCACCAGTTTCTCAACAGTTTTTGGCTCTGTCGTCAACTGAGTGGGTAAAGGTGCTGCCTTCGGTGGTACTTCTTCAGCATCTACTTGTTTTGCTTCCGATGCTGTTGGTGGTACATCTTCAGCATATACTTCTTTGTCTTTCGATGCTGTGAGTTGAGCTTCATTGAGCCATGAATTGAGCGTCTCGTATACCTGTTTTACCTTCTGGTAGTAATTATTGGTAAAATAGGGATGCTCTGGTGGCGCCGCATCTGCCGGAAGTAGCTGCGAATGATTTTGGAGGAACTCCAACCACTTGGTCTGAAGTGAGTTGCGTCGTTTTGCTAGATAGTCCTCAGTTTTCCTGGATGCGGAATCCTTTTTAAAATTGCTGGCCATCTGCTCGATCTCTTTACCGAGCTCATGTTGCCGAGAGAAGATATTTTCCATGATGAACGATTTGATTAAAGTTGATTAACGATGGGTAATCTGGTCACTGTAGACTCTGGAGTCCTGTCACGGTCGCCAAATGATTTGTAGAGCGACAGTTGCCGCCTTGGGATTTTCAATCTGGCTCTTATACCGATTGAATCCTTAACAAGTTTGAGTGTTTCACTCAAACTCTAAAAATGATTAATAATTTTTTGATTATTTGCCCAAGCTCTTGTTACTTGTGCAAAATTGGACTTCAGGCGTTTCGCCAGAAGCAGTTTATTTATTTTGAATAATAAGCGTTGTTGCTCTTGAGAAAATCAAATAATGACTAACTTTATTACATTTAAAAACAATACATTTTATAACAAAAAAAAAATGCTTACATCTACAAAGCTTATTGATAAAATTTTCTTCTCACAAAAACTGCTTCACAAGCATGAAAATAAATCTAAGAACAGATAGCAGCACCTTTGTGCTTTACTATGCAACATAATTTTCTGGTTTGAGGAATTTAAGGCTCAGATTACAGTCTGGGGGTTTTTTGATAACACCCGGCCAGACATGGAATTTATTGTAAGAATTTTTGCTTAATAATTATTTTCGTGGGAATTATGAATGCAACTGAACACTTTTCAAGAAATAAAAGCTTCAAATTACTACGATGTACGGAATTGGTTGAAGACGTCATCGAAGAGGATCTACAAGATCAATTAATCTCTGATTATCATTCTCAAAGCAACCATAGAGGCATTAATGAAACTCTGCTACACCTCAAGAGACAATATTATTTCCCGCTAATGAAACAGCGGATAACAAAAATAATAAATAATTGTGAGAAGTGCCACACATTGAAATATGATAGGAACCCACCTAAAATCATATACGAAATTCCAGAAACGCCTATTAAACCATTAGATATATTACATATAGACATATATAGTATTAATAAAAAACAAGTTTTAACAATATTAGACAAGTTCTCCAAATTTGCATCCGCATATACGGTCCCCGCTAGAACCAGTGTAACGATGGTACAAGCCCTTCAACATTATATAAGCCTTCACGGCATTCCTCGTAAAATCGTCTCCGACCAAGGGTCAGAATTTACTTCCACCCTCTTTGCAGATTTTTGCAAACAGTATAAGATCCATCATCATATAACCTCATTCCAACAAACAAGCAGTAATGGACCGGTAGAACGTTTCCATTCTACTTTAACTGAAATTTATAGAATAATACGCGATAAAAGTAGCGAAAAAGAACACGATGATATTATTAACGAAGCTATAACTACTTACAATAATTCTATCCATTCTGTAACTAAATTAACTCCCTTCGAGTTATTTTCCGGGAGAACATATAAATTTAATAAGAACGTAGAATATAGGTACTAATGAACATGAATACCTTAAAAAATTAAATGAATTTCAAGAAAAACTATTTCCAGAAATAAAGAACTTATTAGAAGAGAAAGTTGAAGCTAATATAAGAAAGTTAAACGTAAATAGAGAAGAACCAAAAGATTTAGAAATAGGTACTATAGTTCATAGAAAGGAGTGTAGACGAAATAAATTAACGAAAAGGTTTAGTAAACATAGAATTAAAAAGAACAAGAAAGTAACAGTAGTAACTATAGATAATAAGAAAATACATAAAAGCAGGTTAAAGAAAAAGAAAAAATTTCAGGTTAATGACCGTGACCGGACAGAAACTAGAAGTACGAGACCTGACGGGACACAAAACATTGACGATGAGAATCGGACAAGCTAGAACAGTACTTGGACACAACAGCCTATTCCACATTATACGACTCGAAACTTACGAATTAACAATAAACAAGTTAACAGAATCATTACTCAGTTTAAGTAAAATAGAAGAAATAAGAGACTCCACAAACATTACTACCCTTAAGTTATTAGATCTAAATAATAGACTTCAAATGTTAATGCCTAAAATCAGAACCAAAAGAGGCCTTATAAATGGGTTAGGTAGTATTATAAAATGTATTACCGGGAACATGGACGCAGACGATGCCAACCGTCTAAACGATGAAATTCAAAACATCGATTCAAACCAGTCTACCCTAAAAAATGAAATGAATAGACAGATACTCATCAACCAGCAGATGACAGATAGATTTAATACTATTAGGGGAAGGGAGGGCAAGACGGGGTAGCGGGCAAGACGGGGTACCTGGTCTCATCGGTTGTACGAACGACCAATCATAGCCACTCTGGCTCGTAATGACGCGCCATTTTGTTGTTTATCAGTCAGCGCTGTAACAGGCTTGTAAGTGCACGCGTTTTCGCCCTAGTTCCAAAAACTCGGTTTTTGTCAAGTTCGTTGTGTTTTTCGCGTTACACATAGCATGTGTTTT
Organism: Thereva unica; assembly: GCA_949987705.1. Classification (NCBI taxonomy): domain Eukaryota; kingdom Metazoa; phylum Arthropoda; class Insecta; order Diptera; family Therevidae; genus Thereva; species Thereva unica. The sequence goes on from OX465282.1 coordinate 82,384,243, forward strand.
GTACCTCAACATTAGTTTTCTAGAGCTTCTAGTACGTTATTCTTGTTTATTAACGATTACACCAGCAAGTAAGAACATGTTTGTTTCCATATTGTGATTTGGTTTTTTAAGTCATATTATTTTATTTAAATGTGCATGGGAGGGCAAAATGGGGTATGGGGTACCCCATCTTGCCCCTCGAAGAACATTAGTTATTTCTTTATGATTTGATTATGATAACTGTTCGGCAAGTAGCAGAGATTTTTGGTAAAGCCTTTATTCAGGCTTCTACTATGGCAACTGCGGTAAATGGCTTCAAAAAATGTGGGATTTGGCCATACGATTTAACAGTTTTTTCCGATATTGATTTTGCTCCATCATTGACGACAGACATTGCACAAAGAGAGAGATTATCCATCGCTGAAGCATTACCAAAAACAACTACGCCGGACAACCAAGCAACAGCTTCAAATAGACCATTAGCATCAACTGATGCTTCAGTTGTCCCTGAGACGATAACGGCTGCAACAATACCTGCAAAGATAACTTCAATTTCGACAGTTGACGATTCTGACAAAGTTACTATTGACGAACCGCTGATATGCATACCTGTTGTCATGACACCATCTGAGATTGAAGCAGAGTCTGAACCCGGATGCTCCACTTGGATTAGCAATATCGAAATAGATGAAAGGCCAAATACTTCACCATCAGTATTTTCTATTGTAATCCCCAGCAAGTGATGCCTAAACCTGCAACTCGCAAAATTTCACGCGTGACAAGGAAGCGAGGAAAAACGGCTATCTTAACTTCCCCGTATAAAAATGAATTAGAAGAAACTATGATTCTTCTCCAGATAGTGAAAACGATGAACATAATATCCCTTGCTTTTATGCCATGGAAAATACTTGGATTCAAATGAAGGATGGGCCGCATGTTCTCTCTGTGGGAATTGGGCACACTGTAGCTGTGCTGGGATAGATGACGAGGACGACGAGGCAGTATTTGTTTGCAAGTTTTGCAGCCAAAAGTAGAATATGTCTGCCATACCCCATCTTGCCCCTTAGGGTACCCCGTCTTACCCTATCTAGGGGGCAAGATGGAGTGTTGGACATTTTTGACAAAATTCGACATTTTTTTCTTTTTTTATGAGTGTAAAGTTTCTGAAGTTCCTTATTTCCAAGGATTGGTTATGTAAGAGTAGTTATAAATAAATAAATATTCAAAATACTTAAAAATGTGCGTTTTATTACACTCCAAACCTTAAGGACCCCGTCTTGCCCCCCTTCCCCTACAAATCATATAAATCACCAACAAAACTCGATCCAAGAATATCTTACCCACATACGCCAAGACGTAGCTAATGCAATTAAAAGTAACAGAGATATGACAAGATATACACAATTCCTAAATCAAATTAACTACAACATAGATTTATTAAATAATCATCTAGTAAGCTTATCAGATACCCTAATGTTAGCTCGACTAAACATAATATCCAAACAAATATTAAACTCAGATGAACTAACACATATTAACCAATATTTAAAAAACCAGTCAATCAAGATTAATTCAGATGAACATGTCTATGAGCTTCTCGATTTACAAGCTTATTACAATAATAGCAATATAATATTTAACGTACAAATACCAATCATTTCTAAAGAACAATATTCTATGTTACATATTATCCCACTCCCAATAAACCAAACCGTAACAATTGACATAAAACCGTATATCATCCACAATACCCAAAAAATCCAATATTTCGACTTACCCTGCCAAAAAATAGAAAATATCTTCTACTGCAAAGAATCTAGATACCAGGAAACAACCAGCGATTCTACATGCATTGGGAAACTTCTTCTAAATAAACCAGCTCAATGTCATCTAATTGAAAGATCAGTGACATCAGAAATCATCCAACCTGAGCCAAATTATCTACTCCTGATGAATATACCAGAGACAGTCATCAAGCCCTCATGTGGTTCCAGCTTCAATCTAAAAGGGACACATCTTTTACGAATAAATAATTGCACAGTCCGAATAAATAACATCGATTATACCGACGATATGGGTACATATTGGGACGAAATTCACATATACCCCACCGTCCTACAACAAATAAACTATTCATCATTGATAGAAGACCTAAGATTGCGGAAACTAAGAATCAACAGTGTTAACGATAGAAGAGAAATAGAACTGCTAGCCATAAAAACGAGGAAAAGTGACATCATAACAACCTCGACGCTGGGAATTAGCAGCATCATTATCATCATTGCACTGCTTTACCTGTACCGTAAATCAACCAAAAAGGATCATCCAGTCATCTGCAACATTTCTCAACGTCCATCAGAAGAACCCACAGCAGGAAGAAGTGAAATGCAGCTCTTTTGGCCCTCGCTGCATTCTTTAGGAGGGAGGAGTTATGTTACCACATTAGAATAGATAAATACAAATAATCCTTATAGTAATGTTCCCACATTAAATACAACATAAGCATAATATTCTTTCATTGCCATTAAATTTTTGCTCTTTAAACCATAGAATTTGTCTGGACGGTTTCCGCCGATCCAATTTCCCTCTTTAGAAAACTTCTTAATCAGCAAATTGTAATAATAAAATTTTACCTTAGAGATATTCTAATAAGCTTTCAGCAATCACTTACAGTTTATAATTCAAAGCGTTAACTTGTATCGTTGTCGTTTAGTGGAAATAAATTTTATTTTTTAAAATCTTTATTTTTTTTCTGTTTTGGCTCAACCCAAAACTTAAGTCGCGCGACCCATTCACTCATTAAACTTTAGTTGGTGAGGAGTGAAGCAGGCAGCTCCCTACCGCCTAAAGTTTTCTTAATTAATAAATTAATGCTTAAGAATGGCTGACGCTCCTCGGGGTGTGCAGCTTTGTGGATCGAGTTCGCGGATGAAAATTGTGCGGTGCACTTTTATGACCTTTGACCCCAGATAGCGCCGTCTCAGAGTTTAATACGAGTGGTTGCAGTTGGTACCATAACTCCTTTTTAATTTAACTCCCCTCCCCTATCTCTTGCTACTTATTTCCTCCCGTCGCTGTCATTTTTATATATTTGTCATCAGCATGTCGAGAGGCCATCGGAGAGTTGTACCCTAAAAGCTACACAGTCAGACTGGAGAAAGGATAATCTTTGAAACCAAAAAAAATATAAAGGGTGAGAGGGCGCGCCCATATATATGAATGTGCTCAGGATGACCCCAAAAAGGACATATTTAAAAATCAAGGTCATCGGAGAGTTGTAACCCAAAAGCTAGAATTTCCAAATTATTTATTTACTACAAGAACAGCCATAGATGGATCGGGCGATACACACGTCGCCGCATATATATATATATCAATATGCAAATAAGGACTACAGCACAGCAACTGCAGAGAGTCATCCTTCACGAAGTCTACCACTTTCTGCGAGTTCCGCACGCACCACAGGACGCTTCCAATACAATAATGCACGAATTTATCCGCGACATTTTAAAAATAAAATACTAGCGAGTACTAGCGATTGTTTATCCTATCGGCGACCTGTCTGTACTCGTCGTGGTCCATTAAATTATCGAGCTTAGTTTCCTTGCCACCGTGCCGCACAGCTACGTTCACTCGCACAGCATTTATTGTGCCGAGGGCATTGCTATTCTCCATCGGAAGGATGCGACCGCGCTCCTCCCGGGATAGAGTTGCCTGGTAGTAGTCGTACACCCCGTGGTTGACGTTGTTTGTTGACAAGATGTGCACCTGGTAGTTGTCGAATTTCGTGGGGGCAATGTTCTTAAACGAAGATGCAGTATTCTTGAGGGCCCCCATCTGGTATTGTCCGCGGAGTATCTCGCTAGTGGGGTTGTTGCGCCGCAGTCGCTTCATCTGGCCCACGGGCTGGCGGGCAGGTATCGAGAATATCGATGCCACCACCTCCGTCTTGCTGTCGTAGCGGGAGCAGTCCTGCGGCAGCACGATGCCCTTCTGGCTGCAATCGTCGCAAAACTTCATGCCATCGTAATTGGAGCACTCGATGCTCGTGACAACATCGACATACATACGGAGAGTCTTTCCAATGGTCGCCCGCACAATGCCAGTCACACAGATATCGAAATTTTCGCTCTCCAGGTGATGCATCTCATCGAAATACTTGTATATGTTGTATATGCGGCCAGCGGCATTCTCAGATTCCACCGCGTACATTTTGATTTGCGGAAATATCTTGATGCTGAGTGGTGCACCAAATTTTTCAATCCGCATGACCTTTAGCTCCTTGCGTATCGGCATGCCCATCGAGTTTCTCGTCACCATGCAGTTGGCGGCGGTAAGGTTGTCCTCGAACACGATATTAGTGCTCCGGTCGAAATCGAACTCGAAGCGCGTCTTGTGCATAATTACGCACGGCACCTTTATGTCTCGGTTAATGATGTAGCTGTCACCGATAATCTGCGGATGACTGCTAAAACGAAGGTCGACGCTCATTAGCATGTCGTTTGGGTTCAGATTTTTAATGGCGACATTGGTGTTTTCGTTGGTATAGCCAAAGTACTTTAGGGTCTTGCTCGTGGAATATCGGTTTTTCATATGGTTGGTCGCAATCAATAGCTTGCTAATTACTGCATATTGGGCGTCGGCAACCGTCTGCTCCGAAATGTTGGGCCCGAAAACCCTCAAGGTCACAGGTATGTCGTCGGCGCGCAGCGTATTGTGCAGCTCGAGTGGTGAAATCGCACAGTCACCGACTCTAATGAATGGTATACCCGGATAAATGTTGATAATTAGAAAGTCACTCGTTTCGTAGTACTCGTACTGCGAATTTAATTGCTTCAAGGCGCGCAGGGTGGACGTGTCGATTCTATCCACTGCTAATTGATATTTTGTGCATATGCAGCCATTTATCAGCACGTGTTTTTTCACGTTTGCGCCACGCTCATAGGCGACAATTAGCCCCGATTTGCACATGAATTCAATCACATCATTTATCGAGTCACCGCGTGCCAGCGTCGCCTTTGTCGAGATCTCGACAGTGTCCAGCAGCGTGAGCCCCCTGTTGGGCTGATTTATATTCATACTGCGCTCGATCGGGCACAAAAAGAACTCTGTGCGCTCCGGAACACTAGATTTCAGCACGCTGCGGCCGGTGGGGCGCACCACATATCTGTCGTACCGGGCCACGGCCGCCTCGCGGGTAGTGGGGATCTGGTTCGACGCAATCTTGCGGTAGTGGAACCCCGATATGCCGCAAAGTCCATTGGCCGATAGTTCTTCTTCGTGTCGTTGACCGAGGCAAACTCGATGCGCGTCGACAGAAACTTTTCGAGCTCGCCCCTTAACATGTAGCGGCGGATCAGCTTCCAATCATAGCGAGCCATCTGGCAGACCTCCATCAGTATGTGCATCATCGAAAAGATGAGCTTGTTCTCCATGCTGTCGATGGGCACAGTGTGCCTGTATATCTTTGACACCACGTCGTATATTTGGCTCATATCGAGGTGGGCGCCATCTACTGGAAACTCGATCGGTATGTCGAATATGCCCGGGGCGAGCGTGTAGTTCTTGCCCAGGTTGCTACGGTACACCATCTCGCCAGATTGCACCACAGTCAGCCGGTGCCCAGATTCCTGGCTGTCGTACAGATATATGCAAAAGATGTCGTTGCTGCGCTTGACCATGTGACCCATCTGCTTGCGGTTGGTGAAGATGTTGGGGAAGTAGCAGAGCGTCCCATCGACAAAGATCATGCCAAACAGGTTGTCGAAGCAGGACAAGTCGCGGCGGTACCTCTCCGGATAGAGCTTCTGGAACACGGCGTGATCGAGCTCGGACCCAATCAGGATCGGGAATATGTTGCACACGTGGCCCTGCCTGCATTCGACGGTGCTGCAGTACGTGATGCACGTGAAGTAGGCCTCGTGCATATTCTTGCAGTGGTACAGCGGGGCATGCTCACTGTTCAACATGCAACCAGGATCCGAGACAAAGGAAAAAAAATATTTTGCATTCAGGGGCGAGCGCTGGCACGGCAGAAATGACTCAACGAGCTCGTTGTGCGCGAGAAATTCGTCATACTCGGCGATGGTCGATTTATGCGGCAGCATTGTCGGTCTTGTTTATGCTCTTGGATACGTTTGTCTTTTTGTAGATGTACCATGTGAGGGCGCCGACAGCGATAACTGCAACAATTATGATTGTTATGGTTACATATGTAAACTCCATCCTCTTATATATTACCTATCGATCCGCGCTGTCCAACGTCTGGGGAGATACTGCTCTACACCAGATATTTCTCTTGGTTTACAACGATATTATTGAGGGGGGTGGTGCGTCTTATCGCATTCACGATATTTTCGGCAGAGACACATGATCCGTACAGGTTGACGCGCAGCAGCTCTATGGCGTCAAAGGTCGCTAAAAAGTCGCGCACTAGTGTCGCCAGTTGCGTTATGATGCCGCACGATGTGAAGAATGTGAGCGTCTTTCGCTTGAGATCGACAATGATCTGGCGGCGCTTGTTGTTGACGACTGGGTCCGGGAACGCAAACTCGTCATTCTGTATGATCTCGTCCCGTACAATGATCACGGGATCGTTCTCATAGATATTGCGCACCACATTGACCACATTGATCCAGCGCTCATTGTAGGCGGACACCTTATCGGAATTCTTTCTCGTGAAATTGTAGTTGGTCAGAACGATGAGCGGCTCTTCGGTCCCGTCCATTTGTTGGCATGCCGTACTTGTCAGCACGTTGCCGTAGCAGCGGTTCAAGTAGTTGCGCATGTTATATATTTGTTATATAACTGTTTTGCTATTGTTTTTTTTTTTCGTTTTATATATTTCTTTTTTATTTATTTATATTTTATTTCTTTGGATAAAATCACTGTGGTTTGTAATTCTTAAAAAATATCTTACTTGTTTTTGTTTTAACGGAATCCCGTTTTTTATTTATTTATAATGATACTTATAAACTTCACTTAGAGCTGGTACTTTTATAAAGGTTTTGCACAATACAATTAATTAAAAAAAATCGCAATTCCTATGAATATCGTTCACTAATTTTCAATCTAAACAAACAACCATATTATCGTTTTAACAAGAAAGGAATCCCGAACGGATATTTTGAATCCTTATGCAAATACGTTTTAACGACAGAATGCACCAAACTTTTTCTTATTATAATTATACATAAACTTACACAGGTATTATATATTGATTTATAAACTTACAAAAGTTATCATTATTTATTAATATTTATATTTATAAGCTTCACTTTTGCGTTTTCAATCTAAACAAACAACCATATTATCGTTTTAACAAGAAAGGAATCCCGAACGGAAATTTTGAATCCTTATGCAAATACGTTTTAACGATAGAATGCACCAAACCTTTTCTTATTATATTTATACATAAACTTACACAGGTATTATATATTGATTTATAAACTTACAAAAGTTATTATTATTTATTAATATTCACATTTATAACCTTCACTTTTGCGTTTTCATTACAATCTATATTTTTTTTTTATTTATTAACTTAACAACAATAGCATTTATCTGTTATATTTTCCTTTTTTTTTCAATAAACTTTCTATTTGAATTTCGTTTTTCACTTTAGCAGTAAAATAACAATACTATCTATTTTCATCAACAGTACATAAACTTTTTATTTCGCCGCGCCGCCGAGAACCGATAATTAGGTAAATCAAAACACACCCGCCGTAGTTTAGTAGAAGACAACACTCTTTTTAGAAAACTCCACCGCCGCCGGTGATGGTTGAAAAAAAACCCTCGCAACTGGCTTAGAACTTTTTTATTAAACTTTTTCCGAATTCAGGGACGCGCCCGCCGCGGATGAAGAACAAAACTAGACTCATCGATCGATCACTCGATCGATCCTCAGTTTCCCGAAACTTTTCTTTCCAAAAACCCTTCGTTTGCACTTTTCCTCCGGGCATTCAACCTAGGTGCAAAAATCACCTGCTGGTGCTTGACCCAAGGCTGAGGTCGCCGGCCGGAAAAACGCACCCGTCGGCTTTTCTTCAAGTGGCCTGAAAGCTGGCGCAATTTGCTTACGAGCTTTTTTCTTTCATTTATTAATTTCGCAAGACAAATTGCGCTAATTATTCTTGCCAATTTCCTTTGGCGTTTCAGGTTACACTTGGATTTTGTGCACGGGTCATTTACCGGCCCGTGCATTTTTTATGTCAACAAAATTCCGGGTTCAAGGAATTTTGGATTTGGAAATTTAGAAATTATTAGAAATTTTCTTAATTTTGAGGGTTGCTCAAAATTTCTACATAACATTCCTTCCCCCCTGAAGCAAGAGAATCGCTACGGAGTAGAGCGATTCTCGTAGTTGAGATTATAAGGGAGAGGAGGGTGAATGCAAAATCAACAAAAAAAAGGTAAGATTATATGTAAATGAAGTTTTTATTAGGGGATGAAGTGGTTTGATAGTCACGAGAAATAATAGTAAATATATCGGTGGAAGGTGTAAACCAGAGGCTAGCTCTAGTTTGCCTGTGTGTGGGATATGGAGACATGAGTTGAGGTCTGCTAATTCAAGACCCGTCTAATTTTTCGTTTCATTGGATTAAAGGTAGTATTGGTGGCTATTGTGTGTAAGGCCCGTTTGGGTCGTATACATTTTTTAATTTTCTTCATAAAAGGGTTTTAGTCGGTTGTTGTGAACTGTTACTAGCTTCTTATTTATTTTAATTGTTGAGTTTACTGGGCTGGGGACTGCGACCACTGTATAGGGTCCGATCCATATTTGGGATAATTTGTTCTTGCGCGCTTCGTTGTGTAGTAGAACCTTGTCTCCTACGTGTAGTGTTTGAGGTCGTGCCTTCCCATCATAATATCTTTTGGAGCGGTTTTTACTAGCGAGTAGATTCTTACGTGCCAGTGCGTATGATTTTTGCAATTTATACCGAAGTTGATGGTAATAACTTTCGTGATTGTATATAGGTTCTGGCTCTCGTTTTAAATTGGATGGGACGTCGGCTGTAAAGCCGTAGAGGCAATCCATGGGGGTTAGTTTTGTCCCCTCCTGTACACTGTTGTTGTACACGAATGCTGCTGTCCGAAGAAAATTGTCCCAGCTTTGGGGGCTCTCGTCTACGAGGGTGCGCAAGTATTCTATTAAAGGTCTGTGAGCGCGTTCTAGGGCTCCATTGGACTGAGGGTGGTATGCTGAGGTTTGGAGTTTCTTAACCTTTAAGAGCCTACACACGCTTTTGAAAAGGTCACTCAGGAAGTTTGATCCCTGGTCGGTGACTATTTGTTTTGGTATGCGATAGCGCGTGACGATTTCGTCGAAGAAATTTTGTGCTACCGTGTGAGCTTCCCCATTGGGAATGGCATACCAATCGACGAATTTTGTTAGGTTATCCTGGAAGGTTAGGATGTACTTGTTTCCCGAATGTGTTTCTTCCAGGGGGCCTACTATGTCTAAATAGACTTTATCGAAGGGTTTATCAGCAATGTCCGTGATAACCATGGGCATTCGGAATTGTCTAGAGGCCTTCATGGTTTGACATTTCTTGCACCTTCTTATATAGCGAGAGATATCGCGGAACATACGCCTCCACCAATATTTTTGGCGGATACGGTTATAGGTCTTCACGACTCCTTGGTGTCCACCGAAGGGGGAATCGTGATAATCTTTTAGGATTGTATTTATCTCCTCCTGACTGGTAATGACCTCAACTTTCTTCTTCCCTTTGAGGTTGTTGTCTTTGGGAGGGTCTTCTGGGGTTTCATCTTCGATCTCAGGCGATTTGGGCCCTTCCTCTGAGTGGGGGGCTTCTAGAGACGTAGTTCTTTTGTCCTTTTCGTCGTCTTTCTGCTTTTGCGCCTGTGCCCTTGTGATGATGTTGCATTGCTTGGGCGTCTCTTCTTGTTTTGTTTGGAGGTGTTTTCCGGGTTGGTGAACTTGAGCTTCTACCGTGAAGGTTTTTGGCTCCTCTACGTAGTGCGGTATACGGCTGAGTGCATCAGCATTTGTATTATATTTTCCCGGTTTGTACTCGATAGTGTAGTCGTATTCCGACAGCTTGTGGTGGAATGTCACTAGTCGAGTAGTTGGGTCTTTGACGTTGAATATGCCTTTGAGGGGTTTATGGTCCGTGTAGACCGTAAACTTCCGACCCAATAGATAACACCTGAAGTTTTTCACAGCCCAGACTATTGCCAGCAACTCTTTCTCAATGGTGGAGTAGTTGCGTTCTGCCTTGTTTAGGGTGCGGCTTGCGTAGGCAATAGGCTGGTCTTTTCCTACTTCTCCCTGAGAGAGCACTGCTCCGAGTGCCTCACTGCTCGCATCCGTTGTCAAGTTAAACGGCTTGTCGAAATCTGGATAGATTAGCAGTGGGGGGGATACTAAATTATTTTTTATTTGTTGGAATGCGTCTTCACACTTTGGTGTCCAAGAAAACTTTACGCCTTTGCGTAGAAGGTTCGTTAAGGGACGGACTGTTTTTGAAAAATCTGGGACGAATTTTCGGTAGTAATTGGCAAGGCCTAAGAACGATTGCACTTGCCTGATAGTCCGTGGGGCAGGGAACTTCTGGACGCATTCCGTTTTTCGTGGGTCTGGCAGAGCTCCTTTCTCTGAGCAAACGTGACCCAAATAAACAACTTCTTTTCGGAGGAATTGGCACTTTTCTGGTTGTAATTTGAGGTTATTTTCCCTCAACCGGTCGAAGACTCTCCGAAGTTTAGTATTATGGTCCTCAAGGTTTTTACCGTAGATGACGATATCATCCAGGTAGACAAGACATTCGAGGCCTTGCAGGCCCGTGAGGACATAGTTCATGAGCCGTTGGAACGTAGCCGGGGCACCTTTTAGCCCGAACGGCATACGTTTGAACTCATAGTGGCCGTAATTTGTGCTGAAGGCTGTTTTAGCGCGATCTTGTGGTTCCACAAGTACTTGGTGGTAACCACTGGCCAAGTCGAGGGTGGTGAAATATCTTGAGTGACCGAGTTGGTCTAGAATATCCTCGATTCGTGGCAGGGGAAATGCGTCGCCTATGGTTTTTTCGTTGACTTTTCGAAAGTCAACAACTACTCGCCACTTCTTCTCTCCATTAGGGCCCGCTTTTTTGGGGACCACTAATAAGGGTGAGTTCCATGGGCTCTTACTGGGTTGGACTATGTCGTTGTCCAACATTTCTTCTAGTTGCTCGTTAATTACCTGCCTTTGTGTCTCGGGCAGTCTATACATTTTTTGGTTAATAACTTGGTCATAGACCATTGGGATTTCGTGGGAGATAGCGTCTGTGTACGTGAGCTTGTCTCCCTTTAAGTGGAATATGTCTGCGTATTCGTGACATAGTTCCTTTATGGACCTCTTCTCTTCGGTCGTTAGTGGATGATCAAGGTTGAGCTCCTCGTCAACCTTTTGAATGCGCTGTGCACGCTCTTGGTCGTCCGGGTCTTCGTGGTCCGGGAATATGTGTCTGATGTGTAATGGGTTTGCGGCTTCCTGGTCACTGCTCTTGTGACCCCGTTTTAATTTGACCCCTAGTTTTTTCTGCCATTTGCGGCTTGTTTTGAGCGGTGGGGTGCCGGTTTTGGTTACCGGTCTTCCACACTCGCCGTTGTCGTTCTTGACAAAGAGCCTTGGGCTAGAATTTGCAGGGTTGGGATTGAGTGGTATTGTAGAGTAGCCATTTGTGGGGACGAGCGTTAGAGTTAGACTCGTTAGGGCTACTGGATAGTTGTTAGCATTGAGGAGGCCAACAAATACTCTTTGGTTTCCAGAAGGTAAGAGGGCATTCGCGAGGAATACTCCCTCGCAGGGCTCTTGAGCTTTACAGAGCATTTCTTCCTCTAAACTTAATGGTATTGGTACCACCATCTGAGACCGGCCTGGGATACAAATAGATTCCGTTAGGATTACCTTTTGTCTTAGGTCTTCATTGGTCTCGAAACCGTTTAGGCTGTTATCTAACCTTGATCCATCTTGAGATTGGCAGCTTGTACTCCCTTCGGAGGGTACTTGGGAGACACCACCGGGGGTCGTCTCGGCTTCTACGAGCTGAGACTCCCTGGTTTGGGTTTGCTCCTGCTGCTCTCTAGGATTCGGTTTGGTAGTTTTGGTTTGTAAAGGAAAGGTCATTTCTTCCGGATTAATTTCCGTGCGAGGAAATCGTAATGTTTTGTTGGGACCCTCAACGTTGCAGTGCTGGGAGAGGAAGTCGTTTCCTAGAAGGCCATCTTTGGGAATCTCTGGCATGTTCTGCACTATTTGGAAAGTGCAAGGAATTGGAGTTTTCAAATTGAAATTTCCTTGGCAACTTCCGAGAGTATTCCCTTTACCGTATGGCGTTTCTAGCGTGCACTTTTGAGAAGGGTTTATGGTGACATCTTGTCGAAGCTTATTCTGTTTTAGTATTGTAACCTCAGAGCCTGTATCCACCACTAGTTGTGTTTTGCCGTTGAGGCTTATGTCGAGCGGAAGAGTTACTAGTGGGTTTGTACCAGTTGAGGCCTGAGGTCCCCCATTTGGTTTATTGTTAGTGTTTACTGTCGGGCCGGGGGTATTTGGTCCGACTCTGGGAAGTTTCCCGATTGTGAGTTCTCCCATCGCTGTCTTTGTCGACAGTCTTCTGCCTGGTGGCCCCGCCTTCCGCAGAAATCGCATGTGTGGCGTATGTTGAATACTCGGCGATTGTTGTTGCTTACCTGATTTTGATTATGTGGCGGTTGTGAACGGGGCATTGATTGTTGTTGATTATTTTGCTGATAGTTATTATTATGTTGTGAATGTCTACCGCCATTATTGTTATTGGGGCGCTGTTCAGGGAAACGACCGTTATTAGGGAAATTCGGTCGGGAGCGCTCTGGTGGGCGGCGACAATCCCGTGCATCGTGATTTGTCGTTCTACAAATAGTGCAGTAGGGAGTATTTTTTCTTTTGATGCAATCGGTGTATGTGTGGCCCCTGTTTCGACAATAGCTACAGGTGACATTTGCCAACGGATTACCTTGAGATTTTTGAGGCGTTGGCGTTATTTGCGCCACCTGAGGTACTGTGGTAGTTGCGGTAGGGACAGGTATACTTGGTACACTCGGTTGCGTATTGGGCAGGGGGAGATTGTAGTTCATTAGTGTTGCTTGGGGTGGAATGTTATGTTCTGGTGATGTGATACTGGACGGAGTGATGGCGGCGGCGGCGTTATGTTGAGCGGAGTAGAGTGAATGTGTCGTTTGTAGAGGAGTGGGGCCGTTTAGGCCTGACTGTGATGGATACGTATAGGGACCATTATTGTAAGCCAGCGTATAGGGATTATTGTACAGGTTGGGGGTGTTTATATTTGGCCCACCTTGACTGTACATTGGCAGGGCTGACGGACTTTGGTACTGGGCATGGATGTTCAGTGTTGTTTGCTGAAGTCTCTCCATGTCCAGGGCCTTTTGGATTAAATTATCCAGGCCGTCATCGCCTGCTGCCAGCAAGTACTGGCACAAGTGTTGGTTGTTAATCCCTCCTTTTAATGAGCTTTTCGCAAAATCTTCCAACTGTACTTTGACTTGGGCTGCTGCTTCGCCGTATTTAGTTGTGGCGGCTTCTATGCATAAAGACAGTTGTTGTTTTATGCGCGTGGTATACGCTGTGAGGGGTTCCATAGGGTACTGTCGGAGTGTTATTAGTTTATTAACTAACTCCTGATAAGTTTCCCTAGGCAAATAAGTGCGGTTGAGGAGCTTTTCGACTTCCTCGAAGTTCGCTGGCTGACTTGAGGCTATTAGTTGGTATGCGTCGCCTCGAAGTCTGGTAGGAAGAATCTGAATAAATGCCTCTTTTTCCGTTGCTGAAAGGCATTGTAGAACTCTACGACAACAGCCTATGAACATTTGCAGCTCGGTCGTCAGGGTCGGACTTTGTCCGCCAGAAAATATTGGGACCAGCTGTGCTGTTATTTTGGCGACTTTTATGTATTCGTCTGCCATGGCTGTGTTTAGTAGGTATTCTTTCTTTTCTCTTAATGTATGGTCCTTTTGATCTCTGGATAGGGTAAGGTCCGTCTCGGAGTCTGTGAGGGACACGCTTACCCAATTCAAAAGCTCTTCTGTGAAACTGTCGGCGGGCGATCGGGTTTCGTTGTCTTTACAATTTTTCCCCCTAACTTCTAAATTTTCTATTGTTTCTAGATTTAAATTTTCTAAATTAGGGCTTCCGCCTTGAAGAGGGCGCTCGAGAGACTGAAAATTGGCTAAATCCTCTCTAAATTTGAGGGTGCTCTGCTTTAGGTTTTCTACTTGTGTCAGGCGGCTTTCACGAGTTCTTTTTGTTTCTCGTTCTACTGCCTGGCACGCGGTGATATTTATGTCACCTGTCTCGAGCGCTCTCTTCAAAATTTGATCTAAACTTAACTTAAAACCTACTTGCTGTTTCGCTGGGTTTCCTAGGATAGTGCCGCTTCTCAGCTTCCTTGGTGATTCTGCTGCAGTTGTGGGTGTTGAAGTGCTGCCTGCCTGTTGGGGTTGAGGGTTGATTTCGTTGGACCCTGGGGTTGTTGGAGGGCCTGTTGTTAGTGGATGATCCCTCGGTGGGGGAGTTTCTAACTGATGGTTATCCCCTGGTTGGCCCTCTGACATAGGGCGTATCCTGGGCACGGATGAAGCCCGCTATAAGTCCCTCGCTGATAAAAACTTAGGGGGGTAAATGCGTGCTCGCCTGGAGCAGAGGCACCTAAAGATGATTACCCCCGAGCGTTGATTCGTGGAGGATCTGGGAGTTTTTATGCGCTGTAGTTAGACGCTAATACTGCCCCCAAGTCAGGCTCAGCCTTGGGTTGATGGTCAAAGGAGCCTAGACCAGCAGTATTAACACCTTTGTTAGTTAGCGCACCCAGATCCTACCGGCTGCGCCAATTTGTTATATATTTGTTTGTCGCGGCAGCTCCTAAAAACTACAAAATTACCTGAAACAAAAACAAAATTTAGGATGGGGATAATAAATAAAAACCAAAATTCACCCACTAAAAAAACGATTTATTGAAATTCGTGATAACACATAATCACAATAAGATGTCTTAAAAAGAAAACAACCAGCCGCTGTCAATTGCCGTCGGTAAACAAATCTGAAAACTAGAAAAATAATTACTAAAGAATTTAAACAAGTTCCACAAAGCAAAACTTACCTGTCAACACTTAATTCATGTCCGGCCCCTTTTTTCTCCCTTCCAAAATAAATATCACGCTGAAATATAAAAATAAAATTAGTATATAATTTAAAATGAGATAAAAACACTTACCTGCAATCAAACTCCATCTGACAGACAGAAACAGCTGATCGCAAAACAAGCGAAGATTAAATACATAATCGGTATATACTGCACATTGCCCCGCCACTTGCCGAAGCTTCATTGTGATTGCAGCAATAAATATCGCAGCAGTTGACCGAAAATTTCAGATCACTTGATCCTTCAAGACGTTCTGAGTCTGAAAGAATTGCCGCATTGAGGCAACCAGTGATTCTCATTTAAGCAGGGCGTACTGAGCCAAATCTACAAGCAAGTTGAACGGAGTATTGAACCTTCAACTTTTGCATCCTAACCAAGTTGAAAGGAAGTATTGAACCTTCAACTTTCGCATCCCAATAAGGGCGAATTGAGCCGATTCTTAACCAATCTAAACGGCGCACTGAGCCGTCATACGTAAGCTGTTGTAGTGAGACAGCATCCTAAGCAAGGCGAATTGAGCCAAGAAATATTCAATTCCCATATAACTTAATAAGCTAAACCAATCTAAATTTCAGAACCCAAAGGGCAGATCTAAAGCAAACAGGGCGTCAAGAAGCATCCACACCACTGTAATCGACCGCAACCAACGCATCGCTAGTGCATCATCAATTCAGCAAGTTAAATCAGTCAAAGAAGGTGAAGTTTGGGAAATTAATTCAGTTTCTGATCAGCGACATCTATACGTCCAAAATTCGAACTAACTCTTAAAGCCAAGAAAGTTAAAGCATCAAGACAATCTATTAAGGAGAATTTAACTAAGCAAAAGACACACGCCGCATACATTACCAGCAGGAAATTTTAGTGATAGTGTTAATATAAATGAAAGGCCTAGCAATAATTCTGGCAATATCAAACTATTGAATTTAAGCTAGTTTATGTCTATATTGTATAACTATTGAAATAACTTAAAACTAATTTATATTGAATTAATCAAATAATGAACTTTATATGAATTGTGTGAATTAATGAATGAAATAGTGAATTGTGAAGTTAATTGTACTAGAAAACATTAAGCTTTTAATAAAATTGTGTTTATTCAAAAAAGGGTGATTTTCTTGGGGTGACACTTGGGTGATCACGGCACATTTTGGTCCTTCGAGCCGGATTCCGAAAGGAAAACGTACATCTAGCCTGATCACGTCACCTCAAAGGGAAATCGTAGCAGCCAGTGACCTAAACTAACTAAACTAAAACAATATGGAAAAGGCAATTAAATTACAATTCGTGCAAAAGGAGCTTCTGGAGAAATTCATCACAAATTATCGGAAGGATGGAGCCGCCAGACGAACCCTCTCTTATTACAAAAAACGATTGCAGGATTTCGAAAAGCTGTTCCAGGAAATACAGAAAACCCACACGGAGATTCTTTTAGCCAAGAATGACGAACCTGCTGATTCCAACCTATTACAAAATAATTACTTCACGAGGAATATATACGAAGAAATGGAGGAATACTTCTATACAAATTACGCCGAGATTGAATCTCGTTATGAAGCTGAGTATCCCACATCAAGAGATAGTAGTCCATCTCCCAGTGTAAAAGAAACCAAGGTGATGCCAAACCCAAACAAAGAACATTTAATCAAACTACCCAAAATATCCTTAGACAAGTTCTCCGGAGATTACCGAAAATGGACCACTTTCCACGATCTCTACACGAGCTTAATACACGAGAATCCAAACCTATCAAATGCACAAAAACTCCAGTATTTGAAAATGCATCTAAGTGGAGAAGCAGAGGGTCTCTTGCGGCAAGTTCAAGTCTCAAATGATAATTACGAGCCAGCCTGGAAACTACTAAAAGGAAGGTACGATAACAAAAGAGTATTGGTCAACGCCCAGTTGAAACTTCTATTCAACCAACCCACCTTATCCGCTGAGTCTGCACAAGGGATTGGGAGCTTGATGGACGTAACCACCGAATGCCTGCAAGCACTATTCAACTTAGGCATGGAAGTCGAGAGCTGGGACGCAGTGATCATTTACATAATTGTACAAAAATTCCCGTCCGAAACTCATCAATTATGGGAACAAAGTATAAGCCAGAGTACCGACATACCTTCATGGGACACACTACGCGAGTTTCTGGAGGGGCGTTTTAGAACGTTAGAGGCTATTGGAAGGAAGGGATCAACCACAAGTAAGACCTATCGAAACTTCTCTGCAAGACCAAGGATGACACCACACACATTCCATGTGACAACCAGCCAAAGATGCAGCTATTGCAGAAACGACCACCACGTCCGGCAGTGCCAAGCATTCGTCAAGTTGACCGAAGCAGAAAAAAGGGACTTGGTGAAATCACAGAAGCTGTGTGTAAACTGCCTAGGTTATGGTCATCTAGGAGCCCAATGTCCAAGCAAACACACCTGTCGGATCTGCCACCAACGTCACCATTCATTGTTGCATCGCCAGACTGATAAAAGCAGCATGAATCTCAAACCAACCAATCAACAATCTCCCGATGATGCAAGAATTCAATCTCATGTAGCCACAGTAACGTCCGGAGAACAAATCAATTCATCATCATCCTCGTCGAGGCAGAACCTCTCAGAAGCAGACAAACTACATTCCTTAATGACAAACAACGACGCTCCAATGCAACAAGTTCTACTGGCAACAGCGATGGTAAAGCTCCAATCAGACACAGGGCATGAAACCACAGTCAGAGCGTTAATTGATCCAGGATCACAAGTCTCCTTCATAACAGAAGCTATCGTCCAAAAGTTACATCTGAGAAAGAAACCAATCAAGGCGTCTATTACAGTTGTCGGCGAAATCAACACCGGCAAATTCGACAATCTAGTCCAGCTAACATTAAAATCTAATTACAACAATAACTTCGCAGTGGAAATGAACGCACTAGTTACAAGAAAGCTGACTAGTTTCCTTCCATCAAAACAAATTTACACTCAAGAATGGACGCACATCAATCACCTCAATTTAGCAGACCCTTGGTACTCCCGTCCGGGCAAAATAGACATATTGTTGGGTGGCGACGTTTACGGCCAGATCATCAGGCATGGGCTCATCCTTAGCGAAAAGGGATCACCGATAGCCCAAGAAACATCCTTGGGATGGATCTTGTCTGGCAAATTCAAGGATATCCCACCAACAATAAAAGTGACCAGCCTCCATATCACCACTGACTTACAGCAGCAGCTAGCCCAATTTTGGGAATTAGAAGAAATTAGCAGAGAAAAGCCCCTAACCGAGGAGGAACAACAGTGCGAAGAGATTTTTCGAACCACACACAAGCGACTTCCTAATGGACAGTACAAAGTCCAACTCCCATTCACTGATAACAACACATCCCTAGGAACCTCTCGACCCCGAGCCATTTCATGTCTATACCGATCAGAAACTCGACTAAGCAAAGAACCAGACCTAAAGAAGCAATATGACGATTGCTTAAGGGAATACATTACCCTCGAACATATGGAACCAGTAGCAGTCAACAACTCGCACCCACCGCTTCCACATTTCTATCTACCACACCACTCGGTACTAAAGGAAGATAGCACCACAACGAAGTTACGTGTAGTCTTCAACGCATCGGCACCATCAAGTACAGGAACATCTCTCAATGATATTCTGTTAAATGGACCCCCTCAGCAAGACGATCTATGGTCTATTCTCCTTAGATGGCGCCTCCATTACATAGCATTCACAGCAGATATCGCAAAAATGTACAGACAAATACGAATAGCAAAACAACACGCTGACTATCAACGTATAGTATGGAGGGAGTCACCAGAAACACCAATTCAGGATTTTCGACTGCTCACAGTCACCTTTGGAACGAAAAGCGCTCCTTACTTAGCCACTAGAACCATCAAACAGTTAGCCATTGATGAGCAAGCAAGATATCCCCTGGGATCAGCTACGGCCCAAACCGATTTTTACGTGGACGATTTACTGTCAGGAGCAAACACAATAGAAGAAGCCATTAACAAGCAGCAACAACTACACGGACTCATGATGTCTGGAGGATTCCAACTGAGAAAATGGGTTTCAAACTCCCCAGATTTATTAGCATCCATACCAGAAGAATTAAGAGAAATCAACTTACCCTTCAACATAACCTCGCAGGACCAGGTAAAAACCCTCGGAATATATTGGAACCCTCGAAGTGATACACTGTCCTATACATTAAAGGAAGGAAAACAAACAGTCCCAATAACCAAACGAACAATGTTATCAGAAATATCTAAATTATTCGATCCATTAGGATGGGCATCACCAATCATTATACCAGCGAAATTAATGATCCAACGGCTATGGTTAGCAAAGATAGACTGGGATGATGCTCCACCACCGGAACTACAGTTCGAATGGACCAAGTATCAACAGCACCTACGCACCATCAACCAGATCCGAATCCCAAGATGGTTAAACTGGAGGGACACACAAACCGAGGTCGAGATCCATGGGTTCAGCGATGCGTCCAATCAAGCTTACGCCGCAGTGGTCTATTACTGCGCAATTCAAGATGGAACTCGAACCGTCAACATCCTGACAGCCAAGACTAAGGTAGCGCCAATCAAGGTAGTTTCCCTTCCACGACTAGAATTATGTGGAGCAGTACTATTGGCGAAATTAATCAACTATATCCAAAGGGCACTAAAACTTCCGGATGCTACACCTATATTCACTTGGACAGACTCCGAGATAGTGCTAGCATGGCTAAATGGACATCCCTCAAAATGGAAATCATTTATCGCCAACCGAACATCCCTTATCCATGAGCTGTTAAGAAACGCAAGATGGGGTCACGTCTCCTCAAAACAGAATCCAGCAGACTGCGCCACAAGAGGATTATCACCCGAAGAGTTAAAGGATCACATGCTATGGTGGAAGGGCCCAGAATGGCTCCAAAAACCAAGGACCGAGTGGCCCACCATGAGGACAAGACTCACCACAGAATTAGAATCCAGAAAACAGCCAGCCTGTTGCTCTATCGCAATTAAGGAGGATGACATCATAGCAAAATTTTCCTCTCTCACCAAACTCGTGAGAGTAATCGCATATTGCAAAAGATTCATCAGTGATTGTCGAAAATTAGCAAGAGACAAAACCAAAAGCTATCTCACCAATAGTGAAATCAGAAGTGCCCTATTAGTAATCCTAAAAATCGTTCAGCAACGACATTTTCATGAAGACCTCAAATCATTAGCCGAAAAACAAACTCTAACCAATAAAAGTGCTTTAAGGAAATTAACCCCCTTTATAGATAATGACGGACTCTTAAGAGTAGGCGGACGATTGCGACACTCAACCTTACGATATGAGGAAAAACACCCCATCATAGTACCAGACAAGGATCCATTCACAACGTTACTAATAGATAGATACCATCGAGAGACCCTACATGGAGGACCCCAGTTAATGATGAGCGTCATCTTCCGAAAATACTGGATACTGAATGCAAGAAACACGATTCGCCATCAGATTCACAAATGCATCACCTGCTATCGACAGAAGGCCGAGGTACAACAACAATTGATGGGCGACCTACCATATCAAAGAGTAAAGGCCTCAAGACCATTCAGCCATACTGGAATCGACTATTGCGGACCCTTTGAGCTGAAAACTCACAAGGGCCGAGGATCAAAAAGATATAAAGGATACATTTCGATATTTGTATGTATGGCTACTAAGGCATTACACATTGAAATAGTGACCGATCTCAGTACGCAAGGTTTCATTGCAGCCTATCGTCGATTCGTCTCCCGGAGAGGTATGGCTAGCGATATCTATTGTGACTGTGGCTCCAATTTTGTGGGAGCCAACCGAGTACTCACCAGGCAAACAGCACAGATGGTCAACGGCATAAATCTAGAAATTGCATCATTACTAGAGACCGAAGGAGTACAATTCCATTTTAATCCACCAGCAGCGCCACACTTCGGAGGCCTATGGGAATCTGGAGTCCGATCAACGAAATATCACATGAAACGAATTCTAGGAACTTCAATACTCACTTATGAAGAATTTAGTACTGTATTAACTCAAATTGAAGCCTGCCTAAATTCCCGACCGTTGTGTGAGATAAGCAGCGACCCAGAAGACTTAACACCATTAACACCAGCACACTTTCTCATTGGCGATATTCTAATAACACCACCCGAACCATCTATCCTCGACCAGAACGTACATCGCTTAGACAGATGGCAGCATGTACAACATTTATACCAATCCTTCTGGAAAAGGTGGAACTCCGAGTATTTATCGCGCCTTCAGCAAAGACCAAAATGGACGAAACTGCGCGACAACATAAGAGTTGGCCAATTAATATTACTCAAGGAAGATAACCTACCACCGGCTCAATGGTTACTAGGACGCATAATCGATGTACACCCTGGCGCTGATCACTTAACTCGAGTGGTCACAATTAAAACAAAAAACTCTATATTAAAGCGACCAATTTCAAAAATATGTCTCTTACCCATTAATACCGAATTATCATACAGTCAGAATTAAGCAATCATGTCATTTATTAAAAAAAAAAAAAACCTAAATTACAAAAGTTTGGAAATATACTTAGTATCTAATGTTGACACCGCAGCGTGTCAAGGCCGAGGAGTATGTCGCGGCAGCTCCTAAAAACTACAAAATTACCTGAAACAAAAACAAAATTTAGGATGGGGATAATAAATAAAAACCAAAATTCACCCACTAAAAAAACGATTTATTGAAATTCGTGATAACACATAATCACAATAAGATGTCTTAAAAAGAAAACAACCAGCCGCTGTCAATTGCCGTCGGTAAACAAATCTGAAAACTAGAAAAATAATTACTAAAGAATTTAAACAAGTTCCACAAAGCAAAACTTACCTGTCAACACTTAATTCATGTCCGGCCCCTTTTTTCTCCCTTCCAAAATAAATATCACGCTGAAATATAAAAATAAAATTAGTATATAATTTAAAATGAGATAAAAACACTTACCTGCAATCAAACTCCATCTGACAGACAGAAACAGCTGATCGCAAAACAAGCGAAGATTAAATACATAATCGGTATATACTGCACATTGCCCCGCCACTTGCCGAAGCTTCATTGTGATTGCAGCAATAAATATCGCAGCAGTTGACCGAAAATTTCAGATCACTTGATCCTTCAAGACGTTCTGAGTCTGAAAGAATTGCCGCATTGAGGCAACCAGTGATTCTCATTTAAGCAGGGCGTACTGAGCCAAATCTACAAGCAAGTTGAACGGAGTATTGAACCTTCAACTTTTGCATCCTAACCAAGTTGAAAGGAAGTATTGAACCTTCAACTTTCGCATCCCAATAAGGGCGAATTGAGCCGATTCTTAACCAATCTAAACGGCGCACTGAGCCGTCATACGTAAGCTGTTGTAGTGAGACAGCATCCTAAGCAAGGCGAATTGAGCCAAGAAATATTCAATTCCCATATAACTTAATAAGCTAAACCAATCTAAATTTCAGAACCCAAAGGGCAGATCTAAAGCAAACAGGGCGTCAAGAAGCATCCACACCACTGTAATCGACCGCAACCAACGCATCGCTAGTGCATCATCAATTCAGCAAGTTAAATCAGTCAAAGAAGGTGAAGTTTGGGAAATTAATTCAGTTTCTGATCAGCGACATCTATACGTCCAAAATTCGAACTAACTCTTAAAGCCAAGAAAGTTAAAGCATCAAGACAATCTATTAAGGAGAATTTAACTAAGCAAAAGACACACGCCGCATACATTACCAGCAGGAAATTTTAGTGATAGTGTTAATATAAATGAAAGGCCTAGCAATAATTCTGGCAATATCAAACTATTGAATTTAAGCTAGTTTATGTCTATATTGTATAACTATTGAAATAACTTAAAACTAATTTATATTGAATTAATCAAATAATGAACTTTATATGAATTGTGTGAATTAATGAATGAAATAGTGAATTGTGAAGTTAATTGTACTAGAAAACATTAAGCTTTTAATAAAATTGTGTTTATTCAAAAAAGGGTGATTTTCTTGGGGTGACACTTGGGTGATCACGGCACATTGTTATATAACTGTTTTGCTATTGTTTTTTTTTTCGTTTATATATATATATTTCTTTTTTATTTATTTATATTTTATTTCTTTGGATAAAATCACTGTGGTTTGTAATTCTTAAAAAATATCTTACTTGTTTTTGTTTTAACGGAATCCCGTTTTTTATTTATTTATAATGATACTTATAAACTTCACTTAGAGCTGGTACTTTTATAAAGGTTTTGCACAATACAATTAATTAAACAAAATCGCAATTCCTATGAATATCGTTCACTTATTTTCAATCTAAACAAACAACCATATTATCGTTTTAACAAGAAAGGAATCCCGAACGGATATTTTGAATCCTTATGCAAATACGTTTTAACGACAGAATGCACCAAACTTTTTCTTATTATAATTATACATAAACTTACACAGGTATTATATATTGATTTATAAACTTACAAAAGTTATCATTATTTATTAATATTTATATTTATAAGCTTCACTTTTGCGTTTTCAATCTAAACAAACAACCATATTATCGTTTTAACAAGAAAGGAATCCGGAAATTTTGAATCCTTATGCAAATACGTTTTAACGATAGAATGCACCAAACCTTTTCTTATTATATTTATACATAAACTTACACAGGTATTATATATTGATTTATAAACTTACAAAAGTTATTATTATTTATTAATATTCACATTTATAAGCTTCACTTTTGCGTTTTCATTACAATCTATATTTTTTTTTTATTTATTAACTTAACAACAATAGCATTTATCTGTTATATTTTCCTTTTTTTTTCAATAAACTTTCTATTTGAATTTCGTTTTTCACTTTAGCAGTAAAATAACAATACTATCTATTTTCATCAACAGTACATAAACTTTTTATTTCGCCGCGCCGCCGAGAACCGATAATTAGGTAAATCAAAACACACCCGCCGTAGTTTAGAAGACAACACTCTTTTTAGAAAACTCCACCGCCGCCGGTGATGGTTGAAAAAAAACCCTCGCAACTGGCTTAGAACTTTTTTATTAAACTTTTTCCGAATTCAGGGACGCGCCCGCCGCGGATGAAGAACAAAACTAGACTCATCGATCGATCACTCGATCGATCCTCAGTTTCCCGAAACTTTTCTTTCCAAAAACCCTTCGTTTGCACTTTTCCTCCGGGCATTCAACCTAGGTGCAAAAATCACCTGCTGGTGCTTGACCCAAGGCTGAGGTCGCCGGCCGGAAAAACGCACCCGTCGGCTTTTCTTCAAGTGGCCTGAAAGCTGGCGCAATTTGCTTACGAGCTTTTTTCTTTCATTTATTAATTTCGCAAGACAAATTGCGCTAATTATTCTTGCCAATTTCCTTTGGCGTTTCAGGTTACACTTGGATTTTGTGCACGGGTCATTTACCGGCCCGTGCATTTTTTATGTCAACAAAATTCCGGGTTCAAGGAATTTTGGATTTGGAAATTTAGAAATTATTTGAGGGTTGCTCAAAATTTCTACATAACACGCATGCTCTTGTTATGCCTAACGCACATCGATATATATTTGTTGGCGGAATCGTAGATTTGTAGCTTGTTGCCAAAATACCGTATGTATTCCTCTAGACGCTCGTCGAGGCAATAGACGCCTATGGTCTTGAGGTTATTAAGCGACTCGTAGAATCTGGTGATTTCTTGGCTGCCCAGCGCGTTGAGTGGCACAATCATGTCCTCGGGAGAGTGCACCCTCACCAACTCGGCCATGCTTGTTGTGGTCTTCATGTCATCGTCGAGTGTGAGCACATGCAGAACCTTGAGCTTGGGCCATGGCGCTTCGATCGATACCACCCACACCGAGGCCCCGATTCGCAGTGTGTTGAGGAACGGAAACTTGCCGATATTGAGATCACCCGAGCTCTTTATGAGGTCTAGGGCGGTTAGGTGGGGGGCAATCAAGCTCTCGTTGATTTCGACCACCGACCCGCCGAATGTCGATAGGGTGCGCAGTTGGGGGCACTCGGCGCTGTCGCTGATAATCAGCGAGGAGCAGTAAATGTGCCGCAACTCGGGAAACAATCGCGACACGGTAGCTAGGTCGACCATGCCGTTGACGATCAATACGCGCAGACTCAGGTTGGTGCGGCCCTGTATGGCCGAGGCCGGCATTGGGGCGAGCGGCGTGCTCGAGAAGACGGCGTCGCTGCCCGTCTTTTGGCAGAACTGGAAGAGCTGCTCGATGCTCCGAACATCTCGAAGCCAGGTTATTGGAGGGGATGGCCCCGCCCCGTCGACATATTTGTCGTTTATAAAGGCACGATCATTGTCGGCGCGCCATTCCCAAATCTGTAGTGGTTTGAAAAAGGATAAATTGTATCCGTACGTGCGGTTAAATAAAGACCCTCGATTGTTTGCATACTCCATCTTATAATGGCACTACTCACCGGTCACCCCCAGTACCACCACATGTGCGAAAAACGGCAATCTTACTACGGGCGCCGCTTCGCGGACTCTCGGAGGTACAAACTCTTGAACGGACCAGCCTCACTGCGCGACTTGGGCATGCAGACACTCTTCAATGACAAAAAACACACCGCCCGGGCCGATCTCGTCAGGTTTATCGACACCCTCAACATCGATATAGAGAGCTCGCTGTTTTTCGCCGTCATGGAGCAGCGCAATATGGGCGAATTCACCATACGGACCATCCTCAACTGTATCACCACCGAGGAAAATTACATGCACGCGCGCATATTTGCCATCAAGAAATTTACTTACATCTCGCTGGGTGTGGAGAGACCAGATTCCATATTTATGAGGCGGCAACGACATCCGCCGATGGAGGATCCTCTTCGGCCGTCGAGTGACTCTTTGGTGGATGGATTGAAGCTAGTTCGCAAGGAACAAATGAAAAACTCACACCGTATCTTGTATCTCTATTTATTACAATAAATTGACACTACAAAGTAGTGGAATTTCATAAAAAAGTTTAACATAATTAGCGTACATTGTAGAAAATTGTTGTTAGCTAGTAGTCCTTGATTTTAATTATTGTAACTGTCACCTTTTCTTTTGTTAAGTTTTCTTATAACTTTCATAGAGCGAACACGTTTTTCTGTTACACGGGATTTTATTATAAAATTATTATCGTTATTAATGTAATCGAGTTTTATTCTTTCTTGTACCTATTTTCAACATTGGTGCCGAAACCCGGGATTAGACCAATTATCGAGGGATAAAAATCGATCGAAACCGTTTAACGTAACACGCGTTTTTATTTTATTATGGACTTATCGAAGCGCTCCGTATCGGTTTTGCGAGGACAAATAACGAAGCTATCAAAGTCCATTAACGCATTTTTAGGGTCTGACGAATCGAAACCGAAAGACAATGATGTTGGAAGTCTGAATTTCATCGAAGAGGAGTTAGTAGTTCTGCTAGAACGCTTAAAAGCGGTGCATGCTTCTCTTAAGATTGCCAACTCAGAGGTTCTGGCGGTTATAAAACCAGATGAAACGGAAAAGGAAATTGAAAAGTGTGCAGAATATGATGATACCGTAGTCAGCGCAATAGCACGACTAAATCAAAGATTGACCAGAATAAAGCTGTTTCAAGATTCGAATATTCATCGAGATGGCACTAATTTTATATCTCAAGAAAAGCGAAGCGGTGTAAAGCTTCCTAAATTAAATCTTAGGACGTTTGCTGGTAATTTCAGTGAGTGGATTCAGTTTTGGGAGCAGTTTAAAACTGCCGTCCATGAGAATCCTGGGCTGAGTTCAATTGATAAATTTAATTACCTGCAATCAATGCTTAAAGGGAAGGCTGCTGAAGTGTTAGCAGGATTTACTCCTACCGAAAATTGCTACGAGAGTGCTATATCTTTGTTATTAGATGAGTTTGGAAATCCTGAAAAGTTGATAGATCAACACATACAAAGATTACTGTCTATGAAGCCTGTTTTATCGAAAATCGATACAGCGGGATTAAGACGTTTGTACAATTCTGTAGTCATTTGCGTTCGTTCCTTAGCTGCTTTGGGAGTACCATCAAATCACTATGCTGTTATTTTGAAAACGTTGATATTGAAGTGTCTTCCTGGAGAACTGCGCGTGGATTTTCACAGAGTTTATGATGATTTTGCACGTGACGAAGGAAATGAGAAATCGAAAAGCGCTATACTTTCGAAGGATGACGTTTCGGAAAGCAGTACCACTTTATCGCTTGGTGATGGACAGATGAAGGCTCTTCTACGCTATTTGAAACGTGAAGTTGACTCGCTAGAAAAGGCAAGTGAAGGGTCAAGAACTTCCATAAATTCTAGTAGCCCACAATTAATGAAGACAGTTGCTGGATTATTTGCTACGACCTTTTCGAAGATGAATTGTTTTTTCTGTGAGTCCGATAAACACGATTCCAGTGAATGTAATGATGGACGTACAGTAGAGCAACGAAAAGACCTTTTGAAGAAGGATAGCCGATGTTTTCGCTGCACGAAAAAAGGGCACACTTCAAAGTTTTGTAAAAGGATTAATGTTAGCTGTGTTAAGTGTAAGAAGAAACATGCTTCGTCTATGTGTGAACCCGTCTATAGAGAGCGCTACAAATCAACGCCTCAAGAGAAATTTCCACCAAGAGATCAAGGATGTGCTTCTATAACGAAACCGACATTGAATCTGTGTGCGACAAACGATAAGCCTGACCCTTTGGCTGACGTTTTCCTGCAGACCGCCTGTGTACATGTTTTTGAACCTCATCAATCGGAACTTAATCTCTTAGTGAGAGTAGTCTTCGATGGCGGTAGTCAACTTTCCTTTATACGTCGAGATATTTCAATGAAATTGGGATTGCCTATTGTGGGAACTCATATCTTAAGTGTAGCACCGTTTGGAAGTCAGTCTCAAGCCCCAGCTCAAACCTGCAACCGTGTCCGCATGGTATTAAGAAGTCAATATGATGATGAGGTTCATTTATTGGAAGCTATAGAAGTTCCTCATATTTGTGTCGATGTTTTACCTGCTCCTGATAGTAAAAGCCCAATCTTCTCTGAGTTGTGTTTAGCTGATAGCGGTGCGGCTAAGATGCAACTTGAACCAGGAATAAGCATTTTAATAGGAGCTGACCAATATTGGAATTTTGTCACTGGTAATATCAGGCGGATATCTGACAATCTAACTGCCGTACAGAGTTTGTTTGGTTGGACATTGCAGGGACCAGTTTCTTCTGGAATAACCTTGGCCAGTTTAAATTTACTTTCACGAGTTTCTTTATGTACTTCTTTAATAAATGAGTTTGATTTTAGAAAGTTGTGGGATCTAGAGGCAATCGGGATTAAGAAGGACGAATTGGAAGCAGAGACTTTCACGAAAAACTTTTGCCAAGACTACATAATTAAGTCGAACGATAGATACAAAGCAACTCTACCATGGAAAAATCTGAAAGAGCCTTTGTTGAGTAATCGTACTGGTGCCCTTGGTCGATTGAAGTCGCTTACTAGAAAATTGTTGATGGAGGTTGGAAGAGCAGCTGATTACGATAAAGCCATACGAGCATTCTTATCGGCAGGGTACGCTGAGCGTGTTCAACCTACTGATATGTCAGAACGGGTTTATTATTTACCCCATCGGCCAGTTTATAGAGAGGATAAGGTAACTACTAAGCTGCGCGTTGTGTTTGATGCCTCAGCGCATGAACCGTCTCAACTCTCGCTTAACGATCATGTCCATACTGGATCAAATTTATTGGCTGATATACTGAAGGTTTTATTAAACTTCCGAAAGATACAAGAATACCGTATGACGAGAGTTACCTTTGGCGTGACCTGTAGCCCGTTCTTATTAGGAGCCACCATTCAGAAACATTTGGAGAATGAAAGCACATTATTTCCACACACCTGTGCTGTATTAAAGGAATGTTTTTATATGGATGACTTAGTCACCAGCGTTGACAGTGAGGTGGCTGCTCTTAAGTTATGTAAAGAAGCGAAGGTCATAATGCAAAGAGCGTCCATGAATCTTAGACAATGGAATTCTAATAACGACAATGTTCGATCCATCTTCAGTGATCCACCAATTCCACAGCAGAAGATTCTTGGCATTCCTTGGTCAGTAATGAGTGATGAATTGACCGTTGATTTGACATCTGTTCTAAGTTTCATCAATACCTCGAGCGAGGGAACAAAGCGCAACATTCTACAGACAATCGCTCGAATGTATGACCCTCTTGGATTCTTTGGACCTTGCACCTTGGCACAGTGGTTCAGCTCCCAAGCAAGGGCGGTCATAATTACTTAATCCTTATTTAACCACCAATTTATGACCAAAAATTACCTAAAATTATAAATTATGACACAATTTATTTATTTTTTTATTTTTCATTATATTGTTGTATATATATTTCAGTTTTGAACTTAACTCTATGTGCCCCTTAATCCCTCGTGGGACATAGGGCGGAAACAGTTGCCCTCCAGCGGACTCTGTTTTGCGCGACAGCTCTTAGCTCTGACCAGGATCTCCCAGTAGTTGCGGCCTCTGCTAGTAGGGTTCTCCTCCACGTTGTTCTAGGAACTTAACAGTTGTATAAAAAAAACTCAAATGTGCTGTCTCATATCAAAACATTTATTTGCGATTCTTTAATTAAAATTTTCGAATAAAATTAACATAATATAGTATGTGCAAAATATAAACAATGTATTAAATAAATAAAAAACCTATTTGATTTCAATGTCCACAAACACATAGTAACACACGTGTTAATTAAGATTCAAATTATGTACGTACTCTGAACAGCTTAAAACTAAAGACGAAACAAAATTAAGTGAAATATAACCTAAACTATACATAAATCTAACACTTGACTTGGAAAAAAGAGACTTTTTCTTTCGGGGAAGCTTCCGAAGATTTGAGATGCAGGGGTCCGAATTGATCAAAAGCCTATTTATTAAATCCATGTTTGTGAGTTCCCGTGACATTTTTCGAGTATGATCTCGGCGGCATTCCTTGAGGATTTTATTATTAGATTCAGCTGCTTCTTCGGAGAGTTCCCCGATTGGCAATATCGCGTGTTTAATAACTTCAGATCCATGTATGAGGACTTTGTGGACTGAAGCCGGTAGATTGTACCATTGTATTCCTGAATCAATAGTCGCACAGTCGCTCGGAGACCCCGGAAAATCTTCGTAATTAATCGTACAATTACGCAAAAATAATATAAAAATCTGCATTTCCCTCTAAAGGGGTCAAAAAGGGTCCTCAAAGTTTGCCCCCCTCCCATATGCACCCTATGCACGCCACCCATGTCTAAATTATAAAACTAGTTAATTACATTGTAATAATTCATAATCAATCAAAAAAAAAGTCATTGCACCTCACCTGGGGCTCTAATTACATCGATTAGTACATGCATCATAAAATGCACTAAAAATGCACTAAAATTTACCTCTATTTTGCCTCCCACGGCCCCAAAACAGGTCGTAGGAGGTTCCAAGACCCCGCAAAATTTTCGTAACGGTACCTACTATTAGTAAAAAATACCAGAAAAATACCCCCTTGCCTCTAAGGAGGCCAGGGAGCTCCTCAAAAGGCTAAAAACAAAAAAAATCCTGAATCACAGTCGGGCTCTGTAACTCAGCTGGGGGCAGCTAAGGGCAGATGAAGTTATAATATTTTGAAAATATACAATTATTACGTTACTTTGTATGTAGTGCGAATAGTTGCTTAACCTTGCGATTGTTTGTATGCCTATGTGAAATCAGTAAGAGAGTCAAGATTTTTTAAAATCTATGTACCGCGCGTAGCACCCAAATATTATAAACAATACATGCAATATTTATATAAAATATAATCAGATACAAAGTACATACCTAGTTCTTTGATTTCCATGTCACAAAAACACAACACAAACACCTGTATTCCGAGAATTGTTTTCGGCAAATACCAAAAAAGTGAGTCACTGAAAATAGTGAATTAGAACAATGCAGATGCGTTCACTTCAGAGCTCGAGAAATAAATGATAATAAACTAAAAGGGCTGAAATATTTATACCTGAGGGTAGCTTATCCATCGGACTATTGATATTTACCAACTTGAATGATTTTTTCGAGTACACATTTTTCGGAATTATGACCTATGGGCTGAACCACTGTGCTTGGGGTTAAAGATATTGTTTCAAACTGCTTGGAGATTGAAACTTAGTTGGGATTCCGTTCTGCCAACCGATTTACTTCAAGCGTGGCACGATTTTCGTAAGGATTTATTAGACCTGAAAAAATTAACCTTCCCAAGATGTGTTCTAAACGATGATGAACTTCGAGAGAATGAGATTCACATATTCTGTGATGCCAGTCTAAAAGGGTATGGATGTGCTGCTTATGTCCGATCTATTGACCGTACTGGAGGAATAACCGTGAGATTCTTGATTGGTAAAAATCGCGTTGCACCGTTGTCGGAAACTGGAACGAAAGAGCTTACTTTGCCACGTTTGGAATTAACCGCCGCTGTACTCGCTTCTCGATTATGCAACTTCCTTCGAAGAAACCTAAAAATTACCTTTAAGAATGTGCTCTGGACCGATTCCCAAATAACTTTGCACTGGATTCTTGGTACGTTAAAGAAGTGGAAACCGTACGTAGCGAATCGTGTAAATGAGATAAGAGAGCTCACTAGCATAGAGGTATGGAGACACTGTCCGGGGGTGGACAACCCGGCGGATTTGCTGACACGAGGATTAAGAGTAAAACAGCTGCTAAAATCTGAATTATGGATGGAAGGACCAACTTGGTTAAAGGATCACCCTGATCATTGGCCACCGAACGAGTTTGACAACCATGACCTTTCTACAGTTGCTATTTTAAAGGTTTAATTAGCGAGCCCCCAATCAAGCACTATAATAGAACCTCTACTACCTTTCAAGGAGTATAGTAAATGGAGGAAACTTCTGCGCGTAACAGCTTTCTGCTTACGATTTATAAATCGTGTAAGAAGAACCCGTGAATGTAAAGAACACGACGACTGCAAGTTTATAACCGCTTCTGAATTACAAGCCGCGGAAGTATATTGGATAAGCTATGTTCAAAGAATCTTTTACGAAAATGAACTTAATGCCATTCGAGCCAATCGAAAGATCCCTCATACTTCAAAGATAGAGACGTTGCGTCCGATTATAGATGAAGAGGGACTTTTAAGAGTGGATTCTCGACTGCGATTTTTTTCAGATTTCCAAACGTCTCATCCAATAAGTTTGCCGAAGGAATCTTATATTTCTGAGCTTGTAGCCCAAGACCGACACGAAGAAACGCTTCATGGTGGAGTTAACCTCGTACTTTCGCGTATAAGGGAGAAATTCTGGATCCCAAAAGCTCGACAATTAATAAAGGCTGTAGTAAAGCAATGCATATTTTGCAGGAGGATGTACGCTAAACCTATGTCTCAGCCATTTGCTCCGTTACCGCGTGAACGAATGATGTCTTCACATCCTTTTGAAACAACGGGAATTGATTTTGCTGGACCGTTATATACCAAACCCTCTAGCGGACCTGAGTCGGTCAGTCAAAAGGTGTATATTATGCTTTTCACCTGTGCAACTGTGAGAGCTATACATTTAGAACTTGTCATGGATCTGACAACGGAAAGTTGTTTATTGGGGCTAAGGCGATTTATTTCAAGAAGAGGTACACCGCAATACATCTATTCAGATAATGCACGAACTTTCAAACGTGCGTCCAAAGAAATTGCTGTGTTACAGAAAGTTTTAAATGATGAAGAATTTCATGACTTCTTAAGCCGTCACCGCATCAGTTGGAGATTTATCGTTGAAAGAGCGCCATGGTGGGGTGGCTTTTGGGAAAGAATGGTTCGGAGGGTGAAAAATATTTTGAAGGCTGCCATTAAAAAATCTACACTGGAAAAAGATGAGCTAAATACTTTGTTGGTCGAGACAGAGAGCATTATAAATTCACGACCTTTGACTTATATGTCTGATGATCCGCTGGATATGGAACCTTTGACTCCCATGCATTTTTTGGAAGGCAGATATGCAACCATGCTCCCATCGTCGTCGTCAAGAACGAAATCCACACAACTCTCGGAGAAAAGCATAAGACAATTGTGGGCTAGTCGCTGTAAACTTATCGATTTTATCTGGAAGCGCTGGAGGATAGATTATTTACAACAGCTTCGGTCTTTACATTACCGCCCTAAAGGAGGATTTTCATCAACCCTAAAATTAGGTGATGTTGTTCAGGTACACCACTCTTCAGCGCCTAGGCTATTTTGGAAGTTGGCCGTTGTGACGAATGTATTTCCTGGAAGAGATGGAAAGATCCGGGCCTGCGAGTTGCGATTTTCCAATGGCACGAAAATGAGACGACCAGTTCAGTTGCTGTATCCCATCGAGATAGTTGGATAGGTCTCTTCCAATTTACCCGCCGGAGGATGTAGAAAATTGTTGTTAGCTAGTAGTCCTTGATTTTAATTATTGTAACTGTCACCTTTTCTTTTGTTAAGTTTTCTTATAACTTTCATAGAGCGAACACGTTTTTCTGTTACACGGGATTTTATTATAAAATTATTATCGGTATTAATGTAATCGAGTTTTATTCTTTCTTGTACCTATTTTCCACATACATTGAAAAGCCATGGTTGGGTACAAAAAAGTCGTTGTGATCTAATCTGCTGGTATTTTTTGTGCGGCACATCCTGATGTAATTTTCGTAGTATTTGCGAATACCCGTCGCAAGCACGTTGTTGATTTGCATGAACCGCTCCACCAGCGGAATATACTGGATGAATTGTATCATCTCGGGCTGCGAGAATTGTATGTTGTTGACGGTGTACTGGTAGGCGGCTGGCCGGTTGCATCTGATTTCGCTCGTTTCCTGCATCACGGAAATGCTTTTCTTCAAGGTGATCCACTCGTCGAAACCCAGTAGTGCGGGGAGGTTCCCGAATCGGTGAATGATTGTTGTAGCTGCAAAGCTCTTTGGGTGGAACCCCATCATTACGCGTGTCCGCTGGTGCTCGTCCAGACTGTATGTGGAGCAGAGCAAGAGATTATCGACTGGCACTAGGCGCGGGGGCGTCGGTGGTGGTGGTTTCTGCTTACGCGTATATACGACTCTCAGCTTACTCGCTCTTTTTGTCTTCATGGCGCGGCTTTCTGATAAAAACTAAATCTCACAATTTGTTCTAGCTATTTTATAGTCGCGACGAATAGGTGGGCCCAGTCCGATTTCAAGATGCGGCAGTGGCACGACTTTATCGTGACAACGTTCATGGATCGCGATGCATTCATGTGCGCCAGGCGCGACGAAAATTTCCTATCGAGTTTTGTTTGCCTCGAGTGCGCGTACTGGGTAGCGTTAACTAACCCGGGTGAGATGCCGTATTTCGAGACAAAGTTGTCGCTCGCCGCCGATGACCCCGGGCCACTCTATCGGATCGTTAGGTGCTGCTGGTGTATGGTGTCGCTGCGACTGGAGTCGGTTCTCTATAAAAGGGGTGCAATGCAGTTCTAAACACCAGTCTCGTTCACCGCACTTTTTCAGATGGAGGTATTAAAACTAACAAGCGACCCCTGGCACAATCTGCACAAGTTGCTGAGGCTCTCGTTCAAATATTATTACATTGACTACAAGCGCACGAGCCCATATACGTGCGGCTTTTGCGGAGTGCCATCGAGTCCGGGAGGCGGGGTCCGGTGCGCCGACTGTAAAAAATATGTCTGCAAGCGATGTCAGCCGTTTTATTCACCAGACGAGGACGGATGCGGATGCAGCACTCTCAGCATGTTTGCCTGCACAAAGAACTACCTGTGCGACAGGTGCACGTACTACCTGATTGACGATGGCGACACCACCTTCCAGCTCTCGTACAAGTGCATCTTTGCCGCCCTGGCGTATGCGTTTTCACCCCCGGGCGCGACCAACTACTACACCGACGATGCCATGCTCGCGATGATTGTCTACTTTGAGCGGGCCGATTTTATCAACGAGATTAGCGAGGGCGTAGGCACCATACGAAAATTGCTCGAGCACGGACCCTACCACACAATGGTGACCATGGCGTATGAACAGTACACGGCAACCCACAAATCGGACAACGAGGCCCTCAACCGGCTTAAACGAGATGTGCGGCGTAATCATTTCTATAGGCGGCGAAATTTGTAGTAGAATTAAGAATGATTAATAAATATTCCAGAGAAACAATAAATGAAGCTCTTTCTGACTGGGCCTATGCCAAAGACGACGAGCCGCCGATAAGCTCGCTCAACTCCCGCCTAAACATGTACCAGTTTCGCGAGAAAAATGCCTCCCCCGGCGCCCCGATTGGCTCGAGCTTTGTTATCTACAAATACTACCCTATCATTTCGTTGATTGGGTTCCCTAACCACTACTACCTCATGGTCGATGGAAAAGTGTGGCACCCCGGGTTCACAGATGATAAAAATATTTTTAAAAAGAACGATGTCGACGGCGGGCGCATGATTGGCATCAAGGAGATGTGCCATTATTGCCTGTATCACTTTATGCACAGCAATTTTGTGCACGACTCGAAATTCAACATTTTAACCAACAACTGCCAGTTTATCATTGGCCAGTGCCTCGAGACACTTGTCATAGGGGCATTCTCCACACTCTTGATTACCTCCATGCTATCGGGCAACGAGATTTACTACGCCATCGCAATGGTGCTGCTGGTCGTCATGTTTCTAATTTACAAGATCATACTGCGGTTCAATTCTAATATCAACTTTAAGAAATGCATACACATACGCTCCGCGTAACCGCCCTACGTAATGTTGATCGTACAAACAACGTTGTTGGTTTTAAATACCTCGCGGTTGGATACCTCACAAAACAGGAGCGCCTGCTCGTACATCTTTCGGATCATGCCGCTGATGCCCCCGATACAGTTTTCGGGCGTGAGTGTCATCTCGGAGGGATACTTTAGTAGTGCCAGCGGATTGACTGAATTATATTTGCTGACCATATCTTGGTACTTTTTGCGCAGCGACTCATCATCGATATCGCGAATCATCTTGAGCACATTGAAACGCTGTTCGGGCGGAATGCTGCAGAAGGTGGCCTTGTGCGTAGTGTTTTGCGGCGAGCCCTTGATCTGCTCAGTCAACAAGCGGTTGAATGGATCCATGCCGGGGGTGCGCAGCGTAAAGCTTGTAATTTGTTTTTTTCTGTCGACCAGTATCTCGCGCTTGTTTAGCTCGACAAAAGAGTTGAGCAGCGACAGCATGTTGATGATGAGCATCGTCTCGATACCGCTGTTGGCAAACTGGGGCAGGTACTTGGCCGTCATCTTGTATAGGGTGTCGGTATCTTGGTCGAGCGCCTCGTCGAGGAACATCTTGACCCAGTCGTACTGCTTTTTGGGAAACATGTCGGGCATCGTGTAGAGGTTTAGGAAGGCGCGAACAATGCTCGAAAACTTTTCGTAATTGGTGCCAATCGTCTTGCTGTTGATTGCCTCTATCAATTTGCGCACCCCCTCCATGATCTCGCGGACCTGCACGTGCTCGGAACCCGGGGCCACCGCGGTGGGCGACGGGGGCTTGAGCCTCTCTAAAATTACGTCGAACTGGGGATTGTTGACTTTTCGCTGAACTTGTTCGAGCCCCCGTATATTGACAAAGACGACATCTTTGTGGAAGGTGTCAATGTCTTGGGGGATGTCGGGGAGCAAGTCACCCATGCGCCGAAAATACGAGCGCACTCCCCAGCTCGTGAGGTCGTTCTCGATCACGATAAAGGCCAAAGCGTCAGCCATAATGTAGCGCTCGGCCAACAAATCGATGACCCAGATTGAGTGCGTATCTTCATTGTCGGCACAAGGCTTGTTTGGGCGGATGCCGTGGGGAAACCAAAAAAAATATATATACTCGCGCTTTTGAATACAATTATTATAACAACAACTTTATTTCACTGAATTTTACATTGAGTTTAAGTTCTGTAAACTTGGAGACGTCTTCTCCATCCGGCTTTCTGCAGCTGACTCTCGGTCTTCCTTCTTGCTATCGATGGATTTTTTCTGGTATGTTCTGGTATCCCGTTTTCTACTGTTCGGGGAGGGAGAACAATGGATGTGCTCGTAGATTGGTAGTGTTGACATTATTATGGATATTTCCTCTCCATCGGCTAGTGTTGTGAGGAAGTTTGTTTTCTTGAACATCCTGGGCCCCCTTGAAATCCTTGATTTCAACATATGAAAATGGTTGGTGGAGACGTCAACGACTAACCATTCTAGATGATGATGATGCTAAGACCTCAGTTATGTACTTGGTCGACGGTTGTTGTTGCTTCTGGAATTTCATTAGTTAAAAGGAACAACAACGAAAAAAAAGAAAATTTGGGACTTAGGGAACGGGATCATGGGAGATGAGGAATATATTTTATTCTTATCCAATTGATTGCATGCTTAATTTATATTTAAAAACTTTAATGGCACCTTAGGAGGAAGTTAACTTCAACGGAGGTGTTTCTTCCGAACGTACAGATTCTTGACGAGGTAGTGGGCAGATCTTGGTGATCGGTCGTTGGAATTCAGACTGGTCAGTTTTGACTGTTACGACTCGGACCAGAGCGTCCGGGCCCGGGTGAGTTTTGGTTATACGGCCCAGTTTCCATTTCAGAGGGGGGAGGCGGTTATCTTTCAGCAAGACTAAATCACCTACCTTTAAATTAGATTGTGTGCGACACCATTTCGGGCGCTGTTGAAGACGTGACAAATACTCGGAACTCCAGCGGGACCAGAATTCTTGGCGGCTCCGTTGTATGTGTTGCCATCGGTCTAAGAGATGGGACTTGCAATCCAGCAGATTTATTTCTGGAGGGGACACAATAGGCGCTCCTATAAGGAAATGTGCGGGGGTCAAGGCCCCGTAATCTGTGACATCGTCAGATAAAGGGCACAAAGGTCGCGAATTTAGACACCCTTCAATCTGTGTTGTTAGAGTAATGAGCTCTTCGTAAACAAAGGAGCGGTTACCCGCAATTCTTTTGAAATGATATTTCAATGATTTCACGCCGGCTTCCCATAGGCCACCGAAGTGAGGGGATGATGGCGGGATGAAATGCCATTCGATACCTTGGGAATACAGGCTTTGGGCGGCTTCCTTTTCGGCTTGGCTGATAGCCAAGTTGAGTTCTTTGTTTAATTCCCTTTTAGCCCCTACGAAATTGGTTCCGTTGTCTGAGAATACCTTTTTACAGGCTCCTCGACGGGATATAAAAACGGCGAAATGCAGCCAGAAAGGAAGAGGTTGTCATATCTCCCACCACTTCAAGGTGGATGGCCTTGGTACACAAACATACAAAAACGACAAGATATCCTTTGTATGTCTTACCGCCTCTACCTCGGCTTGCTCTGATATCCAAGTGGCCAGTGTAATCGACGCCGACATATGTGAATGGTCGGCTGGGGAGGACTCGTTCAGGTGGTAATTGGGCCATTAGCTGTGTTTGGGACTGTTTATTCCAACGAAGACATGTCACACAATTACGAAAACACCTTTTTACACAGTGACGTGCCCGAAGGATCCAGTATCGACGGCGCAAGAAGGATAACATGAACTGAGGACCTCCGTGTAGAGTGCTGTGGTGGGCCTCACGTACGAGTAACTCGGTGAAATGTCCTTCGCAGGGTAATATAATTGGATGGCGCTCTTCGTAGGGTAAATCTGAATATGCTAAGCGGCCACCTACGCGGACAAGGCGTTCGGCATCCAGAAAGGGGTACAATGATAACAGCTTGGTGTTTTTTGGTAGTGGTTTTCCCTGAAGTAAGCAGTCAACTTCAGATCTAAAATGTTGGGATTGGGCCCATCGGCACCAAAGTTTGAGACTCTGATCCAGCTCGGTAGTGGACAAAGCGAGGTTACGGGGCAGGTTGTTGGCCTTTCGACAATATCGAATAAACCGGAAGCAATGGGTAGTGACACGTAGCAGACGATTCAATTTGGAGAAACGAGCGAGGATAGTTTCTAGATGAGAATCCGCAGCTTGCACGTGGAAACCTTTAACGGGTCGTAATTCAAGAATCTGCGGATCTTCACACAAATTGAATGTGGATTTAGGCCAGTGTGACCTGTTTCGTTTTAGCCACGGGGGTCCCGCCAACCACAAAGAATCCTGTATTAATTCCTCACCATTTTTACCGCGACTGCTGCCATCCGCCGGATTTTGAGACGAAGGTACGTGGTGCCATTTCACTGCTCCAACATTCGTCAGGATTGTGGATACCCGATTGCTGACAAACGTCTTCAGTGTATTCATATGCTTTCCTAGCCACGAGATTACAATCGTTGAATCTGTCCAGAGGAACACTTGTTCGCTGGGTACCGGGAGGCAGGGTCTTAGGTTTTTCACGAGTTTTGAAAGAAGGACCGCGCCGCACAACTCGAGGCGAGGCAGGGTGATGGCCTTTACCGGAGCTACCTTTGTTTTGCTGGCAATGAGAAATACTTGAACGCCATCGGAGTTTTCTACTCGTAGATAGAGGGATGCGGCATAAGCTCGTTCCGAAGCATCGCAGAAGCCGTGTAGTTGGGTATTGGAGGGATGTGATGATGCGACATATCGCGGAAGGGTCATCTGCTCGATAGCTGGGAGTGTATCAATAAAACGCTGCCATTGATTCTCTAAATCTGGGGCTAACCTTTCATCCCAGGTGAGACCGCGTTGCCAAAGGGTTTGAATGAAAATTTTCGCCCAAATGAGTACTGGGGATAACCATCCTAAGGGGTCGTACAGACGGGCGATGTATGACACCACGGTACGTTTCGTGAAGGGGATTTTGGGTTTATCCGCCCGAAGACGAAAGCTGAATTGATCCGAGGATGGATTCCAAAAAAATCCGAGGGTTTTGATAACATCGTCCGGGAGTAGGCTTATGCATTGGGGGTTGGGGGCTTGATCGATCGGTTGGACGTTTTCTAGGAGCTGGGGGTGATTTGCAGACCATTTATGGAGACGGAATCTACCTTTCTGCAAGAGACAGATGATATCGTTTTGTAGGGACTTAGCTTCGGAAAGGCTATCAGCACCTGAGTAGACGTCATCTACATATGTGTCGTGAACTAAGGCATCCGCTGCCCGAGGAAAAGTCGTTCCTTCGTCCAGGGCTAACTGATGTAAAGTGCGGATCGCTAGATACGGCGCGCTAGCTGTACCAAAAGTGACGGTTTTCAAACATAGGTCTTCTAGGGGAAGCTCGGGGTGACGACGCCAGACTATCCTTTGAAATTCGGCGTCTTCGGAAGTGACTACAATCTGGCGGTACATCTTTTCGATATCGGCGCAAAAAACAAAGCGCTTTAGGCGCCACTTTACGATTAGTTTGCAAATATCTTGTTGTAGGCGGGGGCCGATTAACAGACGGTCATTTAAGGAGAAGTTATTTTGTGTTTTGCACGAGGCGTCGAAAACCACCCGACACCTCGTCGTGGAGCTGTCCGTCTTG
Organism: Thereva unica; assembly: GCA_949987705.1. Lineage (NCBI taxonomy): Eukaryota > Metazoa > Arthropoda > Insecta > Diptera > Therevidae > Thereva > Thereva unica. The sequence continues at coordinate 82,424,947 of OX465282.1, forward strand.
ACCACCGCGTGATGGGGCAGGTAGCAATGTGAGATATTAGTGGTTTCCGGCTCTGGGGTTGTGGTTTCAACCGCATGACCTAAAGTGCGATATTCCTCGATGCATTTACTATATTCTTCGGCCAGCAGTGGATCTCGGCGGAACCTTCGTTCTAGCTGATTGAAACGCCGGACTGCAATTTCGCGAGATGGCCCGAATCGAGTTTCATGAGGGGAAGTGAGAGGTAACTTCACTATATAACGACCGCTGGGATCTCGTCTATGTGTTTCCCGATATATGGTCTCGCAAAGCTGGTCATCGGCAGAAAGAGTGGGAGAGTCGAAAACTTCCTCGATTTCCCAAAATCGACGGAGAGATTCGTCAAGTTCGACTCGATTGTGCAAGCTCACAATCGTTGTAGAGTGGAGATGGGAGTTGGGGAAGCCTACCGAACACGAGCCACCCCAAGGCTGTTTCTTGTGCTACTGGGGCATCGTCGTCTCCTGTTTTCACGGCGGGACCTATGATTTTAGCATACTCGACTATTCCCAATACTAGATCAATGGGTCCGGGTTCTTGGAAGAGTGGGTCCGCCAATTTCAGGCCACGTAGATGATGAAACCGCATTGTAGGTATTCTCTGTGAGGGGAGTTTGTCCGTCAGTGTGTTCCAAGCAATAGCCGGTATTTCCATCCTAAATTCAGGGTCAACATTGGACCGAATCTCTAATTGCACCATGTATTGCGAACTGCCAAGGGCGGTCTTAAACATTCCTTGAATTTCAGTGGACACTGGTTTCCGGTGCAGTCGCAATCGTTGAACAAATTTGGTGGTGATAAATGATGCTTCGCTACCTGAGTCAATTAAAGCCCGGGCGATGATAACCTCACCGGACCCTGCGACAACGGGAATCAGAGCAGTGGCCAAAAGAGAGGGTTTAACTCTAGCTGTGAAATAAGTACGAACTGGAGGAGAGGGCGCCGGTGCGGGGTCGGGGGGACAGGGAGCCACGGGAAGATTTGTCTTCTCTTTGTTAAAAGAGGTTCCCATTGGCGGGTTGCGCTCACCTGATCGGTGTAACAATGTGTGATGTTTAGCACCACATTGGAAACATCCGTGTTTACTAGGGCATTGATTCACTCGATGTTTCGTTCCTAAACAGTTGTAGCAGATTCCTTTCTGCCTAGCGAGTTGGCTTCTTTCGGATGGGGACATTGCCTTGAATTTGAGGCACGATTTGATTAAGTGATCGGCATTACAACAGGGGCAGCCTGGGAATGAAAACGTGTGGAATGCGTGAGTCTGAGAGGGTTTTTCCAATTGCCTTCCAGGAGGGATGGTTCGGGTTGGGGTATATTGACGTGGGTGCCTTTGATCGCGAGTGGCTTCCAAAGCTCGCACTCGAGAATCTAAGAAGTCTAGCAATTTCTTGAGAGGGGGGAATGAGGTAGAGGAGCCCTGGTCCTGTTCCCAGAGTTTTCGGGTATCTGGAGGTAAACGAGAAACCATTAAAGTGACGATGATAGGATCCCAAGCCTCTATATTTACCTTCAAACCATTGAGTGACGCCAAGTATTCATTAGTGGTGTCTAGGAGTTGACGGATATGAGAAGAACTTTCAGAAGAAATATGGGGTTGGGCCAAAAGCAATTGGACGTAATTCGTTATTAACAAACGGGGATTATGATATCGGTCGCATAACATGTGCCACGCGCTATCATAATTTACTTGTGTGAGGGTTAAATGTCTAATCAGTTGATGGGCTTCGCCCTTTAGACTGCTTTTGAGATAATGCAGCTTTTGTACTGCTGGGATGGAGGGGTGGTTGTGTACTAACGATTCAAACAGATCATGGAATGTCAGCCATTCTCGGGAATCCCCCGAAAACTGGGGTAGGGAAATGCGTGGCAACTTAACATCCAACTGGGAAATGGGATTTGAGGGGTTAGAGGCTAGGGAGGTCGAAGTGCGACTTTCAAGGGTTTCGTTTCTTGTACTCGGGCCCCCTTCTGAAGCTAATGGAGCCGTAATCCTACTTACGAGGACTTCGCCGCTTTTACTAGGGCCACCTTCAGAGGCTACTGAAGCCGTATTCCGAGTTTCACGGGCGTCATCGCTTTTACTAGGGCCACTTTTGGAGGTTACAGGAGCCTTTTTTCGAATTTCGACAGCTTCGTCGCTTTGACGAGGGCCACCTTCGCTTAACAGATCAAGTAATATGCCCTTCCAGTCGGCTACTTGGTCCTCATGGTAAGTATATTCGTCTTGGGTGAAATATTCCAAAGTGTGTCGCTCTGAATCTGAGACCAGGGATTCTAGTTCCTGGTCTTGCTCTTGAAACCGGTCCCATAGTTTATCTAAGGCAGATATCCTTCCATTTATGTGTCCAGGAGTTAGTCGAACTTTGGGGGATTTATTAAAGTTAAGCCAGAACTTTCGCAGCTGTTCAATGGTGGCCGATTGCTTTGATAGGAGCGCCTGGATCACGCTAGGATCCAGACTCTCATCTTCTTGGGATTCCTCCTGCATAATGAAGTTAAATGTCACAGAGGCCTAGAGGGGGTTGAGATAGAAGCACAGGTCAGGTCAGAGAAACTTCTGAAAGGGTTTCTTACAGGGAAAAGATCTAGAGGTAAACTTTCCTTTACAATTAAAGAGAATTTCTTGGCGTGCGAAAGGTTTAAATAAGTGGGGAGAAATGAGCCCTATAATAGAACCAAACTTTAGATTCGATTGAGAAATTTCGAAACCCTCCGACAATGGGGAATATGAGCCAACATAAAAGAATCAAATTAAAAATTAAGGGAAAACAAAACATATAATTTTTCCACTATCCTTCCAATTCAGCAAACCCAACTACGATAGACATACACCTTGTGTTTCATATCAAACCGTCAAGAATTAGGCAGTTATAAAATCGAAATAGAACAAAACAAATAATGAAATGAACATTAAATTTCCATCTACTATATATAATTTTTCGGTATAGATTCAAATTCCGAGAAACTCAAATAAAATCAACGAAAACAAAACAAAATCATAAATTTTTAGACCTGCTAAAACCTAATTAAGGTCCTTATTAATTCACAGTTAAATTCAAATCCCTTGACATTAGTTCCTAAATCAAACGAAAGAGAAAAACAAAAAAAAACAAAAACCTTTATTCGCCACACTTTCAATATTCTGATCAAATATTATAGGTTACCACAACGAAACTACGATGTAGTAGCATCAATGAATCGTATAAGATTATGTAAATTCCACAATATTGTTTTGTTTTCATAGTTCCTAATTCAATATTTGCTACACCTTATTAAGGGTTTTGTTATTACATTTCTTATTAATTAAGTAAATAACAAACAAGAAAAACTTTATTTTCAATAAATCCACGATTAGTTTTTTCTTGAAAATTCATAAATTTTATCGTTACTAAACATGATTAAAATTCTTTGTTCTTTAAGACCGCTTCACTTTCCAGAGATAAAACCACTAGATCTTTGATAAATACCGTAAATAACGCATTTACGGTCAAGTAAGCCTTTGTCCTACAGAATATCCGTTATCGACATGTGGTGACAAAATCATCAATTAAAATGCATAAATTTTATTTTAAAGAAAGTAAACGGGGTTTATCATAATAACGGTTTCTACGGAGTTCACATGAAAATTTTCGACTAATTTTATTTAAGTAATTACGGTAATAATTAAATTTTTTATTAATTAAGTAAATAACAAACAAAAAAAAATTTTTATTTTCAATAAATCCACGATTAGGTTTTTCAAAATTCATCAATTTTCACATTGTTCCTAAATATAATTAAATTCTTTGTTCTTTAAGACCGCTTCAATTTCCAGAGATAAAACCACTATATCTTTGATAAATACCGTAAATAACGCATCTACGGTCAAGTAAACCTTTGTCCTACAGAATATCCGTTATCAACATGTGGTGATAAAATCATCAATTAAAATGCATAAATTTTATTTTAAAGAAAGTAAACGGGGTTTATCATAATAACGGTTTCTAAGGAGTTCACATGAAAATTTTCGACTAATTTTATTTAAGATAATTACGGTAATCTTTTCCACCAGTTCTCTTTGTTCATTGTGTCTGAAAGGCAACCAAATATGAAGGAGAACAAAAACTGTAGCTGTAAAATAAATTGAACTGTACTTGTGTCGGCGACTTAGCACATTCTTCGCAAGAGAGACAAAACACCATGCCCCATGAGGTGAAAACTGACCCGTTATCCCTTTAAAATTTTAAAATTCAACTTATTAAATCAATAATACGCGATGCGAATTCCTTTACCATCGATCAAAAAAAAATGCACATCACCTTTATTCGTTTAATTTGAGTGACACAAAATTAAATTCCTCCAAGGTACCACTACTTTTAATTCTTTAATAGAACACTAATTGGATAAAAATGAAACCTTCACTCACCTGCCTTTGCAAAGGGAACGGATGGGATTTTGTAATGGGATTTAAAAAAAACTGCGGCTGATCTCGGCGACTTCTGGATCTGGGGTTACTGTAATTCCAATACCGCTACAGGTGAATTCCTTTATGTTTCCCACGACGTTATGGTAGAGTATTCCCACGTGGCAGTGATTTGTATTAAAATCCGTGAGATCACTGAATCCGGCTCGAAGGACCAAATTTGTTTGGGCGGATGCCGTGGGGAAACCAAAAAAAAATATATATACTCGCGCTTTTGAATACAATTATTATAACAACAACTTTATTTCACTGAATTTTACATTGAGTTTAAGTTCTGTAAACTTGGAGACGTCTTCTCTATCCGGCTTTCTGCAGCTGACTCTCGGTCTTCCTTCCAAAGTCTAGTAATAACAAGTCTTTCATCTTCATACAAAATTTTCACCCGGTTGGTTGTGTACGTGCATATATGAACATCACTGCTGAGCAAAACTCAACGCATACTTCGTGAACTCGGCGAGACAAAGCCAGACTCTCTCTCTTCGATCAAGTATGCAGAACAGAAAAGGAAAGAAAATTGACATATCGAACATTCCCATAAAAAAAATCAAAACAAACGAGCAAATATGCACCAATACATCAACATTATCCCTATAGAAACTCATAAAATGTTCTGTTGTTTAGTTGTATGCTAGCGCTTATAAAAATATTGCATTCTCTCTCTGATAGCCTGACATCGTCATATGAAGAACTTATGCATATAGCTGTTCGTCTTTCCCTCATTAACCATATGAAGATGAAAGACTTGTTAATTTCTAGACTTTGCTTCCTTCTTGCTATCGATGGATTTTTTCTGGTATGTTCTGGTATCCCGTTTTCTACTGTTCGGGGAGGGAGAACAATGGATGTGCTCGTAGATTGGTAGTGTTGACATTATTATGGATATTTCCTCTCCATCGGCTAGTGTTGTGAGGAAGTTTGTTTTCTTGAACAAGGCTTGATAAAGCGGAGGGAAAGAATTGCTTCGGGAGCCATCCTCTTACAAATAAAACACTTTATTGAGTATGGCGCAACCTGGCAAATATTGTACGCTGCACGGCATCTATTGCGTTATGGACGGCAGCTATTTCTTCATATATGGCAACTACTTCATCAAACTCTGTCGCCATCGTCCGCCGGTCGTGGAGCATATGGCACAGCTTCATACCCACATTGTAAAACTGATCGTATAAAGGTTTAATCATATGAGCCGGCGATTGATCGACCTCATCCCGCACCTTCTCACCCAGCTCGAAAAACTCACGGTCAATCGATTGTATATAACTCGGCAGCATATTGCTTACTAATGGCGTATGAATTAAAAAATGCTTTACAATTGAAAAAGACTTTATTGATTCCTGCCACCCCTCCGGGTACACCAGCACCATAAACAAGAGTACATGGGGCGCTCTGCTCAAGCAGGGCATGGGGCGCTCTGCTCAAGCAGGGTATTGGGCGCTCTGCTCAAGTAGGGCATGGGGCGCTCTGCTCAAGCAGGGTATTGGGCGCGCTGCTTAAGCCGGGCATGGGGCGCTCTGCTCAAGCAGGGCATGGGGCGCTCTGCTCAAGCAGGGCATGGGGCGCTCTGCTCAAGCAGGGCATGGGGCGCTCTGCTCAAGCAAGGCATGGGGCGCTCTGCTCAAGCAGGGCATGGGGCGCTCTGCTCAAGCAGGGTATTGGGCGATTGAAAATAAAGATAAAGAGAAAAAGACTAGTTTAGTCGTCATCATTTATTTCTAGATTCGGCTCATATTTTATGTTGTGTTTTTTATTATATCGAGCATTTCCCCAGATATGCGCTGGTACCACTGGATCTGGCGGTTTCTCTCCCCCAGCTGCTTCACGATTACCATATTCTTCTCCGCGATCACCTGGTCCTTTTCCTCCAGCTTCTTCAAGAGCTCCATCCGGACTTGGCGCACGAGGTCGCTGCGGATACGCTTTCTTGGCGGTTAGTAGTAGAGCTAGGCGGGTACGGGGCCACCTCTCAGGTGGCTTCGTAGTGACATAGGATTTGGGGGGGTCTGAAAGCTCTTCATGTACGTGTACGAGGTGTTTTAGGTTTGTGTCTTGGATAAGGTGGCTTAGAGTTGGTGTGTGGAGATGGGTGAAAGCTGTTCATGTACGTGTACGAGGTGTTTTAGGTTTGTGTCTTGGATAAGGTGGCTTAGAGTTGGTGTGTGGAGATGGGTGAAAGCTCTTTATGTAGGTGTACGAGGTGTTTTGAGTTTGTGTCTTGGGTAAGGTGGTTTGAAAGCTGTTTATGGAGGTTGGGTGTCTTGGATGGGGTGGCTTGGAGTTGGTGGGTGGAGATGGGTGAAAGCTCTGCATGTAGGTGTGTGAGGTGTTTTGGGTGTGCGTCTTGGATGGGGTGGCCCAGAGTGGGCATGGGATTTGGTGTGTGACCGGCGTGGGATTTGAAAGCTGTGTTGTTGAGTGCCACCTGTGGGAAGCTAGTTGAATTTCGGTGTTGATTTGGTCCAGAGCTGGCATGGGATTTGAGGTGTGACTTAAAGCTCTGGATGTATGTTTCTTGGATAGGGTGGTGCAGAACGGGCATGGGATTTGGCCCAGAGCAGGCATGTGATTTGAAGGTGGCGCAGAACCGGCATGGAATTTGGTCCAGAGTGGGGGAACTATGAACTGAGCTGTGGGGGATTTGAGCTTTGGTTTCGAGATGATGATTTTTCTAGTATTAATTCCGGTAGCAACTTGTGCTATGGAATGAGCTTGGATTCTGGAGCAAAATATACAAATAATTTGGTGAAGAACTGGACTTGCAAGTAACACTAAGAATTAAATTAAGCTTTAGCTGGAGCCAGCATTGGGTATATCACCTCAAGTCACAGATATTACAACAACCGCAACTTGAAATTACTAAGTGACTAAAAAAGCCATACCTGAAAAAGATATTGCATAGTTTTAGGAGCAAACAAATTCAGCATATTTTTCAAGTATTAATTCTGGTAGCAACTTAGGCTATGGAATGAGCTTGGATTCTAGAGCAAAATATACATATAATTCAGTGAAGAACTGGACTTTCAAGTAACACTAAGCTTTAGCTGAGATCCAGCATTGGGTCTGGACAACAACCCGGTGCGATCTGTAAGCTAAGATCTGGATTGCAACCATATGTTATTATTACCTTCCAAAGAATTCTTAATGAAAATACTCACCTCAAGTCGCAGATATTACAGCAATCGCAACTTACTAGGTGGGCAAGAAAATCATATCTGAAAAAGATATTTCCGATAACAACAACAACAACAATACAGCTAAGATTCCCATTCTCATCACACTTATGATGTAATTATTATTATCCTGAACATGCTGGATATATTTTTAAAGAATAAAATTGAATACTTTAAACTAAAATACCCTTCACAAACCGCAAATATTGCAAACACTAGGAAGTGGCATAAGCTGCCACAAAAATACTTAACATAAACTCAGTCACATACTAAAAACAATGAAGATTCCCTTATACCATAATTATTCGATCCTGAACGAATTGGATAAATACTATTATTTAAACTGATCACCTTAAGTGCTAATTAGACCCAAGCCAACTGCTGAAATATTTAACTAAGTTAAGGTATTAAAAAGAATTGTTGTAGTTGTAATAGCTACAAATAAAAAAAACTATTAATTAGAACACATATTATTTTGCTTTTTATTCTGATAAATCGCACAATTATTTATTTATTTCAGACACAGCACAGTATTATTATTATTCACCTGGAAATTTCCTTTTCTTGTTGTTAGGATTATAAAAATTAGGGATTTCACTTGAATTATCAGCATAAAAACTATAATTAACTGGGGCGGCATCAATTTGTACAAATTTGAATATATATGTCCTCCCCTGCGGTCCAGACTGATTACGTGGAAATTTCCTTTGTTGCTGATGTCTTGTAAGACTGCATCAGAAAGTGAACTGTACCTGGCTGGTAGCAAAAGCTGATGCTCCTTTAACTCGAGATGAATCCGAACACCATACACCGTTTCAAGCCTGCTTGCAGATTTTATTTTATATGGGGTTCCAAACTCCATGTCGGACATCCTTAAGTATGGTGAGTATTCCAAGCTTTTGAGTTCTGTTGCTGTATCCATGTTTCTGGGGCTGATGCTGTTGATCTCCAGGTGGTTGGGGTTGAACTGCTAGCGTTCTCCTTCGCAGTTCTCATTATATACCCTAAATCTAGAAACATGATTGAACTTGTCCATGAGTCCGCAGCACATAGATGCACCTGTCTAAACAACTTTGGGGCGGAAGTCGAAGTCCAAGTACAGGGATGCACCTGTATAAACAACTTTTGAGGGTTAAGGAATTTGCCACGTCAGCAGTTTTTGCACCTGCGTAAGAAAGCTGGAGACCGGAAGTTGGTAAATTGAATTCCATGCACCTGTGTAAACAACTTTTGGGGTTCTAGGAATTTGCCACATCATCATCATCATCATCAATTTTACATCTGATCATCTGATGCAATTCCATCTACGACAGCCGGATACCGGAAGTTGGTAAATTTTGTACTTGTCCATGAATTCCATGCACCTGTGTAAACAACACTTAGGGTCAGGAATTTGCTACATAGGCAGATTTGCATGATCGAATTTAGGCTAGTGCAAATACGATTTAAATGCTTCAAAACAAAAAAAAATTAATAGCAGGCAAGGCTCAGCAGTTAAATGTGGTCAAGGCTATAACTAAGAGAAAAAAAAACTTTTAAACACGAAAAAAGGGGAAATCTTAAAATGGGGATGCTATTTAGGGGTTGAAAACGGGTTTTTGTGATTTGCGGTGAAACATGACCTCCTAGTGGAAAACGCTTCATGCAAAAGTTGTAGATAATAAAAAAATCTATAACTTTTGTATATAACATATTTTGACATAACCTCAAATTCTATAAGAAAATGGCGGAAAACCGATTTCTCAGTTTTTAATTTTTTTCTCACGTAAAATTAATTCAATTTAAATGAAAATTTGTAAGAATATACCTTGTATTGTGCTAAATAAGCATGATTTTTTCTTGGTTTGAAAAATGAATGGTTTCCTAGATATTGACATTTTTCGAAAAAAATACCCTAATTTTGCAAGAACAACTTTATTGGTGTTTTTTCGGATTTCGATGTTCAAATAAGTGCTCAATTAACCGTTGAAATGTCTACTTTCAAATGGTCTATATATGTTAATACTTTATTCTTCATTAATCTGCTTAAAATTCAGAAAAACCGAAAAAGGACTTTTCGGATCACGAATTTTGCAATTTTACAACTTTTTTAAAATTTTGAATTCTTTCCGTTAATGACGGTTAAATTTTAATGACAGAACTTATTTTCATATAATATTACTTAAATTAAATAAAGTTAATTACAGAAAGTGGCACACACCATCCGCAACATTTTAAATAAATAAAAAATAAAAAAAAAAATATGTAGGTACGTATAAATTTTGTTTCACTTGAATTACCCGTCCAAACCCAATTACCCGCCTTGGGTGGGCGATTTCAAGACTGGCAGACACCACTCGATCAGACGAGCTTATTGATGAAGAACCAGCAAAGAGTCTTGATATCGAAAATGAAGACATCGATAATTTTGAAGAGTCTACCCAATTTGAAATTTCGATCGATGAAAAAGAAAATCCGCAATGTAAAAAATCTAACTTTAATTAAAATAATTAATTGTTCAATTTGTTAGTTTTATAAATGTGAAAAAACTATATGTGTTACTCATATGTACTTAACAATTCTAATCCATCCATCCATCCAATGGCGCTACAGCCCAAATCGAGCCTTGGCCTCCTCTAGGGCATTTCTGCAAGTTTGACGGTCCCTTGCAGCATGTCTCCAGTTCCGGATGTTGAGCATTGACTCTGCGTCAGCCGTCACAGAGTCTATCCATCTCCTCCTGGGTCTACCTACTGGCCTACTTCCCGAAATTTCTGATGCCATAAGCCGTTTTGGGATGCGATTGTGCTCCATCCTGATCACGTGGCCGGCTAGTCTCAATCTGTTGATTTTTATGAAAGTTGAGAGTTGTGGGTCGTCAAAAATTTCATACAACTCGTTGTTGTATCTTCTTCGCCATATTCCATCCTCTCTGATTGGGCCTATTATGCATCTGAGAATTTTCCTCTCGAACCTGTTGACTAGTTCCTCTATGTCCTGGGTCATAGTCCAAGTCTCGCTACCATAACACAGTACTGGTCGTATTACTGTTTTGAAAAGTGAGAGTTTCGTTTTCCTGTGCACAAATCTTGAGTGCAGGATTTGTTTTTGGGCATAAAAGGCTCTATTAGCCAGTAGTATTCGTCTGATTATTTCTTCTCTTTCTTCGTTTCTTTTTGTGATAGTAGACCCAAGGTAGACTGTTTTATCGACTACTTCTAGGTTATGTTCGTCGATGGTTATATTTCTTCCCATTCTAAATCGTCCTGCTCTGGATTGTTGCATCACCTTCGTTTTTTCTTCGTTAATCTTCAGGCCTATGTCCTTTGCCGCCTCTTTTAATTCAACATAGACTTCTTTTGCTGCCAAAAAGGACCTTCCCACGATGTTTACGTCATCCGCATATCCAAGTAATTGTACCGACTGGGTAGCTATTGATGCACTTCGCTGGACTGACGTTTTCCTTATCACCCATTCTAGGGCCAGGTTGAAAAGCATGGGGGCCAGCCCATCTCCTTGTCTAACCCTTGACGTACTTCGAACTCATCTGTTACAACATTTTGGATCCTTACTTTCGCCAGTGAGCTGTTTGTGGCGCATTTGATTAGTTGTACCAACTTTGAGGGGACTCATATTTCCGATAAGATCTCGTATAGCCTCTCTCTGTTTATTGAGTCATATGCCTAACAATTATAATGATCGTGCAAAAATTTGTAATAAAAGTAAAATCATAAGAGTTACCGACAGTGTTGAATGCTAGGAAAAAATACTACCATAGATTTTCACCTTGTTATTTTACGACGAGAGCAGATTCTAGTCGATAAACATTTTTTTTATTTAGATTTCAAACTTAATCACCACGTGCTCTTCTACAAGCCAGCATCACAAATCTTGGCCCGTACTAGTAGAGTGCGTTTAAGTGGTGTCTGCCAGTCTTGAAATCGCCCACCCAAGGCGGGTAATTGGGTTTGGACGGGTAATTCAAGTGAAACAAAATTTATACGTACCTACATATTTTTTTTTTATTTTTTATTTATTTAAAATGTTGCGGATGGTGTGTGCCACTTTCTGTAATTAACTTTATTTAATTTAAGTAATATTATATGAAAATAAGTTCTGTCATTAAAATTTAACCGTCATTAACGGAAAGAATTCAAAATTTTAAAAAAGTTGTAAAATTGAAAAATTCGTGATCCGAAAAGTCCTTTTTCGGTTTTTCTGAATTTTAAGCAGATTAATGAAGAATAAAGTATTAACATATATAGACCATTTGAAAGTAGACATTTCAACGGTTAATTGAGCACTTATTTGAACATCGAAATCCGAAAAAATACCAATAAAGTTGTTCTTGCAAAATTAGGGTATTTTTTTCGAAAAATGTCAATATCTAGGAAACCATTCATTTTTCAAACCAAGAAAAAATCATGCTTATTTAACACAATACAAGGTATCGATGGGTCTTACGAAAAAGATATTGTTTCAAAATCTTGCTGAAAAAGATATTGTTTCAATTTATTGCTGAAAAACATATTGTTTCGGTTTCTCGCTGAAAAAGATATTGTTTCGGTTTCTCGGTGAAGAACATATTGTTTCGTTTTCTGGCTGCAAAACATATGAGCAAAAAAACGAAACAATATGTTCTTCACCGAGAAACCGAAACAATATCTTTTTCAGCGAGAAACCGAAACAATATGTTTTTCAGCAATAAATTGAAACAATATCTTTTTCAGCAAGATTTTGAAACAATATCTTTTTCGTAAGACCCATCGGTATATTCTTACAAATGTTCATTTAAATTGAATTAATTTTACGTGAGAAAAAAATTAAAAACTGAAAAATCGGTTTTCCGCCATTTTCTTATAGAATTTGAGGTTATGTCAAAATATGTTATATACAAAAGTTATAGATTTTTTTATTATCTACAACTTTTGCATGAAGCGTTTTCCACTAGGAGGTCATGTTTCACCGCAAATCACAAAAAACCGTTTTCAACCCCTAAATAGCATCCCCATTTTAAGATTTCCCCTTTTTTCGTGTTTAAAAGTTTTTTTTTCTCTTAGTTATAGCTTTGACCACATTTAACTGCTGAGCCTTGCCTGCTATTAATTTTTTTTTCCAAAAACCTATTTGCACTAGCCTATTTGTTGTGCAATTGCCAGTATTATAAAAGAAGCCGCAGCTTTGTATTTTCACAGTTTACAACGAGCATCCCGCGAGTAAACTAGTAAAGTGTTATTAATTACTACTCCTGAAAATACTGGTGAATTTAATTGTGAGCATCCAGTGAATTTAACAAGTGCTAAGTGAAAAGTTTTGTTTTTGCTATTAAAATGGATACACGCAGCATTATGAGTGGGCTACACAAGCAAGCAGCAGATTGCTTAAGGGACAGAGACGCTGCGCAAAGTGTAATTATTACAAAGGTGTGTGGTTTATTTATTAAAAAAATAAAAGCAGCATGCAGGGCTGAAAAGCGGAATGGGACCAAACAACACTATCAAAATTGTATTGCGCAACTAAGATGCTTACAAGTATTGTTGAAAGCTGGCAGCAGCCACCATGGAGCAGGTGTGCAGGAAGGAGGAAGAACTGAAAAATGAAGTGCTCGTGTACGCTGGGAAGAGCTGCATAATGCGTTTGCATTACGAATCAGGACAGGTGTCATCATCAATATAAAGCACGTCGAAGTGAAGCAATTTTTAAAGGATGGTTATGCTTTGTTTGAGCGGCGTGTTAAGAACATCTTAAAGAAGCATAATTTCATCAAGACATCAACGACTTTAAGCTGCGAGTATGTTAAGCATGGTGTTAATGATGGTGATGTGATAAGTGATATAAAATACTTTCACACCAAAACTACACCCATTGGGAGCACCGATGATCTGGAACAGTGGTTTTTGAAAAACGTGCAGGATGATCTATTGACCCAGGTTGAGGAGTTCCAAGAGAAAGATAGCGGCTGGGCCTTACATACCATAGTGAACTTAAGGGTGCACATAAACAAATACGAGCCATTAAGAGGATCGTCATTTATAAAATTGCAGCAAAGTATCGCAGCAAAGCAGGCATGCGTAAATGTGAGAAATGATGATAATGCATGTTTTGCGTGGGCAGTGGTCTCTGCTTTGTATTCAGTAGAGTATAGGGATCACGCATATAGAACATCAAAGTACCCGCACTACAACAATGTGCTAAACTTGAGCGGGATTACTTTTCCAGTTACACTAAACCAAATAAAAACATTTGAAGAAAACAACAGATTATCAATTAATGTTTTCATACTGGAAAAGGAAAAGATGAGCGAATACACGACTGTTCCAGCTTACTTAACGAAGAATAAATTGGATATCAATCTGCTAATGATAAAGTCAAATTATGACTGCAGTAAGGACGATGATGATGATAGTGCTATTGTTTATCATTTCCGCTGGATTAAAAACTTATCGCGTTTGGTGAGCAGGCAGACGTCTAAAGTGGAACACAAAAAATATATCTGTGATAGATGTTTATTTTATTTTTATACTGAAGAAAAGCTCGCAGCGCACGTGCCTGAGTGTGAAAAGGTGAATGACTGTAAAGTTGCTTTTCATAAGGAGAAATTTATCACTTTTAAAAATTATAATTACAAGAATCCGGTACCATTTACAGTATATGCAGATTTGGAGTCAATATTGATACCTGTTACCGATGGTGGTAGTAATGGTGATAAGACAAAGAAAATTCAAGAACATGAAGTTCATAGTATTGGATTATATTTTCACTGCTATTACGATGAATCTCTATCATTTTACCGATCGAATCGTGGAAAAACGTGTCTTCAGTGGTTTACATTGCAGCTGCAGGAAATAGCAAATATAGCTGAAGAGAAATTAAAAGATATAAAACCACTAGCACCCTTATCAGCGCAGGAAAAGTGCATACAATATAACCAACCATGCTGCCATATATGCGAGAAACCCTTTGCGCTTGGTGAAACCAGAGTGAGGGATCATTGCCACCTCACAGGCAAATATCGTGGGCCAGCACACAACAGCTGCAACATCAATTATAATGATTGTCGCAACATCCCAGTCATTTTCCACAATTTATCAGGATATGATGCGCATTTCATAATCAAGGATATAGCTGTTCGGCCCCGAACACAACAACCTGAAAGGGGACAGGATTCAAACAAAAAAAAAACACAACACATATAAAATATAAATATAATTTGTCCTAAGAAGTTATAAACTTAATCTAATTATCCTAATTCTAAGACTTAAAAATATAAATTAAAAATAAACTTAAAAAACGAATTTGAAATAAACTTAAAAACTACATCTAACTTATAAGGCATGCTGAAATAGAGAAATATATATGTAAACAATACAATGAATTTTCATAAATAAAAAAAAAAAATCTGAAAAAAAGAAAATAACCAACTACGAATTAAAAATTATTCTCTGAAACATAAGGAAAAAATAAATAATAACCCTGAAATATAAAATGATAAAAAAGCTGAAATTACAAATGAACCTGAAATAAATGCTTATAGAGTAATTAATCAACGATACTTACCAAGCCCCTATAGCATACTGGAGGCTACTTCATTTCGGAGCACCGGCAAGTTGAAACCTGTCTTTTTACCTAAAACCCTAAAAATGAATGAAATTATTAATAAAATATTAAAAACAAACTATAAGATTATACTTACCTGCGATATTTAGCTGAAACAAGACAAGCAGAATTAATAAATTTGAAATTAATTGAAGGTCAAAAAACAACAACAACAACCACACGCAGAACGTAAACAAACCGAATTCAAACAATTAACACATAAAAAGCACATCCAAGTTAAGGAAACTTGCGCAATATGTGCTACATATCATTTCACCTGTACAATATGTGTCTATTTCACACATTACAGGTGAAAAATAGCATTTTTAGGTGGAAAATGACGGATATAACCTATCATTTTTATCCACCTATTTTCACACAAGAAAACACAATTTCCGACACCTACAACACACACAACTTTTCACAGGTGAACAATAAACACACCACATCACGTTACTTACCTGAAAGGTCAGGAAAAACAGGTGAAAAACACTAAAATATCACTCGCGACATACACAAAACTTCGCCCGGCAAAGAAACGTCAAATTTTATGTTTCATATGAAAATGACATATGAAACTTATGTAGAATTTCGCGCGGATTCTAATGGTGACATTAAAAACATCGAAAAGGATACGCGTAAAAAGATATTTTAATAATAATATTTCTCCATAAGGTTAAGGAGAAAGAAAGAGAAAATAAACTTATGAAATTAAAGCGAGACAAGAATAGTTGTGTACAAAATGGAGAAAGGAAATTATTTATGGCCATTTTAGGGAATAAAAATATCCCTGCAATAAAAATCGACAAAAAAGAGAAAAACAGTCGAAAAAATATAAAGAAAAATTAGAATAATTATTTTAAATACAGTACAAATAATTACTATTACAATTGGCCTCTAAATTCGGTGAAAGTTAATAATTTTACGCTGCCGATAAGGCAGTTCGCAACAAGGAAATAAAATTTCCTTAAGGACACCGTTATCTTTGGACTATAAAAACGCGGACGCATCCTTAGTCGGCCTCTCTCAATTTTCAGCTACGCAGGGAACTCTCCAAACCAATAGGAAGGTGAGAGTTTTACATGCAATATTAATTTCTGAAAATTTTTGATAGCAAGCAGGAAATTTTCTCGCACACCACTAAGTGGAAGGCGGAAAATTTCACATGCTCTTGTTGTTGTATTGTGTTTAATTTGGTAGCGGGCAGCAAATTTTCGCGCACACCACAACGTGGAAGGCGGAAAATTTTACCTGCATGTTTTTGTTGTAAATTTGATTTATAAAGAGCAGTGAACGCATAGGCACACCACTTTGTGGAAGGCTAAGGTTCTGCCTGCACTTTATTCACTTTGTTTTTGTCTCACGTAGAATAGATAAAAAGCAGTAAATTCATGCGCATACCATTTTATGGAAGGCCAGAATTTATCTGCTATTAAATTTGTGTTCGCGTATCAGTCGTAGAAATTAGCAGTGAGTTTCTGCACACCGCTTACTGGCGGAAGGTGGCAAATTCTGCATGCTTGTTTGTGTTTAGAAAATATTAGAATTCAAACAATCGCAGTGGATTCCTGTGCATACCATTAATGGAAGGCCGGAATTCTGCCTGCATTTGAAACATATTAAACACGTAGTAAGAGAAACATCCAGGGCATCAAAGGAAATATTCAGCGGACCACCACGACGCAGGACTGGCATTTTCACGACGACCAGCGACACCAGGGCACTGCAGCAAGCAATTTAACCATACATTAGCATAAGTTGCATGATTAGGTTGTAAGTTTGCAAATATTGAGGTGTACTTATTGAATAAAATTGAATTACCAACTGCACGTGCGTTTTTTTTTCACTATTTTATATTTTTACGTTTCCGTTTGAAACATTTGGAGGTTCCACCGAGATTTCGTGCAGCGTATTCAAACTTATTTAATTTTTATACTTTTTGCAAACTTACATACATTAAATCATGGCGACTCTGCAACAATTGTGCCGAAAACAATCTATGCTACGAAATCGATTGGAGAAATTCGTCGAAAACGGAAAAAAAACCGCGATAGCAAAACGTTCATATGGATATTATCAATCCAGAATCAACGACTACAAGGCATTATGGGAAGAATTCTGTAATAATGACTTAGCCATAAATGAAGCAGCACTCGATAATCCTGTAGAAGTCCCGGTGGAGTATTTGCGTCTCGATCGATATAGTGAAATGGAAATCAAATACGCCGAACATATGGGTGAATTGTTGGATGGATTACAAAGAAATGCACCAAACACTTCTTCAGAGCCAGGCACCACTCCAGCTATTAGAACACCAGAGCTGCAACAAATTGGGACGCAGCACGACATTCAGCTCCCTAGAATTAGCCTGCCAAAATACAATGGCAACTACGATATGTGGCGCTCCTTTCATGACGTGTTCGTGTCGCTGGTACATAGTAACCCCAAGCTAACAGCTGTGCAAAAACTGCACTACTTAAAGGAATGTCTAGTTGGGGAGGCAGAATCTTTATTAAGGCATGTACCAACCACCAACGATGATTACTATCCAGCCTGGACAAAGCTCAAGGAACGTTACGAGAACAAACGAATCTTAGTTAATCATCAGCTAAAGACATTTTTGAGTATTGCTAAGCTATCGACGGAAACATCCAAAGGTCTGAAGTCATTAATCGATACAACAACCGAATGCCTGCAGCAATTGAAGGCTCTTGGTGTGGACACGAGCTCGTGGGATGCAATTCTGATTTACTTACTAGTTCAACGATTGCCATTCACAACATTGAGGCTTTGGGAAGAAGAACAAGGATCAACCCAAGCGTTACCCACTTGTGCCCAATTCAAGGCGTTCTTGACCACCAGGTTGCGTGTTTTAGAATCCATTGCAGATGTCGTAGTATCTAAGCCTGCATCTAAACCCAACCCACACATCAAAAGGGAAACTTTTCATACACATCACACAATAAACCAAAATGGTTGTCCAGCTTGTAACAGCAAACACTTTATTGCCTTCTGCAGGAAATTCAAATCAATGAATGCGGACGCTAGGCGTAAAATTATACAAACCGCGGGCTGTTGTTTAAACTGCTTTTCACGTCAGCACACAATCAACAATTGTCCGAGTAAATATAGATGTCGCAAGTGCAACCAAAAACACCATACAACATTACATCCTAAGTCAAGGAGAGAGAGCACTGGGTCAACAGCATCCAAAGGGAATCTTCATGAAGGAGGTAACATACCAAACAAATCTCCTACAGCCCCGAAGATACACTCAGCTAATGAAGCTGAACATCCAATACAAACTTTCTTAGCCACGAAAAATCGCCGTGCGTTACTGGCGACCGCACGTGTGATGGTATATAGCAAACAAGGCACAGGAAAGCTACTACGTTGTCTCATCGATCCAGGATCTGAGGCATCCTTTATCACGGACGATGCATGCAGACAACTACGAGCTACCCCAACTAACACAGAGGTAGAAATTACGGGCTTGAATTTAGCCCCTGCAGGCACATCAAACCAAAAGGTGAGCCTGTCGTTAAGATCATGTTACCAGACTGAGCGGGCCGTAAAAGAGGAGTTTCTAATCATAGACAGGATCACTAATCCTTTACCAACCACGACAACCCGAAAAGGAAACTGGCAGCATCTCAAGAACTTGCAGTTAGCAGATCCAGCATTCTGGAAAACTGGAAGCATCGACGCCCTGCTGGGAGTAAGGGCCTATGTGAAGATTTTAGAAAACGGCATTCGTCGCGGAGATGATACATCTCCAACTGCCATCAAAACAATGTTTGGATGGATACTAATGGGACCAATCACAGCTACGGTCGGCGATCAAGTCGCAGCATTTACGACCAGCACAGCAGATCTCAAGATAGATAACCTGCTGAAACGTTTTTGGGAAATTGAGGAAACTCCGTCAAGGAAAATTCTCACGCCAGAGGACGAAACATGTCAACAAATCTTTCACAAAACACACATCCGGAAGGCAAATGGAAGCTATCAAGTGGCGCTGCCCTTTGTGGAAAACAAGGCTCCTATCTTGGGACAGTCAAGGCCACAAGCGATGAACCGGTTTCTGGCATTGCAGAGACAATTCACTAAGAAGCCTCAACTGAAGGATGAATATACCAAGTGTCTGGATGAGTACATAGACCTTGGACATATGGAAGCAGTAGATACCCCGACCAATGACGAGGAACATTACTACATACCTCATCACGCTGTCTTCAAAGACAGTTCCACAACAAAATTAAGAGTGGTTTTTGACGCCTCCGCCAAAACAACGAGTGGAAAATCCCTCAATGATCACCTTTTGGTAGGACCAACGTTGCAGCCCAAACTATTCGCGACCCTATTAAATTGGAGAAAATATAAGGTGGCCATGAACGCGGATATAGAGAAAATGTACCGCATGATCAGTATTCATCCAGACCACCAGAACTTCCAGCGAATCATTTGGCAGCATCCCCAGACTCGACTACCACAGGATTACAAATTAAAAACAGTAACCTTTGGAACAGCATGCGCACCATATTTAGCTATACGCACGTTACAGCAACTTGCGGAAGATGAAAGGGAAACATGGCCCTTAGCATACACAGCCATATACAACAATTTTTATGTTGACGATTTACTAAGCGGTGCGGACAACGTTGAGGAAGCCAAATTACTGCAACAAGAATTACGTAGCATCACCAAAGCAGGGGGCTTTAAGCTACGAAAATGGACAAGTAATTACCCTGCATTACTAGAAGACATTCCACAAGAAGATCGGGAATTAAAGTCCACCCTAACCCTGGTTTCAGATGATGTCGTTAAGACTCTTGGCGTTCGTTGGCATCCAGGACCAGATTATTTTTCCTTTGTTGTTAATCCACTGCCGGAGTACGCCGTTGCAACCAAGAGAAATATCTTGTCACAAGTCGCTTCATTATACGATCCATTGGGATGGCTCGCACCTATTCTGATTACTGCAAAAATAATAATGCAGTCATTATGGATAACTGGTCATGCTTGGGATCAACCAGTATCAAGCTCAATAGAGAATCAATGGAGTACATTTAAAACGGATCTACAGCATTTAAAAACTCTGCGTATTCCAAGATGGGTCGGATACTCCAAAACGGCAAATATGCAGCTACATGGGTTCTGCGATGCGTCATCCAGAGCATATGCAGCCGTCTTGTATTTAAGAGTGGAGACGGATAATGGAGAAATTACATCACACTTACTCACTTCCAAGACCAGAGTGGCGCCCACAAAGCCCACAACGATTCCTCGATTGGAGCTAAATGCAGCTGTACTCTTGGCTAGATTACTGCAGACCACCCTAGACGATATGCAACTACTACACATGCCCATATATGCCTGGACCGATTCTATGATAACTCTGCAATGGGTGAAAGAACATCCGGCTAAATGGAAGACTTATGTTGCTAACCGCGTCGTCGAAATACAGGAAACGATACGATATGATCAATGGCGGCACGTACCCACTAAAGACAATCCAGCGGATATAGCTTCAAGAGGCATCACAGTTTCTAATTTGGTCAACCACCAGCTGTGGTGGAACGGACCAAGTTGGTTGATTTGCAATTCCGATCAATGGCCAAAAACTCAGAACATACCAAGCAATACGGAATGCGAAGTGAAACGTTCAGCCACAGTTAATTTCCTAGCTCAATTGGAAGACAATATTCTGCTACGATATTCAACCATCACACGGCTCACACATATTATTGCCCTCCTCTTACGATTTAGACATAACTGCAAAAATATACATGCAAAACGGGTTAGTTACATATCCACAACTGAATACCAGGAAGCACAGACCACTATCTTGCGGCTTGTACAAAAAATCGAATTTGCCGATGATTACGCGAAGCTCCTCCATAAACAACCACTAGCGCGCACCAGTCGTCTGCTTAAGCTGACTCCATTTATGGATAAGGATGGTCTAATACGATTAGGAGGCAGATTATCAAACGCAGCATTAACACATGACGCCAAGCACCCAATCATCCTTCCGCAGGAGCACCAAGTGACACATATGATCATCGATCAACTACACTTAGCAACTCTTCATGGAGGAACGTCACTCGTTCTAGCTACCAGTCGCCAAAAATATTGGATTCTGGATGCTAGACGATGCGTTACGAGTAGAATACATAAATGTGTCACTTGTGCCAGACATCGAGGTCAGACTATGACACAGTTGATGGGGGACTTACCAGCACCCAGAGTCAATATCACCAACCCATTCACTAAAATAGGAATAGACTACGCTGGCCCAATAATAATCAAGACTTCGCCGTTACGCAATGCTAAACTACAAAAAGCTTACATCTGTGTTATCATCTGCCTAGCGACCAGAGCCATTCACATCGAGTTGGTGTCAGATCTCTCTACGATGGCCTTCATTGCAGCATTAAAACGCTTTATTGGCAGAAGAGGATTACCATCAGACATATACTCCGACTGTGGCTCCAATTTTATAGGAGCGAAAACCATATTGGATAAAGAAGTACGACAAGCCATAAAAGACGCTAATCCAAACGCTGTACAATACTTGGCAATGAAACAGATCACTTGGCACTTCAACCCACCAGCGGCTCCCCACTTTGGAGGAATCTGGGAAGCGGGGGTGAAATCAATAAAACATCACTTGCGTAGAACGCTAGGAAACTCAATTTATACCTTTGAGGAATACGCAACCGTCCTCAATCAAGTTGAAGCTTGCTTAAACTCACGACCCTTATGTAGTGTAAGAAATGATCCAGACGAATCCTTTGTTCTTACCCCGGGGCATTTTTTGATTGGGCGAGCACTCAATGCAATACCAGAGCCAAATATAGAAAATAACATGTCATTATCACGGCGATGGAAATTGATACAAGATATAGTTAAAAAATTCTGGAATACATGGTCCAAAGATTACCTCAATCAGTTGCAACAACGGCCAAAATGGCAAAGAGAGCAACCGAATCTCCAAATAGGCGACATTGTGCTTATAAAACAAGAAACCACAGCACCAACAAATTGGCCACTCGCCATCGTGGAAAAAACATTTCCAGGACCTGACGGCTTGACACGGGTGGTACAAGTCAGAACCGGCCGCAGCAGCTTTCAAAGACCGATAACGAAGATTTGCCGCTTGCCAACAGAGCAACATACAAGCACAAGGGATAACTAACTCCATAGTTGGCAACGTTCGTGATCGTCTTGTTAAATATGAGTGAATACGACTATACTGAAGAAGATTTAGCGGCAGTGGAAGATAGCTTCCTGTCTGCCGGCAGCCCTTATTTGGACCTCGACTGTGACTTCACTATCGATTTGTCAACCCCATCACCACCAGCATCTGCCTCGGAAACACCAACATCTTGTCCAGGTCCTAGTACCGAGGAGCCTCCGAAAAAACAAACACAACCCCCTATCTTAGAGAAACCAGCCATCATCAATGGGAGGTTCTACTACAATTTGGAGAGGCTCACACCAACAACTAACCTGACCGAGCTAGCCCAACGTGCGAACAACTGTTTCCAGCGCTTTGTCACCCGTGAAGGCGAAGATTTATACCTACCTCGGAGTATAATCCAACGGATTAAGTTCAATCGAGTCCGAGAGACAAGGAAAAAGGAAATCACCGTCAGTTTACCCAACACCTATCAGGCACGGCTCCAGGTCAAGGCAGATGGACGTATAGTGTTTCATCACCACCACAAAAGAGGCTTGAAAAAGCTGAAAGAAAGGTTGAACTTGAGAGTTCAACGCGGGGGAGAATGTTCGGCCCCGAACACAACAACCTGAAAGGGGACAGGATTCAAACAAAAAAAAAACACAACACATATAAAATATAAATATAATTTGTCCTAAGAAGTTATAAACTTAATCTAATTATCCTAATTCTAAGACTTAAAAATATAAATTAAAAATAAACTTAAAAAACGAATTTGAAATAAACTTAAAAACTACATCTAACTTATAAGGCATGCTGAAATAGAGAAATATATATGTAAACAATACAATGAATTTTCATAAATAAAAAAAAAAATCTGAAAAAAAGAAAATAACCAACTACGAATTAAAAATTATTCTCTGAAACATAAGGAAAAAATAAATAATAACCCTGAAATATAAAATGATAAAAAAGCTGAAATTACAAATGAACCTGAAATAAATGCTTATAGAGTAATTAATCAACGATACTTACCAAGCCCCTATAGCATACTGGAGGCTACTTCATTTCGGAGCACCGGCAAGTTGAAACTTGTCTTTTTACCTAAAACCCTAAAAATGAATGAAATTATTAATAAAATATTAAAAACAAACTATAAGATTATACTTACCTGCGATATTTAGCTGAAACAAGACAAGCAGAATTAATAAATTTGAAATTAATTGAAGGTCAAAAAACAACAACAACAACCACACGCAGAACGTAAACAAACCGAATTCAAACAATTAACACATAAAAAGCACATCCAAGTTAAGGAAACTTGCGCAATATGTGCTACATATCATTTCACCTGTACAATATGTGTCTATTTCACACATTACAGGTGAAAAATAGCATTTTTAGGTGGAAAATGACGGATATAACCTATCATTTTTATCCACCTATTTTCACACAAGAAAACACAATTTCCGACACCTACAACACACACAACTTTTCACAGGTGAACAATAAACACACCACATCACGTTACTTACCTGAAAGGTCAGGAAAAACAGGTGAAAAACACTAAAATATCACTCGCGACATACACAAAACTTCGCCCGGCAAAGAAACGTCAAATTTTATGTTTCATATGAAAATGACATATGAAACTTATGTAGAATTTCGCGCGGATTCTAATGGTGACATTAAAAACATCGAAAAGGATACGCGTAAAAAGATATTTTAATAATAATATTTCTCCATAAGGTTAAGGAGAAAGAAAGAGAAAATAAACTTATGAAATTAAAGCGAGACAAGAATAGTTGTGTACAAAATGGAGAAAGGAAATTATTTATGGCCATTTTAGGGAATAAAAATATCCCTGCAATAAAAATCGACAAAAAAGAGAAAAACAGTCGAAAAAATATAAAGAAAAATTAGAATAATTATTTTAAATACAGTACAAATAATTACTATTACAATTGGCCTCTAAATTCGGTGAAAGTTAATAATTTTACGCTGCCGATAAGGCAGTTCGCAACAAGGAAATAAAATTTCCTTAAGGACACCGTTATCTTTGGACTATAAAAACGCGGACGCATCCTTAGTCGGCCTCTCTCAATTTTCAGCTACGCAGGGAACTCTCCAAACCAATAGGAAGGTGAGAGTTTTACATGCAATATTAATTTCTGAAAATTTTTGATAGCAAGCAGGAAATTTTCTCGCACACCACTAAGTGGAAGGCGGAAAATTTCACATGCTCTTGTTGTTGTATTGTGTTTAATTTGGTAGCGGGCAGCAAATTTTCGCGCACACCACAACGTGGAAGGCGGAAAATTTTACCTGCATGTTTTTGTTGTAAATTTGATTTATAAAGAGCAGTGAACGCATAGGCACACCACTTTGTGGAAGGCTAAGGTTCTGCCTGCACTTTATTCACTTTGTTTTTGTCTCACGTAGAATAGATAAAAAGCAGTAAATTCATGCGCATACCATTTTATGGAAGGCCAGAATTTATCTGCTATTAAATTTGTGTTCGCGTATCAGTCGTAGAAATTAGCAGTGAGTTTCTGCACACCGCTTACTGGCGGAAGGTGGCAAATTCTGCATGCTTGTTTGTGTTTAGAAAATATTAGAATTCAAACAATCGCAGTGGATTCCTGTGCATACCATTAATGGAAGGCCGGAATTCTGCCTGCATTTGAAACATATTAAACACGTAGTAAGAGAAACATCCAGGGCATCAAAGGAAATATTCAGCGGACCACCACGACGCAGGACTGGCATTTTCACGACGACCAGCGACACCAGGGCACTGCAGCAAGCAATTTAACCATACATTAGCATAAGTTGCATGATTAGGTTGTAAGTTTGCAAATATTGAGGTGTACTTATTGAATAAAATTGAATTACCAACTGCACGTGCGTTTTTTTTTCACTATTTTATATTTTTACGTTTCCGTTTGAAACAATAGCATTAACCATACCAGGAAAAGTGGATCTTTTACCGTTGAACAAAGAGCGGTACATTTCATTTACCAAACACATTGAAAATAGCTCCATCAAGCTGAGATTCATCGACTCCTATAGATTTATGGATGAATCTTTGGATAAATTAGCCGGATTGCTGCCTAAGGAAAAATTAATAATTACAAAAGCTCAATGGCAAGACCTGGATGATGAAAGCTTCAACCTTCTCACGCGCAAAGGAGTTTTCCCATATGACTTCATCGATGGCTGGGACAAGTTGGAATGTAATAGTTTACCTAGCGTGGAGCATTTTTATAATAAAATGATTGATGAGCCGATAACTGAAAAAGACTATGAACATGCGCAAAAAGTGTGGAAAAAATTTAACATTAAAAGCCTGGGAGAGTATTCAGATTTGTATTTAAAAACAGATGTTCTTCTGCTGGCGGATATTTTTACAAATTTTAGAGCTATGGGACTGGAGACATACAAAATTGACCCTGCACACGTCTTCACACTGCCTGGATATACATGGGCAGCGATGCTGTATTACACGGGAGTGCGCTTAGAAAGGATAATGGAAGTCGACATGCTTTTATTTACTGAAAAATCTTGCCGAGGTGGAATTAGCCAATGCTGCTGCAGATATAGTGAAGCCAACAATAAATATATGAAAAACTTTAAACTGGATGAAGAAACTAAATATCTGATGTACTATGACGTGAATAATTTATATGGATGGGCCATGTCGCAATCACTTCCAACCGGACACTTTAAATGGATTGATAATGTTGATGCCAGTCTGTCTGGCTGGTCTGTCTGGCTGGCTGGCTGGTCTGTCTGTCTGTCTGGCTGGTCTGTCTGGTTGACATGCCTGGTATGTCTGTATCTATATAAATGCTTATTAGCATAGCTGTGTATCATTGTAGCTGTAACCACCTGTGTAGCAACATGAATGAAAAATTGATGAAGGATATTATAAAGACGCGTGAGGCTATACGAAGAAAGTATAAAGCTCTCAAGACTGGTAAAATTGAATCCGAAGCTCAACTAGAGGAAACATTTAAATCAATCAATCAATACCCAGCACGCTGAAAAGCTCAAAATAACAGTAGCATCATAAAAACAAATAAGTTTTATTCCCAATAGTTTTTTATTTTATTTCTTATATTAAGCGACAAATCTTTTTAATAACCTAATTTAATCAAATACTTCATTAATCTGTATTCATTTTGAATTTTTGATTTCCCCTGCTCGGCACACTGGAGATTCTGCTTACACTCCTGTGTAAGTTGCTCCAACCTCTGCACACGTTGCCGCTCGACAGTCAAGGCATCTTCAAGGGACTTAAGTTGATTTTCAGCGTTTTTTTTTTGGCTCGCCTCGCCCTTCGGCGTTCCTCCCGCAATATGCCCATGACTTGGTCGCCATGGGCAAGCAGGCGCACTAGCCTGCGCAATGAGTTTCTCTGAAAAAAAAAAAATAAAAATATAAATTAAATTAAATTCTTCATAATAATAATAATAATAATATATTTTTTTTTTTTTTTTTTACGAGGGATGGTGAGAAACTTGCATAGACACCGTTGAGGATCCGCACTCAAACGGTAGTGTCAGATTCCTACTGACTAAACTCACCCACCCTTTCGGTGACGTTTGACCCCGCCCGGCACCACCGTGAGGTATTACTTCAGGCGGGCGTCACCAACAAGACCCTTGGTCCCCTCAACCGGCGCGGCATCAGCTCAGCAAGACTTGCGTCCCTCCCATATGGCAGAAGCATACTAGGGCTCCGCGGAGACTGATCGGATATCAGTCTCCGATTTCTTCTTTTTCAGGATGGTCTGGACAAAACACCCCACCCTCGTCCATTCCGCGGGGCCTCGGAGCATAACCCCGACAACTGTGTCGGGGGTCACGCTTCCGAGCTCCTCTTCCATCGCGTTTCTGTCGTCCGTCCACCTCGTGCATTCAAAGAATGTATGGTGGGCGTCGTCCGAAGCGGAGTCCCCGTAGGGGCATGCGGCATCCGCCACCTTACCCATCTTCTTCAGGTACGCACGGAACAAACCGTGCCCCGTCAGAAACTGGGTAAGGTAATAATCTACCTCCCCGAACTCCCTGTTCACCCAGGTGATCAGGTGGCCGATGAGGCGGGCTGTCCACCTGCCCCTAGTGTCACCTTCCCAGCGCGTTTGCCAGACCTCCATCGTGTGGGCCCTAGCAGCCCTCGCCGCCTCCTTTTTTCCCACCCTGCTCCTTTCTCGGCGGACGGACAATCTCTCCTGGGCCAGTAGGTCGATCGGAATCACTCCGGCGACCACCAGCACTGCGGGCTCGGAGACCGTGCAGTAGGAACACGCGACACGGAGAGCTCCCCGTCTTTGTACTGCGGCCATGCGCTTGCGGTACTTCTCGTACCGCAGCGCGTCAGCCCACACCTCTGCTCCGTAGAGCATTATTGACTCGGCAGTGCTCATGAGTAGGCGTCGCATGCAGGGTCTGGGGCCATGAACATTGGCCATGATCCTGCTAAGCGACGCTACTGCCGCAGCTGCCTTGTCCGCTGCCTGCAGTACATGTACCCCGAAGGACAGCTTGTTGTCAAGCATCACTCCGAGGTACTTCACGGCTCTCGACGACTCGATTGTCGCGTCTCCCACCTCGAAGTTGCGCACCATATTGATGCGCTTCTTCGTTAGTAACACGATCTCCGTTTTGTGAGCTGCTAGCTCGAGCCCGCAGTCGTCCATCCAGGAGGATATTCTACGCATTGCCAGGTTGAGGCGCATCTGCGCTGCATCGACGTCCCTCGCAGTGATAATCACTGCGACGTCGTCTGCATACCCAACCAGGCAAACACCCTCAGGCATCTCCAAACGCAGGAGCCCGTCGTAGGAAATATTCCATACGTCGGGACCCAAAATGGAGCCCTGGGCGGCCCCAGATGTTATCTCCCTCCTTCGCAAGCCATCGTCGGTTTCGTATTCGATGAAGCGCTCATCCAGATAGTCCCCCAGCATCCTTTGCAGGTACTGAGGAAGTCTGAAGTCGCGCTCCATCACCCTCAATGCCCTGTCCCACCTGACTGAATTGAACGCGTTTTTCACGTCCAAAGTGGCCAGGAGGCACACGTGCCGGGAGAAGTGATTCCCCCGCTCCGTTGACCTGGCAGCCTCGACCACCTGTTGGACCGTATCAATAGTAGAGCGGCCCGGTCGGAAGCCGAACTGTCTGGCTGCCAAGTCTCCCGCCGCGCGTACGGCCTCGTGAAGGCGAGGCCGTAGGAGTTTCTCCAGTAGCTTCCCGGTCGTGTCCAGCATACACAGAGGTCTGTAGGACGCCGCCGTTTCTGTCGCCCCCCCACCCTTGCTGATCAGTACAAGGCGTGCGACTTTCCAGCGAGCAGGAAATCTGCCAGCCTTCAGGCACGAGTTGTACATGTCCAGCAAGAGAGAGGGGTGACTGGAAGCCACTGCCTTCACTATTTCTGCTGGAAGGCCGTCTGGACCAGGAGCCTTCCGGTTACGCATCGAACGAGCGGCCACAATGAGCTCCTCTTCACTGAAGGGGGGGGGGGGGGTTCCAGATCAGAGAGCAGTGGTTGCTCGGACGGTCGCCGCGGATGGGTGGGGAAAAGGGTACTCACGATATCGTCCAAAGTGGCTGGATCCATAGGGGATCCTTGGGTGAAAGACCCGAGCCGCTTTGTGACGATCCTGTACCCTAGTCCCCACGGGTCTCGGTCCACATCCTGCATGAGGGCCCTCCAGCATCTCCGTTGGCTGTTTTTGATGGCTTGCTTCAGAGATTTTTTGGCCGCATGGAACGGCTAAAGGGGCTGCGTGTATATCGCGGGCTCTCGCTCTTTGGACCTGCCGACGAAGTCGAAGGCACGTCCTGCGGAGCTCCGCGATCTCGTCCGTCCACCAGTAGGCAGGACGGCCTCGACGACTCGATCCACGTCGCGGCACTGCTTCTTCGCAAGCGATCTGGATGACTCGCATAGCCCGTGCGGTCATCCGATCTGCTCGCTCAGATGGCGATAGACCTTCGGGAGCGGCGGGTAGGGATGTCTGGGCACGCTCTAGAGCTGCAGAGAACGTCGTGAGGTTCATTTCTCTGACGTTCCATCTGGGGGGGCGCGTAAGACGGGTAGTGGCAGACGGCCGCACATCATGTACTCGGAACATGATGTACTGGTGATCGCTTCCCGTGTAATCCTCGATCACCTTCCAGTCTACCACTCGCGCTGCCAGTTGTTCGTTGGCTAGGGAGACATCCGGAATTGTCCCCCTATGGCCCGGCCTTCTGAAGGTTGGTGTGGAACCGGTGTTCAGCACCACGAGTCCCAGCCGGGACACCATGTCCATCACCCTCCTTCCGCGGGAGTTAGGCCGGGCCTCCCCCCATTCGACAGCTCTGGCGTTAAAGTCCCCGGCGACCACCAGACCTCCCTGTTCCTCCCGAAGAAAGTCTTCCAGGTCATCCAACTTCTCCTGGAAGTCGTCTATCCGATCGCTTGGGGTGAGGTACACGCTCACGTACGTGGTGGCGTTATGCTTCACCCAAAAGTAAGTACCCTTGCTCCCTACCCTCTCTCAGACCCCGGACTTGCAGGTGCCGCGCCCAAAATCTGTCGGTCGATAAAATTTGCCCCGTTTCAAAAGGCATAACACTTTGACGCGGACAAATTTTATTGCCTCTGATGGATGCGGCAAGTGTAATTCCGGAAAATATCCCAAAGAATGTGGCGATTGAACCCGCGCAACCGAAGTCCCGTTACAAGTCAAGTTTTGGTATTGACTTTTGTAACATTCGTGGACTTCAAGCGAATTTCTCTTTTGTTGAGTGCCACTTATCTAGTTACAAACCCCCAATCTTCGCACTAAGTGAAACCCAAATATCACCCGATAATGACTTAGGTTATTACCAGGTGTCGGGGTACACTTTAGTGCACAATCTCTCCCCCCAAAGGGGTATTGCCATTTATGTTAGGGGCGACGTGGCTTATTACAAAATACACTCAAGCACAACTTCAGATTTTAATTATCTTTGGATTAAAATCATTTTCCAAAGCCACGTCATATTCTTCTGCTTCCTATACAGAAGCCCTAACATAAGTAACGAAGCCTCCACCTTATCTTTTGATACTATTTCCGAACAAATCTCGGGATTTTTGTCGTCCAATCCTGAGTGTGAAATCATCGTTGCGGGTGATTTCAATGTTCACAACGTTAAATGGCTGACTTACTCAAATGGCACCAGTATTTCTGGCAAGGACGTCGAGCTCTTTGCAGACATCAATAACTTGCATCAAATTGTGGATCATCCCACAAGAGTCCCTGATGTTGCTGGTCAAGGAGGATATCTCCTTGATCTTTTTCTAACTTCTCATCCAGCGCGTTACTCCGTCGAAGTTGATTCACCTCTCGGCAATTCAGACCACTGCCTAATCAGTGCTAACTTCCCATTCGAATTTCCCACCCCTCCCAAACCAGTTCGAAGAACTGTATGGCATTATGGGAAGGCCAATTGGCTGGGGCTTATTAATTTCTTCCAGTCTACAGACTGGAACCTGTGTTTCCGGAATAGAAACGCCAACTCTGCCGCTATCCGTATCACCAGGATCATACAGGCAGGAATGCATTTGTTCATTCCCCATTCTACCAAATCTGTGAAGCCTAGGCCCAACAGATGGTTTAATCGGGAGTGTATGAATGCAATCAAAACTAAAGAAGCCGCCTTCCGAGCGTACAAGAGCTTCCCGAGTGAATCGCTCCGTTTAGAGTACGTACAACAAAGAAATTCTTGTAAAACCGCCATCAAGAAAGTCAAAACCTTATTTGACAACAAATTGAGAAGTAAACTCCTAAATGCAACCTCCGGTAGCAAAAACTTCTGGTCCTTGGTAAGTTCCATCAAGAAGAATTTCACTACAACTTCAACCCCTTCCTTTATTCACAATGAGAAGGTAATAACAGACAGCAAATCCAAGGCCAATTTATTAGCATATATGTTCGCTTCGAATTCTTCTTTACCCGAAACTGATGTGCTACCCCCTGTTTCCGAGCGTAACGCCCATTCAATGGACAGGGTTTTTTTCAGGACTCGCGAGGTGTACAGGTGCCTCAAGGAGCTCGATGCCAACAAATCCACTGGACCCGATAGTATACCCCCTATCGTCTTAAAACAATGCGCCTCACCTTTGGCTAAACCTCTGCGCAAATTATTTTCCCTGTCATATTTCTCCGGAGTTTATCCCGACTCTTGGAAACTTGCCCATGTTCAGCCCATACCGAAAGAAGGTGATTCCAGCGATCCCTCCAACTACCGCCCAATAGCAATTACTTCTATTCTCTCCAAAACCATGGAGACGATAATCAACAAAAAGCTTATGGGATATCTAGAATCCAATCAACTCATAAACGACAGACAGTATGGCTTCCGACGAAAAAGATCCACTGGCGATCTTTTAGTCTGTCTTACAAAACACCTCAGCCGTAGCCTGCATGGATCCGGTGAGTATAGTCTGGTTGCTCTGGATATCTCCAAGGCTTTCGATAGAGTTTGGCACTCAGCCCTGTTAGCTAAACTCAAAGCTATTGGAGTTGACCCACTTCTACAGAAGTGGATTGAGAGTTTCCTTTCTGGCCGTTCAAAGTTTTATTGGATGGCGTCAAATCCGCACCCCACACGATCTCTGCGGGGGTACCCCAGGGGTCAATTTTATCACCGGCCCTATTTCTCATATTTATAAATGACCTTCTTTCAATCCCCTCTGTAGCAGTCGCTACTTGTATATACGCGTTTCGTTGTAATAAGTTTTATTCAAGTATCCACTCAGTTTCTGTTCTAATAATTTTAAGCACAGTGTTTTGGTTACGTCACGATTTGGATTCTCACTACTACTATTAAATACACTTGGGGAATTTAGATTGTCATATCACGTATGTATACACTGTACACAGAATCAATTTTAAAAACATAGCCACACAAATATTGTGATATTAAAAATTATTTTGAATAATTGTAAGAGTATTAGTTAGGAGTTTATTCGATAAGGAAGTCTCCTTTAATAAGTTGTCTAATTAAAAACCGTTATGTAATTTTCGGTGTGACATAATAAAAAATAGAAAAATCTTAAACTATTAAAATCTAAAACTATTAAATATAATAATAGATAAATGTTAAATAAACGTATTAAATAAAAGAATAATATTAATATAAAATATGTGAAGTAAAAGTTTTTATTGGCAATATATATACATATATCACTTATATATTGCAATGAGATGAGGGAAGACGCAAAAATTAGTACGCCCCCCATTTCATATTGGTGACCCCGACATTAGAAGAACGAAGAAATTTTTCAAAGAAAAAAGAAGAAAGAAGAATTTTAAAAAATTTTTATGAAAGAAAA
This sequence comes from Thereva unica, assembly GCA_949987705.1. NCBI lineage: Eukaryota > Metazoa > Arthropoda > Insecta > Diptera > Therevidae > Thereva > Thereva unica. Next base: position 82,457,731 of record OX465282.1, read on the forward strand.
TTTATGAAGAAAGAAGATATGAAGAAAATTTTGAAAATTTTACGAAGAAAAGAAGAAGATTCAAGAAAGAAAAGCATTTGGTGAAAAATTTTAAGAAGAGGTTCATTTTTTATTGAGGAGACCAAGTATTTATTTTAATTAAATATTTTTCTTTAATTTTAAAATTTAAATTGTATGGAATTGCTTACACTAAAAAAGAACATTACACTTACATAACTTAGTAGTGGTGACAATTCAATTTATTTCCTCTTTCAAATATTTTTCCTCTAAAATTTTTTTTTTTTAAGAAGTGAGACTTGAATAAAATTTTCGGAAATTTATTTAAGTTTGAGTATTAATCGACTCTTTTCGCGAACGTCCACGGGTGTTATTTTAAAGTATCGCGAAGTTTTTAAGTAAAGTCGAAATTTTATTGAACTTCTTTTTACGCGAGTTTTATTTAAAAAAAATTGTGATTAATATGAGTGTCCAAGGTGGTGATAGTGAAAGAATGCACGTTGATAATGAGAATATAAGTGCATCGGCTGTTAAGCTACCAACTTTCTGGTCTCCATGCCCAGAAGCATGGTTTATTTTAACAGAAAGCCAATTTAACTCGAAAGGAATTAGACTGGATGAGACTAAATATGAACATGTCATCCAAGCTCTTCCTTTAGAGATAATAATGAATATATTGGATTTCATTCAAAACCCACCACCGGAAAACAAGTATGAAGCATTGAAAACAACATTAATTCAACGATTTACAGAATCTGAAGAGAAAAAGTTGGAACAATTATTGTGCAATTCTGAGATGGGAGATAGAAAACCATCAGAATTTTATAGATCAATGGAGATACTTGCAGGAACATCTTCGAATTTAGGAAAGGATCTGATTAGAAAGCTTTGGATGCGAAAATTACCGCCTGGTATTAACATCGCATTGATGTCCTCTGGCAAACAAAACATCCAAGATATTCTAATTTTAGCAGATAAAATTTTCGAATGTTCCAAATTTCAGTATATTTCATCTATCAATGATTGTTCTTTAAATCCTTTTGTAAACCAAAGATGTATCGATATAAATAACATTGATTTCGCTAAGAAGGTTAATGATTTAGAAAATAAAATCGAAAATTTAACAGATTGTATTAAGAAGCTTACAGTTAATAGGAATAATGAATTTCATCATAGGTCAAGGTCTAGAAGTAGAAGCCGGGATAGATCTAAATACAATAATAATAATAAACCATTTTGTTGGTTTCATTTTAAATTCGGCGACAAAGCTAAAAAATGTATTAAACCTTGCAACTATAATAATCAAAAAAACTAAATATCCTGTACGGTTCAAAACTTTAATAAACGATGAAAATTTAAATAAAAAGCCGAAAGGTATCATTCGATATAAATAACTCGTTTATTTCACAAAATTTTCTTGTTTATAAAGATCGAAAAAATTATGCCGAAAATATATATGACTAGTTTAATTTTTGCAAACAAATTCTTTGATTATAAAGGCCGAAAAATGATGCCGAAAAATCTACTATGCCGAAAGTCTGTAAAACGACTGACTTGCACTTTTATTCCTTTTTTCGAAAAATTTTGTCTAACCGTTTTTCCTATTTCGTGTACGTGACTTGTTGCACGTCTCCGTTAATATATCTATCCCTTTTCTTATATTTATTTGCATATATTCAATATTATCGATTGCCATCTATCGGTGATAATTAATATTGAGATTAAAAGCTGTATTAATTGTTATACTGGTAAGTATAACAATTAATATCAAGTTATTTGTTATACTGTCGAAGTGACAGTTCTAAGTTATGTGCAAATACTAGGTCAGTGGGTCAGTGTTTCTTTTTGTTTCGCGTTGTTATTTGTTTCGCAATTATATGTTACGTGTTTAATGGTGCAGGTCAGTGTTTTGTTACATATTATTTCTTTTTCTTAAACTAATGCTAATAATTCTATCATTTTAGGTTACGATGACTCCCTTGCCGATGTCGTCGCTGGGGCTGATGGACGCAACCTTCTGGAACCCTTGGTCGTCAGATAAGTATTCTCGTAACTTTGTTGAAGATTGATTTCCTTGTAGTTTATTCATTTTAGGTGGTTCCAGGATGTAACATGCTCCGGGGCAGCGTTGGGACAACGTCCCAATGTTTTACTATATGATGCTAAATTACTAATCTGGGAATGAAAAACAAACAAAGCATTGATGGAATTTCTATAATCATTCGAAATTGATTAGTTTACGGATTGTGGAAAGGATACTTAAGGTCGATGAAATGGGGAGTTCCAGGAAATTTTGGATAGTTGGGTAATTTATTTTGTTTATAGTATGTGATGTTATTGTTGATTAGGATTAGTTTCTATGGGAAGGAGGCATAGTTTTGTAATAGGCCTTTTACAAATTGAGTCCTTGGTCTTTATCGATGCGACGCGAACTAAGTTGTCAGAGCCTTCGTGTGTTTCTATAACTCGACCAAGCAACCATTTACACGGTGGAAGATTTTCCTGTTTAATCAGCACCAAGTCATCCTTCTGCAAATTCCTCGTTTGAACATTCCATTTTGGACGCTGTTGTAGTTGCGTCACATAATCATTTTGCCAACGTCTCCAAAACGACTGCATTAATTGCTGTATGTATTGCCAGCGAGTTAAGCTATGTTCCTTGTGGTTCAAATATGATGGTTCTGGAATTGACAGTATCGGTGCTCCAATTAAAAAATGCCCAGGAGTTAACGCCGTCAGATCTGAAGGATCACTTGTAACTGGACACATAGGCCGCGAATTAAGACAAGATTCGATCTGTGTTGTTAATGTGGTGAGCTCCTCGAATGTTAACGAACTGTTGCCTATAATTCTTCGTAGATGGAATTTCGTGGATTTTACAGCGCTCTCCCAAATTCCGCCAAAGTGTGGTGCTCCTGGTGGTATGAGGTGCCAGTTTATTCCTTGTTCTACCATATTCGGAAGTTCTTCCTTGAGTTGTTGTAAATGTCTCCGGAAATCCTTTTCCAACACAGCCTTCGCACCTACAAAATTCGTTCCGTTGTCGGAATACATATCGCTACATAATCCGCGACGTGCCGTGAATCTTTTGAAAGCAGCCAAAAATGCATCAGTCGACAAATCAGATACAACCTCTATATGTACCGCCTTAACTGCTAAACAGACGAATATTGCCAAATAACATTTGTATCTTTTTGCATTCCTTAGTTTCGAAGATTTGATGTCCATTGGTCCACAGTAATCAACTCCTACGTGACTAAATGGTCTGGAGATGTTGGTTCGCGGTGCCGGTAAACTTCCCATTAGCTGGTTACAACATTCTGCTCTTTGCCTAAAACAAATCATACACTTGTGAATGCGTGCTCTAACTGCGCTTCGAGCTCTTAATATCCAGTACTTTCGCCTTAATAATCCAAGAACTAATTGCGGCCCCCCATGAAGAGTGATTCTGTGCATATCATCGATGATTAAGTCCGTGATATGGTGTTGACTGGGCATGATGATTGGATGCTTTTCGGTCCAGGAAATGTTAGCATTTTGAAGTCTGCCCCCTACTCTAAGCACACCCATGTGGTCGATAAAGGGATTTAATTTCAATAATCGTCCCGAAGATGGTTTTCCATTTGAGTACAAGTACTTCAAATCTTGATGAAATTCCTGTGCTTGCACTTGTTTGATTATAACCTGGTGTGCTTCGTCCAATTCTCGAGATGTCAACCATTTCGTTATGTTCGGTCCCTTGGTTGATTTGCATCGAGTAATAAACCGCAGAACATACGCGATAACGCGAATAAGCTTTCGAAGTGAGGAATATCTACAGATGTTCAGGCCAGAACTTGTTGGTTCAGTGGTTGTATTTAAATTGACTTTTATTGTGCGCATTTCAACACCCGTGTCCGTTATATCCCTTAATGAGGGCCACTGTTCCTCCGATTTTTGCAGCCACTGTGGTCCATTCCACCATAATTGATGCCTTATTGCTTCCGCTGGTAGTAGGCCTCTCGTTGCACAGTCTGCTGGGTTCTCTTGCGTAGGGACGTGATTCCATACCTCATTGCCACAAATTTCTTGCACCTCGGCTACCCTATTAGCAACAAATGTCTTATACTTATTGGGATGATTTCTGAGCCACGATAAAACAATAGTCGAATCCGTCCACGCTCGAAACTTGACATGAGTGAACTTCATAGCTTTAGTCACTGCTTTGTACAATCGTGCTAATAATGCTGCTCCGCATAGCTCGATGCGCGGTAGAGATATTTGCTTTATAGGTGTCACCTTTGTTTTTGCTGCCAGAATCGTCACGTTGACATTGCCGGAAGAATAAATCGAGCGGGCATAAAGTACTGCTGCATATGCGTGCAAGGACCCATCACAAAAATAATGAATTTCGATTGCATCTGACGTAGTACCTATCCATCGAGGGATCTTAATGTCCTTGATCATCTTGAATTGGTTACGAATTTCATTCCACACGCGAAAAATATCATTTGGAATCTCTTCATCCCAATCAATGCCCTTTAACCATATTGCTTGCATCATCATCTTTGGTTTTATTGTAACTGGTGATAAAAACCCAAGGGGATCAAATATTTTTGAAACTTCGCTTAAAAATTTTCGTTTTGTGATTGTGATGCTGTCGCCAAATTCAATGTCAATGTTGTACTTAAATACATCCAGCCTAGGGTACCAATGCATTCCTAAAGTTTTGACCCTTTCGCCGAAATCGAAATTGCGAACGCCACTTGATTCCTTATCTTCGTCAGGAATGTTAGCTAGTAGTTCGGATCTATTCGAAGCACATTTACGAAGATTAAACCCACCGGCCTTTAAGAGTTGTATAATCTGGTCTTGTAATTTCTGAGCACTCTCGATGGAATTAGTCCCGGTTAACATGTCATCGACATAAAAATCGGAAAGTGTTATGCGAGATGCTAGAGGATAACGTTCACTTTCATCTCGCGCCAGCTGTTGCAAGGTCCGAATTGCTAAATACGGTGCCGACGATGTGCCGAAGGTAACTGTTTTCAGCCGATAGTCTTGAATAGGTGCGCTTGGTGATTTTCGCCAAAGTATTCGTTGATAATCCGCATCATCATCGTTCACCCAAATCTGCCTATACATTTTTTCGATGTCGGCAGTCAAGACAACTTGATGTTTCCTCCATCGTAGCAATAGTGTCATTAGGTCATCTTGTAGAGTTGGTCCGGTCATAAGAACTTCGTTGAGGCAGCTTCCATTCGCCGTTCTTGAAGACGCGTCGAATACCACGCGGAGTTTCGTCGTCGAACTTTCCTTAAACACCCCGTGATGTGGCAGATAATTTGTTTTATAACAAACTTGATTGCCATGGTTGACCTTTATGTTCTCCATTTCGGTTGATCGTGCTAATTCCATATGATTCAGCTCTAGGTATTCCTCCAAACACTTGGTGTATTCCAAACGTAGCTGCTCGTCTCTGTCGAATGCTGATTCCAGTTTCCTCAACCGTGACAGGGCGATCCATCGTGAACGGCCGAATTCTGGAGGTGAAGATGATCGAAACGGTAAGCGCACCATGTACTTTCCTCCTTCTGTCCTTTGTACAGTGTCCTTGTAATGTTTTTCGCACGCCTTCTCTTCTTCAGTCAAATACTTAACTGGTTGGACTTCCTCCAATTCCCAAAACCTTCTCAGTTGTTCATCTAGTGATATCTTGCAATGGTATGAGGCGACTGTAGTTGTAAGTTTTGGTTTTTCCTCGATTTCCCCAGAAAGTATCCAGCCTAAGATTGTGTTTTGAGCGATGGGACTGCCTTGTGTATCAACTCTTAGTCCGTTGAGTATTATTCTGCCAAGAATGTCTGCTCCTATTACCATGTCTATTTTACTTGATAAATTGTACGTAGGGTCAGCAAGGGTTAAGCCTTGAAGATGTTTCCAGGCGACATTCTTTCTTATAGCCCTGGGAGGCAATACGGTGCTTATATGTTTTAAAACTAAAACGTTGGCGAGAAGTTTGCAATTATTATGGAGTGAACGTAATTCAACAGTTGCTTGCGATTGAGCTACTCCCGTTTCGATATCCTCTAATCCTGAAATGGTTATGTTTACTGCACTGCTTGGTATATGCAGTCTCCGTATGATAGACTCCTTTATGAAGGACGCTTGTGAGCCTTGGTCAACCAACGCCCTTACGACCATGCTATGTCCATCCTTACCAACTAATTTCGCTAAGGCAGTTGGCAGTAACACTTCATTACCTATCGAAACGTTGCCTACATATACTTGACTTGAAGAAGGTACCGCGTCTGTGTCGCTTATTCTGCTGTCGCCCGATCCTTCGTTATTTGCATGAGTCACTCCAGCCCTTGCCTTTGAAGCAATCACTTCTTCATTATGCAACAACGTGTGATGTCGATGCCTACACCTGTAGCACGATGTTCTACTTGGACAATGTGACGCGTTATGACCCTTTGCCAAACAGTTTGAACACAAATGTTTGTTAATTACAATATTCCTCTTTCCAGAATGGTCCAGCTTTAAAAATTCCGGGCAGTGCCAAAGTGGATGAGAAGCGGAGCACACAACGCACGAATATGATTTCACTGATTGGAAACTATGTTTAAAAGTTGACTGTCTTGATGTGGATACATTATTATTCCCCAAAGCTTCCAGAGCTCGAAATTGTGCTTCTAAGAACGTTCTCAATTCATCAAATTTAGGAAACTCACGTGTCGCACCAACCCTTTGCTCCCAGAGTTTCTTCGTATCAGGTGACAATCTTTCACTTACAATATAAGTGAGAATGACATCCCATTCCCTTGTAGCTATGCCTAGGTTATTCAAGGCTTGAACACATTCGTTGGTAGTGTCCATCAGTTTTTGGATGCTTACTGCTGTATCCTTGCTGGCATACGATTGAGACAGAAGGATTTTAAGTTGAGTCTTTATCAACAGCCGGGGGTTATCATATCGATCTTGCAGAAGCTCCCAAGCTGACTTATAGTTTGCATCGGTGATGGTGAATTGTCGAAGAAGCTGTTCAGCTTCACCTTGCAGGCTAGATTTCAAATAATGTAGCTTTTGTACTTGTGATAAGGAATCGTTATTATGAATAAGAGTTAAATATAAATCATAAAATGCCTTCCAAGATTTGTAATCACCATCAAATTTCGGCAAATTGATTCTAGGCAACTTAACTTCTTGCGAAACAGATTTCCTCTCACTATTATTCATGGTAGAATTTAAGGTGGTGTTGGGCTCTTGACGGGAGTCCAAATCGTCTTCCAGTAGAGTTTTAAAATCTACCACAAATTCCTCAACCATTGAAAAATATTCTTCAACAAAATAAGTTTGAAGTGTTGCATCCAAATCGTTTGGGATATCTAGCACAATAATTTCGCGATGGGTTGTCATGAACGATTCCCATTGTTCCTTCAACATTACTAATTTATTCGAAATATATCTGGTGGTTTTTCGATCAGCGCCGTCCTTTTTGTAATTCCGTAGCGCACGCTTTATGTCAGTAAATGTGCCAAATTGTAATTTAATCAATTTTTTCAGCATTGTAAAAAGTATAACCGTCACCAAATGAGAATGAAATGACTCACCAAAATTCTGTTAATATTAGCCAAGGGGGGAATTTGCATCCGTTGTACCCGTTGTTATTTAACGGAACTCAGTATTACACCAAATTTTATTTTCGAATTTATTCCACAAATTCCACGAATAATTTAATCCAAATTTCTATCACTAGTTTTCAAAATAATTCTTCTAATTAATTAATTGTCACCAACTCGCAAATCTCAAATTAATTCGCACTAACTAATGGAAATTTTCACGCACGTGTCTTACAAGGGAATTTTTCAAACCTATATTTTTTCTGTTTATCACTTAATCGCAAACTTTAAATAAATTTGTCTCACTAGTCTAATTGTTCACACGCGTGAATAGCACCTCACAGGTTAATTTTTCAAAAAACGTTTTTTATTTGTTTTTTAGAATATATGTATGCGCATATATCCGGCTCGAAGGACCAAAAATATGTACGGTTCAAAACTTTAATAAACGATGAAAATTTAAATAAAAAGCCGAAAGGTATCATTCGATATAAATAACTCGTTTATTTCACAAAATTTTCTTGTTTATAAAGATCGAAAAAATTATGCCGAAAATATATATGACTAGTTTAATTTTTGCAAACAAATTCTTTGATTATAAAGGCCGAAAAATGATGCCGAAAAATCTACTATGCCGAAAGTCTGTAAAACGACTGACTTGCACTTTTATTCCTTTTTTCGAAAAATTTTGTCTAACCGTTTTTCCTATTTCGTGTACGTGACTTGTTGCACGTCTCCGTTAATATATCTATCCCTTTTCTTATATTTATTTGCATATATTCAATATTATCGATTGCCATCTATCGGTGATAATTAATATTGAGATTTAAAGCTGTATTAATTGTTATACTGGTAAGTATAACAATTAATATCAAGTTATTTGTTATACTGTCGAAGTGACAGTTCTAAGTTATGTGCAAATACTAGGTCAGTGGGTCAGTGTTTCTTTTTGTTTCGCGTTGTTATTTGTTTCGCAATTATATGTTACGTGTTTAATGGTGCAGGTCAGTGTTTTGTTACATATTATTTCTTTTTCTTAAACTAATGCTAATAATTCTATCATTTTAGGTTACGATGACTCCCTTGCCGATGTCGTCGCTGGGGCTGATGGACGCAACCTTCTGGAACCCTTGGTCGTCAGATAAGTATTCTCGTAACTTTGTTGAAGATTGATTTCCTTGTAGTTTATTCATTTTAGGTGGTTCCAGGATGTAACAATCCCTTCAGCGTGTTTTAAAAATAATACTCCAAAAAAATCTAATAGACTTTTTATTTACGATAAAGAAAATAAACTTAAATTTCTAATTGATACAGGAGCGGAATTATCAGTAATACCGAATTCATATTGTGGCAAATGTAAGAGAAATCCAAATTTAATTCTTACAGCAGCTAACGGATCAATTATCCATACTTACGGAGAAAAACTTCTTAAGATAGACTTTGGATTAAGACGAGATTTAACTTTTCCGTTCATTATAGCAAGCGTCGACAAACCTATTATTGGCGCAGATTTTCTTTCTGGATTCAATTTGCTGGTTGATCTTAAAAATAAGAGAATAATAGATGGTAACACCGAGTTAACAGTTAATGGAATCATAATTAAAACAGATTCTCCTTCACCCAGGCATTGTACCTGTGATAGTGAATATGGTAATGTTTTATCTAGATTTCCCTCACTAACTCAACCTCCACGCTATGATTTACCTGTACGACATAATATAGTGCATACTATTACCACTAAAGGTCAATTACCATTTTCAAGACCTAGAAGACTCGACACTAATAAATTTAAAATCGCTAAATTAGAATTCGAGCACATGGTAAAATTAGGCTTATGCAGAACATCTTCATCATCAGTCTCATCAACACTACACATGGTTCCAAAGAAAGATTCCACTGATTGGCGACCATGCGGAGATTACCGGAGACTAAACTCAATAACAATTCCAGACAGATACCCGATTCTTCACATTCAAAATTTTACGTTAAATTTGAATGGTTGTACCATATTTTCGAAGATTGATTTAGTGAGAGCTTACCATCACATACCTATGGCAGAGGAAGATATCTATAAGACAGCGATAACTACACCTTTCGGTTTATTCGAATTTACTCGAATGCCCTTTGGACTTAGAAATGCTGCTCAAACTTTCCAACGATTTATGGATAGAGTTTTAACTGGTTTGGAATTCGTTTTTGTCTACATTGACGATATATTGGTTGCAAGCAAAAATAAGGAGGAACACAAGAAACACTTAGAGCAGGTGTTTGGCCGTTTAGAAGAATATGGAATAAATATTAATCCAGGGAAATGTCTTTTTGGTGTACATGAAATTGAATTTTTAAGTCACAAAATTACGAAGGACGGGATTCTTCCTTCTGAAAATAGAATTAAATTCATCCAAGATTTCCCTTCACCTACTTCCATTAAGCAGATTCAACAATTCATAGGAATGGTAAATTACTTTCACAGATTCATTCCACGATTAGCAGAGTTGTTAAGCCCCATTCATATACATTTAGTTAGGGAGCTTAAAAAACCTAAGAGTTTAAAAAATTTTGAGTGGACGGAAGAATGCGAAGACGCGTTCATCAAAGTGAAGAAGGCTTTTATTTCGGCAACTTTATTAGTGCATCCAGCGGAAAATCCTACGTTGAAGTTGACGGTTGATGCATCAAACATTGCGATTGGAGCAATGTTGGAACAAATTAACAACAATGAAAGCGAACCTTTAGCGTTTTATTCCAGAAAATTAAACAATGCAGAAATTAAGTATTCTACATTTGATAGAGAGCTTTTGGCAATGTACTCAAGTATTAAACACTTTAGACATTTTTTGGAAGGTCGTGAATTTACAGTATTCACGGATCACAAACCTTTAACATCCGCAATTTGGACCAAAGCTGAGAGAAGTCCAAGACAAGCAAGACAATTAGACTATGTTACCCAATTCACCTCCGATATAAGATACATCAAGGGAGAATCAAATGTAGTAGCTGATACTTTATCACGGGTAACCGTAGAAAATAGCAATTGTGACGCGGTTAGCGAAAAACAAATAGATTTAAGCATTATCGCAGAAGCACAAAAGGATGATACAGAGTTAAAACAGTTGATTGAAAACCCAAATAAAAGTTCGAAATTCATTTTAGTGGAAACAGATGTACCTTTCTTAGAAAGTAAAATCTGGTTAGAGTGTTCCACTAGTAGAGATCGTCCATTCGTACCAGAGATATTACGAAGAAGCATATTTGACAAAATCCATAACTTATCACATCCAGGAATACGAGGTACAAGGAAATTAATTACAAGAAGATATTTTTGGCCTAGGATGAATACTGATATTAATTTATGGGCGAAGTCATGTATAACGTGTCAAAAAGCGAAAATTCACAGACATACAAAATCTCCGATACAAAAATTCCAGATACCTATGGGAAGGTTTGAACACATCCATGTAGATTTGGTAGGCCCATTGCATCCGGTGGAAGGATTCGTATACTTGTTAACAGTAGTGGATCGATTCACCAGGTGGCCGGAAGTATACCCACTAAAGAGTATTACAGCCAGCATAGTAGTCAAGACATTATATGAGCAATATTTTCCGAGATTTGGGATTCCATTGACAGTTACTACGGACCAGGGAGGTCAATTTGAAGGAAAACTTTTTGAGGAATTTTCAAAATTATTAGGAACCCATAGGATTCGAACAACAGCGTATCACCCACAATCAAACGGAATGGTGGAGAGGCTACACAGACAGTTAAAAGCATCTCTTAGAGCTAAGATGTCTAATCCGAATTGGTTGTGGCACATACCAGCTATATTACTAGGTTTAAGAACAACAGTTAAGGAGGATCTTAAGTGTAGTCCGGCTGAATTAGTTTATGGTCAAACATTACGTATCCCGGGAGAATTCTTTGTGACGGACCCACACCAAGTATCAGATCCAACAGACCTAGTAGAACAATTACGAGATCACATGAGGAACATCGTGCCAACAGATTCTCGGGATCAAAGAAGAAATTTCTATGTTCCAAAAGACTTAGAAGATTGCGAATTCGTGTTTTTGAGGACAGATAGAGGTAGGGGATCCTTGCAGGATCCTTATGAAGGTCCTTTTAAAGTTATTAAGAGAAATAAAAAAGTTTTCACGATTGACGTCAACGGAAAAATAATGGTAGTATCAATTGATAGATTAAAACCCGCCTTTATTGAAAAAAAGGAAGACACTGAAAAACCAGTAACTAGAAGTTCAAAGAAAAAGGTTTCATTTCGGTTATAAAATTAAAAATTTTTTTTTTTCGTTTTATTTGAGTAATTAAATATTAAAATAAAGTATGATAGTACATTCATGGACGCTCGCGCTGAAGGGGGAGTTATGTAGCAGTCGCTACTTGTATATACGCGTTTCGTTGTAATAAGTTTTATTCAAGTATCCACTCAGTTTCTGTTCTAATAATTTTAAGCACAGTGTTTTGGTTACGTCACGATTTGGATTCTCACTACTACTATTAAATACACTTGGGGAATTTAGATTGTCATATCACGTATGTATACACTGTACACAGAATCAATTTTAAAAACATAGCCACACAAATATTGTGATATTAAAAATTATTTTGAATAATTGTAAGAGTATTAGTTAGGAGTTTATTCGATAAGGAAGTCTCCTTTAATAAGTTGTCTAATTAAAAACCGTTATGTAATTTTCGGTGTGACATAATAAAAAATAGAAAAATCTTAAACTATTAAAATCTAAAACTATTAAATATAATAATAGATAAATGTTAAATAAACGTATTAAATAAAAGAATAATATTAATATAAAATATGTGAAGTAAAAGTTTTTATTGGCAATATATATACATATATCACTTATATATTGCAATGAGATGAGGGAAGACGCAAAAATTAGTACGCCCCCCATTTCACCCTCCAACCCACTTCTCAGCTTCGCTGACGACGGTACTCTACGTTACTCGTACAGCTTCGATACAAGACAGACTCATGCCAGATCCTGTCTTGATGATCGCGAACTAATGTTCAACTCTATTAATAACGACATTGAACTTATTATAGAGTGGGGGAAAAAGAATCGTGTCAAATTCAACCCCTCCAAAACCAAGTTCTGTCTTATCTCCAAAAAGAAGCTCAACACCTCTTCACCCTTGAGAGTGGATGGAGTTCAACTAATGGCCGACCCATCCTTGCATATCTTAGGCGTGACATTAGCGAAAGACTTGCGATGGAATGACCACATATTCCAAATCGCCAAACAAGCATCCCAGTGCTTGGGATTTCTTAAGAGGTGCAAGTTCCTCCTCCTGCCATCGGCCCGTGCTGTTATCTATAAATCCTACATTCGGCCTCTTCTCGAATATAACTCCCTCGTTTGGGGCGGCGCCCCAATAACCACCTTGGCATGGTTAGATAAAGTGCAAAAAAGGGCGCTCAAATTAATTGATGACGACACCGCCTGCTCCACCATCGACCCCTTAAACCACCGTAGGAATGTAGCAGCACTGACAAAATTTTATCGCTACTATCATAGTGACTGTTCCTCCGAGTTAAACGCTCTCCTGCCTCCACGGCAATCTTATACCCGCAACACCAGATTAGCCTACTCGTCTCATTCCCTTCACCTTCAACTACCCCTTTCACGCACTCAGCAAGATATGAATTCGTTTGTTAATAGAACAACTCGACTGTGGAATAACCTCTCGCAGTCGGTATTTCCGAACTCCTACAACATCCAAGAGTTCAAACGCAGGGTTCATCACCACCTTCTTCAATACCCCCCCGTACCTTTTAATCCTTAACCTATACCCCCCCCCCTCATCCCTCCCCCGTACTAAGCTTACTGCTAGACATTGCACCATGACGTGACAAATGACATGACGGACTAGTAGTACAAAGGGTGACTCCTAAGCTTAGCACTGCCACATAAAAAAAAAAAAAAAAAAAACGAAGCCGCAACTGGATCCTGCTCCCTCGATAAAAAAGTTTCGTGGGTTTGGGATCCAGATGGCCGCAGTGCCGAGGTCGTCAGCATGCCAACCCAGCCCAGCTCTTGCCCGATACTGTTCGCTGATAAGAACAATATCAGCACTTTTCTCGGTGCAGAGCCGTGCTAGGAGGTCATGGGCCGTCCTGCTCCTATGGAGATTTCCTTGGAGCACTTGCGTCATCGCGAGGTCTTGCTGAGTACCTGCTTAAAGGCTTTACAGCCTTTCGACCCCGCCACGTGGTTCGTGTCTCCCATGTTCCCCGCAGAACATAGGAAGCACGAGGGGTCGGCTGTACAGCCCGCGCCCTTATGCTCCGCCGCGCCGCATCGGTAGCACAGCCTGCTCCTATCCGGCCCTTTGCAGGCCGAGCTCAGGTGCCCGTACCCGAGGCAGCAGAAGCAGCGCTTCACCTCCACCCCGCGCCTCACCTGGCACCTCACGAAGCCGACGAGTACTCGCCCACTTGCCAGGATCTTCTCTGCGGCATTCTCCTCGAGTCTGACAAAGGCCAGGCGCTGTTGCCTAGCGTTTGGCCTTGTCACGGACACCTGTATTTCGCCCGCGTAATCCGGGAGCGACCCCCTCAGCGCCCGCTCAATCTCCTCCGCCGTGGTCCAGCTGTCGAAGTCTTTGATCTCCAGCAAAGACTTCGCGGCCAGCTCCCTGATGGTGCTTGTGCCCCCCACCGCCGATCTTAGGGCGCTTGCCAGTATCGCCTTATTTTCGGCAGTGGCACGTCCAAGCTCTAGCAGCACTCCCCCGGCTCTAGTCTGCCGGACCGCCCTCACCTCGACCCCGAGTTTGGACTGCTCGACCTTATCTCGGATAGCCTTTACGACTTCCGAGTAGGTGGAGCCTTCAGAGGGGGTCAGGAGCACCGCATCAGGTTTTTTCCTTTTCTTCCCTCCTTTCCGTTTTTGTTTTCTGCGCCTTTTCGGTTTTTCGGCGTCCTCGGGCTTCTGGCCAGCTTTTTCCGCTTTCTCCTTCCTCTTTTTCTTTTTCCCCACGACCTCTGACCACTGGGCCTCAGTTGTGGGCTGAGCGACTGTCACAGGCTGTGAGGCGGTCGCGGGCTGGGCGGCGGCAGTGGGCTGAGCGACGGCTCGTGGCTTCTTTGAGGTCCTCACCACCTCGACTTTCGGGGAGTTTGTTGCCTTCCGCTTGCTCCCGCCGGCGTTTGTTGGTGGGGCCTGTTCAGGGGCTCTGGCCAAGATTTCTTTTATTTTAAGCACTTCCTGAATATCCAAGGCCGCCATGTCGACAAGATCTTGGAGCTTCGGCAGCCCCTGCTTGATTTCATTGTTGACGTTCTTCTGCTTCTGGGTTGACGCCACCATCCCGGAGAGCAGAGCCTTCATGGCCTCGAGCCGATCGCCGACCTTCTTTGTGGTTGTTTCCAGCCGCCTCACGCCTTCAGCGTACGGGTTGGATCCACGCTCCTCCTCCGTTGCCAAAGGCTCTGCTGGGCCAGTTGGCGCCACCGATATCGCGGCCGCCGCTTCAGCGCCACCCCGATCCTCCGCGTCCGGGTCATTTGCCTCCTCCACCTCCAGGAGAGGCTGGGTGGTGCCCTCCCGCCGTGACGGCGGTGACCTGGCCACCCTCGCCCGTCTCTCAAAACGAGCTAGCACAGCTAGCTCAGCTGCTCTAATTTGTTCTTCGGCCTCCTGTTTGGCAGCTTCTTCTTTCGTTAACGCCGTTGTTTTTTTATTTTTTCCTTCTTCCATAGCTATTCCCACGAGTAGCGGAGAAATGAGGTCCACCCGGGCAGAGATCCGCATTACCCGGGTAAGGCTAATTAGAACCGGAGGTCGCCAGGTATCCGGAGCACACCGTTCACGACTGAGCTATTTTTATAATCTGGGTCCTCAGCCAGGCTGATCATCGGCACGGTTCGTGTTACACCTTGATCCGACCCAGGGGATTAGGGATGGGGGCAGCAAGGATTAAGGGAGGAGGACGCAAGGTTGGGAGGACGACTGTCTGCTACGTTTGATACGCATTGCCCAGGGTGAACCAGCGTGATGGAATTGTCACGCATACGTGGAGGTCATCGTCATCTCACCCTATAATAATAATAATATACTTACAACTTAATAAACAATACTTACAACTTGCAACCTTCTATTGTCCATTGTGCTGTTGTCCATTGTGCTGTTGTCCATTGTGCTTTAAGGGCAGCATGAAGTGAACTTTTCTTTTATACTGATAAATGTTTACTTTATTCAAAAATACACTAAAAACACGTTAAGAATTGAGGTAAGGAACCGCTGAGTTAATCAGTATCCGAAAGACTTGCACCTGATCCCTTTGTTTATCTAATATTATTCGCGATACGGTTTAAAGCTGACTTTAGGATTTTCACACCTATGTATAATAAGGAATCCATCTATACCTGTTCAAAATTGTCTTTGATTTTTAGGAAACTGACCCTCACTAAATTCGCAGCATATCAATTTCAATTTCAATATATGGAGCAAAACTTCCTTTTGTTTATCTCAATAAACGTTCGCGGTATGGGAAGACTGAAATTTTCACATAACTTTAGAATTTTCACACCTATGTTTAATAAGGAATCCATCTATACCTGTTCAAAATTGTCTGTGATTTTTTAGGAAACTGAGCCTCACTAAATTCGCAGCATATCAATTTCAATATATGGAGCAAAACTTCCTTTTGTTTATCTCAATAAACGTTCGCGGCATGGGAAGACTGAAATTTTCACAGCCAGCCACGTGCGCTGCGAGCATTTCTTCAGGTATTAAAATAAAAATAAAATAAACATCTATCACAGATATATTTCTGTGTTCCTTTTTAGACGTCTGCCTGCTCACCAAACGCGATAAGTCTTTAATCCAACATGAGTGATAAACTGATGAAGGATATTATAAAAACACGTGAGGCTATACGAAGAAAGTATAAAGCTCTCAAGTCTAGTAAAATTGAATCCGAAGCTCAACTAGAGGAAACATTTAAATCAATCAATACCCAGCACACTGAAAAGCTCACAATAACAGTAGCATCATAAAAAACAAATAAGTTTTATTCTCAATAGTTTTTTATTTTATTTCTTATATTAAGCGACAAATCTTTTAATAACCTAATTTAATCAAATACTTCATTAATCTGTATTCATTTTGAATTTTTGATTTCCCCTGCTCGGCACGCTGGAGATTCTGCTTACACTCCTGTGTAAGTTGCTCCAACCTCTGCACACGTTTGCCGCTCGACAGTCAAGGCATCTTCAAGGGACTTAAGTTGATTTTCAGCGTTTTTTTTTTGGCTCGCCTCGCCCTTCGGCGTTCCTCCCGCAATATGCCCATGACTTGGTCGCCATGGGCAAGCAGGCGCACTAGCCTGCGCAATGAGTTTCTCTGAAAAAAAAAAAAATAAAAATATAAATTAAATTAAATTCTTCATAATAATAATAATAATAATTTTTTTTTTTTTTTTTTTTTTTATTTTTTTTTTTTTTTTTTTTACGAGGGATGGTGAGAATCTTGCATAGACACCGTTGAGGATCCGCACTCAGACGGTAGTGTCAGATTCCTACTGACTAAACTCACCCACCCTTTCTGTGACGATTCCCCCACCCGGCACCGCCGCGAGGCATTACTTCGGGTGGGCGTCACCGACGTGGCCCTTACCGGGTCCCCTCCGATCCTTGGCGGATCAGCGGACTTCCGTCTCCGTTTTCTTTGTCTTCAGGATGGTCTGGACAAACCGCGCCACCCTCAACCATTCCTCGGGGCCTCGGAGCATTATCCCAACAATTGTGTCGGGGTTCATGTTTCCGAGTACTCCTTCCAACGCGCTTCGTTCGACATGCCACCTAATACATTCGAAGAATGTGTGGTAGGCGTCGTCCGAAGCGGAGTCCCCGTAGGGGCACGCGGGTTCCGCGACCTTACCCATTTTCTTCAGGTACGCACGGAAAAGACCGTGCCCTGTTAAAAATTGGGTAAGGTAGTAGTCGACCTCGCCGAACTCCCGGTCCACCCAGGTGTTCAGCTGGCCGATCAGGCGGAATGTCCACCTGCCCCTGGAATCACCCTCCCAGCGCGTTTGCCAGACCTCCATGGTGTGGGCCCTGGCGACCCTCGCGGCTTCGCGTTTCCCCAACCTGCTCCTATCTCGATGGACGGACTGTCTCTCCTGGGCTAGCAGGTCGATCGGAATGACTCCGGCGACCACCAGCACTGCGGGCTCGGAGACCGTGCGGTAGGAGCACGCGACACGAAGAGCTCCCCGTCGTTGTACTGCGGCTATGCGCTTGCGGTATTTTTCGTACCGCAGCGCGTCTGCCCATACCTCCGATCCGTAGAGCAGGATCGACTCCGTTGTTCGCATTAGTAGACGTCGCATGCAGGGTCTGGGGCCATGAACGTTGGCCATGATCCTGCTAAGAGACGCTACTAACGCTGCCGCCCTGTCCGCAGCTCGCAGTACATGTACCCCGAAGGACAGCTTGTTATCAAGCATTACTCCGAGGTACTTCAGAGCTCTCGTCGACTCGATCGTCGCGTCTCCCACCTCGAAATTGCGCACCATGTTGATGCGTTTTTTCGTTAGTAACACGATCTCCGTTTTGTGAGCTGCAAGCTCAAGCCCGCAGTCGTCCATCCAGGAGGAGATTCTACGCATTGCCTGGCTGAGGCGCATCTGCGCAACGTCGACGTTTCTAGCAGTGATGATCACCGCGACGTCGTCTGCGTACCCAACCAGGCAAACACCCTCGGGCATCTCCAAACGCAGGAGCCCGTCGTAGGAAATATTCCATACGTCGGGACCCAGAATGGAGCCCTGGGCGGCCCCAGATGTTATTTCCCTCCTTCGCAAGCCATCGTCGGTTTCATATTCTATGAAGCGCTCATTCAGATAATCCCCCAGCATCCTTTGCAGGTACTGAGGAAGTCTGAAGTCGCGCTCCATCACCGAAAGTGCTCTGTCCCACCTGACAGAGCCGAACGCGTTCTTCACATCCAGTGTAGCCAGCAAGCACACTTCTCGGGAGAAGTGGTTTCCCCGCTCCGTAGACCTGGCAACCTCGACCACCTGTTGGACCGCATCAATAGTAGAGCGGCCCGGTCGGAAGCCGAACTGTCTGGCTGCCAACTGAAATTTTCACATAACTTTAGAATTTTCACACCTATGTTTAATAAGGAATCCATCTATACCTGTTCAAAATTGTCTTTGATTTTTTAGGAAACTGACCCTCACTAAATTCGCAGCATATCAATTTCAATATATGGAGCAAAACTTCCTTTTGTTTATCTCAATAAACGTTCGCGGCATGGGAAGACTGAAATTTTGACATCTATGCTTGATAAGGAATGCAGTGTTTACTTAGCTAACCGTTATTAAAATTTATACATTTGAGTCTAATTAGCACTAATTGAGTCTAATTAGCACTTAAGGTGATCAGTTCAAAATTATGGTATAAGTTAGCTGATAATGAGAATCTTCATTGTTGTTATTATTCGATAGAGCTTATGTTAAGTATTTTTGTGGCAGCTTATGACACTTCCTAGTGTTTGCAATATTTGCGGTTTGTGAAGGGCATTTTACCTGAAAGTGTTTATTGTTTAAAAATATATCCAGCATGCTCAGGATAATAATAATATTAATAATAATAATTACATCATAAGTGTGATGAGAAGGGGAATCTTCGCTGTATAGTTGTTGTTGCTGTTGTTGTTGTTGTTGTTGTTATGGGAAATATCTTTTTCAGATATGATTTTCCTGCCCACTTAGTAAGTTGCGATTGCTGTAATATCTGCGACTTGAGGTGAGTATTTGCATTAAGAATTCTTTGGAAGGTAATAATTACATATGGTTGCAATCCAGATCTTAGCTTACAGATCGCACCGG
This sequence comes from Thereva unica, assembly GCA_949987705.1. Classification (NCBI taxonomy): domain Eukaryota; kingdom Metazoa; phylum Arthropoda; class Insecta; order Diptera; family Therevidae; genus Thereva; species Thereva unica. Next base: position 82,477,212 of record OX465282.1, read on the forward strand.
GTTGTTGTCCAGACCCAATGCTGGATCTCAGCTAAAGCTTAGTGTTACTTGAAAGTCCAGTTCTTCACTGAATTATATGTATATTTTGCTCTAGAATTCAAGCTCATTCCATAGCCTAAGTTGCTACCAGAATTAATACTTGAAAAATATGCTGAATTTGTTTGCTCCTAAAACTATGCAATATCTTTTTCAGGTATGGCTTTTTTAGTCACTTAGTAATTTCAAGTTGCGGTTGTTGTAATATCTGTGACTTGAGGTGATATACCCAATGCTGGCTCCAGCTAAAGCTTAATTTAATTCTTAGTGTTACTTGCAAGTCCAGTTCTTCACCAAATTATTTGTATATGTTGCTCCAGAATCCAAGCTCATTCAGAGGATGAGCACGGCCACAGTATTCAAAAAACATGCATCTATTTTTCTATCTTCTTCGTCTCACTAGCTTTCTTTATCTCCCTTTCTTCACTTTCCTACTTCATTCTTTTTACTTTACTCTATATTTCATTCTTAATTTTCTTCTTCTTTTATTTTTGCTTTAATTTTATTTTAATTTTAGTCTTAATGTAATTGTAATTTAATTTAATTGTAATTTTTAAATCTAATTTTAAGTTTTTTCCTTTGTTAACCCTTCTGTTGTTGTAATTCTTGTATGTACTCTAAAAGATGTGAATCTTGTGTACTTTCCAAAAATAAATTATTATTATTATTATTATTATTCCATAGCACAAGTTGCTACCGGAATTAATACTAGAAAAATCATCATCTCGAAACCAAAGCTCAAACCCCCCACAGCTCAGTTCATAGTTCCCCCACTCTGGACCAAATTCCATGCCGGTTCTGCGCCACCTTCAAATCACATGCCTGCTCTGGGCCAAATCCCATGCCCGTTCTGCGCCACCCTATCCAAGAAAACATACATCCAGAGCTTTCAGTCACACCCCAATGCCACCTCTGCACCCATCCAAGACCACAGCTTTCACCCATCTCCAACCAAAGACTCCAAGTCACCCCATCCAAGACACAAACCTAAAACACCTCATACACGTATGTACATGAAGAACTTTCAAGCCACCCCATCCAAGCAACACAACCTCATACACGCACATGAAGAGCTGTCAAACCACATTATCCAAGACACAAACCTAAAACACCTCGCCCACGTACAAGAAGAGCTTTCAAGCCACCTTATCCAAACCACAAACCTATAACACCTCGTACACGTACATAAAGAGCTTTCAGACCCCCCCCCCCCAAATCCTATACCGGTACGAAGCCACCTAGGAGGTGGCTTGGTACCGGTATAGCTCTACTACTCCAGTGATACTGGTTTTTGTAACGTAGTATGCAATGATGAATTTGCAGTTGAATAATATTCCTCTTGCCATAAAGGCCGATATACACCGTCAAATTGGATGTACATCCAGAATTTCATCAAACCCATAAGCGCAATGAGTTTTGATCGGCCGACCGGCCCACAATCGATAGTTTTGGTTGTACATCAGCCCTTCGATGTACCCGTGTACATGCAGAAAATATTTGCAGGCTCAATATTTGATTGTTGATAAGGGGACTCTAAAACGGATAAATCCTGTAATTGCAAGTCCTAGATTCGAAAATTCGAAAATCCGTAACCAAAAAAAACCTCAACCAAGTACCTATTTTAAAAATATCGCAAACAAATTTAAAATCAAGAGAAATTAGAAGTCATTAAAAAAATACACTGAATGTTCTAGGAAATAGTTAAAATACAAAGCATCAGGGAAATCCTTCAATGTAGCGCTAGACGTAAATGTTTGAAAGATGACAATGCTGCGAGAAACATTCTGTTGTCAGTTCCTTTCCTTGCCCCCCTAAAATTCTAGCTTCCTTATCAACAAACTCACCGCATGTCTTGTGCTGCAGACCATGACCACGTTCGCCTCCTTGTGTAGCTAGAAACTGGAATATGTTGCATGTTGCTAAGGGGGAGGCAATCTCAGAGGCCTGCCGAGGCAAAAAGCGTTCGGGTTTTTTGTTCTAGCTGTCGCATCTTTATACGGAGTATTATGTTATCTCTGCCAATACCTTATCAGCAGAGGTATCGGGTTACGTTGGGAGAAGTGCAAGAACAATTTTTAATGTTCGAAGACATTTCACACATGTCCAAGAATTATGAAAAATGCAAAGAAAGCGAAAATCCTCAACTTGGGAATTACTGTGGGATCCAGAAAGAAATTACTCCGATCTGGCAACCCATTTTAAAATATAGCAGAACGAGAGCTTTCCGAACTCTCTACGAATTAACTGTTAGCGTTAAGAGTCAGTTGATAGATTTTGTTACGAGAAGGAAGACGTGTTTCATTTTTTTATAAATAAAGTTGTTTAGTGTTTTGAAGCGTTGGTGTACTTTAATTGTTTTCTCTCGGGAATCTATTTCGAACCCAGCAGGATTCGAGCCGATTCCTCAAAATCGTCGTCGTATCCAAATAATTAACGGGATCGGTTCTCCAAAGCCGAACCCCACATTATTTTGGGGGCTCAGCCGGGATAGGAAAGAAAGGAGTCTTGAGAGGAGCTAAATTCATTGTTTTGGAAGGAGAAAAAGGGCTTTATTTAATCAAAATAATTAAAGTGACGCACGCCAGTTCCTTTTCATTGAGTGTAAATAGGTATGGTTGCTCGACAACTTACACACTACACCCGCAAAAACAAGAACAAGCAGTGCACACATATTCACAAGAAATTAATAGAAGCAGTGTTTGTTACACAGAATCAGGCATAATCAGAGCGTGCGCTTTCAAAAGAAGTCAGCAAAAGCAGTGGTTTTACACGAAAGTCAGGCGTAAGCAGTACAACACATTCACAAAAATTCAGCAAAGGCGGTGGTTATTGCAGGGTTGTGATTAGAATCTCCAGCATTTTTTCAACCGAAAAGTTTGGTGGGAAATCCGCTAAAAAGAGGAGAAACAAGTGCTCTAATTTGAGAGAATTTTTGTAAGGAAAATCATTTTGAGTTGCCATAAATGCAGTTTAGTTTGGTTCTTTTTCGATTTGCATGTTCTTTAATTAAACTTTAAATATATTTCAATAAAATATTTATTTACAATATTCGATAAAATATTCGTAAGGAAATTAAACTTTAAATATATTTCAATAAAATATTTATTTACAATATTTGATAAAATATCAGTAAACGATTGTAAAGAGTGTTCGGAATGGACGGGAACAATATTACAAAGTTAACAAATAAAGATTTGAAATTACGGTTACGAAAATTAGGGTTGCCGGCGACGGGTAGAAAGAGCGATTTGCAGAATCGGTTGATCTCGCATTCGACGCCTCGGAATATTGAGAACGATTCAGATATAAATATAGAAGCCGAGCGACCAAATATGAATCATAGCGGTAGAAACAGTGATTGGGTCTTAAATGAGAATCGTCAAATTTCTTCAACCGTACCTGTTTCACATGTTCAAGAAAGCAATTCGTCAACCTTCTCTTTCAAAGATATTGAAGAGAGTGTAAGCAAGTTTAGCGGAGAGGAAAATAATTCTATTAAAAGATGGATAGAAGAATTTGAAGACGTAAGTTCTCTAGTAAATTGGAGCGATTTACAAAAGTATATTTATGCTAAAAGATTAGTAATTGGCGCGGCAAGATTATTCGTAAATGCTACAACATCGATTCGAGATTGGTCCACGCTTAAAGAAGCTTTAATAAAAGAATTTAGCGTTTCAATAAATTCAGCAGAAATTCATCGACGCCTTAGAAATCGCCGAAAGCAGTATAGTGAAACATTGCGAGAGTATCTGTATAAAATGTTAGAGATCGCAAATCCAATTAAAGTTGACGAAGAATCTCTAATCGAGTATATAATTAACGGAATAAGAGATGAAAAAGTTAACAAGGTAGTTTTGTATGAGGCTAGAACAGTTGAAGAGCTCAAAGATAAGTTAAGAATTTACGAAAAGATAAAAGCTACTCATACTACTGAAGAATCGAGACAATATAGATCCACAAATACAGCGAAGCGTGAAAAACGAGTAAATAGTCCTGATCATGGAGACAAGGCAAATGTTTCTAGAAATTACTCTGATAAAGGAGGAAGCTACAGATGTTATAGATGTAACATGCAGGGTCATCGGTCCTTTGAATGTAAAAAACAGCAAGAGCAAGGGACAAGAGTAAAAACAGAACCTGTCGTTAATGTAGGCTATCATAGAACAAATATGATGAAGGAAATTCGTATACAAGGACAATCAGTTCAAGCGTTAGTCGACACCGGATGTGACGTAACATTGTGTCGCGAAGATTTCTTCAACAAGTTAATCGGAAGCAGGTTAATAGTTTCGAAATTGAAGCTTACCGTTTTAGGCAATCGCGAAATTGCAACATTGGGATATTTTGAGACCAAATTAGATATTGACCGCATTCATTCGAATATCAAATGTCATGTGATAGCAAACACGGATATGAACTTTACAGTGATAATTGGAAATGACATATTGAAACAAACAACTTTGATAATAGACCAAGGCGGAGTTCGTTTCTATCAGAGAGAATCAAGTCCAAAGAGAACTTCCCATGTAAAAGAAATTTGCACAGACGAAATAATACCCGAGCTTCATACCGAATTACTTTCCCTTTGTACCTCATCCGAATTTGAGGAAACCTTTAAATCAGTGAATGAGATGAGTCTACATCACATCCCAAGTGATAAAATAAATACAGTATCAAGATTAATAAAAGAATATCAACCGCAGCAAATAAAGGAGTCGCCAATTGAGATGACTATTATCCTGAAAGATGAGACACCAATCTTCCAGAGACCTCGAAGATTGCCTGTCGAAAGTAAAAAAGAAGTAGAACACCAAATAAATTCTTGGCTACAAGATGGAATAATACGGCCTAGCGACTCCGAATTTGCATCTCCTGTTGTTCTAGTGTCCAAAAAGGATGGGACCAAAAGACTATGCTGTGACTTTCGGAAAGTAAATGAGCAAATTATAAAGGATCACTTCCCAATGCCGTTAATTGACGACGTTCTCGACCAGCTACAAAGTGCAAAAATTTTCACAACATTGGATCTAGCTAATGGATTCTTTCATGTACCAATAGCGGAAAGTTCAAGAAAATATACATCGTTTATAATACATAATGGACAGTACGAATTTTTGAGGGCGCCGTTCGGTATTTGCAATTCTCCGTCCGTCTTTACCCGGTTTATTTCCGTTATCTTTAGGGACTTGGTGAGAGAAGGTACACTATTAACGTACATGGACGATTTGGTTATTCCTGCTGAGACCTACGAGGAAGCATTGCAAAGATTAGAAAAGGTTTTAAAGTTAGCGAGTGAAAATGGATTGAAAATTAAATGGGAAAAATCCCAAATTATGAAAAGTAAAATTCATTTTCTGGGATATGTAATTGAGAATGGAACCATACGACCCTCAGAAGAAAAGACGAAAGCAGTAACCGAGTTTCCCATACCAAACGATAGGAAAACTTTACAAAGATGTCTGGGTCTAACTTCCTATTTTAGAAGATTCATAGCAGACTACGCAGTAATAGCGAAGCCGTTAAGTGAACTGCTAAAAAAGAATGCAATATTTAAGATAGAAACTGAACAGCAGACCGCGTTTAAAGCATTAAAAGAAACATTGGCAAAGGCACCAGTATTGAAGCTGTTCGAACCAGACGCGTATACAGAGATTCATGCGGATGCAAGCAAGGATGGATTTGGAGCCATTCTCTTGCAGAGAGATAATGACGATCAGCAGTTGCATCCAGTCCAATACATGAGCCGTAAGACAAGTCCAGCAGAGCAACGCTATCACGCTTACGAGCTTGAAGTACTCGCCATAGTACATGCCCTAAAGAAGTGGAGAGTCTACGTCCTGGGAAGAAAGATTAAGATCGTCACCGACTGCAATGCTTTTACGATGACGATGAGAAAACAAGATATCCCGCTGAGAGTAGCTAGATGGGCTATGTTTTTGCAAGACTTTGATTACCAGATTGAGCATCGCTCAGGTACTAAAATGAGGCACGCTGATGCTTTAAGCAGAATTGCGTTGCCAATTATTGACACTACCACCTACCGAATCAAACAGGCGCAGAAGGAAGATAAATATTTGAGAGCTATAAGGGAGATATTAAAGAATTCCGCTTATGAAGATTTTTACATTAAAAATGACATTTTATTCAAGGACCCTGTAGAAGAGACAATTGCCATTCCCACTTCAATGGAAGATGAAATTATTAAATCTGCTCACAACCAAGGACATTTTTCAGCCGCTAAGACTGAAGCTTTAATCAGGAAAACTTACTTCATTCCCGAATTGAAAGCTAAAGTACTCGGGTTCATCAAAAGTTGCATAGAATGCATAATGGCAGAACGCAAAGCCGGAAAACAGGAAGGCCTGTTAACTCCCATTGATAAAGAAGATCGTCCTCTTCAGACGTTGCATATAGATCACATCGGTCCTATGGAAGTAACCAAAAAGAAATACAACCATATTCTAGTGCTCCTAGATGCGTTTTCTAAATTTGTTTGGTTGTACCCCACTAAGAGTACATCCAGCGAAGAGGTTGTTGACCGGTTGAGGAAATTTTCATCTGTATTTGGTAACCCAAGGAGAATAATATCGGACCGAGGAACAGCTTTTACTGCCAATTTGTTTAAAAATTATTGTAACGAGGAAGGTATACAGCATTTGTTGATTACTACGGGCGTCCCGAGGGGAAACGGCCAGGTCGAAAGGATAAATCGCATCTTAATACCGATCCTAACTAAATTATCAATCGCAGAACCGAAAGCTTGGTACAAGCAGGTTGACCGGGTTCAACAGATGATAAATAACACTCCGACCAGAAGTTTTCACCCTTTCGAATTTTAACTGGGTTAGAGATGAAGATTAACTCCTTGCCAGACTTTCAAGATTTTATAAGGAACGATAATTTAAATGAGCTACAGAATGAGCAGGAAAAGGTACGACAACAAGCCAAACAAAATATTATAAAGATTCAACAAGAAAACCGGCGTCAAAGCAATAAGAAACGTAAAGTTGCAAGCGTCTATAAGCTAGGCGATTTGGTTGCGGTAAAGAGGACCCAGTTCGGGCCAGGATTGAAATTAAAACCCAAGTTTTTAGGGCCCTACCGAGTGGTTAAACGGCAGAATCACGATCGTTACGAATTGGAAAAAATGGGGGACCACGAAGGGCCCAGGATAACTACCGCTGCGGCAGATGGCCTCAAGCAATGGGGAAAATCATCCGGGACGAATGATCCGTCAGGATGGCCGAATGTGGGATCCGGAAAGAAATTACTCCGATCTGGCAACCCATTTTAAAATATAGCAGAACGAGAGCTTTCCGAACTCTCTACGAATTAACTGTTAGCGTTAAGAGTCAGTTGATAGATTTTGTTACGAGAAGGAAGACGTGTTTCATTTTTTTATAAATAAAGTTGTTTAGTGTTTTGAAGCGTTGGTGTACTTTAATTGTTTTCTCTCGGGAATCTATTTCGAACCCAGCAGGATTCGAGCCGATTCCTCAAAATCGTCGTCGTATCCAAATAATTAACGGGATCGGTTCTCCAAAGCCGAACCCCACATTACTTTATAATATCTTTTGGGGGCTAATTTGACGTAACTTGACCCACCCGATCTAGCGCAACTTGCAATGCGCCGCGTGAGAAACGCGCGGTAAGCAAGTTGCGCAGGTGGGAAAAAGTTCAAGGGCGCGTAATTCCCAGCCTGAGGCAAATTTTCCTTGCCACCACCGGCGGGCGGCGATTTTAATGAATTAAGTTTTTTTCTGAACTACGATCGGCGGCGGTTGATTTTTAAAGAAAAAGAGTGCGGATTTAACTATTGATCGCGGCGGGCGCATCGATAATTTTAAAATAGTTCTGTTTGAACCATCACGGCGGCGGTGATTTTTTAAAAAGAAGTGTTGAAAAATCCACGATCGACTTATTATAATATAGGTCCAATAGTCTGTATAACAATTCCTTCTTGTTTTTATACATTTAAATGCTATTATACATTAAAAAAATAGCGCAAATATTTAATATAATTAAGCATTGAGTTTTGTTAATTTAAAAAGTATATATGTGCTAAAAGACAAGAGAAGTCAAATTACATTATATTATAAACAGTGAATTAATGCTAAGGAGTTACAAATTGTAAATCATAAAATTGCTGGTAATTACCGCTCAGTGAAACATAAAAAAACGAATAAAGTGTGTTGTATTGTAAAACATAACAACGTGTTGTTTTCATTATAACACACATATTTTATACTTTTAGGCTTATATATCATCTCAACATAATATGTCAATAACATAATTAAAAAACTGAGCAATATTAGATGATGTAATATTAGATGTAATACGGTCAGGGCTGTACAAAGATAGTTTTACATATTACCCTGTATTTTTGTAACCCTATAACCTATTTTCATGAGAAAGTACCAGTGAACGCAAAATTCCTCCAATTATCTATGATGTTAAAATTGATGGTTCTATCTTTGCAAGTTTTGAAGTTATAAGTTGTCAAAGTCCAACTTTTGGTTTTTTTTTAACAAAAATGTCAACCTGGTAGATGAAGGCCTGTTTAACAAAGGGGGAAATATGGGGACCGCTTAATGGATTTTTTAAAATCATTAATGTTTATTGCGTCTACAAATATTCGATATAAAGTGGAACTATGTGGAACTTTTTTTAAAAAGCTTGAAATTACAGTTTGTGGTAGTCATTTATTAACTTCCCAGTATAGGAAGTTATTTTAATCAGTCCGAAAATCGAAATCGAAAATTTCAACGTATTTTCATCTTTCAAGGTCCCAGGAGCATTTTAAGGAAAAAATTGGGAGGAAGTATGTGTGTGTGTGAGTGTGTGTGTATGTGCGTACGGATGTGGTCATTTTTTCCTGCACGATATCGCCCGAAACAAAACTGATATCGACTTCGTTAAGGTGTCGTTCGAAGCGTATTAACCGAAATATGATCTGAAAAGATTTTCATGAAATTCGGTCCAGCCGTTTTTTTGTTTAAGCGACGTAAGTGATTTTTGTACCTGCATGATATCGCCCGAACTACGAAAGATATTGACTTAGGTGCCGTTCGAAGCGTATTAGCGACAATATAATCTGAAAAGATTTTTATAATATTCGGTCCAGCGGTTTTTGGTTTAAATGACTTAAGTGATTTTTGTACCTGCACGATATCGCGCGAACTATAAAAGATATCGACTTAGTTGACGTGCCGTTCGAAGAGTATTAACCAAAATATTATCTGAAAAGATTTTCATAAAATTCGGTCCAGCCGTTTTTTGTTTAAGCGGCGTAAGTGCTTTTTGTACCTGCACGATATCGCCCGAACCACGAAAGATATTGACTTACTAGAGGTGCCGTTCGAAGCGTATTAGCAACAATATAATCTGAAAGGATTTTTATAATATTCGGTCCAGCGGTTTTTGGTCTAAATGACTTAAGTGATTTTTGTACCTGCACGATACCGCGCGAACTAAAAACTATATCGACTTCATTGAGGTGCCGAAAAACATTAGTAGATCAATTTTATATACATTTTCGTCATCCTAATCTTGTAAGTGCGCACATTTAGTTTGACATTTTAGCGAAAATATTGATAAACAATTGTGACAAATTCTCGGTATTATAAATATACTCTATATAGCCTATTGTTCATTTATTATTAAAATATCCAATCATATATTCAACATCCATCATACTGGGAAGTTGATCGTGTGGACCGAAAGGGTCGAACCCACATCCCAACTAGTTTAATACGTATTCAAGGAATGGACTTAGCGACAGAAGTGTGCTTTCCGTCGGAACTGTTTTCTCTTGTTGGAGCATTTGGATTTCTTCAGCAAAGGCGTTCTCCAGCACGCACTTTATTATGATTTTTTGTGATTGAATCATTTCATTGGCAGTCAGGTTTCTTGACGTAGGTATCCGGAGTCAAACAGTGGAGCGTGTCAGAACGTAATAGTGAATTAAGTTTATCGAATAGCGACCGAAGAGGTCATTCAAGACATAAGATAAAAATCTACACTTAGAGCATAATTTTTTGTTATTGGCGATGTTATCACTGTCTCCTACTAAGGCTTTTCCATTTCTGCAGCATTAGGTGCTCGATGATCGCATATTATCAAGTAAACGAATTCTAAAATGGGCAGCCACCTGACAAATCTGTGACTAGTCTAAGTAAAAATTACACAGGCCTGCAAGGTTTTTTTCTTTTCAGTCCAATAGTCATATCCCAAGTATTTTTTCGCGCTGAATCCGAATCCGTTGGCCAAATTGCCCTATCACGTCAGGATTTTGAGCAATCCTAACCTAAAAGTGCCAAAAAGCACTTAAATATCTCAAAACTATGGAAATAAATATCTCAAAACTATGGAATGTTAAATATCTCAAAACTATGGAATGATAGGGCAAATCTGACAACGGGATCGTTTTCAGCATACCAAAATCTATAGAAAACAATGTCGAAAGCGTGAAATTTGAAAAAACTTTTTTTGTAATACTGAAAAGAAAAACTTCTTGGCGCGAAATCGACGATTTTTATTAACACATGATATCATCGTTGTTTGGGTGCAGAATTTAGGAAGGTGAAATTTTGGTAATTTTGTATTACTTAAAAATATTTTTTAATTGAATGAATATTTAGAACGCATGCATGGTGAAGTTTAGCAGTTTGTTCATTTTTCAAAAATGCTGTTATTTAATCCGTATTACGGGATTTAACTATGCTAGATGACGAGAATATGTTCAAATCTACTCAGGTTTTGGTAGGAAAAAAATACCCCCTTTTTCTTCCGCTTCTTTCATTTTATTTTAAAACGGAAACTTTATTAGTTTATCCTGCCCTTTTTTTAATTACAGTAGAATTCGATAAAGCGATCTTGAAGAAATCAGATCAACTGCGACGTTATAACCGAATGCCGTTTTCAGCAAATGAAGAGAAAAGTAAATTAAAAGTTCCAAAATAGCTGTATATGAAGGGGTTGCTCTGATTTTGGGTTTCAAAATAACGATTTTTTTTTATTCCTTAATATGTGTAGAATACCTTCCTAAAATATTTTGACGAAATTATTCTTCGTTAAAAAGTTATATGTATTGTAAGTACAAAAAAACTGATTTTCCGCTCTGCGCTACTGTTCTTGTTTTTACATATTTAGTATCTATTTACACGAATGTAATTAATATACATGTACATTCGTGAAAATAGCAATAACATATACTACTATATATTCAAATGTACGTCCGAAACTTCCTTCATTATTTTGGTTAGTTCGTCTACATTTTCTTAGTAGAAACGTGGAAAATGGCTGGTGTGAATGGTAATAGTAAAGGAAGTCGCACAAATAAAATTCGAAAATCTTTGATAAAGAAACATAAATATCATCCTCCGGTTCCAAAAATAGTTGTCGAAAAAACAAGTGCGGTTTCGCCACTGACATATAGTAATGGACTGCTAAATGAGCAAAATCCCATACAAAAAAATGGCACCAAAAACTATTCCTGCCTCGCTCCCACGTTAAATCCCAATGAACTGTAATCGTCAGCGCATGTCAGCGATATAAACATAATAAGAAAAAAATAGACAGGTATAGTTTTCGTCCTTCTGTTCCACTCTTGAGCTCTTTTGAAAAGTTCGTTAAACAGGGGAAATAACCGTCACAGTTTTGGAATAAATACATTTATTTAATGAAAAAACTGCTAATAAATAAAAATGAGTGATGGAAATTTATTTCTATTAATTATAACAGACATTTTATCACTTATTTTCGCCTAAATTCGAAGAAAATTTTTTTGTTTACGTCAAAAGGTTTTCTATTTCTGGAGAAAAATGGTGCCATTCAGCATCGTCAATCAGCAGTCCAGTACTATATGTCAGTGGGTTTCGCGGAAATTGAAAAACGCAGATTCTTTGGATGTGCAATACAACAACACGGTCGATTACGCTTTTATTGCGTTTACGCAATTTTTTCTTGCCTTATCAACGTTTGTGAAATGTAAAGAATGTAATAAGGACATTAAATTTTCAAAAACATGTGAGAAAGGACTCGGTTTTCAAGTTTCATTACAGTGTGATTGCAAACGTCGTGTCATAGATTCGTGCGCTCGCATTGGTACTGATTATGAAGTAAATAGGAAATTTGTTTTTGTGATGAGACTTATTGGTGTTGGCATAAGAGGAGTGAAACTTTTTTGTTCCCTCATGGATCTATGCCACGATTTTACAAATTACTCTTATTATAGCACAGTGAACAATATTCGAATCGGAACTAAAACGATCTACGACACGGTCATCGAGCGGGCAGGGCGGGAAGAAAAAAATTGTTGAAAGACACGGGGTTACCTCAAACTCATTTTACCGTTTCCGGAGACGGGACATGGGCAAAAAGGGGCTTTTCATCCCTTATCGGTATTTCAACTCTGGTTGGTAAATATTCTGGCAAGCTTCTGGATTTATTTGTGTCCAGTAAGTCATGTCAAAGGAGGTGTGTCAAAATTGCCCCAGGTCCGGCGCAAAAGAAAAGTATCTCAGATGATCGCCCGGGTAACAAAACAGAACCCCAGCGGAACTCTACCGGACATTTTTTCCCCTCCGAGTACTGAAACATGCAGAACACCAGCGGAACATTTTAAGTACTGAACGAATTGAAACTGAATGAATTTAACAAGTACTGAAAGAGTTTTTGATTCAGTTTTTGAGTCAGTATTGAGTTTTGGAACTCAAACAGTACTGTTTAGATTTCAGTAATAAGTACTTAAATTTTGCTGATTATAAGCACCTATAGAGTACTGAAAATCGGCTCTTATACAGTACTGAAGTTCGATTCTTATACATTTAATCAAAATAAAAAAAAAATTTTTTTATTTACATCTAACACGAATTCCCCTTTTCTTTGATTCATATAAACTCATGCATACATGTACATATGTTTTATTCCTGCAAGACTACCAATTAACTTTTATTTTGTTATTATTATTTAATATAAATCGTTATACCTTTGAGATTTGAACCCGGGTAACTAGAGTTGAAAGGCAGTCATCCTATCCATTACACCATTCGTCGTGTCATTGAGAGTAGGAAAAATGTTGCTTTTCTTCAATCTACAGTGTGATCAGTACTGAAGCAGTGCTGATATTAACTTGACACAAAAGTGACATATTCCTAAGAAGTTGACATTAAGGTATTTGAGAGATTTCTAGTTTTAAATATAAAAATGCCAAGAGCTTACAAATTTACAAAGAACTTAAATGTGTCATTTAAAAACCAAAACAGAAGTAACAAAAACAATACGGATCACACTTATTGTGTTCCTACAGGGTGTCAATATAAGATGCCTCCGACTATTTTGGCAAATAAGGATTATTTTCAAGGTAAAAGAGTTTTTCTTAATATGCATTTAATAACAAAACATATCGATTATTTGCTTCCTTTTAGATAATGATAATAATGAAGATGAACATGAAGTCACAGAAGAAATTGTTCCAGTTGAGGAAAATGCAATCTTTCTCGAGGAGGCGTTTGAAGAAAATTCAGAAGAACATTTACTTTCATGTGAAAATAACCAAGCCACAGAAACACTATTAACAAAACTAAAATTATGGGCTACATCATGCAATATTAAACATGTGCATTTGAATTGGTTGCTAAAGTTGCTTGTGGAGGAAGGTTGCCTTCATGGTAGTACAGATGCAAGAACCTTGCTATGTACACCTAAATTAAGTGAAGCAAAATATATTCAGCCTTTAGATAATGGGCAATACCTTCACTTTGGGGTGGAATCATCGCTAAAATCCATATTAGATTGTTTAAATGTGAGTGAAATAACTTTATACTTATCATTTAATGTTGATGGCACACCCACGTCAATGAGCGGGGGACATAATTTTTGGCTTATATTAGGATGTGTAAATAATTTGAAAAACAAGGTATTTGTAGTTGGAATTTTTGAATCCTGTGGAAAGCCTGATGACTACAACAACTTTTTAAAACAGTTTGTTAATGAGCTGGAAAACTTAATGGAAAATGGACTAACACATAAATTTAAATCATACATTATAAAAATTCATTCTTTTGTATGCGATGCGCCTGCAATGGCAGCAATCAAACAAGTAAAGTCTCATGGAGGTTATTTTTCTTGCCAAAAGTGCTTCACTAAAGGCAGCAGATTGATCACAAAGACAGGAAATAAAGTAGTTTATCCTGAATTAAATGCGCCACTACGTAGCGACGAGAACTTTAGAAAAAGAATAAATTTCGTTGGAGAAATTGACGAAGGCCATCATAAAATTTCTCGTTCTATTCTTGAACGTCTTCCTATTGATATGGTGGATCATTTTTCTTTAGACAAGATGCACCTTGTTGACGAAGGCGTTTGCAAAAAACTAATTCAAATATGGATTGGAAAACCCAGTAAGCAAAAACTACAAAGTAGTCAGCTTCTAAAAATAAATGAACACTTAAAAGTATGCTCTAAGTATTCATGTTCAGAATTTCAAAGAAATGTAAGGACTCTTAAATTTTCCTCATTTTTCAAAGCGCATGAATTTAGGATTTTTCTTTTATATACCGGCCCTGCAGTACTCAAAGGGGTAATAAGTTCTTCTGCATACAAACACTTTCTATGCCTAAGTTTAGCAATAAGGATTCTAACTTCACCAGTTTACTATCGTATCTATAACGAATATGCAGAAGACTTACTTAAGTATTTCGTTAAACATTTTCCAAGAGTTTATGGCCTATGTAATACCACTTACAACGTACACGGTCTCATTCATTTAGCAAAAGATGCGTATAAGTTAGGTCCACTTGACGAAAATTCTTGCTATAAATTTGAAGCCTATATAAAAATCATTAAGTCGTTCTTACGTTCTTCTTATAGACCCCTTGAGCAATGTTTCAACAGAATTTCAGAAATAAATTCCATACGTAATCAAGATGTTCCTGTGCTGTCTATAAAAGAACCTTTACTTAATAAAAGAATCGCTGGATCGAACATTTTTAAGATCTGCAAATTTTCGGATTATATAATAAGAGCAAATACCCTGAATGATAATTGTCTTATGTTGCGCCAAAATCATATGATTATACGAGTAAAATATTTTGAGAAAGACGTCGAATCCGTGTATATTTATGGACAAAAATTTAGCAACACGAAAAGCATACATAGTGAACCCGAAGATTTAAACAACTTCTTTATGTTACTAGGACAATTTGAAGAAGATGTGGTGAAATTCAGAATAAACAATTTGCAATATGACATTCTATGTAAAATGTTTTGCATGCCACACAAGAATAATATATACTTTGTCGCGCCATTAAATCACACTTTGAGAAGATTATAAATAATATTTCAATAAATAAACTACATATAGCACAAAATAGTTGTATATTTATTAAAACATATTTTTCTTATTATCAAAATAGGTACATAATTCAGAATAAAGAAAGTTAAAGCAAAAAACAAATCTTCATTTATTGTTATAAAATATATTTTTCTAATTATTCGATATTATCACTGTTTGATATTTTACTTTTTTTGCCGCAGAACGTACTCGGTCGCACGTTTGGTGCAAGTATTTTTGCAAAAGAAGAACTGTTTCCGTCTCAGTCAAAGAATAAATTCCTCCCAAAATTTCTAAAAAACGCGAAATATCAACATTTTTTATCAACTTGTACATGCTATATTACATACCTATAATTATTTTTATATGGGTTAAATCTTTGATTGGAAACTTATTTTGCTCACGGCCAGTGTAAGATATTTCTTTTCGGACGCTTAAGTCGTATATCCTATTTAGAACTTTCATCGCTTCTTTTGCTGAACGACCACCAACTTTCGTAATGTATGATTTCTGGAAATATATAAATTATAAATATATTCTTCTCAGTATCTTTGAAATAGTCATACAAAATTTAGACGTAGAGATTCCTCCTTTTTAATTTTATCCTCAAAAATCTTTAATTCATGTACAGTTTTCAACGGCAAGTTATTTTGCTCTTCAAAATCAGAACAGACTTGTTTAGGCAGTTGCACACTTTGTAGATGTCTCAGTTCTTCGCGAACTATTTCTCTTACTTCAGTCTTGAATTTCTCGAACTCCTCTCTAAAGATACTTCTTACTAAATCAGCATCTGTTGAATACAATAGCATCGCTGTATTGTTGGATGATGCTGGTTCGGAAATTAATACTGGCGTTCCCACCGTTTCTGGTACGGCAATCACTTCTTCTGCAATTTCCTGATTTGCAGTAGTAGGGACATTTTGCTGGATTGATGATGATATTGATACAACGTTTATTCCTGTATCAATCTCGATTGGAGGTCCTAAGATTTTAGGTTTAATGCCTACAAAGAAGTAACTTTGGCAACATTTCTTACCTCCACAATTATCATTGTAAGAATAAGCAAAACCTTCTAACATTGCTTCTTGATCGTGGCAAGATATGGTCCTGCGGATTGGCACAGCAGGAAGCTCTGCAAATTCATCCTCACTTTCACTCGATGATAAATTATTTGCATTAATTTTTTTCTTAATGCATCTTTTAGGACTTTGCGCTTCGATTGTATTACATTTCTCAAAGTCTGAGCTACCAACCTCTTATTGCTCTAATAAGAGCGTCTCAGCCTTTAATGCCGCATCATAGGAATCTAAAAAATAATATAAAAGAATGACGTTTATAGAAGAATTACAAATCTAAAATATTTACCATATACTCTATCATCTATTGATACTTCAAAAAGTGGCCAGCTTTTCAATGGCTTCTTTTTTGTTTTTATATGCGTTCGAGCACTTGGGCCAAGTTTCACCTACATTTAAGAAAGAAAAAATAAAGCTTCTTCACCTTATACACTTTTAAACTGATTTTATTTACCTTTCCATTCTCCACCCATGAGACCGGTAAAGCCATGATGGAATCATCCGTTGTGAATTTATAAATTTTGAACATTTTCACTTTTGATTAAACAATAATTAACCACGCAAACAAATTTAAATGACTAACAATCACTGCATGTGTCAAAAAAATTCTGTTACAGTTACGAAAACCGGAACTTATTCAGTACTCGCCCACACTAATTCCGTATAAGTTGCGATAATCCGAACTGATTCTGAAACTGACAAGGTTTCTCCCTCCTTTTTTCCCAGATCCTATTACAGGAATTGATGCTGAATTGTAGCGGACTTGAGTTCAGATGTAATACTGTGTATTCAGTACTGATGCCGCAGTACTCAAAATTGTTACCCGGGCGGCTATAATGAGTATTGAATTTCTGTATAGTTGTTATATCCCGTAACTGTGGCTAAAGTGTTAATAATGCTATTTCGTTTTTATTCGGGCGAAATGACTAATTAACCCTGTATTTTTGTAACCATCACTTATTTTCATGAATAAGGTATCAGTGAACGCAGAATACTCCCGCCTATCTAAAATTGTAAAAACGACGGTACCACAGTACCAACTTCCAGAGTTATGAGTCGTCAAAGTCAAAACTTTGTTTTTTTTTTAACCAAAATGTCACCTTCAACCACCTTTTTCTCCAAAATATTCATAGTCAACTAATGTTTTTTTTCCCAGAATAAGAAAGCTTGGAGTGTTTCCTATGAATGATGTCCAGAGAATTTTTATGCTACGGCCTTTACTTTCAAAGTTATAAGCAATTTAAATGCTAAAACCTATCAGCAGTTGTATGATGCTTTTCTTTCAGCACAGAAAAAGGATAACGAAAGGTAATGAGGGAAAGAAATAGGCCAGCTCATTACAGTTGTCCTGTTGAATCACTCGATTTTTAAAATATTTCTTTTTGAGTCCTCTCCGGTAGTCCTTGTAGAGTTGATATAATAGCGATAGTCCCACTTCGAGTGTAAAAAATATCAGTATTATTTCAACTTTTTCCTACTTCAAGTCATCCGGGTTGGTTATAATGGTGTTGATTATTGTGCCCGTGTTTTCGGTGTTTTTGGAGTTGGTGGTTAACATGTTGGTGCCTTTGGGTGTCGGCTTGAGTTTGATTTTTGCTGTTTATTGATGTGTTTTACATTCTACCCAGAAGTGATGATGTGGATATTTGAAGTGTGTCATTTCTTTTTAGGCGACGGTTTAGGCGTTTAGTATGGTTTTAGCTGATGGCAATCTTCTGATGTACATAGTTGATGCATAATTTTTTGGGTTTTTATTCAAGAGTTAACCCTTCTAGCACAGAAGGCGCACTTTTCAGCTAAGCATGAAAATCTATATATACATACACACATACACATATTAATATATATATGTATATATACATATATAGAGTTTCCCTTCTAACGCAGAAGGCGCACTTCCCAGCAGGGCTGAGAAATATTTACCACTGCCGTGGCTCAGCTGAGATATGCAAACATAAAAGATTAAGTACCAGTAAAAATTGCATGCAAAACACATAAATAGTCATGAGACAACAAATAGCCTCCTTTTAAGCAGGTCTTTGTTAGTGCTCACGCTAAAAACATTAATATTTTTATTTACATTAATGAACATGCGATTAACAGGCTCAAATCGGCCATAATTGGTGTTAGAGGAGTTGATGTGTAAGAGCGGTGGTCCTCTCAGATTGTATCGGCTCTCTCTAAACGACGCACGGCGCCTTAGAAAACCTGAGTCGACACGTCCATTAAGAAGCTGGTGGACGAAAACAACATCGGCAACCTCACGACGCTTGTGGAGAGTGTTTAAGTTGAGTAACTTAAGTCGGTATTCATATGGTGGAAGAATTAAAGGGTCTTCCCAGGGAAGGTGATTCAATGCGAATCGAACGAACCTACGTTGAACCGACTCAATTTTTCCAACATGCGAAGAATAGTAAGGAGACCAAACCTGGGACGCATATTCAAGTAAAGGTCTGACAAGGGAGATGTAGAGGTGTTTAGTGATCAGGGTGCTATTAAATTCTTTAGACCACCTTTTAATAAAACCCAAGACTAAGCTGCTCTTGGTAGAAATATAGTTGATATGAGAAGCAAAGTCCAGCTTGGTGTCAAATCTAATCCCGAGATCTTTAACAAAATTAACACGGGGGACACCCTCACTAGAAAATGAGTAGTTATAAATTATAGGATCACGGCGCCTACAAAAGTCATGACTTCGCATTTACTAATATTGTCGGCACTGGGAGTATGTTTGCGTCACGTTGGATGATGGTGTTGTTGACGTATCTTGGGGTCCACAGGATAGATCTTAGTATCTTGGTTTGCATTCGTTGGATTATGGCGATGGTTAATGCCTTTGCAGAGCCCCAGAGTTGTAGCCCGTAGGTCCACACAAGTTTTAGGATTGTTTTATATAGAATTATTTTGGTAGTGATGTTTAGTTTGGATCTGGGGTGGGGGGTGGAAGCAATGGAGGGCAAGCATTTTAACTTTTTTTTTCTGCGTTCAAGTTATGCAGCTGACTGCAAAATATATTATCAAAATATATTGTCTTATAGAGCAAGGTTTTAGTTTCTCTTGAAAGCGTTTTAGAATTAATTAACGGCTTTAGGGCTGCTACTTTTATACGAGCGTTTTTCAGTTTGAGTCTTATGCTGTAAACCTGCTAAGGGCGACCGACGAATCGCTTTGCTCAGCGACTGTCAAAAACAAATAGAACACCCCGCTTTTGTATGAAGCTGCACAATCCGCAGACCAATGCGATAACTACGCCGACGAGCTCGGCGACCGAATCAAAAAAAAAAGGTTTATTTCGTAGCCGTCGCCTGTCCAAAAGCTGGAAGTACATATCTGCTTTGCTTTGCATTGCAATACTTGAGAGGATTTTACTACGATGCGTTACATTTTATGGATTGGACACATTAATGCGTTGCATGTCGGCACTTAAATGCATTTTGAATTCATGTTGAATTCGTGTTGAATCCCTTATCAAAATCCATTTTTAATGTATTACTGAGTTAATCCGAGTTAATAATATTTTTGCAGAAAAAACAAGACCAATTTCACAGAGTATTGAATGCGTTGTATGCGTAAAAGATAAACAACTGTTGCATTGCATTGCGATGCATTGAAGGTAGTGCCGCATTAATAGGTCTGCCATCATTGAAATATTCAGTGTAAGCTTGATCTGTCAACGCAACCATGCAAAGCAAAGCAATTATGTACTTCCAGCTAAAGTTGCATTTGCGCTATGGCATGGGTTTGTGTTGCTATTTTCGTGTGCTCCTGTGTGCGTGTGCAGCATACTCGGCTGTGCAAGATGGTAATTCCGGTGTGTGTTTTTTAATTTGTGTCGTGGTCGTCGTAGTGTGTGTTCACAACAAATTTCGTCGAGCCATTCGCCGTGGCCGAGGAAAATAGTTTCACCGTGCCCTTGCCATGTTTACAGCATTACGTGTGGGTTATACTTGAATCTGCGATGCATCTGGGCTCCCAGGTACTTCATTAAATATTTGTGTGGAATTTTGTGACCATTAATGGCTATTTTGCAGAGTTTTGATTCCCGCGGCCCGTTTCTATGTACTTTAGTTGAGGGATTTTTCCCTGATTAATTTCTATGTTCCATTTATCTTGGTAATCTTTATTGTTTTGTTGACGTATGTTTGGAGTTTTTCCGTGGCTTTAATAGGTGAGACACTTGTATCCCAAACAAGTGTATCGTCAGCTTATTGTATGCAAGTTGTGTTAAGGAGGGAAATTTTGTGGGGAAAAGGAAAGGAAAATTTCACGTGGTAAATCTTTTTCTTCAGACATAAGGAAAGTAATAATTTCACCACAGAAGGAAGGCAAATCTGGACTTGAAATTGCCAACAACCTCAAACTATCGAAATTTTGTGGGGAAGTCTTGTATAAATATCTTGAAAGGCTTGGGGCTTAGAATGGAGCCTTGGGGGACTCCAGATTCAATTATGAACAGTTGAGAGGTTAGCTCTGTGAAACAGTCTGAATTTACAAGTTGTGATAGCTAGATAGACAAGTTGTGAACATAATTAAGAAGTGACGTTTATTTTAGTAGTGGCAAAGGAAGTAGAATAAGTCTACCCACAGGTTCATAACAAAAGTGGAGGGATGGTGTTTATAACGCGATCAAATTATTTTATTTTACCGCTGAACGATTTCTTCTGGTACTTCACCAGAAGAGTGTGCGGTGGAAAAATTAATTTTCAATTATAAGTACATGCACTAGTTGTTGAAAATCAAGGTTAATTTAGTTGTAACTACTTAGAGCTTTTTATAAATTGTCATAGAAAACTTTGATTTATATTCATTCAATGAATTTAGTATGCGTTGCCCATTTTTGTTTTAGTTTGTCAGTCGTAAATAGATTTTTGATGAGCACAAACGTCTTTAGAATTTTATATTTCAAGACGACTAGTAATAATATTAAGAAGGTTCTAAGAAGACGGAGGAAAATAAAAGGACATTTTACCTACGAGAAGAAACATATGGTTTTATTTTAATTGCAGGTTTTAGGGAACTTGAATAACCGTATCATTTGGCGACCGTGACAGGACGGTAGGTTACAGAATGTCCGAAAACAGGAAGAACCTTGTTAAGATACGTGGCTCTCTAAGGAGAATTTTCACGCAGAAATTGACGCAATTGGAAAATGCAATTTTAGCTGAAGAAAAAGATTTCTCAGAGGTAAAGGGCTTGGTAGAACTTCTGGGAGAAAAAAGAGACGAGCTGAGACAAATCAATTTAAATATTCGAGAATCAATTCTGGAAGATTCAGCAATGAAAGAATCGGATCTCGATGACGATATAATGGCTTGTGATGAATACGAATTGAAATTTAATAAGATAAAAGCCAAATACAGCAGATTGGAAGCAGAAGAAAAGATAGATGTTATTAGCCAAAGAACATCTTCCCACAGCGATATCCCTCACCAGAACACACGTAAATTTAAGTTACCAGTGCTAGAGCTAAAGAAATTTAGTGGCGAATTGAGAGAGTGGCTCCCTTTTTGGTCGCAGTTCGGGAAAATAGACAAGGATCCACTAATTGATAATGGCGATAAGTTCCAGTATCTTATCCAAGCAACCGTAATGGGTTCCACAGCACGACAATTAGTGGAAAGTTTTCCTGCGACCAGTGAGAATTATGGAGAGGCCGTACGATGTTTGAAAAAACGGTACGGTCGAGACGACTTACTTGTAGAGGTATATGTCAGGGATCTGCTGAGTTTAGTTTTACAGAACACAATGTCTGTAAAAAAGATGTCATTAGCATCGCTGTATGACAAACTAGAGTCTCAGTTAAGAGCCTTAGAGACACTGCAGGTGACGACAGAACGGTGCGCTTCAATGCTCATGCCTTTGGTAGAGTCATGTTTGCCAGAAGACGTTTTAAGGACGTGGCAGAGAAGCAGTTTTTATGTTGTTCATGAAGAAAACAATCAGAAAGATGAAGACCAAAGTGAGTTTGATGAAACCGATGTAGCTGGATATCGGTTAAAACGACTAATGAAGTTTTTGCAGTCCGAATTAGAAAATGAACAAAAAATTAAGCTAGCTTTGTCAGGCTTTGGCGTCTCAAACATCTCTATGGGAAAAGAACATAAGGAGCACAACATGAAATTTAGGAATACCGCCCGAAATATGTCCACTGCCACAGGATTATTAACTATGGTTAAAGAAATTAAATGTGTGTTTTGTAGCGACAAGCATGCTAGTGCAGAATGCAAAAAGGCTCAGAAGATGTCTGTAGAAGAGAAAAAGAGTGTTTTAAATAAACAAGGCTGTTGTTATCGTTGTTTGATTAGAGGTCATCGTATGGCTGTTTGTAGAAGCAGACTCAGGTGTACGGTATGTGGTAAAACGCACCATACTATTATATGCGAGCAGGAGTTTGAAGTACAACAGCCTCATACGAGGCAAAAGTTAGAACGAAGTGATCAGATGCTAGCAAATATGGTGAGATCTTGTAAGGTGGTGTTGCAAACATTCCTGGTGAAACTGAGAGGAAAAAATTCGGAACGAATCACAAGGGCGATAATTGACACAGGATCACAGCGATCTTATATTTTAAGAGATGTCGTTGTTGACATGCAGTATGAACCAGTGAGAAGAGAGAGAATTCGTCATGATTTGTTCGCAGGATTAAATACTAATATTATAGATCATGAAGTATTCAAAATTCATATCTCGGACGTAGACGATAAGTACAACTGCCAGTTTGAAGTACTTGACCAGCAAATCATATGCGGCAAAATAGAGCCGATAACACTAGGACCATGGATACGTGAACTAGAGAAACACAACATTTATTTGACAGATTTCGAAGACAAGCCTATAGAGATTCTATTAGGAGCAGATGCTGCAGGCAGATTGTTTACCGGCAGACAACATGAAATATCGACGGACTTAGTAGCCATGGAAACAAAGTTAGGCTGGACGTTAATTGGATGTCTTCCTGATGAAACTATGTCAAAAAATATTGCAATGATTGTAACAACGATGACGGTGAAAGATGCAGATATCTCAGATTTATGGCGCTTAGATGTGCTAGGTATTATGGATCCAGTAGAGAAGAAAAGAAAGCGAGAGCTTCAGTTAGAAGCAGAGCAACATTTTTTGAGAACAGTAACCGTCGATGAAGAAGGTAGATATTCGGTTCATCTACCATGGATAGAAGATCATCCACCGCTGCCTAGTAACTACGAACTATCCTTAAAAAGATTAAAGGCTACTAATAAAAAGCTGAAAGCAAGTGGATACTATGAAGCATATGAGGCAGTGCTAAAAGACTGGATCCATGAAGGAATCATTGAAGAGGTATCATCGGAGCATCCTGAGGAAAGAGCTCATTATTTACCACACAGAGCAGTTATCAAATTAAATAGTACAACGAAAATACGTCCCGTGTTTGATGCTTCGGCGAGAGAAAAAGGGCATCCCAGTTTGAATAGTTGTCTGGAAAAAGGACCCAATTTGATAGAATTGATACCCTCTGTTTTGACCAAATTTCGACTAAAGAAGATTGGCGTAGTAGCTGACATAAAGAAGGCCTTTCTACAAATTAGTCTTTCGCATCAGGATCGGAATTTTCTACGATTTATATGGTATAACAGCGAAAATCAGCTTAAGATATATAGACATCGACGAGTGGTCTTTGGAGTTTCATGTAGCCCGTTCTTGTTAGGTGCAGTGATCCAATTTCATCTGAAGAAAATGTTGAAAGATTGTCTCGAAGGTGAACAACCATATTCTGCAACTGTAGTAAAAAATCTACTAAATTGTTTTTATGTTGACAATTGTGTGACCAGTGTCGCCGATGAAAAAGAATTGCACAATTTTATGAAGGAAGCTGTCGAAATCATGAAGCAAGCACGTTTCGATCTGAGAGGGTGGGAGTACACTTCTTTGGTCTATGACGGAAGGGACGACCGCTCTAACGTGCTGGGGATGTTGTGGAATCGAAAAACAGATACTTTAGAAGTAAGTTTGGAAAGTTTAAATTCTCTTGATCTTTCGCAGATAACGAAGAGATCTATATTGTCTGCAACACACCGTATCTTTGATCCGATTGGTGTAACATGCCCCTTATTGTTAACTCCGAAGTTGCTGCTGCAAGAGATTTGGTCGCAGAATGTCGGATGGGATACATCAGTGGGTGATCAGGAAAAAGCACGATTTCTAAAATGGAAGGAAGATTTGATGTATTTGAAGCAGCTACAGATTCCAAGATGGCTAATATCTACGAACGAACTAGCGGAGTATACTCTCCATGTTTTTGGTGATGCTAGCCAATATGCGTATGCCGCAGTCATTTTCCTGAGGACCGAGACATCTTCACAGATAAATGTACAATTGGTGCAAGCGAAGACCAGGATTTCACCAATCAGTAAAGCGCGCAAAAGGATGACGATACCGAGATTAGAATTATAAGCGGCTAATATTGGTGTACGGTTAGTAAAAAATGTGAATGAAGATATAAACATCCCTATTGTAAAAACCATGTTTTGGAGTGATTCAACCACAGTCCTAGCGTGGATTGAACGGGACGAACAGTGGGATGTATTCGTACGAAACCGAGTAAAGGAGATCAGGGAGACAACTTCTAAGAAGCAATGGAGATATATTCCTGGTATATGTAATCCTGCTGACTTGCCGTCGAGAGGCTGTAATGGGAAGAAGTTGATAGAGTCTTTATGGTGGAATGGCCCAGCGTGGTTGAGACAATCTCCTAATACCTGGCCTTCACATGACCTTATATTTGATGAAAACGAAATAAATATGGAGAAGAAGAAAACCGTGATATCTTCAACAGCCATGATATGTACCAAAGAGGATGATGACTGGTATTACAGATATTTTTCCAAATATAGACAGATCGTACGGTTAATAGCATGGATTTTAAGATTCAAAGAAAATTGTCTAATTCGAAACGGAACCAAGAGATGTGGTGAATTGACAGTGGAAGAGTATGCGGTGGCGGAAATTAGGACGCTATGGTTGATACAAAAAGATTCGTTTTCTGGCATAAGTGATGCACGTTTGTCAAGTTTACAGTCATTTATGGGAACGGATGGACTTATTCGACTGAAGACCAAGATTTCACGAGGAGAATATGACGTAGACTTTTGTTATCCAGTGGTTTTACCAAACAACAAACATCCAGTTGTTTTTCGACTGATATTTGGAGAACATCTAGATTCATGCCATGCAGGTATACAAACTACGATGACTATTTTAAGGAAACGATACTGGGTCATAGGATGTAGACGAACCGTCCGATCCGTTTTGAATAAATGTGTCGTATGTAAACGGCATACCGCCAAAAAGTTACAAGTGCAGTCTCCACCTTTACCAGTCGATAGGGTTCGTGAAGCTAAAATATTTGAAATAGTAGGTATAGATCTTGCTGGTCCGCTATTTTTGAAAACTAAACGTGGAGGAGTTTACGAGAAAGCATGGATATGTTTGTTTACCTGTGCGGTATATAGAGCGGTTCATTTGGAACTGCTACCGTCTTTGTCGACTGAACGATTTATCCTGTGCCTGCGTAAGTTTATCAGCAGAAGAGGACGACCGAATACGATATACACCGACAATGGTACTAATTTTGTGGGTACTGCGAATGCTTTGTCAAGAATAGACTGGAGTAAAATAGAAAAGACAACAGTGGCAATGAAGATTAAATGGAAATTCAATCCACCCACTGCTGCATGGTGGGGAGGATGGTGGGAGCGACTCGTTGGTTTATTGAAACAGTTATTGCGCAGGATCCTTGGTAAGACATCATTAGATTTTGACGAGATGCATGCTGTACTATGTGAATGTGAGGCCGTAATCAATGCCAGACCCTTGACTTATCTTTCGGAAGATACAACGGATTTGACGCCGCTGACGCCCGATTTATTCCTAAAAGAAATTGGAGAAATTGGAGTGCCCGATTTAGATGTTATTGAAGTTACCCCTAATTTAGGCAAACGCGGGAAATACCGTCAACGTTTGCGAGAAATGTTAAAGGTGAGATTTTTCAATGAATATTTGGGACGTTTGACGCTTTTTGCGAAGAAATTTACACCGAAAATTGTCCGCGTCGGAGAATTAGTACTTGTCGAAAATGAGAACGCAAAACGGGTTGATTGGCCACTAGCAAGAATAGAAGAGGTAATTCCTGGACGTGAAGGTGTGGTGCGGCTTGTTAAGCTGAGAACTCCTTCCGGAGTTATGTTGCGGCCCATACAAAGAATTATTCCATTAGAAATGAATGTCATGTCGAGTGATAAAGAAGCAAAGACGACTCATACATCCGATATCACAGCCGCTTTACCAGATGAGGAAGGATATGGAGCGTTTGAAGCCAATTCTACTGTACAACAGGTTACACGTAGTGGTAGATTAGTTAAACCTCCTATCATATTAAACTTGTAAATTCATTTGTATTGTTTGTGTTACTTGATAATATGTAAGTTAATTAAATTGTTCTTTGCATTAACTTAGGTGGGAGAATGTTGAAAATCAAGGTTAATTTAGTTGTAACTACTTAGAGCTTTTTATAAATTGTCATAGAAAACTTTGATTTATATTCATTCAATGAATTTAGTATGCGTTGCCCATTTTTGTTTTAGTTTGTCAGTCGTAAATAGATTTTTGATGAGCACAAACGTCTTTAGAATTTTATATTTCAAGACGACTAGTAATAATATTAAGAAGGTTCTAAGAAGACGGAGGAAAATAAAAGGACATTTTACCTACGAGAAGAAACATATGGTTTTATTTTAATTGCAGGTTTTAGGGAACTTGAATAACCGTATCACTAGTACTTAACTAGTGCAGGAATGTGTGCTCAAGAGTACTTCACCCTTGGGCTTGGCGATGGCGAGAATTTACGATATAAAACGCGGTGACGGTTGGTTTATGAAAGACTGATATATTTTAACTTAAGCTCCTTGGCTTAAATACTAATAACTTAATACCATGTACACAAAGCGAAGAAAAAGGAGTACTGGGAAAACGAAATGTTAAAAATAGAAGAAGCGAACAGCCGAAACGACGTCAGGCAACTATATAAAAAGTAAATGAGCACCGAGTCTGTTTCAAGCCCAGAGTAACTATGTGCAAAAATAAGAATGGGGAAATCTTAAGCACCAAAGAACTAGTTCTAACTAGATGGTGCGAACACTTCAAAGAACTGCTAGCTGGAGATGAGGAGCAACCGCCAACAGAAAACGTGGAAGTAGCAGAAGAACTAGCGGGAGATATGCCTACATCAGAAGACGTACAAGACGCAGTGAAAAAACTAAAAAACAACAAATCTCCGGGCAAAGATAACATTGTAGCTATTAAAAAAAGGAGGTGAAAACGTAATATTAAGCCTACATGAAATCGTAACACTGATATGGACCCAGAAACAAATACCATCGGAATGGAGCGAGGGCATTGTGTGCCCTATACATAAAAAAGGAGATCAGCTAAACTGCCGTAACTATAGAGGCATATAAAATATTTTCAAATATTTTATACGTTAAACTGCAGCCTTACGCAGAAGAAGCTCTGGGAAACTATCAAAGCGGTTTCCGTCCCGGAATATCTACCACAGACCATATTTTCACTCTTAGGCAGGTCCTAGAAAAGGCGAATGAATTTAACATAAACATACATTCGCTATTCATAGACTTCAGAAACGCCTATGATAAAATAAAACGTGAAGAATTATACAAAGCTATGGGGTACCTAAGATTCCCCAAACACCTCGTAAATTTGACCAAAATAACAATGAAAGAGGTATTATGCAGAATAAGAATTGAAGGAGAGCTATCAGAACCATTCAACGCCACAGTAGGACTAAGACAAGGAGATTCCCTATCGTGCTTACTATTTAACGTAATTATGGAAAAAGTGATAAGAGACGCAGGAATTAACACCGCGGGCAGTATTTTCAACAAGTCGGTACAAATATTGGCGTACGCTGACGACATCGTAATTCTAGCCAGATCCCCCGTAGCAATGAAAGAAGCCTTCATATCGCTAGAAAGAGCAGCAAAGAAATTCGGACTAGCAATTAATGAAGAGAAAACGAAATATATGTGCATCTCCAAAAGACGTAATGATCGCCAGAATATGACAATTGATACATACAACATCGAAGCAGTAAAAGAATTTATATATCTAGGGACGCTAATTTCAAAAGACAACGACACGACATTAGAAGTTAAAAGGAGATTAGCGCTGGGAAACAGATGCTACTTTGGGCTACGTAAACATTTCTTATCAAGGAAAATATCAAGAAGCACTAAAGTAAAACTGTACAGAACTCTTATAAGGCCAATACTACTGTATGGATCCGAAACCTGGACATTAAGAAGTAACGAAGAACACCTCCTAGGGTGCTTCGAAAGAAAAATCCTGCGCACTATATATGGAGGAATCAACGAAAACGGTGTTTGGAGGAGAAGATACAATCACGAATTGTATCAGTTGTATAAAGATCCAAACATCATTAAAACTATAAAAATTAACAGAATCCGATGGGCAGGACATGTTGAACGTAGCAGTGACGACAGCATAACAAAAATTATTATGAACAAGAGACCAGACGGACACAGAGGTACGGGACGTCCAAAAAAAGAGATATATATACAGCGTAGAAGAAGATTTACGAACCCTAGGTATAAGAAATTGGAGACTTCAAGCCAGGGACCGACAGTTCTGGAGGAGGATGTTGCAGGAAGCCAAGGCCAATAACAGGCTGTGGAGCTATTTATGATGATGATGAATACCATGTACATATAAGTTATTCGGGGGACAACATAAGCGCATACTTCGGTGGGAACACTTCGCTGATGTGCGCAGAAATGTTTGGATAAAGGTTCGGAGTTTTATTTACTGATAACGAACTGAAAGAGTTCATAGAAAAATAGCCGAGCATGCACTTATGTTGCCTTTATAATGTATGGTGATAAAGAACATTTCTTGTTGATGGCGCAGAAATGTTGGGGTAAAAATTCGGAAGAAACAAACGAAATTCAGACAAAAACAAACGTCTCAGATTACGTCTGGACATTGTATGAAATCTGATAATAATTTAATTTTGGTGATAAAGAATTTATGTTTTGAAAGGAAAATTTAATATTTAAAATTGTTGGTGGATTCTTAATTTAAGTATCGTAATAATATTATTGGTTTAAGTGCTGGGCTTAAACTGATGGGTCACGAGAGAGCATGGAGAGATGAGTTACGAGAGCATACCTCCATTTGAAGCGCGTTCGTTATCTGTTAAGTTTTCGTTTCATTTATTTTTATTTTCCATTTATTCCATTCCATTCTTGCAAAGCGAGAAAATTTTTTTTGGGATTGTGGTTTTGTGGGTTAAGTGTAGGCATGGTAGGTTCTGGGTAATTTGCGTTGGCGTTGTTTGGAGTGAATACGTTTGCTAGGCGGGTTTGGGGCGGGACGTGCAGAGCTTTTACTGACACTAGATTTTTTTTTAATCTAACACTCGAGTAAGAATTCGTGAAGTGGCCCTCCATATTTTCGAGTTTGAAATAAATTATTGAAATGAATGATTTTTGTTAGCCCTAAGTGTCAATAACAACGTGGTAAAATAATTTTTTTATATTGCAAATAATAACAATGTTATTAACAAATTAAGTTGTTTGTACTTTTTTCTTCAAAAAATCATATTTTGGGTTCTTTTTAACAGAAGTGGCTGAAATTTACACTAAAAATGTAAAAAAGGCTGAACTTTGAGATAACAAAAGAAAAGCCAAAAAAAATGATTGTTAATAAAAAATAGGTACACTTTCATAAACAAATTAAAAATTTCTCATGTTCTTGAACTCATATCGACTTCGTTTAAAAACAGTATCAAAGTACATTTATTTATGCTCATGCTAGTGAAATAAAATTTTTGTTACCTCTTAAACTTTTTGTATAAAACAATATTTTGTACGACGCTGCAAGCCTAAACTAAGTGAAACACACTTTCTCCATTACAACTAAATGAGAAAAAAGACAAAAATTTCCTGGAATTGCTCAATTCGTGGTGATGCACTACTAAAATCAAAAACAAAGACCCAAAAAATGAAAAATCCAGCCGTAAAGGCATAACTGGCATGGTCGACATACCGAAAACAATTTCGCTAACGTTCGAAATAATATAATGTCCGTGTAGGACTTACAAAAGCCTATCAGCCTTCGTTGTGCGCCATTTGTTTGTTTTTGTTGAAGCATCGTTAGGGGCAAAAAGTCGATAATATGACCAAAATTCACCGAACCTGCCTCTCAAGCCTCCGAATGTAACTAGCCAACTTGGTAATGGTAATGTTGGTTCTCTCACAACATTATCAACGGCGTCACTTTCTTAAAACCGGTCAAAGACCATCGTCGTAATAATTAAAAAATAGTGAAAATGTAGGATAGGTGCCGCCTGCTCTAAGTAAAAGAGTCTAAGGTCCGTTTGATACAAGTATATTTCTCCCATAAACTATAAATTCTAATTAATTCTATGCTTAAGATTACTTCTACTTTACTCGAATTCTTTGTATTAAAATAAAAGCTAAAAAATATAGCACGTTTTAATCCAAATATTCCTTTTGATGTGCTGCCTCTGTCAGGTTGAATTTTTATAGCGGTATATTTACCGCTGTGTAAGTTGACTTAATTTACTGTCAACGAGATTAAATATTGTTTTGGTTTAGGTGCATAAACCTATACCAAGTAAATGTACCCAGGTGTTTGAACCAGTGTACAGATGGATAATTTAGCCCAAGTGCTTAAACTTGTGCTACGCTAGCTTTGGATGAAGAAAATACTTGACAATAAAATTGAAACGCACGAGTTACTTTCTTGTGAATAACTAACTTTCTTTATTTTATTATTGGGCTATATACATATACAAGAAACTTATTTGCTATGTAAGGGTTAAAGGTAAAAAATTAATTTCTATAATTGCCGATTTTTCAATATCAGCGATAATATTGAGGTTTTAATTGATTTCAAAATTTTACTTGTGGAATTCGCTGATTTTGCAAAATAAGCAGTACATGAAGCTGGTTCAACTGAGTTCAAAAAACGTTATTATATGCACGTAATTAATTTTAAGTGCAATTTATTTTATGCATGATTAAGGTTTTTTTTGTTTTTATTTTCTAAAATAAAGCCACAAAGGTAATGACCTTTTTAAATTGTACAGCCGTGTGCAAAAGTATGAGGCACCCTAATTTTTAACTGTACCTGCGAGTGTTGTTCTCGGAATTTTTTCTCTTCTTCTTACAATCATGTATTACACATTTATAAGACAAAAAAACCCAAAAAAGGAGTTCCTAGAAGTTGTAAAATTAAGAATTTGGGGCATTATGTGTTTTGTTGGTTTTTTGAAATTTTGAATATCACTCCATTGTCATTGCTTTTGCTGACAACACGTGTTTTTGTGTTTGTTGCGACGATTTTTTTAAAAAGACGAGTACATTTTGTTTCGAATATCGGTAAAATTAAAGAACTTAATTTAGAGCAACGCGTGCAGATAGCTTTACTTGCTCGACAAGGTAAATCTCAGGTTGCAATAGCGAATTATTAATTAGGAATTCCCTTTTTGGGTTTTTTTGTCTTATAAATTTGTAATACATGATTGTAAGAAGAAGAGAAAAAATTCCGAGAACAACACTCACAGGTACAGTTAAAAAATTAGGGTGCCTCATACTTTTGCACACGGCTGTACATTCTGCCCCCGTTGATCTCGGATCAAATATTGAATCATTATCCAAGTCGAAGGTGAATGCTGGATTACGTTGATCACGTTGGTTCTTCGTTGATCACGTTGGTTCTTCGTGGACGCTTTAATTTTTACCTTTGATGTGGCTGTTGGTGGTTTGGACTGTTGAGACGTTTCACTATCAGTTGTAACTATAGGGTTGTTAAGTTTGAAGCACAAAAATGCTATTACAGCAATACCAAGAACAAGGCTGATATATCCTATGGTATACTGATGAATATCGTGATGCTGGAACCGTGAAACACCTCTTTCAGCTTCCTTTAGTTCATTTGAGGAGTGGGCGAACAAAACGGCACATGTCCATGGTTGGCCGTTTTAAGTTTTTTGACGGAATCGTGTTCATTACACTAAACTGCAACTAATTTCAATCTCAGACACTCCAAAAATCACTTTCATGTAATATTTTTTTGTTAGCAAAGTAACGGTTTCCCTGCAGAAAGGCACATGTCCTACGAATATTAATATTTTTTAACCATTCGTTAATGTGGATTTTCAAAAGGGCACGTATTTCATACAAAAAAGTTTTTAATCAACAATGGAAGTTCATTGCACCTCACCTGGGGCTCTAATTACATCGATTTGTATGTGCATCATAAAATGCACTAAAAATGCACTAAAATTTACCTCACTTTTGCCTCCCACGGCCCCAAAACAAGCCTTTCCTATTAGGAAAAAATACCAGAAACGCCTCTAAGGGGCCAGGGAGATCCCCAAAAGGCTAAAAACAAAAAAAAACATGTCCAGTTGGGTTCCTGCAAAAGGACACATGTCCATTCAAGGGTTTAACAAAACGGGACATGTCCAGTTGTGTCCCTGCAAAAGAGCACATGTCCATTTTTGTTTTAATTTTTTCTCCTATAGTATTGTAACGGTCAGTTTTGCCTAAATATCTACTTGACTAAAAATTACTGTAGGGAAGAAAATTGAGTAGTTGGTTCGAAAACAAACAGTAGGCGGGGAGAAATAAAACAAAAAGAGGAACGAAAAATTTATTAGGGAGTCTGGGAAAAAAATCTGGATCATGAAGGAAGTTTTATCGGCGAGTTTGTTTTTTTGAAAAATCGGTGTTTTTAGTCTAAGTCGAGGAAACAAATAATTAAATTCCTCCGTAAATTGTTACCAGAACATCGAAGTATAGCAGCAAATACGAACAATTCGTGAAAAAGCCAGTTTCAGTTTTAGTTTGGCTGTCTTAGATGGTGTGCAGCAGTGAGAAGCCCCTAGCAAATGTCAAAATCCAGTCATCACGAAACCCCAGACAATCACATCAAGTAGAAAAAAGTCAAACCTGGAAAAATCTTCAGTTTTAGGATTTTTTGAATCATCTTTAATCGAAGTTGTCGTGTGTAATTTGCACGAGAGAAAATCCTGTTGAAGAGACCGGGAAATCAAAGTGGGATCTGTCAATAGTGAAGATTTAAATATTGTGAAGTAATACCGGCTAAGCTGACCAGAAGGTACGTGGGTCGCAGTTGCGACAATCAGACTCGGACGACGCAGAAAGGCTAGCGCAGAAATTCGTGAACTTCTATCAGGTGACCCTAGGTTAATTCGTATTTTTGTTGGGTGCATGGCACAAAGTTTCAGATAAAATTCCACGCGAAAAAAAACCGTTCGGATTTGGCTGAAGAAAAAGATTGAGACAGGTCGCATCAGTTGTTTCATTCGAGGATGCTAGAAGGAATTGAGATTGAGTGTTGAACGAGATGAGAGTATAGCGAAATATCAAATTTCACCTGTTGTATTTCCGCGGATTAAAGTAAACAAAAATTTCACGAGAGTGTACTGATTAGAAAAAGCGCATATACTCGAACGGGTGCAGGGCTTACCCTTAGCCTAGAGGGAAGAAACAAAAACCTAACATACACATACTACAGAAAATAAAATATTCATTTATGCTTTCATTTAGTAATTTAATGTATTAATATCCAATAATTTTTGGTGCAGTTAGCATTATATTTAATATTATTATTGTTTGTACATTTGTTTGCTCCTTAGTGGAGATATTTTTTTCCTTCTTGTGTTTTACAGGTACTTGTACACGGAATTGATAAATGTAACATCGTCTGTACAAAAGAGACGTAGGGGTACCCGTACGGCACTTTTCTTTTTTTTCAATAACTTCCGTCGAGAATAATTGTACAATTCTAGTTAAATATAGATTACGTTGAGAATTGTTGATGGTAGTATCTGCTACTATTAGTCTTGCAGTGTTAATGACTATTGATTTTCTTCATTAAATTATTATATTCTTGTGCGTTCTTGACCTGTAGTAAACAGGAATGTTGAATGGTTTGTTAAATGGTTGTGATATAAATATAATGTCCGTGTATTAGATTTTTTTTTGTGGAATGGTTGGGACGGGTGGTGTTTCTTTTCAGGGTGTCCTAGATAGTGACTTTCCCTGAAGCTGATAGTCTTCGATACTATGAGCTGTCAGGGAAACAGTTAGCCATGACGAGGCTCAGGTGATGTCCGGCGAAGGATGGAGGTGGAATTCAAGATTTTTCATAGTCAAAGGTAAGTGGTGAACCAACCGCGGTAAGGCCCGGCCACACACCCCACGACCCCTCCGGCGAGCTAGATAACTCCGTGGGGCCGGCGTAGGAGTTCCGGAAGTTAGTTTCCTTTCTTATGTATGGTGTTGGCTCCTTGGTCATGCTTTTCCGGGCTTATGGCTAAGGGGGCAATACCTCGCATAAGTGGCGCCCAATAAATAGTCGCACCATTATGCTGTTACAGTATTAAACATATTTAAAAATTTTTTTTTCCGTCTGAATGAGTTCAAATAGTAGCACAACCTACCATACTCATAAATAGTTATTGTGATCAGTTCAGAGGCAGAAACAGTTTTTTGCGATTTCTGAACAATTTGAAAAACTGGACATGTGCCGTTTTGTTCGCCCACTCCTCATTTACTCCTTTGTGTATTTTTGCATATTCATCTGATAAGTCGTTGATTACGATGATATCTTGCTTTATTTCTGTTATTTATGGCAATTAGCTGATGTTGAAATTATTTGTTGATGCAACAAATGACGTTTTAAATGATGACGCATATAACTTGTGTGGCTGAATCGTTGTGAGCTCGTCCTTTATGATGCAGTCATCGTCCATTTCAGTAATACCTGTGCCATACAATGTTTTTTGATAGGTGTCTTCCGTACAAATGATGTTGATGATAGTCTGTTTGAAGGCTACGTATAACCAATGATTTCGTTGGAAAAGCTGAATCCATCTAGGTCCGTTGTTGACTTCTATAACTTGACAGTTATTCAATGAAGATCCATGAATGATATCTAATTCACAGATGGTAGATTTTGGACTAGCGCGGAACGTAAGATGGTGTTGCTTACACATATATTGTAGAGTATAGTGCTGATGGTGCACAATGCTAATTCTTGGTCCTTCAATGCATAGTACTGGTCTCTGTGTATATCCACCATGAGGTAATTGTTCTCAATGAAAATCATTTTTGCTTTTCCATCCTGTAACCATGGTACTGGAACAATGTGGAGTAGTTCGAAACGTTCGTAGGTTACAAGTGGAATCTTTAATTTGAAAATAAGACATGTAGGCGTAATTCCTGTTTCGATCGTTATAAGACTTTATAATTCTAAAACTTTGGATATTGGAGGTAATCGTAGCGAGGATGGCAAATTATCTTTGATATTTTGCATTTTAATTGTCATTTTATATGGTGTTACAATGCTTGGATTTATTTTCCCGTGATGACTGTCTATGACCATTCGTATGAGAGAATCGTGTAGTCTTCTGTAATTTTCCATCATTATCAGTAGCCTGGTTGCTGCTTGGTTATACAACTTATCTAACTTCTGTTGATGTATCTCTTCGCCTACCATGGAAGTCACTTGGTTAGTGTCTTTAATGAATCTGTTGATCGTTTAAGGCAATTGGAGATGCGCTTGAATACAAAAATTGATACCAAAATTGATGAGAGAGAGATAACACCTTAAACACAAAAATTGATGAAATTAACAACACTTTAAACACAAAAATTGACGAGCTTAACACCACCTTCAACAGTCAAATGAGGAAAATAAAAGACGATATCGATACCGTCCAACATGACCTAGCGATAGTGTCCAATGAGTTAGAGGACCTACGCCGCCAATCCAGGTTACACGACGTGGTCGTTCGAGGCATTCCCGCAACTGAAAACGACAACCCGAAGCACATCTTTAAATCCGTTGCTTCCATCATCGGGCATAAGTTGTCGGCCTATGTGAATGTGTTCCGGCCGTCGCAGCGACAGCGTTTGGGCTTGGAGTCGCAGACTGGCAGGATGAGTTCGCTGCTAATTGCAAAGTTTCCATCAGCGAACGAGCAGCAGGAGTTACTGAAAAAGACCCGCCAGCACGGAACTCTCACTTTAAAAAAAATGAATCTGGGCTTCGCGTCTGACAGCCTTGTGCATGTCAACGAAAGCTTGACTTCGAAAAATAATGACATATTCCACACGGCGCGAAGGCTTCAAAAACAGAATCTGGTCGCTTCGGTCTTTACCCGTCGAGGTTATGTTTACGTTCAGGTGGAGACAAATAAGCAGCCACGAATATTCAAATCAGCTCTTGATTTGAACGAAGCCATCAATGCAACTCCAGGCTCACATTAGAGAAATTGGGGCAATCCGCTTTTATTTGTGGAGCAACGTTTGCATGCTTTTATTTAGGTACTTATTTTTAAATCATCTTTCTTTTTTTCTTCTACTAGCTTTTCTTGTTTATTTTTGAACTTATATTTTTATTTATTTAATTTACTTATTTTTTTCTTTATATTAATTATGTATTTTTATTTTTATTTTATTCTAATGTTGGAATATTGTTACATGTTTTTAGCTTTTCCATTTTCAACCGTGCCTCGTCCTGAACACGCTTTATTACCCCGCTTCAGTGACTTCGGTTAAGGTTACTTATTCGTTATGAACAAGATTAGAACCCTGCTCAACATTTTCCAAAGCAGAGCCCAAGGTTTGAATTTTGCCACATCAACGCGCGTAGCTTACGTAACAAAATAGATGAATTGCGAGAAATTTTTCGCGGATCTGACTTTCACGTCATTCTGGTGTCTGAAGCCTCATTACGCGATCATGTCCCCTCGAAACTCGTGTCATTAGATGGCTACAATCTATTCAGAAACGACCGAAAAAATCGTTCCGGCGGTGGAGTAGCGAATAACCTAAGGTCTCTCAAAGTTAAGGAATCCGTATCTAATGCTTTGGAGTTCATTAGTGTTGAAGTTAGCTGTGGTAAAAGCAAATGTCTCGCCACTGTTGTTTACTGCCCTCCTCGAATTTTCTCGCTCCCTGAAGCTAGTGAATTGGAGGAATG
Organism: Thereva unica; assembly: GCA_949987705.1. Taxonomy (NCBI): domain Eukaryota; kingdom Metazoa; phylum Arthropoda; class Insecta; order Diptera; family Therevidae; genus Thereva; species Thereva unica. Next base: position 82,514,772 of record OX465282.1, read on the forward strand.
GATGTCTGTAGCTACACATAACTTTGAAAATGTCGTAATTGGGGGAGATTTTAACGTGAACATTTTAGCCAATAATGCGCTCTCTAGAAACTTCCTTAATTTCTTCAAAACATTTGACTTGAAACCAGTTAACCAACTTCCGACGTATCTAAATACTAATAATCCATCGTTGCTGGATATCTTTTTCGTGTCGAACGTAGGAAATGTTTTGTTTCATAATCAGATTAGCCCACCTAGTTATCTCGATCATGATATCCTGTATCTTTCCTTAAAATTCACAGTTAGAAAGACTCAGCAGAAATTGTTTTCCTTTCGCGATTCCATCGATATCCCAGCACTATTTCAAGAATGTTCCTTACTACCTTGGGACCGAATTTACCGCCTTCCTGACATAGACAACCAATTAGAGCACTTCTGTTCGCTGATTTACCATCTGCATGAAACCTTTGCCCCAGTTAAAACGAGAAGCATGTCTTCCTGTACCTCACCCTGGTTCTCCATTCAAATAAGCCGACTTTTATCCGAGAGAGAATTTTTGTTCAGAAGATATAAGAAAAACAAAACTGCTGTGAATTTAATAGCATACAAAAATGTTAGGAATTTAGTAACTTTAACCATCCGCAAAGCAAAGGCGCAGTTCCTTTCGTCTAAGCTTAGCCCTGCTTTGCCTGCAAAGAAACTTTGGAGAAACATAAAACTACTCGGCATTCACGGTAGTGAAGATGAAACTCAGATCAGCCTTAGCGCTGATGAATTAAATAAATTTTTTGTTGCCGCATCTAACCTATATAAAGATCCCCATTGCTCAAGACCAACTGACAGTGCTACTGATTTATTCAGCTTTCGCAATGCGAAAGTCCACAAAGCTTTCTACTCCATCAAATCTGATTCAGTTGGTCCAGACAATCTTCCACCGGTTTTTCTAAAGCTAATTTTTCCTGTGATCCTCCCCTATGTTACTCATATTTTCAATAGCTGCCTGACAAAATCATACTTTCCGCATCAGTGGAAAAAAGCAAAAGTAATCGCACTTCCTAAATGCAAATCCCCGAAAGGCCCCGCTGACTATCGTTCTATAAGCATATTATGTTTCTTAGGCAAAGTACTGGAAAAACTAATGTCTTGGCAAATCGAGGGGCACTGTGAAACATGGTCTCTGTTGTCGCATGCACAGTCTGGTTTCCGCAAAGGGAGTAGTTGTGAAACTGCACTGCTGAAGGTGACCACCGACCTGCGGATGGCTCTTGATTCTAATGACATTGCTTTTCTTGTGCTTCTTGATTTCAGCAAAGCTTTTGACAGTGTTAGTCACAAGCTTCTAGAAATGAAGCTAATAGACCACATGCGGTTTTCATCTTCAGCTGTGTCTCTAATTCGGGAATACTTACATAATCGATCTCAAAAAGTTTGGCTACAAAATTCAATTTCGGATGCTTTACCAATCACGCGCGGTGTTCCGCAAGGTTCCATATTAGGGCCGTTGCTCTTAAGCATGTACATAAACGATCTCAGCAGCATCGTGAGGAATTGTAAACTGCACATGTATGCAGATGATGTCCAAATTTACTTAAATAGTCCCATTGGATTGGTAGAGAACTGTGTGCATAACATTAATGCCGATTTGGAGCGTATCTATCAATGGTCTTTATCCAACACTTACTGCTTAATGCTTCTAAATCCTGTTGCATTCCAATGTATAGAAATCAGTTAGACACCACTTACTGCTTAATGCTTCTAAATCCTGTTGCATTCCAATGTATAGAAATCAGTTAGACACTTCTTTCCTTCCACCTATCATTCTCATGAATACGTTCTTACCCTACCAACTTCGAGTCAAAAATCTAGGTGTCCATCTGAACTCACAGTTAACCTGCTGTGATCAGGTGTCCCATACCCTATCTAAAGTATATGGTATTTTGCGGCGCCTGTGGCTGTACGCTTCCGTTCTGCCCCTAGGAACTCGTTCAAAGTTAATTAAAACTCTAATTTTACCGCACTTCACGTACGCTAGCTTGATCTTTCCTTCTCTCGACGCATCATGCCGTGATAAACTCAATGTAGGCTTCAATGACTGTACTAGGTTTGTTTACAATCTTCGCAGATCTGACCATATAAGTCGATATCGTACTTCTGTTCTGGGGTGCACACTTGAAGTGTACTATTCGCTCAAGGCAATGACATTCATTTATAAACTCTTGCACTCCGACCGTCCATCATACCTCCATGAATATCTTCGATTTGGTCGTACGACTAGAAGAATACTATTTATCCTTCCTAGATTCTCCCACTTAGTTGCGCAGAGATCTTTTTTTGTTCATTCTACCCAGTTATGGAACAGTTTACCCGCCGATATACAGAATGCGGGGTCATTAAATCAATTAAATCTTCAGCCACTTTACTAGTTAACAATATTCCTTCAGCTCATTTTTTTTTTGCACTTACATATATTAGTTTGGTTTTCATTCTCCCTTACTTTTATACATTTCACAATTGTTTCATTTTGTTTTAATTTGTTTAAATTGCCATATTCTTAAGTACATACGCTTTTAGCGGTAAAAGATAATGTAATCTTGATGTACTAAATTAAATTAAATAAATATAAATAAATATAAATATTAATCTTCTCCAAAAGTCGTGCTTTATCTTATATAATGCTTCATAACGATGTCCTAAGGTCTTGTTGTTTTCTGAAGCTTGAGAATCGATTGTGTAGGGACATCGTCCTACTACTTCCGGTAGTACTTAGCTAAGGTGATATGTTTCAAATAACATAATCGACTGAGTCTAAGTAATGGAAAAAAATAAAAATCTAACCAGTTGTCAATTGGATATCAAAATAAATATATCGCGTTGTTACAAATCAGTTTTTAATTAATTAAGGTGATTTCAAATCAATAACCAAAAGTTCAAATATGTAATTCAATTAACCAAATGTATGTAAAGGTTATAAAGTTAAAATAAATTGTAAATAGTAAACAATAAAATAAGCTTATAAAGTTACAACGTGTTCCAGTACTAATTAATAACTCCAATAACTAAACCTAAATCCACCCACTAAATTGGTGACCCCGTTAGAACAAGAAGAAATTAAAAGAAAACAAGAAAAGGAAAATTTAACACGAAGAAAGAAAACAGGATAGAGAAGATTGGCAGTAGGAAAAGGCATTGAGTCCACAAATAAATAAAATAATAATAAAATTTGATAATTTTAGTTTAAAATTTATTTAAATTTAATCACAGATATTTTTTGTTTGATTGTTAATAATTCTTTTAAATTAATTAGATATATTGTTCGAATTTAAAACATTTATTTTTTGACGTTTCAAGTGTGATTGAGTTTTTTTTTTTTTTTCAAACGTGTACAAGTGTTGGTTTGAAATTAATTTTCCTTTGATTTAATTTTTGTGTGTGGATATACACAGTTGGGTTTATTCAGATTTTCACTTTATCTGGTCGGATTTATTTTTTCATTAAACATGCAACGGGAAAATAATTTGGATGACTCGTTCATTATTGACCTGGAAGAGTCATTGCCCAGCTTGGAGCAGAGGCGGCCGGCTCGACATGAAGCTCGGGCAGAAATTGAAGTAGCCTCTACGGCAAGGTTCAACCTGCCCGAATTTCACCAGAGCGACCCGGCCGTCTGGTTTTACCAGGCTGAGGCTCAATTCTCCCTTAATGCGATAACTTCGGACAAGCAAAAGCTGTCCCATATTGTGTCCGCTCTCCCGACGGAGGCGGCCAAAATTTTACTGCACGCTTTCCCGGATCTCGGCACCGCCAGCTATACGGAAGCCAAGAGGCGATTGCTTGATCGATATGGATTATCGACAAGGAATCGCCTCAAGCAGCTGTTGGCGGCGCATGAGCCCGGGGACCGCAAGCCCTTAGATTTTCTGAGGGGCTTGCAGAGTCTGGCCGGAGACTGTCTGGGAGATGGGGAGGAGCTCATCCGGAATCTTTGGGAGCGGAGGCTTCCTAGAGATATCCAGGTGGTGCTCGCCGCATCCGCAGACCAGTCTCTAGGCCAGCTGTCAAAACTGGCGGATACCGTATGGGAGATTACGGCCCGTCCAACCCCCGCTTAGGTGTCAGAGGTACAGGCTACGTCATCTCTGGAGCGGACAGTGCAGTCCCTCCAACGCGAGGTGCGTCAACTAAGAACACTCGTGTTGGGGGGAGGCAGGGTCAGCGATCAGAGGCGACGAGAGATGCTACCGGTTCACGCCAATGGAACCGTTCACCGGCTCGACAATCGAAAGCTTCATTGGCGGGAACCGGTAACACCACCCAACAAGGGGCTAAGCCCAAGGCCTCGTCTTCAGCGACATTGCCGGGGACGCTCTGCTATTACCACTACCGATATGATAGTGGGGCAGAAAGATGCACCCCGCCTTGTTCGTTCAGAGGTCCCGACCCTTCGGCCAAGAAGGACCGGAGGGTGAAGGGCCCTCAATCAAAAAATTAAGTTGGCGGGGAGTCGCCACATCCGCGAGCGTCTCTCAGCAGAGACGCTCGTGTAGATTATTTGTCCGCGACCAGCACAACCAGCTCGACTTTTTAATCGATTCTGGCGCGGAATCATTAGTTCCTGAACACACTTTTAGGGTACAAACAACATGCCCTAATTTGCTTCTGCGAGCCGCAAATGGATCCACGATCCAAACTTTTGGCGCGAAGTTGCTGGAACTGAACCTAGGTCTTCGCCGACGGTTCATCCACAACTTCATCATAGCAAACACAAACAAAGCTATACTCGGTGCGGACTTTCTCACAAAGTTCGAACTCATACTCGATTTTAAACATCGATAATTAGCTTCGGACTGACGTCTGTGCAACTGGTGAGTATACACTCGAGAGCTTTGAATGCCAACATCTTGGCAAATATAAAGTATTGTTAATGAAGTACGCTTCATTAACACAACCACCAAATTTTAACCTACCGGTTAAACACAATGTGCAACACCACATTGTTACTAATGGGCAATGGGAGTTTGAACATATGGTTCAACTAGGGATTTGTCGACCATCGTCGTCTCCCGCAGCATCTCCACTTCATCTGGTCCCTAAACGGGATACAAATGATTGGAGGCCATGCGGCGACTACTGTCGCCTTAATGCAGTCACAGTGCCGGATAGATATCCAATCCCGCACATTCACAATTTTTCTGTGAACCTTCACGGATGCACGATTTTTTCGAAGGTGGATTTGGTACGTGCGTATCATAACATCCCCATTGCACAAGAAGACGTGCATAAGACTGCCATAATAACACCTTTTGGTCTGTTTGAGTTTACTCGCATGCCATTTGGGTTAAGAAATGCAGCCCAGTCATTTCAAAAATTTATGAATGAAGTCACAAGAGACTTAGACTTCGTTTATGTCTATCTAGACGAAATACTTATCGCTAGTAAATCCGAGGATGAGTATCTCACTCACCTCGAACTACTGTTTAAACGCCTTGGTAACCTTGGTTTAACAATAAAGTTATCAAAATGCGTTTTTGGGGTCAGTGAGATCAACTTTTTGGGACATAGTATCGGCAAGGATGGAATCCTTCCATCACCCGAACGTGTCCAAGCAATTAATGACCTCACAACTCCAACAACAGTCAAACAAATACAAAAATTTATAGGAATGGTGAACTTTTATCACCGATTTATTCCTATACTAGCACAACTGCTAGTACCGATTAATGAACACTTGAGGGAACTCCTCAATTGTCCATTAACAACAAAAAATAAGGAACAACTTCCTTGGCCCGCAGAATGTCAACAAGCATTCCTCGACGTGAAAGCCGCAATGGCTGCAGCAGTGATGCTGATACACCCACTAGAGGATGCTAAATATAGCATCACAACTGATGCTTCCGATTTTGCGATCGGAGCTGTGCTGAACAACTTAACGGTCACAGATGGCAACCATTAGCTTTCTTTTCTAAGAAGCTATCATCTGCTGAACGAAATTATTCTGCATTCGATCGCGAACTACTCGCAATCTTTGCAGCAATAAAACATTTTCGGTACTTTGTTGAAGGAAGAAATTTCGTGGTCTACACTGACCACAAACCTTTAATACATGCCCTTCACACAAAAATCGAAAGATTTCCCCCCCAAACAAGACACCTGAGCCTAATTTCCCAGTTCACAATAGACATCAGACATGTCTCTGCGAAACAAAACGTTGTCGCAGATTATTTATCTCGCTCATTAGCGGCCGACAACGTTGACACAATCACCTTCGATTTGCCACATCTGGCGAAAGCACAAGGTGACATCGAGTTACTACGACTCCAAGTACATCCCAGTAGTAGCTCGAAGGTAAAACTAATACTCACACCACTCCCTTTAACAACTCATGAAGTTAGGTGTGAGATTAGCACGGGTATATTACGCCCATATATACCTTCATCATTAAGAAAATTAGCATTCAATGCTGAACATAGCTTGTCGCATCCAGGCATACGCGCCACAAGGCAAGCTATCACTAAAAAATATTTTTGGCCAGCGATCAACAAAGACTGTAACAACTGGTCTAGATCCTGTATAGGCTGCCAAAAATCTAAAGTTTCGAGACACACCAAATCACAACATGAAGCTTTTAATTTACCGAATAATAGATTCGAACATATCCATATGGATATTGTTGGACCATTGCCCCCATCTCGCGGATATTCATATATCCTAACAATTGTAGACCGATTTACGAGATGGCCGGAGGCATATCCAATGCGAGACATCTCTGCTACCACGGTGGCCAAACATTTTGTCACCGAGTATGTCCCTAGATTTGGCGCCCCACTTGAACTTACAACAGATCAAGGGTCGCAATTTGAATCAAAATTATTCAATGAAGTCACAAGACTTCTAGGTACACATAGAATACGTACTACCGCCTACCATCCACAAGCAAACGGGATGGTAGAGCGTTTCCATAGACAACTAAAAGCGGCCTTAATGGCAAGGGACAATACTACTCATTGGAGTGAAGATTTGCCTTTTGTTTTATTAGGTATTCGCTCGGCAATTAAAACCGATTTGCAATGCTCACCAGCAGAGCTTGTCTATGGACAGAATCTGAGGCTCCCCAATTCAATTTCCATCCCAACGGATGGGAACACGATAGAGCACTCAGAATTTCTAACACGTCTTCGCACACACATGAAATGTCTGTCGGCGACACAGCCCCGACAGTCAGTTCAGAATGATGTGTACGTGCCGAACGCCTTACAGAACGCGGAGCACGTTTTCATACGTACTGATCGCGTCCGACGGCCTTTTGAAACACCATACGAAGGGCCATTCAAAGTAATCAAAAGATTACGTAAACATTTCGTCGTCAAAATAAATGACAGAAATAAGTCGATAAGTATCGACTGAAACCTGCTTTTGACTGTGACCGAGACGTTGAAGCAGCATCAATTCGCTCGGTACAATTCAAGTAACGCTACGCTGGGAAGGGGTATGTAGGGACATCGTCCTACTACTTCCGGTATTACTTAGCTAAGGTGATATGTTTCAAAAAACATAATCGACTGAGGCTAAGTAATGGAAAAAAATAAAAATCTAACCAGTTGTCAATTGGATATCAAAATAAATATATCGCGTTGTTACAAATCAGTTTTTAATTAATTAAGGTGATTTCAAATCAATAACCAAAAGTTCATATATGTAATTCAATTAACCAAATGTATGTAAAGGTTATAAAGTTAAAATAAATTGTAAATAGTAAAGAATAAAATAAACTTATAAAGTTACAACTTGTTCCAGTACTAATTAATAACTCCAATAACTAAACCTAAATCCACCCACTAAAATTGTACTTGTGAGAGGTTCTCCTTTGGATCGTCTGACATGGATGTGAGTGGTCGTGAATTTAGAACTGCTTCGATTTCCACTATTACTGTTTCCAACTCTTCATAAGTTAAAGATGCTTCTCCAATGTGTTTTCTGAGTAGCCCTTTCGCTGGCTTCACGGCTGCTTCCCACAGTCCTCCAAAATGGGGTGCTCGAGGTGTTATGAAACTGAACGTAATACCTTTATTGTGACAAAAAAATGTAATATCCTTTTCTGCCTTGGAAGAATATATTGTCTCGTGCAATTCTCCGAGTTGATTTTTTGCACCGACAAAATGTCACAATAGATTTTACTGCAATTTCCTCTTCTGGATGTGAATCGCTTCAGTGCTGCTATGAAAGCATACATATATGTGCTTAAATCGGTAACAAGTTCCAGATGTACTGCTTTAGTGGCAAAACAGTAAAAAACTGCTATATACGTTTTTTGAGGTTTCTTACCTCTCACCTTATAATGTGTGTATATAGGTCCTGCAAAATCGACTCCAGTATTAACGAATGGTCTGCCTGGTTGGACTCCTGCTTCTGGTAAATTTCCCATTATTTGGTTTAGTATCTTTGCACAAACCAGAGCCACCGAGAGTACATCGCAAGGCCAACAAGAGCAAGGATGGAAGTCTTCAAGGAAAAAACAAAAATTGCAGACAAGCTGTGCAGAAAGAAGAAGAAGGAATATCTAAATAGGAAAATCCTACAGATACAGGAAGACTTCAATGAAGGGAGAATTAGACAAGCGTACAAAGGAACTCGCCAGATCACCAATAAGTTCCAGCCAAGAACGGACATCTGCAAGGACATAGATGGGAACTTGTTGGCAGATCCTGATAGGATAAAGGAAAGGTGGAGAGAGTATTTTCAGAACCTATTGAATCCTATCTCCCTATCAAACGAGAATGCAGAGACAGAGGCATTTGTAATTCCCCAAGATAACATCTCAATAGAACCACCAACACTGGATGAGGTGCGGGAAACTGTAAAAAGGCAGAACAGCAACAAATCGCCTGGCGCCGATGGAATAGCAGCTAAGCTGCTAAAGGAAGGAGGACCCCAACTATTACGAACATTACACGAACTCATATGCACCATCTGGGAGGAAGAAGTTATACCAGAGGACTGGAAGAAAGCCATTATATGTCCAATATACAAGAAAGGAGATAAACTAAACTGCAAAAACTACAGAGGCATCTCACTCCTCAGCACCAGCTACAAAATCTTCACAATCCTTGTGAAACAAAAACTGGAACCTATAGCGGAAAGCCTTATAGGAGAATATCAAGTTGGTTTTAGGACAAACAGGTCAACATCGGACCAACTGCTGACCTTAAAGGCCCCCATACACGATCAAATTGGATGTACAACCAGATTTTCGTCAAACCCATAAGCCCAACGTATTTTGATCGGCCGACCGGCCCACAATCGATAGTGTTGGTTGTACATCCGCCCTTCGATGTACATCCAATTTGACCGTGTATGGGGGCTTTAAGGCAAATTCTGGAGAAAACCTGGGACAGGAATGTAGATGTATACCAGATATTTGTCGACTTTCAACAGGCATATGAATCAATAAACAGAGAGAGGCTATACGAGATCTTATCGGAAATAGGAGTCCCCTCAAAGTTGATACAACTAATCAAATGCGCCACAAACAGCTCACTAGCGAAAGTAAGGATCCAAAATGTTGTAACAGAGGAGTTCGAAGTACGTCAAGGGCTTAGACAAGGAGATGGGCTGGCCCCCATGCTTTTCAACCTGGCCCTAGAATGGGTGATAAGGAAAACGTCAGTCCAGAGAAGTGCATCAATAGCTACCCAGTCGGTACAATTACTTGGATATGCGAATGACGTAAACATCGTGGGAAGGTCCTTTTTGGCAGCAAAAGAAGTCTATGTTGAATTAAAAGAGGCGGCAAAGGACATAGGCCTGAAGATTAACGAAGAAAAAACGAAGGTTATGCAACAATCCAGAGCAGGACGATTTAGAATGGGAAGTAATATAACCATCGACGAACATAACCTAGAAGTAGTCGATAAAACAGTCTACCTTGGGTCTACTATCACAAAAAGAAACGAAGAAAAAGAAGAAATAACTAGAAGAATACTACTGGCTAATAGAGCCTTTTATGCCCAAAAACAAATCCTGCACTCAAGATTTGTGCACAGGAAAACGAAACTCTCACTCTACAAAACAGTAATACGACCAGTACTGTGTTATGGTAGCGAGACTTGGACTATGACCCAGGACATAGAGGAACGAGTCAACAGGTTCGAGAGGAAAATTCTCAGATGCATAATAGGCCCAATCAGAGAGGATGGAATATGGCGAAGAAGATACAACAACGAGTTGTATGAAATTTTTGACGACCCACAACTCTCAACTTTAATAAAAATCAACAGATTGAGACTAGCCGGCCACGTGATCAGGATGGAGGACAATCGCATCCCAAAACGGCTTATGGCATCAGAAATTTCGGGAAGTAGGCCAGTAGGTAGACCCAGGAGGAGATGGATAGACTCTGTGACGGCTGACGCAGAGTCAATGCTCAACATCCGGAACTGGAGACATGCTGCAAGGGACCGTCAAACTTGGAGAAATGCCCTAGAGGAGGCCAAGGCTCGATTTGGGCTGTAGCGCCATTGGATGGATGGATCTTTGCACAAATAATACATTTACTTGTAACATTTCGTGCCATAGTTTTACCCTTTATGGGCCAATATTTTTGCCTGGTGATGTGTAGGAGTGCTTGTGGGCCAACGTGTTTGTTGGCCTTGTGAATATGATCTAGTACGAGCCTGGTAAACCAATGATTGTACGGTAACAGTGTCGGAGGTTTAGCTTCATACGTTAATGTTGATGATTGTATTCTGCCACCTACTCTCAAAACGCCGTTTTTATCGATAAAAGGTGACAAACTACTAATATGGCTTGATGAAGGTAAACTCGAATGTCTTTTAAGTTGCTTCAGTTCTTCACCGAACGCATCGGCTTGGATTGTCACAATGATTTTCGTTAGAGCGAACGCCAACTCTTCTGTTGTAAGTAAGATATTTTGGGGCTCCGTTTTCGTTTCTTTGAAAAATGTTCGTGACAGTCGTAAACAATAAGCGATAATTCTGTTCAGTTTCATTAAAGAGTTCCCATGATGGATCTGTTCTAATAGCGTGTGAGAATCCAGAGACATTATCAGAACCTTTTTTGTTTGCTTCGTTTCATATTGTGACGCTTCTCGTTAGTTCAGACTTGGCCATTTTGTTTCAGGACCGTACAAGAACAATGGACCATAAGCCCATAAATGACAATCTTTGAATTTTGCAGCTGTGGCTCCTCGTGAAAGGATATCTGCTGGATTTTGTTCTGATGGCACGTGCTTCCACTGCTTTGCACTGGATAACTGTTGAATAGATGCTATTCTGTTTGCAACAAAAGTTTGATGTAGAGCTGGTTGAGAGTTGATCCAGTCTAAAGTCATTGTTGAATCAGACCATAGAAAGTTTTCACCTTTTGTTAAATTTAAGTCCTGCTTTATTCTATCATTTAATTCTGCAGCTAGAAGGGCAGCACATAATTCCAAACGTGGAAGTGTTGTGCCTAATGTTGGCGCTACTTTTGATTTTCCACATAAAAGTTCAGTTGATATAGTACCATCTTTGTATTTTGCTCTAATATAGATTGCTGCTCCATATGCTTTTATGCTGGCATCTGCAAATGTGTGAATCTGAATATCCACTGGAACCCTGTTCCCAAAAATGTGTCTTGGAAATCGTACATGATTTAAATTTTCTGAATCTTCTCTAAATTTCTTCCATGCTTCGTGATATTCTGTCGGAAGTGCTTCCAGTTTTGACTTCCACAATTCTTGCATGAATAATTTAACTCGTAGAATTACCGGAGATACTAACCCTAATGGGTCAAATAAGCTGGATATATCAGATAATACTGTTCGTTTGGTAACTCGTTTGTATTTTGGTTTACTGACTTTAACCTTTAATTCATCTGCATATGGAACCCAAATGAGTCCCAAGGCTTTCAATTGATTGTCTTCACCAAATTCGTTGAATTCCAGTTGAAGTGCTCTGTGCTCTACTGGTATGTTTTCTAAAAGCCTTGCATTATTAGCGCACCATTTTCTTAACTGGAAACCTGCTGACTGCAAAACCTTTTGAATCTGTTGTTGCATTTCCAAAGCTTCTCCGGCCATTCCATCGTCCACATAAAACTTATTGTCAATCATTTTACAACCCCAAGAGTATTTATGTCTATTTTCTATTGATTAGTTGCTTAAGACATCTCGTAGCTTGATATGGTGCCGGTTTAGTCCCAAAGGCAACACTTCGTATTTCGTAGCATTGAAGAGGTTCTTCTGGGCTTTTTCTATAAACCATAAGCTGGAAACACCTGTCACTCTTATGCTATAGGTACTCTCAACGCTCGTGACGGCGACGGTGAAGCTGCGAAACGTCAAACGACGCTGGAAAAGTTCGTGTCGGTTCTAAGTAGGCAAACTGAAAGCGTTCTTATTCTTGTTTATTGATAAATACTTGCAAATTTAAAATGCCTAAATGCGAATCAAATATAATTGTTATCTACTTAATATTGACCATGTTTACGCGAAGCGTCTAAAACTATTTATAACAACCTTAACACTGATTTTCATACGCGTAAACGCCCCTTAATACCGCTTACGTTAGTGGTGTTAAGCTTAAATAAATGTGCTAAGGTAACAACTTTATTAAGGAAAACTGAGTTAAGTAGGAGGCGTAAAAAGTTGTTTGACAGTTTTAGTAAAAACATTAAGGAAACTGTGATTTTAAATTAAACGAAAGGAAAGTTTACGTAATAAACGCTGCAGAACTTGCCTTTGATGGTTTATGAGGATTAATACATCTCGATTTATGTTCATTTAATCATAAAATTTAGTTAAACTTCTTCCAATCTATTTATTTATTTATTTGACTGTCCGCTTGACAGTTTATATTAGATCTAAGTAGGTACTTTAAAAACTGATATCTGCTGGTGGAAAAATTTTAACGCGCGTAAACGTTCTTAAAACTACTATGGATAGCAGTAACACGAACCAAAATATTTGCGCGTAAACGCTTTTAAAATTACTACTGATAACGATGTTATAAGCTTAAATATCTTCGCGTAAACATGGTCATTATTAACTTGTTATTTAGCATGGTTAGAAAAAACTAAAAGTACACAACGAATTAGACGCTTTTATGCAAGAGAAGAAAATTTGGACCGAAATATACATGGTTATTTTAAAGTTACGTTCAACGCTATTAAATTGAATGAAGAAGAATTTTTTAAACATACAAGAATGACCATTCCAGTTTATTTTTATTAAGTTTCCACTTTTATTTTACTCCTATATTGAAATCACAAATTAAATCTGTCAAAATGATACGGCAAAGCGTTAAAAAGTTGAAATAGAGCCAACTTTACACCGTCGTCGGCCTTGCCACCGTGGTGTCGACGGAGTGTTTGCCTACTTGGATGTATTTCGTTACATTTTAATTTGTTTTTGAAGTTTCGCGTCTTCAGCGTCGCTAGCTTCACCGTCACGAGCGTCGAAAGTAACTGTAGGGTTATCGAGATGAATCCGCAAATACATTTGTTTTATGTCAGCTGAAAATACGAATCTCGGCAACCTGAACCTCAATAATACAGTGAATAACTCTGGATGTTGAGTTGCACCATTCATTAATATGCTGTTTAGGCTGACGTTGTTTTCTGTTGTGGCTGAGAAATCAAATACTGGACGAATGCTTGTTGAAATGCTGTCTGGTTTTTCAACATAAAAATGTGGTACAAAATGATGATTTGCTGAAGGATCTGGAAAGGGAACCTTTGCTATATACCCAAGATCCTCGTACTCCTGTAAAATCTGACGATATTTGATGTTTATCTCTGAATTTGCCAGTAGTTTCCTTTCCAGTTGAAGAAAGCGTCGTGTAGCACTTCTGCGGGAATCACCTAAGCAGCTTGGATCTTTAGAAAACGGAAGTTGGACTATGAATCTGCGATCGCTGTCTTTCTTAAAGGTTTTTTGAAAATGTTCTTCACATTGTTTTTCTTCTTGAGTTAACATCTTTGTAGATGGTTTTGTGTCTTCAATCTTCCAGAATCTTTCAATTGAGTCTTCTAGAGTACTATCTTCAACTGTGTTGACTGCACATGTTTGATTAGTTTCTTCAAATGACTTCGAAGGACTTTTTCCTGCGACAACCCATCCAAATACTGTGTTCTGTGGTCTTGGCTTGCCTTTTTCGAGCTTGATTTGTTTCATTATAAGAACCTCATAAAAGAGCTCGGCTCCAATAAGAAGATCTATTTTTGAAGGTCAAAGTTTGGATCGGCTAAAATAATATTATTTGGTATCTTCAAAACCTTTCTGTCTATTTGGTGGGCTGGTTGGTCTGATACTACTTGAGGGAGCACAAATGCGTCTAGATGTGCTGTGTAACTTGATGTTCTTGAGGAAATTTTGATGTTGACCCGCTGTCTGCTTCGTTGCTTAATATTTCCAACACAATTAATATGCATTTGAGTTGAATTCTTTAGAAGACGTAAACGCTGAACTGCTTCAGTTGAAATAACACTAATTTGAGCTGCTGCATCTAACACTGCTCTTAATGAAATAAGATTTCCATCTATGTCACTAACATTCACTATAACGGTATTTAAAAGGATTTGGCTGTTATTTGTTAGTGTACTACCTGCTGCGACTGTAGATGCAGCACCTTCAATTACAGTGCTATTTGGGCTGGCAGTTATGTTCTTCGTGGCCCCTTGCTTTGACGTCTCGGTTTGACTTTGATGGTCTGTAGAATGCAGCAAGGTGTTGTGACGCATGTGGCACTTGGTGCAGTTGCGAGAAGGACATGACTGAACTGAGTGACCTTTCTTTAAGCAGTTGTAACATAATTTCAACCTTTTCACTGTTTCCAATTTTACTGTGTTTTAAAAATGCTTTACAATTGAAGATTTGATGTTTTTCCGGACAAATTAAACAGTTAATATGGTTGATTATTGATAATGCTGTACGAAAGCGTGGTGATGCCTTGATCATACTGTCTGTAGTGTCACACGTCTTTCCTTTCCCAAAGTTTCTAGAGCTTGAAATCTGGATTCTATAAACTTCAGTCACGTGTAAGTGTTGGTAAGTCCCTTGGATTCTCTAATCGTTGTTCAAAAAGTTGATGTGTTGATCGATCCAATTTTTTAATCAAAATGTGAATTAATAATGGATCCCAATCACGTGTCGAGATACCGAGATTAGCAATACCCCAAAGGCATTCTTTTGTAGTGTCGTGTAGCAGTCTAAAGCCGGCTCTATACGATGCTATGAACACTCTCCAACGTTGGACGCTTGATGGTAGGACGCATCGTGTGGCCGATACTCGAACTACGAGTGTCCAATGTCGAGCGTCCAACGTTGGTGTTTGGACACGTTCGCGCTGTTGTCGGTATTGAATCAAACGTTGGAAGCCAACATTCGCATGAACGTTCACCGCATCGTGTAGAGCCGGCTTAAGCGGTTGAGGACCCTCACTAGAGATTGTCGGTTGAGCCAATAATCTATTTAACCATGCATTTACTAGAAGTCTCTTGTTATCATATCTGGTCTATAAAATTGCCCATGCATCGTCATAACTGTACTCTGTTATGGTTAGATGTTATACTAAGGTTTTCGTTTCTCCAGAAAGATTGGAGATCAAATAGTACATTTTCTGGGCGTTTGACATCTCTGTGTCATGTATCAATGTAGTAAAAAGATCTTTGAATGACATCCATTTCGAATAGTCTCCATTGAATATGGGTAAGACCACTTTCGGTAATTTTATATTGGGAGTAGAGGCACTGGTAGCTGAATTATGTTGCCGTTTGTTGATGTGTTCCTCCAAGGTGATGAGTGTGTTTTGCACTATCCTTGTGGCTCTGAGTCGGTGGTTATTGACCATATGAAGTCATTATTTTATCGATTTCCTCCCATTTTCGTTGGATGAATTCTCTTTTTACTATGTAATAGGCCTTTTGATGCCTTTGTCTACATTGGTCGTTGATATCGTTAACGTAATGTAGTATGGCCTCCATTAAACGTGTTTGCTTCTTGATAGCAATAGTCAAAGGAGATGACTCACTCGATGCTGCTACCTTTGCTTCTCCGAGTTCACTAATCTGTTTACTTAATTTGCCGATTTGCGAGGTTCCTGCTATGTCTATTTCTTGAGGTTGTGCTGCACACCATTCTTCAAGCTCTCTTTGAAGTGCCTCCTGTTGTATTTTTATTTTGGTTACCAAATAACCAATCAAACCACTTGTTAAATGTATTTAGACGGTGACGTAATTTATTCACACTATATAATTTATATTGTTATTTAAATTTGTTACCTTTATCCTCTTTCTTTTGGCACCAATATACTGCCTACCAAGTATGCACGACCACTACACAAAGATTTTTTAATTGGGACTTTTCGACGCGCCTGCCGTGGGCCAACAACTCAAAAAACACTTGATAAAACTTATCGACGCGCCCGCCGCCGTTTATCGTTACAACAACACTTCTTTTTTTTAAAACAGTAAAATTATTTTAAAGTCGCCCGCCGCGGTCAAGGGTTTAGACAACAACTTCATTCAAGAAACAAAAACCGCCCGCCGTCGTTTAAGGTCAGAACAATACTTAATTAAATCATTAATTATCACGCCAACGGGCCCGGTCGTGATTCGGAAAAAGGGAAAAAACTTTTCCCACGCCGCAAGGAACTGCCGATCTTGGCAAGAACAGATTTTCTTCCATTATATTATTATGTAGTACACAGAAAAGATCCCAGCTGAAACCAGACACCCGAGTCTGATAAGACTTGAGTGTGGATCGCTAGTAATTTTGTCCGTTAAATTATCACCGTGGATTCTTTTTTTTTAGATTTCTTGCAACGGCCAATTCGCCGTTCCCGTGTAGGGAAATGTGCAACGTTGCAATTTGAATTCCCCGTGTGACAATTTTTTATGAAAGTTAAGAATTTCAAAACTAAATTTGATCGGGTAATTTAGAGGAATTTAGAGGTTTGAAATATGACCGAAATATGACTACTTTTGAACGGTTAAGATTATAAAATTTTAAAATCGAATTTTAAAATCGCCCTAAAGGCGTGGTATTTCTCTATCAATCTTAACTTTCTACAATTTATAATTATATTTTTTTTTGTTTCCTAAATAAAAATTTTTTTTTCTGTTATTTATTATACTTAAATTTCGGGTCTTTCGCCCACTAATTGGTTTTTGTACTTTATTACATTAGCTTAGCCTTCCACAATTATTAGGTATAAATTTACATCCTTCCACAATTCTTTGTATCTATTACTGGTTTCCTATTTTAGCTTTTTCAAAAAAAAAAAGCTTATACAGAGGCTCTGTCCGTCTGTCCGTCTGTCCGTCTGAAGCCTACTTTCATCTCTGAAAGTACTGCAGATACAGACTTGGGAAATATCTCAAAATGTAGCTCTTGGTCAAAAGTCGAAAAACTGAGAAAATGGTCTGGAAATTTCAACCAGAAGTATATTTAACAACAAAAGTATATTTAACAACAAAAAAGAGATTTCTAATAAATTTCATTTATCGGTAGCCTAGAGGTAAGGGTCTTGGGTCCTATCCCAGGCGAACCAAGTTCAATCCCCGACCGCAAAATGGTGAAATAAATTTTTTTTTTACTTCGGTGTAACATGTTTTAATTCTATTTCTCACTAAATTATATTATTTAATAATGATACTCAGGAGAACATAAACATTTATTTAATTAAAAGTGCAAAAAAATCATTTTCTTGAGGTTTTATGGCTCTTCGGCGGCTTTATAAATCATTAAGAAATTTCGCGGAAATAATATAAAGTATTTATTTGTTTATATGCATATTTTATATGCTGTTCATTTTATTATAGTTTATAGTTATGTAGGTGGTGCTGTAGACCAAAACAAAAATTCAATTTTATCGAACTTCGCCGTGGATTTGTCACAATCAACCAGAAGTATATTTAAACAACAAAAAAGAGATTTCTAATAAAATATCGGTAGCCTAGAGGTAAGGCGCTGGAGTCCTATCCCGGGCGAACCAAGTTCAATCCCCGACCGCAAAATGGTGAAATAAAATTTTTTTTTTTACTTCGGTGTAACATGTTTTAATTCTATTTCTCACTAAAAATTATATTATTTAATAATGATACTCAGGAGAACATAAACATTTATTTAATTAGAAGTGCAAAAAAATCATTTTCTTGAGGTTTTATGAATCTTCGGCGGCTTTATAAATCATTAAGAAATTTCGCGGAAATAATATAAAGTATTTATTTGTTTATATGCATATTTTATATGCTGTTCATTTTATTATAGTTTTTAGTCATGTAGGTGGTGCTGTAGACCAAAACAAAAATTTAATTTTATCGAACTTCGCTGTGGATTTGTCACAAAAAATATGTATGATTTAAACGAAACATTTGGTAGGTTTAAAACGAAAAGTAGATATCTAATTTTTACCAGGGCATATAAACGCTTACTGAAATGAATGAAAATTTATAAATTTAATTGCGCGAACGATGTATTTAAGACCGTCCTTATAGTCCATGAATATAAGGAAGTGATTTTTCTCAGAATTTTTAATATTTTACAAAAATTTTACAAACGATTTGCCCCATATCTAAAAAAATTTGCAGCCCTTTGTTTAAAAGCATATTTTTAAGTTTTTATTAACTAAATTTGTATGTATCTCTTCAGAATAACAAAACAAAAGTGGGCTGTTGTGCCTAGAGACTAGCCACTAATTACGCTTTTTCGTGGTATTCTTTCTATTGAATAACACTTCAGTCTGGATGACAATATATTAAGTGAAGATTGTGAAGAATTGCGAAAATATTCAAACAAATAACTCGAAAAACTAACGCATCTTTCATGGAGATGCTGCTGAAAGAATTATACAATAATTGCCCGCCAAGAATTTGAGAGAATTGATATATTTTAATTGCACCCCAAAAGAATAATGAACACCATCTATGGCAATATTACATTACTCTTCGTTTTACCTATGATTATCAATTTCCATAAAATATACAAAATACATTTCATAAATAATAGAAAATCTGTTGTCATAAATCAGTTGTTTACTTCCTTCTAAAGTTTATACATATCTTGCATTGGAATGTACCTTTTTATGAAAGCATGAATAAATAGGTTTATTGCCACATTACTACAAGTTAGTGTTTGGAGTAATGGGAAGGCGCTAGATCGGGGTGCGAAAGGACCAGGTTCGATTCTTGATGAATTTTTTAAGTACTTTTTTTAGCTTTTTTAGTTATGATGATTTATTGTAGTATAATAAACTAAGCCTGCGTTGATGATAAAATCTCAAAGCGGCGACTAATTAAAACCTTTGGGACATATTCAATTGTGAGCTATAACTCAATCTATAATAAGCTAAATAAGCCAAATCCGTTTTTAACTAAAACTTTTATTTCACGTTGCATTGATTTAATTATTGTCATAATGCTGTATCCTAGTTTGGCCATGGAGATTCATAAGTATAACACTGACCAACGCTATATATAATTAATCTTGCAAAGTTTTTGTTAAAGGCTTATGTAGGTTATAAGTTGTGAGACTTTGCGTAATCTAAAACTTAACAAAGTATTTAACAAACACTACCAAAATCATCATAACTTAAAAAAAAAAAATAGTACGCGGCCATCACCAGTATCGAACCCGGGTCCTGTCGCACCCCGAGCTAGCACCAACCCATTTCTCCAAACTCTAACTCGTAGGAATGTGGCAATAAACCTATTTATTCATGCTTTCATAAAAAGGTACATTCCAATGCAAGATATGTATAAACTTTAGAAGGAAGTAAACAACTGATTTATGACAACAGATTTTCTATTATTTATGAAATGTATTTTGTATATTTTATGGAAATTGATAATCATAGGTAAAACGAAGAGTAATGTAATATTGCCATAGATGGTGTTTACTATTCTTTGTCATAGATGGGGTGCAATTAAAATATATCAATTCTTTCATATTTTTGGCGGGTAATTATTGGTGTTGGTCTCTTGCGAAGTGGGGGTACTTGTGTGCGTGCACGTGCATATATGCTATGGATAAACAGGTGCCTGTGTTTTTCAGTACCCAGTCGGGAAAGGAAGAACTTCTTCATTAATGCTGAATGCCTGATTTTGTAAATGGTATACACTACTCTTATTACCAGCTGGATTATTTTGTTAATTACAATTAACATAGAAATGTCATAGCCATGGAAGGCCTTACATAGGTCATTACTGGTAAAAAGGAGAAAGAATCAAAAGAACGAAGAAATAACAGAACAGAACAAATAAATGACAAGCATAGAGGCATTACCCTCTGCATTACCAGGTAATGCAAAATGTAAGTAGTACTTTGGCTGTGGACGTTGTGGATTCTGTATTAATTACATTGCAACCGATTACCTTTGCAGTGTCAAATCAGGACTGAAGTAATCAAATACATAAGTAAGGGCTTCCAATATTCCCGACTGGGTAGATGTACATTCAGTACATTTAAAGAAAAGTGAAGTGCGTGCATGATAATATTTTCTTTGAAAATAAAAAATAAAGTTAAATTGAAGTGTAAATAAATACAAAAGGCGCGGTAAGCTGAATTTTTAACAATAATGTATGTTTAAGTAAAATAATACACCTAATTCTGCTGTGCAAAGTGATTTTAGATTTGCCTCCAATCCATAGAAAAAATTTTAGATTCGTTTTACATAATTATATAGTGTTTACATGTGTGATGTGTTTTGTTTTTTTTTTTTTTTTTTTCAATTTGACACTTTCGATTTATTGGCCTCGATTCCCAGATCCAGTGGGTCGGAAGTGAGTGCGGATTTGAGACTTTGCGATTCTCAAATCTGCAACCGCGAATCTCTCTTTGACATTTTCCGTGCTTTAAAAGTGTGATCCGCAACAAATTTTCTGAGGATTTGAAACCACAAATGCGCCTAAGATAATCCGACATCGGGTATTTCATTAGCGTGTGAGTCTTTACTCCGAATTTTTGATTTAATTAAATCCGCGACTGCGAATTTGAGAATCGCAAAGTGTCAAATCCGCACTCACTTCCGCGCCGTCGGATCTGGGAATCGAGGCCATATTATTTTGTTTTTCCATAATTTTTGAGTAATTGTTTTGGGCAGTGGCCTCGATTCCCAGATCCGGCGGGTCGGAAGTGAGTGCGGATCAATCTCCACTTAATATATTGTCATCCAATCTGAAGTGTTATTCAACAGAAAGAATACCATGAAAAAGCGTAATTAGTGGCTAGTCTCTAGGCACAACATCCCACTAGTTTATTGTTTATTCTACAATTTTTCTTACTTTCTACAACCCATTTTTTTGTTTTAACCTACCAGCCTTTGAGGGCGCACATCATGTTACAATGTTTATTTTTAGTTTTATTTATTTTTTTTTTGTTCTAAATATTTTTCGGTTGTGGCGCGCAGCATTTCTTAATCTCTAGCCTCTCTCTTAACCTCTAAGGGCGCATTGTCATGATCATGTTACAATGTTTACTTTAACTTTAAATGGTTTTTTTTTGTTCTAAATATCTTTCGGTTGTATTTTGTGCCGAGTTAGCGATTTGTTATCGGTGGCTGGCTTTAGATCCGGCGAGTGGTGGTTAAAGTTTCATTTTGGTTCCGGACTCGATCGAAGGTAAGTGTACTCTTGTTTTTGGCAAGATAGTTAATTTTTCTTGATATATTGACATTTTTTTTAATTATAAATTTTTATTTTCTCTTTTCAGATGTTTCCAGATATCGAGCAACGAAGGCGCCTGTTAGCCCAGGAGGGGGCTTTGTTGGACATGTTGGAGGTGGTGGCGGCCCGAGAGGAAGCAGTTTCCCGGAGGGAAGAGGCTCTGGCCGCCGTTGAGCAGGCTGCAGCCCGGCGACCCAGGCGTTACCCGTAGGAGCTCCTCCCAGCAGCTCGAGGCGGGCAGCCTGGTCCGTCAGTAACAGGAGGTGGACCTTTGAGGAAGGAGGAGTTCGGAGCGGCTGGAAATGTTGGCTCAAGTCCCGGTGGGCTGCAACAATTCGGAGGCGGACCATCCGACGCTGGAGGTACTGGGGTTTCGGGCCCCTCGCGACCAACGGATTGGAGGTGTAGAGGCTGCGGATTTTTAAATTTTGCCAGGCGCCTTAAATGCTTCAGCTGCCGGGCAGATCCGGAGGGAGGCGAAGGAGGTATTTCTGGTTGGGCTCCACCCCGACTGGATTGTTTTATGTGTGGGGGCCTCATTATATCACCGAGTGCTCCAAAAGAAAGGGAATATCGCCATCAGCAGGACGAGTCTATTCGCGGCCGGTTCAGGGATGGCCGTCGGATTAGATAGTGACAAGAAATTAAAATAAAATATATGTGTGTTTAAGAATTTGTTTTTTCCTTCCCTCCGGGGTGTAGTTAGAAATTATTTTTTTTTTCAGGTCTACAGCTTTAATGGCCTTAGGGCGCATTTTGTTTCAATGTGTCTGACTTATGTGCTTGTTTACTTATTTCTTATTTTTGGTTTCCTTAAATTAATTTTTATATTTTCGCTTTATAAGTTCTTATTCTAATTTTACTGTTTGCTTATTTCTTATTTTTGGTTTGTTGCCCCGTATTTTTCATCTATTTCTTTTAAGAGCTTTCGCCCACGTTTGTTTTGAGATTTTGTTGCATTAGCTTATCTTTCCTCAATTCTTAGGTATTTTTTAAACTTACTTCTCTCCACAATTCTTAGGTAATTTTTTTTTTAAACTTTCTTCTTTCCACAATTCTTAGGTAATTTTTTAAAACTTACAGAAATCTTTATTTAATAATTTTTATTTTTATAATCTTACAAGCGCTAATATAGGGCGTTCTAGGCATTACTTATATTTCTAAAAGTTTGCCCATTTTGGAATAGTTCTGGGCAGCGTCAAGGAGCGCGTTCGTGGCCTCTTGGGCGGATGGGGTCAATGTAATAGCCCTTCTCGGGGGTATACTTATAGATCGGGCGGAGTTAGTTGGGCATGGTTATTTATAGTTTTTGTGCACCTGAACACATTTTATGAGACCTTTAATCTGAGGGATTAGGCGTACGCTAAGAGTAGCAAGAGGACTAGGCTATTATGTAAGGGTCGCGTTTAGCGGTTCTATTTATTTTGCTGGTTGTACTAGTTGTATAGAGGAGGCTCTTGGTAAGGTGTGACATCTACTAAGGGGCCTAGGTATCGTATCTACTGTTACTGTGGTGGGTGCAGGATCGGGTTGTATTGGGTCCGCGCTTGGGGATGCTGGCTCCTCGGAGTCGGTTCCCTCATCCGCCGGACGTGCGTTTTCGGGTGTTTGGGCGCTTTGATAGCGGATGATAGCCGCTGAAGTCGGTAGGCATTTGTAGGCAATGTAACCTATGAGGACCTGTAATAGGACGCCACTGAACGAGATGGCGACCATTGAGTGGGTGTGAGTACGCTCCCAACTCAGGTGGTTTAGCTGGGAGTAGATCTCCTGCAGGGGCTTGGTGCCTTCCTGGATAATCCTATTAGTTTCCTCCCCTGTTAATAATTTTATCCTTTCATCGGAGGGTAGGTTCGTTGGTCCTTTAGCGGACACAGCTATATAGTCCGTTTCATATTTGGGGCATTCCACCTCAAGTGTTCCCACCTCAAAAACGAAGCATTTTTTATTTAAAATTGTAAGTCCGAAGATTTGTTGATAATGGAAAGCAAAGAACACGTATCCTTATGTATTTTTTCCGTACTTTCCAAAAAAAAATATATAAACAATTTCCAATGACATTTAGTAACATTTTTTTTAATTTAAACTTTGTTAATAACATTTTTTTAACAAGAGCCTGTTGGGATTTGTTTCAAACTTACCTTATAATACGGTTCATTCCCTCCCCTACAAAAAAGTATATATAGTATTTTATGGGCAAAGTTGAATTTCTTCTCTTTTTGAGGCTCCAAACCCAAAGCGTCAAAGTAAAAATGTTCTATATAGAACATTTTTACTTTGACGCTTTGGGTTTGGAGCCTCAAAAAGAGAAGAAATTCAACTTTGCCCATAAAATACTATATATACTTTTTTGTAGGGGAGGGAATGAACCGTATTATAAGGTAAGTTTGAAACAAATCCCAACAGGCTCTTGTTAAAAAAATGTTATTAACAAAGTTTAAATTAAAAAAAATGTTACTAAATGTCATTGGAAATTGTTTATATATTTTTTTTTGGAAAGTACGGAAAAAATACATAAGGATACGTGTTCTTTGCTTTCCATTATCAACAAATCTTCGGACTTACAATTTTAAATAAAAAATGCTTCGTTTTTGAGGTGGGAACACTTGAGGTGGAATGCCCCATTTATAAGGTCACTTAATTTTTTTTAAATATGAAATGCTGGCGTATATATTACCACAACTGTTCCTCTGCAATGTTGCTTTTGAGTGTACAAATAGCACCGAGTACAAATGTGGAATTACTAACTAACGGTATCCTCGCTGGCCTAAAAACAAAATTTGTTCTTGTGTCATATTTATAAGGTCAACAAAAAAAATTCTCTTTTATTTCATTTTTTTAAAACAAAAACATAAAAATAAATTCTAAATTACAAAAAATTAACAAATAAAACTGCCCCCCTTCAAAAAAACATCACTTAATCTTTTTTCAATACTGCCAATTAGATTTGAAATAATTCCTGGCTCAATTCTGGACCATTCCTCTTTTATTGCTCGAATAAGCTCCGGAATTGAATTGAATTGTCTGTTATTAAGATATACTCTTTGACATAAGATACCCCATAAATTTTCCATTGGATTCAAGTCAGGTGAGCAGGCGGGCCATTCCATAACTTTAATTTTTTTAGCAGTAAACCAACGTTTGGTTTCGCGGCTTACATGGATGCTCGCGTTATCTTGCTGTAATGTCCATTCTTCAGAGCCCTGTTCATTTAAAAAGGGTATTAAAGCCTCTTCTAAAACTTTGGTGTAGTCTGCACTCTTCATGCGAGAGGAAACGATCTGGATTTCTAAACATCCTTCAGCAGAAAACGCGGCCCATGTCATCACATTACCGCCACCAAAATTCCTCTTTGTAAAAGTTAATGGCTTTTGTCGGATATCACGATAATACCCTCGAGAACCATCAGGACCATCGAGATTCCACTTCTTCTCGTCGGAGAACACGATCTTAAATTGATAGATGTCTATTTGATTCAAGTCTTTTACATTGATTTTTTTTTACTTACCCGATTCCAATTTGTGTCGACATTATTCCTTGCCAATTTTAACCTGGCCTCTTTATGTTTGGCAGTCAATTTTGTCACCAGCTTTCTTTTTTCGTGTCGAATGAAATTCGTACGCTTCAAGGTTCTCCAAACCGTAGAACGCGATACTTGATTGCCTACCATGGCTCTAAGTTGGTTAAGAGAGGTAGACGCGTTGGAAGATGCGCGTACAATTCGCCTTTGTGCAGTTTGGTCCAGCATTCTTTTTCTTCCAGATCGTTTTTGAGTACCATACGCATCTGGAGAATTCAAATAATTTTGCACAACACACAAACTTCTTTTAATTTTACGCGCAATCTCTCTCAAACCATAATTTTCCGCATGAAGGGCATTAATAAACCCCTTTTCTTCGTCACTCAATGTTTTTCCACGTGGCATTATTATTTAAATGATTGGATTAAAAAGAAACAATTAAAAATCTAGTTATTAATTATCGCGTTATTTTTACTTGCCCTTATTATCACAACTGACCTTATAAATATGAAACAAGAACAAATCTTGTTTTTAGCCCAGCGAGGATACCGTTAGTTAGTAATTCCACATTTGTACTCAGTGCTATTTGTACACTCAGAAGCAACATTGCAGAGGAACAGTTGTGGTAATATAAACGCCAGCATTTCATATTTAAAAAAAAATTAAGTGACCTTATAAATATGAAACGGACTATATGTATAGTTTCGGCTGCCGGGAAGTATGGTGGCTCTATTATTTGTGTAATTCGCGTGGAGCGTCCGTTGTAGACAAGGATTTTGTCGTCCACCTGTACCTGGCACGGTTGGTTGACCCTTAGTATTCCGTACTTGGAAACTTTTATGGTATGTTTTATCTTGTCGCATGTGATGTGGAACATCTTGGGTTTACTCAGTGAATACAACCATGTGTTTGTTTTAGCTAGGCTAGTTATTCTATTTTGTGGCCCGTCTGTAACTCTTATTGGGCACTCTACTTTGTCTCCTAGGGGGTTATAGAGGAGTCTAATGGTACATTCCTTATAGTCCATTCAAAACGCGGGGGGGGGTGTTCCAAAATAACACCGTTAAGAAAATCGAACTCTAAACGTTTTTGGGGTCGCTGATCACGAAAATCGAGGTCCCGCGGTCCCAAAATTAGGGCGTCACCCCTAAAAATGCAAAAAACACCCCTTTTTAGGGGGTTTTCGCGATTATTTCAGTAATAATGAAAACTAATGCGATGAAATGCACTTTTTTTTAATATTTATTTGCGAAGGTGGTTGATTTATACTAAATTAAGGCGAACTTAATGGTAAGGGGTACCCCTAAAGGGTTGAAAGTACCCCTAAATTGGCGAAAAATGGAAAAAATTGTAAAAAAAAATTTTTCCCCAAGTTTATGCTTCAAATTCGATTGTGGGCGTACTTTTATTTGCGAAGCTGGTTGATTTATACTAAATTAAGGCGAACTTTATGGTAAGGGGTAGTCCTAAAGGGTTGAAACTACCCCTAAATCTGTAACGGTCGGAATTATTAGTTATTTGGGTGGGGAAATTTAGTTGGGAAATCACCTTGTAGGCAATGGGAAATTTATTGTAAATCACTTTTGAGGAAAAGGAAAAATTTAAAAAGAGGTAGGCGAGAACAAAAAAATAATTGAGTTAGTGAGGAAAAAAAGAAAAATTTGAGAGTTCAGTTAGTGTGAGTCAGCTCGTAGAGTTTGTTTGGAATGATTTGCTAATATTTTTGCAATCAGTCAGGAGATTCAGTTTTTTTTCAATCGGTTTTTTTTGCAATTGGCTTTTTTGCATGACGGAGTAAATAGTGGCGGCTACCGTGTTCGCTCCCAACCTGATGGTAATCAAGAAGCTACCAAGAAGTCTTCCAAAAAACCAACCAGAAGGGGTCAAGAAACCAGCGACAAGGAATCCTGCTTCTCATTTCCTGGCGATTTGCAGCGTGCAGACGAAAAAGGCTTTCATCGTATGTGTAGCAAGGCGGTCATTGCTCATCTAGCAGCAAATTTCGAAGGAGAATATTTGGGTGGTGCTATTCTGTGTACCTTGGATTCTACGTCTGTTGGTCAACCTGAGATCATCGGCGTTTCTCAAGAGAGTACAAGAATTTCGTCACATTAACACGGAAGTGATTGGCTGCCGTGTTGATTCACATTTTTGGTCAATTGGCTTGGTGTAGGAAAAGAAGAAGAGGCACATGCATTGCGGCTTCATTTCACTAGTGGTCACCGAGGTGTTTTACGGCAGTGTACTATTAATGAATTGCCTGGTGGCAGATTTGGTCATGAAGCGTTGCGCCTGGTGAACACTTTTCAAGTACGGATATAGATGGTGAAGTCGGCCTAATTTGATTGGACTAAGGGCGATAAAGGTATCGTGCCAACTTAAGAAGGAACAAAGAAGTATTGATTTTTCGGTATGGCATTTACTTTGTATATTACTTTTGCAATATATTCGGAAAGGTGGTAGTAAATTTGGGTTTCAAAAGAAAAAAAAGATATCTAAAATAGCTATACACACATATATAGATTTACACAATACAAATAAATAAAATAACACAAATTTTTACCTTCATTTATTAACTTTAACTTTATTACTCAAATAATAATTTTAACGGTATTAAGCAAATACTTTATAAATTGTTGTTCTTTCACTGTTCCCGTACAATTGTTATGTAATAATTTAACCGAAATTTCCTTTTTATTTGTTCTAATTTTATTATAAAATATTGGCTTAAATTTTTTTTATTTGCAAAATAATTTTTTGGTTGTTTTCCAATAACTTATTCGTAATTATAATTGGACACGATATTTGTTGATACCACTTGTGAGTAAAACGAAGCGAAATTGGTACCAATACGAGACGTTTTGCAAATCAGTTAGCATACGGAAGTATCCCTACCGGGGAAATTGTGAATGTTTTTATGTTGAAACTGTAAATGTATTGAGCTATGATGACATTGTTCTAATCGTGTCCCATTGAATATTGATATTACCTATTGGTGTTTCTAGTATTTTGTTAATGTGTCTGAAATAAAAGAAAACAATTTTTAAGTTATTAAGAATGAACTCAAGTTGTTAGATTTTTTCTTGGGAATGGTTGGGACGGATGACTTCCTTTTCAGGGTGTGACGCGTCGCAGACGATGATCGGAAAAGGATGATGGCGGAATTCAAGTTACATAGTCACAGGTGAGTGGTGAACCAGCCTCGGTAAGCCCCGGCCACACACCCCACGACCCCTCCGGCGAGCTAGACAACTCCGTGTGGCCGGCGTAGGAGTTCCGGATTTTCTTTTTATTTCTTATGTATGGTGTTGGCTCCTTGGCCATGCTCTTCCGGGCTTTTGGCTAAGGGGGTAACACCTCGCATAAGTGGCGCCCACTATTTATATCGCGCCATTATGCTGGTACGAAAATGGCGCCCAACGCAGCTTTTAAAGCCCGTTGACTGTCCTACACGGACCCTGAGATTAAATTTTTTTTTTGGTTTAGTACCACTTGTGCCTTCACGGACAACGTTTGATTTTTTTGTTTATGGTTCACCACTTTTACCCAGCGCTCGCTGTGGGCTAAGGTAGTACCGCGAAGCCTTAGTCCTTGTCTGTCTTGTCGATTTTTTTTTCAGCATCTGTGTCCAAATTCTAGGTGAATTTTTATTTGTCTTCGCTTTTAGGCCTACCCGTTCTATTCAGCGGTAACTTCTTCTTTTTGGAGTAGCTTCGAACCATGCTGACCTGCACGGCTTGCTAACAAGCGAGTGGTCGCTTGGCTATGCGTGCAGGTGTAGTAGGGGTTCATCCCTGTCCTGTTTCTAGGGTCGGCGACTCTGGTATCAGGCGTGATACCGCCTGCCACTGCGTCGGTCCTTGAACAGGATCATCTTTTAATTTTCCTGGTGGAAGTTGAAGTTGGGACAAGGGCTTAACCGTCTTTGGTAACAGGCGTGTTAACGCCTGCCACTGCGCCCCTTGTTCCTTCGGAAGGTCCATTCAGCTTTTTAAATTCTAATTTTTTGTTTACGTCCTGAGTTTTTTCCGTCTGGTTCATCCCAACTGATTGATTTTCCGAAAGGTAGCTCAGTTGTGATTGAACAGCGGATTCCCCAAAATTTTTTTATTTCTGAAGAAGTTTCCCTTTCGTGACTATGCCCTTTGACTTTTTGTTTCCGTCCTTCGTTCGGGGCAGACCTGAAGCTGAGTCGGCGACCTGGATGACACCTGGTGATGACTATGCTTCATAGTTTTCACCAGCTGGCATCGAGGCCATCGACATGCGGGAGTCCTGAGGGGAATTGTTATCCGTCTCAACCATTCCTCGCTTATACTGAATTAAAGCACATAATCACCTCACCTACACTACCATATATAGGCACTAATACACTTTGGCTGTTTTATCGCTATTCACTAATCAGCGTTGGTTGTGTTTTTTTGAGGTATACTCACATAATTTCAATATTTATTTGATTTGTTATTAGGCATTTGTTGTTATACTAATTGCTGTTGATTTTATTGGCTGTTCTATTTTAATCTATTTTCACAAAAAAATTTTTTTTCCTCTTCGATTCCTCGGGGCGTGGTGGTTGCTACTGTCCTCGGTAGTCATGGGTGATACTTGCGGACGCACGTATTATGGCCTGCCCCTCGCGCACAAGAAGCTGCGTAGGCCACATTGTCGTTCGACTCTATCTCCGTTTGCGAAGGAATTCGTTCCTAAGGCTAAACGGGTTGTCATGTCACACCCACTGGACGAGGTCACAGCATTGAGTTATCTTTTCGAGGTGATGAATAGGTTAACAGATATTCCGGGATCGTTCGATACCATTGCGTCGAGAATCTTAACTATATTTTTCGATTTTAAGAATAATCCCTGGGTGTTAAGTCAGGCAATGGAGGGTATCTTCCATCGTTGCGTGGCGGAACCGGCGTTGTGCGTTACGGGAGCAAAATTATATGGGCTGCTGGATTCAATGAATCCCGAAAAGGGTAGTGCCTTTAGAAGTCTATTTAGATTACTGTTGGCCGAGCTGCAGAGGCTACTTAGGCAGGACGGACTGAATGGTCGTAGGTTACGAGGGGTCGAGTTGTTCTTGTCGGCCGTAAGTACCCATACCCTTCGACGATCAGTTAAGGCGCCCGGAAAAAAAAGTCAATTAATGCATTTTTCATTATCGTTTTGTTGGCGCCATCATTTTTTTAATACGTTAATTTAGAGAAAAATTAAATATAACAGATCTACACATATATGTGTTTTTAAGACGGTTATTTGGTAAAGTTTAATAAGGAAATATAATTTTACAAATTAAAATGCAACGAATTTTTAGTATTAACGATTTTATCATCAAGATATCAGTGGTCGTCGAGAAAATTTTTTCTTTATTGGTTTGTAAGGTTATTTTTAAAGCCGGAAAATTTATTTCCATCTCAACTCGGAACTTGCGAAGCAAAAATTGGACACAAATAAAGTGGACAGTATCCAGATATGGATGACGTATTTAACACTAAGCCCAATAGAGTTTGCGCAGCAGCCGCCAACTTTTCTTCATCTTGATGTCAGTTTCCTCTGGATTCCTGATTTTCTCGTATTTCCCGCAATTGAAATATAATTAACGGATCCGTAATACGAAATTATTGAAAGTGTTTGCGTGACTGATATTCGGTAATGGGGCTCATACTGTTCTTGGTAGATCTGGCTCATCTATTCTATGCACCCTTCCCAAATGTGGAGGAGAGCTTTAATATACAAGCAATGCATGATATACTCTATCTACGGCACAATTTCACTCAGTATGATCATCATGAATTTCCTGGTGTAGTGCCACGAACTTTTATTGGGCCTTTTATTGGCATCAATATTATCGTCACCCGCTGTTATCTTCTTCCAGAATTTGGGAATTCAAAACTTTGGAGTCAATATGTAGTTAGACTAGTGCTAGCCGGAATTGTAGCCGCAGCATGGAAAATTTAAGAAAAGTAATAAAAATTCGGCCTTACTGTATCGATATGGTATGTTAGTAACGATATCACAATTCCACTTTATGTTCTACATGAGTCGTCTTTTATCAAATGTCATGGCGCTTCCAGTCGTACTTTAGGCAGTTAGTTTTTGGCAACAAGAGAAGCATAATCTCTTTGTATGGTTTTCTGGAACTGCAATAATAAAATTCAGATCGGAATTGGTGATTCTTCTAGAAATATTGGTACCTACCGATCTTTATACCAGAAAAATCTCAGTGGATAAGCTATTAAAGGTAGGAGTACCAGCAGGTATCAACATTTTAACAACTACGGTAATTGAATGACAAGTTTTATGGTATAATAAGATTTTGAATAAGAACTCAAAATGGGGTGTTTCACCGTTACATGGTATTTCTACTCCGCAATCCCACGAGCAATGGGGGCATCAAAATTTTTTATCCCTCTAGGTCTTGTTTTGGAACCAAGATGCCGACCAATTGGAGTAGCTGCAATCACTTCGTATTCCTATACTCATTTTACCGCATAAAGACCTACGTCGTTGATTTCCTCAAGGTTCCATCTTCATTTTTTTATTTTCGGTCAGTCTGGAGAAGGTCTCTCGGCGAACGGGGTGTCTGTCGTTTCACCGGGATGAGTCGAAGGCAATATGGCATTGCTGGAGGTTGTGCCGATGGAGCGAAAGCACCCTGGGTTTGTGTGAGAATGTTTGGAGACGTATAGATATCAGTAGGGGGACAATGTGGTATTGTCTTCCGCCTGATATTTGTACCTTCAGATATTCCTCCGGGAGATTTTTCAGACTGGCCATCGCAACTTACGGTTGCAAGCATGAACCTAAATTATAGTTAGCTTTTCACTCGGTTCGTATATTACCAACTAGTTCACGTATGCCCGGCTAGCTCACTAGAACATGAGACTCCTATTCTCAGGGTGTGAGTCGAGACCCACATTGGCGCCAAAGATATTAGACCTACGGCGACCGTTTTTTTCGGCTCCTCACTGCCTCGCGAGTCGGCCTCGTGGACCCGAGGGTATGTAACGGTCGGAATTATTAGTTATTTGGGTGGGGAAATTTAGTTGGGAAATCACCTTGTAGGCAATGGGAAATTTATTGTAAATCACTTTTGAGGAAAAGGAAAAATTTAAAAAGAGGTAGGCGAGAACAAAAAAATAATTGAGTTAGTGAGGAAAAAAAGAAAAATTTGAGAGTTCAGTTAGTGTGAGTCAGCTCGTAGAGTTTGTTTGGAATGATTTGCTAATATTTTTGCAATCAGTCAGGAGATTCAGTTTTTTTTCAATCGGTTTTTTTTGCAATTGGCTTTTTTGCATGACGGAGTAAATAGTGGCGGCTACCGTGTTCGCTCCCAACCTGATGGTAATCAAGAAGCTACCAAGAAGTCTTCCAAAAAACCAACCAGAAGGGGTCAAGAAACCAGCGACAAGGAATCCTGCTTCTCATTTCCTGGCGATTTGCAGCGTGCAGACGAAAAAGGCTTTCATCGTATGTGTAGCAAGGCGGTCATTGCTCATCTAGCAGCAAATTTCGAAGGAGAATATTTGGGTGGTGCTATTCTGTGTACCTTGGATTCTACGTCTGTTGGTCAACCTGAGATCATCGGCGTTTCTCAAGAGAGTACAAGAATTTCGTCACATTAACACGGAAGTGATTGGCTGCCGTGTTGATTCACATTTTTGGTCAATTGGCTTGGTGTAGGAAAATAAGAAGAGGCACATGCATTGCGGCTTCATTTCACTAGTGGTCACCGAGGTGTTTTACGGCAGTGTACTATTAATGAATTGCCTGGTGGCAGATTTGGTCATGAAGCGTTGCGCCTGGTGAACACTTTTCAAGTACGGATATAGATGGTGAAGTCGGCCTAATTTGATTGGACTAAGGGCGATAAAGGTATCGTGCCAACTTAAGAAGGAACAAAGAAGTATTGATTTTTCGGTATGGCATTTACTTTGTATATTACTTTTGCAATATATTCGGAAAGGTGGTAGTAAATTTGGGTTTCAAAAGAAAAAAAAGATATCTAAAATAGCTATACACACATATATAGATTTACACAATACAAATAAATAAAATAACACAAATTTTTACCTTCATTTATTAACTTTAACTTTATTACTCAAATAATAATTTTAACGGTATTAAGCAAATACTTTATAAATTGTTGTTCTTTCACTGTTCCCGTACAATTGTTATGTAATAATTTAACCGAAATTTCCTTTTTATTTGTTCTAATTTTATTATAAAATATTGGCTTAAATTTTTTTTATTTGCAAAATAATTTTTTGGTTGTTTTCCAATAACTTATTCGTAATTATAATTGGACACGATATTTGTTGATACCACTTGTGAGTAAAACGAAGCGAAATTGGTACCAATACGAGACGTTTTGCAAATCAGTTAGCATACGGAAGTATCCCTACCGGGGAAATTGTGAATGTTTTTATGTTGAAACTGTAAATGTATTGAGCTATGATGACATTGTTCTAATCGTGTCCCATTGAATATTGATATTACCTATTGGTGTTTCTAGTATTTTGTTAATGTGTCTGAAATAAAAGAAAACAATTTTTAAGTTATTAAGAATGAACTCAAGTTGTTAGATTTTTTCTTGGGAATGGTTGGGACGGATGACTTCCTTTTCAGGGTGTGACGCGTCGCAGACGATGATCGGAAAAGGATGATGGCGGAATTCAAGTTACATAGTCACAGGTGAGTGGTGAACCAGCCTCGGTAAGCCCCGGCCACACACCCCACGACCCCTCCGGCGAGCTAGACAACTCCGTGTGGCCGGCGTAGGAGTTCCGGATTTTCTTTTTATTTCTTATGTATGGTGTTGGCTCCTTGGCCATGCTCTTCCGGGCTTTTGGCTAAGGGGGTAACACCTCGCATAAGTGGCGCCCACTATTTATATCGCGCCATTATGCTGGTACAAATCGGCCAAAAATGGCAAAAAATGTAAACATTTTTTTTTTCAAGTTTATGCTTCAAATTCGATTGTGGGCGTACTGTCAGGCAAAAATGAATTATTTTCAACCCTTAAGGGGTTAAAACTACATTGCAAAATTTTTTTTTTTGCTTTTTGTTTGAAATTTGGGTCAAAAGGTAAAAAAAATTCAGCAAAAAAATTAATTTTTTCAACTCTTAAGGGGGTACAACTACCCCCACATTAAAATTGTAATTGAAACAAATTAAAATTTATTGTTTTACATTTAAATTTTATTTTCCATTTGTAATCATTACAACATTTGGAACATTTCACTATAAACCCCTTTGTACAGAGGTTAAACCACCCCTAAAGAGAAAAAAAAAATAAAAAATATATTGAGAAATATTTCATTTCGTGGAATCTTTAAATAAACTCTGCATTTTTGTAAAAACGACAATCACACAATAATTGCGAAATATGTACCCTAATTTATTTGAGGTACTTCTGAATAATGGGGTGGTTCGTTTTTTTACAATGACATTTAGGCAGGTAAAAACGGAGGCAAAGTAATAAAATTAAGATATTGCACCCGAATTTGTTTTTTAGTAAATTTTAATTGCAGTTACTTGGAAGTTGAAGTAATAAACTAATTTAGTGAGGAGTGTAATGTGATGTACGATTATACAAAAAGGATTTTTTTAAAAAATGAAGTCAGAATCGAATTTGAAGCATAAACTTGGGAAAAATTTTTTTTTTTACAATTTTTGCCATTTTTCGCCAATTTAGGGGTAGTTTCAACAGTTTAGGACTACCCCTTATCATAAAGTTCGCCTTAATTTAGTACAAATCAACCACCTTCACAAATAAATATTAATAAAAAAGTGCATTTCATCGCATTAGTTTTCATTATTATTGAAATTATCGCGAAAACCCCCTAAAAAGGGGTGTTTTTGCATTTTTAGGGGGGACGCCCATGTTTTAGGACCGCGGGACCTCGATTTTCGTGATCAGCGACCCCAAAAACGTGTAGGGTTCGATTTTCTTAACGGTGTTATTTTGGAACACCCCCACCCCCTACTTTTCAATGAACTATATTGTAGGGGTAGTTTTAACCCCTTAAGGGTTGAAAATAATTAATTTTTGCCTGACAGTACGCCCACAATCGAATTTGAAGCATAAGCTTGGAAAAAAATTTTTTTTTACAATTTTTGCCATTTTTCTCCAATTTAGGGGTACTTTCAACCCTTTAGGAGTACCCCTTACCATTAAGTTCGCCTTAAGTTAGTATAAATCAACCACCTTCGCAAATAAATATTAAAAAAAGTGCATTTCATCGCATTAGTTTTCATTATTACTGAAATAATCGCGAAAACCCCCTAAAAAGAGGTGTTTTTTGCATTTTTAGGGGTGACGCCCTAATTTTGGGACCGCGGGACCTCGATTTTCGTGATCAGCGACCCCAAAAACGTGTAGGGTTCGATTTTCTTAACGGTGTTATTTTGGAACACCATAACGCGCG
The DNA here is from genome assembly GCA_949987705.1 of Thereva unica. NCBI lineage: Eukaryota > Metazoa > Arthropoda > Insecta > Diptera > Therevidae > Thereva > Thereva unica. The sequence continues at coordinate 82,550,355 of OX465282.1, forward strand.
TTTTGAATGGACTATTAGTGTTTGCTGAAAGTACGATAGGAACCGTTAAAGGTCCTATGAAGGTATTGGTACTTAGGTCTCCGGTGACCCTTTTTAGGGCTTTGGCCTCCTGCGGGTGAAATAGCACAAACTGTTGGGACTTGAATTCAGATGCTACGTGTGAATATGGGGTTTCAGGGATCAGTGAGTGCCCTGTCGCCGTGTTTATCGGAAAGACGGTAATTTTGTGATATTGCATTTTGGGTAAGTTAAAGATCGGTAGTGTGATTTTTATTACTAGTTTGTCCTGAACGAGGAGGGAGCGGAGCTGTGAGGCCTGGGGCAAGAGCGGGATGCAGTCATCGCATTCCGGGTTAGTTTTTAGATATATTTTAGCTAGCTTACCGGGGGAGATTAGTAGAGGGTGGATTTTGTAGTGACCGCGTAAAGTTTAATTACCAAACTTTACGCAATGTCACACAACAACTTCCGGCTCGATCAAAACGATCAGTCGGAACACTCCATCGATCACCGAACTCAAAGTTCAGTGATCTTGCCGTTTTCTCCCGTCCATATCGGTACAGCCAATTTCCGGCATCCCCCGCTAGACACTCGATTGATACGGTTCCTCCACATCGGTTCTAATACGCGTGCTAATAAATTAATCATTAAAAACTAATATTAAAAACTGTGCAAACAAAATATAAAACTAATTATAATAAAATAATAATTGTTTTAACTTAATGTGGTGTTTTATTTACATAACACCCTCTATAAGTGGTGACCCCAACGTGTGCGCTACCGTCGACTACAACCCCGAAACATTTCCATGCCGAGTTATTGGCATATACAAAGAGCTATTAACGAAGTACGCTTCGTTAACAAAACCGCCCAATTTTAACCTTCCGGTTAAACACAATGTGCAACACCACATTGTAACCAAAGGGCAATTACCTTTTGTCACCGCTCGGCGACTCCATCCGGAGAAACTGAAGGTGGCAAAATTAGAATTCGACCATATGGTCCAATTGGGGATTTGTCGACCTTCGTCGTCCCCCGCAGCATCTCCGCTTCATCTGGTTCCTAAACGGGACTCTCATGATTGGAGGCCATGCGGCGACTACCGTCGCCTTAATGCTGTCACTGTGCCGGATAGATATCCGATCCCGCATATACAGAATTTCTCCGTGAATCTTCACGGCTGCACAATATTTTCAAAGGTTGATTTGGTACGTGCATACCATCATATACCAATCGCCCCAGAAGACGTGCATAAGACTGCACTCATTACGCCATTCGGCCTATATGAGTTTACACGTATGCCATTCGGCTTACGGAATGCAGCACAAACCTTTCAAAGGTTTATAAATGAAGTTACGAGAGATCTCGACTTCGTTTATGTATACTTGGACGATATACTTATCGCCAGTAAAACCGAGGATGAACATATCGTTCACCTCGAAGAGCTCTTTAAACGCCTCGATAGCTTCGGTTTAACCATCAAGCTAGAGAAATGCGTTTTTGGTGCAACAGAGATTAAGTTTCTAAGCCACCACATCACAAAGGATGGAATACTTCCATCCTCCGATCGGGTTCAGGCTATAGTTGATCTCGCACCTCCAACTTCTGTCAAATCGATCCAGAAGTTTTTGGGAATGGTGAATTTTTATCACCGATTCATCCCAAAATTGGCTGAACAGTTGGTGCCTATAAACGAGCATTTGAGAGACCTTCTCAACCGCTCACGTGCCAATAAAGTTTTTGACTGGCCAGCAGAATGTCAGGCGGCATTCCTCAAGGTGAAAACCTCGATGGCTGAAGCAACTCTGCTGAACCATCCAATCGAGGATGCAAAATACAGTCTTACGACTGACGCCTCTGATTATGCAATCGGAGGCGTTTTGGAACGATTCAACGGTCATCGGTGGCAACCTCTAGCTTTTTATTCCAAAAAGCTGTCACCAACAGAACGGAAGTACTCTGCATTCGATCGCGAACTCCTCGCAATCTATGCAGCGATCAAACACTTCCGTTACTTCGTTGAAGGACGCAATTTCGTGGTCTATACTGATCACAAACCACTGGTTCGCGCCCTTCACACAAAGACCGAACGATCCCCTCGACAGACCAGACATTTGGGTCCAATCTCTCAGTTTACCACAGACATCAGACATGTGTCTGGTAAACAAAACGTTGTCGCCGACTACTTGTCGCGCTCACTAGCAACCGACAACGTCGACTCGGTCACCTTCGACCTGCCTACACTAGCTCAGGCTCATCAAGGTGACACAGAGTTGAAGTCTCTACAAGAGCACCCCAGCAACGGCTCACGGGTAAAACTAATTCTCACGCCAATACCATTTACCGCCCATCAGGTGTGGTGTGAAACTAGTACAGGCATTCCAAGGCCTTACATACCCACTTCCTTACGCAGACTAGCGTTCAACTCCGAACATAGTCTCTCCCATCCTGGTATTCGTGCTACAAGACGAGCCGTTACCAAGAAATACTTCTGGCCATCGATCAATAAAGACTGCAATGAGTGGTCTCGATCATGCCTAGGTTGCCAAAAGTCCAAAGTTTCAAGGCATACCAAATCGCCATTGGAAGCTTTCAAACTTCCAAATAATAGATTTGACCATATCCATATGGATATAGTGGGACCCCTACCCCCATCTCGTGGATACTCTTATATCTTAACGATAGTCGATAGATTCACGCGATGGCCTGAAGCATACCCAATTCGGGATATCTCAGCTTCAACAGTGGCAAAGAAATTCGTCACTGAATTTGTCCCACGATTCGGCGTACCTCTCGAGATCACAACCGATCAAGGTACGCAGTTCGAATCGAAACTGTTCAATGAAGTTGCCAAATTACTCGGCACTCATCGAATCCGGACCACCGCCTACCACCCGCAAGCAAACGGGATGGTTGAACGGCTCCACAGGCAACTAAAAGCAGCCTTAATGGCAAGGGACAACACTACTCATTGGAGTGAAGACTTGCCCTTTGTCATGTTAGGCATACGCACGGCAATTAAGACCGACTTACAATGCTCACCAGCCGAGCTCGTATACGGTCAGAATCTGAGACTTCCCAATTCGATTTCTATCACAACCGATGAAAATCCAATTGAAGAATCAGAATTCCTCTCTCGCCTTCGTTCTCATATGCAGAACATTAAGGCAATACATCCTCGGCAACCCGTCCAAAAGGATGTCTACGTGCCAGAAGCCCTGGAGAACGCCGACTATGTTTTCGTACGTGTCGACAGAGTTCGAAAACCTTTCGAACCTCCGTACGAGGGCCCATACGAAGTAATCAAACGATTACGAAAACACTTCGTTGTCAAATTGAACGGCGCAACCAAGTCAATATCCATTGACAGGCTAAAACCAGCCTTCGGTTGTGACCGCGACAACGAAGTTAAGCCACCTAAAGCGGTAACATTCCGTTAACGCTACGCTGGGAGGGGAGTATGTAGTGACCGCGTAAAGTTTAATTACCAAACTTTACGCAATGTCACACAACAACTTCCGGCTCGATCAAAACGATCAGTCGGAACACTCCATCGATCACCGAACTCAAAGTTCAGTGATCTTGCCGTTTTCTCCCGTCCATATCGGTACAGCCAATTTCCGGCATCCCCCGCTAGACACTCGATTGATACGGTTCCTCCACATCGGTTCTAATACGCGTGCTAATAAATTAATCATTAAAAACTAATATTAAAAACTGTGCAAACAAAATATAAAACTAATTATAATAAAATAATAATTGTTTTAACTTAATGTGGTGTTTTATTTACATAACACCCTCTATAATTTTATTGTCTGCACTCGCGAGGAGTATGTCTAGGAGCGTTCTCTGTCCGGTCTCTATTTCAGATACCTGCAATAGTATGTCCGTAACTATACCTTGCCTTTGTTGGGTATTGTATAAACCTTTTGAGTACACTCTGATGTCTTCCGAAAGCGGAGTCATGATAGTCTTTCAGGATGGTGGCTATCTCTCCGGGATCTGTGATTGCCGTGATTTTGGGCTTTTGATTAATTTCAGCCTCTTGTGGGGGGTTTGTTTCGCCTCTTTCTCGGACGTACGATTTGGTCTTTCGCCTCGTGCTTGGGCCCGCGTGACTACGTTGCATCTTTGGTTGTGGCCTCCTGGGGGAGGTTCCATGGGTGCGTGGACTACTGCTTTGACAGTGGAAGTTTGTTGAGCCTCAGTATCTTGCGGATTACGACTGAGGGCGTCGGCATTAGTATTATATTTGCCGGGCTTGTATTCAATATTGTAATCGTATTCGGAGAGTTTGTGGTGGAAGCGCACCAATCGGGTTGTAGGGTCTTTTAAGTTGAACACTCCTTTCAACGGTTTGTGATCAGTATACACTGTGAATGTGCGACCTTGTAGGTAGCACCTGAAATTTTTTACAGCCCAGACTATTGCTAAAAGCTCCTTCTCGATGGTGGAGTAATTAGATACGTTCAGCCTTGTTCAGGGTTCGACTGGCGTAGGCAATGGGTTGGTCTTTTTCAACTTCCCCTTGTGAAAGTACGGCCCCAAGGGCTTCACTACTGGCATCTGTAGTCAGATTAAAGGGTTTAGTGAAGTCGGGGTAGATTAGTACGGGGGGTTGACCAGTGCTGCCTTGATTTGGTCGAAGGCTTCTTGGCATCTAGGGGTCCAAGAGAATTTTACGTCCTTACGGAGAAGGTTGGTTAGAGGTCGGATGATTTTTGAGAAGTCGGAAATAAATTTTCTATAGTAATTCGCGAGTCCGATGAAAGATTGGACCTGGCGTATAGTGCGTGGTTCCGGGTATTCTTGGACGCACGCCGTCTTCCTGGGGTATGGGAGCGCTCCTTTCTCTGAGCAGATGTGCCCTAGGTAGACTACCTCCTTTCGTAGGAATTGGCACTTTTCGGACTGCAACTTGAGGTTATGCTCCCTCAGTTTGTCGAAAACCATTCTGAGCTTCTGGTTGTGGTCTTCTAGGCTCTTACCATAGATGACAATGTCATCTAGGTAGACGAAACATTCTAGGCCCTGAAGGCCGGTGAGCACGTAGTTCATTAGTCTTTGGAACGTAGCCGGGGCTCCTTTTAGCCCGAACGGCATACGTTTGAACTCGTAGTGCCCGTAATTGGTACTGAAGGCGGTTTTATCTTGATCCCTGGGATCGACCAGAACTTGGTGGTAGCCGCTGGCTAGATCAAGAGTGGTGAAGTAACGTGAGTGTCCTAACTGGTCTAAGATCTCTTCTATGCGTGGCAATGGGAAGGCGTCGCCAATCGTTTTTTCGTTAAGTTTACGAAAATCGACGACGACACTGAAGTATAATAAATAATGAATTATAATAAATAATGAATTATAATAAATATTGAAGTATAACAAGTAATGAAATATAATAATTAAGGAATTAAGCAAATATGATAACACTATGTAACACTTATACTAATACTTTTACATTACGTGAGCAATACAGAATTAGAACTATCGAGATGTAGCGGTAGAAGCCAGTGGCTCTTGAACTCTGAAACTAACCGTACGAATATGAGTGTAATAAAGAACGAATTTTAAAACAAGTATTTTATTTAAATAAGAATAGTACATGGCGCAGCCGGAAAACAAATTTAAATACCGGTAGTGATAAAAAAACGCCGGAACGAAAAAGTTGAATTGGCATCGCAAAAGCCAAGAAAGAAGTGCTGGCGAAAAGACCACGTGGAAGGCCACCCAAGTATCAAAAAATCCAACAGTTATTCAAAAAATAAGTATGGATTACGTACGGAAAATAGAAAAATTAAATCCAGAAGGAAATATCTCCGAAAATTGGAGAAAATTCAAACAAAATTATGAAATTTTTTGTATTGCGGCTAAAATTAACAAGGAACCTGAGGAGGTTAAAGTAGCGGTTTTACTTAACACGTTGGGTCCCGAAGCAATAGAATTATTTCAGTCATTTAATTTAACAGAAGAAGAAAAAAAATCACACACGGAAGTGCTGAGTGCATTCGAAAAATTTTGTGAACCTAAAAAGAATGTAGTGTATGAATCATTCTTATTTCATAGTCGGAACCAAGATAATGGAGAACCGTTCGACTCCTTCTACATGGATTTAAAAAAAACAGTGCGAAATTGTGAGTTCAAAAACATGGAAGACAGAATGCTTCGTGATCGTATCGTTATTGGCGTGGCAGATAAACAGCTTCAAAAACGTCTCCTAGAAGCTGAAGATCTAGACCTGAAGAAAGCAGTGGATATGGCAAAGGCAGCAGAAGCTTCAAAACTACAGGCAAGAGAGATGGGGCGCGAAACCCGTTGCTCACAAATTGATGCAGTAAAGCCAGGAACATCAGCCGGAAACCAAATTAAGTATCATTCCAATAGTAATAAGTCAAATCCTAAATATTCTCATAAAAATGTAAACAATTTCAGGCAAAAAAATAATTTCAACAAAATATCAATAAATTCTAAATAGTGTGCAACAAGGTATGAAAAAGCAAAGTGTCCAGCATACGGTAAACAATTCAACAATTGCGGTAAGAAAAATCATTTTGCTATTGTGTGCAATGACAACAAAGTCAGAGAAATTAAATCCATAACTAAACAACAAAGGCCAAGTAAGTTAGAAAATTTTTATATTGACACAATTTTAATCAATAACAGTAAGTCGTGGTTTGAAAAAATACGAATAGAAGATCTCGAAATCAAATTTAAATTAGACACAGGCTCTGAAGTAAATACATTGCCGGAAAAATATGTCAAATACTTTAAGAATAGTAGAATAAATCAAAGTGAAGTAAAATTATATGATTATAGTGATAATGTAATAAAATCAAAAGGAGAAGTGGAGTTAGCGTGCATCGTCGCGAATACCATATCATCCCAGAATTTTCATATTGTTGACTCCAATTCCGTTCCATTACTAGGTCTTAATGCGTGTGAGGAACTTAATTTAATTAAACGTGTAAATACAGTGAATAATAGTGAAAATGATGATATATTAGTGGAATATGAAAATATATTTCAGGGTATAGGAAAGTTTATGGAAAACCATAAAATAAAATTAAAGGAAGGTGCATGTCCGGTCGTTAAAGCTGCGAGACGAATCCCACTTAAAATTCAAGAAAAGGTTAGGTCGGTATTAGAGGATTTATGTGATAGGGAAATAATTTCAAAAGTAGATGAACCATCAGACTGGGTGTCAAATATTGTTGTCGTAGAGAAACCAAACAAAAACATACGTATTTGTCTAGATCCAAAGTATCTAAATGAGGCAATAAAAGAAGAAAAATACCCTATTCCTTCTTTTGAGGAGATAGCTGCTGAATTATCAAATAAGAAAATTTTCACAGTTCTTGATTTGAAAGATGGCTACTGGCATGTTGGTCTAGATGAAGTTTCTAGTAAATTGTGTACATTTTCGACACCTGTTGGGTGTTTTAAATTTAATAGACTTCCATTTGGAATTAAAACAGCCCCCGAAGTTTTTCAAAAACTAGTTGAGAGAAATTTTTCAGATATACCTGGGGTTACTATTTATATCGATGATATTCTAATAGCTGCCGAGAATGAACGGGAGCATGATGAAATCCTAAAGAAGGTGTTGCAAAGAGCAAAAGAAAAGAATATAAAGTTTAATAGGTCTAAAATCCAGTATAAAGTTAATCAAGTATGTTATTCAGGGCATATTATTTCATCTGAAGGGATTTGTGCAGATCCGAAAAGAATCGAGGCAATAAATAATATTAAAAATTGTGAAAGTAAAAAAGATCTTCAGAAGTGTTTAGGAATGATCAACTATCTACGAAAATTTGTCCCAAACTTATCAGAGCTATGCCAACCATTGCGTGAATTATTAAAAAAGAATATAGAATTCAAATGGCTCTCAAGCCATTCTCAATGTCTGTCGAAAATTAAGCAAGCTATGCACCGACGTTAAAAGCGTTCGATCCTAGCAAGAGCATTACTCTTCAAACTGACGCATCTAAATTTGGTTTAGGTTGTTGTCTTTTACAAAATGGCAAGCCAGTAAATTTTGCGTCACGTAGCTTATCCTCAACGGAAATAAACTACGCGCAAATTGAAAAGGAACTCCTAGCAATTGTGTTTGCTTGCGACAAATATCACCAATTTATTTATGGAAATAAAGTTAGGGTGGAAATAGACCATAAACCATTATTAGGAATCATGAGAAAGGAGATTGGACAAATTCCTTCTCCTCGCCTCCAGCGAATGAAAATTAGACTTTTAAAATATGATTTGAGCTTAGAGTACATCCCTGGGAAATTTCTCTATATTGCAGATATCTTGTATCGTAATTTTGATACAAAAATGGAGCATCCTGAAATAGAAGAACTTAATGAACTAGTCCACACAATTAATGTAAGTGATAAAAAGAAATTATGGTTGAAACAAGAAACGGCAAAGGATGTAGTGTTAAGCGAATTAGTTAGAATAATACAAGAAGGCTTTTGAGGCCAGCAGAAAGTAAATGAAGAAGTTCGTTTCTATTGGAAATTTAGAGAAGATTTATATGTAGATGATGGATTAGTTTACTTAAATGACAGGATAATAATTCCTTATAATATGAGAGACTATATTCTAGACTTGCTTCACCAGGTGCATCAGGGTATAGAACGCACTAAAATGAGAGCTAGAAGTCTTGTGTACTGGCCAAACATAAACCAACAAATTGAATCAAAAATCGCACGTTGCGAAATATGTAAAAAATTTAGTCATGCTGAGAGAGAAGAACCAATGATACCTCACGAGATACCATCGTATCCTTTTGAGAAAATTGCAATGGATATTATGGAAATACATCGGAAAAACTATCTGGTCGTTGTAGATTATTTTTCTAAATATCCGGAGGTAATGCCTCTCAAATCTAAAACCGCGCAGGTAGTTATTAAAAACTTAAAAATAATTTTCGCGACTCATGGCATACCTAGAGAAATAATATCAGATAATATGCCATTTGCGTCATACGTGTTCAAAAAGTTTTGCGAAAAATATGATATTACCTTAAATACAACGAGTCCCCATTACCCACAATCCAATGGATTGGCAGAAAGAATGGTGCAAACCATGAAAAATCTAATAAAAACATGCAATGAAAGTAAAGGAAAATTGTGGTTGGTATTGTTAGAATTTAGAAATACCCCCCTGAAAGTCGTAGGAAAATCTCCAGCTGAGTTGTTATTAAACAGAAAAACAAGATCATTGATACCAGGGAATAGTAGAAATTTCTATACACAAAATACCAAACAAACAAAACAAAAACTAAAAGATAAACAGTTAAAGCAAAAATTTTACTATGATAGACATACAAAATCGGAAAAACAATTTGAGAAGAACGAACTAGTTTGGATTAGGAATGGGAGATTATGGGAAAAAGGTACAATAGCAGCGAAGCACACTACCCCACGATCATACAATATACAACTTAATAATGGTACCATTTTGCGAAGAAATTCAAGAGATATTAAAAAACGCACACTGCAATAAAAAAGAAAGAAAAAAAAAACGTAGAATGAAATCGAAGGACGAAATTTGCTTTTTCAAACCTTGATAGGGGAAAGATAAGTATGTAAATAGTAAGTAAGAAATTAAGATAGTGTAGCAAAGTGATAGTTTTGAATTAAGAGCTCTAATTTGTAATAACATAGGAAAAGTAATTAAATGATAAATGTCAATGTAGCAAGATAAAGTTTAAGGGGAGATGAAGTATAATAAATAATGAATTATAATAAATAATGAATTATAATAAATATTGAAGTATAACAAGTAATGAAATATAATAATTAAGGAATTAAGCAAATATGATAACACTATGTAACACTTATACTAATACTTTTACATTACGTGAGCAATACAGAATTAGAACTATCGAGATGTAGCGGTAGAAGCCAGTGGCTCTTGATCTCTGAAACTAACCGTACGAACATGAGCGTAATAAAGAACGAATTTTAAAACAAGTATTTTATTTAAATAAGAATATTACAGACACGCCACTTTTTCTCACCGTCTGCACCTGCCTTCTTGGGAACTAATAGGAGAGGGGAGTTCCACGGTCTTTTGCTAGGCTGTACTATATCGTTTTCCAGCATTTCTTGTAATTGATCATTTATTATCTGCCTCTGACTTTCTGGCAGTCGGTACATTTTCTGGTTTATGGGTGCCTGATCCCGTATTAAAGGTATTTCGTGTTGGATGGCGGTTGTATGAGTGAGGAGATCGCCCTTTAGATGGAAAATATCGTGGTATTCGTAGCAGAGGTCGGTAATCGACTGTCTTTCTTCCGCGCTTAGATTTTCGTCCAGATTCAACTCCTTTTTTATCTGTTCTAAGCGGGCTTTGAGGTCTTGTGAGACCGGGTATTCGGGGTTTGGAGATAAATACCGAATATGTTTAATTCTTTTACTCTTTGGGGTTTGCGTACCTAATCGCTTGCTTTTGAGGAGTTTAGAGGCAGGGGTGTATGGTGCGTTTGTTTGAGAAGTTGTTCCCTTTTTCTTTCTGATGGAGGAGGGTGATGGAGTTTGTTGGCCAACGTTGGGGCTCTTGTACTCACAAGCACCGTTAGTTTGGAACGAGCCTTGGGGGCTATTTTGGTCGGCGCACTTAGAGTTGCATGCGGACCATATCGTTATTAGATGATTGATTAGGAATAGAGCGACTGTGTTTAAGAAAGTACGAATGACATTTAGACTGGGGATCTCAGAGGCATATGTTTCAGGGGCCATGGGGGCCGAATCTATGGTGGATTGTTTTACTACGGTTGGCCGTGGTATCGCTTGAAGTGGTACTATTACATATTTACTAGTTGGGACCAGTGTTAGGTTAAGTGCGGATATGGATACTGGGATGTGGGTACTGTTGAGAATGCTTACCGGAACTGTGTCTTTTCCCTTGGGTAAAAGGCTATTTGAGAGAAATACTCCGGGTTTTAGTTCCTGAGACAGACAGACCATTTCTTCCTTTAGGTTTAGCGTCACTGCGATTATTTGTTGGGTACGGGCCGGCACTCGTGTCGCCAGTCCCAATTCTATCTTAGTCCGTATAGGTTCCCTTGGACTTTCGATTTCGTCAGTCGACCTTTGGGTTTTGCAGTCAGCCTCCGAGTTAGGGGCCTTGGAGACAGTATGGCAGTGGTTTCCAACCTGTGGGGCGCGCCCCCCTAGGGTGGCGCGAGACTGTTGTAAGGGGGGCATGCAGCTGTTTCCAAAATATCATTTTCGAATACAAACCAAAAAAGTCGAATAGGTGTCAAAAAAATGAATCAGCAAAATATGTATGTATACGTAATCCACAATCCTCGCCTCGAATTTTTCGGGTACAAATGCTAAAACATCCATCCATAGTCTTCCTGGAACGAAAACATTTCGCTTTCGCGTTTGGAGCCGAGCGCCGGCGGGGCGAGGAAACAAAAGACAAGCACTCGGAACATCCAGGGTATTCTCGTGCTTACTCGCGCCAAACTTCAGTAAACAGAAGCATCTGTTTTTTTTTCTGTTGTCTATGAACAGAATTAGTTCGTTAGTAGTGCTTGCGATAACCACGTTAATATATAGATTGAAACACTTCGCTTTGGTAACTTCAAAATTAATATTGAGGTAAATTTCATAACCAGGAAATGTTATTTTATTGTTGAGGTAGTTTATCGGCACGAGCGCGTAGTGCCAGGGTTATAAACATCCGATACAATAAAATAACATCCTGGCCGAGGTTAATATACGATTTTTTTCACTACTAGCGCATTTTTTACTTTCTCGTAAATTTACCAGTATCCGTTTTAATTGAATAATATGAATATTGTTATTGGAATATTCACGTTTATGTAAGAAGAGCGCAAGTTATTTTTATGTCGTTTATATTCCAGTAATTAATTTTGGCAAAAGATTAGTTTTTAATTCTACATTTAAAAATTACCCCAATTAAGAGTGATTTTTAATTAAAAAAAAAAAAAATGAAAACAAGAAAATATCGATATAATTGTATTGTATTTTAAATTAATATAAAGTCATCTTTGAAACATAATTTGTGGTTGCTAGGTTGTTTACTAATCCAGATGCCTGTATCTATATTACTGTATCAACACAAGATGGCGTACTTAATAATATATCCAATTGCTGCCAAATTTAATTTTTAAATTTAAATATTTTTTATTTATGAATATTTTAAGTTGTAAAATATAAATAATTACGATCTTGCCAATGATAAAAATTGTATTATAATATAGTTTTTTTTTCTGAAATCGATCCTCAATTGTTGTAAATTACCGAAATGTACTTTATTCCCTAGCGAATAGAGTGGACTTTTAATGGAGGGTAGCATATGGTCTACAGACCGCTTTTAAAGCTAGTAGTGAAAAAAGTATTTTTATTTGATTTAAAATAATAACCCTTTTAGATGGATAAATACGTAACTGGGTTGAAAAGAAAATTAAATGAAGCAGAGGGCAAAAGAAAAGGTGATGAAAATAACGGAAATACATCTTCGCAAAATAGTAAACCTAAATATAGAAAATATGATCCAATGTACTTATCATTAGGATTTACATATAAGGTTATTAATGGCCAAGAACGACCAATGCGTTTGCTGTGTATGAATACTTTGGCCTCAGACAGCATGAAACCAAATAAATTAAAACGACATCTTGAAAAAGTACATGCAGATCACGTTGGCAAGACAAGAAAATTTTTCCAAAGAAAATTAGAGAATTTAAATAAAGAACAAGAAATGTTTTCAAAGACCATGTCTGTAACACAAAAAGCATTGCTTGCGTCATATAAAGTTTCTTATAGAATTGTTAAATGCAAAAAAACCCATTCAATAGGAGAAACTTTAGTGCTACCTGCAGCTATTGACATAATAGCTACGATGCTCGGTGAATCATATGCTGACCAACTTAAAATCATTCCAATTGCAGATAATACGGTGGGAAGACGAATATCCGATATATCTGAAGATCTTTGCGATCAATTAATAGAAAAAGTAAAACTATCTTCTTTCGCGTTGCAAGTAGATGAGGCTACCGATGTTCTTAAGGATGCACACTTGATAACATATGTAAGATATGCTGTGGAAACTGATGTTAGAGAAGACATGTTATTCTGTAAACTTATTGAATGCCATACTACAGCAAGTGAAATTTTTAATATCATTGATATTTTTTTTAATGAATATGACATTCTGTGGGTGAACTGTGTTGGACTATGCACAGATGGAGCTCCATCTATGGCAGGAAAAAATGCTGGTCTACAGGCACTAGTTCGAAAGGTGGCTCCTCGTGCAGTTTGGACGCATTGCATGATTCATAGACATTCACTTGTTTCAAGAGATATGGGTGAAGATCTACAAACAGTATTTGAAGTTATTATAAGAGTTGTAAATTTTATCAAAAATAGCCCATTAAGAGGAAGGCTTTTCGCAAAATTGTGTGATGACATGGGTTCAGAATATAGATCACTTCTATATTATTGTGAGGCACGTTGGCTTTCTCGTGCCAAAATACTTCAAAGGGTGTTTGAGCTAAAAGAAGAGATCGCCATATTTCTTACTGATAATAATAGAGATGAAGCAAACTTGTTTTATGACACGAAATTCCTTGTAAAACTTGCCTATTTAGTTGATATTTTTCAAAGACTCAGTACTTTAAATAAATCAATGCAAGGGCCTCAAATTCATGCTTTTACACAGAAGGACAAGATTACTGCATTTATGAAAAAATTGGAACTGTGGATAATAAGTTTGAAAAATAATAACTTTGACATGTTTCCCAATTTTAAAATTACCTGTCTTGCTGATGAAATAGAAGAAATTAAAGTTTTTATTAATAATCATTTGACCAGTCTATGGAAGCAATTCTCGTTTTACTTTAAAGATCTTGATATGTCCAAATATGAATGGATTAGAAACCCGTTTGTGATTGAAAAATATGACGATTTTGGCCTTACGACAGCAGAGCAGGAAATGATAATTGACTTATCTAGTGATAGCACATTAAAGCAGATGTTTCAAGACGAAAATAATATTGTTACGTTTTGGCTACGAGTAAAGGACGATTTTCCTACTTTGACAAACAAAGCTTTAGAAATTTTATTGCCATTTGTAACATCTTACCTATGTGAAACTAGTTTTTCCACAGTAGCTGTTTTAAAAACAAAGTATCGATCTAGATTAGTGATTGAAAAGGAACTGAGAACGGCGATTACTTCAAAGATGCCACGGTTTGAGAAAATTTGTGCTGAAAAACAAGCTCAACCGTCGCATTAAATTTTTATAATATTCTTTTTTTTTTTTTTGAAGTTTTGTGAGATTTGTTTTTATTACATTCAAAATTATTATTTCTTATAATAAATAATTATTTTTCTATGTATATTTTTACATAATACTGTATATTATTTTGTAGCCCATTAAATAATAATATCAGTTGAGTATTTATGAAATTAGATTGTTAGAAAAATTAAGGGGGCGCAACAATTTTTTTTTTTAAAGGGGGGCCCAGGTACAAAAAGGTTGGAAACCACTGCAGTATGGCTTTCCATACTGTGTCTCACTTCGACTGCCAGTTCTTTGGGCGAATGCTCGTCGAATGTCAATGGAACGCTAAACTCTTCAGGGTCTGTCATTGTACGAGGGAACTTCAAACTTCGGTTAGGCCCTTCTACGTGGCAATTATCCGAGATGACGTCGTACCCTAATAATCCAACGTTCAGAAAGTCAGGTGTATCCTCTACTACCTGGAAAGAGCTAGGGATTTTAGTGGGGAGGTCAAAATTCCCTTGACAGCTCCCTATGGTTTCTGCAGTTCCGGCAGGGGTTAGGAGGGTGCATTTTTCTTCCTAGTTTATTTTGACCTGGGATTTAAGCCTATTTTGTTTGATGACGCTTACCTCAGCGCCGGTGTCCACTACTAATTTGACTTTGCCTTTACGGCTGATATCTAAGGGTAAGGTAGCTAGTGGAAGTTTGACTCGGGGCGACTGAGGTGTACCCTTGGGAGTGAGTGGACTTAATGTTGTCGGGCCAGGGAATTTTGGCTCGACGGCTCGGCGTTTCCCTGCTGCTTTTCTTCCCACATTCTCTTCTGAGTGCACTCGCTCACTACGTGGCTTCGGCGGCCACCAAAATCGCACCTTCGGCTTACCTGATACACTCGTGGGGTTCTATTACTAGGTGCGTTTGGATTGGGTTCGCCCGATCCGGGGTGAGGACTCCTTCTATTGTCATCAGCCCTACCCTGGGAGTTCATATAATTATTCGGCGGGTAATTTTGAGGTGGCCTGTTGTTGTAATTATTATAGGGGTTTTGTAAGGGGGCCCGTTCCTGACCATAGCTTGATTACGTTCATACTTAAGTCGGCGACACTCTCTGACGTCGTGCCCATAATTTTGGCAGTGTGAACATAATGGGGTGTTTTTACGCTTTATGCATTCGCTGTATGTGTGTCCCCGTCGTCGGCAGAAGGTGCAAGTTATGTTAGCGAGTGTTTGGGACTGTGTAGATCTGTGTAGATCTGTTGGAAATGGAACTAGGCTGAGGTACTCTTTCTTGTGTGAGGGGTAGTGTTTGGTTAACGAAGTGCTGAGTTGTCTGTGGGGCGGGCGTTGTTGACTGGTAGGTGGGGTATTGTTGTGGTGTTAAGGGCGGTGTTGACTGGTATATGGAGTGTTGTTGTGTTGTTAAGGGCGGTGTTGACTGGTATATGGAGTGTTGTTGTTGTTGTTGTATGAGCGGTGGTTGCAACGGAGTGTTAGCAGATGGGGCTGAGTTATGGGGTATCTGCGATGTCGTGGGGATGATCCCATGCGTGGGTGCCCAGCTTATATTACTTTGGACGGGGATATTTTGTGAGAGCGGGATTCCAGAGGGCGGATTGCTGGGTACTGGCTGACTCATAGCGTACGTCGTGGGGGTTGTGTTAGGCTGCAGGTGCAAGACTGTTAGTTGCAGGCGTTCCATATCTAATGCCTTTTGAATTAATGTGTCCAGGGTTTGTTCTTCTAAGGTAAGAAGGTATTGGCAGAGGTAGGGGTTATTGACCCCGCTTTTAAGAGCATCTTTTGCGAAGTCATTAAGCTGCGCCTGTACTGTTTGGGCACTTGCGGCACCGTACTTGGTGGTGGCCGCCTCTTTGCAAGATTGTAACATCTGCTTAATTCGAGCCGTGAAGGCTATTAGGGTCTCTAAAGGATATTGCCGCAGAGTGATTAGTTTGTTTACCAGTTCCTGGTAGGTTTCTCTGGGCAGGTATGTTTGATTAAGTAATTTTTCAGCCTCTTCGAATGTGGCTGGTTGAGTGGAGGCTATTAATTGGTAGGCTTCGCCTCGTAGCCTCGTGGGATAGATTTGTAAAAAGGCTGGTTTGTCTGTGTCGTTCAGACACTGAACCACGCGGTGACAACATCCCAAAAACGTTTGTAATTCTACCACTATACATATGTGGGGATTGACCGCCTGAGAAAATGGAGAAATTCAGAAGTTATACGGGAGACTTTGGTATAATCCGCCATTTTGAAGGGCTTTATATGTTTGGAATCGGGGTCTTCTAATTTAAGCTCCTTTTCGGAGTCTGAAAATGATACACTAACCCAATTAAGTAACACTTCGCCCTTACTTAGGTCCCTGACGCCACTCGCAGAATTATCTAATTCCTGCCTACTTAAATCTTGGGGATCTTCTATTTCCTTACTTTCTAGCGTGGTTAGGCCCGGGAATTCTTTAAAATCCTGGATCTCCTGTACGAACTTCTTGGTAGCCTCTCGAAATTGATCTATTTGAGCGAGTCTTTGCCCGCGGCTCTTGGCTACTTGTTTATTGAGCAAATCGTACTCGGGGATCGAAGATTTTTCGCCCTCCCTGGCCTGTTTATATAATTGATCTAAATAGGTTTGTAGACTTACTTTACTAGGTTTAGTTCTTATGCGCCCGCTTCGTAGCCTGCTTGGTGATAACGGTGCAATGAGTGGTGTTGTGGATGTACCTGGTGTGGTAATGGGCACCTGTAGGGCTGCTACTGTTGATTGAAGTGCTGGAACTGTTGATTGTAGTGCTGGGGTAGAAGTAGCTGCAATTACGCCTGTGGTTAACGATGGCGTTTCTGGACCGCTGGAGCTGGAATCGTTGAGTGGATTTTCGCTGCCCGACATCAACTATTGGGCAGGGATGAAGCCCGCGTAAGTCCCTCGATGAAATTACAATGGGGGTGAGCGCGTGCCCGCCTGGGACAGAGGCACCGTGGATGAACACCCCCGAGCGAAGATTTTAGGAAGGCTGAAGGCCTTTAACTTACTGGCCTCACTCTAATTACAGGTTGGTAATGTTGGAGGGCTAATAGTCGAAGCCCTTGATGATTTTTAACGTTGATTCTTAATGATATAACTTGGGATTCCCACGTCGGGGGAGCGTCTGTAGTTAGAACGTCCCCTTGTTGGTTCTTAACGAACTTTATCCAGGGCAGGGATGAAGCCCGTGTTAGTCCACCGGTGGCACCTTTGGGTGCGTTGCAGGGCAGGGACGTTTCTACCACCTATAGTTGTAACTGCCCTGTTCGTTGTTCGCATAGGATCCGGGGTCAGTGCCTCTTTGACCTCGTGCCCTCAGAACTAGGCTCAGTTACTGAGTTTAAGGGTTAGGGTGCCCACACCCAGCACTGGATCAAATGATAGGCTCGCTCGGATCCTACCGGCTGCGCCAAAATGTTGTATTTTTATTTTGGTTACCAAATAACCAATCAAACCACTTGTTAAATGTATTTGGACGGTGACGTAATTTATTCACACTATATAATTTATATTGTTATTTAAATTTGTTACCTTTATCCTCTTTCTTTTGGCACCAATATACTGCCTACCAAGTGGGCACGACCACTACACAAAGATTTTTTAATTGGGACTTTTCGACGCGCCTGCCGTGGGCCAACAACTCAAAAAACACTTGATAAAACTTATCGACGCGCCCGCCGCCGTTTATCGTTACAACAACACTTCTTTTTTTTAAAACAGTAAAATTATTTTAAAGTCGCCCGCCGCGGTCAAGGGTTTAGACAACAACTTCATTCAAGAAACAAAAACCGCCCGCCGTCGGTTAAGGTCAGAACAATACTTAATTAAATCATTAATTATCACGCCAACGGGCCCGGTCGTGATTCGGAAAAAGGGAAAAAACTTTTCCCACGCCGCAAGGAACTGCCGATCTTGGCAAAAACAGATTTTCTTCCATTATATTAGTAGTACACAGACAAGATCCCAGCTGAAACCTGACACCCGAGTCTGATAAGACTTGAGTGTGGATCGCTGGTAATTTTGTCCGTTAAATTATCACCGTGGATTCTTTTTTTAGATTTCTTGCAACGGCCAATTCGCCGTTCCCGTGTAGGGAAATGTGCAACGTTGCAATTTGAATTTCCCGTGTGACAATTTTTTATGAAAGTTAAGAATTTCAAAACTAAATTTGATCGGGTAATTTAGAGGAATTTAGAGGTTTGAAATATGACCGAAATATGACTACTTTTGAACGGTTAAGATTATAAAATTTTTAAATCGATTTTTTGTTTATAACACTCCAGACAAACTTCATAATTGGTCCTAGTTATCTCATGATGCTTCTGTTTGAAGTAGTCGGTGTCTCTTAATGTTTCAGAGTGATCGCTGATGAGTTCATTGTGTTGCACCTCAAACTGTTCGTACAACGACTTGAGTGCCTTTATCCTCTTATCGAAGTAGTCTCTGCTACTTTTTCTGCTTGCGGAATCTTTGTTTAAGTTTATAAAAATCCTCTTGATTTTGTCATCAATTTCTTGTTGACTAGTGATGATATTTTCAACATCCATGTTGCTGTTGTCCTGTCACGGTCGCCAATGAATTTTTATAGCGGTATATTTACCGCTGTGTAAGTTGACTTAATTTACTGTCAACGAGATTAAATATTGTTTTGGTTTAGGTGCATAAACCTATACCAAGTAAATGTACCCAGGTGCTTGAACCAGTGTACTGATGGATAATGTAGCCCAAGTGCTTAAACTTGTGCTACGCTAGCTCTGGATGAAGGAAATAAAACTTGACAATAAAATTGAAACGCACGAGTTACTTTCTTGTGAATAACTAACTTTCTTTATTTTATCTTGGGCTATACAAGAAACTTATTTGCTATGTAAGGGTTAAAGGTAAAAAATTAATTTCTATAATAGCCGATTTTTCAATATCAGCGATAATATTGAGGTTTTAATTGATTTCAAATTTTACTTGTGGAATTCGCTGATTTTGCAAAATACATGAAGTTGGTTCAACTGAGTTCAAAAAATGTTATTATATGCACGTAATTAATTTTAAGTGCAATTTATTTTATGCATGATTAAGGTTTTTTTTTTTGTTTTTATTTTCTAAAATAAAGCCACAAAGGTAATTACCTTTTTAAATTGTACAATTATTATGTTGCGATTATTTTCATATATTAAATTTGTACTTCAATCATCATTTACAAGTCTGTCTGTTTTGTAAAACTTGAAATTCATTACTTCTTAAAAAATCATTACCTATAATACCTTCATAGCCTTCAAATTTCTGACTAACCACCGTATAAAATTTGTGTTCGTATTGTATTTCTGAATTGTCCAGACTTGGGTAAAATGAAAAGACTAAATAGACTGTGCCGGTAGTATCTCCAGTTCCTCCATTTACGTCTAATATCTCTATTGATTCATTCGATATACAAGAGCTTTGTACAATTTCTTCATTTATTAATGAAACTTGGGCACCAGTATCAACGAGTAATATGTGTCTATTACCGCTGATGTTAAGACAAATATATGTATTAACACTTACATCTCTGACTGATTTCGTGCCACTGATATTTTCAGAGGGGACTGGCACACTTCTCCTCTCTGGTTTGAGTTTAAAGAATTCACAGGTTTTGATAAACTACGGTTATTTTCCTGATTTCTAGGATTTGCACCACTAGATTGATTATACATAATTCCTCTATTTTCTTGATATCTACAAAACTTAGCAATATGTCCTTCTTTCCCACATTTAAAGCATTTCATATTTATTACATTAACTCTTCTTACAATATTTCTTTCAGTAAAGTCAGAATTAAGAAATCTTTGATTTGGGGAAATTTTCGCTTTCATAGAATTTATTACAGATTCCTCGTTTTAGGCCAACGTTATAGCACATGGTAAATCAAAGGGATGTTGAGTTCTAATGAACGTTTCAAGATTGGGTGTTAATCCATTACAGAATGTAGTTAATCCGAATCGGTAAACAAAATTTGTCTGTGCATTAAGTTGTACCAAATCACCATCAATATTTTCTAGTTTTACAGTTTCTAAGATTTTTCTAACATTAGTTTCAACTCTCTGGCTGAATTGAAACAGTGACATCATTAGAGTACTGTTTTAAATTATGCAATTCGTTCATTAACTGATTTAAGCCTTTTTTATCTTGATAAATTGATATTAATTTTTCCTCCAATTCTTCCGAACTATTTAAAAGATAATTCGTCAAAACAATTGTGGAATTTCCCTTCATCTGACTTTTAATGAATCTAGATAATATAGGTTTCTGCTCAGAATTTGCTAAGAAATTTGCGTCCCTACAACTTTCAATAAATCTAAAAACTCTTTCCTGTTTTCCATTAAACTCCGGAATAAATTTAAACAAAGTTTCTATTTTAACACTAGAATTATTCTAAGAACTTGCTGTATCAATCTTAGGAATCTTTTCTTCAATCACTTCAGTTAAATCTTCTTCTAAACTATCTAGCTCATTATCAATAATATCTACTTAAACCTGATGAAAAACTTTATTTTTATTATTAATAACCCTTTTACTTTTATCACTATTACCTAAAAACTTTCAAGCTAATTCAACACTAATCAGCGTCAACCGAAAATCTTTGTCAACCATCCACACTTTATAATTTTCTTTCAGATAGTTTTTTAGATCTTTACCCTTAACAATTTTTTCGGACCCACTGTCCTTTTACACTAATTTGAATTTATCTTCATGGAACATTTTTGCTGATGTTATATTTCAATAAATGTATTACTTATCGAACCACAAAACAAAACAGGCCTATAAAAACAAATTTCCAAATTCCTGTGCACTTTCACTAAAAATAACAAATTTCCAAAAACAAAAAAAATTCTGTGAACTTTCACTAAATATTTTTTTTTTTTTTTTTCAAATTTAACAAGATCAAAGATTGTAAATTTCTTTTTCTTTCCTCTAAACTTTTATAAAATAAAATAGGATACAATGAGTATCTATAATAATAAATTACCTTTGAAAAATAATGGTTAAAACTATTATTAAAATTAGATCCATTTCTTGTTTTCTCCAAGGATTTTGTTTGATGTAGTTTCTCCGAGCCAAGATTATTGATGTGGTTTCTCTGAACCAATATTTTTTGATGTGGTTTCTCCGAACCAGTATTTTACCGCTGCCACCACTTAGTATTTTGTTATACGGTTAAAAGGAGATCACCGTATTTTGTAAAAAAAACCACTTTAAGATATTTTTCTTTAATAAAAAAAAAACACCAACTTTACTTTTAATTAATACATAAATTTATTAAGGAAATTAAATCGTGGATTTCACATTGAATCTCTCTACAAGACTAAATTAAATTATTAAATTGTTGCTAAACATTTTGCTCCTACAGAAGCATTGGCATATCATATTACAAAAGATAAAAACTGTGGCTATCATGAGTTTATTTCCTTGGTCAGCATTTCATGCATTCAATAAAAAAAATTAAGTTTATCTTCGAGGTGTTTGTTTTCAGCTAATTCAGCATTTAAATTATGTTAGCTTTAAACCAAAAGAAGAGAATGAGAAAATTTATATTATAGGTACATATATATTTTTGTGGTTTTTGCATTTATAACACGTGCTTGGGCACGGGTGACTGCGTTGCATCTTTGGTTGTGGCCTCCTGCGGTGCGTGAACTATTGCCTTGACAGTGAACTATTGCCTTGACGGGAATACTTGGACGCACGCCGTCTTCTTGGGGTCTGGGAGCGCTCCTTTCTCTGAGCAGATGTGCCCAAGGTAGACTACCTCCTTTCGTAGGAATTGGCACTTTTCGGACTTCAACTTGAGGTTATGCTCCCTCAGTTTGTCGAAAACCTTTCTGAGCTTCTGGTTTTGGTCTTCAAGGCTGTTACCATAGATGACAATGTCATCTAGGTAGACGAAACATTCTAGGCCCTGAAGTCCGGTGAGTACATAGTTTATTAATCTTTGGAACGTAGCCGGGGCCCCTTTTAACCCGAACGGCATACGTTTGAACTCGTAGTGCCCGTAATTGGTGCTGAAGGCGGTTTTATCTTGATCTCTGGGATCGACCAGAACTTGGTGATAGCCGCTGGCTAGATCAAGAGTGGGGAAGTAACGAGAATCTCCTAGCTGGTCTAAGATCTCTTCTATGCGTGGCAATGGGAAGGCGTCGCCAATTGTTTTTCCGTTAAGTTTACGAAAATCAACGACGACTCGCCACTTTTTCTCACCGTCGGCGCCTGCCTTCTTGGGGACTAGTAGGAGTGGGGAGTTCCATGGGCTTTTGCTAGGCTGTACTATATCGTTTTCCAGCATTTCTTGTAGCTGATCATTTATTATCTGCCTCTGACTTTCTGGCAGTCGGTACATCTTCTGGTTTATGGGTGTCTGGTCCCGTATTAAAGGTATTTCGTGTTGGATGGCGGTTGTATGCGTGAGGAGATCGCCCTTTAGATGGAAAATATCGTGGTATTAGTAGCAGAGGTCGGTAATCGACTGTATTTCCTACGCGCTTAGGTTTTCGTCCAGATTCAACTCCTTTTTGATCTGTTCTAAGCGGGCTTCGAGGTCTTGTGAGACCGGGTATTCGGGGTTTGGAGATGAATACCGGATGTGTTTAATTCTTGCCTCGGTTTTGCTCTTTGAGGTTTGCGTACCTAATCGCTTGCTTTTGAGGAGTTTAGAGGCAGGGGTGTATGGTGGCTTTGTTTGGGAAGTTGTTCCCTTTTTCTTTCTTATGGAGGAGGGTGATGGAGTTTGTTGGCCAACTCAAGCACCGTTAGTGTAAAATGATACGACGTGTTCGGTGGCACACAAGTGAATGAGAAAATTTATTGCGTATAGCTTTTATACATTCATGACATAATATTATAATTCACAATAGATGGCAGTAATGGTAATCTTATTTTGATATAATATTAAAACCCCTACTTATCAAAATAATGTAGATACACACAACAATTAACTCATCTTAACTAAACAAAACAAAATATTACATAACTTTTACATCCTGTATTTCTAACAACTGCATAAAGTAATACTGCTTACTACTTCCTAAGCCTTTTGTAAACAGGTCTGCTGGCATGTTAGCTGTTTCCAAATATTTCAGTTCAATTTTGTTATCAGCAATACATTCTCTGCAAAAGTGGTAACGAATATCAATGTGCTTGGTTCTTTTATTAAAACTATTATTTGAACACAGCTTAAGTGCACCTTGGTTATCATTAAATAAAGTAATGGTGTATGTCTCATTAATTATTTCTTTTGATAAATTATGCAAATAAATAGCTTCTTTACAGGCATCAGCTATACTCATGTATTCTGCTTCTGTGTTGGAGAGGGCAACTGTTTTTTGTTTTTTGCCTCCCATGAAACAAGGCTACCAGCTAATGTAAAACATAAACCTGTGTAAGACCTTCTGTCTATGACATTAGTCCCCCAATCTGCATCAACAAATCCTTCTAATTTAGAATTACCACATCTAGAATATTTTAATCCAAAATACTTAGTTTTCTTAAGATATTTCAAAATTCGTTTAGCATATGCCCAAGTTTCCTGATTATAGCAATTATTAAATTGACTTAGGAAACTTACTGAATATGCTAAGTCCGGTCTTGTTAAAACTGCCAAATACATGAGCCCACCAATGAGTTGTTGAAAAGGTATCTGCCTGTTACAATTTTTATATACAAAGTTAATGTTCAGCTTAGACTCCAAGGTGTATCAGCTACTTTACAATCTGCCATGTTAAATCTATTTAACAACTGATTAACATAATTCTCTTGGCTTAATGTAACTGTACCATTAATTTTATCTATATTAACAGTCATTCCTAAACAATTTTTAACTTGTCCTAAATCTTTTAATTTGAATTTTAAAGCTAATGCCTTTTTCAAATCATTACATTCAATATTATCATTTGTAAACACAAAAAAATCATCAACGTATAAAGTTATTATAGTTTTCTTACCATTATACATTTTAGTATACAAGCATGGTTCTAGTTTGGAGCGTTTATAACCATAGTCAATAAGACATTCATCAACTTTCTTGTTGGCCCTTGAAGATTGCTTTAGACCATAAATTGCTTTATTCAATTTAAGTACTTTATTATTTTGGTTGTTTTGAAAGCTTGGCAAACCTTCTGGTATTTGCATGTAAATTGTTTCTTCAAGGTCCCCATTCAAGAACGCTGTAGTGACATCGAGATGTGTAATGTCTAATCCCAGTTTAACAGATAATGCAAACAGTAATCTCAAAGTTGAATGCCTTACTACAGGCGAGAAAATCTCTGAATAGTCCACATTTTGCTTCTGCATATATCCTTTAGCCACTAAACGAGCACGGTAACGAACGCTTTCATCGCTGTTCATTTTTTTTACGCAGTACCCACTTACACTTCACTACAGTTTCACCATTCTTTGGCATATCCGCTAACTCCCATGCATTATTTTCCTCAAAACACTGGAATTCTTCCTTTACTGCCTGTAACCACTGTTCCTTTTCTGCTCCTTGTAGTGCTTCTTTTAGACTTAGCCCACAAGCATCCTCAAATACTTCCTCAGGAAAACACATATATGATATCCCATATCTTCCTGGTCTTCTTCTAATTCTGCTGGGTCTCAAATTTACCTCAGGAGAGCCATTAGCATCTTCATATTCACTAGGAATATAAGTACTATCTGAGCTATATGATGTTTCGATTAGTGTATCCTCATCAGTCATTATTTCATTTGAATTTTCATCTCTAATAATTGTGTCCCCTACTGAAGACGAGTTTTGGCCCCTTTCTGTTATTGGTATACTGATCTCAAGGTTCTTCTCGTCTTCCATGATGATGACATCTCTGCTAGTTGTCACACGTTTCGTTCTAGGATTGTAAATTCGGTAACCTTTGACGTCCTCTGGATAACCCACTAGTATATGCTTCTCAGACTTTCTGTCCCATTTTTGCCGTTTCTCTTTAGCCACATGAACCATGATTTCGCTACCGAAAATACGTAAGTGACTTAGATCAGGTTTGCATCCAGTCCAGACTTCATAAGGCGTCTTTTCATTAAGAGCAGGAAGAACAGTACGATTTTGTAAATAAACGGCAGTATTGGTGGCCTCTGCCCAGAATTCTTTACCCATATTCGCATCAAATAACAAGCATCTGGCTTTCTCTACTATCGTACGATTATTACGCTCTGATAAGCCATTTTGTTCAGGAGTATATGGGTTACTTCTTTGGTGAATGATACCTTCATTCTTGAGATATGAGTCAAATTCTATATTACAATATTCACACCCATTATCGCTTCTCAGTATTTTTATTTTCATATTAGTTTGTTTCTCAACTTTCGCTTTAAATTCTGTAAAACATTTGAGTGCTTCACTTTTATTTTTAATGAAATAAACAAACGTCATTCGACTACAGTCATCAATGAATAATATAAAATACCTAGAACCTGCTAATGATTCATGCTCCATAGGTCCACAAATATCAGTGTGAACTAAATGAAGTAATTCGTTGCTTCTTGAGCCATCATTTTAGAATGGCAAACGACACTGCTTACCTTCACAGCAAACTGTACATGATGTCTTGTCTAGATTAACCTTTTCTTCAAGGTTCATTCCTTCAACAGCACTTGTCATTTTATTTAGGTATTTACTATTGACATGACCTAATCGACGATGCCAAGTATTTCCTGATACAGCCAAATTAGTACCTTCATTGTCAGGTACTGTCAACTTGTACACTCCATTAATTAACACAGCTGTGGCTACTTGTTCATTGTTTCTGTTATATGCTTCGCAGCCATTTTCTGTAAACTGAACTTTATTACCGGATTTTATTAACTTGCTCACTGACAACAGGTTTGTAGTCAATCCTGGAGCACATGATACATCCTTGACTGGAATTTCAAATTCACATTGATCAGTTTTAGTTACAATGGTCACATCTCCGGAACATAGTACTTGCAACCTTTCACTATTAGCAACACATATATATTTCTTTTTGTGATATGTAGCATTCTCAATCCACTGTTCATTGGCAGTTAGGTGTATGCTCGCGCCAGAATCTATGTACCAGTCATATTTATTAAATTTGCAACTTAAAAACACCGCACTGAATGCATTACTGTGTTTACTTTGATTGGTATTATCATTACTTGTGCATTGATTCTTGTAATGCCCGATTTGTTTACACCGATAGCACTTGACATTACTTTTGATACCAACATTAACATTTGGTTGCATTTGTTTTCTATTTATTAATTTATTATTTTTCTTATGTTGCCATTTCTGTATGCTACTAGCGAATGCACTGCTAACTTCATCTGATTGATTTTTTTTGCTCACTTCCGGTTCTATATCCATTAATTTTGTTCTAATGGCGTCTGTCGTGATCTGAATGCCTGAATGCTCAATCGCCATGATCATCGGCATGAATTTTTCTGTTAATCCTGCTAATAGTAAGCAACCGATCCACTCGTCACTAATTTTGAATCCTGTGCCACTTAACTTTTGTCCCGTTTCGACTATTTGCGTTACGTAAGACTGCATAGAAACACAATTTTCCAGGCGTGTTGAGATCAAATTACGTAAAAGAGATATTCTTCTTGTAAATCCTGAGTCATCAAATAATGCCTTTAGCTTGTTCCATAGCTCCAACGTGGTCTCCACGTCCTTAATATGTACATATAACGCACTGTCTATAGTCATTATTAATTTTGCTTTGGTTCTCGCGTCATCTGCGGCTTCTATCTCCCTCTCAGTTTCTGGCTTGATGCAGTGCACCATATCCTCCAGGATAAGAAAATCCGCGGCGAAAATCCATTCATTGTAGTTTTCCCGGCCTCTTAGTTTGGGAACATTTACTAAATAATTCGTCATTCCTGCAAACTTTTATTTTAATTTAATTTCGTTTACTTAATTAGCCCGTCAATAAAAATTTTCACTTATTTTTATTTTTTTTTTTTTTATTCAAAGACTGCTAGATTTAAAAAAATTCTGGGCCCATAACCTGTAAAATGATACGACGTGTTCGGTGGCACACAAGTGAATGAGAAAATTTATTGCGTATAGCTTTTATACATTCATGACATAATATTCCCAGCGGGAAATTGAGTGCTCCAAAATCACTGAAAGAGCTCTCCAACGGAAGCATGGAGAACTCCTTTTCTGCTCCCTCTTCATATATTTTTTAACATTACATGTCCGCAGAGGCTAGCACTCCATTTTACCTTCCGTAGGAGCACTCCAAAAATGATGTTGGTAAGGCAATATGAAGCATATAAAAGCTCTTTCAGCTTTTACAGTGGAAAACGAAATTAGAGTGCCTTCAAAAGAATACACTTTCGTCGTTTGAAAACGAAATAGACAAGTTAAATAAATAATTATTAATAAAAAATTAAGTATATTTAATTTTTTCGTTAATAATAAAAAATACAAAAAAACTCCTTAATAAATTCAAAATTAAAAAGAGTAACAAAACATTATTTATCTATAATTTCAGTAAAATTATGCCAGCTAATAACAAAACAAGAGAATGATCGTAAAGTATAATCGTTTAGAGAATAAAAATTAAATTCGTTGTTAATTCAAAGTAACAAAAAATGATTCCAATTTCTTTCACTTTTCAGCTATAAGTTCAGTTTTTTAAGTTGTAGGATTTTCTATAAGATTTATTTTTCGCTACACGAAATCCTTCCCTCATTTGTTTTTCAAAATCTAAATAACCGAAATCTGCACTTTTGACCGCATCTGTTATTTTTATAAATAAAGTAGTTATTAAAAAATAATATAGCAAAACATACAACATACCATAAACATATTCACTGAACAATTTCGTTTGTTTTATTGATATTTTGTTCTTTACACCATCCACGTTACAAGACATTTTTTTTTTTTTTTTACTCTAATTTTACTTCCTTATTTTAAGTATGTTTTGTTTGTTATACCACCTTTTTGTTGTACTAATTTAAGATTTATTCTTGTGTACAATGATTGGCCAATAAATAATAATAATAATAATCCCAGTTAACTTTTAGGATGAATTCATTGGCAAAAAACAAATGCAAAGAACTTTTCATTTGTTGTTTTCCGATTATTGTTTTAATATACAGAACCTATTCAAAATCAAACAGATATTAATTATACAAATTATAATATATTTGTATTACCAAGTCATCATGATCAATATTTTCCAAATTATTTTCTGCGACTAGTAATTCTTTTCGGCTTTTTAAAGGGAAAATGTGAAGGTTTCTGTATTCCGGAAACAATTTTTTTGAAAATTGTTGTAATAATATATTTTGCCTATCTAATTTCCTATTTTGCGTTTCAAAATGTTCTTGGAAACCACTCAAAATGTCCGCCTGTTTTTGTAATGTATTTAAAATTTGTTCATTTGTTTTTCCTGTGGGAAAAGATATTTCAAATAAATAAATAATTAAAAAATATTGATCATTTACCCAGTTCGTCTAATTTTTTTTTTAGGTTTTTATTTTCGATTAAAATTGGTCTAGTAGAATCTGAAAATTTGTAATTTTGATTTGAAAGTTAATGAAAACTAAATTATTAGTAATTGTATAAATGTATTTACCTTCATTTTCCTTAGTTGTTTGACTATGCAACCCGAGTGTTGCATTGGAACGGTAAACTGGTGTTGCATCAAAACGCTTCATAGATTTCATTGTGACCTATAAAATTTAAAGGTTATTTTAAACAAAAAGCAATGCGGATCATACCTTAAATTCGACATTGGTGCAATATTGGAATAAAAACAAACCCATTATTTAAAGGTAAACACATTACTTTGCAGAGAATATCTTTTATTCTAAAATTTTCTGGTTCAATATTACGTTCCTCGACAAAGCATATTCCTAATGCCTCTTTAGAATTTACAGGTTCGGTGAAGAATGGTTCCATTTTACAAAATTTATGTCCAATAATTTCTTCTTCTCCATTATCTTGTTTGATAAATCCCTCAATTTTTATTGGAATCAATGGATTGATGTAACAATAGTTATCCGGTCTTTTCGAACTTAAGTGAAATAAATCGCAATCACTGTGCTACAAAAAAATAAAAATAAAATACACCCGACAAGTTACATAGTGTAGGCTGTTTATATGGTTGAATGATGCATAAAAATATTTTTGTTATATTTTTTGTACCCTCCAAATTTTATTTATTAACAAAAAACCGTTTTTACAAACTTTCCGCGGTAATCTATGAATATCTCAGTCGTTTTTCTAACGATTTTTAATATGTTATATGTTTTGGAAAGAGCGTTGTCAGACCTTTCAAATGATGTATGTCAATCTATTGTTTAAACAAATAAAGTCTAAGTTTTTATTACATAAGCCTTGAAAAAGTGATTTTTTTCTCAATTTTTTTAACTTTATCCGTTTTTTATTGTATAATGGAACAAAAGAATTAATAAAGTCAGGTTATATTCTGAAAGAAAATTTGTTCACGAACAAATTGGTGTATTGCTTTATTGAATTGGACCAAAACTGCGGAATCTATGCTATTTTTTCGTAACTAGAAAATATGGCCTATCATGTGTATAGCAGTGTGTATAATGAATTTATCTCAAATTTTTATTTAAATTTAAAAAATTGGGATAAAGTTTTTCTGATTTTGAGTAGAAACAACAATTAGTCCTTTTTTGTATAAGATTTTATTTTTTTTTCTTACATGTAAGACTTTTATTAGAAATGTTTACGCGACCTTCGTCGTTTCAGAGAAGAATCGCTCGTCTCGCGTTTGAGCGACCAGCAGTAATCTGCTAACATATGTATTTGGTTTTTTCCGTGAAAACGCTGTTCAATCGACGCCAGTTCTTGATGAAACCTTTCGCCTTGTTCATCACTGAATTTCCCGAGGTCCTCCGGAAAGAAGTCCAAATGTGAATGCAAGAAGTGAATTTTGATGGACATTCTGCATCCCATGTCTCCGTAGGCTTGTAAAAATTCATTCCTTCCTTTTTATGTTCTTCATGCGAAAGTCGGGTTTTTCTCAAGTGTGTTTTTTGTGAATATTGTCAGTTAAGGATGTGTGACAAACGCAATAAGTTCTGCTACGTTTGTGGTTTATTTGTGGATAAGCAACATCGCCGTGAATTTAAGAGAAATAGTACCGTGGTTGAAGCGTACAATCTTCACTTTGAGCGTAATTATAGTGAGAGTCGTTGGTATGAACCGGAATTTATATGTTCGACGTGCTCTTTAGCACTAAAAAAGTGGAAATCTAGTCAAAGTTATCAAGATGGTCTGCCATTTTCAAGTCCAATGGTTTGGCATCATCAAGTCATCCACAGACCACAAGACTGCTACTTTTGCGAAACAAACCTCCAAGGTCAGCGCTTCAAAACGCGTAACAGTATACAGTATCCCGATGTGCTTACTGCTACAAAACCATGTCCAATTTTTCATATTTAGGTCATATTTCATACATAGGCCATATTTTCTAGTTACGAAAAAATAGCATAGATTCCGCAGTTTTGGTCCAATTCAATAAAGCAATACACCAATTTGTTCGTGAACAAATTTTCTTTCAGAATATAACCTGACTTTATTAATTCTTTTGTTCCATTATACATTAAAAAACGGATAAAGTTAAAAAAATTGAGAAAAAAATCACTTTTTCAAGGCTTATGTAATAAAAACTTAGACTTTATTTGTTTAAACAATAGATTGACATACATCATTTGAAAGGTCTGACAACGCTCTTTCCAAAACATATAACATATTAAAAATCGTTAGAAAAACGACTGAGATATTCATAGATTACCGCGGAAAGTTTGTAAAAACGGTTTTTTGTTAATAAATAAAATTTGGAGGGTACAAAAAATATAACAAAAATATTTTTATGCATCATTCAACCATATAAACAGCCTACACTATGTAACTTGTCGGGTGTATTTTCAGTGTTGCACCGTGAATTCATGTAGACGGCTAAAGCTGTTGTATCGTATTTTTTAATTAAAATTCTTCCTATCCCATGTTTGGAATTTTTTTCTTTAATATTAATACTTTCAAGTGTTCGGTTATACAACTGTTCTAAAATTTTAGTTGGTTGTCGACAATCCTTTTTGATTTGTTGCAAAAAATTCTCAAATTTATATGTAGAAAAGCTATCTACATTCCCATAAAGTTTAACACATTCAGTTAAATGTAGCAAATTGTGAACATTATAAGTTATCTTGTCTTCTCCATAAATATATTTGTAATTATGAACAAATGTTGTTAACATCTCTTCCACGCAGGATAAATTTTGCTGGCAATTTTTTGGACAAGAAATTAATCTATAACATGCATGGAGAAGCAAAAAATGAACATACAAGTCGTCATCCAAAATATCTTTAAATAGTACTATTCCAGTGTATAGAAGTACTTGTCTGAATTCAATCGCTTTCCACCTTTTAACTTCAGAAATGCTTCTCGGCTTTCTTACAAACTCCTTTGGTATAAAGCCTTTCATTGCCATTAATTTTAAATTTAACATATTTTTTTTTTTTTTTCATTTTCAGTGATTTTTCTGCAATTGTGTTTTCCTTTCAATATATTACAAATAATTCTTTTTCCCACCCCAAGATCTAACAAATGCATTACGTCCAAAGGGAATTGTGTTATCATTTTTATATAGATTTTTCTAAAATGTGATCGTTTTCTCTGAAAAATTGATTATGATGCAACTTGATCTTCGATTTTTAAAATCATCGTCCGTTAATAAGTCTGCTGAGGAAGCACTATAAGCAAGAGTTCTATTTATTCTTCGTCCTTTCTGGATACATTTCGAACACCCATGTGCGCTGGTATGACCAGTTGTACCAGTAACGAAAGCTCTTCCTGGTGCATCACAAATGAAAAGTCGTACTTTTAATTTTACTATCTTTTCATTTAATATGCATCCTTCAGATATTAAGGTCTCTACTTCCCTAACAAATTCAGCCAAATACTCATTTATCATGTCAGGTTTACGTGGTCCAACAAAGGCCCCAATTAAAAAAGGTTTTATATTAATGCAATTAGATATTGCTCCCAAAATTGGCCAAAGTGTTGTTCCAGAACTTTTAAATAATGGAAGTCCATCTATTCCAACATCAATTTCAATTTGTTCACTTGTTTGTGGGAACTTCAGATTTATTAGTTTTAATGATTTTTCTATTCCAAAATGAAAGTAATGCCCAGGACTGATTACAATTGGGATGATTTGGTTACTTTTAATTTCTAGTAATGTTTTCAATGACTTTGGTACACGTAAGCCTGTAGTTCTTAAAATGTTTAGTAAATCATCACTGGCGGCTCTAGATATTCGATAAGTAGCGCACCAATCTCTTAAACTTTCTTTTAAATCAAATTCCCTTTCTTCTTTTTTTAGAATATCGCCAGTCAAGTTGGAATCTGGGTTTTGAAACTCTAATTGCTCTTGATTGTTATAATCGATCTCGTTATTATTTTGTTGGTTTGTCATTGAATTTTCATTAACGATTAACAAGGTTTCTCTTTCTCCTAGTCGTCTAAAATGGCGTTTACTTATTCCACATATTTTTGTAGTCATGTTGATATAATTTAGTTTCAATCTTTTAGTTGGAATGTTATTTATTATTATTATTATTTCAAGAGGCAGGAAGGCCTGATGGCACAACCGACCAAATTAAGCGCACACGGACCATGGATCCAAAAGGCGCTGAGACGTAAAGGTACTTAAATTGAGTCAGTGATGTCTAGAAATCTGAGAAGTTTAAAAAGAGGGCTATTATGGCTCTGACCGGGTTCTAGTAAGGATGAAAGTGCAGGATATTCACCGAAAAAGTTTGCAGTTTTTAGGCATTCAGTTAAAATATGTCTGACTGTGAGGAGTGGCGCATTAGGGCAACTATTGCAGGTGCGGGGAGAGGATTTAGTAAAAAGATGTCCATGAGAGAGAGATGTATGGCCGAGTCTGATCCTACAGAGCATCCGTGCCTTATGTCTAGGTAGGAAGATCTGGATTATAACGGGCCGGGGTTGGTGAGGACGTATGAAAATGTAAAAAGGACGGGGAAGTATTCCATCTTGAAAGTGCTTCCGTGTGAAGAGCGTTAGATGCATAAAGGCGAAAGCATGATTCTGATGGAGGTACAATAAGTGAGCGATTGTCAGAGATTGGGACATTTTTGGCCAAGCTATCCGCGGCTTCGTTACCTTTTATGCCAACATGTCCTGGAATCCAGCAGATCTTTATGTGACTGTTTTGTGACAGCAGGCACCGGATGGTAGACGGAAGATAGCATTTGTTGTTTCTATTTCTGATGGCCAGTACAGAAGATAAGGAGTCGGTGAAAATTAGGTGGTTGAGATGGGTGTTGTGTAGAATTTTGACTGCTTGGAAGATAGCGACAATTTCTGCAACTTGAGAGGAGGTGTGGTGGGCCAGAAGGCCTGATTGCAGCAAGGACACCTCTTGATTTATAACCTTTGCCACAGCGAAGACAACCTTTTGGTCGGACTTACTGGCATCAGTGTATAGGGCTGTATGGTCGGGGAAACGTGCTAATATTTCTTGGTGAAGTTGGCGGTAAAAAGTGGAAGGAGTATCTTTCTTGTTGTGGGGCTCGGCTTCCGTGACAAAGTGGTCTGATAGGGGGTACCAAGGAGGCACCGTATGCCAAGGAACGAGCGGATGCTCGGGAATGGGAATATTGAGTTGGCCTATAAGCGAAATGCAATGTCGGAGTGCGGAAGGACTTGTAGAGTTGGTATTGATGTAATTGCGGAGTCGGTGGTACAGAGGTGCAGAAGGGTTTATGATGTGTTGTGAGAGCAGTTTGACTTGAACCTTACGGAATCTCACAGAAATATGGTTGACACCTGTTTCAACGAGTAAGGAGTCAATTGGGGTGGACCGAAGAGCACCAGTAGTTGATCTAAGGACATTGTTGATTGCGGTTTGAAGAGGTTGGAGAACGGTGGCGGAAGAGTTACCATATATTGACAGACAGTAACCAGCAGTGCCCAGGATAAGAGACTTACAGATGTGTAAGAGAGGGGCAATTGACAGGCCGTTTTTGCGAGAAGCTAAACATTTCACCAAATTGTTAATTTTGTTTATTTTGTTAATCACTGTCTTAATGTGCAGGTTCCACTTAAAGTTTTTCGAGAAAATTAGGCCTAAAATTTTTAATTGGTTAAGGTGGGTAATGCGGTAATCTTTGACTGAGATGGTGGGTACAGTGCAGTTCCGTTTTCTACAGACGTGAAGTAAATCTGCTTTGTCCTTTGAGAATATTGCTTGAGCAGAAGAAGCCCAGTTTAGTGCTGTTTTCAGTGCGACAGTTAGCTTTTTTGAAACTGATATGGGATTACCTGAGCTGAAAATCAGGAGGTTGTCAGCATAAAGATAAGAAGAAGTATTATTAATTTTATTTAAGCTGGAACAAAGGGTGTTAAATGCAAACTGAAGAGTTTAGGAATTAGAAATTAAACGCGTCAGTTAACAACCAAGTTTTCTTTATTTATGAAAAAAATGTTAAATATATAAAACAAATTTTATATAATTTTATATACTTATGCTACTAGACTTTGAAATATAAGCATACAGCGCCACTATAACCTAATTGGCATATGTGTGACACAATCACTTAATATTTGTCCAAGTCCTTTTTAACGTTTGAAGTTCTTGCAAATCTTTGAGCATATATAACTTCAATTACTATTTAGCATATAGAAGTTTGATCACTCAATTCGTTTGCTGCTACCAAGCGACTGGTGATGAGTGCTGTTGGTGGTCGGATTTTATAGCCAGGAAAGCAACGGTCCAAATTCAAACACCAATATTCTTACTATTTTTATTCAAAATGGCCACATATATTTTTATCAATGTATTTTTGAAAATATATGTATCTCGTTCTTTTTATCCTTTTTGTTTTCTTTCTCTTTCACTCTTACTACCTTTTATGAAAAAATTTTATTTATCTTAATATCTTTTTACACATAAAATATTTTGCCTTTCTGGCCACACCATTGAATTCCTCTTTAAATTTTACTGTGGTTTCATGTATCACACCATGACAATACGTAAAGTTTGATTTTGACGTTTGTTCGCCGGTGTTTTTATCGCGAAGTCGCGCGCGTATAATTTCGCGTAAAAAGTGCGTTCTAAGTGTGTTGAGAGTAGCGCAGATTAATCTCCATCACAGCAAGGCTGCATCCGCCAGCCTATGCTTACGCCTTTCTAAGGCCGATATAGATGTCGTCCTGGTACAAGAGCCTTGGATCGTCCGGGGCCTTGTATGCGGAATCAGGACTCCTAAATACAGGTTGCTGTATCCCAGAAATGGGGGAGGTAAGCCAAGAACCTGTTTAATTGTTAAAAATGACCTTAACGCTTTTATGTTGTCTAAATTTAGCAATGCTGATAATGTACTGGCCTGCTTGGACAACAGGAAAGGCGGTAGGCCTACGTGGATTGGATCTGTCTACCTACCATATGAGGAAAATTTGGACAACTCCAGTCTCTTTGTTGCCGCAAAAGAAGCGGCTAGTCGTGGAGCCAGCCTCATCGTTGGATGTGATGCGAATGCTCACAACACCGTTTGGGGCAGCTCTGATACAAATATAAGAGGTGAGTTGCTTTTTGATTTATTACTACAACACAATCTCTTGCTATGCAATAGGGGAAATGAACCCACGTTCATCACAAGGGTAAGACAAGAAGTCTTGGATATTACCCTTGTTTCCCCAGATCTGCTCAACCGTGTGGAAAACTGGAGAGTATCCAGTGAACACTCTTTTTCTGACCACAGAGTCATCCTTTTTAATATCAATATGTACCCAACTGTGAAGAAGGCCCCTGGTTACAGGAATGTCCGGAACACAGACTGGGTCATATACAGACAAGTAGTGGAAAGATCCCTCCCTGAGGATGTTCCCACCCACCCTTGGAATGCTGAAGATCTCGAACATCAAGTGACAAATCTCAGTAACCTCCTGAATAACGCATTAGAAGCAGCCTGTCCCATTAGGAAATATGGGGGTAAAACCAAACCCCCTTGGTGGAACAGCAGACTTCTCAAACTAAGGTCTGAAAGCAGAAAGGCCTTCAATAAGGCCAAATGGTCTAATTTGGCTTCGGACTGGGACAACTACAAAAGTCGTCTCAGGGAGTTCAAATACGAACTGCGAAACTCAAAAAGGGAATCCTGGAAAACCTTTTGTGCGACAATAGAAGGTTTTTCAGATGCCGCAAGAATGAGAAAAGTTCTCTCGAAAAGCCCAATGTGCCAAGAAATGCTGCAACAAGCAGACGGTACATGGACCACAAGTAGTCAGGAGTCACTGAAACTCCTACTCGATACTCACTTTCCTGGCTCAACATCTCTTGCTGCATCTGCAGAAACAGGTTTTGAGGGCCCAGCTAGCACACATAATTTAGGCACCATTGACAGATTGATAAACAGAGATTTACTCCTGTGGTCCATAGAAGGCTTCATGCCTTATAAAACACCGGGACCAGATGGAATTTATCCCATTGAAATTCAGAAAGTCAGTGACCTAATTCTGAATTGGCTCGCAGCCATCTATAGGAGCTCCCTTAGCCTAAGCTACATTCCAACATCCAGGAGAGTAGCGAAGGTAGCTTTCATTCCGAAAGCGGGTAAAATCTCCTACCACAATCCAAAAGACTTGAGACCTATATGTCTCACATCCTTTCTCCTCAAGATACTAGAAAGACTTGTGGAGATCCATGTTAAGCAAAGCATTGATAAAAAACTGCTTTCTCCCTCGCAGCATGCCTACACGAAAGGTAAATCAGTAGACACTGCTCTCCACTCTTTGGTAGCGGTCATTGAAAGATCCCTTGAATTCAAGGAATTCACGTTGGCTGCTTTCCTAGATATTGAAGGTGCTTTCAACAATGTTGAACCCTCTGCGGTCACGAGGGCACTCCAGCGTCTGCATGTTGATGGGTGCTCCAGGTCCTTTATTGATCAGTTGCTAGGGTGCAGGGTCATAAAGTCTAGCCTGGGGCTTTCGGAAGAAGTCAGACGGGTTAAAAGAGGCACACCACAAGGTGGGGTCTTATCGCCGCTCCTTTGGAATATGACAGTCAATGAAGTATTGATAACTCTAAAGGAGTCTGGGTGCACCACGGTGGCCTATGCTGATGATATTGTGCTGGTGGTGACCGGCAAGTACATCTCAACAATAAGAGATATAATGCAACAAGCATTGAATACTCTTTCTCATTGGGCCACTACAAAGGGTCTAGGCGTCAACCCAACCAAGACTGAAGTAGTGCTCTTTACAAAGAAGCATAGACTTCCCAATTTTCCTCCTTTAAGACTCTGTAATGAAACACTGCATATAAAGGAGGATGCGAAATTTCTAGGTCTCATACTCGATAGGAAACTAACGTGGAGACCGAATCTTATAGAAAGAGCAAATAAGGCCAAAACAGCTCTCTTCCTATGCCAGAAAACGATCGGAGTCAACTGGGGCCTTAAACCCCGCATCGTCCACTGGCTCTATACAGCCGTAATCAGACCTATACTTATGCATGGCATATCGGTATGGTGGACTGCATTACAGAAGATTACGTATCGCAAGATACTGGAAAGGGTCCAAAGAACAGCTGAACTGTGTATCAGTGGTGCAATGAGAAGCACCCCTACAGCTGCGCTGGATGTCTTATTGC
Source organism: Thereva unica (assembly GCA_949987705.1). Lineage (NCBI taxonomy): Eukaryota > Metazoa > Arthropoda > Insecta > Diptera > Therevidae > Thereva > Thereva unica. The sequence goes on from OX465282.1 coordinate 82,588,304, forward strand.
ATCTTACCCCTTTGGATATACACGCCGAGCAAATGGCAGCCTGGACGGCTGCCAGGACAAAGGCTTCTCTTGGATGGACTCCATACTCATATGGCCATTCATCCATCCTTAGGAAATTCGCCATCACTGCGAACAACCTAGATTATACTACACCTACGTGGACCTTGGAGAAAGGTTTCAATACCATCATTCCGGCCAGAGATGACTGGACAGATGGTGTTATCCCAACTGGGTCATTATGTATTTTCACAGATGGCTCAAAAATTGGGAATAATGTAGGCTCTGGTATCTTTTCCGAGGCATTAAATATAAATACCTCTCTTCGTCTACCCGATCACTGCAGCGTCTTCCAAGCGGAAGTCACTGCGATCTGGGAGGCTCTCGAATGGCTGAAGATAAATAATATATCTCATAAGAATATATGTATTCTATCGGATAGCCAGGCGGCCCTCAAGGCTCTTAATTCTGTCGTCACAACATCCACGACTCTTCTGAACTGCCGCAGGTCTCTGTGTGAGACTGCCACTCAGTTTGATATAACACTGTGTTGGGTTCCTGGACACAGTGGGATTAGGGGAAACTGTAGGGCAGATGAGCTTGCTAGACAGGGAACCGAAGTGGAAAGGACACCCCACTTAACCCAAATGGGAATGCCCTTAGCCACCTATAAACTAGCTGTGAGAAAAATCAGCTTAGCTCGAGCCGGGTTGAGATGGACCACAGCAACGGTTTGTCGCACTCTTCATGCAATGTGGCCAACTTTAGACGCAAAGCGTTCAAAATCTCTGGTTCAGTTGAACAAAAAGGAGATAAGCCATGTGGTAAGGGTGCTGACTGGTCACTGTCCCTTCGGCCCACACGCCGAAAGATTAGGACTCCCCCACAACGACTTATGTAGAAGTTGTGGTAATGAAGAAGAGGAAGAAACTGTCTCCCATCTTCTCTGTACATGTCCCGCCCTAGCAAGGAAAAGAGGGACTCTACTTGGCTCACCTTTTCTTGACGGATTGAGCGAGCTGCAAAATATTGGTGTCTCTAGACTCTGTCGCTTTATTAAAAGCTCGAAATGGCTTGAAATGGCCTGAACTATGTCCCAATACCAGAATGGCATCACAATGGGCCCAATGGCGTGCCTAAGTGGGCTCCCTGGTGGGGGCAGCCATTTCAACCTAACCTAACCTAACCTAAGTGTGTTCCAGTTGTCTTCAGGTAAGTAAAAGCCTTTGCGCAAGGTTTTTAGTGTTTATGCTGTGTGTTGGTGTTATATGTGCATGTGAACTATGTGTTTTTTTTGCTTGTTTCAATGTTTGTCCATAAAAGGTAGGTTATGTGTTATTCTATGTTTTTCATTTAATATTTCACCTGGAATTTTAGTTTATTTTTATGTTATTACACAGGTGAAATATTATTTAATATACTTTTCATTATTTCACTGCGCTATGTGTTTAATTTATGTTAATTGTGTTGATTTTTGCTTTGTTTACATTTTTATGTACTTGTTGTTGTTGTTTTTATGTCATTTTGATATTTGTTATTGGAGTAGAAATTCCTTGACTTCTTGTGGAATTTCTACTTATATGTGAATTAATTCAATATTATTTAATTAAATAATTAATTTTTATTGTACATTTTAGATTTGGCCGAATGATTTGGAGTTTGCTGGATATAACCCGATAGGTATATTTTTATGGTTAATTTCATATTAATAAAATTTCTTTTTAGGTTTATTTGTGTTTTGGTATTTGTTTTTTAGGGTTTGGGGCCAAACAAAGGGAGATGGTGTATAAATTGAAAAGCGCACATGAAAGCGGAGAGTCTTGTGGAGTTCCATTCTGTAGTGGCATAACGGGTGAAAGGAGACCATTGACCCGTACTTGGATGGACCTGTGACTAAGGAAGTTGAGGATGAGGAATATGAAACTTTTATCAACTTTTAATTTTGCAAGTTGGTTAGCGAGGAAAGGGGCACTAAGTCGGTCGTAAGCCTTTGTCAGATCAAGGGACAGGATGGAAGTGTGCTTTCGTCGAGCGAGACTATCGCAGACGTCAGCGTCTAGAAGGTGAAGGAGAGTATGCGTGCCTTTCTGAGGAATATAAGCATGTTGGGACTTGGAGAAGAAGTTACACAAGATAGCATTTATTCTATTTGAGAGAATTTTTTCTAGAATTTTTGATAGGCACGAGATCAAGGATATGGGGCGGAAGTTACTGACGCATAAGGAAGTAGAAGCTTCCTTGGGAATAGGGACAAGAAGCGCGAGTTTCCAGGCGCGGGGGAAAGATTTTTGCAAAAGGATACCATTATATTAGACTAAGAGCCAGCGCCTGCCTGACCTACGTTAAAGTATAATAGCTGAAGTTTTTTCTGTGTGTTTTCACTAGTATAGAGTACAATGTTTGGGGGTTACAAACCTTGACTAGTGGGTCCTTCGCCAGATATCAGGTAATAAGGTGCACAACAAATGAACTCTCTCACGTTAAAGTATAAAAGCTGGAATTTGGATATTATCTTTAAATAACTATTTTCAGTTAGTATCTAAGAAGCCAGACCTTTCCGAAGGGTCTAACACTCCCCCAGACCCGGTATAAGGTCAAACCCCCCGAGAGCGGATTGCCCATGCATATAGCTAAATGTAAGAGATGTTTAATGGAATTTTCAATGCTTTGTAGGATTTAAATTTTTTATTTAATAATATTATAAAATAAATGTAATTGAGTATATTTATTCATTGACAGACATCTATAATTAATATTTTTTATACTTAATGTTACATTACAGTAGGAATTTCTTCTAAAGTTGAGTGAAGATCACTTACATTTTCGAGAACTGGAGGCTCATCGTGGTCCACTGAAGCTAAATAAATTTCAATTTTTTTCAATTACAATTTTAATGCATGGGTAGTTTTACCCCCTTAAGGGTTGAAAGTAATAAAATTTTGGCTGATAATACCTATTGAATCAAATTTATTTGTAGCCGTTTTAGGGGTGGTTTCAACCCTTTCGGATCACCCCTTATCATAAAGTTCGCGTTGATTTAGCGCAAATCCACCACCTTCGCAAATAAATATTAAAAAAAGTGAATTTCATTGCATTATTTTTCAATATTATTGAAATAAACGCGAAAACCCCCAAAAAAGGGGTGTTTTTTAAATTTTAAGGGTGACGCGCATGTTTTAGGACCGCGGGACTCCGATTTTCGTGATCAGCGACCCCAAAGACCTCGGGGTTCGATTTTCTTAACGTTTTAAATGGATTATTTATCTGTTTTCAGCAAAAGACTTTTATTTTTATATTTTAAAAATAAGTCTTCAGACTTTTATAGAAAAACTGGAAAAATAAAAATCTTAAAAAGGCTTTTATGCAAGACAGGAAAAAATAAAAGTCTTTTTTAACAGAAATCTTTGATTTTAAAAATAAAAGTTCATTTTAATTATTATTTCGAACAGAAAAAAGAAAATAGTTTTAAAAGACTTAAAACAATACTAGGCAAAAATTAGAGTTAAAAATATACATATGTATGTATAAAATTATATTTTGAAATAGTCACATAACTGGCAATATCATCTAATTATTCTAGAATTTTTCCATAGAGAGCTATTTTTTAATTATTTATTTATTTATTTGCCAAACAAGGCACTTAACAAAAACAGTTACAGATAAAAAAATACATATTAACATTAATAAGGAACATTGCAGTATTTAATATTTAAATATTAAACTAAGATCTAGGTCTATAATATTAGTTAGAAGAGGACAATAGGGAAATTAGTTTTCTTTTATAGGAACTTTTGTTAATTGAGGGAGAGAAACAGGACGCGTAGGAATTGAAGGTAATGCAGCACCTGTTAACAGGCTCGTTTCTAGCATATTCAGTGCGATGCGGGTACTCTTTAAGCAGTTTGGAATGTCTTGTTTGATTAATTGATTAATATTTATATGTTAGAATATATTATAATATTAAGTAAATATGTACCTATATGTTAATAGTTAAATGTTTTCAAACTCTATTAATTTATTTAAAAATAATTATTAATGCTTTCTTGCGTTTAGTTATATGCATGGGCAATACGCTCTCGGGGGGTTTGACCTTATACCGGGTCTGGGGGAGTGTTAGACCCTTCGGAAAGGTCTGGCTTCTTAGATACTAACTGAAAATAGTTATTTAAAGATAATATCCAAATTCCAGCTTTTATACTTTAACGTGAGAGAGTTCATTTGTTGTGCACCTTATTACCTGATACCTGGCGAAGGACCCACTAGTCAAGGTTTGTAACCCCCAAACATTGTACTCTATGCTAGTGAAAACACACAGAAAAAACTTCAGCTATTATACTTTAACGTAGGTCAGGCAGGCGCTGGCTCTCACTCTATATAGGTTGAGGAGACGGAATTGGAAAGAAGTGGGAGATTTCCTGATTAATTCGTACGAGATCTTATCGAGCCCGGGGGTTGTACCTTTGAAGGAATTTAGAGCATTTTTAAATTCGCTAAAGGTAATACGGTGAGAAAGTGTGACGGCTGTGTCACCAGAGTATCGCTGCATATCAGAGGCTATATTTGCTTTACTTTGCCTGTGTTCAGTAGTAAAGTTACTGTCAGCTGAGTAGCTCGACCAAACGGTGGCAAACTCTTTGGCAATGTCGGAAGGGCTGGTAAAAACTATACCACCTGAATGCACATTCGATATTAGCCTGGTGGATGGACCAACGGAAACCGCACGTACTTTTGCCCAAGCCTCCTTAAGATTGGTGCGGACGTCTATGGAATTCACAAAGGAAAGCCATGAGTCCCTTTTAGCTTTTTTAATTGTTCTTTTTAAAATAGCTGAATCCAGACGAAACCTCAGAAAATTGGAGAGGGAAGGTTGATGACGACAAAGCTGCCAGGATCTGTTTTTTGTTTTTATTAAAGCAAGGATTTCGCGTGTCATCCAGTTGGGTTGTGATATGGATTTGGGATGACTAGCAGGAATGGAGACGGATGCAGCGCCACGGAGAATTTTACTGATCTTAGCCGCTTCTTGATCGACATTTTTCGAGACAGGACAGGTTGACGACAGATTAGTAACTTTTGTGGAGAAAAGCTCCCATTTGGCTTTTTTCAAGAGGAAGTAGGAAACGTGCTTTGTGTCAGCGAGGGAGAGGCTCGAACATATAATGATGGGAAAGTGGTCACTACCCTCAAGGCTGGCGTGAGTTGACCAGCTAAGCAATGGAGATAGATTTGAGGTGCTAAAAGTAAGGTCTATGGATGTTAGAGTGTTGTGGGTGGATAGATGAGTGTAAGCACCGTTGTTTAGGAGGGCAATGGGCTGATTAATAGTCATGAAGTCTTCAATTATTTTACCTCTAGTATCCGTGGAAGGGCTGCCCCAATAAGGGCTGTGGGCGTTGAAATCACCACCCATAATAAAAGTGCTTGGCAGTTGATCGTAAAGATCTTGGAGGTCAGTTAGAGAGACTCTTTGATCAGTTTCTAAATAGACATTGGCAAAGGCCGTAGGGGGGCAAGAGTGGATAAGGACAGAGTTAGTCACAAGATTTGTTCGTAGGGTTAGGTGAGTGTGGGATATGGATTTGTGGACAAGTATGGTAACGCCACTTTTTCTATTAGGATAGCTCTTATTGTAGTGATAGCAGTTATAGTGGCCAACGTGAGTTGGTCCTTCGCCAAGTAACAACTTGGTTTCTTGTAGCAGGACTATGTGCGGTTTGTAAAGATATAATAAGTTTTGAAGATAGGGAAGGTTATTGTAAAAGCCGCGAATATTCCATTGGACGCAAATAAGATTTTTTATCGAGATCATATTCAAAAGGAAGAAATGAAGAAAAAGCAAAAAAAGAAAATCTAAAGGTGAAGAGGTAAGAGTGAAGTACGGAAGCACTTAGGTGATACTTTCAAGTAGATTTTTTAGTGGGACTTTGGGGTTGATCTTGCGCTTTGTTTGTTGTTTTTTCTTTTGGCGTGGTATGGCTTTAGTAGGTGCGGAGGAGGCAGCGCAATCAGATTCAGATAGAGAAGAGGCAGTTTCCATTTTATGTGAGTCTATACCATTTTGAGAAGTTGAGTTTGTAGGAGAGATAGGAGAGGTAGGTTCGACGAAATTAGAAAATGTGCTAGGAGCTTGGGTGTGGAGAGTTGTAAGCGAGTGAGAGTGGTTATTGGGTAAGATGGGTGAACTGTTGGCAGATTGAATTGTAGTCGGTGCGTTTTTAGAGTGAGTAACGGAGGGTTGAAAGGCGTTATGCGAGGATGCAGCAGGTTTCGTAGGGGCTTGAGGTAAAACAAGGGAAGCGGGTTTGCCAGTGGTAGTTGAAAGGGTGGAAGAGGGTTGAAGGTTGGATACAGTAGGTGTTGTAAGGGTGGCATTTGAAATAGCCGAAGAGTATAAAATATTGGGGTCAGTGGAGGTAAGCTTTAAATGCTCGAAGTAACGCTGTCTAGCTTCGTACCTGGAGCACTTGTATTTAGTTTGAATTTTGAGGACTTCCTTGGCTTCCATATATTTTGGGCAGTCATTTGCACCGGATGTGTGTGAGTCAACTTCACAATTAATGCAAAAGATTCTGGTCCAATCGCCTTGATGAGGAGGGTAGCCACATGAGGGGCATAATTCATTGCCAGAGCAGCGAATAGTGGTGTGCCCAATTCGTTGGCACTTGCGACAGCGCATAGGATTCGGGAAAAATTCCCTAACTTTTACCAGCTCGAACCCAATTTCAATCTTTTCAGGAAGTGTGAAGCGGTTGAAAGTAAGGAAAATTAGGCCGGAAGGGATATCTTTATCACCATCTTTCCTGGTATGAATTCTAACGTCAGAGACGTCGTATTTAGCAAGGCCGTCAATTATTTCTTTGGGGGAAAGATGAGCGATGGAGCGGCAGTAGATGGTACCTCTGGTTTGGTTTAGTTTTTCGTGGAACGTTATGTTCACTGGAATAGAACCTGGTAAAACCTTTGTCGCAGTAAATTTCTCAGCTATCTGTTGGTTATCACATAATAATATCAGAGAACCGTCATGCAGCCATGAGTACTTAGAGTATTGTTTACTAATACCATCGACAGCCAACTTCAAAAGAAAAGCGTTTTCCTCTCTTAGAGTTTTGTTGAGCTTACACGATTGCAGTGTGATGAATTTTGCCGGGTTTGTGAGCTGTTGAGTGGGCAGAGGTGGGAAGTCAAAAAGTGTGGAGGGCGAAGCAAATGTCGTAAGTTCATGTTTAGAACGTCTTTTTTTGGGAGTAGGCTGATGCAGGTCAGCCAAAGGGGCAAAACGGTTAGACCCTCCAGGGTCGGGGCCCATATTGGAGATTATACCCCAAAATAAGAAATTACAAAAACTTGAGAGAAAAAAAAAACAATTAAAGCTAAATTAAATTAAAAAAAAAAACTTAGCTGGGAAAATAAAGCAGAAAACCGCAATTAATTCTGAGCACTGACGCACAGTCAAGTAAATAGAAAAAAAACACACAAACTGGTTTGTACACCGTTATCACTGCTCACTGATTTGAATAATCACTGCTCTGATCAAGAACTCGCAAGCGACTGGAATGTTATTTATATTCAAAAAAACACAACGCAAAGTAAAAATTAAAAAAATCAAAATCAAACACATTTCATGCAACATTAAAAATAGTACTTACCAAAAATCCCAAGAACACCACAGACACAAGAATATTAATATATTATTAACATACTATATTACTATATAGTTATAGATTATAGATTTATTTCTAATTATATATATTTATTTACTCGCAGAACGCAACTGCACCGAAAAACTAACTAATCAGAACTGGTAAAATTTCCTGAAATTGTGAAATAGAAAACGAATTGTACTTCTGAGAATACCAGCTATATTCAACCACTCCATAATAGTCCAGTCAAATTAGGGTTTCACCTCGGAATTTGAGGTAATAAGCTGAAAATTGGCATGAAGCTTTGTTTTGGCATTTTACATGATGTGTCAAAAGTCACATATAATCTCGTGTCCGCGTCTTGAGATATTAGAGGTCAAAGGTCACAAAAATCAGTTTTTCGCAAATATCTCGTAAATTATCGGCTTTACGCAAATTTTGGTTGAGTAAACTTTGTTCATTAGACAAATCTGCATAAAACTGTTTTGTACAGAATTTACGTAGAATCAATAGTTTTCGAGATATGGGGCTGAGAAAACTCGAGCATCGCGCTGCATTCTTTTCCTCACCACCTTGGAAGTAGAACTCAAGCAGCCTTTTTGCATGGTATCCCCAGTAGGCCTAGTCCATAGGTTACAGGTTATGAAATCATTTTATTGATTATCTCTCTAACTCTTCTATTTCCACTTCTTTCATATTGCCATCTTCATCTGTAATCATCTCAGAAGAGAATAATGAAAGGTGGTCGGCGTTATCATCGTTCAACTCAGGGTTAATGGGTGTATCCTCGGACATTGAATTGAGACACGACGGGTCCCGACAAGAGCCATACGCTGCGGAACATAACAATTTCACTTTTCTGCAAATATCTCGCTTTCTATGCTTTAAATGATATTTTCATTTATAGTAACAGTTCAAAATTGTTTATACTATTAACCATTTTGGAGATAGCGAGACATTATCTGAAGCCAGTGAATTGGAAGTGTGGCTTTCCGAAGCGACCCACAAATATGATAGCATCATTGTCGGAGGTGACTTTAACGTAAATATCTTATCCCACAGTTCTTTGTGCAATAACTTCCTAACTTTTTTCAAAACTTTTGGCCTGAAACCTGTCAATCAACTTCCAACGTACTGCAGCACTCCTAATCCATCCTTGTTGGACATCTTCTTCGTGTCGGACATAGAAAATGTCTTGTTCCATAACCAGATTAGCCCACCAAGTTATCTTGATCATGACATCCTATATCTTTCCCTAAACCTCGCAGTCGTAAGCAGTGGGGTAAAAACCCTCTCCTACCGTGACTATAGGGCCATTAACACTCCTGAGCTGTTACAAGAGTGTTCCTCACTTTCCTGGGACAACGTTTTCCGCATTCATGATATTGACGACCAAGTAGCACACTTTACCCTTCTGTGCAAGCACCTGCTCGAGTCATTTGCTCCAACAAAAGTTAAACGCATACTTCCCTCTACCTCACCCTGGTTCTCCTCTCAAATAAAACGTCTCATATCTGAGAGAGAATACCTGTTTAGAAGATATAAGAAAAATAAAACTGAAGCGAATCTTAGGGCCTACAAAGCTATCAGGAATGTCGTTACCTCGACTATCCGCCGAGCAAAACTGAAGTTCTTTTCGGCTAAACTTAGTCCCACACTACTCTCAAAGAAATTTTGAGCTAACGTAAAGAAACTTGGTATCCATGGTGATGCTTGTATACCCCAGAGCAGCCTTACTGCAAACGAACTAAATAACTATTTTACCACGATTGCCAACAATACCGGTACCCATCCCCGAATAATCCCTCTGATTATCGCCCCATCAGTATCCTATGTTTCTTAGGCAAAGTATTAGAGAAACTAATGTCATGGCAAATCCAGGCCTACTGTGAAATGTGGTCTCTTTTGTCGTGTACACAGTCCGGTTTCCGCAAAAGCAGTAGCTGCGAAACTGCGCTACTAAAGGTAACTACTGACCTTCGAATTGCTCTCGATCGTGATGAGGTTGCATTTCTGGTGCTTCTAGACTTCAGCAAAGCTTTTGATAGTGTCAGTCATAAGCTTCTTGAAACTAAACTATCAGACTATCTGGGTTTCTCCCCCTCAGCCATCTCCTTAATTCGGAATTACTTAAGTAACCGTTTCCAAAATGTGTGGTTTCAAGATTCTATCTCTGATCCATCACCAATTACATGTGGGGTCCCGCAGGGCTCGATTCTAGGGCCATTACTGTTCAGCATCCACATTAATGATATCTGTAACTCTGTTATAGATTGCAAACTTCACATGTATGCGGACGACGTTCAGATTTATTTAAATAGCCCTCTGGGACTGGTAGAAAACTGTGTGTACAACATCAATGCTGACCTTGAGCGAATATATCAATGGTCATTATCAAATAAGTTACATCTAAATGCCGCCAAGTCTACATGCATTGCTATGTACAGGAGTGAGTTAGACACCTCTTATTTACCGTCTATTACGCTTATACAAACAACCTTACCCTACCAGCCACGAGTCAAGAACCTTGGTGTTTACCTGAACACACAACTAACCTGCTGTGATCAAACCGATCATACCTTATCCAAAATTTACAACAAATTGCGCCGCCTCTGGCTGTTTGCCTCCATTTTGCCTATAGGTGCTCGGTCAAAGCTTATCAAAACCTTAGTTCTCCCTCACTTCACTTACGCTAGCTCAGTTTTCCCGTCCCCTGACGCCTCTTGCCGGGCCAAACTAAACGTCGCCTTTAACAATTGCACCAGGTTCGTATATAACCTCCGCAGATTTGACCATATAAGCCCATACCGCTCTTCTATTCTGGGGTGCAGGCTCGACGAATACCTTTCCGTCAAGGCAGCAGTTTTCATATATAAACTTCAGCGCAATGAACGTCCGTCATACCTCCTTGAGTATCTTCAACGCGGTCATACAGCAAGAAAAATACTTTTCATCCCGCCAAGAGTCCATCACCTAGTTGGGCAAAGGTCCTTTTTTGTTCACTACCTCTGCCTGTGGAACAATCTACCACACACCATACAGAGTGCGAGGTCTTCAAATACCTTACTAGCCAATAATCTTCCATCAAATTAAATTAAATTAAATTATTTCTTTTGATTAATAAATTCTTTTTCTTTCTCTTTTTCCTTCTTTTCCCTATTTATTAAGTAACATTTAGTTTAACCGTTAGTTTTTATTTATTATAGTTATATACACATGAATTTTTTCCCCCATTTTTTTTAATGTACATGCGTATCAAGCGTGATAAGATTATAATTATCTTGATGTACTTACATAAATTTGAATAAATAAATAAATTTTTGGCCAAAACAAAGGTTCATGCCAATTTTCAGCTTATTACCTCTCATTCCGAGATCAAACTGTAATTTGACAAGTAAATGCAGAAAAGTGAAATTGTTATGTTCCGTAGCGTATGGCTCTTGTCGGGACCCGTCGTGTCTCAATTCAATGTCCCATTAACCCTGAGTTGAACGATGATAACGCCGACCACCTTTCATTATTCTCTTCTGAGATGATTACAGATGAAGATGGCAATATGAAAGAAGTGGAAATAGAAGAGTTAGAGAGATAATCAATAAAATGATTTCATAACCTGTAACCTATGGACTAGGCCTACTGGGGATACCATGCAAAAAGGCTGCTTGAGTTCTACTTCCAAGGTGGTGAGGAAAAGAATGCAGCGCGATGCTCGAGTTTTCTCAGCCCCATATCTCGAAAACTATTGATTCTACGTAAATTCTGTACAAGACAGTTTTATGCAGATTTGTCTAATGAACAAAGTTTACTCAACCAAAATTTGCGTAAAGCCGATAATTTACGAGATATTTGCGAAAAACTGATTTTTGTGACCTTTGACCTCTAATATCTCAAGACGCGGACACGAGATTATATGTGACTTTTGACACCTCATGTAAAATGCCAAAACAAAGCTTCATGCCAATTTTCAGCTTATTACCTCAAATTCCGAGGTTGACCCCTTTTTTTGCCTTATTTGACTGGACTATAAAGAAATTATACATATTAATTTAGAAAAACTCCGTTCGTGCTCTCTTCGGACCTCATTTGGAGTGCTCCAATTCCCCTCCCTTGGGGAGCACTCCCAATTTTTCCCGCTGGGTTATAATTCACAATAGATTGCAGTAATGATAATCTTATTTTGATATAATATTAACAGTTTGTACTCAAGCACCGTTAGTTTGGAATGAGCCTTGGACCATATCGTTATTAGATGATTGATTAGGAATAGAGCGACTGTTTTTAAGAAAGTACGAATGACATTTAGACTGGGGATCTCAGAGGCATATGTTTCAGGGGCCATGGGAGCCGAATCTATGGCGGATTGTTTTACTACGGTTGGCCTTGGTACCGCTTGAAGTGGTACTATTATATATTTACTAGTTGGGACCAGTGTTAGGTTAAGTGCGGATATGGACACTGGGATGTTGGTACTGTGGAGAATGCTTACCGGAACTGTGTCCTTTCCCTTGGGTTAAAGGCTATTTGAGAGAAATACGCCGGGTTTTAGTTCCTGAGACAGACAGACCATTTCTTGCTCTAGGTTTAGCGGCACTGTGATTATTTGTTGGGTACGGCCGGCACTCGTGTCGCCAGTCCCAATTCTATCTTAGTACATATAGGTTACCTTTGACTTTCGATTTTGTCAGTCGACCTTTGGGTTTTGCAGTCAGCCTCCAGGTTAGGGGCCTTGGAGACAGTATGGGTTTCCATACTGTGTCTCACTTCGACTGCCCGTTCTTTGGGCGAATGCTCGTCGAATGTCAATGGAACGCTAAACTCTTCGGGGTTTGTCATTGTACGAAGGAAATTCAAGCTTCGGTTAGGCCCTTCTACGTGGCAATTGTCCGAGATGAAATCGTATCCTAGTAGTACGTCGTTCAGAAAGTCTGGTGTATCCTCTACTACCTGGAAAGAGCTAGGGATTTTAGTGGGGAGGTCGAAATTTCCGTGACAGCTCCCTATGGTTTCTGTAGTTCCGGCAGGGGTTAGGAGGGTGCATTTTTCTTCCTGATTTATTTTGACCTGGGATTTAAGCCTATTTTGTTTGATGACGCTTACCTCAGCGCCGGTGTCCACTACTAATTTGACTTTGCCGTTACGGCTGATATCTAGGGGTAAGGTACATAGCTAGTGGAATTTTGACTCGGGGCGACTGAGGTGTACCCTTGGGAGTGAGTGGACTTATTGTTGTCGGGCCAGGGAATTTTGGCTCGACGGCTCGGCGTTTCCCTGCTGCTTTTCTTCCCACATTCTCTTCTGAGCGAAAGGTCAACAAAGAAAAACAACTACAAAAATTCAATGTCAAAAAACAATTTCACTTTATTTATTTCCACTGTCCATATTACGATTAATAATTTTACTTTATTTTATTTTTACACGATTAATAATTTTATTTTATTTTATTTTTACACGATTAATAATTTTACTTTATTTTATTTTTACACGATTACAATAATTACTAATTTTCTTTTATTTTTATTTAATACACATCTGCTGGTCAATTGTCGATCGTCCAAGACACCGCGTCACCACTCTACGTTCTGACTGCTCATCGTCGCCTCTGGTCAGATGGTTTTATTATTTCGCCTTTGTGGGTCAGCATGATGCCGGTTACCTGTTGTTAGGTAATTGCTGGTGATTCCGGGTCACAGTGTCGTTTCGCTGGTTCCAGGTCACAGTGTCGCTTAGCGTGCACACTTGCCTTTTGAAGATGCAATTGTTTTTCTTTATTTTGCGAGGTTTGTTAATGAAGCGATCACCCAATTTGTTGCTAGTAGAGTACTAGGCCAGATTGGGCAACCACTCCATTCTGCCCCCCCTTTGAAATCTTCGATTTCAAGATTGAAGTGTGTAGCTGGAATGAAAATTGGTTAGTGTGTTGTGTTCATCTAGCGGCATTTCCTCCGTGCTAGACGTAGATTCATGGGTTCTTTAGAGGTTTTGAGGCGCCTCGACTCGCCTTACTGCTGAAGCTGTTAAGGGTGGTGGTTATGATTTTTATTGGCCTGAGGTGGACAAGGAAGTGGATGGGTAGAGTGAAGTGTGTTGTACCATAGTGTCGAGGTGTTGTATGCTTGCGTATACATTCTCGTTTGCTTTCTTGTCTTCTGACTCTTGAACTGCGATGGTTGATCTGCTTGATTCCGCAGTGTTTCACCTTAGGCCTTGGTTGCCAATTACCTTTTGTGAGATGATTTGTGAGTGTGCTCCATGATGCCGCCACGAGTCGCCAATTCCAGCCGTACTGCTCGTGAATGGTCTGAGCGTTGATAATCATGTTGCATATCTGCTTGATGATGGTGAAGACAGCGTAAGCGCCTAAGATGGCCAAGTATATTTGTCCTGCGTCGATGGGAAATGTCCACAGTCGTTCCTTGACTACCTGCATTGCGCTGTGTATAGCCCCGGGAGTTAATAAGTTCAACACGTCTACTTCCTGGTGGTCTACATTGATTCCAAGTAGTCGTTGAGCTATGATGTTGTTTATGGCTTGTTGTTCTGACGGATACATCACTTGTCTTCGAAGGTCTTCTAGTGCTTCTGTGGAGTATATACCTGCTCTCATTAGGTCTCCTGAGTCTTCGTATTTCCAATCGATGGTACTTGACGGTTTTAGCGTGTTCGGTGTGCGTATTCTATGGATTGCTGGACTGAGTCCGTACCATTCTCCTAAAATATGGTATCCTGAAGTCATTAAGGGTGAACATGCTACTTCTGTGCCGAATTCTTGGATCAGATGGGTCCTTGGAGTCATGAAGAAACTTTGTTGGAGTAGGTAACAGGAAGTTCGTTGTAGCATTTAGAAATTTGTCTGATAGCGACCTCTACTGCTTGGCATTTGATAACGTATATGATTTCTCCTCGTTGTACTGCTGTGTAGCCTCGTTCCTTCATGTAGCGTAACGCGAATTCGGCTGGATTATGGGATGCGATACTAAGTTGTGTCTGCAGGACCTCTCTTTCTAGCTCACATCGTCGAGTTACCAGGTTAATATATAACAAATTTTGAGTTGACATAGGTCAATATGTCTAGGTTCCTTGCGTTCGTGGGATGCTTTGTGAAAAAGTACTCACTTGATGTTTTGGGTACAATGATCAGTCTTGGATGCTCCGTTTGAAAACCCTTGAATCGGCATACCGTTATGTCTTTCTTTATCTCTAGTGCGAAGATGAATTCTTCTGTATTTACAGTGTAGACCACGCTGCCTCCTTTGGTTCCTTTGTTTTAATTTTCAACGGTTAATTTATCTGCTCGTCCTTGCCATAATATAACATATTTTGTTTCCTCGCATGCCGTGTTTGGAATGATGTCCTAGAAGCTTCTGCCGTCCTCGGGATCAGTGCAGTAGCCATCGAGATATGTGCATATTATGTTGTTGCGAATGACAATTTTGTTGTGGTGTAGACGGACAGTGCTGCGACAATCTGTGATGGTTAAAGTAATTAATTGTACGACAATTACCTTGTCCCAGTCTTGACCACCACTGCTGTATCTGATGTCTTGGCAGTTGCCATCATTGTCTAAGCTTCCGGCAATAGTTTCTGAGTATGTGGAGCTGCTATTTGGTGTGATGTCAGCGAAAATTCTTCCATTAATTAACTGATAGGTTCCACTCTTGTGGATCTTCATGCAGTCCTCTTGACTTATTTCTGCGATGAAGTTACTTAATCCACCTGATACCAGTGATAGATGACTAAACATCCCACAGTGGAATATGGACTGTATAATGCTTATTTTGCATTGATACGTCTGGACCACTGCAACTTCGCTTAGTTGCAAAAGCTGTATTTCTTCCTTTTCATGTCGAGTTTTTGTCTCTTCAAATTGACATTCCGCGACTTCCACTAGAGAAACGGCGCTAATGTTTATGCTGTCGTGTCCGCAGTCGTAGGCGATTATGGAATTTGCTGTAGCACATAGTCCTAATAAGGAGAGCATTACCACTTTTGTGTTGTACATGTTATCCTGAAATTGATGATAATTTAAATTCTTATGGCTAATTTTTGAGGAGTTTCTTATTTTCTATTGAGTTGTAGCTTCCTTCTTTCTTATCTTACTTATTTGTTTAACTTTAAGGATTATGATTGGTTTATCTTAGTTCTTCTTTGTACTACAGTCTGGTGTGACTATCGGACCATTGTCTTCTATAGGCAGCACGCTTACTTTTGTTATGGGTCGTGTTAAGGTTGTTTCCTTGCATCTTATCGTTACAACTCGGACCATTCCATCTCTTCCTGGATGCACTTCAAAGATTCGTCCCAGTGCCCAGTTTGTTGGCGGTAATCGTTCATCTTTGATTAATACCAAATCACCGATCTTTACGTTTGGAGTTCGATGTAGCCATTTAGGCCTTTGCTGTAGTTGATGTAGGTAATCTGTCTGCCATTGCCTCCAGAAGGTTTGATTTATTTGCTGCAGCATTTGCCATCTGCTTGTGATCCTGATGTTGGGTTCTAATAAATAGTTATCTGCTAGAGCTAGGATTGCGTTACCGATTAAAAAGTGTCCTGGTGTTAGGACTGCTAAGTCTTCCATATCATTTGTTATAGGGGATAATGGTCGCGAGTTGAGACAAGCTTCTATTTGCGTTAAGAGTGTGCTTAATTCTTCAAAGGTCATTATTGTATTCCCTGTTGTTCTTTTCAGGTGGTGTTTTATGGACTTTACTCCACTTTCCCAGATACCACCAAAATGCGGTGAACCTGGCGGGATGAAGTGCCATTCAGTGCTGGCTTCCTCGATGGATGCGAAGACTTCTTCTGATATTCCCCAATCCTTTTGCATGTTGATTTGTACCATTCGTCTGCTGGCTCCAATAAAGTTAGTACCACAGTCACTGTACAAGTGGCTGATTCTGCCGCGTCTAGATGTGAATCGACGGAAGGCAGCGATGAATGCGTCTGAAGTCATGTCGCTTCCTGCTTCGAGATGCAACGCCTTGATAGCCATGCAGACAAAGATGCAAATGTATCCTTTGAAAGTTCGCACTCTCCCTCTACATTTCGATTCTCTTATTATTGTCAAGGGACCGCAAAAGTCTACTCCTGTGTGTGTAAATGGATGACTTGTGTAATGTGAACCCTGGGTTGGTTTGCCCGAAGAAGACAACCCCGGATCCGCATACAAAAAAACTAAATAATTTTGAACAACAACAAAATCAAAGGATGTAAATCAACACATCGGCGGTACCCCGGGCCTCCAGAAAAGGGCTGGCTCGTCGGGGGGTCGTGGGATGGCAGGACTCCAGAGGTACCACTTACATCGGTGCATCACCACTCACCTGTAATTGAAGGTCCTCCCATCATCAGGGCGGACGAGGATAACATATTGGAGCAAGGAGGGTGCCTGAAAACTAGAATTCATGGAGAGAGTGAACCGCCGCTAAGCCATAATAGTATGCCTTTAGCCCATCATTAGGAAATCAAGAATATAACCATCAACCAAGTTCATTAATATAACAGTTACATTTATTGATAAAACTATTTGAACACTATTGAACAACAAACTCAATTCCCAAATCAATAAAAAAATTAAACACCATCAAGTGTACAAAGAAAACCTATAACTATCCATTATGTATCAAGAACGTTACCTATTACGATTTTCACAAACATCAAATAACACCGATACTACCCATATCTAAGTCGCTTGACCAAGTCGTAACGACCACATACTAACGGGATTAATTGTGCCCTGTAATTAATTAGTTACTACTATACCTAAATGCGCTGGTACCAGTCCGTTTGATGTTCCAATTATTTGAACCTGTGTTATGACAAGCAATCACAACCTTTACGACCTAGTCAGTGCGTTACAAACAAAACCAAACGGTTAGCAGCCCAAGCAATCTTGGTGCACTATCACTACCACTACTACTCATTAAATCACAACCAACCAAGTGTAAAATATTGTAATAAAAAAACTTGACAATAAAAAAAATCTAAAAAATTAGAGTGTAAAA
Source organism: Thereva unica (assembly GCA_949987705.1). NCBI lineage: Eukaryota > Metazoa > Arthropoda > Insecta > Diptera > Therevidae > Thereva > Thereva unica. The sequence continues at coordinate 82,605,942 of OX465282.1, forward strand.
CAAAGTAAACAAATCGATAAACTTCATGGTATCAAACTTCATATGTAAATATTTCAAATATTAATCAAAATTATTTGAAGACAAAACAAGACAATTTTATTGATTTTAATCAGCGTTTATCCTTTTATATTGGTAATTCGTCAGAGATTCGTCTTTCCGAGATTTTCCTCCTTCAACAACGGTTCGGTGAAAACTTTAGTCGGATGCCCTGCGAGCTGGTTTAACCAAAACCAAAATTTAATTTTCTATTTTGCTTGGTGTCAGCCCAGTAATTTGGGACCTCGGGGTGCAGTACGATCGCACTAGGTACCCTTTTCGTATATACTTATTGCACAACCTTATCTCTAATGTAGATACTTATCTGAAACCATCTTTTGTTAAATCTTCAAGGCTTCATCCTCCTCCTCGTTGTTATTTTTGGGGGGTCGACTTCCTACATCCTCGCCGAGAATACTTTTCGGGCTTCATGAGTTCTGTGTCTTGATGGGGGAGTTGTTCGGTCCTTTTCTAATTTCTACCTACACCTTGCTGAATCTCTGGTCGCTCCACTGGCAAACACCTATCGCTGCCGTCTCCACCGCGGCCTAGAATCTCGGTGATTTGTCCAGCTCTTCCTTCTAGTTAATCGTCCTTCTGGTTTGGGGTCTCCGGCTGGATATCCAAACACGGCAATTATTTTATAAATTAATATTTTCCGAACTTTTCGGCTCACAAAAAAAAAAATACGGACGGCTCAACAAAAATAGCTTTAGTCCTTAATTTTTTTGTTTTTTATTGTTCGTATCTGGTTCACAACACCTCCCGACCGAGACTGCCTTTTTTTTCATTTTTTTCTCAAAAAACTCCTTTTCTTTGTTTTCCCCAGGCCTCCCTTTTCCCGAAAAAAAATCCGTGACTTTCTCAAAAAAATTACTTTTCTTCCTAACTCAGTATTTTTAAAAGAATATTGCCTGAAAAGTTGCTATATGCCAGATTTCTATCCGGGGGGGTAAGTCAGCCGTTACACTTGGCTTTATACGATACTCTGGTAAGTCACCCATCAGTTGCTGACTTGTAGCTGCCTTCTGTTTCCAGCATGGAAGACATGTATGTATTCGCTGTCTTATGAGATTTCTGGCCGCTACTATCCAGAAATCCTTTCTTATCATAGCTGTCACTAATTGTGCTCCTCCGTGTAACGTGATTCTATGGGCATCATCAATTAGCAGGTTGGTCACTGTGCTTCTAGCTGGAATTACAATCGGAAATCGCTCGTTGTAGCTTAAGTGAGCGTGAGCGTAATCGGCCTCCTACTCTTAAGGTGGCCACAGACGTCGTTCTTTTTTGGCAGTTTTAACTGCACGGGTAAAACTGTACGGGTAAACACGAACAACGACCATATCCACACACTAGGCGTTGCTTCGTTCAGTTTTTCTGAAATCGTGGCGTTATCAGCATCTGATCTGCTATGATGGATCGTACGACAACATTAGCAGTTGCGGCCGCAGTGGCAATAAAATTAAAATTTTCAAAAACAAAACGTTCAAAATGGACTAAAGAATGGTTACTAAAACGAAGACAGTTTTCACACGTAAATCTCTTAAATGAATTACGACTAGAACCAGGAGATTGGTTTAATTATCTGCGAATGGACGAAGAAACGTATTTAGAGCTGCTCACTTTAGTAACACCATTAATACAAAAACAAGATACCTTTATGAGAAAAAGTATTTCATCACATGAGCGTCTTGTTTTAAAACACAATTACTTAAAGGTAAGAAGAAATTATTTATTTTCTTTAACAGGAGACAAAACTAAAAATACATTACTAAAAGAAATATAATGAATGAAAGGATATTTAGTTACAAATCAGTAGCATCGGGTGAAAAAGTTCCCAAAAAGTATCTCGCATTTCCATGTGTTTGTTGAGAAGCAAGTATTTGATTAGATTTATTTCCGTAGTCTCTTCCGTTATCAAAATCCACATGAGAGCTCGTGCAATCAGATTGCTGATTCTGATAATAGCGGTTTGAGTTAATAGAAGGATTTGTAGCAAACTGTTGTTGATTTACTCCTTTGTTTGTTAAAGACATTTTTGTATTTCTTGTAATGTTTCCCAATGCAGCTTCAAAGAGAACGTCAGATATAAATTTTTCCGCCATTAAAGCAGCATCACGGGGTAACTCTCTCAATTTGTTGGCAAAATTTTTTCCTCTAACTTCAAAGTTGTCTTCTTCAATATTCTTATCCAGCTTTGCACTCACTTTCTCCAAAACTTCGTCGGCTCTGTCCTTTATGTTACGCTTTCTTTTGTTACTAACGGAAGAACGTACTGAAGGAGTATTGGAACATGCTGACAGCGCCCGATCAGTGCATACATTCTTTTCAAAAGGAGATGCCGGGGATAGTATGGGGGTAAAGTTATATTCATCCTGAAAGAAAACAATTGTATTAAAATAAATTATGCAAGAATTAGCTATGATTGTTAAATATAAGTTATATTCATAAGGTTTTTTTATTTTAGTTTCCCAGAACCGAAGAAGAATGGGAAATCATAGCCGAAACATTTGAAAAAAAAGTGGAATTTTCCTCATTGTTTAGGTGCTGTAGATGGAAAGCACATAGATATAGTGCCACCTCCAAATAGCGGTTCTTTTTATTGGAATTACAAAGGCAGACATAGTGTCGTATTAATGGCGATCGCTAATGCGAATTATGAATTTATCATGTGCGATTGTGGCACAAATGGTAGAGTATCTGATGGTGGTGTAATTGAAAACACTTTGTTTTATGATAAACTTATAAATGGAACTCTTAAATTACCATCCAGTTGTAAAACAAATAACACTAATGAATCACTGCCCTATGCCTTTATTGGAGATGAAGCTTTCGCGTTGAGAGACAATTTTTTAAAACCATTCAGCCAAAAAGAATTGAACAGAGAAAGAAGAATATTTAACTACAGATTATCCAGAGCACGCCGCATAATAGAAAATGCATTTGGAATAATGGTTGCAAGATTCAGGATCTTTCATTCTCCAATAAATTTAAAATTAGAAAATATTGATAAAATCGTTATGACATGTTGCATTCTTCATAACTTTCTGATTAGGAAGCGCCAGGAAAATTATGCACCTTCAACTTGTTTTTATTCAGAAGATTACAGCACAGGGCACATAGAAAATGGCTTAAGCGCAGAACAAGCAACTGCTAATTTACAGCGTGGACACAACAGACATGCATCTGAAGAAGCAAAAAGGGTCCGTAATTTATTTATGAGTTACTTTCATAATGAAGGATCAGTACCCTGGCAACAAAACTTTGTTTAATACTTTGTTGAACTAGATTTCTTAAGATTTATTTTTATTAATAAACATAATGTACATATAAACAAAAAATATAGTTTTTACTTACTTGCTTGCTATTTGTCTCCTCATCAATATTAGATACTGTTTCTCTCGGTGTTTCCTGGTCTGTAAGGAATAATAAATATTCGTAGTACCACAAATGGGGCTTGTACACCTCAGCAGTCCCCGAACCAGATTTCTTAGATTGTCTTACTTTTTTTAGCTCCTTTCGGAAGCAACCACGTAGGGAGTCGATTTTCTTTTTAACTGATTCTTTTGTTGCAGTGTTATCTACTTCTTGTAGTTTTACTATCATTTCTTCGTAAGCTTTATTTTTTTTATCTCGGTCAGAATAGTCTGTTGATTTAATTTTCCAAAGGCACAGATAGCTTCTATATAATTCTACGAAGTCAATTATAAATTGTTTGCTGAAACTCCGTAGGTCTGTCATTTTGAACAAGAACAAAATTTCTATTAACATCAAAACATAAAATAATTCAAGCTGCGAGGAAGTCGAAACTGACAAAATCCGTCCTTTTTAACTGCCTCGTCCACACACCAGCCGACTTGAACGAACACGATTGAAAACGGACGGTTAAAATCAAGCTGCGGCAGATTTTTTTGAACGCCGGCAAGAAGGACGGTTTTTGGCCACACACAGACCTTTTTACCCGTACAGTTTTACCCGTGCGGTTAAAACTGCCAAAAAAGAACGACGTCTGTGGCCACCTTTAGGATTTCTTCAGGGTCAAGGAAGGGGTTTAGGCTGAGAATTGAACTTTTAGAAGGTAATTGTTTTTGACTCTTTAATGCCATAATTTCTTCCATAAAGTGTTTTTTTTTGTAGTATCTGGATGATATTGTTCTTGGCCTTTTTTAATTCGTTAATTCTCATATGACCTCGCGTTTTGACCTTGGTGCTTGCCGTGCAATTAGTCATGAATCTGTTGCAGTAAGCTGTGACTCTAACTAATTTTCCCCATGAAGAGTAGTGCTCCAGTAGTCTGGTAACGAATTCATTTTCCAAGGTGGTGATTAAAGTGACGGCTCCTTTCGCTTCCAGCTGTGTCTCCTGAACTTGTTCCTGTGATGGCCAGTGCTCCTTGGATTTGACAAGCCAAGTAGGCCCATTCCACCACAACGTATGGCCTATGAGAGATTGAGCCGAGATTCCTCTGCTTGCGGAATCTGCTGGATTGTCCTGCTACTGCATCTTTGAAGGATGTCACTGACTCGATTTGCGATAAACGTCTTCCATCTTGATAGGTGCCCTCGTAGCCATGATAATACTATAGTGGAGTCACTCCAAAGATGAATATGAATTGGCTTGCTTGGAAGTATCAGTTGTGTCCTTTGTACTAATTTTGCTAGTAGGGACGCGGCACATAACTCCAATCTCGAGAGGCTTATCTGCTTGACTGGCGCTACTCTTGTTTTAGCTGTTAGCAGTGATGTTTTTGTTTTATTGTTAGCTTTAACGACTACGTATAATACAGCTGCATAAGCTAGATTCGATGCGTCACAGAATCCATGTAGTTCATATTCTTCATCCTTGCGTGTTTGTAACCAGCGTGGAATTGTAAGTTCCTCGATCATGTGAAGTTGGTTCCTGAAGTCTCGCTAAGGCTTTGAGGTAGTAGGTGATCCCATTCGCCTTTCTCAAGACACACCTTTTGCATTAGTATTTTAGCTGAAATTACTATTGGGCTTAACCACCTAATGGATCAAAAAGTAGAGATATTTCTGATAATAGCTCTCGCTTAGTCTCCACCTTTCTTGAATTGTTCTTGATTTTAAAATGAAATATGTCAGTGACGGGGTTCCAATGAATCCCTAATGTTTTGATCGTAGTGTTGATGTTGACATCGGGAGGGCCTTTCAGCTCCCCCTCTTGAATTGCTATATCACGTAATGCTTGGTTGTGATTGCTGGTCCATTTTGTAGGTGCAGACCGGATTCTCTGAATATTTTTCGTACCTCTTCTATTAGATAAAGGGCTTCGGGGGTTGAATCTGCTCCTGACATTAGATCATCCACATAAAAATCTTCTAAAACTATCCTTGCCGCTCTTTCGGACTGAGACGCGGCGCACAGTGGGAGATTTTGTTTTTTTTTTACTCAAAATCTAATATCTCAAGAAAGAAAAAAGATAGAGCACTCATTTTTATTTTATTTTCTTTGTAATTGAATAGGGAATTAAGGAAAACTATTGAGAACGTGAGAAAATGAAAACCTAACCTGCAAATTGTTGTGCCTGAGAAAATGGGAACTAATTCTGAAGTTAAACGGGCGACTTTTGTATAATCCGCCATTTTGGGGGCTTTATATTTGTAGAGTCGGGGTCTTCTAATGTAAGTTCCTTTTCGGAGTCTTAAAATGATACACTAACCCAATTAAGTAACACTTCGCCCTTACTTCGATCCCTGACGCTACATACTTGCAGAATTATCTAATTCCTGCCTACTTAAATCTTGGGGATCTTCTATTTCCTTACTTTCTAGCGTGGTTAGGCCCGGGAATTCTTTAAAATCCTGGATCTCCTGTACGAACTTCTTGGCAGCCTCTCGCAATTGATCTATTTGAGCGAGTCTTTGCCCCGCGGCTCTTGGCTACTTGTTTATTGAGCAAATCGTACTGGGGGATCCCTGGCCTGGCCCGCTGCGTAGCCTGCTTGGTGATAAAGGTGCAATGGGTGGGTTTGTGGACGTGCCTGGTGTGGCAATGGGCACCTGTAGGTCTGCTACTGTTGATTGTAGTGCTGGAACTGTTGATTGTAGTGCTGGGGTAGATGTAATCACGCCTGTAGCTAACGATGGCGTTTCTGTATCGCTGGAGCTGGATTCGTTGAGTGGGTTTTCGTTGTCCGACATCAACTATTGGGCAGGGATGGAGCCCGCGTAAGTCCCTCGATGAAATTAAATGGGGGTGAGCGCGTGCCCGCCTGGAGCAGAGACACCGTAGTTGAACACCTCCGAGCGAAGACATAAATACGGTCGTAGGCCTTTAATTTACTGGCCTCACTTGAAATGGTTACAGGCTGGTAATGTTAGGGGGCTGATAGTCGGAGCAATCGATGATTTAACGTTGGTTCTTGATGATTTAACTTTTGATTCCCACGTCGGGGGATCGTCTGTAGTTAGAACGTCCCCTTGTTGGTTCTTAACGAACTTGATCCTGGGCAGGGATGAAGCCCGCGGTAGTCCACCGGTGGCACCTTTGGGTGCGTTGCAGGGCAGGGAGGTTTCTATCACCTATAGTTGTAACTGCCCTGTTCGTTGTTCGTATAGGATCCGGGGATAGTGCCTTTTCGATCTCGTGCCCTCAGAACTAGGCTCAGGTACTGAGTTAAAGGGTAAGGGTGCCAACACCCAGCACTTGATCAAATTATAGGCTCGCTCGGATCCTACCGGCTGAGCCAAAATGTTGTATACGTGCACAATTGTTTATCGTTAATCCCTTAACTTTATACACTAATGATTATCCGGATCAGCCCAATTGAAAGAAAGAAATCGTTTTTTTTTTTGTTTATTTATGGGGGATGAAATATATTATTTTGCCTACAATTTATATTTATAATTTATAATAATGTTCATTAAACCTATTATCCCTTACAGCGAAATATTCGGCAATAACCGTCCGCCGCCGATTAGAGTTAGAACAACACTCCTGTTGATAGCTCAGAGTAAACGATTGATTAGATCTGTTGAAGACCGCACAACTTCAACAATTTGGAGCGGTTTGACTAGATAAAATAAACTGAATGTATGGTTACTGACGTGTTTATTGTAACTGAGCGCTAATGCTCGTATCTTTTACATATTTATACAATTCTTTATTGCTTAATTAGCAATAATAAAGTTATTGCACCTGAATGCGTGAGTCAAGAGTTCATTCACCAATTTTTAATTTTCGTTTGTTATTGCTGACATTGCAATTCGATTGCGGGTCGATTCCGTTCAGGTGAATGAGCTTTTGATTCAGCATTTTAATTTATTAATTGTTTTTCATATAACAACAGAAATTAGGAATTGGCCTAAATCTTAATATTATGTGATGTTTTATATGTGCTGCGCACATTCTCCTCCGTCGAAATTGAGAGACGATATATCGCAAGAGAAGTCGTCGTCCTTGATTTTCTGCGACCTTCTAGGAGCTGGCTGCGGACGCTTGTCCCTCGGTGTTCTTCTCTGAATCCTTAGAACCCCCTGCTTCTTATACTTGCAGTATACCAGTATGAGGATGACAATGGTAACCAGCGTATACATGCTGAAGTAATGATGTAGGTGGTGGTGGTTTAAGGTTGGCAGATCGTTGATATGTTGCTGCTGTTTCTTGAGTGCACCGCGTAACTCGTCTAGATCCAGGTTGTCCACCTCCTTGACGATCTGTGGTGCGAAGGATACATTTCCTTCCCTCATCTTGTAGGTTAGATTAAGATGAGCAGAAATTACTTGTGTTTCAGGTATGAATGATGTTCTAAGCCTTCCCGTGACCTTGTTGTCGGCTTGTATAGACAGCGTCGGGTGATTGATCATGCACGTTGGTTGAAGTTGGATAATACCAGACTCACTAAGGGTTAGCGGGTGCACAGCTTCACGACAAATTATATCGAAGTGAGTTTCTTCATCCATGATGAATATCCATGTACTTGGTGCACTTAGTTTGATGAACATCTTCTTCGGATTCGTACTTCTGAGACGGCAGTAAGGTGACAGTTGTTTCTGGTTACTAAGTAGACTGATCTCACAGCGGCTTTGATTCGAGCTTGTGGTGAAAATTGGCTGTTTCAGATGGCAGGTTAACTGATGGATCGCATTTAGTTGACATGCACTTAGCTCCTGCTCATTTATTGGACTGAAGCGGTCTCTGTGATGATTTACAGCTAAATAAGTAGTTGACAACTGGATAGAGATAAATTTGTCCGAGCGATGTACAGGAATCGGTATTAATTTATATAAACGATACGATTCCGATTTTAACAATGGAATTCGAATGTCAAACAAAACCCTTGTTTCCGTTATTCTCATTCGCACATGCATTATGTTGTATATTTCTAATAACGAGGATGATCCGCCTTCTCCCGGCAGTCTTACGTCCTGCGGTAGGTGCTCTCGGATGAATTTGATCTGTTCGGTGAGCTGCGATGGTGTTAATAGTAATGTGTTGAGACGTCCGTGTTTGGTATCTGTTACAATCGATAGGATGTTTCTTTGTATCTGCTGGAAGCTTATTATGTTTAGCGTAATCAGAATAGCAGCAGAAGTGAATGTTTGAGATACCATGAGCGTTTGTTGGGAATCATTCATAGCGTTGGTAATTGCTTCGAAATGACGTTCGACTGTGTGGAACTGATTCTGTATAGTGTCGTGATTCTTCTTGAAGACATTTAGAGAACTCTCTATAATTGTAGTTTGATTTCTCAAGAGTTCGCGAAGAAGTGTTTCGTTTTCGTTTATACCACTGATTTGTTCTTCAAGGTTTCTAGCGTATTCCTGGTCAAGAATTCCGAATAATTTATTTGCTATAGTTCCAACTATTTCTAATGGAGCTCTCTTACTTCGAGTCGTTGTCTTCTCATTTTGCTGATAGAGAACTTCGTTTATATGTTCTGATTCCAGAATGTGGTGGTGTAGTTGTCTAATTGTGGCACTACATAACTGTTGAGATGTATCTTGCTTTATCGTCCCATTGCATAGTTCTGAGAGTCTTCTTACGGATTTTTTAAGGCCGCTGAATTCCTTCCAATAAGTGGAGAGGTCGTAATAGACCAGTAGGTTCCATTCGCTTGTGTATAAATTCAGCTGTCCTACGTCATCGAAGTAGATCCCTTCTTGGTTTTTGAATCTTGTTATGTTGTACGGCGACCGTGCATCCTCCCCACCGACTATGAGGAAGAATAACGCCAAAATCATCAAGTACGCGATACTGTTTGTGTTGAAAGTTCTTGCGGGAGCTGATGTAGACGTTCTTTCGTTGCGTTTGGGCTGCTTTTTGTAGTCTTGTGTTAGGGGCTCTTGGCTTGATCGTTTTCGTGTATCTTGCTTCCCTGTTCGTGTAGTTTTCATATCATTGTTATGTGGTTCGTTGGTCTCGTTGTCATCTTGCTCGATAGGCGATGTTGCGACTTCCACATCAACATTTGCTTCCTTCTTGTTATCGCTTACTGGAAGCAATGAGAGCTTGGTTATCGGCCTGCGCATTTTGCCATTTTTAGTCTGTAACGTCACGACTCTCGTTAGTCCATCTGCACCTGGATGTATCTCTATCACTCGACCCAACGCCCAGCGGGATGGTGGAAGCTGTTCATCTTTAATGAGAACGAGATTCCCTTCTGTTATAGAGGGATTTTCCTTGGTCCATTTGGGTCGGAACTGAAGACGTCCAATGTATTCAATGGACCATTTTCTCCAAAATTCTTGGTGCATTCGTTGAACACGATCCCACCTTGTCAGCAAGCTTGGCCTGTCATCCAATTGATTTCGATCCGGAACAGTGAGTAGTGGTGAACCAGTGAGAAAGTGACCTGGCGTGAGGGCATCTAAGCTTTCTGGATCTTCAGTTAGTGGGCATAGCGGACGTGAGTTTAAGCATGCTTCAATTTGCGTCATCAACGTACACATTTCCTCATATGTCAGTCTCGCTTCTCCTACTACTCTTCGCATATGATGCTTGATTGATTTAACACCAGCCTCCCATAAGCCTCCAAAATGTGGAGATGATGGTGGAATGAAGTGCCATTGAGTTCCGGTTTCTTGTAAGGCTTGGTTGACATCGGATTTGTAGGACTGTTGTTTATGAAGGTCAGTGATTACCTTACTCGCCCCAACGAAGTTTGTGGCGTTATCACTGTAAAGGTGAGCTATTGGTCCTCTTCTGCCTGTAAAACGTCTGAAGGCGGCAATGAATGCAGCAGAAGTTAGTTCGGTGACTATCTCTATGTGTATCGCCTTTGTAGCGAGACAGATGAAGATTGCGATGTAGCCCTTGCGTGTTTTCTGACCTCTAGCCCTGTCCAATAATAAATCAAAGGGTCCAGCATAATCAACTCCAGAATGTGTGAATGGTGGACTGGTAATGACCCTGGCTTTTGGTAGCATGCCCATCATTTGTTGTGACATTTGTGCTTTATAACGATGACAAATGACACATTTATGAATGTGGCCCTTTACTGCCTTGGGTCCATTGAGAATCCAAAATCTTTGTCTTATCACCTGGTGGGTTAATGAATTTCCTCCGTGAAGCGTATCCTTGTGTGCTTTGTTGATTATGAGAGCAGTCAGCTCGCTCTTGTATGGTAATATTATTGGGTGTTTTCCATCGTATGATAACTGTGCGTTTTCTAGACGACCTCCAACCCTGAGGATTCCATCCTTATCGATGAATGGAGTAAGACTTAGTATTCGACTTTGCTTAGGAAGTTCTTTCTTCTTTAACAGTTTCGTTATATCATCCTTAAAATGTGATTCTTGGGTAACCTTTATCAGCAATAGTAGAGCAGCATCAATTTCTTTGATTGTTAATGGAGCGATAATTCTTAATGCTCTTTGAGTTTTCAAGTTTGTGACGAAGCGAGTACAGTATGCTATTATACGTTGAAGTTTGCTTAGAGATGAGTGATTCTTCATTAGTGTCTCTAAGATATTTTCGCTGTCTGTAGTTATCGTGGCTACCGTTATATGTTTTTCTTCTAAGTCTGTTTGTGGTAGTTTCGTTGACGGGAATTCAATTTTCTGTTCCTTTAGCCAATGTGGTCCCTCCCACCAGATCTTGTAGTCGTTCAGGAGGGCAGGATAAATCCCTCGTGATGCCACATCTGCAGGATTTTCTTGTGACTTCACATGAAACCATTTGCTGCTATCGGTCTGTGCTTGAATTTCAGCTACTCTGTTTCCTACGAATGTTTTCCATTTATGTGGGTCTTCCCGTATCCAAGCAAGAACAATTGTGGAGTCTGTCCATGCGAAGTATGGAATCTTTTCGATTTCTAGGCTGTCTCTAACCTCCTTCAGTAGATTCGCTAGCAGTGTTGCACCGCATAGTTCCAGTCGTGGCAGTGATAGCTTGGATTCTAGTGGGGCAACCTTCGTTTTGGCAGTGAGTAGATTTGATGAGACCGTTCCACCTTGTATGATTCGAATGTAGACGGCTGCACTATATGCTCTCTCAGATGCATCTGAGAATCCATGTAGCTCACATACGCCAATTCTTCCTAAGTATCCGACCCCACCTAGGAATTTCGATTCGTTGCAGAGCTGGTAATTCATTCAGTATTCTGCTCCAAATCTGCACTATATTCTGTGGTAGAGCTTCGTCCCAGGAGGATTTCTGGATCCAAATATCTTGTAGCAAAAGTTTAATTTTGATGGTTACTGGAGAGATAAGTCCGATTGGATCAAAGATTTTTGCAGCCTCGATAGTATATTGCGCTTTGTTGCTGCACGCTCTGGGTGTATGGTGATTTGAATCCTGAATTTGTCTGTGGTTGGGTTCCAGTACAATCCCAACGCTTTAATTGTCTTTTCTTGATCGAAGTCACGATCAGTTGCGGCTTCTCGTAAATCCCATGGTATGTGCTTCATCAAGTTTCTGTTATTACTTGACCACTTTCTTAACTTAAAACCACCGCCGTCAAGCAGTTTGATCAATTGATCGCTTGCAATAGCTGCTTCTTCTAGTGAGTTTCCTCCAGATACCACATCATCAACGTATGTATCATGTAGTATTATATGAGATGCTCTAGGATATTTGCTTTCGTCATCCTTGGCCAGCTGCTGAAGAGTTCGGATTGCTAGATATGGCGCTGATGCGGTTCCGTAAGTGACGGTTGTTAACTTGTATTCACGAATTGGGTCTTTGGGGCGATTCTCTCCACAGTATTCGTTGGTAGCCTTGATCTCGAACATCGATTCTGATCTGGCGGTACATCTTTTCGATATCTGCGGTAAATACGATCTTGTGTTTCCTCCATCTAAGCAAGATTGACAGTAATTTCTGTTGTATTTGTGGCCGACCATCATGAGTTCGTTAAGCTTTTCGTATTAGTCCGTTGGCTGAGGCATCAATACAACTCTTAGTTTTGTCGTAGTGCTGTCTTGCTTTAGTACGGCGTGGTGTGGCAAGTAATATGTCCCCTGCAGAGTATCCTCAGTTGGTACCATGTGTCCTAGACGTAGGTATTCGTTCATGAAGTCCTTATACATGACCTCAAATGTGTGGTTATTTTTAAATTTCCGTTCCATTTGGAATAGTCGTACGAGGGCTAGTTCTCTGTACGGTGCAGGTTTTCAGCTTCGTCAGGATTTTCTCGAAATGGAATTCTGACTGTATATCGACCGTCAGAGTTTCGCTTATGTGTCGTTCTGAAGTGTGTTTCACAGGCAATCTCCTCGCTTGTCATGATTGGCTCGCGATGGAGTTCCTCCACCTCCCAAAATTTGCGAAGGTCCTTGTTGATATCTATTTCTGATATCATGCAGTGTAATCCTGTATTGCTTTTACGATTTGTTTTAATTTCACCAGATAGAATCCAACCCAGTTTCGTCTTTTGTGCAATTGGAGACCCTTCGGATCCGAGTAGAACTTTGTAGTGACCGCGTAAAGTTTAATTACCGAACTTTACGCAATGTCACACAACAACTTCCGACACGATCAAAACGAGCAGTCGGAACACTCCCATCGATCACCGAACGAAAGTTCAGTGATCTTGCCGTTTTCTCCCGTCCATATCGGTACAGCCAATTTCCGGCATCTCCGTCTACACTCTTGAGTATTACGGTCCATCAAAACAGACGAGCTCCATTTTCATCTAGTTCAATTTTTATTATTTAAATAATGATAATAGTGATATCAGTAGTTAGTGGTTGTTATATAATAATACAATAAACCAAAATAAATAGTTTGTGATAAAAACCCAAAAATTGAGTATATTAACCACAACGTGGTTCGGAACAACTACATTGGTGACCCCGACGTGATAACACGCGGGAAAAGTATAAGAAGTGCATTGATAAATATCCTAAGTGCGCCCGAAATTTGCGATTTTCGTACAATAAAAAACAAATTTTACGGGTATTAATTTACATTCAGGTTTCAACAGATTTAAAAATTTGACAATTAATTGCTATTTCATATAGCCCAAAAAAAATTTTTTTTTTCTTTTGTCCTCTCGTTACTAGTTCTCATTATTATTGAATGCGTCATTGACTCATTGGAAGAATTTTCATCCGTACATACAAAAAAAATTCAAGTTCAACCAGTCAGCGGTAAAAACTACACGATAGAAGATAACAAAGCAAGAGTGGAAGACAAAAAAAAAATTTTTTTCAAACAGGAGACAAGGAATATCGAATATCAGATAATTTTATATATTTTAATATAAATTAATTTTTTTATACTATATAAATTTACAAATAATTTTTCTCTGCATACATACATATATACATAATTTCTTTATACATATATACATACATTTTGTAGGTTAAATTTTTTTTTCCGTTCATATACATATAGATAAGAATATTTCATACACATTTATATATATATATATTACTTTGTTTCTACATATATACATAAACATAACCATTTTACGGCTAATTAACATTATTTAAAAAAAATTTTAAACAAATTTTACCGACTGCTACAAAATAAATAAAATTTTTAGAGTACGAGTTACTATTAAGCTGTACTTAATAACTCTTATATTTTTGGAAGACAAATCAAGTCATTTTTGGGGAGTCATTTCGATTTTATTTCCCTCTTTTGGATAAAATTGTTTAACTATAACTATAATTAAACACAATATTGATTGTTTCTTTTTTTTGGACGGATTTTTGATAATTTCCTGAGAAGTTTTGTTATTTTTTTTTATATTTTTCCAATGTCAAGAACTGAAGAAAATCTTATGGAGCTTGAGCACTCTAACTCAGAGGGACCAAAGCCCGGACCTTCGGGAGTCGACGCCGTTTCGGTGTCAAAATTGGACATCCCGAAGTTCTGGGCACACCAGCCCGCCTCCTGGTTTTACCAGGCTGAAATCATGTTTCAGATGGCGAGCTGCAAATCTGATAAGATGAAGATCTACAATGTTATGGCCGCATTGCCGGAAGAGGCGGTAACGGCGATGCGGCTCAGCACTGCAGATTATACCGCATCTTATGAAATACTCAAACAGCACCTACTCGAGAAATACGGCACTTCCGAGAAGCGCCGGCTCGAGCAGTTGCTATCAGTGCAAGAGCCTGGAGACCGGAAACCTTCGGAGTTCCTCCAGGCTCTCAAGGCACTAGCGGGTGGGTCGTCAGCGGTCAATGACGATCTGATTCGGAACCTGTGGGAGCGGAGGCTTCCACAGGCCATCCAGATCACGTTGGCCACCTCCGCTGACCAAACACTAGCCGGGCTGGCCGCCACGGCGGACAAGGTATGGGAGGTGCTTCCACACGGAGGCGCCTCATACGCTTCCGCCGTCCGCGCAACACCTGCCACAGCGGAACCCACATTGGTGGCGCTGCAAAGCGCCATCAATAAACTGACGGCCCGGCTAGATAAGCTTGACCGCAAGCCGCGAAAGCCGAGAAGCCGAACACCTGCCAATCGACAGGGCGGCCCTCGACAGCCCTCGGCCAATCGGCCACAAGGGGCCAATGAAGCCAGGGGTAGCTTGTGCTATTTTCACTACCGTTACGGTAGTGAAGCTCGCACCTGCAAACCCCCCTGCAGTTTCGGTGGTGGTAATGCCAAGCCGGCGAAGAAACCACCCACCCACCCTAAAAAAAACTAAAGAGTCAGGGGGTCGACATGAGCGAGCATATAACCGGCCGCTCATATCGTTTATTCGTCAGAGACACCAACAATCGGATGGACTTTCTGATTGATTCGGGCTCTGACGTTTCAATTGTTCCCGCCAAGGCGTTCCCGGCCCATAACGGTAGCCCGAACGTCCTTCTGTACGCGGCCAACGGATCACTGATCCGAACTTTCGGCACAAAGTTGCTTGAACTTGAACTCGGCTTACGCCGACGATATGTTTACAACTTTATTATAGCCGACACCACTAAAGCCATTATCGGGGCGGACTTCTTAACGAAGTTCAAATTGTCCGTCGATTTTGAATATCGGCATTTAGTCGACAAACGCACCAAGTTTCGAATTAACGTGTGCGCCACAGTCGACTACAACCCCGAAACATTTCCATGCCGAGTTATTGGCATATACAAAGAGCTATTAACGAAGTACGCTTCGTTAACAAAACCGCCCAATTTTAACCTTCCGGTTAAACACAATGTGCAACACCACATTGTAACTAAAGGGCAATTACCTTTTGTCACCGCTCGGCGACTCCATCCGGAGAAACTGAAGGTGGCAAAGTTAGAGTTCGACCATATGGTCCAATTGGGGATTTGTCGACCTTCGTCGTCCCCCGCAGCATCTCCGCTTCATCTGGTTCCTAAACGGGACTCACATGATTGGAGGCCATGCGGCGACTACCGTCGCCTTAATGCTGTCACTGTGCCGGATAGATATCCGATCCCGCATATACAGAATTTCTCCGTGAATCTTCACGGCTGCACAATTTTTTCGAAGGTTGACTTGGTACGTGCATACCATCACATACCAATCGCCCCAGAAGACGTGCATAAGACTGCACTCATTACGCCATTCGGCCTATATGAGTTTACACGTATGCCATTCGGCTTACGGAATGCAGCACAAACCTTTCAAAGGTTCATAAATGAAGTTACGAGAGATCTCGACTTCGTTTATGTATACTTGGACGATATACTCATCGCCAGTAAAACCGAGGATGAACATATCGTTCACCTCGAAGAGCTCTTTAAACGCCTCGATAGCTTCGGTTTAACCATCAAGCTAGAGAAATGCGTTTTTGGTGCAACAGAGATTAAGTTTCTAAGCCACCGCATCACAAAGGATGGAATACTTCCATCCTCCGATCGGGTTCAGGCTATCGTTGATCTCGCACCTCCAACTTCTGTCAAATCGATCCAGAAGTTTTTGGGAATGGTGAATTTCTATCACCGATTTATCCCAAAATTGGCTGAACAGTTGGTGCCGATAAACGAGCATTTGAGAGACCTTCTCAACCGCTCACTTGCCAATAAAGTTTTTGACTGGCCAGCAGAATGTCAGGCGGCATTCCTCAAGGTGAAAACCTCGATGGCTGAAGCAACTCTGCTGAACCATCCAATCGAGGATGCAAAATACAGTCTTACGACTGACGCCTCTGATTATGCAATCGGAGGCGTTTTGGAACAATTCAACGGTCATCGGTGGCAACCTCTAGCTTTTTATTCCAAAAAGCTGTCACCAACAGAACGGAAGTACTCTGCATTCGATCGCGAACTTCTCGCAATCTACGCAGCGATCAAACACTTCCGTTACTTCGTTGAAGGACGCAATTTCGTGGTCTATACTGATCACAAACCACTGGTTCGCGCCCTTCACACAAAGACCGAACGATCCCCTCGACAGACCAGACATTTGGGTCTAATCTCTCAGTTTACCACAGACATCAGACATGTGTCAGGTAAACAAAACATTGTCGCAGACTACTTGTCACGCTCACTAGCAACCGACAACGTCGACTCGGTCACCTTCGACCTGCCTACACTAGCTCAGGCTCAACAAGGTGACACAGAGTTGAAGTCTCTACAAGAGCAACCCAGCAACGGCTCACGGGTAAAACTAGTCCTCACACCAATACCATTTACCGCCCATCAGGTGTGGTGTGAAAATAGTATAGGCATTCCTAGGCCTTACATACCCAATTCTCTACGTAGACTAGCGTTCAACTCCGAACATAGTCTCTCACATCCTGGTATTCGCGCTACAAGACGAGCCGTTACCAAGAAATACTTCTGGCCATCGATCAATAAAGACTGCAATGAGTGGTCTCGATCATGCCTAGGTTGCCAAAAGTCCAAAGTTTCACGACATACCAAATCTCCATTTGAAGCTTTCAAGCTTTCAAATAATAGATTTGACCATATCCATATGGATATAGTGGGACCCCTACCCCCATCTCGTGGATACTCTTATATCTTAACGATAGTCGATAGATTCACGCGATGGCCTGAAGCATACCCAATTCGGGATATTTCAGCACCAACAGTGGCAAAACGATTTGTCACTGAATTTGTCCCACGATTCGGCGTACCTCTTGAGATCACAACCGATCAAGGTACGCAGTTCGAATCGAAACTGTTCAATGAAGTTGCCAAATTACTCGGCACTCATCGAATTCGGACTACCGCCTACCACCCGCAAGCAAACGGGATGGTTGAACGGTTTCACAGGCAACTAAAAGCAGCCTTAATGGCAAGGGACAACACTACTCATTGGAGTGAAGACTTGCCCTTTGTCATGTTAGGCATACGTACGGCAATTAAGACCGACTTACAATGCTCACCAGCCGAGCTCGTATACGGTCAGAATCTGAGACTTCCCAATTCGATTTCTATCCCAACGGATGAGAATCCAATTGAAGAATCAGAATTCCTCTCTCGCCTTCGTTCTCACATGCAGAACATTAAGGCAATACATCCTCGGCAGCCCGTCCAAAAGGATGTCTACGTGCCAGAAGCCCTGGAGAACGCCGACTACGTTTTCATACGAGTCGACAGAGTTCGAAAACCTTTCGAACCTCCATATGAGGGCCCATATGAAGTAATCAAACGATTACGAAAACACTTCGTTGTCAAATTGAACGGCACAACCAAGTCAATATCCATTGACAGGCTAAAGCCAGCCTTCGGTTGCGACCGCGACAACGAAGCTAAGCCGTCTAAAGCGGTAACATTCCGTTAACGCTACGCTGGGGGGGGAGTATGTAGTGACCGCGTAAAGTTTAATTACCGAACTTTACGCAATGTCACACAACAACTTCCGACACGATCAAAACGATCAGTCGGAACACTCCCATCGATCACCGAACGAAAGTTCAGTGATCTTGCCGTTTTCTCCCGTCCATATCGGTACAGCCAATTTCCGGCATCTCCGTCTACACTCTTGAGTATTACGGTCCATCAAAACAGACGAGCTCCATTTTCATCTAGTTCAATTTTTATTATTTAAATAATGATAATAGTGATATCAGTAGTTAGTGGTTGTTATATAATAATACAATAAACCAAAATAAATAGTTTGTGATAAAAACCCAAAAATTGAGTATTATTAACCACAACGTGGTTCGGAACAACTACAACTTTCTTCATCATGATCTTTCCTAGAACTCCAACTCCAAGGATTACATCGATTCGTCCTGGTGTGTCGAAATGAGGATCTGCTAGTCTTAAGTTCCGTGTATGTTCCCATCCCGTTGGTGTTACTTTCTCTGATGGTAAAACTCTAGTTAACTTCTTGAGTATAAGTGCCGTGGTTACAAGCTCGAACTTTGAAGCGAATCTTGGTTTTATTGTTAATTCTACACAAGTGCGGATGGTTCCCAATTTTACTTGTCCAACTACAGTCAAGACTCTATTAGTTTCTAATTTTGGTAATCCCAGTCTCTGTACTGCGTCTTCAGTTATGAAAGAGCCTTGAGAGCCTTGATCTATCAGTGCTCTTAATGCGATGACCTGACCACTTTTTGTGGATGCATGGATGACTGCTGTAGGAAGCATCTCAGTGCATGGTCCGTTGGTTGCTGCTGTGTAAGTACCAACTTCAGTAGAGTTCGATGGTTGGCCTTTATTATTAGCTGGTTTATCGGCTTCAGGCGGGGCGTTTGTTGAGGTTGGATGAAGAAGTGTATGATGTTTCTTCTTACACACTTTGCACAGTCTCCAGCTTTTGCATGTATTTGTCATATGCCCCTTGACCAAGCAATTGGTACAAAGACTTGATTTTCGTACTGCATCATTTCTTTGTTGGACAGACATTTTCGCTAGTTTCTCACAGGAGTATATTTTATGATTTCCCTTGCAGATTGGACAGTGATTTTGCATTGCGATGGAGCCATGATGTATTTTTAACTCCTTGCCCTTCCAGGGCGTAACCTTTTGTTTGGTCGGACCTTGCTTTAAGTCCTCGATAGGGTCGATCACTTCTAAGGTGTAGAACCGCCTTTCCAAGAACTCGATTAATTGGCTAACGTTCTCTACTTCTCTTGGATCTTTTAAAGACTGTTCATATAGATTGCGGCTTTCCCTGTCCAGCTTCTGTGTAAGTAGGAATACTATGAGTGGATCCCAATTCGATGTGTCAATCCCAAGGTTTCTGAGTGCTTGCAGACACTCTGTTGTAGTGTCGTGGAGTCTTTTGAGGCCCTGCTGGGATTCTTTATTGAGAGCTGGTTGATTCAGAAGGAAGCGTAGTTGAGCGTTTACTAGGGCTCTTTCGTTTTGATATCGCTTGTTGAGGATCTTCCAGGCGGTATCAAAGTTTTCCTGCGTAATTTGTAGATGGTCCACTAGTTCACTTGGTTCACCCGTCAGATTTGCTTTCAAGTAGAATAGTTTCTCAGTGTTGCTCAGATTCGTGTCATTTCGAATTAACTCGGTGAATATATTTTTAAATGTTGGCCATTTTAAATAGTCACCATCAAATGTTGGGACATCTATCGGCTTTATTTTCATTTTGTTTCTTCCACCGTTGTTAATGTGTACTTGTGTTGGTGGACCGTCTGCTTGTTGATTCAGTTTTTCTTGAATTTTAATCTGGATGTCCTGGTATAATGCCTCCGTTGCGGCGAATGTATCCCTCTCAAAGTATTCGTCTTTAAATGTTCCCAGGCTCATTATTTCTCCATGTACGTCAACCACACGTTCCCAATAATCACTTATTATTTTGGCTTTCTGCGAATAGTATGCGGTTGACCTCGGCGATGTAATTTCGCTTTCTGTTTTCTCAATCGTCCGTTTTAAAGAATTTATCATGGCGTTCTGCCTTTTAATTCTCCTAAGTTGATCTTCAACGCGTTCTGATGTTTGTTGCTTCTCAACGGCTGCACGGAGAGCATCTTCCATCAAATCTCTAGTTTGCTCGAATAAACTTTCCACCTTTTCGAAGTAGTTCTCTTTGAAGTACTTATGTTCTGGATTCTCGCCTTTAAGCTGCTCCAGTTCACTGTGTTGATTCTCGAACTCAGCCCATGCCGATTGCAGTGAATGTAATCGAATTTCGACATAGTCCTTTGTCTTCCTACTTTTGGAATCCTTCCGAAAGTTGGTGTTCAGCCTTTGGATGGTCTTTGATGTAATATTTTGCAGGGTTAATATCTTTTCCATGGTTGCGCAGCAATGGTGTGTAGATCGATGTAGCTGAAATTAACGAGGATTTTCCTCAATTTAATTAGTTTACAGAGCCTCAAGACACGATGTTCTAGAGGATGTGTTTTTTGTTGTTTTTGTATTGCCTCAAGACACGATGTTCTAGAGGAATTTTTGTATATTCTAAAGACACTTGGTTCTTTAGAACACTTTTTCGCTCGAAGGACCAATGTTGATAGCTCAGAGTAAACGATTGATTAGATCTGTTGAAGACCGCACAACTTCAACAATTTGGAGCGGTTTGACTAGATAAAATAAACTGAATGTATGGTTACTGACGTGTTTATTGTAACTGAGCGCTAATGCTCGTATCTTTTACATATTTATACAATTCTTTATTGCTTAATTAGCAATAATAAAGTTATTGCACCTGAATGCGTGAGTCAAGAGTTCATTCACCAATTTTTAATTTTCGTTTGTTATTGCTGACATTGCAATTCGATTGCGGGTCGATTCCGTTCAGGTGAATGAGCTTTTGATTCAGCATTTTAATTTATTAATTGTTTTTCATATAACAACAGAAATTAGGAATTGGCCTAAATCTTAATATTATGTGATGTTTTATATGTGCTGCGCACAACTCCTTTAAAACATTAAATTTATTTTAAAAACTAAAACCCGCCCGCCGTCGGTTATGGTTCAAACAACACTTAATTCAATTATTCATTTTTACCGTTACCGGGCCCGGGGTGGTTTGGAAAAAAGCAAAAACTATTCCCACGCCGCAAGGAAAAAGCTGCCGATCTCAGCAGAAAACAGATTTTCTTACCGCCCGAATGTGAGTGCAGCAAGCAGACAGATTCGAGCTGAAACCTGACACTTGATTCTGATAAGAATAATTTTTATGTTGATCCGCGGTGTTTATCACAGTGGTTTCTACGAAATTATTGCAACGGAAAAATGTGCGATATTGCATTTGAGTTTCCCGTGTGATAATTTTTTAATGAATGTTAGGAATTTAAAAATGAAATATAATCTGATAATTTGAATTTTGGAACGATTATGATTATTAATTTTTGAATCGATTTTTATTTTTTGGTTTTTTGTTTATAACTCCTCTTGAGATGGCCGCGGTGGATCTAACTATTTATTGAGTATACTATATAGCTTATTGTACTTATCATTCCCTTTCAATTGATACCCATGTCGAGGGGGTTGTGAAGAAAATTGTAATCCGCCCTCTTGAGATGACCGCCATGGATCAAACCATATTATTGAGTATACTATATCGCTTATGGCATTCTACTAATTATACCCTTTCAATTGATACCCATGTCCAGGGAGTGGTGAAGAAAAGGTAATCCGCCCTCTTGAGACGGCCGCCATGGATGTTACGGCATAGCTTATTGTATTCTACTTATCATTCCCTTTCATTTGATACCCATGTCGAGACGGTCCAGGCCGCCCTCTTGAGACGCGTACCAGTTTAATATGAACACTTTTTGTTAATCATCGAAATGATAGGGAATGCTATCTGACATCAACAGTGCTGGATTCGACTAACTTGTAACGAATATGTCATATGTAGTAATCGGTATTTAAAAATTTTATTGTACATCTGTACTATGAAATACATAAATGTTTTTTATAGTACGAGTACCTAACGCAATCTGACACCATAGTTGTGACAAACCACTTTTATATGAACACAGTTTGTTAATCATCTAATGCCATCTGGCATCAACATGCGAGTAAACACTTTTCGACTAACTATTAGCGCCATCTCATTTATTGAGCAATTGAAATAACTTATAACGTCATCTGATAGAATTATTTTGAGTACCCACTTTTTTAGACTGAAGGAGAAAAAAAAGTTCGTTTCGAAATGTAAAAAATGTAAAAATAAAGAAAACGAAGAATGATAGGAAAAAAAACTCATGGAATAGTAAATTATTTATATTGTGGTTATCGGTTACAAAAGAAAAATTATTTATATTGCTTATAAAAAGGTGATAAATCGCATTATTTTATTAAAAAAACACCCTGTTTTCCATGTTTAGGCGTAAATAAGGCTTTAGCTGTTTGCCCTTACGAACTCGGCAAACTGCCGCTTGCCTTGATAAAAAGCATTCTTTCAAAGTAAATTTAGAAAGAATACAGCATGAAAAGTAGTACAAATTAAAGCAAACCAGAAGTAAAAATACTTTATTTGTTTGGCGAAGGAGTACGATTGAGAAAAAATTTTCGCATTTTTTTTTGTTTAAATTTAAATCAAATTCTTTTTTTTATGAGCTTATATTCGTTCTTAACCTAAACAAAGGGGGAAAATCGAAATAAAAAACTTACAAACTAACTACAAATAAAAACAATCAACGAAGCAGTCTCTACTTGGTGTCGCTGCCACCATTGTTGTGGAACTACGCCATATCCATGAGGCCATCCCCCGCCGTCCAACATAAACCCGAACCCCGCGAAAATGTTAGGCTATGCCTGGGCTTTGGAAAAAGTCCAGCCTCAACAGGACGTCATCCTTTATCTCCTCCTCGTCGACCACTACAAAATTCTGGAGGGGTTTCTGCCCCCAAACCCTTATACGGAGGGCCCTCACAAACCCCACGATTTGGAGCAGGTTCCCATTCACGGCATGTAAGGTGAAGTCCCCAGGATAAGGAATAACGCCAAACGGCCCAGATACCCGCATCAGCGATGGGGCTCACCCGCAATCCAGGACGCCCTGCAGACGCGTGGAAAAATCCCTCATGGTGACCCCCACTTAATAGGCGGGGAAAACACCCATGCTCAGAGGTAACACGAAAGATGTCCTTTCTGCTAGAGTAGATGGTGACGGCTCGGGGACGGATGAAAGCTGGTTTGGACAGTTCGCCTTGTGTCCAAAAACACCACACAGGAAGCAACTGCCCCAAGCCCTCCTGGGCATACGACAAATCGATGCGAAATGTCCTCTACGCCCACAGTTGCAGCATTTGGCGGAAGCAGCCGCAAGCTCCGCCCGAGCCGGATTATAAGGGGCCATAGTTTTTAGCGGCTTTGGTAGCCCCACGGCGCGACCCCCACGCCGGTCCCCATGGCCTTCACGCCAACCGCGTAGACTACCTCCATTTAGCGTTACCACTTTCCATACCGCCTCGAAACTTTTACGATCCATAGCCTAAAAATAACACAAAAAAAAACGTTTTTTATTAAAAACAGAATCCCCATTGGTCGACACGACACCTAATGCAAAACCAAGCCCCTAAACTCACCTATGAAAAAAGGAAAAATACACGAAACAAAATAAACGCAAGGTAATACGTCAGGTTCCAACACCAGAAATGTAGGAACTAAAGTTGAACACCCTCAAAACAAAGTGGACACAATAATAAAACAAACAAAAACAAAAAAAAAACCAAATAATAATAATCTCAAATCCAGAGGAGGATATCATATTCAGTAGACCGTAACATAACATAGCAACTATATTCCTTTTCTCCACCTCTGTTTAGCCCCGTGGGGTGAATGCGGGTGTCCATATTTCTTCCTTACCATATAGGAAAAATGGGCCGTATAACCACAGGTTCCAGGATGACAACTGTTAAGTAGCTATGCCTCTAGACAGAACGTCCGCAGGAACCTTCGTGACGCAACTGTTGCCGGATAGTATACTATTGAATGACTGCTATACGCTTGGCCACGAAGGTATCGTAATTTGATGATTTAGCGTTGATCCAGGTCAACAATATCTTTGAATCTGTCCAACAATAGGGTACTAGATCCTTATGTTGTAATTTGGTTTGGACTGTGTTGACTAATCCTGCTGCGAGTTTTGCAGCGCATAGTTCTAGTCAGGGTAGCGTCACCTGTTTTACGGGTGCCACCTTGACTACGCACAGAGTAGGCGTACAATTATCCGTCCATCCTTGAAAACTGAGCGAACATAGATGGCTGCTCCATATGCCTTCTCTGAAGCATCGGCAAAGGCATGAAGTTGGATATTCTTTGGCGTTCCATGGGGAAAAAACATGTCGTGGAAAGTGTGTATCTTTCAAACACTATAAATTCTCCCGAAAGGAGCTCCACTTGGTATTAATGTTCTTATTGCAGACAAAGTATCTTTAAATAGTGAACTGATCAAGACTGATGGTGCACACTCATTTGATCATGTTTTCATACGAGTCAAATCGGACAACAGACATATCGTTATCGGCACGTTCTACATACCCCCAAACTCTGACGAATCTGAATATGACGATTTATTGCATATTTTAGATGATATTAATAATTCCCTACGCGAAAGCGATGAAATTTTCGTTTTAGGAGATTTTAACCGCCCTAATCTCTCATTCACTCCTGACGTGGAAGATAATAATTTACTTCCGATCAATGTCATAAATTCTATCGATATAAAGCTTATTGATACTTTTTATGGCAACGGTCTACACCAAATTATCAGAACCCCTAATTCTTCTGGAAAATGGTTAGACCTAATTTTCACTAATTCACATGAGGAGCTAAACCTTCTGCCTGCTTCGCCAGAGGAAAACCTATTTAGCAATTCTGATCCTAGAGATTAATTTCACAATCTCTAAACACAGCACTTCATACAATAATTCAATTACACTGTAGGACAAATGACAAACTATTTTTTCTCACATGGAAAAAACTTTAATATGCATTGAGATCTGAATTTTTGGAACACTTTTGTAAAGATCAACTTTCTTTCAAAAGTTATTAACTTTTGAATGTTATGTTAAATGCAAACAATATGAAAACAAATAATTTCGTTTTTGGCAAATATTTTATTTTAATACAACAGAAAATGTATACAAAAGTATACTATATATCCTATAAATATAAAACGTTTTTGGTTTGAGCATTTTTCTGTCAAAATCTGATCTGCCAAAAAATGTATTGATTGAGTAAAAAAAAGTTCGAACATTCAAAAGTTACTAACTTTTGAAAAAAAGTTGATAGTTACAAACGGCCAAAACAGTCGTGTTCCAAAAATTCAGATCTCAATGAATATCAAATTTTTTTCCATGTGAGAAAATTCGTATTTCATAGTGTTATTTATGATTTTAAGAATGCGAACTTTAACAGCATCAGCTTCGAATTATCTCTAGTTGACTGGGAAAATAGGCTATTGGGTAATGATATTGACGAGATACATAGTGTCTTCATTTTACACTATTATTTTCAACATTATTGACATATATGTGCCCAGAATCAAAAAAAGGGATAAATTATCTGAACCATGGCTGGATAAAAATATTCGAAAACTTCGTAATCAGAGAAATAAATTATATAAACTGATTAGGAACAACCCTAATGTAACAGCGGAACAGAAATTAGCATACACTAGGTTAGCCTCAGAATTTACTCTTAGGTCGCGTGAGGCCAATACAACATATCTTGACTCTGTCGGAGATAACATTATCCAGAATCCTAGAAAAAAAAGAAAGATTATTCAGAATCCGATTTCGTTAACATAAAACGAAAGACCCTAGGCTATCCAACGACTATGACAAACGGCAGAAAACAATCTTCATGTCCCCAAGAAATTTGCAACATGTTTGCTGACAAATTCTTTGAAGTCTTTTGCCCAAAGTCTAATGTAGTACACACTGACCCAGTAAGTACGCGCAATGACAATAGAACTTCTATAACTGATGTATCTCTATCCCTTGACGATGTAACGACCGGTATAAACAATCTCGACATCAATAAAGGCCATGGTCCTGACAACCTGCCTCCTTTGTTTTTGCAGGGCTGTTCAAATCAAATTTTGGTTCCCCTCCATATTATCTTCAACAAATCGTTATCGACAGGAAAGTTCCCTAAGATATGGAAAAAATCCTATCTTACTCCGATCCATAAAACATCTAATAAGCACTCGGTGGAAAACCACAGGGGTATTACCATCTTAGCAACTATTCCTAAACTTTTCGAGAAACTTGTTTACGGTAAGATTGCCCCTCTAATCGACCCATGTCTTAATGAACAGCAACATGGTTTCAGAAAGGGACGATCGACTACTACAAACCTTAAGATTCTAACCTCCAATCTACCATGTGCTATGGAGAAGGGTCATCAAATAGATACGGTCTATACTGACTTCAGCAAAGTCTTTGATCGTGTTGATCACCATATTTTAAGTAAAAAACTACTAAAATTTGGTATATCATGTCCTGCCCTGGAATGGATTAAATCATATCTCGACAACAGAACTCAAGTTGTCAGATTCCAAGGATTTCTGTCAAAAGAAATCTCAGTTACTTCCGGGGTCCCTCAGGGTAGCCATTTAGGCCCTCTGTTATTCAATATATTTATCTCAGACCTGTCGGATACACTGGAAAATATTCCGCATCTCTTCTATGCCGACGACCTCAAAATTTATAATGTCATAAGGTCCCCGGTCGATGTTACTTTCTTTCAAACAAAGCTAAACGCGTTGCAAGACTGGTGTACTACCAATAAATTAGAACTAAACATCAGCAAATGTCTTGTTATTACCTTCTCCCGCAAAAGAATCACCCAGCTACAGGAATATTATCTACACGACAAGGCATTAGACCGTGTCGATCAAGTTGTAGATCTAGGTATTGTTCTAGACAATAAATTAAATTTCAACTTGCACTACGACAATATTGCTGCAAGAGCCAACAAGCTTCTAGGCTTTATAAAGAGAAGAGCCCGAGAATTCAATAACGTTCGGGTCACAAAAACTCTTTTCTGTTCGCTCGTCCGCCCTATCTTGGAATATGCGTGCCCGATCGGGGACCCTATATTCCAGGTAAGCAGCAGTAGGTTGGAATCAATACAGAAAAATGTCTCCTCTTCGCTCTGAGAAACCTACACGACCCGCGCGACTTTTTCAACTTACCGCCCTACACGGACAGACTCAAGAAGTTAGAACTCATGCCGCTGACACATAGTAGGAAAGTGCTTATCTCGTGCTTAACTTTGGACGTCCTAAACGATAACGTTAAGGTGCAGTTTCTGTCCGATAGAATCAAGTTCAATACCGAAGTTCGTCATAATAGGCATACCAAAATGCTTAAAGAATACCCTCATCGGACAGAATATGCAAAGAACGAACCCGTCAACAGATTTTGTATGACTTTTAACAGCCATATAGACTACAGGCCCATGTTCAAAAATGGATGGGTCATATGAACCACCAGATGACGTATATGGTACGATATAAGACCATGCAATAATAAGATTCAGCACTATGCCGTCACTTGTAAGGTGTCCAACTGAGTGCTGGTGAAAATTCAAAAGTGCAGGTAGGATGAGTAGATTTTGTTCACATATTTTTGTACGGCATTTTTACCATCGTTAGATTTATGAAAAATAATAAGAAAACACGCAGTGCCGTAAAAAAATAGTGCGCCACAAAGTAGGGAAATTTTTTTGATTTTCTGGCATTTTCCAGGGTACATTTGGTCACTTTACTCTGTACGGCATCAGTTTCATGCTGTTTCAATACAGCTTTTAATCTATTATTCCGCAACCCCGTACAAAAATCGTGCGACAAAGGGAAAAATCAAGGGTTGCAACCCCCTTTCTTTCCGTGCTCCGGGGGGTGATTTGAAAAAGTACGGCTTTGGTTCCAAAACATTACCTAGCACTCAAAAGTACTATTAAAAAAATGCCATCAAATAATTATTGTTCATTTGAATGTACATTAATAATTATCTTAATTTCATGGTATACTTGATTTATAAAGCTGTAAAATCATTTAACTCTGTACGGCAACTTTTTTTTAACATGATATTGTAAAATACAACTGTTATATAGTATTGCCGTTCAAAAGAAACTGTTCAAAAAAAAATTATAGAGAAATACAAAAACTGTAATTTTTTAAACTATTGCAAAAGTTTAAATATTCATAGATTAATAAAATATAGCCATTTTCTTCATTCTCCCCTTGTTTTAAATAGTATTAAGATAAATGAATTAGGAAAAAATGATGCCGTACATTTTAATGCAGTCCATATCTTTTAGGCTGATGAAAATGAAACAACTATTTTTTAGATAAATTCGATATATTTAAAGATGATAATACAAAATAAGGTTTTTATTTAAATTAATCAGTAACGGAATCAGCCGCTGAGTTGTTATCGGAGTCAACGTCTTCATCGACGTCCGAATTATCTTCTCTATCATTTTCTGAAACATGAATAAGTTTTTGTCAAAATTAAAATCTTACGTACAGATTGAAGATGTAAAGATATATTTATTCACCTATGACGTCATCAATTTCTTCGCCTGATTCCTCATCCGGTTCCGTTATGTCACTGTTTTTTTGGGGGCATTCCTCGCCGTGGAACCAGTCGAAATCGTACCGACCGTCATTGAACATCCATCCATATCTTATTGGTAACAAGGTCGACGGTATTTGTTTGTAGGCATTACACCAAATCTGTGCTATGTAGGTACTTCTCTTCATATGTTGTTTTAACTCCCGGAAACAAGGGGGGGGGGGCTTTCTTTTTGAAAGCTTCATTACAGCTTTTCGGTGTATAAATCCTATCGAATATGATACACCTTGCTTCGTTGACAGTTTTTCTTGCTTTTACATTGTATAAAACGCATACATATTCTTGCAGAACATTGAAAGTTTGTTCCATGAGTAGTGGATCTGTAACAAACGCACTATGGCCTATTTGAATAAATGCGTCCTGGAACTTCCTAGATTTCTCCAATACTTTTAATGGTCTGTTTTTACCCTTCCTATAAAATGCGGGATTGAAGTCGCATCCCGTAAAAGCATGGAATGAAGCCAACGAAGAACAGAGCTTCTCGCCCAAGTCTCTGTACACAGCACAAACGTCAATGTTTTTCATCACTATACCCGTCTATTTTTTTCTAATTGATTTAACCTGATTTTATTTCTGAGTGCGTCTGTCAGTTTGGGGGCTTATGGATGAGCGAGCGACTATACCTTTTTGGTGCCATCGGTTTGTATGGGAATAATTGCTGATGAGCAGTCCATTTCTATATGTCAGTGGGTGTAGGTATATGTCTACAAATGCTAAACGTCATAACAGAACGTCGCTCCGTAAACGATATATATGTAAATTATATTTATTTCATATTTTTATTACTTTTTTATCTATATGAACTTTCAGATTTGTACGGCATTAACTTTTTATAAATTATTGCATTAAGTACAAATAAACTATCTAAATGCCGTATAAAAAAATATCGTCATAAATTTCACTTTACATTTCGTTATATGGAATTGTCTTACATTTCGTTCTATGGATTTTTCCTTGAGTTTTTTTCCCCTACAAACCTTTGGACCAACGAAAATGTACGGCATGTAAAAATATATTATCTATGCATAAAATACTTTCAGAATAAATTAATTTTATGTTGTTTCAAATCACCCCCCGGAGCACGGAAAGAAAGGGGGTTGCAACCCTTGATTTTTCCCTTTGTCGCACGATTTTTGAACGGGGTTGCGGAATAATAGATTAAAAGCTGTATTGAAACAGCATGAAACTGATGCCGTACAGAGTAAAGTGACCAAATGTACCCTGGAAAATGCCAGAAAATCAAAAAAATTTCCCTACTTTGTGGCGCACCATTTTTTTACGGCACTGCGTGTTTTCTTATTATTTTTCATAAATCTAACGATGGTAAAAATGCCGTACAAAAATATGTGAACAAAATCTACTCATCCTACCTGCACTTTTGAATTTTCACCAGCACTCAGTTGGACACCTTACAAGTGACGGCATAGTGCTGAATCTTATTATTGCATGGTCTTATATCGTACCATATACGTCATCTGGTGGTTCATATGACCCATCCATTTTTGAACATGGGCCTGTAGTCTAATAGTGCTTGCTTCTCACCCCACATTAAAAAAACATCCTTTAAACAAAAAATTATATCCCTTCTAACATCACAATTACTACCATAAATAAGCATAGACTTAAGCTGACTTTGTACCTTAGTCATAAATGCATTGTATTATTTTGTAGTTCGTTTAAGTATGTAAAATGAAACACGTTGCTCGATGGCTGAACACAAAGTAAGGTTTTTATTGTATTAAAGATCTTCCACATACATATGACAGTTCATTTAACCATTCCTTAGAAACTAATTATTGCCGCTAGATGGCACTACTTATTTTGATAATTACAACACCCCCACTTATCAAAATAA
This sequence comes from Thereva unica, assembly GCA_949987705.1. NCBI lineage: Eukaryota > Metazoa > Arthropoda > Insecta > Diptera > Therevidae > Thereva > Thereva unica. The sequence continues at coordinate 82,636,672 of OX465282.1, forward strand.
TCTAAACAATTCAATGTATACCTACAATCTAAACATTTATTGACAAAGATAAAACTTAATAAACCGTTTGCATGCCCATAGTATTTAACAAAGTATTATGTTTGACACTAGTAAGACTCTTTGTCAGTAAGTCAGCTGGCATTGAAGCCGTAGGCATATACTCAACACGAATAGTTTTGTTAGAAATCATTTCTCTACAAAAGTGATAACGAATATCTACATGTTTTGTTCTATTATGAAAGGCGGGGTTTGTCAACAGCTTTTGAGCACTCTGGTTATCATTATAAAGAGTAATAGTATATATTCTGTTTGTTATTTCAAATTGTAAGCATCTTAAATAAATGGCCTTTTACAACATTCTGATATCCCTATATATTCTGCCTCTGTACTTGACAATGAAATGGATTTTTGTTTTTTACTTCCCCATGATACTAAACATCCTGAAAACTGAAAACAAAAACCAGTAATTGATTTTCTATCTAGTGAATTATTACCCCAGTCAGCATCTACGAAGCCAATTAAATCAGAATTTTCATTTGAACAATATTTAAGGCCAAAGTTTTTAGTTTTCTTTAAATACTTCAAAATTCGTTTTGCACAAGACCAATGTTCTTTACCATAACAATTATTAAATTGACTTAAGTATCCTACTGAATAGGCAATATCAGGTCGAGTCAAAATTGCCAAATACATTAAACTGCCTATAAGCTGCTGATAAGGGAAACTATTGTTACAATTTTCTTCTTTTTTAAGATTTAATTTACTCTCCATAGGAGTGTTAACAGTTTTACTTTCGCTCATATTAAATTTACATAACAATTGTTCAACATAATTTTTCTGATCTAATGTTAAGATACCCTTATCTTTATCATAATTAACTCTCATCCCTAGACATTGTTTTATCTGACCTAGGTCTTTAATTTTAAATTGTGACTTCAACATTTCCTTCAATTTGTTTGTTTCTATACAATCATTCGAAAAAATAAAGAAGTCATCGACATAAAGAGCCACGATTGTTTTATAATTCTTGTTTGACTTCATGTACAAGCAAGGTTCTAATTTTGACCTTACATAACCATTTTTATTCAAAGAATCATCTACCTTTTTGTACCACATCCTTGAAGACTGCTTCAAGCCGTAAATGGCTTTCTTTAGTTTTAGAACTTTGTTATTATCTGAACAATCAAAACATTCAGGTTTCTGCATAAAAATTTCTTCTTCGAGGTCTCCGTTCAAAAAGGCAGTCGTTACATCTAGATGCATTATATCAAGGTTCATTTTTACAGATAACGCGAAGAGCAGTCGCAACGTAGTATGCCTCACTACTGGCGAAAAAGTCTCATCATAGTCCACACCTTGTTTTTGCGAAAAACCTTTCGCAACTAAACGCGCACGATACCGCACTTTATTGTCAGGCTCATATTTCTTTTTGAGCACCCACTTACACTGCACAATTGATTTTTCACTGTCATCAGGTCGGTCCACGAGCTCCCACGCTTGGTTTTCTGCAAAAGACTGTAGTTCTTCTTGGACAGCTTGCAACCATTGGTCTTTTTCTGGACCTTCCAACGCCTCCTTCAATGACAATCCAGTAGCTTCGTTGATCGCACTAGCTGACACGCAAGCACCCCAGCCATACTTTTCAGGTGCACGCCTGGTCCTGACTGGTCTGGTCTTCTTCACTGTTTCTTCTACAAGTGTGTCCTCTTCCTCTTCAAATTCGCTCGGGAAATGAGATTCGTCAAAAAGTATAGGATCATCTGTTAAAGTTGTGTCCCCCATTGAATCCATGCTTGGCTCATCACCTTCCGAAGTGCAGGTATTTAAGTATTTTTCTTCATTTGTTTGTTGGCTTTCTGTTTCTTCCTTTTTCTCCTCTTTTTCTATAACTTCAATTGGAATATATGAGCTTGACTGCTTCTCCATTATAACTACATCTCTACTAGTTGTTATTTTTCTTGATTCAGGATCATATACCCTGTACCCTTTGACATTCTCTGGGTACCCAACCAAAATGCACTTATGAGATTTCTTATCCCATTTTGTTCTTTTTTCTTTTGCAATGTGCACCATTACATTACTGCCGAATACTCTTAAATGGCTTACATCAGGTTTTACCCCTGTCCAGACTTCATAGGGTGTTTAGCCATTTAATCCTGACGAAATGGTGCGATTATGTAAATATACCGCAGTATTGGTCGCTTCAGCCCAAAACTTTTTGTCAAGTTCCGCATCGAATAATAGGCATCGAGCCTTTTCCACAATTGTGCGGTTCATTCTTTCACATAATCCGTTTTGCTGTGGCGTATAGGGGTTAGTTCTCTGGTGGACGATTCCATGTTTATTTAAATAATCATCGAAGTGCTTATTGCAAAACTCAAGCCCATTATCGCTTCTTAGAATTTTGATTTTCTTATTAACTTGATTTTCTCTAATAGTCTTGAATTCCTGAAAACATTTCAATGCTTCATTTTTGTTCTTGAGGAAATAAACAAAAGTCATACGGCTATAGTCATCAACAAACAACAGAAAGTACCTTGAACCTCCTATTGAAATTGTTTCCATAGGTCCACAAATATCAGTGTGAACTACATTCAGTTGTTCCTTGGATCTTGTTCCGACATGTGTAAAAGGCAGCCGAGATTGCTTACCTTCACAACAAACGGTGCAAGACGTCCCTTTTACCGCCTTCTCATCAAACTGCATTCCTTCAACCGAATTCTTCATTTTGTTCAGGTAACCAATATTGATATGTCCTAATCTGCGATGCCAGATATCGCCTGAAGTAATAGCCATCGCAAATGGCTTCTGAGGCACATTTAATTTGTATACTCCATTTTGTAACGTAGCAGTGGCCACCAAGACGTCATTTCTGTTGAAGATGTAGCAACCATTCTTTGTAAATTGCACATCGTTTCCTTTTGCGATCAACTGACTCACTGATAAAAGGTTAGTTGTCAAGTTCGGTACATAAAATACGCCTTTGATGTTTACATCATATTCACTGCCGTCAGCCACAGTTACTATCTGCATATCGCCAGAACACAGCACTGGATAGTTGGCTTTATCTGCAACTATAATTTCTTGGTTAATATCGTGCAAGATATTCGACATCCAATGTTTATTTACTGTCAGGTGCACACTAGCACCCGAATCCACATACCAATCATCTTTGTTAAAGTTAGCACTCAGAAAAACGGCGGAAAAACAATTTGTTTGTTTTCGCTCGTAATTTAACTTTGTATTGTTTTTAGTTGGGCACTGCGTTCGAAAATGCCCTATTTGATTACATTTGTAGCATCTAATAGCTTTGTTTACCTTTGGCTTTGAGCCGCCATCTTTGCTTCTGACAACCATAGACTTCTTCTGGTGTTGCCAGTTTCTTGACGTTGCGAATGCCGATTCAATTTCAATCTCGTTCTTTTCATTCAATCCTGTTTCCATGTCAAGTAGCTTACTTTTGATGGCGTCTGTTGTCACTTGAATTCCAGAATGCTCTATCGCCATGATCATGGGAGCAAACTTTTCAGGTAATCCAGCTAGCAGCAACGAACCAATCCACTCATCGTCTAGCTTGAATCCCGTTCCAGACAGCTTCTGTCCAGTCTCAATTATTTGAGCGACGTACGTTGACATAGAGCTAGAATTCTCCAGGCGAATAGATATGAGATGCCGAAGTAAACTAATTCTTCTTGTGAAACCTGAATCATCGAAAAGCGATTTCAATTTTTCCCATAGTTCTTGCGTAGTTTTAACTGTCTTGATGTGCACATATAATGACGCGTCTATCGTGAGAATCAATTTTGCTTTTGTCTTTGCATCATCCGCACTGGACACGGTATCTCCTGTTTCTGGTTTGATGCACTTTATCATTCCTTCTAGAACCAGGAAGTTTTCAGCAGCGAAGACCCACTCGTCATAGTTTTCTCTTCCTTTTAACTTGGGTACGTTGATTATGTAATTCGCCGCGATTGTTAAAAAAAAACTATCGCACAAATGAAAGAAATATTTTTATATATTTTTTTTTTTTTAAAACGAATAACCTTTCTGAGAAAATCTTAATCCTACACACTCTGAATTAATAAACTGATTTTTCGATTATTCTTTTTTTTTTATTTTAATTTCGTAACTACAGGCGCCTGGGCCCATAACCTAAAATGAAACACGTTGCTCGATGGCTGAACACAAAGTAAGGTTTTTATTGTATTAAAGATCTTCCACATACATATGACAGTTCATTTAACCATTCCTTAGAAACTAATTATTGCCGCTAGATGGCACTACTTATTTTGATAATTACAACAGTATGCCTTGTTTGGCAAATTTATTTATTTATTTAAAGAAAGAAAAACATATTTGTACAAATAAGAACAAGCCTTTACATATGTACATAGGCCAAAGAAGATGTTGATTATTTGGAAAATGTGGTAACCTACATTACTTTAGATGAGACATCAAAGAAAGAGAAAAAAAAACAGAAAAACTTGAAAATTGAAAATTTAAAATGACTATTACTTTACTGTCTAAATTGACTAAATTAGGAGGCTGAAAAATTAACAATAAGTTGCCTTCTGAACTTCCCTACAGCACCAGCTCGCTTAACATCTACAGGTAGAGAATTCCACAAACTAGTGACGTGAACGAAAAATAAGCGTTTAGATTGTAAGCACGAATAATGGGGCATAAGTAAATTATTAGTTCTAGTAGATTGAAGGAATGTGAGTTTTTCTCGGAGACATTGCGGTTTACCCGAAACGAGGAGTTTATAGAGGAATACGATAAGCCGAATTTTAAGATATGTCGAGAAAGAACAACCAAGGAAATCTTGAGAATATGATGAAACGTGATTGAATCGGCGGATTTTATAAACGTATCGGACAATAGAATTGAATGCTACATTCAATTTTAGCTGGGAGAATGAATCGAGTTTACAGAAGATTACATCGCTATATGTTATTAAGGGCATTAAAAGAGATTTAGCAAGCTTTGAGCGAGTATGGAGTGGTATAAAGTTCGACGTACACCAAAGTTTTCGTAGACTGCTATAGACCTTGCCAATTATATAGTTAATATGATCCGACCATGTTAAATTCTTATTCAGAAAAAAACCCAGACTCTTTACCTTATCTCAAAACGGAATGATATTACGGTTTAATAATACTGCAGGGAATCCATTGGTATTTATAACATTTTTAGATACGACTATTGCTTGAGACTTGTCAGGGTTTAGTTGCAATCTATTCCCTCTCGCCCACCCAGAAATCGCCTCGAGGTCTTTATTGATTCGCCAAATACAATCCTCAATCATGCCAAGCCGGCAGCTAAGGTAGATTTGAACATCGTCCGCGTACAACGGGGCTTTACAAAAATTCAGTTCTTTTGAGAGATCATTAATGAAGAGAGAGAAGAGGAGCGGAGCAAGTATAGAACCTTGAGGTACGCCCTTAGAGAGGAGTGAGAAACTGGACTCATAATTGTCTGTGCAAACCTTTTGAGATCTACCGCTTATGAAATTCCAAATAAGACGGACAGCGGACGATGAGAAGTTGAATTGAGAAGATATTTTCTGGCATAAAAGCGTATGATTTACAGAGTCGAAAGCTTTCGAGAAGTCCAGCAGTGAGAGAATGGTTAAATGATCATGATCAATGTTCAGGCGTAAATCATCAGTTAATTTCAGGAGGGCAGTACTTCAACTGTGATTCTTCCTAAAGTCATGCTGGAATTCAGTTAAAAAGGAATTAGATTCAAGGTATTGGACCATTTGAATGTACATTAACTTTTCCAGAGTTTTGGAGAGGCAAGAAAGGATACTAATGGGTCGGAAGTCCTGTGGAAGAGAGGCGTTGGATTTTTTAGGAATTGGAGTAACTTTTGCTTTCTTCCACAAAGATGGGAAAGTAGAGGACGTTAAAAATGTGGATGAGAAAAGGAAGTATGGAGGGAAGAATAATTCGAAGAAATTTTAAACTAATGCCGTCAACGCCGACTGCATTTGATCTAATAGAGTTGATGACAGAAATAACGTTCTCCTCTGACACTCTCATAAAGCAAAAACCGGAATCAGAAACGATGTTCGAAATGACACAGGAGAAACTACTGGAGGATTCTGATATTGAAGCTGAGTTGACTATATCACTATTGCCCCTGGAAGCAGAGCCAACAGACGTAAAAAAGTTGTTAAGAACAGTGGGGTCAATGTCATGTGATAGATGTTTGCCGGTAACTCCGATGTTGCGAAGGTTCTTCCAAAGCACTTTAGGGGGTAAATTAGCATCAAGTTTGGCTGTGTAATAGTCCGATTTGGCTTTTTTTATTGCGTTCGTAGTACGATTTCTGAGCAAGCGGAATTTGGTCCAGTTTTCATTCGATTTGCACTTTTTCCAGTGAACGTAGGTTTTGTCACGCTGTCGAAACAGGGATTCAATTATAGGCGAAAACCAAGGACACACCTTTTTATTGGATCTGTAGTACTTTAACGGCACGCATTTGTCTAGAAGATATAGGCTGAGTTTGTTGAAGTGTTCAACCTGAGCATTAACGTCTGGCATTGAATATATGTTACTCCAGTCGAGTGAGGACGCTTCAGCAAGTAAGCTGACGCGGTCGAGATTTCTGAAATTTCTAAAATAGTGTGGGTTAGTAAAATTTTCCGTAGTAGGAAAAATGTTATAATTAAAGAAAATGAGGCCATGGTCAGAGACTCCAGGAACAGATATTTCATTTGAAAAGGTTGCAAGGTTTATATTATTAACTATAAAGTAATCTAGTAAAGAGGAACAGGACCCAGTGAAATGAGTTGGAGCAGTATTAACGATTGATAGAGAGTACGAATTTAAGATCGAAACGAAGTCGCTGGCTAAATTATTCGGGTTAAGAACATTCAAATTAAAGTCTCCACAAAGAATAATATGAGGGCAACAACATCCTAACCTTTCAATACAGGAATACAGCGGTTCTAGATTAGAAATTCCGGGAGGCTTATAAATAGCTCCTATGAGGCACTTGTTTTCACCCCCAAATAATTCAGCAAAAATAAATTCGACTCCATCATTTGATGAAGCTGCAAGTCTATACGATATGCCAGCTTTAAAGAAAATGGCGACACCGCCCCCACGCCTATCAAATCGGTCGAATCTAAGGACATTATATCCAGGTATGGAGATAAGTGAATCCGGTAAGTCCGGCTTCAACCAAGTTTCAGAGAAACAGATGATATCTACATTCGAGTCTGCAAAGATATACCTTATTTCATCAATACTCCTAATTAAACTGCGCGCATTGAGATGACAGACCTTCAATCCACTAGATTGCGAGACAAAAATTCGTAATAGGATTTGACTTATATTTCCGTTCACATCACGGCGAGAAGGAACGTTACCCGACATCAAGCGTAAGGGTACATGTAGGTGTTCCGGCTAGACGTACCTGAAAAATCCAAAGCAAAACAAACCTGAAAAAAGCCACCTCCGAAAGTAAAAGGAGAAGGAATGAATGAGTAAAACACCAATTTCTTCATGATTAATATTTATTTATTTCACTATAAACATACCTCCTGAAAAGGACATAAAAAAGGAAAACTAAATAAAATACAAAATTTCTTCACCACTATTAATTTATTCACTACAAACAAAAAAAAGGCTGTAAAAACAAAAACACCCTGAAAGTGAAAAGTCAAAGGCGAAATAAATAAAAAACAAAACTGATCTTTTTCACTATTTGTTCACACAAATTTACAATAAAAAAAGGACATCACTACACATAAAAGTTCATATCTGAAAATAGATAAAAATTAAGTAAAGATTAGATACAAAAATACGTACCCCTTTTGCTAATCCATCCATTTTCCAACAAAAACATCACTCTCGTCCGAGGAAAGAAAACGCCAAAAAGCCGTCGGCAAATCGACATCAGCAAAATCTGTAAACGAAAAATTAGTAAAAAATACAAACAAATTCCACAAAAACTCTTACCTGTCAACCCTAAAATGGATAATCCCAAAACTCCGCCTCATCATCCCCTCTAAATCGGTGCTAAAACCTAGAAATATAACTAAAATTAATAAATAAATGAAAATAAACAAAGATAAAAATACTTACCAAGTTGCACCTCCATTTGACATCTGCAGGAAAAACAAGAACAGCTGATCGGACATTGCACGCAGATCTAGTACATAACCCGAAATTATGTACTTCGAGAACGAAGCCCCCTACTACAGAATAGCCTCAACCATTATTCAAAGAGAAATAAATACCGACGCACAGACGGCGTTAAATCAGATTGCTTTTAATCTTTCTAGAGTCTTGAACTAGAAGATAAAATCTGTATTGAGGTTTTAGCAATAAAGCAATTTCAAAGCCTAAGTATCGAACTTAGCATACTGGAAAGACAGAATTGAGGTCTTTTCCCAGTAAAGCCCGAATTAAAGACAGTTTTGAAGTCTTTACTACAGCAGTAACTTAATCACCAAAATTGATTTCAGCAGTTACTCTAACCAACCACAGAGGGACGAATTTGCGAAGAAACAAGGCAAAGCAGTCCAGCAAGCCACAACCAGGGCAGCAAGCAGCAAACAGCAAGCAAATCCCAAGCGATTCCCAAGAAACGAAACCAGAGTGCAGCAACACAAAGGTTATTCCTGGCTGTTCTAATTGCAGAACACATCAGGCGAAACATCGATCGTCATCTGACAGATAGGTGGCGTTATCAATTAAGCTATCAGAGCAAGCAATATTTTGGTAATTCTTATTTACAAACAAATAAAGAATAATTTACGAATTTTCAAGTATTAAGGGGGTCTTCTGCTTTCGCGCCCGGAATTTTAGTCTACTTTTGGAAATTAATTGTAAGGAAACTATACAAGATAATTGAAAAATTTTTTTTTTATTATTTTTGTACATGTTTAAACTTGAAAAATCACAAATGCCTTATGGGTGTGGTGAATCCTGCGCCTTTGAGAAGTGGTCAAACTAATACTGACGAAAGTGTCCGAGTAAACTTTGTGGTATGACTTCTACAAGTAATTTTCATCGGATCTGACTAATTTTTTTTTTAACTTCTTCATAAAACACTTCTCTATGCTTCTCCGAGTACGATTTTTTTTATTTTTAAAAATTTTCAAATTATACGGTTTTTTGTGAAAAGTTGTATTTTCAACCACGTTTTTTGACCTGTTGAGGGTCATAAAAATTGAACAAAACAAAATTTCAGCTTGGATCTTTCCAAGCTTCTCCGCATATGTTTTGTCGAGGCTGGTCAGCTGCAAGCATTCTTCTGGTTGCATTCCAGTGATTTAAGTGACTTCTTGATGGAGTCAATAGTGCTGGAGACAGTTTTCTGGAATTCTAGAAACTGTGTTGTCATGTATGCCGATGCGTCCTCACCTCTGGGTGTACGACGAACTGTCCGTGCCTCGCCTGAAGACATATCAAGGAATGAAACCAAATTAGATGTCGGTCTTTATTTGTGATCGCGAACTCGCAAAATTTAGAAAAATTTATGGAATATGAAAAACGCCTGCTATTAAAGCAAAACTCTCGGTGGACAGACTAAAAAGGCTTGGAAATACAATGGTAATAGCGGAAAACTCGGAGCAAAAATATCGCACGTCTACTCTATTGTAGGCATCACACTGTACTCCACTGTACTACTCACTGCAAATAAATAAATAAATAATCTCCAGCGGTACGGCAGCATTCCAATCTAACTTCAGCTGCCAAAGTTGTTGAAGGAAAATTTTGGAAGTCGCAATTACTGGTCCCAATATTCCGAGTGGATCGAACAGGCGATATCCGAGGCAATTGTCCTTGGTAACTCGACCTTGCTCCGTCCAATTGGTTTTGATAGAAAATTCTTCTGATTTGGGTATCTAGGTAAGTCCCAGAGTTTTATGTTGTCCTTTGTTTCATCGGTGAAATTTATTTGTGTTTCACGATCTGGAGCGCAGCTGACTCTAGTGGATATTCTGAGCTTCCTTCATGTGTTAGCCTTTGTAAGTAACTGTGCAGAGGTGACAGTACCTTAGAGTTTCATTCGGGTCATCACGCCACAGAATAAGTTGATAATTTCGGTCTTTCTTGTCGATAAATATCTGGCGATGCATTTTTTGTATATTGGCAGTGAAAACATACCGAGGTATTCTGAAACATAGTATAAGAGAGAACAAATCATCCTGTATGGTGGGTCCTGGTTGTAGAATATCATTTAGTGATATATTGGAAGAAGTTTTTGCGGAAGCGTCAAAAACCACTCTCAATTTGGTGTTAGTGCTTTCTGGCTTTAGTACACTGCGGTGCAGTATAACTTGGAATTTGAACGTTATTTAGTTGGATATCTTTCAGGTGCCCAAGCGTTCGGTATTCTTGCATAAACTCAACATAGAGTTTCCTTAATTCTGAGTTCTTAGATAGTCTTCTCTCTTATGCCAAGAAGCGTCTAAAAGCAATGTCCCGAGATACGCCTAACTTTCCTGGGCCCTCTGAAAATGGCAGGCTGACGATAAATCGGCCTCCGTGGTTTCGACGTACTGTTTGGTAAAAGAACATTTCGGATTTTGTTTGCTCAGCCGTCAATTGTGGCATGGTATGCTCCGCTTCTTTTAGTTTCCACAACGTCTCAATAGCTTGATTGACCTGCTATTCTTCGCTGCAAATACCACATGCCGCTGTAGTGAGATCAATATTTCTTATTTTGCCTGCTAAGATCCAGCCGAAGAATGTGTTTTGAAGTAGGGGTAGATCCTCTGGCATCTTTATTTGTCCAATTCTTAATAAATGATGAGAAAATTCGGCGCCCAATAACAAGTCAATTCTATTAGGCTAGTTGAACTTGGGATCAGCCAGTTTTATGTTATGTGGAATTGACCAGTTGGAGGTATCGATAAACTGGTATGGTTGAAGTATTATGCTCTGGGAAGTGACGAAGGCTTCTGGGAAGAGTAGGAGGGTCTGGTAGAAAAACCACACAAGGTTGACTGTAGTTGCAAAACTGGCTCTTTGGCGAGCTACTTGCCTTACGTTGTATCATCATCGAGTCTGTGACTGATTTCACTCCGTTAGGGAGTGGGTGATCGAGGCTGAGCTGCTAGTCAACTTTTTTAAGGCACTGTGCACACTCTTGGTCGTCCGGGTCTTCATAGTCAGGGAATATGTATCTGATTTGTAGTAGGTTGTTGGCTTCCTGATCACTGTTCTTGTGACCCCGTGTTGATTTCACCCCTAGTTTTTTCTACCATTTTCGGCTTGTTTTGAGCGGTGAGGTACCGGTTTAAGCTACCGGTCGTTTATTCCCGCACTCGCCGTTGTCTTTTTTGATACGGAGCCTTGAGCCTTGGCAGGGTTGTTGTTGAGTGGTATAATAGAGTAGCCATTTGTGGGGACGAGTGTTAGAGTAAGACTCGTTAGGGATGGATTGTTGGAATTGACGAGGCCGACAGATACTGTTCGGTTTCAAGAAGGTATGAGGGCACTCGCGAGGAATACTTTTCGCAGGTCTCTTGGACTTCATAAAGCATTTCTTCCTCTAAACTTAATGGTGTTGGTACCACCATCTGGGATCGACCTGGGATACAAATAGATTCCCTTAGGATTATCTTTTGCCTTAGGTCTTCATTGGTCTCCAAACCGTTGAGGTTGTTATCCAACCTTGACCCGTCTTGAGATTGGCAGCTGGTAGTCTCGGAGGGTACCAGGGAGGCACCGGGGATTGTCTCGGCTTCTTCGAGCTGAGACTCCCTGGATTGGGTTTGCTCTCTGGGTTTCAATATGATTCAACGTTGCTCCTGTGCTGGGAGTCATTTCCTAGAAGGCCATCTTTGGGAATCTCTGGCATATTCTGCACTATTTCGAAATCGAAAGTGCAAGGCAAGAGTCTTCAGATTAAAGTTTCCTTGGCAACTTCCCAGAGTAATTGCTTTGCCGAATGGCGTTCGTAGCAAGCACTTTTGAGAAGGCTTTACTGTGACTTTTTGTTGAAGTTTATTCTTTTTTAGTATTGTATTATATAGTACTAGTTGTGTTTTGCTTTAAATTTAATCCTTTACAAATCTTTCTAAAATCGTGTTTAAACGAACAACATATGTTATTCTTATTAAAATTAATTCTTTACAATGTTTTAACACATAACATATTATTATTGTAATAGCGCCGCGTTCGCTAGTTCAAACCTTACTTTTTGATAAATCCGCCCACTACGGATGAAAGTTCAATCAATACTTTAATAAAAATCTATCGAAGAAATTTAATTTGTTCAATTTGTTTCAAACGTATTGTCAATTTATTGAAGCATATTGATAGAAATTTTGATTGAAGCGCATTGACCCTAGGCATATTGATGCACGCATTGACGTTTGCAAGGTTTATTGGTCAATATTTCGTTAGTATTTCAACCAATTCCAAATAAAACACGTGAAAATCGCCACCTCGTCACAATCGATTTTCAAAACAACACTGCGAGGTCGCCATATTGATAGTTAGATTGACGAGATTTTTGAAGCATATTGACAGGAGCTTCAATATTAACACAAAATTTGATTCTCTTTGGACCAATATTTAGAAAGTTATGATACATTGTTTTTTCACTTTTCCATTACAGATTGAATAACTTTGATTCTTAAAATCGCTCTGGTGTAAAATCATGTTTTTTGACTTAAGCGGTTTTTCCTTATCACCACTTATATTATTATTGATCGTCTCCGGGTCCCTTTACAATACGTAGTTTATTATAACTTAAAATTATTACATCAAGTAGAGGAAAAGCGGACAACCGACACGACCGAGAAGTATGTAGGAACTTTAAGAACTCTTTTTAAACTGATTTTACTTTTGATTCATTATTTCGATCAACCCTCGAGTGCATTCATAATTTCAATCAGTTCACACGTTTAGCAAGTTCACACGTTCGTGCACCTGCAATTCCTAGAACAGAGGATGTCAACGAGACGCGGGCCTGCAAGTTACTTGCAAAACCGAGGGAACCAAGGTCGAAACAGTATTTTTTTTTTATGTGGCAGTGCTAAGCTCAGGAATCACCCTTTGTACTATTAGTCCGTCATGTCATTTGTCACGTTATGGTGCAATGTCTAGCAGTAAGCTTAGTACGGGGAAGGGGTTGGAGGGGCTATAAAGGTACGGGAGGGAATCTCTTGGATGTTGTAGGAGCTCGGAAATACTGACTGCGAGAGATTATTCCACAGCCGAGTTGTTCTATTAACAAACGAATTCATATCTTGTTGAGTGCGTGAAAGGGGGAGTTGCAGGTGGAGGGAATGAGACGAGTGGGCTAATCTGGTGTTGCGGGTATAAGAATGCCGTGGAGGCAGGAGAGCGTTTAGCTCGGAGGAACAGTCACTATGATAGTAGCGATAAAATTTTGTCAGTGCTGCTACCTTCCTACGGTGGCTGAGGGGGTCGATAGTGGAGCAAGCGGTATCGTCATCAATTAATTTAAGGGCCTTTTTTTGGACCTTATCTAACCATGCCAAGGTGGTTATTGGAGCGCCGCCCCAAACGAGGGAATTATATTCGAGAAGAGGCCGAATGTAGGATTTATAAATAACAGCACGGGCCGATGGCTGGAGGAAGAAGAAAGAAGAAATCCAAAGCACTGAGATCCTTGTTTGGCGATTTGGAATATGTGGTCATTCTATCGCAAGTCTTTGGCTAATGTCACGCCTAAGATGTGTAAGGATGGGTCGGCCATTAGTTGAACCTCATTCACTTTCAATGGTGGAGAGGTGTTGAACTTCTTTTTGGAGATAAGACAGTGCTTGGTTTTGGCGGGGTTGAATTCAACACGATTCTTCTTTCCCCACTCTAGAATGAGTTCAATGTCGTTATTAATAGAGTTGGACATACGTTCGCGATCATCAAGACAGGATCTGGCATGAGTCTGCTTTGTATCGAAGCTGTACGAGTACCGTAAAGTACCGTAGTCAGCGAAGCTGAGAAGTGGGTTGGAGGGGATTGAAAGGAGGTCCTTTATAAAGATAAGGAATAGGGCCGGGGATAAGATTGATCCCTGGGGGACCCCCGCCGAGATCGGGTGGGATGCGGGTTTGACGCCATCCAATACTACTTTGATTGAACGGCCGAAAAGAAAATTCTTGATCCACTTCTGTAGAAGTGAGTCGACTCCAATAGCTTTGAGTTTAGCTAACAGTGCTGAGTGCCAAACTCAATCGAAAGCCTTGGAGATATCTAGAGCAACCAGACTAGACTCGCCGGATCCAAGTATGGCGAAATTCAAGGGATATCTCAAGGCTACAATGTCTCATGGAATTATAATACCGTTTTCCTAGGAGGTGTAACTATAACACCCCCACTATTATTTTGAGGCTTCGACGAAACTATGTTTGTGTTAATACCAGCTGAGGCTGGTGCCGCACCTCATTTACCCGCCGAACCTCGGCCTCAGCGAGCCTAGGCTGGTGCTTCTCCCGTCGTGGTTTCTTGGGCATGGGATGGATGCCTGCACTCCCCCGCGAAGCATTTCGGCCTCAGCCTGCCTCCACTCTGGTTATAGGCGTCGTACAGGGAATCTTCTGGCGCATCTCCTCTTCAAAAGTAAGTGACATCTAAAACATATGAGAAAATAATGATACAATCTATATATGTATGTGACGCGATCCGAGAAAAAGGAGCTACTATCCAAAAAGAAAACTTTACAGGAGAAGCGATTGAAAGAAAGACGGAGGAGAGCGAAAACGCTGAGCTGCCACTTTAAACACTTTTGAAGACACATTTGTAAATATTTATTGCTCAGAAAGTAATTGGAATAAATTAATTCTGATTGCACAGAATTAAAGAGGAGATTCAAAACCTTAAGAACCACTCATAATCCGAAAATCGATTTTTTGGACAGTAAGTCCCTTTTCTCGGATCGCGTCACGTATATAAAAATGAATCATTGTTTTGTATGTAATCGATGTTTGAAAAATTGGCTGTATGAAATGACTGATTGAGCGTGGTTTATGTTAGAAGACCTCAATAGCAAGGTTCATGTATATTATAGTTTTCATGATTATGTCTGTTGGTATTTTTGTAATGGCGCTTGAAAAAGATATATCCTTATTGGAAATTTTTTCTTCGCATTTAATTGATATGATTTGTACGTGCAATGGGTTTGTTTTATTAAATGAAATAAAAAAAAAGTAAAATCGTTCTAAAAAAGGATTGTAGCAGCGATAGTGGTGTCAAATTATAAATGCATTAACCGAAACGTAACAGTAGTAATGTTAGAGTGCGTTTACTGTTACTCTCATTAGGCTGGCGTACACGGGTCAATATTTAACACTTGGTTAACCGGTTTGTTATCATACTCTCGGGGTACATGGGTCTTGCTTCACCAAGATTAACTTATTATCTTTAGATGGGATATCAACGGCTATGGCTGTACACGATTGGAATTAATGTCTCGACCAAACTAATGTACGCAACCGTAATTAATAGATATTCACCACCTTCTAATCACTACTAATAAAAAAACACCCGGTTAATCTTAACTATTCTTTAATTCGAACAAATTCAAGTTAATTATAAATTATAAAAAGGCACAAATTCTAGCGAGAAGGAAACAATTCCATGCAACACGTCGACCGTTTCGTCTTCAAGTTCAAGTTCGAATCATTTCATCGAAATCTCATCTCCCCTTAGCGGTATCAAAAATATTTTTGGAAAACGTTTGTCAATTGTTTTGCATATTGTGATGTATTGTTTTGTACTATGTATAGATGTGAGCCGGTCGATGTGTTGTTGGTTTGTTTACATTGTGTGTTTTTAATTCTTATTTATTTAGAAGTTAACAAATAAAATCTAACAAGTAAAGGGTACAATATTTTCTTGATCTCAAATGTGTGGCGTCAACATACTCCGGGGGGTTGAAACCTCTGGGTTTCTAAGCACAAATCGGACTCCAAGGTGTCAAGGGACGAATCCAGCAACCAAATAATTTGATCATGAATGGCTGTAGTTATACCTCCATCGAGTGTGACTTCCTCCTACTAGAAAATCCAGAACGTTCTGGAGGGGGACGATATGAGGCGCGTCCCACTCGCCAAGATGTTAGAAGGATGGGAGTAAAAGGATAACTCGAATGTATGGACAATAGATTTTGTGGAATCATGAATATCTTGTGATGACCTTGCAATGTCTGTAAGAGATTACCTTTCATTAGTTTCATTTTCGATCGATTTAGACAAATTAACGACAATGATAAAACAGATGGATAGAGGGAGCGACAACACTTATAGGGATCTAGAAGGTATGGTGGAACCTTATGAATTCATTGACCAAGGAACCACCGGAACATATCTGAGCTTAAGAACAGTCGTCAATAGGTAATGGACATATTTTGCACACAGGTCTCTTGATAATATTCTCTTTCGTTCTGACGGTGACGACTCGCACCAATCCATCAGATCCCGGGTGGCATTCAACAATTCTTCCCAGCAACCATCGTGATGGCGGTACTCGTTCTTCCTTGATTAGAACCAATTGACCAGATTTGGGGTTTTCCTTTTTTTGGTTCTACTTAGGTCGTTGCTGCAAACGGCAGAGGTATTCTGTGCGCCATCGTTGCCAAAATGTTTGGTACAATCTCTGAATGAAGTGCCACCGATCTAGACGGTTAATGTTTGCTTCCAACAAATTTGGTTCAGGTGGTGTTAAAATTGCTTCCCCTACTAGAAAGTGTCCGGGGGTTAAGGCCGTCATGTCAGTGGGATCACTACTGATTTCACAGAGAGGCCTTGAATTTAGGCAGGCTTCGATTTGTGTCAACACCGTACTCATTTCTTCGTAAGTCAAGGGTGATTGACCAAGAATTCTCTTCAAATGGCGCTTCGTGGACTTAACACCAGCCTCCCATAAGCCGCCGAAGTGTGGGGATGCTGGTGGAATAAAATGCCATTTACACCCTTCCTTCTCAATTGCTTCAGCTGTCCTTTCATTTACCGCATCTATCATCTGTCTCATTTGGCGACTAAGGACGGTGTTTGCACCCACAAAATTCGAGCCACAATCGCTATATAGATCGCTACATGAACCACGTCTGGAGATGAATCTTCGGTATGCTGCTAAAAACCTTGAGTACTTAAATCGGTAACAAGCTCGATGTGCATTGCTTTCGTGGCCAGGCAGATAAACACAGCAATGTAGGCCTTGTATGTTTTTGCACCTCGCAACTTTGATGTGCGTAAATCAAAGGGTCCACAATAATCAACTCCAGTGTGTCTGAAGGGCTTTGAGGCGTTTACTCGTGCTCTAGGAAGATCGCCCATCAACTGATCCCTGCTTGTCGTCTTCTGGCGGTGACACGCAATACATTTGTAGATGTGATGTCTAACTGCTTTTCTAGCCTTTAAAATCCAATACCGTTTATGAAGCACATTTAACATTAACTGAGGTCCGCCATGCAAGGTGTCACGATGTGTTTTATCCAATATTAATGTTGTCAGATGACATTTTTCTGGAAGTATGATAGGGTATTTTTCATCAAAGTTCAGATCGGAGTGTTTTAACCTCCCTCCTACTCTCAAAAGACCGTCTTCGTGTATGAACGGATTCAACTTTATTAATTTGCTATGTCTTTCTAGTTCCTGATTTAATTTGAGTTTTGAGAAATCTTCTTTAAAATACGCAAATTGTACCTTCCTTACCCACATTTTCAGCGCTGCTTCCATCTCATATACTTTCAAGTACTTGGACTCTCTTAAGTTCTTTGGCTTCCTACCGTTATTAATAAATCGAAATATATATATGCTGTAACTCGAATTAGTTTCAAGAGGCAAGAATAATTTTCCATTAAGTCCCAGTCTACTTCAGATTTCGTGAATAATGAAACCAGGCTTCGTGCTTCCAAGTTAGTGTGAGATATTTCGTCAGATTTAGGCCACGCTGTCCTACTTCCTCTCAACCACTCAGGTCCAGTCCACCACAGTGAAAATCGAAGAAGTTCTTGAGGATTCAGCCCCCGTGTGGCACAATCTGCCGGATTCTCCTTCGATGGCACATGCCTCCATATGCTGCTTCCCAAGATTGTATGTATAAGTGACACACGATTGGCGACGAAGGATTTCCATCGTGAGGGTTGTCCTCTTAACCACGATAAAACGATTTTCGAATCGGTCCAGGCATACACTGTAATATTATTTAACTTTAATGTCCCCTTTATGTACCTAATGAGCTTCGCCAATAATGCAGCTGCACATAATTCCAAACGTGGAAGTGACACCGTTTTGATAGGCGCAACTTTTGTTTTGGACATTAAAAGAGAGCAATTTATTTCCCCATTTTGATTAACAACTGTTAAGTACACTGCAGCTGCATAGGCTTTCTCCGACGCATCACTAAAACCATGGATTTCCATAATCTGAGGTTGATCTATAGTTCGGATCCATCTCGGAATTTTTATGTTTTCTATAGCAGGTAAGTTAGTTTTGAAATCCAACCATTCTTTCAAACTGCTCTTGGGAACTTCATCGTCCCAATCGATACTGGCCAGCCACAGGCTTTGAATCAAAATTTTCGCGACAATAACGACTGGTGCTATCCATCCCAAAGGATCAAACAACTTCGCGACCTCTGACAAAATCAATCTTTTAGTGGGAATCGATGAGCTCAATTCTAACTTTACTTGATAAGAAAAATGATCAGCTATGGGGTTCCACTTCATCCCTAACGCTCTAATTCCTGCATCTAAATCCATACTGAGGGGTAATTCTAGCTCCCTATGATGTTTGGGTGAAAAAATAACGCTGTTGTTTAATAAATTTATATCCTGGTGTAAGACGGGAATGCAGGGCCCGATTTCGATGGAATAAGACGCTGTGTTTCGGAAGACTGTCGGATAAGTTTGAAAAGTGAATACATTGCAAGCCAAGCCATAAATTGGATTCCTAGAATGACCGAGGCTAGCGCAACCACAAACATTACTACCAAAACCTCACTGCCACTTGAAATTAACATTGCAATCACTGCAATTACATTTACAAAATTAAATGTAAGAGATATTCCCGAGTTGATGAGCCAAGGGACAAGCAATAAATGTCGCTCCTTTATTGTTCCAGCAATTAGTAGAATTGAGGCGATGCAATCGATGATGTTTATAGTGATGTAAATGGCCAGAACCGTCATGGCCATCGTTTTGCTGAGGCATCATCGAGGTCCGCGTTTCGCTCTTTGATAATCTTGATAAGGCCATCTATTTGTGTCCAGACAATAGTGTAAGTAATGACATTTAAAAGGGACAAAGCGGCCCCGATCCAGCCTAGAAGAACTCCTGCCGTGTGAAGGCGAAAACAACAAAAACTATTTACTGTCCACATGTTGAAATTGCGATAATGATCTTCAGTTGCCGTTTTCGTTAGCTCTGGCACTTGACAATTTATTATTACGCTTTGTTCGAATGGATGCCGCCGGACTTCAACTCTTCTTCCTCTTGATGCGAAATGCAAATTGCGACTCGCAATCTGGTGGTGCTACTACTTTCCTTCAGGACGCAATTATGTGGCAAATAAGTGCAAGTGTACGAAATGTTCCTGTCCGATGTAATTAGGATATGGTCATTTTCGGCGGACTGCGCTGGTATCATGTGACCTAACTCTAGGTACTCCCGTAGGCAACGTGCGTATTCCGTTTTAAGTTCGGGGTCCTTCTGGAATCGATTCTCCATCTGATGAAGGCTTGATACTGCTCTATATCTTGAACTTCCTAGTTGTAAACTTTCCGACTTACCAATGAATGGAAGTCTAACTATGAATCTTCCATTTCCATCTCGCTGATATGTTTCTTCGTACTGTTTTTCGCATTCCGTGTCCTCATTCAACAGAATTCTTTGCTCCGGAATTTCCTCGAGCTCCCAAAATGCTTTTAATTGTTCGTCCAATGTACACGTAATGTGAAAGTTTTCTATGCGAAGATGATCAATGTTATTTGTTGTCGTTCCAGCTCCATCACTAACTTCACCCAGGAGGACCCATCCAAAGATAGTTTCTTTTGCGACGGGGCTACCAATAGGTCCTTTCTTAAATCCACCACTGACAATCTGAGTATAGACGTCTGCACCTAACAATATATCAATGCGACCGGGTACCTGCCTTATATGTCGGATCCGCCAGTTTCAATCCAGTGGTGTGACTCCATGGCCGATGTTCGATTCTTCTGTTTGGCAATAAATTTGTTACTTTCTTCAGTACGAACGCATTAGCATTCACACTGCGATGTTCATCGTTTAGCGGTTTTATGATCAATTTCACTTGAGTATTTATTTTCCCAGCATCAATCTCAGCCAATAATTCAAAGTTGGCTCTCACGGATTCTTTCTCCAGGCGGAGACTTTGCACAGCATCTTCAGTGATGAACGTTGCTTGAGATCCAGGATCAATTAATGCTCTAAAGACCTTCTGATTTCCGAACCGTGAAACAATACGCACCAGTGCTGTTGCTAACAAAACTGGAGTATCTGTCATCGCGTGCCCGACATGAAAAGAATTCGACTCAGGGCTACTACCCGAGTACTCGATCAAGTCGGCCTGAGACCTTTGCTCGGTTGCAAGATTTACATTTATGTTATAAACAAAAACCCGCCTAAAAAATCGATTCTAAATTTTAATAATCATTACTGTTCAAAAGTATAAATTCCTACCCGGTCATATTTTATTCTTCTAAATTCATAAATCCCTAACATTTATAAAAAATTACCCGATCATATTTATTTCAAATTTTTAACTTTCATAAAAAATTATCACACGGGAAATTCAAATGCAATATTGCACATTTGCCCGTTGCAATAATTTCTTAGAAATCCACGGTGATAAACACCGTGGATCTACATACAAATTATCCTTATCGGACCCAGGTGTCAGGTTTCAGCTCGACTCTTGTCTGCTTGCTGCACATTCGGGCGGTAAGAAAATCTGTTTTCTGCCGAGATCGGCAGCTTTTTCCTTGCGGCGTGGGAATAGTTTTTCCGTTTTTTCGGGACCACGGCCGCGATACAAATTAATAAGTCAATTAAGTGTTGTTTGAACTACGATCGGCGGCGGGCGTTGTCCCGAATATTAAAAAGTATTGTTCTAACTTTAACCGGCGGCGGATCGCGTCTTAACTTGAATCGGCGTGTTAAAAATTGAAAGGATTGTCTCAACCATAACCGGCGGCGGGCGGTTTGTTTTAGTTTGAAGAATTGGTTGTATTGAATCAAAAAAATAATCTTAATCTTTGTCCGCGGCGGGCGGTGTTTTAGTAAAGGGATATGTATTATCCCTCGCCAAGTTTTAATTATTAAAGTTCGACTTAGTTAGAAAAATCCTTGGGGTGACATCAATATAAGTAAATAAATCATGTAACCGTGTACGAGGACAGTGTAAAAGTGGATAAATTGGTTTAAAATATAAAAATGTACTTAAATAAAAGGATTTAAGCTGTGAAAAACAAATCCTATTTAATTCTAAATTTTGTAATTGATGTGTAATTAAGCGCCGTGGTTGAAAGATACGATTTCAGAGTGTTTATTAATTTAATGTGAAATATTATTGTTATTTTGTTTATGGTTATACTTCGCTAGGTTGTGAAAGTTTTTAATGAATTTATTAAAGGATTATTACCGAATTTAAAGCGATTGTTCGTTTTTTCTTTTTGTCGTTGTTTGCAGTATAAAAAAAAGCATACTTAAAGTTTCCTTGTTGATTGTAGCAGTTTTGAAAATAAATAAAAGGGATTAGCAATAAACCGTAAGAGCATTAACATTTTCTGGTGAAACCCCTAAGGGCCCTCAAGATATATATAACATTTTGGCGCAGCCGGTAGGATCCGAGCGAGCCTATCTGTTGAGAAAATGTAGCCTCAACTTTAATTTAGCTCGACTTCAAGTCTACTACGCTCAACTTTAAATCTATTACGTGAAAAATTTATACGCTCTTCTTCTTCCTGCCGGCTAAAAATCAACGCCATTCGAATATCAAAAGTTCAACTTTTCAGACGTCGTCTCAAGCAAGTGCTCTCATTGTGCTACAACAATTTATCTTTAAAAACTTATTTAAAATTAATAAAGTGTAATTTCAAAAACATAGTAAGCTCGAATAAACCTAGATTGTGAACAACCTCAAGATTCAAGTGTTCGATTTTTAAAAGCCCGTTACCTTTCCACAGTCCCAGCATAACTCATAGCTCATTCAACATAAAATTTTGGTCCTTCGAGCCGGATTGTGGAAGGTAACGGTGCAAGAAAAATCCATCGCAAGTTGCTCAGCTCGGAATTCACAAGCTCAACGGTACATCGTGATCCCGTATTGAAAACACCGTTATGTAGTGCTCGGAGATCTTCAAATCAGCAGAAAAAGTGATGTCTAAAATTGTGACATGGGAAAAACCGTTTGCTTTATTTTTTGGAGCTCAGTTTGGAAGTCAGAACTTCCTAAATTGTTAATAATTTGTACATTTATTTTTAGAGGAAGCTCAAGAGCTCACGAAGCACATCTTATAATTTTTGCGGTTCAAATTATGGAAAGCTCAAAAGCTCAGGAATTCGTATGATATTTTTTGGCGCTCAAGTTTAATAGAGCTCATGAAGCACTGTCATTTTTGGGGTTCGAATTATGGAAAGCTCAAAAGCTCTGGAATTCGTACGATATTTTTTGGCGCTCAAGTTTAATACAGCTCAGAAGCCGAAGGAGTTCATCTCTAAACAGTCTCAATAGCTTGCGCAACTAACTATGATAAACTGGTGTTAATTTCTTTTAAGATCTGAGCTCATTGAATTAATTATAATTTTGTCTTTTTTAGATGCATTGAAGCTCAAAGACTTTGCATAATTGTAGGCAAACTTTTTTTGTGAAGCTCAAAGCCCATAGAATTTAATAGCGCTCGGTTGCATATTACAGGTTTAGCGCTCGGTTGCAAGAATTAGAAAAAGCTCCTCAATTTTAGTTATAAAGTTTTTGCTTTAAGTTTATACTGTATCTGCTTAATTGTACTTTTATTTTTTATATTCATTTCCATTAACTTTACAGCTCTATTCATAACTGCAAAAACATTAATAACGCTCGGTGTGCTCTAACTTAATGCATAAACTAAATTCTTAGTGCAGTGCTCTTCAAATCTAAAACTATATTAAATACTCTTCTAACCGCTCAGTGTGCTCTAATTGTGCTCTCTTAACCTAACTTTATAACGCTTATTAATGCTCTGTGTGCTCTATTTAGACTTTATTAGCTCAGTGCTCCTCAAAAAGAAAACATGCCTAACGAGTCAATGCTCGAGGCAGATGTCGAGCAAGTGTTTACAGCTCGCCTAGTCCTGCAACGTGAAAAAGGGGACGTACTTGAGTTCATCAGAGATGAATGCTACTCCGAAGGATTCAAACAGCTCACTATTCCACAGCTCCAATCCAAGCTCCACATTCTGGAAGACGCATGGTCTTCCTTCAAGAATAACCACGATAAGCTCGCCACAGAGTTCCCGCAGGTATACGTAAGCTCGAACTATTGCACCAAGAAGGTCTATGCGGGAGCTCTGTCCTATTATTCCGAAGCTCATTCCTTAATTAGCTCCAGAATCGCCGATCTAAAACCAGCTCCAGCTCCCGCTCAATCGTTGCCTTCAACCGAGTTCAGGCCTTCTCCAGGTACGACCGCTTACCAGCTCTTTGAGAAGCTCAAGCTACGACCATTTAGCGGCAAGTATCAAGACTGGAAGGAGTTTGAAGATATGTTCCAGGCCCTGGTAGGCTCATGCGAGGAAATTCTTCCAGTACATAAAATGTCGGTGCTCAAAAACTCAGTCCAAGGGGAAGCTGCTCGGCTTATTAGCCACATGAAAACCACAGGTGAGAACTATCCAGTGGCCTGGAATCTGCTCGAGTCTAGATATGATAACAAACGGCTCTTGGTGTCAGCTCAACTTGACAAGCTCTTTGGGAATAGCTCAGTAGTGTCTCCGACTTCCCAAAGCCTAAATGACCTCCTGAATGGTGTCCGAGAAGCTCTAGATGCCCTGAAATCCCTTGAAGTGCAGGTCGACACCTGGGACTATGCAGTGGTCTATCACATGGTGCGCCGACTAGATCCTACTATCAGGAAGGAATGGGAAAGAAACCTGGGATCGGTAACCGACTATCCGTCGCTCAAAGCTCAACAGGACTTCCTGAAGTCAGAAGCCACATCCTTAGAGAGCATCGAGCTCACTTCAGGAAGTTCGCCTAAGCTCAAAACACCACCATTAAAATTGAGCTCACCCACTTCAAGCTCGAAACAGCAGAAATACTCCACAGCTCGAGCTTATGCTACAACAGCTCAAGGCGAAGCTCACAGACTAGTTGAGATTAGAGGGAACCTGTCTCATTTTAAAAAGGCTCCATCAACCTCCAGTCCGCAACTGAAACCCTGGATGAAGGGCGCTAGAGGTCCCAATGACCCCGGCCATACTTGTGATTGCTGCTGTAAGGATGACCACTACATAGGAGCATGCAACAAATTCAGGGACAAGACGCCCCGCACCCGTCTTCAGCTCGTGACACACTATAAACTCTGCAACAATTGCCTTGGCAGACATCACACGGATGCCTGCAGGAATCAGAATCGCTGCAAGACTTGCCAAGGTAAACATCACTCGCTGCTCCATATCACCGATCCTTCTCAAGCTCCTGCTAAGAGCCAAGACTCCAGCTCTACCCAAGACGCTCCATCATCATCAAAAGGTTAACCAGCTCCTCTTATAGTTGATATCTATCAAATCCGCTCATTTTGCTCTGTGTGTTGTTAGCTCAAACCAATGCCCAGTGGTCCAACTGTCAAGTGTCGAACAGCTCTACCTACTCATCACCTACATCAACATCAAGCTCTAACCTGGCAAACATTTCATCACCAAATTCAGCTACAAGCTCCAGCTCTGAGACAACACAAATGGATCCGTCTAGTTATACTAGCTCATCCATCTCTACAACTCCTTCAACAATTTTAACAGGACATCGAATTGTTCAAGCTCCATATCATCTAGTAACAGAACAATCGATCTTCTCACCAGTTTATCTAGCTAATACAGAACTATTAACTCAATCATCTGCCTTGCTCGCTACAGCTCAAGCTCAACTAATTGCTCCAACGTCAGCAAGCCAACCAATCAGAATGCTCTTAGATTCTGGCTCAGAGCTCTCATTCATCACCAGCAAGCTAGTTCTACAGCTCAAGCTCCAACGTCAGCGCTCCTCGATAATACTAACAGCCATTGGAAATATACCAGCTGGGAGATCTAAGGGTATGTGCATTGTAACTCTTAAATCCTTGTACTCTGAAGAACAGATTCAAGTCCCCCTCCACATTTTGAACTCGCTGACAACAATAATACCCAGCTTTCCCGTGGATAGTTCATCCTGGACTCATCTAAACGGACTACAACTGGCTGATCCACATTATCAAAAACCAGGACACATTGACATCATCTTGGGTACAATTCCTTTTTCACAAGTCGTCAGATCCGAAATTAAACAAGCTCAATTCTCGGAACCTATAGCTCTCAAGACAATCTTTGGTTGGGTTATATTTGGGCCGACCAACAAAAACTTAGCGCTAGCAAGCAGCCCAGCTCTTCACGTTCAACAAGATCCCTCTCTACATGACCTCCTATCAAGGTTCTGGCTCCAGGAAGAATCTAATCAAGCTGAAGTACCTAACCTTACACCTGACGAAGAACACTGTGAGGCTCACTTCGTCAACACACATACCAGAGATTCTACGGGACGATATGTCGTTCGAATACCAATAGTTCCATCACCGCAACGGTTAGGAGAGTCGAGAAACACCGCTTTAAGATGCCTTAAATCAATGCTCAAGCGACTCTCAAATGATCAGAAGCTCAACCAGCTCTACAGAGACTTCATGAAGGAATATGAAGTTCTAGGCCACATGAGGCAAGTACCAGAAGATCAATCGCGTTCAGGAAATAGCTCTAACTTGGAATCTGGTGAACGACTCGATGAGATGACCTTAGCACATGATACTTCGGTAACAGGAGGGTTGAGGGTCTCTGGAAGTCGAGCATCAGTTCGGGCTTCTGCTCTTCCTCATTACTACTTGCCTCATCATGGAGTCCTAAAGGAACAGAGTTTAACAACAAAATTAAGAGTCGTTTTTAATGGATCAGCTCGAACAAGCTCCGGATACTCGCTCAACGATGTCCTCCACTCTGGCGCCAAACTCCAGATGGACATCTTCGACGTTCTTCTCTGGATAAGACGTCATAAAATCGTCTTTAGTTCCGACATAAGCAAGATGTTTCGTCAAATCAATGTTCATTATTCAGACTGGGATCTACAGCGGATTCTTTGGCTAGATCAACACAACAATATTGTTTCATACCAGCTCACTACAGTTACTTATGGAACCAGATCAGCACCTTTCCTTGCAGTTCGAGATCTTCTGCAACTTGTTCAAGACGAAGGCTCGAAACATCCACTCGCAATAGCTCCAATGACTAAAGGCCGTTATGTCGACGGCATATTCGGTGGCTCCGACACTCTCCAAGAGGCTCAACTAATAGTTCAAGATCTCATAAACCTCTGCAAGGCGGGGAGGTTTCCATTGGCAAAATGGTCAAGCAACACTCCTGCTTTCCTAGAAGCTCTATCGCTCGAAAGTATCTCAACTGCTGCAGCTCAGGACCTCGATGACACTGAATTAAAAGTTCTAGGGCTTTCTTGGAGTCCTTCGTTTGACCAGTTCATCTTCTCACCAAAAAGCTCGAAGTTAAAGAAAATTACGAAGCGCACCGTTCTTTCTGAAGTAGCTCAACTATTCGACCCACTTGGATTCTTAGCTCCGGTTATAGTTCGGGCTAAAATGTTCATTCAAGAGCTCTGGCTTAACAAATCGGGATGGGATGACGAATTATCAGATCAACTTGCCCAACGGTGGACGCACCTCAGAGACGAGTTTATTTTATTAGCTCAGATTCGTATTCCCAGATGGATTAACACAATCTCCAGCTCGTACATTGAATTGCATGGGTTTTCCGACGCGTCACAATTAGCCATGTCTGCGTGCATTTACATTAGGGTTATTAACCCCAGGGAACCAGCTCAAGTAACTCTGTTGTGTGCTAAAACTAAGGTAGCACCACTGAAACCAGTCACCATACCACGGCTCGAACTTACTGCTGCGTGGATGCTATCAAAGCTCATCAATCATGTTCAAAAAGTACTAGAATTAGCTCATGTTCCTCTGTACTTGTGGACTGACTCCTCCGTCGCATTAACATGGATTTTAAGTCATCCAACAAGATGGAAAGAATTTGTGCGTAATCGAGTGTCATTTATTCAAGAGCTCAATCCTTCAGCGAAGTGGCATTATGTACCTGGGAAGCAAAATCCAGCTGACTGTGCTTCCAGAGGTCTAGCTCCAACTCAATTAGCAAATTTCATGCCTTGGTGGTGTGGACCAAGGTGGCTATGCAGCTCACATTCATCCTGGCCAACTCAACAATTTAAACCATCAGCTCTAGCTCACAAAGAAGAACGACCAGGTGTCCTTCTTCATACGACGAAGACTCCTAATGAAACGGATCATCCATTATGGTACGTGCTGTCGAGATATTCATCGATCTACAAGCTCTTGAGAATCACAGCACTGTGCAAACGGTTCCTATCAGTTCTTAAGAAAGAAGAAAACAGCTCGTTGACTCAAAGCCCACTATCTCCCAATGACCAGCTCGATGCTCAACTAACCTGGGTGAAGATCATTCAGCAGATTCACTTCTCAAGTGAAATGAAAGCTATTCGAGAGGGATTGCATTTACCAGCAGCTCACTTTATTTCAAGACTGACTGCGTTTATCGATCATCAGGGAATTCTTCGAGTCGGTGGTCGGCTACAGCAAGCTCAGCTAGACCCCGATGCAACACATCCAATAATCCTACCAAGAAAGTCAAGACTTTCGTATTTAATCATCGCTCGAGCTCATCTATCAACACTACATGGGGGTACGCAAGTGACCCTCATGCATCTTCGACAATCCTTTTGGATTATTGTTGGCAGAGCTCCAGTCCGCTCCTTCATTTTAAAATGCGTTACATGTGCTCGATATCGTGCTCAACGAGCTCAGCAGCTCATGGGTCAATTGCCAGCATCGAGAGTCACTCCAGTACGACCATTCCATACCACTGGTGTTGACTATGCCGGACCATTCTTACTCAAAACGTTTCAAGGAAGAGGCGCTAAAACATATAAAGGCTGGATCGCTGTCTTCGTCTGCTTCGTCACTTCAGCAGTCCATTTGGAGGTGGTGACCGATTATTCTGCTGAAGCCTTCATTAAAGCTTATCGGCGATTTGTAAGTCGTCGAGGAGTAAGCTCAGTGCTCTACAGCGACTGTGGGACAACATTCCAAGGTGCCAATAAGTTCCTGAAAGATCTATTTAGCTCAGGATCTCAGTACAACGCTCAGCTCATCAGCTCATTAGCTCAAGAAGGAACAAGATGGATTTTCTCTCCACCCGGCGCTCCTCACTTTGGAGGAAAATGGGAAGCTGCCGTCAAATCTGTTAAATTTCATCTGGTACGAGTAATTGGAGAGACACTACTCACTTATGAAGACTTTACGACGCTCTTAGCCCAGATCGAAGCTGTCCTAAACTCACGTCCACTATCTGCGCTATCTGATGACCCAGATGATATCACCGCTCTAACACCAGCCCATTTCCTTACGGGCTCAGCTCCAACAGTTTTACCGGAACAGGCTCTCAGCGACCTACCAGAATCTAGACTTTCTCTCTGGCAACTAGTCCAACAGAAGCTCCAACACCTATGGCAACGCTGGTCCAGAGAATGCCTACAACGCTATCAAGCGGTTGCCAAATGGCACCATGAACATCATCAGCTCAAGATCGGCTCATTAGTTCTGATGACAGACGAGCGACTTCCCCCAGCTCGGTGGCCACTAGCTCGAGTCATAGACGTTCACCCAGGGAAGGATGGTCGCATTAGGGTCGTCACAATCAAGACTGCAACAACAACACTAACACGGCCCATCGTCAAGCTCGTAGTTCTACCAGTAGATGCATTCACCAACACTGTTGCTGAAGGCGGGGAGAATGTTGAGAAAATGTAGCCTCAACTTTAATTTAGCTCGACTTCAAGTCTACTACGCTCAACTTTAAATCTATTACGTGAAAAATTTATACGCTCTTCTTCTTCCTGCCGGCTAAAAATCAACGCCATTCGAATATCAAAAGTTCAACTTTTCAGACGTCGTCTCAAGCAAGTGCTCTCATTGTGCTACAACAATTTATCTTTAAAAACTTATTTAAAATTAATAAAGTGTAATTTCAAAAACATAGTAAGCTCGAATAAACCTAGATTGTGAACAACCTCAAGATTCAAGTGTTCGATTTTTAAAAGCCCGTTACCTTTCCACAGTCCCAGCATAACTCATAGCTCATTCAACACTATCATTTGATCAAGTGCTGGGTATTGGCACCCTAACCCTTAAACTCAGGACCGAGCCTAGTTCTGAGGGCACGAGATCAAAGAGGCACTGACCCCGGATCCTATACGAACAACGAACAGGGCAGTTACAACTATAGGTGGTAGAAACCTCCCTGCCCTGCAACGCACCCAAAGGTGCCACCGGTGGACTAACGCGGGCTTCATCCCTGCCCAGGATAAAGTTCGTTAAGAACCAACAAGGGGACGTTTTAACTATAGACGCTCCCCCGACGTGGGAATCCCAAGTTAAATCATCAAGAATCAACGTTAAAATCATCAAGGGCTTCGACTATTAGCCCTTCAACATTACTAACCTGTAATTAAAGTGAATTAAAGTGAGGCCAGTAAGCTAAAGGCCTTTAGCTTTTCTAAAATCTTCGCTCGGGGGTGTTCATCCACGGTACCTCTGCTCCAGGCGGGCACGCGCTCACCCCCATTGTAATTTCATCGAGGGACTTACGCGGGCTTCATCCCTGCCCAATAGTTGATGTCGGACAGCGAAAATCCACTCAACGATTCCAGCTCCAGCGATCCAGAAACGCCATCGTTAACCACAGGCGTAATTCCAGCTACTTCTACCCCAGCACTACAATCAACAGTTCCTGAACTACAATCAACAGTAGCAGCCCTACAGGTGCCCATTGCCACACCAGGCACATCCACAACACCACTCACTGCACCGTTATCACCAAGCAGACTACGCAGCGGGCGAATAAGAACAGGACCTAGTCAAGTAAGTCTACAAGCCTATTTAGACCATTTGTATAAAGAAGCCAGGGAAGGCAAAAAATCTTCGATCCCCCAGTACGACTTACTCAATAAACAAGTAGCTAAGAGCCACGGGCAAAGACTCGCCCAGATAGATCAATTTAGAGAAGCTACCAAGAAGTTCGTACAGGAGATCCAGGATTTTAAAGAATTCCCGGGCCTAAACCCCCTAGAAAGTAAGGAAATAGAAGATCCTCAAAATTTAAGTAGGCAGGAATTAGATAATTCTGCGAGTAGCGTCAGGGACCCAAGTAAGGCCGAAGTGCTACTTAATTGGGTTAGTGTATCATTTTCAGACTCCGAAAAGGAGCTTACCTTAGAAGATCCCGCCTATAAAAATATAAAGCCCCTCAAAATGGCGGATTATACAAAAGTCGCCCGTCTCACTTCCGAATTAGTTCCTATTTTCTCAGGCGGTCAATCCCCCAATATAGTGATAGATCTACAAACGTTTTTGGGATGTTGTCACCGCGTGGTTCAGTGTCTGAACGACACAGACAAACCAGCCTTTTTACAGATCTATCCCACGAGGCTACGAGGCGAAGCCTACCAATTAATAGCCTCCACTCAACCAGCCACATTCGAAGAGGCTGAAAAATTACTTAATCAAACATACCTGCCCAGAGAAACTTACCAGGAACTGGTAAACAAACTAATCACTCTGCGGCAATATCCCTTAGAGACCCTGATAGCCTTCACGGCTCGAATTAAGCAGATGTTACAAT
Organism: Thereva unica; assembly: GCA_949987705.1. Lineage (NCBI taxonomy): Eukaryota > Metazoa > Arthropoda > Insecta > Diptera > Therevidae > Thereva > Thereva unica. The sequence continues at coordinate 82,667,634 of OX465282.1, forward strand.
CTTGCAAAGAGGCGGCCACCACCAAGTATGGTGCCGCAAGTGTCCAAACAGTACAGGCGCAGCTTAATGACTTTGCAAAAGATGCTCTTAAAAGCGGGGTCAATAACCCCTACCTCTGCCAATACCTTCTTACCTTAGAAGATCAAACACTGGATACATTAATTCAAAAGGCATTAGATATGGAACGCCTGCAACTAACAGTCATGCACTTGCAGCCTAACACAACCCCCGCGACGTACGCTATGAGTCAGCCCGTAACCAGTAATCCGCCCTCTGGGATCCCCCTCTCACAAAATCTTCCCTTCCAAAATAATATAAGCTGGACACCCACGCATGGAATCACCCCCACGGCATCGCAGATACCCCCTAACTCAGCCCCATCTGCTAACACTCCATTGCCACCACCGCTCATACAACAACAACAACACTCCATATACCAGTCACCACCGCCCTTAACACCACAACAATACCCCATCTATCAGTCAACAACGCCCGCACCACAGACAACACAACACTTCGTTAACCAAACACTACCACTCACACAAGAAAGAGTACCTCAGCCTAGTTCCTTTTCCAACAGATCTACATAGTCCCAAACACTCGCAAACATAACTTGCACCTTCTGCCGACGACGGGGACACACATACAGCGAATGTATGAAGCGTAAAAACACCCCATTATGTTCACACTGCCAAAATTATGGGCACGACGTCAGAGAGTGTCGCCGACTTAAGTATGAACATAATCAAGCCATGGTCAGGAACGGGCCCCCCTTACAAAATCCCTATAATAATTACAACAACACCCCACCTCAAAATTACCCGCCGAATAATTATATGAACTCCCAGGGTAGGGCTGATGACAATAGAAGGAGTCCTCACCCCGTATCGGGCCAACCCAATCCAAACGCACCTAGTAAAAGAACCCCACGAGTGTACCAGGTAAGCCGAAAGTGCGATTTTTGTGGCCGCCGAAGCCACGTAGTAAGCGAGTGCGCTCAGAAGAGAATGTGGGAAGAAAAGCAGCAGGGAAACGACGAGCCGTCGAGCCAAAATTCCCTGGCCCGACAACAATAAGTCCACTCACTCCCAAGGGTACACCTCAGTCGCCCCGAGTCAAACTTCCACTAGCTACCTTACCCTTAGATATCAGCCGTAAAGGCAAAGTCAAATTAGTAGTGGACACCGGCGCTGAGGTAAGCGTCATCAAACAAAATAGGCTTAAATCCCAGGTCAAAATAAATCAGGAAGAAAAATGCACCCTCCTAACCCCTGCCGGAACTACAGAAACCATAGGGAGCTGTCACGGAAATTTCGACCGCCCCACTAAAATCCCTAGCTCTTTCCAGGTAGTAGAGGATACACCAGACTTTCTGAACGATGGATTATTAGGGTACGACTTCATCTCGGATAATTGCCACGTAGAGGGGCCTAGCCGAAGTTTGAAGTTCCCTCGTACCATGACAAACCCTGAAGAGTTTAGCGTTCCATTGACATTCGACGAGCATTCGCCCAAAGAACGGGCAGTCGAAGTGAGGCACAGTATGGAAACCCATACTGTCTCCAAGGCCCCTAACTCGGAGGCTGACTGCAAAACCCAAAGGTCGACTGACAAAATCGAAAGTCAAAGGGAACCTATACGGACTAAGATAGAATTGGGACTGGCGACACGAGTGCCGGCCCGTACCCAACAAATAATCGTAGTGCCGCTAAACCTAAAGGAAGAAATGGTCTGTCTGTCTCAGGAACTAAAACCCGGAGTATTTCTCTCAAATAGCCTTTTACCCAAGGGAAAGGACACAGTTCCGCTCAGCATTCTCAACAGTACAAACATCCCAGTGTCCATATCCGCATTTAACCTAACACTGGTCCCAACCAGTAAATATGTAATAATACCACTTCAAGCGATACCACGGCCAACCGTAGTTAAACAATCCACCATAGATTCGGCCCCCATGACCCCTGAAACCTATGCCTCTGAGAACCCCAGTCTAAATGTCATTCGTACTTTCTTAAACACAGTCGCTCTATTCCTAATCAATCATCTAATAACGATATGGTCAGCATGCAACTCTAAGTGCGCCGACCAAGATAGCCCCCAAGGCTCCTACCAAACTAACGGTGCTTGCGAGTACAAGAGCCCCAACGTTGGCCAACAAACTCCATCACCCTCACCCATAAAAAAGAAAAAGGGAACAACTTCCCAAGCAAAGGCACCATACACCCCTGCCTCTAAACTTCTAAAAAGCAAACGATTAGGTACGCAAACCCCAAAGAGCAAGACCGAGGCAAGAATTAAAAACATCCGGTATTCATTTCCAAACCCCGAATACCAGGTCTCACAAGACCTCGAAGCCCGCTTAGAACAGATCAAAAAGGAGTTGAATCTGGACGAAAACCTAAGCGCGGAAGAAAGACAGTCGATTACCGACCTCTGCTACGAATAACACGATGTTTTCCATCTAAAGGGCGATCTCCTCACGCATACAACCGCAATCCAACACGAAATACCTTTAATACGGGACCAGGCACCCATAAACCAGAAAATGTACCGACTGCCAGAAAGTCAGAGGCAGATAATAAATGATCAGCTACAAGAAATGCTCGAAAACGATATAGTGCAGCCTAGCAAAAGCCCATGGAACTCCCCTCTCCTACTAGTTCCCAAGAAGGCAGGCGCCGACGGTGAGAAAAAGTGGCGTGTCGTCGTCGATTTTCGTAAACTTAACGAAAAAACAATTGGCGACGCCTTCCCATTGCCACGCATAGAAGAGATCTTAGACCAGCTAGGACACTCACGTTACTTCACCACTCTTGATCTAGCAAGCGGCTATCACCAAGTTCTGGTCGATCCCAGGGATCAAGATAAAACCGCCTTCAGTACCAATTACGGGCACTACGAGTTCAAACGTATGCCGTTCGGGCTAAAAGGAGCCCCGGCTACGTTCCAAAGACTAATGAACTACGTACTCACCGGCCTTCAGGGCCTAGAATGTTTCGTCTACCTAGATGACATTGTCATCTATGGTAAGAGCCTAGAAGACCACAACCAGAAGCTCAGAAAGGTTTTCGACAAACTGAGGGAGCATAACCTCAAGTTGCAGTCCGAAAAGTGCCAATTCCTACGAAAGGAGGTAGTCTACTTAGGGCACATCTGCTCGGAGAAAGGAGCGCTCCCAGACCCCAAGAAGACGGCGTGCGTCCAAGAATACCCGGAACCACGCACTATACGCCAGGTCCAATCTTTCATCGGACTCGCGAATTACTATAGAAAATTTATTCCCGATTTCTCAAAAATCGTCCGACCTCTAACCAACCTTCTCCGTAAGGACGTAAAATTCTCTTGGACCCCTAGATGCCAAGAAGCCTTCGACCAAATCAAGGCAGCACTGGTCAACCCCCCCCTACTAATCTACCCCGACTTCACTAAACCCTTTAATCTGACTACAGATGCCAGTAGTGAAGCCCTTGGGGCCGTACTTTCACAAGGGGAAGTTGGAAAAGACCAACCCATTGCCTACGCCAGTCGAACCCTGAACAAGGCTGAGCGTAATTACTCCACCATAGAGAAGGAGCTTTTAGCAATAGTCTGGGCTGTGAAAAATTTCAGGTGCTACCTACAAGGTCGCACATTCACAGTGTATACTGATCACAAACCGTTGAAAGGAGTGTTCAACGTAAAAGACCCTACCACCCGATTGGTGCGCTTCCACCACAAGCTCTCCGAATACGATTACAATATTGAATACAAACCCGGCAAATATAATACTAATGCCGACGCCCTCAGTCGTATTCCGCAAGACACCAAGACTCAACAAACTTCCACTGTCAAAGCAGTAGTCCACTCACCCATGGAACCTCCCCCAGGAGGCCACAACCAAAGATGCAACGTAGTCACCCGTGCCCAAGCACGAGGCGAAAGACCAAATCCTACGCCCGAAAAAGAGGCCCTAATTGAGGTAACAGATGTAGGCATTGCCCCCGAAGGCAACGGTATTAAAAACTCAGATGACCAACCACTCAATTCACCCGAATCCCCAATTTCGCAGAACCCCGTGGACACATTAGTCGAAACCAACCCCCCTCAAGAGGCTGAAATTAATCAAAAGCCCAAAATCACGGTAATCACAGATCCCGGAGAGATAGCCACCATCCTGAAAGACTATCATGACTCCGCTTTCGGAGGACATCAGGGCGTAATCAAAACATATAAACGAATCCGTAGAAAGTACTGGTGGCGTCATATGCTTAGGGACATAGGGAAATATATTCGTAAATGTAGAAAGTGTCAGACAAATAAGTCCACGCCGGCCCTCAAAATGCCGATGGTAATCACAGACGTGGCCGAAAGACCATTCGACAAGGTATATCTCGACATAGTGGGACCCCTAGAAACTACTAATTCCGGAAACCTATACATCTTAACTTTTCAAGATAACTTAAGCAAGTTCCTAGATTGCTATGCTATCCCGAACGCCGAAGCCGAAACCGTTGCGCAGATAGTCTTTGACCAAATTATTACCCGCTACGGGATACCGAAAAGCATAGTAACCGACCAGGGCACCAACTTTCTCAGTGGCTTATTCAAGGGCCTATGCAAACTCCTAAAAATTAAAAAACTACAAACTTCCGCCTATCATCCCCAATCCAACGGCGCTCTAGAACGGGCCCACAGGCCCCTAGTAGAATATTTGCGTAGTATCACGGACCAAAACCCCAAATCATGGGATCAATACTTACGAACGGCCGCGTTCGTCTATAATAATAGTATTCACGACAGCACTAAGCTTACTCCCATGGACTGTCTTTACGGTTTCTCGCCTGATGTCCCTTCAAATCTAAAAAAGGATCCCGAGCCACTATACAATCACGAAAGCTACTACCACCTTCTAAAGTATAAACTACAAAAAACCTACTCAATAGCCCGGCAAAATTTGCTAGCAAGTAAACAGAAATCTAAAGCCCACTATGACCAAACCACTAGAACCCACACCTTCCATGTTGGCGACCAAGTCCTTATAAAGAGCGAAAACCGGAAGGGCAAACTATCTGCCATCTGGAGAGGTCCTTATCCTATAGTAGCAATTACAAGCCCAGTGAACACCAAAATTAAAATAGGTAACAAACAAACAGTAGTCCATAATAACCGCCTGAAACCCTTCTACGAATAAATTACAGAACTCCATAATAAAGTAATAATATCCTTAAGTTACACAAGTACCAAATTCAAATTTGCACCCTAATAAACGGCTCTAACGGCAAGTTACCCCAGTCCACCGTTAACATAATGTAGAAGTCATACTATTCCTCGTAGCTACTTCAGGCTCTAAGCCTTACCCCATCATCCCGTTGACCACAAGGGACGCAGTGTGGCACCATATGAAATAAATGAGAGATCGGTTACCATCGATAATAACAGCTTAAAGCCATTTATGAAAATAAAACACAGCTTTAAGCCACCAAAATCACGCCTATTTACGCCTAACGGTGCTTTACGGATAAAACACCGATTTAGACGAATGGCGACCAACCTACACCCACGGATACGAATAAGGTCACACCAAAACTAATATCTTATTTATTATCTCATTGCAGCGCACCGTGCGTACGCTGACTTCCTCTTATTATTTGAAACCCTTTTTTAGAGTAAATGACTAACCAGCCACTGTGCATGGCCCTACTTCACTATCGCTAACAGACCTAGTAATTTAATTCCTCATGATATACGCATTTTCCAAACCCCACGAACTCGCTCCTTGACGCTGCCCAGAACTATTCCAAAATGGGCGAACTCAAAATTATATGTAATGGGTAAAACGCATAAATATAATAATAAGTTATTAGATCTTGTAAGAATAGAGAAGAAAAAATTATTAAATAATAATAATGTAGAAGGTAAAACATTAGAAATTAGAAAACATTGTGGAAGGAAGTAAAATTAATAAGAATTGTGGAAAAGTCAAGAGTAGTAATTAATACACAAATCAAAATCAAAAGAATTACTGGGCGAAAGGCCTTAAATAAATAACAAACAAAGAACTATTCCAAAATGGGCGAAAGCTCATTGAAGTGTATGTAATGTATAAAACGTTCTTCCCAAATATTAGAACTTGTAAAATTAGAAAAGTAAAAATTATTAAATAATAAGAATTGTAAAAGATAGAAAGAATTGTAGAAGAAAATATTAAATAAATAAGATAAGAAACATTGTAGAAAATAATAAATGACAAAATGCGCCCGGCCCTTAGAGATGTAAGCCTAGAGAGTCACATAATATAATAATATATGAAAACGCCCCTAAAGGCTGTTAGAATTAAAAAAAAAAAAAATTATGAAAGTCTAGTGTAAGTAAGTAGAAACGTTGTACATAAAGCCCTAAAACCGCAAAAAACGCAACCCGCAAATTTTTAAATACGAGCAATGCCCCCTTGCTTTGCGTCGTAGCATTGCTCTTATTGAGCCCCCCAAGGAGTTGTTATAAACAAAAACCCGCCTAAAAAATCGATTCTAAATTTTAATAATCATTACTGTTCAAAAGTATAAATTCCTACCCGGTCATATTTTATTCTTCTAAATTCATAAATCCCTAACATTTATAAAAAATTACCCGATCATATTTATTTCAAATTTTTAACTTTCATAAAAAATTATCACACGGGAAATTCAAATGCAATATTGCACATTTGCCCGTTGCAATAATTTCTTAGAAATCCACGGTGATAAACACCGTGGATCTACATACAAATTATCCTTATCGGACCCAGGTGTCAGGTTTCAGCTCGACTCTTGTCTGCTTGCTGCACATTCGGGCGGTAAGAAAATCTGTTTTCTGCCGAGATCGGCAGCTTTTTCCTTGCGGCGTGGGAATAGTTTTTCCGTTTTTTCGGGACCACGGCCGCGATACAAATTAATAAGTCAATTAAGTGTTGTTTGAACTACGATCGGCGGCGGGCGTTGTCCCGAATATTAAAAAGTATTGTTCTAACTTTAACCGGCGGCGGATCGCGTCTTAACTTGAATCGGCGTGTTAAAAATTGAAAGGATTGTCTCAACCATAACCGGCGGCGGGCGGTTTGTTTTAGTTTGAAGAATTGGTTGTATTGAATCAAAAAAATAATCTTAATCTTTGTCCGCGGCGGGCGGTGTTTTAGTAAAGGGATATGTATTATCCCTCGCCAAGTTTTAATTATTAAAGTTCGACTTAGTTAGAAAAATCCTTGGGGTGACATCAATATAAGTAAATAAATCATGTAACCGTGTACGAGGACAGTGTAAAAGTGGATAAATTGGTTTAAAATATAAAAATGTACTTAAATAAAAGGATTTAAGCTGTGAAAAACAAATCCTATTTAATTCTAAATTTTGTAATTGATGTGTAATTAAGCGCCGTGGTTGAAAGATACGATTTCAGAGTGTTTATTAATTTAATGTGAAATATTATTGTTATTTTGTTTATGGTTATACTTCGCTAGGTTGTGAAAGTTTTTAATGAATTTATTAAAGGATTATTACCGAATTTAAAGCGATTGTTCGTTTTTTCTTTTTGTCGTTGTTTGCAGTATAAAAAAAAGCATACTTAAAGTTTCCTTGTTGATTGTAGCAGTTTTGAAAATAAATAAAAGGGATTAGCAATAAACCGTAAGAGCATTAACATTTTCTGGTGAAACCCCTAAGGGCCCTCAAGATATATATAACATTTATCTTCGGTTTCGAACATCAAATTTGCGCGATTGTATTCTCGGTCTTGTGTAGCAATGTGTGATGTTTATTTTTACAAATGAAGCATGAATTTAAACTAGGGCAATTCGCTCCCATATAACCTTGGGACAGGCAATTTGAACATAAACCTCTTTTCTGCACAATAGCCCATTTAGCTTCATAATCCAACTGCTTGAATTCTGGACACTGCCTCAACACATGAGCACCAGAGCACAAGAAGCAAGATATACTTCTTTGCGAATAAAACGTTTGTCGTGATGGAGATGGCTTAGTGGCTCTAGGACTAGACGCCGCCAAGGCTTCCAATGTTCGAAATCTGGCTTCAAGAAAAGTTTTTAATTCATCAAATGTTGGGAGGTCTTTCCGGTCTCCTATCTTTTGCTCCCAGAGGCTTCTTGTCTCCAGGGGCAATCTTTCAACTACGATGTAATTTATCAACACATCCCACCCTTCCGTACTAATATCTAGATTCCTTAGTGATTGAAGGCACTCATTTGTCGTATCTAAAAGTTTCCTAATATTTATTGCTGTATCAGCTTGATTAAATGGCTGTGAGAACAGTGATCTCAATTCGGTTTTGACAATCAAACGCTTGTTTTCATAACGATCAACTAGTAAAGTCCACGCGGGAACGTAATTTGCATCCGTAATCGTAAAATGGCGGAGGAGTTGCTCAGCGTCACCTTACACACTGGCCTTCAAGTAATGCAACTTCTGCGCCTTAGATAATGCGACATTTCGATGAATCATAGTACGGAACAAATCATGAAACGAACTCCACGATTTATAGTCGCCTGAAAATCGAGGAAGGTTTATTCGCGGTAACTTGATCTCCTCTCCTACAACTTCAGTTTTTTGAACAACGGATGCTTCGAGTACGTTAGGTGTTAACGTGTTATGTAGTGCGGATTTTTCTTCTTCCATTTCGGATATGTTGTTGATATAGAAATCCTCTGCTTCCGAATACACGTCATTCGAGAAATAATCAATCTGGTCCATCTCTTTTACACCTATTCTTAATAATTTCATGTGGGTTTGTCGAAATTCGGTCCAGTACTGCTTAAAACACTTCAATCGGTTCTCAAAATACGACAAAGATTTCCTTGATTTGGAATCTTTTTTGTAATTTCTAATGTAATTTCTCATTAATTCATGTAGCGACGTTTGATCTTCTATCATTTTCTCCATTTTAGCCGAATTATCCATGTATAAAATAAGAAATTGTTGGACTTACCGAAATTTGCTCTTGTACCGTTATTCACTGTTAATTTGATTTCTCCGCTAATAGATGCCGTTTACTCAGATTCCAGCTTTCCAGTTCACTTGAGTTCACAGTCAAAATTTGTTTTAAGTTCGATAAACTTCACTATGATTAATCAAATTCACTTTGAGTTCAGTCCACTTCAATGTAATTAATTCCGTTTCTTATGTATGATACCGCACTCTCAATATCACAAAAAATCCGGCTCTAAGGACCAAAAATAATGTACACGATTGGAATTAATGTCTCGACCAAACTAATGTACGCAACCGTAATTAATAGATATTCACCACCTTCTAATCACTACTAATAAAAAAAACACCCGGTTAATCTTAACTATTCTTTAATTCGAACAAATTCAAGTTAATTATAAATTATAAAAAGGCACAAATTCTAGCGAGAAGGAAACAATTCCATGCAACACGTCGACCGTTTCGTCTTCAATATCTAGCCCGAATACCTTTTATCAAAATCTCCTCTCTCCTTAGCGGTATCAAAAATATTTTTGGAAAACATTTGTCTATTGTTTTGCATATTGTGATGTATTGTTTTGTACTATGTATAGATGTGAGCCGGTCGATGTGTTGTTGGTTTGTTTACATTGTGTGTTTTTAATACTTATTTATTTAGAAGTTAACAAATAAAATCTAACAAGTAAAGGGTACAATATTTTCTTGATCTCAAATGTGTGGCGTCAACAATGGCCGAGTAATGTTTCTTTATCTATAAGGCATTTGTGCATGTGTTAGTTTTTAAGCAAAAATTTTTGTTTAACAAGGTACAATACTTCCCTCTCTTGCTATTGACCCAATTTTTATGTTAAAATGGACTTTATTTAGTAGTTTTCGACAAAGGCATATGTGAAAAAGAACAAAAAATAACAAAGTTGGCGCAGCCGAGCGGTTACTTTAACAATTTTAGTTATGTTCAGCAAAGAAAATCGATACAGTTCGAAACGAACGTTGGAAAATCGTTGATGCATTGTGTGTCGGAAAGCATATGTCCAATATTAATATGGTCGTCAGATTTGTTCATAACTTTTACTTGCAATCCACAATGGGATGAGACTGAATCATGATGCATGTTAGAAATATTCAAAGCGGTATTCAAGAGCATTGATTTCTGAAAATGTAATCGGGAACAATGGTTACCCAATGTATCTTCGTCGACCGACTAAGGTCAATGGCAAAGAGATAACTTGGAAGGTTACGATTGTGAAGCTGACAATCGTTGGGTCGTACTCTATTCGCCATTATTGTCCAAGACGTTCAATGCTCTCATAAATGTTGAATTTTGCAATTCTGTCGAATCAATCAAATTTATATTCAAATACATAATGAAGGGGAGCGACATGGCTGTTTTTGGTGCTGCTAATGCAAATGCGATCGGCAATATAACACAATATTAAATGGGACGTAATGTTAGCAATAATCTAGCGGTATGGCAATTTCTTTCATTCGCCATTCATAAAGGATATGCAACTGTTGTTCATTTGGTTGGTCAGCGTATATATTGTACAACGCATAATGCTGCGGAAAGAGCTGAATGGTAACCATCCACCACATTGATGGGTGCAGCGAGGCGCAACGGGTTCAGCTAGTTAAAGATAAACTAGAATCTAGGAAAAATTACCCACAGGCAGTTTAATAATAACTTACATTTAGTTCTCTCCCTCTCGGCCCAGAATAACGGGACCTACGATAAGAAACCGTCAACTTGACTTCACGAACAATGCGCCTTTGCTTCACGACACCGCTTTGTTCTTATTGAGCCCCCTGGTTTTGTATAGCGAGGGAAGTTTTTTTCTCCCCGCTTGGATGTTGGTGGAAATGCGCCTAGGTACAACCCTTCATATGTGCTGCTATTTGGGAAAGTCGCCTTAGTACAAAACCAATGCGTTGTTGAATAGTGCCCTAGTTCACTTCTAGAGTACACAATAAAGACAAACATTGGCCTTGGGTGATTTACCGAAAACGCTTGCTTTACTACATAGTTGTAAAATCAACTGCTCTTTATTAATAAATTCGGCTTATTTATATACTACCTGGCTAACATATTTTTTGTCTTATTTTAATATCTACCTACATACATCAAAAAATATTTTTCTTTGAGGAAAACTTAAATGCGTTATGGGTACCTACTCAACAAATACATAATTGCATGTATTCTAAGAAAATAAATTTTTACTGCAGTGAAATTAAATGGGAAAAAATTTGATTATATGAATTTGAATATTTTTAGATAATTTAAATTTTGATTGACTTAAAAATATTTACTTGCGTGATTTGGACATCCTCCCCCGAGTTGAATCATCTGTGATTCAATTAGACTGGTGTATCTTCTGTTCCTGTTGGCGCTGGGTCGATATTAAAGTCGGATGTGTTGATGTCTAAGGATTGCTTTCTTCTCGGAAGAGGTATTGGGATGCGCAGTTTTTTCTGACGTCTTTTCTTGATATATTTATAGGTTATATAGCCTATTGCAACTAAGGTACTAAAGACTATCAAGTAGCCTAAACTAAAATAATTGACATGATGTGGTGTCGTCTGAAGGCCATTAGCTTCTTCGGTTTGGAGTTGTTTGATGTCTTCTTTTCGCCATCCGCAGTGAGGACGAGAGAACGGAGCAACAACTCGAAAGATTTTGGAAATTAGAAGAAGTTGATTCAGCAGATGTAGGCCACGGACTAACAAAAGGCGAACAGAGATGTGTAGATCATTTCAATCAAAATGTCACACGCACAACTTCTGGCAAATTCAGAGTAAAACTTCCTTTCTCGCAAGATCCAAATACGAGGTGTGACAATTAAGTAATTAGACTGATTATATTGCCGTGATTGTGGTAACCCTGCGATTCCCTTTCCCTTCTCTCGGCATCCTTCCCCTCTCCATTGATATATTTGCCATCGCTCTAGCTTGTTTAGTTCGCCTGCTCTGTCATGTCAAATAAACGTGTGTTCGTGGTGCTCGTCACGAAAATGGAAAGACGAATTCAAGAACAACGCGTCGCGATAAAATTTTGCGTCAAATTGGGCGAAACGGAAACGTACGCTAAAATTGTAAAAGTGCATGGTGATAGTGCTCTTAGTCGTGCCCAGGTGTTTCGATGGCATAAAGAGTTTAAGAAGGGGCGTGAAAGCGTGAAAGACGAGGCGCGGAGCGGGAGACCAGTCGAGGTGCGGACTGACACGAATGCGCAGCGTGTGCGCGCCCTGATCCGTGAAGATCGGCGAGCAGTATAAATGTGAGGATTCTGGACCACAAGGCCCATGTTTGTATGAAACGTAAGAAAAAAGATAAGCGTTAGTCATGTAAAAAAAATTTGTGGGTGCCCTTTTTGTTTGGGAAAAAATTTGTGGAAGTTCTAGACCAAGGTCCCGAGTTTGTATGAAACGTAAGAAAATGATTCTTTCTTAAGTGAGGGCGTAGTGCCCAGTTTGTATGAAACGTAAGAAAATATATCCCTTTTTGTATGGAAAAATTTGGTGGAATTTCTAGACCAAAGTCCCCAGTTTGTATGAAATGTAAGAGAGAAAATAAGCGGTAGTCTGCAGTTTGTATGACCCATAGGAAAAAAGATAAGCGGTAGTGCCCAGTTTGTATGAAACGTAAGAAAACAAGATATGCGGTAGTCAGATAGAAAGAAAAAATTCGTGGGTGTTTTTATGTATGGGAAAAAATTGGTGGAAGTTCTAGACCAAGGTCCCGAGTTGGTATGAAACGTAAGAAAATGATTCTTTCTTAAGTGAGGGCGTAGTGCCCAGTTTGTATGAAACGTAAGAAAACAAGATAAGCGGTAGTCAGATAGAAAGAAAAAATTCGTGGGTATTTTTTTGTATGGGAAAAAATTGGTGGAAGTTCTAGACCAAGGTCCCGAGTTTGTATGAAACGTAAGAAAATGATTCTTTCATAAGTGAGGGTGATGTTGTTGTGAAATATTTGATATGATTTTTTTCAAATACAGTAAATCCTCGTTAACACGAACACTGTTAACACGAATTTCGGTTTAAGGCGAACAAAAATTTGCTCTAGACAACAGTCACATAAGCTTCAATGTAATTATGTTCGGTTAATGCGAATCCTCGTTAATTCGAACTTCGAACAACTTTTCCGCCCCTTCACGGTTAATTATCGGATAATACGAACTAGAAAAATTCTCAAAACATGTATTTTGTATATTTTGACCCTTTTAATGCCCAGTTAGAAAATTTATAATAAAGAATTATTCAATGTTTATATAATAAATCTTGATATGACACTTAGAAAAATCAATTTATTTTCTGCCTTAGTCGCTTAACGCGAACTCCCAGATAGCACGAACTCTTTGCCTGATTTTTTCAAGTTCGTGTTAACGAGGGTTTACTGTAGAACTACTGCATCAATTTGCTAGTTCATAAATTCGTTTTTTGAAGAGTTCAATTTAGTGCTGTGAATATGAAATTATTGTGTGAATTGTGTGGAAAGTTTCTTAGTATTGTAAAGCAATTAAACAAACATTCAGTTAGAATTCATTAGCAAAAAGTAAAAGCTAATTTTGCTATGGAGTTTAAATGTAAAACATGTGGAAAAGTAGTTAAAACAATAAGGAAATTGAAAAATCACAACAAAAAATTTCATTATTCGGATTTAAATTGTGGTGAGTTATTACTTTGTCTTATATATTTAAAAAAGAAAACTAACATTTATATAATTTAGATAATTCTTGGGGGAAATTTGACACAACTTCTACCGCTCCATCTACATCCAATGTTATAGATAGTGTTGCCGATTCTCATTTACCTGCTGCTGCATCTTCTAGTACGGCTTCTTCTACATCCAATGTTGGAGACTCTTCTACAATCTTATCTTCGTCTTCATCTAACGCTGTTATTGCTGATCCATCTAGTTCTTCTACATTTATCAAACCAGTTAAGTTTTTACAAAATTCTAAGTTACCATCAACGGGTGAGCATATTTATTGTGAAAAATGTGAATTATTTGTTGAAAAAGAAATATTTGGGTTTCACTTACGTACCAACAAACATAAAAGAAATGCCGCAGAGCCATGAACATTTACAGTGTATAAAGAGCGGATTTAATAATCGTATAGCAGCTTATGTTTTAAAAAATAAAGATGAAGGAGTTTTACATCCCGAAGAATTCTTTGCGCAAACCAATAATCTGATTGAACTTACTTTAAAGCAAGCTTTAAAAAAACATTTAACGGTAAAATTTAATTTGGAACTGTTTTGCGAATATATTAAATTTTCACATTCTAATGATGAAGATGACGACAGTGATATTATCAACTCGATAAAATCATTTCAATCTAAAATGGAACTTTTGTGTAATGAATTTCAACTACCCACTATTCTATCTAAAATGTTCGATGATATTAATGTAAAAACAGAAGAATTTCAAGAAAAGGATAGTGGGTGGACACTAGCAAGAATAATGCATATAGAATTAAATATTAACCAATATCGACCATTGACAGGCTCGCGATATACACCTTTACCAAAATCACTGGAAAACAAAAAAGCTTGTGTTAATATTAAAAACAGCGATGTTTTTTGTTTTAAATGGGCAATTATTTCAGCCTATACCCCGTTAAAAACCATTCCGATAGATGCTCTTCATATTCAGTAAGTGAAATTAAAGAAGATATAATTACTCTGCCAAAGGGAAAAATTTTAAATTTTAGTAACTTAAGATTTCCTTTAGAAATATCTAGCATTAAATTATTTGAAGAAATGAATCCTAGTATTAGTATTAACGTTTTTGGTGTGGAAGGTACATGTTCTAAAACTATTAAAGTTGTAGGTCCATTTTACCATACATATGAAGAAAAAGAAAATCACATTAATCTACTCTTAATTCCAGAAGAGGAACATTTTCACTATGTATGGATAAAAAATTTATCAAAGCTAATTCGAAAGCAAATTACACATCATAAGGGTCAATTGTTTTTCTGCAATTCTTGTTTTCTTTATTTTCATAACGAAGAAGCTCTTAACATTCATAAAACTGAATGTAAAAAAGTTGTTATAAATATGCCTGATCCCAAGGATTCAATTTTACAATTTAAGCATTTTGAACGACAATTAGATCTTCCATTTGTAATATATGCTGATTTTGAGAGTATATTAAAAGATATTAGTACATGTGAACCAGATTCATCACACTCTTTTACATCGAATATTCAAGAACATATCGTCGGCTAAACAGTGACACCCCGTATCTGAAAAAATTCAATTTTCCAGGAGAGAAAAAAAACCATTTAAAAAATTATTATTAAGTTACAGTTATTTTAATATGTTTTATTCGGACTACCGGATAATATGACATTGGTAGAATATATCAAATTAGATAGAGCTCCTCACGACGAGAATTTTCATATACATAACTCAATATCGCCAAAAATGCACAGTGGGCTCGAGCTCGACAAAAGGCGCGCATACAGTAAAAAACTTAATTTCGATTTTGTCGGGTTCTAATATCGAATTCTTTAAGACCAGTTATTATGAAGATCAGAAATTGTCACATCAATGTCTTTTGAGTATGGTGTGATGTGTAAAATTAACGTCAATTCTATAGTTTTTAATTTTTTTCGTTTTTGCTTATTTTTGAAAATTCGAAAAAATACTGTATCTTTTGTATGCAATGATGTGCGGTAATGATTTTTTGAGGAAAATAAAGGTCTATCTTTGCTTTATAATCCCATAAAGTTTCATGAGCCAATACTTGCATGGATATAATTGGTTGCATTATACTGATTAGTGTAAACAAAAATGTTTTTTTACAACTAAAAAGATCAGAACTTTTTTGTGTCGTGGAGTGCAGCGATGAGATTTATACGAAAAAAAAGTTCAAACATTCAAAAACATGTCATCAAATTTCCAGCTGCAAAAACCTGCAAGTTTGGCCTTGGTGGAGGTCCAAACATTTTCATTTTTATAAAATAACGAAAATCCAATATTCATACTTTTTGTTTCTGGTAAAATAAAATATTCTAACGTGTTAAAAGGAAAGTGTATATGTATTGAAATGCTTTTTTATTGCACCATATATGATTTTTCATTTACTAAGTTACCGTCTGTCGGTAGTGTTCACAGTTTCATCCCTTGTTTTTGATGAACCATTTGGCTACATTGGCATTGTCTTTCACACAAAACCCATTTTCGATGACCCAAGTTTCAATCTCATCAATCATTTGTTTATCACTTTTCGAGTTTGAAATTTGATGAAGAAATTCTAGAACGAATGGGTGTGATTTTGACGGCTATCAACATTTTCCAAGACTTGGACGCAGAAAAGTTTGGCATTTATGCTGAAAAAACGGCTCGTCTGATTATCAAAAAGTATTCTTTTTAGGAAATGAGTCCAACCGTCCACAAAATTCTTCTGCATGGCAAAGAAATCATATCTTACAATATTTTGCCAATAGGTAAAAAATAAATACATTGAAAATGGAATGGTTTTTAAAAGAAATTCCAATGAAGATAATGTTTGTTCATTTCAGGAACATTATCAGAACAGTCCCTTGAACATCGCAATAAAGAGTACAAATCTTATCGGAGCAGGTTTTCGCGTAAAATGTCAAGAAAGGACACTCTAACAGACATTTTTAATCGATTTTTAATGACATCAGATCCATGGATAACTCATTTGAGAGCATCAACAAAAATAAAGAAACAGAAGCAGGAACTGCCTCTTGCTGTCAGGAGTCTCTTGAAAAATTCGGTTGAGATTGAGAATAGTAATAGAGAGGAGGAAATATAAAACAAGTCTCGTACTAATGAAAGTACAAATTTCACTATTTTAACTGAAATTTTAGAATTACTATTAAAACTTTCAAATGATCCAAAAAGAACACTTTGATCTTTAATATATTGTCTTCTTACTTTTTAATTTATAGATCGAACAGTTTATTACATATTGCTGGATATAGAATAAAAAAATTATTTACTATATTGTTGTTTTTCTTTAAAATTTAGAACCAATATAGCTTGAAAACCCTGTATAAACATACCAAATGGCTTCGAGTAATGAAATTTAACAGAACTCGACAGTGGCGCCACCTATAATTGTTCAAAATTTGTTTTTGACCTCAAATTTGGAATCAGCGACCTCAAAAACCTATACAACCATATCAAACAGCACAATATATTTAAATTAATATAAAAAATAGACGGTGGCGCCACCTATAATTGGTTAAAACACGTTTTTGACCTCAAATTCGAAATAATCAGCGACATCAAAAACATAAAGAAGTGTTTGTATAGCAATTTTAGTATGATTTCTGCTTTCGTAAATGCGTATGCGCGCGTTTTGCCAAGTTTGAGCCCACTGTGAAATGTAAGATACGTGGTATCACTGTTTAGCCGACGATATTCCTTGTGCTTTTTCTTACTTTATTAAATGTTCTTTTGACAGTAACTTAAATAGACTTAGGGAATATCAAGGTAACGATGCAGAAAAGGTTTTTGTAACAACTTTAGTTAATGATGTGAAATATCTTTACGACAATTATCTTAAAATAGAAAAAGCAATGCAACCCTTAACAGATTTAGAGTTGTTCGTTCAAAATGAAGGTACAAAATGTCATATTTGCGATTTGGATTTATGTAGGTTCCGAACGAGTTGCTGCCAGTTAACAGGCAAATATAGAGGACCTGCTCATAACAAATGCAATTTAAGGTATACAATTCCAAATTTTATTCCAATCTTTTTTCATAATTTTTCTGGCTATGATTGCCACCTCTTTGTTAAAGCTTTAAACATGGTTGAAGGTGATATAAACATCATTCCTCTAAATAAAGAAAATTACATTTCTTTGGCAAAAAATATTTCTGAAGGGCAAGATAAAAAAATTGAGTTAAGATTTTAAGATTCTTATGCCCGATTCCACAGTGAAAGCTTAAACCTCGAAATTGAGTTAAGCTTCCGCTTAAATGTTTTTGGTGTTCCACAGTGGAGGTTTTTCTCTTAAACTGAGCTCAAATATCGCGTTAGCTTAAGCTGCCAAATTTGAGCGCTTAACTTTAAGCCGTGAGGCTTATCGTTGAGAAATGTCAGCTAGCATAGACTGCTTAGCTAGAAACTTATCGAATGATGATTTTACAATAATGAAAAATATGCTTAACGATAATGACTTGTTTGAATTAATGAAAAGAAAGGTAAAGTATTTCCATATAATTATATTAATTGTTGTGATCGTCTAGAGGAAAAAAATCTTCCTCCACAAAAAGACTTTTATAATAAATTAACAAATAGTAGATGTTCTGATGATGATTACCGTCATGCCATTAATGTTTAGGAAAAATTTAAGTGTCAAAATATATCTGATTACTTGTAATTATATTTAAAATCAGACGCTTTATTGCTTGCAGATATTTTTGAAAATTTTAGAAAATTATGTAAAATAATTTATTCGTTAGACCCTTGTCATTATTATACTACTCCGGGGTTTACATGGGACGCCATGCTAAAATATACCGACATTAAATTGGAATTATTAACAGATGTAAATATGTATAATTTTTTTTTGTCAGGAATTAGAGGTGGTATTACTCAATGTTTGTTTATTACGCGATCAAATTCTTTTATTTGACCGCTGAACGATCTCTTCTGGTACTTCACCAAAAGAGCGTGCGGTGGAAAATTAATTTACTATATCAATTATATGCACTAGTACTTAACTAGTGCAGAATATGTGCCCAAGAGTACTTAACCCTTGGGCTTGGCGATAGCGAGAGAAAGGCTGGATTAGTGAACGCAAAGACGGTTTAAAATAGACTGATATATAATATTTAAATTAAGCTCCTTGGCTTAAATACTGAAAACTTAATACAATGTTGATTTCATTCGAGGGGCAACATAAGCGCATAGTTCGGTGGGAACATTTCTCGCTGATTTGCGCAGAAATGTTTGGATAAGTTCTGAAATTTATTTACTGATAACGAACTAAAAGAGTTCATAGAAAAATAGCCAAGCATGCACTTATGTTGCCCTTTACAATGTATGTTGATAAAGAACATTTCTTGCTGATGGCGCAGAAATGTTTGGGTAAAATTCTGAAGGAATTTTAATGTCAAAAACAATCGTCTGGGATTACGTCTGGACATTGTATGATATTTGATAATTTATTTTTCATGGGAAAGAATTTGTTGTTTTAAATTTTGGTGGATTCTTAATTTAGGTATTTTAAGTATTTGAAGTATGATATTGATTTAGGTGCTGGGTTTAAACATCCTCCCCGCGTTTAGCTTGCTCAAGTGTCTAAGTGATGTGCTTCTTGGTAGTGGCACCGGAGGTGGCGGAAATATTGTCGTTTGTTTGATGATTAATTTTCGGTGTTTCACTAGTATATATGCCAGGATGCCTATGATGAATGCCAGTCCTGTGTATGAGATGGTGTATTGATGTACGTCGTGATGATTAATGGTAGTATCTGGTAGTATTTCTTGATCCTTAAGGGCGCTGATTCTTTCTTGGAGGGTCTCAATGTCTTGGTTCAATTTGATTGTTGAAAACTGTTGGAAGTGGATGCTATCAATTGCTGTTGCGTTGAGAAGATCTGTGAAGTTCTTGGTGCTGATGAATCTACCTTGTAGTGAGGTAGAGATAGTGTTGTGCCCGTGAATAGTGATGGTATCATCACGAAGTGAACATTCGGGGCTGATCTCCAGAATTCCTGTGCCCTCTAACACGTCTTGGGTTACTGAGTCCTTGCAAACAATGTTGACAGTGTTTTGACCTGCCCAGGTGAAAATCCACTTGTTGGGTGTTGCTACCTGTATCCAATGGTAGTTATGCGTAGGGATTAGTTGACAATCTCTGGGTTCAGATTGCTTGAATAAACTGATTTCACACGAACTTCGATTTGACCTCTTATTGTAGAGGGGATGAAGCTACTTGCAGATGAATTGCTGCTCACTTAATCGACAGGATCTCATTTCATTCTTACTCAGTGTATAGTATTGATCTCGATGAAGATTGATTATTATAAACTCTGAGGTTGGATTTATCCTGATGAAACTGTTGTTTTGTTGAAATGGAATTGGCACAATGTGAATTATTTCGAATTGTTCGGACGTGAATAGAGGCAAGGTCAATTTGAAAATCATGAAGTTAAGTTCTGCACGTCCTTCGACGTTCATGAGGCTGTACAGCTTTACTAGATCATCTGGTCTTGATGGTAATCTCAACGATGATGGGAGTTGCTCCTGAATATGTAGTAATGCCTTGTTAAGTTGATCTGGTGCTAGTAGGTATGGGTTTATTCTCCCTTGATGTGTATCTAGCAAAACATCCCAAAGGGTGGATTGTATCCTTTGGAAATTATTTATGGCCAAGACTAGTCGCACAGATACTGTTGTGAATGTTTGTCCTAGCCGTTGCTGTTGATTCTCCTTTGCTACCTTATTTACTTGTGATAGTAGTTCGCGTAGATGTTGATTAAATTTCTCGAGAGACCTTGAGTTGTTCTGCTCTGATTTTTTGAGGATGTTAGCTGCGGAGTCAATGATGGAGGTTTGATTCCTTATGAGATCCAACAGATGTCGATCGTTGTGTTGTAGGTCGTTGATAATGACCGACATTTGGTTGGCATACTCTGAATCAAGTACGCCGAATAGTGAGCTTGCTAAGTTGCCTACGATATCTAGTGAAGCTCGTCTTGATCTCACGTGCCCCCTTGCCTTGTTGTGGAGTAGGAGTTCGTTGCCACTCTCAAGTTGACGCTGAGATTCCAGGAATTGCTAGACAATTGGTTCACACGTTGGTTTCTCGATAATCATGTTGCATAGTTGGTTGAGCTTGCTGATCCCATCCTTGATTGTTTCGTGCTCCTGTCGGATGGTGCTCATATTGTAGTGGATGACGAGAGACCATTCATTCGATATGAGGTGCACATTACCTAGATTCTCGTAGTAAATGCCTGGCTGTTTGCTTAACTTGGTTATCTTAATTTGGCCAAATGATGGCAGAATTAGCCCAATGACAACCAAGAATGTTAGCATTGGACTGTGACGTCTTCTTTTCACAGTTGATGGTTGTGATGTGGAAGCCTTAGAGGTCGATGGTGTTTTTGCGTGTGACTTCTCTTTTTACGGATAATCACTATTTGTGTTGGTAAGTATGAAATGATCTTGGTATTGATGAAATAAAAGAAGATGTGGCAGCAACAATCGAGTGAACTACTGATCCATGGATATTTTCTATAGTCCATGGAGGAGGCACAATGAAACCCCCCCGAATTGCACAAGTACGATCGCCGGTGCCGTTATCATGGCACCGAGTGATAAGAGAGCCGCAAAGAAGCTTTCAGTCAGAGAATTGATCTTCACTCGGTTGTTGCCGCCACGCGACCTGCAGTAGACGGCATGTGTTAATAAAATAAGTTAAAGTTAATGGAAACGAAATAAAGTGAATGCATTTAAAGTGAATTTTAGTTTTTTATTGTTGAGGGTATCAAATCCCCACAGTGGTGACCATCGACGTTTAGAATTAACCAAACGTTAACATTTATATGAGAAAGTGCTGAGCACTTAATTAATAAAACTTCAAGGTGACCGAGAAGTAGTGTGTTATTTGTCGGGGGAGAAATGCTGAAAAGGATTAAAAATTGATAAAAGTAGTAATCGCCAGTGTAAATTGCGGCCGAAGATGTTTTAGTAGTGAAAGACATAGTTACGGCCTGCTAAGAGTGATTTTTGCCGTATTAAGAAGAAACGTGAAAGGAAATTTTCCTAGCCGCTGATTCACCGTGTATTTGCTTGAATTTCCAGTGCCTTTATTTCTGACTACTTTTGTACATAGCAAAAGAAAGAAATACAAATCCCCACACAAATCCATTTGAAGAAGATCCACTTGGAGTAAGCCTTCCACGTTTTTCTTGCTTCATCAGGAGGGCGGTAAACGGTACAACAGGAACCACGAGGGAACCACGAGGAGACCACGAGGAGCAACAGTTAAGTTAAGCTAAGTTAAGTAGAATTTATTTTTAAACAAAAAATAAAAAACAAAAAGCAGGTATATTGTGTAAAAAATCTCCCCTTAACTTTTTTAGGTAATAATGTGATAAGGAAAGTGGAAATTAAATACCAAATGTAAAGTGTAACGGGCATAGCGGAACCAAGCGGAAAAGCAGTGAGTAGCAAGAAAACCCGGAGCACGGTACTTGATAACGTTAACAAAAAACCGTAAGTACATAGAAATGTAAGGATCAGTGAAGTTTTATAATGGAAACGAGGACCGTTAACAAGCCAATAGAAAAAGTGAAACTAAAGACAAATTTTTCTTTTGTAAAACATTTTTTTTGTTTTTGTAAACTGGATTGATCTTTCGGAAATGCGCAAAAAGAGTAATTAGAATTGCCAGAATATTAACGGCGGATGTTAACGAAAAAGTTAATAAAAGCACAGATGAATTAACAGGAAATTATTTTAATAAAAGCATAGACAGATTAACATGAAATTATTTTTTAAAAAAATTGATATTGAATTATTTTTTACAAAAAATGAAATAAATAACCCTGCGTTTCAAAACAAATAAATTAAATTTCAGTAGTTGTAAGAGGTGAAGACATTTTTTTGTTGGTAAAAATTAAATAAATGATGCAAATTAAAAGCGTAGCGTGCAAATTTTACGAATCGGTCGTCGATTAAATTTATTGTGGGTAAATTACGGTCGGACAATTCCTCTAATCGAAAATTAACTAATAGATACACACCCCTTATGCATAGCTCGAGTTATTTCCCCATTTTTAAGCGGCAGTGATTGAAAATTGTTATAGTAATATAACGTAGTGGATGCATCGGCATTTCGTGAGCTCGCGCCTTACGATAATAGAGTTAATAAGTGCGTAAACAATGGGAATAATGCTTCTAGATTTCGTATGAAGGGCACTGCACCGCGCATGATCTTAGATGTTATTTTTTCGAAGTTTTTAGATTTAAGTAACGGATTAGAATAACCATAGTAAGAAAACGCAGATGGTTAAAGACAAGGAAGTAAACACTAGGGTAGAAATTCAGGATTAGGAAACAAATTCAATTTCACACTTGCTAGCAGTGGCTTACGATTAGATAGTAAACGTCAAAGTAGGAAAGAGGTTTTAGTAATCGAATACAAAAAGCGCGAATCAAATCAAACACAAATATACCAAAGAAGTATAAGCAGAAGAAGGAAAGACGACAGAGGAATAAATAGTGTACTCAGCGTCCTCAGATGGTATATAGCAATACAAGTCAATTTTCAGAACAAATAGTAAATAGCAAAAGTAGTGGCCGACCCTGGAGCTAAAATTATCGGTGACAATTTGCTAAAATTAGATAATTGAATTAGTCTTTAGTAAAGAAAACGAGAGAGGAAGGGTAGCTAAATACAGTAGGTGGTATCGTTACTAGGTACAGTAGTCTATCCATATTTCACTGGTAACAAAAGGCATCGCGTGAAGTTTCGGTAGCAACTAGAGCAACTATCTCTAGCAGTTAATGTTTTTACGCTTATCCCCGAAAGCCCGTAGGTATAAATCACAACTTTCAAGGACGGTAGAACCACCAACACTAAATATGGTAGATAGCGAGGCCAGTGGCTCCAGAAAGTGGGACAACACACGTAATGAAGAGGTTTCGAGAATCTCAATTAAGACCCCACCATTCTGGGAAGAGTCCCCAGAAATTTGGTTTGCGCAAATGGAAGCGCAGTTTAATACATGTGGGATAACAACGGACAGCACCAGATTCAACCACGTCGTGGGCGCGATAACCGGCAGGGTGCTCCAGCAAGTCAGGGACGCGGTGTTAAACCCCCCTGAGTCGGACAAATACGAAAATCTGAAGAAGTGCTTACTGAAGAGGTATTCTGATTCGGATGAGGCGAAAATAGCTAAACTGCTCAATGACGTGGCGCTTGGAGACAAGCGGCCGTCGCAGTTGTTGAACGAGATGCGACATCTGGGGGGGCAAAGCACCACAGACTCCTTGCTGCGCTCGCTATGGCTAAATAGGTTACCGATCCAGGTTCGAGCTATATTGTCGGCGAGCAAAGACGACCTGGAGTCACTATCATCTATGGCCGATAAGATATTAGAGGTCAGCGATTTTAGCGGCGTAGCTGGAGTCTCGGAAAAAGCGCCCGACCAACCGTCGCAGATCGCGGTATTGGAACAAAAAATTGAGAAATTAACGGCAGAAATTTCGGCAATGAAAGTTAGACGAACACCGTACGGATACCGCGGACCGCGGTCGCGTTCAAGAAGCAGAAGCCGCCCACGAGATTGGATATGTTTTTACCACAAGAGATTTAAAGAGAATGCCACCAGATGTTGTGAACCATGCTCGTACCGGAAAACACCAACGCCGGGAAACGAAAGGACCACCTAATTACAGAGGCGTCGTTGGGTGGAAAAAGGTGCAAGCGCCTCTTCATACGAGACGAGCTTACAGGAACGAAGTTCTTAATAGATTCGGGCTCGGATGTCTCGGTAGTTCCACCAAATACGAAAGAAATGAAGCACGTTCAACCAGGACTCCAATTATATGCAGCAAACGGGACGAAAATTCCAGCGTACGGCACCAAGCGCTTCACGCTGAGCCTAGGGCTCCGCCGTCAATTCACATGGAACTTCATTATCGCCCAGACATCGAGCGCTATTATAGGAGCCGATTTTTTAGACGAATTCGGGCTATTAGTCGACATTAAAGGAGCTCGGTTGATAGACAGACAGACGAACGTCTCGGCTGTAGGAGAAATTAAAATGGTAAAGGGGGGGCGAATTACAATCATAGACGCGAATAACCCATTCGCACCGCTATTGCAGGAATTCGTCGATATCACGAGGCCGTCAGTGGCTACACAAAAAACTACGTCACCTACAACTGTAACCCACTACATCGAGACAAAAGGACCACCAATATTTGCTAAGCCAAGGAGACTGTCACCGGACAAACTGAAGATCGCGAGGGCAGAATTCGAATACTTGCTTCAGATGGGCATATGCAAACCGTCCAAAAGCAACTGGTCCAGCCCGCTACATTTAGTAAGAAAAAAGGATGGCGGATGGCGACCATGCGGCGACTATCGCCGTTTGAATGCGGTCACGATACCGGATAGGTATCCCATCCCCTTCATACAAGACTTTTCAACGATTTGTTACGGGAAGAAATTTTTTTCAACTATCGATCTTCATAAAGCATACCACCAAATACCGATTGAACCAAGTCACGCACCGAAGACAGCGATCACGACACCTTTCGGACTTTTCGAGTTCAATTATATGACCTTCGGGCTTTGCAACGCGGGACAAACTTTACAGCGTTTCATGCACGAGATCCTCAGAGGTTGCGAGTACGTTTTCTCATACGTAGATGATGTCTGCGTAGCGTCTGCCAGCCTAGAAGAACATCGAGTACATCTACGTGAAGTCTTCTCGATATTCCGAAAGCACGGCCTTACTATAAACGTGTCTAAGTGCCAGCTTGGAAAAGAAGAGGTGGAGTTTCTCGGCCACGCAGTGAATAAAGATGGTATTCGACCCCTGGAAGAGAAGGTGTTAGTGGTAAAGAACTTTGAGCGTCCGAAGTTGGCAAAGGACCTGAAGAGGTTCCTAGCACTCATCGCCTTCTACCAGAGGTTTATACCCAACGCGGTGGAAAATCAAATGATCCTCCGAGCCATGATACCAGGAAATAAAAAGAACGACACCACAGTAATAAACTGGACACCGGAAACGATTGCAGCGTTTGAAGGATGCAAGAGAGACTTATCAGAAGCAACACTTTTGGCACACCCGTCACCGGACGCCGAACTCGCCTTACACGTCGACGCTTCCGAGGTCGCCGTAGGGGCGGCCCTGCACCAAGCCGACGGTAAGGACCTTAAGCCACTCGCTTTTTTCTCTAACAAACTGACTACAGCGGAAAAAAAATACAGTACGTATGACAGGGAACTACTAGCAGTGTACAAGGCAATCAGGCAATTCAGGAACCTCCTGGAAGGAAGGGCTTTCTACGTCGTAACCGATCATAAGCCGCTCACATTCGCCTTTAAGCATGTCTCAAACACCCATTCGCCCCGACGGGCGAGGCAGCTTGATTATATTAGTCAATTCACCACAGATATTCGCCACATATCCGGAAAAGAAAATGTCGTCGCAGACACGTTGTCGCGGATCGAGGCGACGTCGGCTAGCCTGCCATCCATTGATTACCGGCAGCTGGCGGATCATCAACAAAACGACCCAGATCTCCAAGAGATCATCAGACACCCGGAGAAATTCTCTATTGTAGTCAAGCAGCTCACCTTGCCATACGCCGATGCCGCGGTATATTGCGACGTATCGCAAGAACACGTGCGACCCTTGATCCCAAAGACGATGCGACAACAAGTCCTGAAGGCAATGCATGACATAGCGCACCCGGGCATCCGTGGGACGACCAAATTGGTCGGCGACCGCTTTGTATGGCCTAATCTGCGAAAGGATTGCGCAGCATACGTAAAAGCCTGCATCCCGTGCCAGCGCGCGAAAATTCAGCAGCATACGAAGACGCCAGTGGCCAAATACGTACCTCCTACCGAGCGCTTCGCTCACATAAACGTTGACATTATTGGACCGTTACCGCCAGCTAGGGGATATAGGTATTGCCTGACATGTATCGACCGCTTTACGAGGTGGCCAGAAGCTATTCCGATGGCGGACATAACAGCTGAGACTGTAGCGCGGCATTTCCTCGAAGGTTGGATATCCAAGTACGGCGTACCACTGAAGGTTTCGACCGACCAAGGGAGACAATTCGAGTCGTCGTTGTTTCGGGAACTGACGGCGACGTTGGGGATAACGCACCTACGGACGACTCCGTATCACCCACAGGCAAACGGCCTGGTGGAGCGGTGGCATCGAACCCTAAAAGCTGCGATAATGTGCCGGACGGAGAGTAGCTGGATAGACGCTCTGCCAACAATTCTCCTTGGATTAAGGTCTGTCTTCAAGCCAGACCTCCAGGCGACGCCGGCTGAGATGGTGTATGGTACCACACTCCGCCTCCCAGGGGAAATTCTGACGGAACCATCGAAGAGACAAGTAGAATCGGAGTTCGTAAAAGATCTCCGACGAACGATGAACGCCATGAAAAACACGACCACTGCACACCACGAAAACACCAGAATTTTTGTACCGGGGGAGCTACACAAATGCACTCACGTATTCGTGAGGAACGACGCTGTGCGACCCCCTTTTCAGCCGCCGTTCGATGGCCCCTACAGGGTGACGCAGCGAAAGGACAAATACTACCAGGTGGAAGTAAAAGGAAAACGGGTCAGGATTTCATTAGACCGCCTCAAACCAGCCTTCTCAACGACAGAAAATCCTCCGTCCAGGTCAGGATCAACACATCAAGAACAGCAGCAAGGGAGTGACCAGCCAACTCAGAAAGAGGTGACAACCCGATACGGGAGGAGAGTTCGTTTCACGACGAAGGCCGCACCGATGTAGGCATTGTCGAGGTGACGTCGACACAGCTCGACTAGGCTTTCCAGTCTCTTATAAATATAGAGGAATGAATTAGTAAATGGCATATGTTGAATTATTATTGTAGGATATTTCGAAGCCGAATATGAAATCAAATGAAGAATCTGTCGGTAGTAGCTTAAGCAGTATAGGAATATGCGAAATCTGCTAAAGTAAGATAGGAAATAAGAAATAGTTGTAGGATACACCATAAGTTTTTTTTCCTTCGCGTCCGTAATAAACATCGAATATGAGTTATTAGATTCACGATCGTGGAGTTACCTTCGCCTACCGTAAGCACCGGTCGCGTTCGTTGACTATTACCTCAAGTAACGTACAAGCGCATCACCGAAAGATCACCAAATAAGTAAATAAAAAAACCGTCCGTAGCCCAAGTCGCTAGAAATGATGACGTATTCCATTAAAAGGTTTCAACATCCGTACCACAAAAATAGAAATCGCACTCTGAGTAAGTACCGCAGCCCTGCTTGGTTCCGGCATGGCCGCCGTTAAATATAAGAAGGTAAAACACATAGAGAATAGTAAATATAAAAACGAAATGAATTATGAACGATCACTGTGTAGGCATAAGGAAATCTCTAGTTATAGTCGCTAATATGAAGATTAGGTCGTAAGTCATAGTAAAATTGATGATATAGTAAATTGAAGACCATAAAACTATTAGTATTATTATTTTTTGAAATTGAAGAGCTTTGTAAAATGGTAAAGTTCGAGTACTTAAAAATGTCGTAATTTTATTTAGGAATCACACTGTTTATAAAAAAATACATTACACGCATTTTTTTGAGGATAGAGGGGGAGTGATGTGGCAGCAACAATCGAGTGAACTACTGATCCATGGATATTTTCTATAGTCCATGGAGGAGGCACAATGAAACCCCCCCGAATTGCACAAGTACGATCGCCGGTGCCGTTATCATGGCACCGAGTGATAAGAGAGCCGCAAAGAAGCTTTTAGTCAGAGAATTGATCTTCACTCGGTTGTTGCCGCCACGCGACCTGCAGTAGACGGCATGTGTTAATAAAATAAGTTAAAGTTAATGGAAACGAAATAAAGTGAATGCATTTAAAGTGAATTTTAGTTTTTTATTGTTGAGGGTATCAAATCCCCACAAAGATATTAAATGGAATGGTTGTTATTTATTAACAAAACACTAATACTCGAACAATATGGAAACGCGTAATCTTAATGTGCGACAACTGGATAATATGCGACAACTGGAGAGGCATCTGTCTATTATCTACTGTGGGTAAAATCTTGTCCCACGTTATATTATCAAGGATAAGAGAGGCAGTAGACCGAACGCTTAGAAGGCAGCAGGCCAGATTCAGGAAGGGCCGCTCATGTATAGACCATATTAACACCTTGAGAATCATAGTGGAGCAGTCTACTGAATTCCGATCCCCCCTTTACCTAGCTTTCGTAGATTATGAGAAAGCGTTCGACTCGGTTAATAGGAGCTTTATATGGCAGGCATTACGGCGACGTGGACTGCCTGATAAAATAATAGAATTGATAAAAGCCCTTTACAACAATTCCAAATGCAGAGTTCTCCATAATGGAAAATTATCCGACAGCTTCGAGGTGAATTCAGGAGTACGACAAGGATGTCTACTTTCGCCATTACTATTTCTTATAGTAATAAATGACATCCTTGTCGACGCTCTAGATAATAGAACAGGCGGCATACAATGGGGTTTGCTAGACCGCCTTAAGGACCTCGACTACGCGGATGATATCTGTTTGCTGGCCCACAGACATCAGGAGCTAAAAAACATGTTAAACAATTTAGCAACAGAAAGTAGTCTAGCAGGCTTAAGGCTGAATCCGAACAAAACCAAAGAAATGCGGATAAATGCAAACACACTTGAACGAATTGCGCTGAATAACCGTGACGTGGAACTGGTAGATAAATTCTGCTACCTCGGTAGCATTATTACCGAAAATGGCGGTACAGAAGAAGACGTCAGTTCCAGAATAAATAAAGCACGAGGCGCATATGCATGCCTGTTCCGCATATGGAGATCAACGGAGATCTCAACTAACACCAAATTGCGGCTGTTCAACTCCAACGTTAAGGCAGTTCTTTTGTACGGTTGCGAAACATGGAAAGTCACCCAATTCATCACAGGGCGCCTACAAGTCTTCATCAACAGATGCCTGCGTCGTATCCTAAAAATCCGCTGGCCAGATAGAATTTCAAATGAAGAGCTATGGCGCCGTGCCGGCCAAGAAAGGATAGACGACCAAATCAGGCGAAGGAAATGGAATTGGGTTGGCCACACCTTGCGACGCGATAACGAAAACCTAGCCAAACAGGCCCTTGACTGGAACCCGCAAGGATCCCGTCGAATTGGAAGACCTAGAACAACGTGGAGGAGGACCCTACTAGCAGAGGCCGCAACAACTGGGAGATCCTGGTCAGAGCTGAGAGCTGTCGCGCAAAACAGAGTCCGCTGGAGGGCAACTGTTTCCGCCCTATGTCCCATGAGGGATTAAAGGGGCACAAAGAAAGAAAGAAGAAAGTAATCTTAATGTTAATTCTTGTTTAATTCTTGTTTAATTCTTGTTAGATTCCTGTTACTAAACCTCTGTTACGATTTGGTAAACCCCAAACCGTATCTAACCCTATCTGTGTTAGATTCCTTACCCGGTGTGGTGAATCCCATTTGTAGGTAAAGAATGATTTATATTTCCTGGAATTCCCCTTTTATACTATTTCCTTGATTCAAGCGCGCTGTAATATTCTAGTAGGCGAGCTTTTGATAACTTTCACTATAATTTTGATAGTGTTAGAACTGCCATATGTAGGATGCTTTGCTTTCTTGACATCTCAAAATTAATTAATTTATCAGTCAACATTTATTTTGACTTGTCACGTCAACATTCTCCCCCCGTTGATAAATTAATTTGATCAACCCATTTTGGTATTATTTTATTTTAAATTTTTATTAATATTAATTAATTTTAGGATTATTCTCAATCGGTAAAATTACAAGTTGCCGAACATTTCTTTTTAGACTGGTTTTAGCTGTTTTTACTAAAACAGTGCGAATTGCACCATCGCTACCTGGATAACATTCTATCACTCGTCCCATGGAATGAATGAATTTTATTGCTACTGTTTGTTTGTATTGAATACCTTTCTGATGAAAGACTATTGTTGTTGTTGCTGGCGTTGTTTAAGAATGCTTCGTTGATTGCTGCCCGTGATCTAATATGCTCACGAAAACTTAAGAAGTTCGGGCTTGGTATTGGTGGATTGCATGATAGTGGTGTTGTATTGCCGCTGCTTAAGCTTGGAGAGGGAATTGGTCCATTTGTATTAGAGAAAATCGATGATATTTGTCCAGCATTAAGGGATTGGCTACTGTACCAGGTTGCACCATCTTCTGAAGGTTTTGGTACCCGGAGATCTTGTTCGGTCTCGTGTGTACTCTGCTGTAATTCGCTATGTAATCCCTTGATCTTCATTGCTTCGGCTACTTTGAGAAAGTGTGGTAGATCTTTGTATTTCACATTGACCTGGCCACTATACATGAAATCTAGAAGTCCAGCCATATGATTGCTATCGACATCAGTCATAAACAGGATAAGATGACTACATGGATGATCTAGAAATATTTTCTGGAAATAAGAGCTGCAAACGGAGAGGACCAGCTTATGAGCTTTAAATATTTTTCCACCAGCTGCTATAGTCACATCGACCATTTTCTCATCCTTTTGCAAGCTGTGGAAACCTTTACACATATTTCCATGAAAATTATTCCAGGATAACAAATATTGATCAATAGTATGATGCTCTGGCTGTTGATTATGCTGCTGTGATTGTTGTGGTGGTTCTGGACGAACTGAAGGCTGTTGCTGATGTTGCTCAGGAGCAATGACTGGTTTCTTATTGTCTTCATTATTGTTGAAATTATTGTAATCATTGACTGAAACTTCCGATACTCGGTCCTCATAGTTATCATTTTCACTTTCTTGTTTTCGTCGAACTAGTTCTGGGGCCTTATTACCGAATACGATTCGATTCGGATTAATCGTAAATCGCAATTATGGTACCACTGAATACGATTTAACTTCAAATCGAACAAATTTATCGTAAATGTCTACGATTGAGATTTGGTGCTCGTAAATAAAAAAGACGGTAGTTGTATTAAAAAACGTGGTTATTACAAACAAATAAAAATAAAATATGTAAGTAAACAAAAGTAACTATGGTGTTTATTTATTATTATTATGAGTTTACATATATTTAATATTGTTACTTATTGGGGCTTTTCTGTCCATATACATAAAATTATCATTTTATGTTATGAAAAATTAAATGAGATCAAAGGAACCGGAAAAATTTCTAGAAGAGCGATTTTTTTACTGTCATCTTCATAAATACCTAGGTATTTTATGAAAATGACGTCAAAAAATCGCTTTTTTAGAATTTTTTTCCCATTGCTTTGATCTCATTTAATTTTTCATAACATACAATTGTCAAATTAGGAGTGAAATGGGCTTTCATTGGAATATTTTCGGAAAAATATATGGCATCACTCATATTGGTTACGATCGTAATCAATCATGTCAAATTCAAATCGAATCGTAAATTCAAATCGTCAATATTTTTGATCGAATCGTATTCGGTAATAAGGCCCCTGATATATCCATAAATGCTCCTGATGTTGAGTATTCTTTCAGAACATCATTATATTGATTCTGAAGCCTTGTATCATTACTCAACTTTCGCTCGACACTCTCAAGTCGCTTTAGTGCACATTGGTAAGAACTTCCTAAGTTAGTAACTTGTGATTTGAAAGGTAATGCTACAATATATCTTCCGTTAGATGCTCGTTTGACGTGTTTTTGAAAATGTTTTTCACATAGCTCTTCTTCCAAAGAGAACTTGTTTTCCCTTGGACACTCTTCTATCTCCCAAAATTTGCTCAAGTTAAATTGTAACGATGTCGTGAGATGACAGGCATGATGTTTGCGTGATGATTTTATAGTCGGTGCGGCGCCTCCGACAATCCAACCAAGCAATGTCTTTTGTAATAAGAACTCTTGCTTCTCTGATAGTTGAATTCGTATTTGCCCTACTGATAGTACTGAGAGCGTTGTTCCTGCTCCTAAGAGGATATCGATTGGTGCTGGTTGGTAAAACTTAGGGTCTGCTAGTTTGAGATTCCTTGGTATACAACCAGTTTCGATCTTGATTTGTTGTTCTGGAATTGCTCGAGAGTTGGTCGGTATAATTAAGAAGGTCAATGTTCTTTCATAATTAATTCTACATGATTGAATGGTTGTGGTTACCATCTCCTTTGCATATGTTGTCGTTTCGTTTAGCATGCCTACGGGTATCTTGCAGATACTCCTTTTCAAACCTTAAGTGTTGGCTAAATTCTCTGTTATAAAATTGGTGGTGGAACAGGTGTCCAATAAAGCTCGGCATTGAATTGGTTGAGTGTCCTTGTCCAGAATATTTAGCATAGCCGTTACCATAATATCGTTTGCCACCGAGTTTATAACCAAACTAGTTGGGTTTCTTTGACTCGGCATAGCATTCCGCATTAGTCATGTTTCTGATTCTAGTTTGCACTTTTCTGATGGGATGGGATTGATTTTGTTCTGATCAACTTCGATATGTAGTAATGTGTTATGACGTCTCTTGCACCTTTGACAAGATGTCCTTGATTTACACTGATTTACTCCATGCCCTTTGCCAAACCAATTGAAACATAAACGAGCTTTAGAAATTACCTCTTGTCTTTTTTCTATAGTCAACTGACGAAATTTATTGCATGTGTAAATCCTATGGGATTCATTACACATTGGACACATGATACCTAAATTTTTATTGCTTTTATCTATTGTAGTAAAGGTTTGCGAACGGTCACGAAATTTAGCTGTACCATTGGCCTCATTTCCTTGTCTTGAAGACCTGTAGCTTGGTTGTTCAGTTGTAACATTTGCTACGCAAGTAGCTCGCCTTTCTAGAAATTTGAGCAATTTGATATATGAAGGCATTTCCTTCCCAGTAAACGACAATTCCCATTGTAATACCGTGTTAGTGTTCAATTTCGATAATATTAAATCAATTAACGGTATGTCCCAATGAGACACTGGTGCCTTTAAATTTTCTAAGGCTCTAGTATGCTGTTGGAAAGTGTCAACTAAATTGTTTATAGCCGAAGGTGTATCCTTTTGTAGCCTCGGATATTCTCGCAATATTGCCCAATGGCGACGCAATGTTCTACTTGTACAATCGAATTTTTCTTTCAAAATATTCAAGGCGGTTTTGTAATTTTCTTCATTAGTCTCTGAAGCTTCTATTACTTTAGCAGCTCTTCCTGTAAGAGATAAGCGCAGATACTGTAATTTCTTTACTTCTGGCAAATCTTCTTCGTCAATAAGCGTACTAAAGAGAATATAAAATGAAGCCCATTTTTCGACCGTTCCATCGAAAGTCGGTAATGGGATCGGTGGTAAAATCACTGCAGAATTATTGATTTTATGTACAGGTGAACCTGATGATGTTTCAGCGTTATTGGTTTTCTTTACATATTGCTCCTGTATTTGTAGTACTCGACTTCTTTCCAAATTATAACTCTCAATAATTTCAACACGACGACCTTCTTCCGTTTCATCAATTTCTTCTATGTTAGCTTGTAGTTCTTCAAACTTCTCAAAAGCCCTTTCCAAGCCCTTTCCGTATCAAGGGTTGTTTTCACTAGGTAAATGTTGCAATTGGTTGTGTCTGTATCCCATTTGTCGAGAATATTTCTTAAAATTGTTATGGTTGAAATAATATAAGCCCGTTGCTTCTTCAATTTTCTTAGTTCGGCCATTTTCGCTTGTTGTATGTTGATTCACGAAAATAGTCTTGTGATCACTGGCCACCCAAGTTCATTGCTTTTGTTGATGATAAGTTGCTGGCCAGATCCGGCTCGAAGGACCAATGTTTTTGAGTGTGACTTCTCTTTTTACGGATAATCACTATTTGTGTTGGTAAGTATGAAATGATCTTGGTATTGATGAAATAAAAGAAGATATTAAATGGAATGGTTGTTATTTATTAACAAAACACTAATACTCGAACAATATGGAAACGCGTAATCTTAATGTTAATAATTGTTTAATTCTTGTTTAATTCTTGTTAGATTCTTATTACTAAACCTCTGTTACGATTTGGTAAACCCCAAACCGTATCTAACCCTATCTGTGTTAGATTCCTTACCCGGTGTGGTGAATCTCACTTGTAGGTAAAGAATGATTTATATTTCCTGGAATTCCCCTTTTATACTATTTCCTTGATTCAAGCTCGCTGTAATATTCTAGTAGGCGAGCTTTTGATAACTTTCACTATAATTTTGATAGTGTTAGAACTGCCATATGTAGGATGCTTTGCTTTCTTGACATCTCAAAATTAATTAATTTATCAGTCAACATTTATTTTGACTTGTCACGTCAACAGATGGGACTGGACTGGGGCTTCTTACCATTGGTGCTTCTGATTGTGATGCCCTTGATGTTGATGGAGCTGGGTCAGCTCTTCTCTTGGCTGAAGCAACTGCAGCTTTCTCATTGCTGTGTATGTTATGCTGGTCTGCCGGATTTGAGTCATTGTCTTCTGTCTCGACGGGTAATGGTGCTAGTTTGTGTATAGGCCTGCGAAAAGTTCCTGGTGTTAACAGTCTTGAGTTCAGGATGGCTTCTATTCCTACCATAAGTGTTTCGAGCTCCTCGTAAGTCAGGGAGCTGATCCAAGATTCCGTTGTAGATAATGCTTCGCAGATTTAACGGCTGCTTCCCAGAGTCCACCGAAGTGTGGGCGCTCTCGGAGGAATAAAGTGGAAGGTGATGCCCTTTGTTGTACAATAATTGCTGATTTTGTCCATTGCTACCTCTGAGTAGAGGCCTTCCTTAAGCTCCTGCAGCTGGTTTTTGGCTATGAAGTTGGTGGCATTGTGTGAGTAGATGTTTGTGCAATGTCCTCTTCTGCCAACGAAGCGTTTTAAGCAAGCAATGAATGCTGCTGTGATTAAATCGCTTGCTACTTCGAAGTGCACTGCTTTAGCTGCAAAGCAACAGAACACTGCAACATATCCCTTCTGGGGTCGCTTCCCTCTTAATTTATAATGGATCCAGATTGGTCCTCGATTGGAATCGACTCCACTATTCGCAAAGGGTCGTGATGGCTGTACCCTTGTTAATAACTTTTGAAAAAGAGTTGATAATTACAAACTACCAAAACAGTCGTGTTCCAAAAATTCAGATCTCAATGAATATCAAATTTTTTTCAATGTGAGAAAAAATAGTTTGTCATTTGTTCTACAGTGTAATGATATACATTAATGGATATACCGGTGTCCTTGAATATGTAACGTAAATAAATTATATGGTGTATAAATTCAGTAATATCAATCAATTGGTGAGTAGTCTTGACCTTATGCTGTAGAATTTGCATATGTTCCTCCTTAGGTATTACCTTTGTTTTATTTCCTTCGGCAATAGCATTTTTATTAATAAAAGTAAGGTATTCGTATCAGACGGAATGTCTTCGTCGTGATCGAAAACTAGAAGGTTAAGAATTATCTTCTGGTTAACTTCCTTTAAATATTTAAGGTAGGCTGACTCTTCATTTTCAGCGACCGTAGCCACTTGGCTCTCTTCAGAGGAATCACTTGGTGTGATAATAGTCTCGTTGGAAACAGGGCATTTTTTATTGGATCTTAATGTCATTTTGCATATTTTGCTCAAAAAATCGGCGTTAGAATTTAGTTTTCCGCTTTTGTAAACGATTTCAAAATCAAATTCTTCGAGAAGGAGACGCCAACGCATCATTCGCGAACTAGCGTCCTTACAATTAAATAGGTATACGAGGGGTTTATGATCTGTGATCACCTTGAATTTTTTTCCAAAGAGATAGGGTTTAAAATGTTTGATAGACCAAACTATTGCAAGGAGTTCCTTGTCTGTCGTTGAGTAGTTTAGCTCGTTTTTCCCAAGCGTTCGAGAGGCATAGCCGATAGGCAGGTCTTGGCCTATTTCGCCTTGAGAAAGTACGGAACCTATTGCTACTCCACTTGCATCAGTAGCAAGGATGAATGGCTTTGAGAAGTCTGGGTATTGTAGCAATGGTGTGAGTTGGTCCTTGAGCAAAAAGATTCTGTGCAGAGGCTTGTCCAATTAAAGCTTTTGTCCTTCTTTAAGAGATCCGTTAAGGGTTTGGAGATTTTCGCGAAGTTTTTTACGAAGCGCCTGTAGTATCCAGCTAGTCCCAGAAACATCTTGATTTCCTTAGGACTCCGAGGGGTAGAAAACTTTCGTACGTTTTCTACCTTCTTGGGATCTGGAGTAATACCATCTTGGGTTATGACGTGGCCTAAGTAAGTAAGCTCTGATTTTAGGAATTCGCACTTGTCTGGCTGTAACTTTAAGTTGTTCTTCCGTAAACGATCGAATACTTCTATTAACTTTGAGTTGTGCTCTTCCAGGGTCTGACCGTAGACAACTATGTCGACAAAATAGACAAAAACTTTATAACCTTGCAGACCTGCCAAGACATTATTCATAAGCCTTTGGAAGGTTGCAGGGGCTCCTTTCAATCCGAAAGGCATGCGTTTATATTCGAAGTGGCCCAAAGAGGTGGAAAAAGCAGTCTTGAGCATATCGTCAGAATTTAATTTAATTTGGTGGAACCCGTTGGCGAGATCCAAATTTGAAAAATATTTGGAGTTTCCCAGTTGTTCTAAAATTTCAGTAATGTTTGGTAACGGGTAGGCATCGCCTATAGTTTTGTCGTTGAGTTTTCTAAAATCTACGACGATTCGCCACCGTTTGTTACCATTGGCGTCTGGTTTTTTAGGTACTACGACCAGAGGAAAATTCCAGGGGCTTTTCGATGGTTGTATAATATCATCTTCGAGCATTTGGTTTACCTGTTTGTTGACTTCGGTCTTATGAGCCTCAGGTAACCGATATGGTTTTACGTAGATCGGCTCTACATTAGGAGTAGGAATGTTGTGGTAGACAGAATTAGAACAAGTGAGTTTCTCATCGCTAAGATGGAATAAATCGCTATACATGGTACATATTTTCATTACGGAATCGCGTTCTTCGCTCGTGACGTGGTCCAGATTAATAGATTCTTCTACCCTTTTTATTCTAGAGTAATCAGAAGAGATACTATCACTGGGTTGTATATGAAAAACTTCGTAGTCGGATAACTTGTATATTTTAATGTCGTCGACGTCCAATACAGCGTTTTCTTCATTAGTATTAATAAGTGTAACAAGGCAACTATTATTTATTGGTTTAGAAATGCAGTTGCCAGCAATAATTCCATTTTAAACTGCTGGGAAAGACATAGGCAGTCTTCCTTAAGATCAGTTTTGACCTGTACCATTACTTCACTTCTGGGTGGTATAGTTAACATTTTCAATGAGGGTTTTAAGTTGAATTTTAGGATTTCGTTGCACAATTTAAGAGTAACAATCCTTTTACCGAAATCGACTTTTATACGATATTTTTCAAGGAAATCTCTTCCTAGGATTCCATCGCTTATTAAAGGAAAATCGCTTTTGACTACTTGAAAAGGATGGTGTCTAATATTATTACCTAGGCCCAGTTTACCGTAGTATAGACCTATGGTTCGCTATGGTTCATCAGTTATGCCTAATAATTCAGCGGTTAAGTTTGTGTGGATTAAGGACTCGGCTTTCAATTTATTTACTTTGATTAAGCTTATATCGCTACCGCTATCTACAAGGAAGTTAGTTAAAGAATTTGTAGTGAAGAACGTTTTTAGTGCGATGCTATCGCTTTTGTTAGTATTTGAAAGAATTACGTTGTATATGCGAGGGCGTGTAGAGGGAATGCTTGATGTTTCCTTGTTATTAGAGAATTTAATAGTTAATTGTCTCAATGGAGTTAGTATTATGGGATTTAGTCAACCGATTTGTCTGGACACTGAGATTAGTGTCATTTGATTTAGAATGTTTATTAGTGTCAATGTTGCGATTTAGTATTACAAGATTTAGAATTAAAAGATTTAGTAATTTCGGGACTTGGGCGGATTATTCAAACTTGAATTTGATAAAATTTAATTCGATGATGCCGCAACCGTCAGTGGTTCCGCGGGAAATTTGCACATAATGTATTACATTGCAGCCTCCAAAAAATTAATGCACGGCAATTAATGTAATTTTTTTTTTCGCCTTGCACTTCAGGAAATCTTCAAATGGACACGGCTTCCTTCGTCTGGTTCTGCTATTTATAATAACTTGTACCTTGATGTTAATTTGGTTGGGAAATTAACTTAAATCCGCTGCCTGGACCCTCTCAGCTTCGATCGCTAGGAGCTGATTGCTAATGAGTCGTCCTGCGTTGAGTCCTCGTCAGTGTAATTATGGTCCAATTTAGTCAGCAAACAATTTTCTCCTTGTGGTTAATTCACCTTTTCGAATCCACAATACCGAAATCGAACCGTAAAACCACACCTGACCCCAATTTTTGTTGTAAATTAAGGGGTATGTACATTAACACACGTTGTTTTATGATTTCAATAGAAAATATTCATTTTCGACCGACTCTACCAACCGATTTGCAAACTCCAGAACGACTGACTCTTGATTTGTACTTCAATCCTCAACTTGGTTCCAATAGTTGCTTACTTGCAATATGATAAATGAATAACGCAGAGTAAGCAAATAGAACAATGAACAATGAAGACTCTACAAAGTATTAAATTGAAATATGTAATTTGATACAGGAAGCTTTCATCAAAGTAGAGGGCATGCGCATGGAGATTTAGATATTAGAATGCGCATGGTAAGTAATAAAATAAAAACATGCGCATGGAGATTTGATATTGAAATGCGCATGTAGGATAATTAAAAGGAAAAAAATAACCCAGTAGGAATTCTAGGAAGGCCTTACCGATGGAGCACTGAAATAAGTACTCATCTGGTAAGGGGTGCCCCTTATTTTCTTGGTGCTAGATGAGCCCTTACAAACCCCCTTACAAGAGAAGGCAGATGGTAAGGTGTAGTCCAGAATTATACCCAAACAAGTGAGAGTCTGCCCGATGACTCAAGGGAGCTTTCCTGGAGCTTTCATAAATTTTATAGAAAGAAAGAAAACGGGCAATTATATTCGTCGACATAAAAGGCGACGTTAGCATACTCAATAGCGCGGCTCTCATTCGATACGGAGGACAAGCAGCTTTGGAGAAGTGGAGAATTTAGTTGGGGGACTGCTTAGGTAAAGCCACTCTCGGGCTTGGAAAAAAAAGGCATTTGTAAAAGATGAAAAAAAAAAAATAAAAGCATTTCGACACCGGATCACATATCCACAGGCGCCCATGAATATCTCTTTTCACAATGTTCCATTTGCTGCCTTACTATACCCCTTACAGATGAGCAGTTCTATAAGTACTCTAAGGTAAGTACCATAGTAAGGCCTTACCCCCTATGACATCGTGTGTAAAAGTAAGCACTTCTGTAAAAGGGAGTGGTAAGGCCTACCCCTTACCAGTAAGTGCTGATTTCAGTACTTCTGTAAGCTTACCGGTCCTACTGGGAAGCATGTGCATGAGCATATGCTGGCTTCACAACACATGTGGTGAAGGCGTAAGTATTCTGCCATGAATGCCTTGTATTGTTCGGCAACTTCTGGATTTTTATTGAGCTTCCGCTCAAGAGAGAGAAATCGCTGGAATGAGACGTCCTTGGATTCTCCCAATTCGGAAGGATCCCTTGTGAATGGTAGTTTCACTATAAATCGCCCGTCGCTGCCCCTTTTGGCATTTTCTATAAAGTGTTCTTCACACCTTGCTTGCTCCGCTGTTAGTTTTGGTGCGACTGATTATGCCTCCTCTAGTTGCCAAAATCCTTCCAGTTTTGCTTCAAGGTCTTCCTCTGCTGTTGAAACTCCGCAGACCACTGTTTGTGAATTTATCTGTGGTGTTTTGCCTCCTACAATCCATCCTAGCACTGTGTTTTGTATTATGGGCATGTTGTGCCCTAATTTGATTTGTCCAATCATTTGTAGTTCATGGTAAAGCTCAGCGCCGATTGGGGCCTCGGTGGTCTAGAGGTAAGGCGCTTGACTACTATCCCAGAGGCCCCGGGTTCGATTCCCGGCGGTGCCACGGTCCCAGCCTTTCCCAATTTCCCACCTACATAAATTTCCTTCTTTCTTCTCCCCTCTTTACATTCCTGATTCCTCCTGTCACAACCTTCGCTGGTCTTTCCCCGGTCCTTCAAACGCATGTCATCGGTTGGCTGATGAAATTCAACTCGTTTCAGGAGGCATAACACTCCAGCGAGTTGTTTCTCAAATGCCCCAATGTCAGAGTCGCGAAATGGTTGGAAGTAGGCGGAATAAAAAAACAAAAATATATCGCGGCTAGGTTGTGTCAGCTCTTCCTACTACTCTGTCTCTTTCTACTCTCTATCTTCCGGCTAGAGCTGCTGTTCGACATTCTATACGAAAAAATAGGTTGTCGAACAGTACAAAGGGGCTTTCCCTAAGCCTCTAGTCTATCACATAAAAAAAAAAAAAAAAAACAAAAAAAGAGATCAATTTTGCCTGACTTGTTGAAGGTTGGTTCCGCTAAGTTGATGTTTTGTGGTATGTTCCATAGGCTCATGTCTATTTGCTCTGCTGGATGCATTGGCATGATTTGTGGGTAGATGTCTTTTCAATCTCTCAGCCTCTCCTGTTAGGTTTGTTTTTAGGAACCGCATTTTTTGCGATTCCCCAATGTCCTGTTTGTGGATCATTTGATTGAAGAGGTCATGAAACTGTTTCCATTTTAGATAATCTCCATCAAATTGTGGCAGAGTGATCTTTGGCAGTTTCATCTGCGAAGAGGCTGAGACTTGAGTTGATGATATTGATAGTTCGTCCAGCTTCTGCGTGAGTTTTATGAGGACATCTTGTGTTTGATCCTCAAGCTCATAATAATCGGAGACGTTGTACTCCTTGATGCTGGAGAGTTCCTCTGTGTGCTCCCAGATGGATTGATTTAGCTCCCTCATCTGGTTCCAGAGGTCGTTGATTGCGTCTATCTTGATGGTGCAATATGCCTTGGAAACGTCATGGAATTGCAATGTTGTTAAGGTGCGTTTGAGATTATTAATAACAAAGAGTTGTCTTCGGATTAGCGGCATGGTTGATGTATCAAGAGCTGCTGGAGGCGGTTGTTTTGACTCAATGTTTCCTGGTTTGATGCCTTTCTGATCATCGTCTTGTTCGGGAGTGGGCGTGATTGGTTGCGGTGTTGGTGTTGTTGATTTAGAACGAGATTGCTTCGGAATTGCCCCTGTGATAGATTGAGCGGGCAAGTCAAGGCGTGGACTTGGTTGCCGCAAGTCCTGCAGTTTGTTGTTGATTTCTTCCTTTGTTGATTCATATGACCTCCTGGTTTTCTCATACTGGTCCAAGTACTCCGCGCTAAGATGGGAGTATTCCTTTTTGAGTAAAGAATCTCTTCCGTCATAATTATGCCAGAGTTCCTCGAGTCGATTCAGTCGGTCGGAGTAGAATGCAAAATCCCTCTTGGAAGTTGGTTGCTTCCTATAATTACTGATAAACTTCTGCAGTTCAGTCACTAGTGCCTCCTGTTCAATAAGAAGCTTCTCCATGTTTTGTGTATCTTCTGCTGTATGATGTTCAAAGATGGCTAATTATATGGAAGCTGATGGTGCCGTTGATTATATGCTAATTTGATGTGATATTTGGTAATCACACTGATGACGCTGATGTGCTGATTGATAGTCTGGCTGATATATTGGTTGATGATCAAGCTGTTGACGCTAGTTGACGCTGATGTGCTGATTGATGATCTGACCGATGTATTGGTTGATGATCAAGCTGTTGATGCTGATGTGTTGAATGATGGACTTGAATGCTGTTGTGATAAGCAATCACGTCGGGGTCACCAGAAAATGTTTATTACGCGATCAACAAATTCTTTTATTTGACCGCTGAACGATCTCTTCTGGTACTTCACCAAATTATATGCACTAGTACTTAACTAGTGCAGAATATGTGCTCAAGTGTACTTAACCCTTGGGCTTGGCGATAGCTAGAGAAAGGCTGGATTAGTGAACGCAAAGACGGTTTAAAATAGACTGATATATTTAAATTAAGCTCCTTGGCTTAAATATTGAAAACTTAATACAATGTTGATTTCATTCGAGGGGCAACATAAGCGCATAGTTCGGTGGGAACATTTCTTGCTGATGTGCGCAGAAATGTTTGGATAAGTTCTGAAATTTTTTAACTGATAACGAGCCAGATTACGTCTGGACATTGTATGATATTTGATAATTTATTTTTCATGGGAAAGAATTTATTGTTTTAAATTTTGGTGGATTCTTAATTTAGGTATTTTAAGTATTTGAAGTATGATATTGATTTAGGTGGTGGGTTTAAACAGGCCCTCTGGACCCTGGCCCGCTCCTCCATGTGATGAACCTCTTGGGCGACCATCTCCTGTTTTGTTTTGCGCACCCGCGCCAACTCGCGCTGGTAGTGAGCCTCGGCCCTGATTAAGTCGGTTCTGGAATCACTGAAAGTAAGAAAATAAAATATAAGAATATAATTTTTTTTGTTCCCACAAACATATACTTACTTCATGTTGCTACTCCAAAACGTTGCAAATCACAAAATGTCGAGGGCATGATTATCAGCACCCTAAGTGCGACATCAGCAAAATCCCAAAGAACTTCCAACGAACAAGTCGCCTTTGTTTCACGAAGACACCTTGTTTTTTTTCGTACCCCCAAGTTATCAAAAAATAAACGAAAAAAAAAATAAACAACAACAAAAAGTAAAGACGCGCACAAGTACCGAACGAAAACCCAATACCAGAGATAACATAATACTCCGTATAAAGATGCGACAGCTAGAATAAAAAACCTGAACGCTTTTCGCATCGGCAGAACTCTGAGATTGCCTGGTTGTGCCTCCACCTTAACCTTAGCAACATGCAACATATTACAATTTCCAGCTACACAAGAAGGCGAACATGGTCATGGTCCGCAGCACAAGACATGCGGTGAGTTTGTCGATAAGGAAGCTAGAATTTTAGCGGGGCAAGGAAAGGAACTGACAGCAGAATGTTTCTCGTAACATTGTCATCTTTCAAACGTTTGCCTCTAGCGCTACATTGAAGGATTTTCCTGATGCTTTGTATTTTAATTATTTCTTAGAACATTCAGTGTATTTTTTTAATGACTGTCTGAGATTCACTCAATTTCAAATTCTTGGTGAGAAGGTTTGCGATATTTTTAAAATAGGTACTTAGTTGAGGTTTTGGTTACGACTTTTTTTTATTTTCTGGTATTTCGGTATTGACTAACTCGATTGATTTAAGAAACGAATTTAGGTAATTATTCTTTATTTTATTTTATCTGAATTTTCGCTATTGACTTAAAAAGTTGGGTTTTGGCTGTACGTAAGTCTTTTGTTGTAGGTATATTGTGGGTGTAAATTTTTGGACACATTTTTTATAAAAGAAATGCCACAAAGTCGCACAACCTGGAGAATTGTTTGCATCACCCAAAGTTGCAAAGCGCATAAACGTGCCAGACATCCCAGCCAATTACAGAGAATGTTTATATAGTAATAAACTCTTTTTTAGTAATATGGTAATATTTAGATCAAAACTTCATACTTTGTACACTCAATATATTAATAAAATTAGTCTAAGCCCTTTTGATGATAAAAGATATATTTTAGAAGATGGATGTACGACCTGTGAATGGGGTCATTACAAAATAAATGAATATATGGAAATAGAATAGAATTTGTACTTTAATTGTATATGTATGTATATATATAAATAAAAAATATTTGTTAAATTTCTTATTTTCTTTATTTTATTCATCTTATATATACAGATCAAATGCATAAATTAAATTGTCTTAGAACGATTATTAAGGAACGTTAAGCACAGATGTCCACAATTTACAGAATTATAATTTTGATATGCTTCATAGTTGTACACTATGTTATTTCCTAAATACTTTAAAAGTTCTTTTGGTGGTTGTAAGTTTCCGAAACTGTCGAAGTATTCAATATTAGTTTCTTTTTATGGC
This sequence comes from Thereva unica, assembly GCA_949987705.1. Classification (NCBI taxonomy): domain Eukaryota; kingdom Metazoa; phylum Arthropoda; class Insecta; order Diptera; family Therevidae; genus Thereva; species Thereva unica. The sequence goes on from OX465282.1 coordinate 82,712,226, forward strand.
ATGCTACCCAGTGTGTCCCCCGACCTATGGAAGAATCCAAATTGACGATCCCACATTCATTTCTTCTAGGACTTTTGGAAGCTCATCAATCATAAAGACTCCTCTGAACTGTGGTATGTATTGAGCGTGCTTATATAAATCGTATTCGTTTAATGGACGATTGGGTAGCGTTCTGAGTAGTTTTTTGTCGGTGGATTTAGGTAAAGTCCTAACCCCTTTCTATAGGCTTTTAAATATAGACCTTTTCCACTTTTTCCTAAAGCTATTGCCTCCATTGTCTGATTACGACGTTTATTTTTCTCCACTTGCTGCCTGGCTGGGATGTCTGGCTGGTCTATCTGGTTGACCTGCCTGATACGTCTGGATCTATATAAATGCTGAAAAAAAATCTATTAAAACTTATAGGAATCAATGTTAGGCCACTCTGGTTGGAAAAATTACCTTATGAGACCACACTTAGGGAAAAAAAAGAGATTCTGAAAATCGGCCGCTCTGGTTCCCAGGGCCTCAATTTATCTACCAGTTCCAGCGCTGTCCGTTCAAGGTATTTGTTTTTATCCGCATTTCTTTAGTTTTATTCGTATTTAGCCTTAATTGTTTAACATGTTTTTAAAGTCCCGATGTCTGTGGGACAGCAAACAGATATCATCTGCGTAGTCGAGATCCTTAAAGCGGTCCAGTAAACCCCATTGTAGGCCACCTATTCTACTATCTAGAGAGCTGACAAGATACTATAAAAAAAAATTAATGGTCTTGGATGTGAAGTATCACGTCCGTATTTTAACGTGACAACGTCTATTAATTTGAACGTGACAACGTCTGTTGTTACGTTTTGTATTATTTTATCAATTAATAAATTATATATTTCGAAGCAAATATTTTTTTTGTGTGCGGGACATTTTCACACGCGCGTCCTATCTTAAACCGATTTAATAGACGTTGTCACGTCAATAAGGTGAATGAATGTATTTTTCCCGTGTAGAGGATAAATTAACGAAAATTTTGAGCCATTAACCACCCCCTAACATGTATGGGGGCGGAGATATGATTTTTTTTGAGTGCGGGACATTGTGCGGGACATTTTCACACGCGCGTCCTATCTTAAACCGATTTAATAGACGTTGTCACGTCAGTAAGGTGAATGAATGTAATTTTCCCGTGTAGAGGATAAATTAACGAATATTTTGAGCCATTAACCACCCCCTACTTTGTATGGGGGCGGAGATATGATTTTTTTTTTGTGTGCGGGACATTGTGCGGGACATTTTCACACGCGCGTCCAATCTTAAACCGATTTAATAGACGTTGTCACGTCAAAAACCTTCAAAAAATCTATATAACAAGAGGTAAAATCATTATCAATTTCCAAGGGAATATCTCATGAACCACTTCATGATGGGTAAAAGACAAGTTGTAGACAAACTACATAAAACAGCACGTAAAAATTTTAAAAGGCGTCGTGTTATTATTAAAGAATTGGACGACCTCTGGCAAGCTGATTTAGTTGAGATTTGTGTCTACTCTCAACATTATAAAAAAAAAAACAAAAAAATATTAAAATCACGCGTAATGAAAATTTTTTTTCTTTATATCAAGGCAAGCGGTAGTTTGCCGAGTTCGTAAGGGCAAACAGCTAATGCCTTATTTACGCCTAAACATAGAAAACAAGGTGTTTTTTTTTATAAAATTATGTGATTTATCACCTTTTTATAAGCAATATAAGTAATTTTTCATTAGTAACCGATAACCAAAATATAAATAATTTATTATTCCATGAGTTTTTTTTCCTATCATTCTTCGTTTTCTTTATTTTTACATTTTTTACATTTCGAATCGAACTTTTTTCTTCTCCTTCAGTCTAAAAAAGTGGGTACTCAAAATTATTCTGTCAGATGGCGCTCTAAGTTATTTCAATTGCTCAATAAATGAGATGGTGCTACTAGTTAGTCGAAAAGTGTTTACTCGAACTGAGGTACGTGAAGATGGCCCGGAAAATTTTCGGGCTGAGTGGAAAAACGTCGCATTCGAAAGCTTCTAGTTATTCCACGTTTTTCCACCGATTATTTTCGTTTTTCCACTTACCACAAATTTTTTATGAAAAAAAATATTTTTTCGGGCTAACTTCACAAGCCCGAAAAATTTTGCGGGCTGGGTGGAAAAACGTCCCATTCCACAGCCTATCGTTAGACCTTGTTTTTCCAAAAAAAAATTTCGTTTTTCCACCCTTAGAAAAAAAGTTATTTCAAAAAAAGTTTTTTTTTTTTTTTCAAAAATGGATTTATATCGATGTTTGGGTTTTTTTCCGTGTTCTCTTACCATGTAAAAACTAAGAAACCTCCAAAAATAATCTTACATCACTGTATTTTGATTTCTTAACTCCGCGAACAGGATGGTATAGCGAAATTACGGAACTCCAAAAATCGGATAAAAGACCTGAAAACGCCAAGAGGGTTCGGGAGAACTTCACATACCGCGGAAACGCCGATAGGGTTGATTGTAGGGGTTCAAAAGCTTTCACCATTTTTCTCCCTTGACTAAAAACGTTTTTCCACCCCACCATCTTGTTTTTCCACCCCTCTAAACTTAGCCCACGCGAATAAGTCACACAAAAAAACGGGCCAACTTCACATGCCGCGGAAAAGGCGAGGGGTTGATCGTAGGGGATAAAAACGTTTTACCATTTTTCTCCCTTGCCTAGAAAGATTTTTCCATACCGCCATTTTGTTTTTCCGCCCCTCAGAACTTAGCCCATGCGAATAAAAAAACGGGCCAATTTCACATGCCGCGGAAAAGGCGAGGGGGTTGATTGTAGGTGATGAAATCGTTTTACCATTTTTCTCCCTTGCCTAGAAAGATTTTTCCACACCGCCATTTTGTTTTTCCACCCCTCAGAACTTAGCCCATGCGAATAAAAAAAACGGGCCAGCTTCACATGCTGCGGAAAAGGCGAGGGGGTTGATCGTAAGGGATAAAAACGTTTTACCATTTTTCTCCCTTGCCTAGAAAGATTTTTCCACACCGCCATTTTGTTTTTCCACCCCTCAGAACTTAGCCCATGCGAATAAAAAAACGGGCCAATTTCACATGCCGCGGAATAGGCGAGGGGGTTGATCGTAGGGGATAAAAACGTTTTACCATTTTTCTCCCTTGTTTAGAAAGATTTTTCCACACCGCCATTTTGTTTACCACCCCTCAGAACTTAGCCCATGCGAATAAAAAAACGGGCCAATTTCACATGCCGCGGAAAAGGCGAGGGGGTTGATTGTAGGGGATGAAAACGTTTTACCATTTTTCTCCCTTGCCTAAAAAGATTTTTCCACACCGCCATTTTGTTTTTCCACCCCTCAAAACTTAACCCACGCGAATAATGTCACAGAAAAAAATTTGCTAAGAAAAAATCTAAATTTGTTGGGAATTATTTGTAACTGTCTGGAAAGGTCTAAAATCGTCTTACAATGCCTGAAATATTCTAAGGTTTACACTCGTTAGTTATCATTCCGGAATGTCTACAAAAGTTTAAAACTTTGTAGAAAGGTGAAGAATTGTCTATAAATGCAAAGCGTTTTGTCTTGTAACCTTTGAAATACTCAAATTGCTCTAAATATTCGAATTTAAACAACAATTGTCAATATACCCGCCAATAACAGCAAACTTCAAATTGATAAAAAATCAATGCTTAAATTAATAATAACCTAAGAAATTTTTCTATCCATTCCGATTCCGAATACAGCGCCATATTCCGTGGAAAGTAGAAAAAAAATTTCAGCACACTTCGGCAACAACTTTCGGAGGTATCGCGATTTAAATTTGTAGCCGCTCATATGTATGGCCGTAGCGCGAAGCCGCTCGAATACGCTTCCAGTGGACGACCAGCCTAAAAAAAAACATCGCGCTCGGTTCGGATGCCGCTCCGCTTACTACGTATCCCCACCCCGGCGTAGGGGTCATTTCAATTGTTTTAACGGTTACAGTGTGATGAACGCTTTCATTAGAATTTTCTTCGCGCAACAAGCCTATTTTTTAGTAAAGATTTTAATCCACTTCATGTTGAAGAAAATTGCATTCTTCGGTGTTGTAGTTGAAACAAGTGAATATTTTTAGCACAGTAAGTACTAAATTATAATTTTTATCATTTTCTATATTTTGAATTCTAACCTTGCTATGCCAATTTGTTAAATATATTCATTCCTGCTGTTTAGATAGAATGTACAGTTAATTCTACATTTCAGGTAGCAAATCTGAAGCAAGGTTTCAATGCGATTTGTGAAATAAATCGATTAACTAACATTTTGGTAATTCAACAAAACTCAAATTGAGTTTTTATGTGGTAAGTCCGAAATACAACTAAAAAATAACAATTTTCTTTCTACAAAATTCCGTTATAAATTAATTCTAAAAAACTGTAAAACGTGTTCCAAATTTAATAGAAATCACAATTTTTAAAGAAAATTGCAGGAGTTTTCAGGCATATATTAGATCCGTTTTCTGCATTTTTGAATACTTTTCAAATTTTACATAAACTAACATTTGGTTCAAAAATATTTAACAATCTCTGAGGAAGTGTTCTGATTATTGAAAATTTGAAGTTTTTCACGACTTTTCAGTTATTTTAAACAATAAGTGTGTTCGCGTACTCTTTCGAAAAATTGGCAAAGATTTTCAGAATTATTCAAAGAAATTTCCGAACTCTAAAAAGTTCTTCAAAGTTTTTTAGATATGATAAGAACCAAAAAATTTATACGATTAACCAAATACTGGTGACTTACGCGCATGACTCTCTACAAAACCTTTACTTTATCAATATTTGTATACAGGCTGTAACTGTTAAATTCACAAAGCGGCCGGTTGTGAATATAGTGAAGGATGATTTTTCATAAATCGTTAATAGAGCATAAAAGAAGCTTAACTTTAAATTTGAGGGAAATTTCGAGTGGACGTTTTTTGGAAAACTCAAAAAGTTTTTGAAAAGCGTTTTTCTCTGAATCTACGCATTTTAGAGAAAAGTTGTTTAAACAAAAAATGTAGAGGACATTGTTACCTACAATTTGTTTCATAGAGGTCAGGCTGTACAACTTCAAATTCAGAAGCTAGGTGGCGCCAAAGTTTCCAAAAAAGTTTTTTCGGTTTTTGTCCCAGAAAAAATGTTTTTTTTTTACAAAAGTGTAAATCAGTAAATTGTTCCTCTTAAAAATGTCTACAACATTTATTTAAACTTTTTTCCCTCCGACTTACCGTTCAAAAGTTATAGCGTGCTGAAGTGTGAGAATTGTGCTCTGAAGACGGCACACAGGTTAATTATACAGTACAGTTATAATTGGTACGTTGCGATTGAATGAGCTATGATTGTTTAAACTGATTAACAACAACTCTTAACAATTATTATTGTTTTAAAGTTCAGCTCCAATGAACAATGTATTATTGTGATCAATACTAACAGACTGTTAACTACGCAGCGTAGCATTTACTGCCTATAACTTTTGAACGGTAAGTCGGAGGGAAAAAAAAAAATAAATGTTGTAGACATTTTTAAGAGGAACAATTTACTGATTTACACTTTTGTTAAAAAACCATTTTTCTGGGACAAAAACCGAAAAAACACTTTTTTGGAAACTTTGGCGCCACCTAGCTTCTGAATTTGAAGTTGTACAGCCTGACCTCTATGAAACAAATTGTAGGTAACAATGTCCTCTACATTTTTTGTTTAAACAACTTTTCTCTAAAATGCGTAGATTCAGAGAAAAACGCTTTTCAAAAACTTTTTGAGTTTTCCAAAAAACGTCCACTCGAAATTTCCCTCAAATTTAGAATTAAGCTTCTTTCATGCTCCATTAACGATTTATGAAAAATCATCCTTCCAAGAATTTTTGGACGCATACCCCGATTTTCCAGTCCAGTCCAACCAGACGAACAAAAAATCGTATGGGAGGGGGAGGGAAATGGTAACGGTTTAGCAGATAGGGCGTTTTGAAGTTTTTTGACATGAATATGTCTTATCCCTGGAGTCTATTCAAAAGAATGTGCGGAACGGAAATCGCCACATTCCTTGACTCTTGTTTTTGTTTTTTTTTAGTTTTGTTTTGTTTATTCTTTCGTCGTCATTGGGTGGACTTTTTTTGTTCAATCGCTGCGAGTTCTTATTGCAAGAGTGAGAAAAAGTGTCGAGGATATTTTACTTTGCGTGAGATTTTTTAAACAGCTTAGAAAAGGTGTGCTTGAGTCGTCCGTCGCGCGACTCGATTTGTGTTTTCGAAGCGGAGCGGAATCAGAGTCGATATCAGGGAATTTTCTTACTTAGTCCATACAAAACGCGCGTTAGGGTGTTCCAAAGCAACACCGTTAAGAAAATCGAAACCTAAAGGTTTTTGGGGTCGCTGGTCACGAAAATCGGGGTCCCGCGGTCCTAAAACATGGGCGCCACCCTTAAAAATGCAAAAAGCACCCCTTTTTAGGGGTTTTCGCGATTATTTCAATAATAATGAAAACTAATGCAATGAAATACACTTCTTTTTTTTGCGAAGGTGGTTGATTGTTGCGGGACCCCGATTTTCGTGATCAGCGACCCCAAAAATCTTTAGGGTTCGATTTTCTTAATGGTGTTATTTTGGAACACCCCTCCCCCGCGTTTTGAATGGACTAACTACGCAGTGTGCGTTTAGAATTTTTGCAAAAGCGCAATTTTTTTATTTTGAACGATTTCGTTTCGTGTGTTTGTATTCTGTTACATTGTGGAAAAAGGACAAGGTAGTTGAAGGGTATGTATTGAAGCGAGGCAGATATACATACATATATATTGTTGTGTGCATACCTTTCGACCCCCTCCGGGGGTTCTTTCCAATAAGAATAAGAAGGTGATTTCCAATAAGAACAAGAAACAAGTAGACCCCAGGGATAAGACATATTCATGTCTACTGTGCCATCGAGAAGCCATGGCACTTCCCGTCTTTTTTGGTAGAGTTTTACATATCACCCTGTATTTTGGTAACCCTATAAGATATTTTCATGAGTAAGGTATCAATTCCCGCAGAATACCCGCACCTATCTAAAACAGGAAAAGTGAGGGTTCTACCCTATCAACTTCCAGAGTAATGAGTCGTCAAACTGAAAATTTTGTTGTTTTTTTTTTCACTAAAATTTCAACTAAAACCACCGTTTTATCCCAAAAATACCTAGTTAACTAATATTTTTTTCCAAAAATTGAAAAGCTTGGACAATTTCCTATAAATAATGTCCAGTGAATTTTTATGCTGCGGCCTTCACTTTTGAAGTTATAAGCAATTTTAATGTTAAAATTGGCCTTATTTGGTGCTTATTTGGTACTTTTCGACAAAGCTCCGGTGGAAAAGTACTAAAAAAGGACGAAATAGACCGAATTTTAGCATTAAAATTGAAAGTAAAAGTAAGGACCGCAGCATAAAAATTGACTGGACATTATTCTCCAAGCTTTTCAATTTTGGGGAAAAAAATATTAGTTAACTAGGTATTTTTGGAAGAAAAAGGTGGTTTTAGTTGAAATTTTAGTGAAAAAAAAAAAACAAAATTTTGACTTTGACGACTCATTACTCCGGAAGTTGATAGGGTAGAACCCTTACTTTTCCTGTTTTAGATAGGGTATTCTGCGTAAATTGATGCCTTACTCATGAAAATATCTTATATAGGGTTACAAAAATACAGGGTGATATGTAAAACTCTACCAAAAAAACTTCAAAACGTCCTAGCTGCTAAACCGTTACGATTTCCCTCGCCCTCCCATACGATTTTTTGTTCGTCTGGCGAAAACCTATCCACAGCCGGCCGCTTTGTGAATTTAACAGTTACACCCTGTATATACATATAATTAAATTTGTCTTTTTTGCAGTAGTTTGTGGAAGCATGATGCATGGAATTGAGTGCTCATTTTTGCAAGAGGTATTATGTTTGCGCTACTTATTTTTTTACATGTTTTTACAATGGAATCTATTATTGATTTTTTTTCTTTAGGGATGATTAGTATGGTTAACGCATCGTAAATTCTCTTTTGATTTTGACTTCATGATCCTTAGCTGATTAGTATTATTTTTACATCGTTAATGTGTATTCGTCAAAATGCCGCGACAAATAAATTGCTCTCCAGCACTCCTGCTTGAAACGTTGAAGCAGTTCCCAGTACTAGACGCAAATGGCCTGGTCATCAATCGTGAGGACGAAATATGGAATGCTGCTGCTCAGTCTACCGGCACCGCAATTAAAGGAAGCACGCTGAATTTCTACGTTCGACAGAACAAATTCAACTTATTGAGCGAATTGAAATCTTTTTTCAGCATCCCAGAATCAGCATCGCTGCTAATATCATCTGCAACATTACCTCCTGATGACACAACTGTTTCCAAAGAACACATTGAAGACCCTTCATACGAGGCAGTACCGATAAAAAAAAACGAGTCCGTTGCGTCTTGCCCGACAATTTTCAGTTCAATAACTATTGAGGCAAAACAATGGAATGCAGTAAAGCCAGTTTTAAAAAGATATGCAAAAAATCCTTCAGGAGAAATGGCACTGAGATCAGGATGGACAACATTAGTGTCTGATGCAATATATGATAAATTCAAGATACCCTGTGCGTTTGTCGTAAAAAGAGGAAGAATCTGCAAGAAGGAATCGAGCCCGTATATGAGTTTCTCTGGGAAGTGTAAAGAGTGCAACGCTCCACTGGTCGGACATTGCCTGGTGGAACCAGAAGAAAATGCAGGCATTACTCTAGCGATCACCGTTGTGGACACCAGAGGATTAGCGCACAGTATGAGGAGGCCTTTAACCGGGAAAAGGAGGGAAGAAGTGGGGCAGCAATTACTATCAAAAAAACCGGCAATCTGGCTCAATGAAAAAGCAAAAAAAAATTGAATTTGGTGATCCAATGCCTCCATATCTGCCTCGCAAAGCCACTTTGCGGAAGTGTAAGGAGGAAGCCGTCGCGAAAGACGAATATTGACAAATCTAGGGACGTCATCGCGTCGCTTCAGGAGATGAGGCTCGAAGGCGAATTCGCAGGGTGCATAAAAGAGATTTCCGCACATAAGTTTTCCTGTTTGTATTGGTCCCCACTGCAGATATACAATTACAAACACCCCAGAAGGTTCCGAAAAATTGAAGTAGATGCTACAGGAACGATAGCCAAATCTCAGCAAAACCCCACTGGAGATACGTCAGCAAGCTTTTTATATCAAATTGTGCAACCGGCTGAAACCAGCGTTGCCCCGGTAGCACAAATGATGTCTGAAAAGCATGATACCAATTCCATCGCATACTGGCTCGGAGAGTTCTTGAAGGTAGCACCAATTCCTGATGAGGCGGTGTCAGATTTTTCTATGGCATTGTTGAATGCCATGAGTTTGGCGTTCAATAGACGGCCATTGAAGGATTATACAGCTGACTGCTTCCGGGCCCTCAATAACATCGAGGTACAGCATCCCCTTCTGTCATTCATCAGGGTTGACATAGCTCATCTGGTCAACATCATTTGCAAGAAAAAAGTGTTCGAAAAGAGACTTCCCGCAGTTAAGGATTTCTACGTCAGATCTGTGGGTTTACTAACCATTTGCGATAACTTGGAATCCTTCAGAAAATTACTTACTAGTATTTTTATTCTTGCGCTCAGCGAATGTGTCGGCGAAGACGAGGATGGCAAAGATCTGGATAGTGAAAAGCGGCAAAAAAAACTATTCAAGAAAATGGAAAAGTTCACGATTGACGACGACGACGTAATTTACCGAGATTGCTTCGAAGACGCGGATGACCTGGAAGAAGCAGATGAGATTAAAGGCTACATCAACAACATTCTGAACAAAGCAAAACTCAAAGCTGACCGTTGCAAAGGATTTGGAGGTGTAAATCCGTACTACTTGCCCGAAATCGTTAGTATTCTGGTAAAATTGTCCTACCAATTCCCGCTATGGACAAATGTCATGAACTTTGCTTTCCCAAAAGCAAATCCTGTTGCTTCCTCAGCAAGATGCGAAAGCTATTTTAAAGAGCTGAAAGCATCTTTGGGAGGCAGAAGCTATAAACCTCTAAGGGCTGATAAATTTATCGCGAAACACCTTAGATGGATTGAGAGCTCCAGCAAAATTGAAAGGGCAGCAGCACTAAACAGAGCTGCAGAACGAAATGAGAGAGGACGCAAACGACGAAAGGAAGACCCCGGAAAGACAGTTTTGAAGAAAAAAACAGATTTAAAACCTAAGATCACTGAACAGGATTTTGTCGATAACCAAACAAACCAAAAATATTTGAAACACGAGGAACAATGGAGGGGAAAAAATCGGCCAGAGAAATTGACTGAAGACGACTGCATATCCGCAGAAACAACAACATACCACCCACTCGACCAATCAAGATATCGCCACGTCAACTGATTCTACATTCAACAGCAATCAACGAAGACAGGAATATAAATTGCGACAACGAAATCACAGATTTCATCATAACAGACGACTCCAAGTATACACGCAGAGAGAATACTGAAACCAAAACAGACGAGGACAAGAGAAGTGAAGATAGTGTAGGAAATATCGAGATGAAAGGAATCATACGAGAGGACCACAACGAAGAAATGAATCATCCCAATGTGTCAAAAACAACAGGATATCGTGGTAAGTACTTGCGTCCTTTTCCGGGTATTTCCATGGCACACAATCGGAAAATCGCAAGAAACAAAAACGCATTTTTAGTGAATGGATCGAAATTATCTCTAGAAATAGTTGATGGAAAACCTTTGGCAGTAAAGAACACTTGTCCATTCGATTCATTCACCGAAATAATTGGAAACGCATACCTAGAAAATGAGGTTTATCGCACATTCCTGGACCAGGCATCGCAAGAATCAAATTACATTTCTTTTGTTGGAAGATATGTGAAGAATGGAACCTCAAAGGAACTGTATAATGATCGCGCGCAGCTTCTGTCAACATTGTATACTGTCCGACAGAACGTCTTAGATTGTGCAGGCAATGCTGGCAACTTAGTAAAAAGGTTGTACAAAAATTTGCCGGACTTGGCCTCATCAATTCAAAACGGTGTATGCTCAGCATGTGACACACAATTGGATAATGTTTCTATTTTCGAAATTCCGTCAACAGTATGGCGGACGTCTTTCCAACCGGGTTTGAAAAATGCCATCACAGATTTTTTCGTAGACGATTTAGGCATGTGTCAAAAATACCATGCTAAAACGAGTGTGAAGAGGGAACCAGGAGTTCATTTGCTGCTGGATACGGAGTTCACATTCAACGCACAAATTCATAAATCCGTTTACTCAAACGCAACAAATGAAATCTCGCTAAACGAAGTGCCTTCATTTATAACTATCAACACCAAGAAGTACGTGCTCAATGGATTGATGGTTTACGAGGCAGGACACGATCGCAATTCAGTTGGACATTACAAGGCATTTTGTCGGACAATCAACGGAACCTGGATAGAGTACAATGACATATCGCGAAAACCACATTCAATAAAAAATAAAAAAAACCAGAAAAATCAGTCCCTCGATAATAGTTTACACTCAGTATGACGCGTAGTATTTTCTACTCGAGAAACAAGCTCTAAGAAGAGTTTTCCTCACTTCACTTCACTTAGTAGCAACAAAATGTGATTAATAAAATGTACTGGCTAATATTAAGTAGACCTAAGTTTTTTTTAGTACTAAGGGTGTTACCCTAATGAATATTATTTATTTATGTTATCCCTAATTTAGGCTGTTTTGAATTTCTTTATTTTATTATGTACTAGCTGGAACCCGGTGCGCCTCGCTGCACAAATAAGCCAATAGTATGGCGTGCGCCAAAACAATTGGGAATCTCAAAATCGATGGGCACTGAGAGTCTCAAATCCCGGGATGCAAGTACATTCGTAAAGAAAAGTGTAACTCCGTTCGTTTAAAAACCCAAATCACTTGCTCATTTATATCCCTAATCACAATTCAGCGGTCTCACTGCCACTCTTGTCGTGGTCAGATGCTATGAGGGAGTTTTTTTGAATTTCGAAGAAGAAATTACAATGCACGTCCGCTTGAACTTTATCCATACACGAAATTTTAATGGGTGTGAAATTGTCAGTTCGCCGCCTGTGTTTATATTTCCAATTCTTTCGGTACGCGCTATAGCTTCCGTTTATTTTGCAGTTGAGGTGATAAGAATTTTAATATACAGTAGGAGCCATTTTCGTATTTTTGATTCCGAATAATATCGATGCTATCGATTGAAATTTCGCTATTTGAAATGACCAAAAGTTGGTTTTTTCAATACTGTTCCATAGATGTAATGCTTTCAAGCATGCATCCGTTCAGCTCATTTGCAGGCTTTGATCGAAGTATACCAGGCAAAGTTGAGCAAGTAGTGTCAGAGCGCCTACCATGGATTAGGTTTTCCTCGGAAATCTTGAAAAGCCCTGTCATGCGCTTCGACCTATTTTTTATAGGCCATGGTGCATTCGCTCCAAAATAATAATTTTGCACGGATGTGGCAATACGGGAGTTTTTACTGATGTTACATGTAGGTGTTTCTCTCTGGTTCAAATTCAATAGGAACTTGGGTGCTCAATACACTAAACATCCACCATCAAGTAGCGTTGATGCAATTCCCGATGATGTCACACTTCACACTATGAATGGAGACAGTTAATACGTTCAATAAGCAACGTTTGGGCGAACTTTTCAAACATTTAACGGCATGATAAAGAATAATTTTTCCGTAAGAAATATGAAAAAAAATATGTCCCATGCAAAATTATTGTATGTTGAAAAATCAAGCACCTTGAAATCTATGCAAATTTCCAGGTACCATAGCTCAAAAAGAAAAAGCGACGAACATCTGATTATTGAATTTGTCGTCTTTTTGGTTTCGAGACCTTTCATTTAAGCCATACATTGCTAAAATCAGGCACATGCAGCCGAAGTTACTTCAATCCAAGTTCAGAGAACCGCGTCCTTCGCGATAAATCTGATTTTTTCAACAAAATTGTACGGCAACTATCCGTAAATAAACTCCGATCGATCTGAAACTTTGGAAATCGTATTTTTTTTTCGGAAAAAAACCAAAACAAAATGGATCTGACTTCTTTAGCAGAAATTTGAAGAGTACCTCCCATACAAAAGTTTCGGATTTTTCTATATCAGTACACTACAGCTACCCGAAGGTTTCGAGATAGCCTATATGTTATTCTGAAGTATGAGCTATATTATTGTAAAGTTTCATTAAAATCTATTCAGTAGTTTTTGCGTGAAAGAGTAACAAACATACATACAAACATTCGCGTTTATAATATTAGTAAGATAGCCTATAGCAAAAAACCTGTGTGCGTTGCAAGGCTTTTAAATAAAAAAAAATTATGTGTGCGTTGTACGCGGTAGGAAAAAAAACAATAAATCTGGAAAAAAATTCCCTCTTCCCAATCTTATCGGTGATTCAATTAGAACAGCGTTATGTATTCAAGTAGATGCATCTAAACATGTAACTTCTCGGTGAATTGGAATTTTAACTTTCTCTTTTCGGTTAGCCGTTACACTGCTCCCTTCTTACTCAGTATTCGTCCCGAACATAGCTTCCTCCAGGTCCCGTTTTTTCCGATCGAACTTTTTGGAAGCGATAGATGACATCGTTTAACCTCGTGATGACAATGTAGGGGCGCACAAATTTGCAAACTTCGACTCTTTCTACCGTTTTTACTGTTTCTATACTGGTTAGAGGGAATTTTAGAAATTTACTACATTTCAGAATGTGGCTTGGGAAAATTCGTGCGTCATATTGGACCCGCAATTTTGAATTTATAAGCTTTAATCATAAATTCGTTGTTTGCCTTAAAAGCCCCCAGATACCGATTTTCATTGCAATCGGAATACAATTGGAAAAATTCGTCGGCCATATTGGCTCGGCCATTTTGAATTTATAAGTTTTGATCATAAATTCGTTATTTGCAACCTTAGAAACCCCTAGATATTCACTTTCATTGGAATCGGAATACAATTGGAAAAATTCGTCCGCCATTTTGAATTTATAAGTTTTGATCATAAATTCGTTATTTGCAACCTTAAAATCCGCCAGATTTCGATTTTCATTGGAATCGGAACACAATTGGCAAATTCGTCGGCCATATTGGCACGGCCATTTTGAATTTATAAGTTTTGACCACAAATTCGTTATTAGCGACCTTAAAAACCTCTATATACCAACTTTCATTGAAATCGGAACACAATTTGCGTGGCCATTTTGAGTTTTCGGCGGCCATGTTGATTTTTTTTATAAATTATAGCCTATATGTTATTCTGATATATGAGCTATATTATTGTAAAGTTTCATTAAAATCCATTCAGTAGTTTTTGCGTGAAAGAGTAACAAACATACATACAAACATTCACGTTTATAATATTAGTAAGATTGTTTTATTTTATTAAACTATTTAATTGATTACTTGCCTAGCTATCTGTTGATAGCTAAACAAATATCTTGAAAGTAATAAATGTAGCTAATATCTCGCTAGTGTCAACTTAAGTTTCCAATATCAACTTGTTATAACCTAGCTATGAGTTAGTATTTAAGTTTCCCAATGGAATTATTGATTTAACCATTAACTCACGAAATGTGATTTGAAGTGACTTGATACTACTTTATTTTGAATTAAATTTACTTTTACTTTATCGTTATGAGTTGAACTCTTGCTAATTTATTATTATTATTTTTTTCTTGTTACGAAATATCTGTTCCTGAGGATTATAAATAAAAATTTAAAATCAAATGATTTAACTCAAATATACCTTCCTTAAAGTTAAAATAATTACAAGATACTTGAAGGAAACCTTTGTCAAGCGAACACATATGAACAATTGAATTACTTAAAGTACCTTCCATTAAACCTAGAATATTTATAAATAGGTACTACATAAAAGAACGCTGGCTTGGCACTGCCTCCCCCTGTACTGCTAATGGGGCCCATCCTCGGGCCAACTAGTTGCCCAAACTGAGTTGTGTTGTCCCTAAATCGAAGCGTGTGTGGGGCAGTTGGCAAATTGATTTAGTGCATAAAATCGCGCGTCGATTACCAGTGATAAGTTATTTAGTGATCTGAGTGAATAAATTGAAAAAAAGAGGAGTGAATGATTAAGTGTACCCTCCTCGTTTGGGTGCCCGGTCACCGAAATATAGAGGGAAATTGTAAAGCTGACGAACTAGCTAGGAGAGGCACGACCGCTACTCTCCTTCCAGAAAAGGAAATATTTGGTATGCCTTGGGCCTCCTTTAAACTCCGATGCAAGCAACACACAATCACACAAGCGAAAAAGCATTGGAGGGATCTTAATAAATGCACTTTGGCCAAATTAACCTGGCCCTCCTATGATCTCAGGCGAACTACCTTATTGCTGAGCCTTGGGAGACAAGAACTCTCAGTTATAGTGGGAGTCTTAACCGGACACTGTTTGATCGGGACGCATGCGACCCGTTTAGATCTTGAGACCCACGATTTCTGCAGAAGCTGTAAGAACCTTGACGAGGCGGAAAGTGTACTACACCTCCTATGTCACTGCCCGGCCCTAAGCAGGATAAAGCTAACCACATTTGGTAAACCCTTTCTAAGCAACCTTGCGGAAATCTCGAAGTTTGGGATCCCGCAACTTAGAAGATTCATTACTTCCTCGAGATGGTTTAACGAAGAAACGACATTTTAACATCAAGTTTAAAGTGGGATCACTATGGTATCACAATGGGCCTATCCCTTCTGGCCTAAGTGTGAGGGCTTGAACCAAAGCTCAGCCATATCTAACCTAACCTAACCTAAGTGTATTTTAAGAGTGTTAATTGATGAGGTGACCATTTTCGTTTACATTCGCGGTGGTTTTTTCGACTTAATTTAGAGAAAAAATGTTGAATTTGTGAGGTTATCGAATTAATAGTGAATTTAAAGTGATTAAAGATTATCATAGAAAAATTTTTAAAAATATAAGTGAAGAAAAATGTGCAGAAAAAAGTGCAAAAGTTATTGTTATTCATATTCATGTGTTCTTATGTTTTTAATAAGTATTCCATAATAAACTACTTTAAATTCACTTTTAAACTACTTTAAATTCACTTTTAAATTCATTACGACACAAATTCAAATTTTTTTCCCTAAATTAACTCGAGAAAACCACCGCGAAAGTAAACAAAAATGGTCACCGTATCAATTATCACCCTTAAAATACACACAATCGCTCATTTTTTCTTAATTTATTCACTAAATAACTTATCACTGTAATCCTCGCGCGATTTTATGCAATTTAATGAATATTTAATACTTATAATTTACAATTTTATCAACTTTTTATACTCGCGCTTCCATGCATGTTCATGGCTTGTATTATATATAGGTTATGACCCAGCCTATTCACCTGGCTGCCTTTATCACACATGTATTCTATAAATACACCTACATACAAACTTAAGATTAAGGAGACCCTCCTATGAAATGTCTAAAATCTACAATTTTCAATGAAATTTGATGATTTTTTGTACAAAGGTATCTTTTTAGTTATACATTAAAGAACTGGAGTAAAATTATATCAATAACCGTTTTTCCTCTCCCCTCCCCTAAAATCAACCCCCTCGCCTTTTCCGCGGCATGTGAAGTTTGCCCGTTTTTTTATTCGCATGGGCTAAGTTCTGAGGGGTGGAAAAACAAAATGGCAGTGTGGAAAAATCTTTCTAGGCAAGGGAGAAAAATGGTAAAACGTTTTTATCCCCTACGATCAACCCCCTCGCCTTTTCCGCGGCATGTGAAGTTGGCCCGTTTTTTTTATTCGCATGGGCTAAGTTCTGAGGGGTGGAAAAACAAAATGGCAGTGTGGAAAAATCTTTCTAGGCAAGGGAGAAAAATGGTAAAACGTTTTCATCCCCTACAATCAACCCCCTCGCCTTTCCGCGGCATGTAAAATTGGCCCGTTTTTTTATTCGCATGGGCTAAGTTCTGAGGGGTGGAAAACAAAATGGCGGTGTGGAAAAATCTTTCTAGGCAAGGGAGAAAAATGGTAAAACGTTTTCATCCCCTACAATCAACCCCCTCGCCTTTTCCGCGGCATGTGAAGTTGGCCCGTTTTTTTATTCGCATGGGCTAAGTTCTGAGGGGTGGAAAAACAAAATGGCGGTGTGGAAAAATCTTTCTAGGCCAGGGAGAAAAATGGTAAAACGTTTTTATCCCCTACGATCAACCCCCTCGCCTTTTCCGCGGCATGTGAAGTTGGCCCGTTTTTTTTGTGTGACTTATTCGCGTGGGCTAAGTTTAGAGGGGTGGAAAAACAAGATGGTGGGGTGGAAAAACGATTTTAGTCAAGGGAGAAACATGGTAAAAGCTTTTGAACCCCTACAATCAACCCTATCGGCGTTTCCGCGGTATGTGAAGTTCTCCCGAACCCTCTTGGCGTTTTCAGGTCTTTTATCCGATTTTTGGAGTTCCGTAATTTCGCTATGGTAATACCATCCTGTTCGGGGAGTTAAGAAATCAAAATACAGTGATGTTAGATTATTTTTGGAGGTTTCTTAGTTTTTACATGGTAAGAGAACACGGAAAAAAACCCAAACATCGATATAAATCCATTTTTGAAAAAAAAAAAAAAAAAAACTTTTTTTGAAATAACTTTTTTTCTAAGGGTGGAAAAACGAAATTTTTTTTTTGGAAAAACAAGGTCTAACGATAGGCTGTGGAATGGGACGTTTTTCCACCCAGCCCGCAAAATTTTTCGGGCTTGTGAAGTTAGCTCGAAAAAATATTTTTTTTCATAAAAAATTTGTGGTAAGTGGAAAAACGAAAATAATCGGTGGAAAAACGTGGAATAACTAGAAGCTTTCGAATGCGACGTTTTTGCACTCAGCCCGAAAATTTTCCGGGCCATCTTCACGTACCTCTCGAACTGTTGATGCCAGATGGCATTAGATGATTAACAAAATATATTCATTTAAAGTGGTTAGTCGCAACAATGGTATCAGATTGCGTTAGGTACTATAAAAAACATGTAGTTCACAGTACAAATGTACAGTAAAATTTTGAAATACCGAATGCCGAGTTCGTAATCGTAATTTATTTCTAAAAATATGACATATTCGTTGCAAGATAGTCAAATCCAGCACTGTTGATGTCAAATAGCATTCCCAATCATTTCGATTATTAACAAAAAGTGTACGAATGGTACGCGTCTCAAGAGGGCGGATTACCATTTTCTTCACAACCCCCTCGACATGGGTATCAAATGAAAGGGTGTGATAAGTAGAGTACAATAAGCTATGTTTTTATATCCATGGCGGCCGTCTCAAGAGGGCGGACTACAATTTCTTCACCACAACCTCGACATAGGTATCAATTGAAAGGGTATCTTAAGTAGAAGATATTAAGCAATATAGTATACTCAATAACTGGTTAGATCCACGGCGGTCATCTCAAGAGGGCGGAATACCACTTTCTTCACAACCCCCTCGACATATGTAGGTATCAATTGAAAGGGTATCATAAGTAGAACACAATAAGCGATATAATATACTCAATATCTGGTTAGATCCATGGCTGCCATCTCAAGAGGACGGATTAGCATTTTCTTCACAACCCCCTCGACATGGGTATCAAATGAAAGGGTATGATAAGTAGAATACAATAAGCAATATAGTATACTCAATAAATAGTTAGATCCACCGAGGCCACCTCAAGAGGACGCATAACCATTTTCTTCACAACCCCCACGACATGGGTATCAAATGAAAGGGTATGATAAGTAGAATACAATAAGCTATGTCTTTATATCCATGGCGGCCGTCTCAAGAGGGCGGACTACGATTTCTTCACAACCCCCTCGACATGGGTATCAAATGAAAGGGTATGATAAGTAGAATACAATAAGCAATGTGGTATACTCAATAAATAGTTTGATCCACCGAGGCCACCTCAAGAGGACGCATTACCATTTTCTTCACAACCCCCACGACATGGGTATCAAATAAAAGGGTATGATAAGTAGAATACAATAAGCAATATAGTATACTCAATAAATTGTTAGATCCACCGAGCACCTCAAGAGGACGCATTACCATTTTCTTCACAACCCCCTCGACATAGGTATTAAATGAAAGGGTATAATAAGAAGAATACAATAAACTATGTCTTTATATCCATGGCGGCCGTCTCAAGAGGGCGGACTACCATTTCTTCACCACCACCTCGACATAGGTATCAATTGAAAGGGTATCTTAAGTAGAAGACAATAAGCAATATAGTATACTCAATATCTGGTTAGATCCACGGCGGTCATCTCAAGAGGGCGGATTACCATTTTCTTCACAACCCCCTCGACATGGGTATCAAATGAAAGGGTATGATAAGTAGAATACAATAAGCAATATAGTATACTCAATAAATTGTTAGATCCACCGAGCACCTCAAGAGGACGCATTACCATTTTCTTCACAACCCCCTCTACATAGGTATCAAATGAAAGGGTATAATAAGAAGAATACAATAAACTATGTCTTTATATCCATGGCGGCCGTCTCAAGAGGGCGGACTACCATTTCTTCACCACCACCTCGTCATAGGTATCAATTGAAAGGGTATCTTAATTAGAAGACAATAAGCAATATAGTATACTCAATATCTGGTTAGATCCACGGCGGTCATCTCAAGAGGGCGGATTACCATTTTCTTCACAACTCCCTCGACATGGGTATCAAATGAAAGGGTATGATAAGTAGAATACAATAAGCTATGTCGTAAGATCCATGGCGACCGTCTCAAGAGCGCAGATTACCTTTTCTTCACCACCCCCTCGAATTGGGTGTCAATTGAAAGGGTATCACAATTAGGATACCATAAGCGATATAATATACTCAATATACTGTTTGATCCACGGCGGTCATCTCACGAGGGCGGATTACCATTTTCTTCACATACCCCTCGACATGGGTATCAAGTGAAAGGGTATCTTAAGTAGAAGACAATAAGCAATATAGTATACTCAATATATCGTTAGATCCACGGCGGTCATCTCAAGAGGGCGGATTACCATTTTCTTCACATATCCGTCGACATGGGTATCAAATGAAAGGGTATCATAAGTAGAACACAATAAGCGATATAGTGTACTCAATATACCGTAAGATCCACGGCGGTCATCTGAAGAGGGCGGATTACCATTTTCTTAACATACCCCTCGACATGGGTATCAGATGAAAGGGAAGGATAAGTAGAACACAATAGGCGATATAGTATACTCAATATACCGTTAGATTCACGGCGGTCATCTCAAGAGAAGGGATTACCATTTTCATGTCCCATCGACATGGGTATCAAATGAAAGAGTATCATAAGTAGAACACAATAAGCGTTATAGTGTACTCAATATACCGTAAGATTCACGGCGGTCATCTGAAGAGGGCGGATTACCATTTTCTTAACATACCCTTCGACAAGGCTATCAAATGAAAGGAATGATAAGTAGAACTTAATAAGCAATATAGAATACTCAATATAACGTTACTAGTTATTCGACAAATTTTTACTCACACTGTTGATGCCAGATGTCATTCGATGATTAGCAAAAAGTGTTCAAATAAATAATTAGTCGCAACTATGGTGTATGATAGCGCTAGGTACTACAAATATTAAAAAACATATGAAATGTCGTTCATAGTACAAATGTACAGCAAAATTTCAAATCACGATTTGAAATACTTGTTACTACTTTTGCCGATTGTGTAATTGTAATTTATTTCTAAAAATATGAAATATTCGTTGAAGTTTAAATATTTAGCTGTCTGTGGGTACATATCGGACCCATAAATACCTGTAAGGCGACAACATTTACTTGAAAACTTCCGTACCCTGGTAAAATTATAATTTTTATATTTTCTATAAATAATATTTAATTTTTAGGTGAAAATATAATAATGGCATGAAATAATTAAACACGTGCATTTACGAACGAATTCAAAGGAATTATACAACTGCCAATTTTTATTTAAAACACAATCAAGTATTATTAACCGCGAAAAAGTTGGCTGGCGCGTTCGTTATATACCTAGCATGAATCTTTGCTGTCCTTCGAAATGTAACAAATTTTATTAGAATCACTATAGACTGAGCCACATTGAATTCGTTCGTAAATGCACGTGTTTAATTATTTCATGCCATTAACGATTCGTCTTGGCTAATCCATATCACTTCTTTTTGTAATAAGTGTGTTTTAAACTGTCTCAATAAATAATTTCGCGCCCACGAACTTCTAATTCACATTTTTAATGTTTTTTTGGTGGGATATACTTTATTATTAATTTTTAATTATAAATCTCCTTTGACTATATAAAAAATCTTCTATTTTATTAATTTCTTCATAAATGTTATAGGTCTTAAAATCCCATGCCTCTCGCTGTCATAGTCAAGAAATGCATCCACCGTTCTACATCCTTCAATTTCTCCTGAGGGGTTATTTTTTAACTCCAACTGGTTCACCCTCATTATACCATTTTGGAAATTTTCTTTTAAATTTTGTGGAAGACGTTGGATCTCTTCTTGTAATCCCACATTCATGGCTTCCAGATGGTTTCTTATGGTATTCGCCATATACATATATTAACTGTGAGCATCATTTGCTCAGCGACGCCACAAAACTGTGGGGATAACTTATAAAACATTTGGTCCCACAAAGTTTGATCCCGCAATTTCTTGAAAACCACTTCATCCCAGTAGGGTGAATTGAACCATGCTTTCAACGCTAAATACAGCAAGCTGAAAGGAGACATTACTGTTATGGTACACCTTTCTAGTGCACTCGTTCCGCTAAATTTTTTGAATGATGACCATGACATGGCACCAAATAACAATGCGCGCTCAAATACGAACTCATAAGCTTGAGTGGACAATATATCCATTTCTTCGTCTGAACTATCTGAAAGGTATGACATTTTCTGAAAGAAAATTTGATTAAAAAGATATAAACTATTTTATTTTTAAAAGATATTATACTTACCACTTTGCTTTTAAACAATACAAAGAAATTACAAAAAAAGTTTATTGTATATATACATACCTATATTCACGGCACTAAATTGAACTCTTCAAAAAACGATTTACTATGAACTAGCAAATTGATGCAGTAGTTCATTTTATACCCCCAATTATCAAAAGGATAAATTCTAAGTCTTAGGAACTTAAATCTTAACTTGATATAATTTGCAAAGTAAGCTAAATCTTAAGTCTAAGAAATTCTTATCTATAGTTCTGATGATGAAATTTGATATGGTGCGATGGATGTTTATGATGACAAAGAAAATATTATATGTGGAGCGGATGTTTGTAGAAACATAAGAATGTGCTGCGTGCACTTAACAGAATTCCCCACGCATGCAAAACTTTAAGAAAACCACTAATCTAAATACCCTCGTTAACACGAACTTGAAAAAATCAGGCAAAGAGTTCGTGTTATGTGGGAGTTCGCGTTAAGCGACTAAGGCCGAAAATAAATTGATTTTTCTAAGTGTCATTAGACTAAGTGCCCGCGAACAAAAATTATATTCATACATAACCACTTGAAACTTTTTGTATAGATTAAGGACACCTAGTCGTGGTAGACTTTTGCTCTGCGAAAATTCCTGAAACCGCGGTTTTTTTCCTCCAGGCTGCTCGAAAGTCAACCTTTTTATGGTGCCCAAAAAATTTATAGATACTGTTTTTTTAACAATCATAGTCGCATGAGATGGCGATGATACGCGCGAAACAAAACTCGTCCGACAAAAATGTTGCACCGTTAAGAATGTCTACCACCCCAAACCTGCTAAGTTATGGGCTTCCAAAAATTTATTAATAACCATCTGATTTTTTCAGGATCGCTTAAGACAAATATGTGGAATTACATGGTATATGTGTCCGACAAAATTTGTTTGCCGATTTCGCCGTCCGACGAGTCAAAGTCCTCTATTTTATGAAGGGAAAAAATTTATAGATAACCGTCGGACGAAAACGGTATTATGTGACAAAAACTAATGCCTCTTGTGTGATAAAAATGTCGGACACGTTAATCGCGCCTACTCCATAGTGGACCGAGGGAGTGGGAGGACCGAGTGTTGGACAGTGTAATTTGCACCTACACTCAACATCATAAGTGACGCAACACCTAAAAATTTTAACTTTTGCCTTGAATATCGCCGTCATGTAAAAACGGAAAATAGTGTTTAACATCCTAAAATAATGCTTTATTTATCAACAAAATATTTTATAAAATAGTAATTCATTGCAATTGTAAAATGTTAAAACATAAAATTCCAAATTTTACCTCATTTTTTATTGATAAGTTTAGAGCTTTTTTGTTAAATGAAGTACAGTTTTCTTGTTTTAATAGTTTTAATAAAATTTTGGTGAAAAATAAAGGCAGCATTATTTTAAGATATTAAGCACTATTTTCAGTTTTTACATGACGGCGATATTCAAAGCGAATGATAAAATTTTAGGCGGTCCCGTCAGGTGTTGCTGCCAGTTTTGCCTTAGTAACTGCTATGACTGATGCAGCATCTGATGATGCTCTGCAGGTTGAAGTGCAGCCTCTGCCTTCACCCTGCCCCGCGGCTACTTCCCGTTCGGAGAACGTCCTTTTGCCACAGGAGGCCGTCAACTCGATTGCACCTGTTACTAAGGTGCGTCGCAAAAGTCGCAGGAAAAATCGAAATCGCCAAGCCATCATTGGGGACGGTGTCACTTTGAGTTCCTTGCCCCGTGTTCCGGAGATGGAGTAGACTTCTAGGCCGGTCTCAGTATCAACCTCTTCGCCCTTAATACTGGCCAACCCCCTGGTCACGGCAGCTACAGTTCCCCTACAACCGTGCACCCCTCTGGTTACGATACCGAGACCTTTAGATATCTTTATATCACGATTCTCTCCTGAAACTATGACGGAGTCTGTCTGTGAATATTTAAGGAAGAAATCTATAGACCCTGGAACTGTCTCCTGCAGAAAAGTCAGCAAGGCTTCCAAGCCTGTTGCTTCTTTTGTTTTGTCTGCACCGCCCGTTATTGCCGAGACTCTTTTAGATCCCGGTTTCTGGCCTGCTGGTGCCCTTACCAAGCTTTTTGTTCCGCGTACCCGTACTCAAGCGCATCGTGCAAACGCTTCTACTCCGAGCACTATACAGATGCCAAAAAACTCGAGACGCTTTCCCTCTACTACCAGAATGTAAGAGGGAATAGGTCAAAAACTAACGACATCCTTCAGGCATCGATGGCTAGTGGGTTCGATGTCATAGCATTTACTGAAACCTGGCTTCATGAAGGTATTCTTAATGCGGAACTCTTTGATTCCTCTTACCAAGTGTTTCGGAGGGATCGTTACACTGACTCGGATGCTCGTGGAGGTGGCGTACTTCTTGCTTGTAGTAGCCATCTGTCTTGTAATCCAATTTCTCTTCCTAGTTTTTCTATCCACCTTGACATTGAGCTTGTCGCTCTTAAAATTACCTTATCAAAAATTAATCTCTTTCTGCTGTGCTGCTATATCCCACCAGATATGTTAAGCACTCTTGACGATAGAGGTAAAAATCTCTATGATATTCTCATCTCTGGTGTTGATTATATCTCGAGTATGATGGACACTGGCGATGAATTACTTCTCCTTGGAGACTTTAATTTACCCAATATTCAGTGGGTAACGGATGTAGATGACGATAACTACCTTCCTGAAGGCAACCTGAATTCTAAGGAATCCTGTTTTCTTAATTCCTTATTCTCAGTTGGCTTGAATCAAATGAGCGGTGTATCTAACGTTTTGGGGAGGCAGTTAGATCTTGTATTCTTTACTGACGCAGTCAATATGACTGTCGAACTCAGTCCAACAGTCATGTCGTCTGTTGACAGTTACCATCCTCCGCTTCTGCTTAATTATTGCTTCAATTCAGAGAATAAGCCTTGTCCGGAGGAGGTAACCCATTCCTTTAACTTTAGAAAGGCTAACTTTGGGGAGCTGTCATCTAAGCTTGCCTCGATCGATTTTAACAGTTTGCTTTCCGTAAATGAGCTGGATGACGACGTGGCACTGTTTTATAACGTACTATACGAGGCCCTCGTTTCTTGCGTACCTTATGAGCCCCAAAAACTGCCCAGTTCTTCTCCACCTTGGTTTAATAATGAACTCAGGCATTTAAAAAATCAGAAGAATAGACTTTGGAAAACCTATTTAAAGAGAAAGGACTCTCCTAGTCGCAATTCATTTATCAATTGCTATAACAGATTTCGTTCACTCTCTTTTACTCTGTATCGTGAACACCTTAGCAGCATGAGTGATAAAGTGTTTACTGATCCTAGGAACTTCTTTAAATTTGTCAACTCTAAGAAAAAAGTTGATAACTACCCTAATACTATGCAGCACACGAACTGGTCTAGTTCTGAGTCACTTGCGATTTGCAACATGTTTGCATCATTCTTTCATCAATCTTTTTTACCTTCTGACTTTCAGCCTAATGACAATAATTTTCGTCACATTACCCCTAACCGAGAGCTTCATTTCTTACCTCTCTCAATTACCCTTGCTGATATCGTGAAACATATTGATGAACTCCCTTTCGACTTCACTTCGGGCCCTGACGGTATTCCACCTGCTGTCCTGAAGTCCTGTGCGGAGGTTCTCCAGTCTCCACTGAAAACCCTGTTTCAGAAATCCCTGGATAAAGGGTGCTTCCCTACGCTTTGGAAGAATTCGTTTATAATTCCTATTCACAAAAGTGGTAGCAAAAACGAAATATCGAATTATAGACCAATTGCGAAGTTGTCTGTTATACCGAAGCTCTTCGAATCAATTATCTATTCTGCGATCGCTCCGATCTTCAAGAGGCTTGTCTCAACGAATCAACATGGTTTTCTTGCAGGTCGTTCCACTACCACCAATCTTCTTGAGTTCACTTCTCATGCTGTCGAGGGCTTCGTTTCTGGTTGTCAAACTGATTGCGTTTACACTGATTTTAGCAAGGCATTTGACAAGCTCTCCCATTCTATTATAATTCTCAAATTAAGAAGGCTTGGCTTTCCGCAAGCACTTCTGGTGTGGTTCCAGTCTTACTTAGCTGACCGGACCTACCTTTTGATTTGCATCAATCACGACTGATGGAATTGATGGATGACGCGTGAAATGGACTCCTTAGGTGTTGCGCTACTTTTGACGCTGACTGTATAATACACTTCGTGGGTAGTGTATTAAACATATTTTAATGAAGCCGTTTGGAAAAGTTCAGCTGGTTATTTATTTTGGTTCCTTTTTCCACGTTAAAGACAATGTTTTTTTGTCGGACAACGTATATGGAATGTTTGTTTTTCTATTATAAAATTAAATAAAAACGAAAAAAGAGGCTATGTATAAATTTTTTCCTTTCATGAAATAGAGGACTTTGATTCGTCGGACGGCGAAATCGGCAAACAAATTTTGTCGGACACATATACCATGTAATTCCACATATTTGTCTTAAGCGATCCTGAAAAAATCAGATGGTTATTAATAAATTTTTGGAAGCCCATAACTTAGCAGGTTTGGGGTGGTAGACATCCTTAACGGTCCAACATTTTTGTCGGACGAGTTTTGTTTCGCGCGTATCATCGCCATCTCATGCGACTATGATTGTTAAAAAAACAGTATCTATAAATTTTTTGGGCACCATAAAAAGGTTGACTTTCGAGCAGCCTGGAGGAAAAAAACCGCGGTTTCAGGAATTTTCGCAGAGCAAAAGGTGGTAGACTAGGTGTCATTAATCGATACAAAAAGTTTCAAGTGGTTATATATGAATATTTTTTTTGTTCGCGGGCACTTTGTCTAATATCATGATTTATTATATAAACATAATTCTTTATTATAAATTTTCTAACTGGGCATTAAAAGGATCAAAATATACAAAATATGTACATGTTTTGAGAATTTTTCTAGTTCGTATTATCCGATAATTAACCGTGAAGGGACGGAAAAGTTGTTCGAAGTTCGAATTAACGAGGATTCGCATTAACCGAACAGAATTACATTGAAGCTTATGTGACTGTTGTCTAGAGCAAATTTTTGTTCACCTTAAACCGAAATTCGTGTTAACAGTGTTCGTGTTAACGAGGATTTACTGTATTTCAAAAAAATCATACCAAATATTTAACAGCAACATCACCCTCTCTTAAGAAAGAATCATTTTCTTACGTTTCATACAAACTCGGGACCTTGGTCTAGAACTTCCACCAATTTTTTCCCATAAAAAAAAACACCCACGAATTTTTTTCTTTCTATCTGACTACCGCTTATCTTTCATACAAACTGGGCACTACGCCCTCACTTAAGGGGGGCACTCCCTATAAAACGTAAAAAAATTGTGTTTTTTGGCGATTTTTTTTTCATCTAAAATCACCAACACACGTGAATAATCTTTTGCATATATTTGGGTACATAGTTAAACTACATACATTTTTTTTCTCATCGGCAATTGATTAAAATTGGATAAGTTATTGAAAGTCGCGTAGAAGAGGTTGCGGCAGAGTGAGTAAACGCGGTCCACGCTGCAGTCAAAAGTATGCATCTGAGACCCACAAACAAGGTTCTTTATTGTTTGGTAACCTTTTTACTAGTGCGTGAATTAATTAAAAAAAAATAAAAAATTTACAAAGTAATGAAATCATGACCTTGAAAAATTGCATTTTTTATGTCATTTTGTTGGTCAAATATAGCTGTAAAATCTATAAAAAAAATTATCCATCCAAATAAAATATTCACGCACTCGTTTATTTCATACTGAACAAAAAAAACCTAAGAACACGTGCATCGGTCTACTAGTTTCTTCGCAATCCGGGACCGCGATTTTAAAAGCATGGTTTCGAGAAAACTGGACTTAAAGTTTCCATTCGACATATAACGTACTCGGAGCGCGCCGACTTGATGAGCCGTTATCTTCTACAATTTTAGGAGTTGGCATTTTAAATTTTTGGAACATTTTCTCATAACATGACTTTATCGATTTAGCGGGAAAACAAAAAATCGAATTTTTAAAAATTCTATAGGGAGTGCCCCCCTTAAGAAAGAATCATTTTCTTACGTTTCATACAAACTCGGGACCTTGGTCTAGAACTTCCACAAATATTTTCCCAAACAAAAAGGGCACCCACAAATTTTTTTTACATGACTAACGCTTATCTTTTTTCTTACGTTTCATACAAACAGGGGCCTTCTCTTACGTTTCATACAAACTGAGGCCTTGTGGTCCAGAATCCCCACCAATTTTTTCCATACAGAAAGGGGACCCCACAAATTTTTTCTTTACATGACTAACGCTTATCTTTTTTCTTACGTTTCATACAAACAGGGGCCTTGTGGTCCAGAATCCCCACATTTATACTACTAGCGCTCTCTCAGGGAGAAGTAGAAAAAAACCAGCCTATTGCTTGCGCAAGCCGAACACTGAACAAGGCAGAACGCAACTACCCCACCATTGAGAATAAACTAATAACACTCCGTAACACTCCGTCGAGCCACTTCGTCGTGAGTACATCAAACTGAGAAACTCCTGTAACTCCATCATCAGGAAAGTCAAATCATCATTTGATGAAATATTGAGAAGTAAGATTCTTAACTCCACTACAGGCAGCAAAAACTTCTGGTCCTTGGTAACCGCCATCAAGAAGAATTTTACTTCCTCCTCAACACCTCCTTTTATTCACAACAAGGAAGTGATAACAGAAAGCAAACCCAAGGCCGACCTATTAGCTTCTCTGTTCGCCGCAAATTCTTCTTTACCCGATGCTGCTATGTCACCCCCACTCTCGAGAATACCACCCACTCAATGGACGGAGTTCACATCAGGACTCGCGAGGTGTTTAGGTGTCTCAAGGAACTCGACGCCAATAAATCCACTGGTCCCGACAA
The DNA here is from genome assembly GCA_949987705.1 of Thereva unica. Classification (NCBI taxonomy): domain Eukaryota; kingdom Metazoa; phylum Arthropoda; class Insecta; order Diptera; family Therevidae; genus Thereva; species Thereva unica. Next base: position 82,741,123 of record OX465282.1, read on the forward strand.
AATCCCCTCTATGGTACTTAAAAAATGTGCCTCACCTTTGGCTAAACCTCTGCGCAAACTTTTTGCCCTTTCTTACTTCTCCGCAGTGTATCCCGACTCTTGGAAACTAGCTTATGTTCAGCCAATCCCAAAAAAAGTGAAGCCAGCGACCCCTTAAACTACCGCCCAATAGCAATTACTTCTGTTCTCTCCAAAATCATGGAGACAATAATCAATAAAAAGCTGATGAAATATCTAGAATCCAACCAAATTATACACGACAGGCAATACGGCTTCAGATCTAAACGGTCTACTGGCGATCTGCTTGTGTGTTTAACCGAGCGTATCAACCAAAGCATTCACAGCTTTGGTAAGTCTAGCCAGGTTGATCTAGATATATCAAAGGCTTTTGACAGAGTATGGCACCCAGCTCTGTTGAATAAACTGGAACTGGATTAAGAGCTTTCTTTCAGGCCTTTCAATCAAGGTAGTATTGGATGGCGTCTAATCCAACCCCCACGCCATTTCGGCCGGAGTTCCCCAGGGGTCAATTCTCTCACCCGCACTTTTTCTAATCTTCATTAATGATCTGCTCTCAATCCCCTCCAAAACACTTCACTGCTTCGCTGATGACTGTACTCTGAATTTCTCTTATTCCTTCGACAATATAAGACAAGCACGTGCCAGACCTTGTCTTTACCACCGTCAACTGATGTCGACTTCGATCAACCGGGATATCGAATCGATTCTTCATTGGGGCGAAATAAACCGCGTCGAATTCAATGCCACAAAAACGAAGCACTGTCTGATCTCCAACAAAAAATGTACCGACCTTCCTCCTATCTCAGTGGATAAAGAGAATCTAACGGCTGACTCAACTCTCAACATCCTAGGGTAACTTTAACGGAGCATCTGCGATGGAATGATCACATATTTCAAATCGTCAAACAAGCCTCCCAATGCCTTGGATTTCTCAAGAGATGCAAGTTCCTCCTCCAGCCAGCCGCATTGGCTACAATATACAAATCCTACATTCGGCCGCGCCTCGAATACAACTCGCATATCTGGGCAGGCGCCCCAAAAACCACCTTGGCTTGTCTCGACAAGGTGCAAAATCGTGCCCTCAAACTCATTGGTGATGGCCCCTTTCGCGCCTCCATAGACACCTTCAGCCACCGTTGGAATGTAGCAGCCCTCTCCATACTTTATCGCTATTACCATGGCGAGTGTTCCACTGAAATTCAGGACCTCCTGCCTGCACGGCAACACTTTTGCCGCAACACAAGACTAGCCCGCTAAGCTAACCCCCGTACCCTACAGCCCCCCCGTTCACGCACAATACGGTTTACAAGTTCGTTTATGAATAGAACAGCTCGACTGTGGAATAATCTCCCGCAGCCGGTATTTCCGAACTCGTACAACACCTTAGAGTATAAACGTGAGGCTCATCGTCATTTTATTCTACACCCTCCAGATCCCCTCTAACCTTTCCTATTCTCCTCTATTCTTCAAACCAAGCTTACTACTAGACATTGCACCATGAACTGAACGACATGACGGACTGGTAGTATAAGCTTGGTTTTTTCATATAAAAAAATACCTTATTGAACCTCACAGCATACACCACGCGAATAAATCAACAACTATCCCTATGCGTAGAAGCCGCCACAACTAAATATGGTGAGACCGCACCCTACGCCAAGGTACTAGGGTTTGTCGGTTTTTAAAAACCGGTTTTCAAAACCGGTTTTGAAGAGAAAATTATGGTATTCGAAACCCGGTTTTAAAAAAAAAAAATCGCGGTTTTAATGTAAGAAAAATATACTCAGCAAGTTGTACTTTGCGGCGAAAGATCTGGCAGTTCTATTGCCTATTCGAAGGGCAACTCCATGAGTACACGTAATATGCTGACTAGACATTTATGTGCATTGAGGTGGAAACAGAAAAGGCTGAATCGTATATAATGCAGCGCTGCAAACACAGTTGAGCATACCAGCGTATAGAACCTAACAAGCGTACTGAACATTCCTCTCATTTCCTAGTTTTTCTGCACGCTGTCAATTTTTGAATATGATGCAGCCTATACACACATATGCGTCTAGCAGTGCTGGGTCATTGGGCTAGCTTTATTAGACTGCAGAAGTTTGTAATTGATTTGTTTTTTCAGTAGCTACTTGAACAAGTGTGTCTTAAGATTATTTAAATTAAATTAAGAAATAACTTCCATCTTTATTATTTTATAGCAGTGTTGATTCATCTGATATTATTGTAATTTTTTTACTGTGTAAAGTATTGCTTGTCAAATATATTTATTTATTTATTTTGTTAGTCCAAAATGTCAGATGTGTGGAATTATTTTAAAAAGGTTGAAAAGGAAAAGGCGCTTTGCAATTACTGTAATAAAATGTTAAGTTGCAAAGGATCATCCACTAGTAGCCTCCACAATCATTTAAAAACAGTCCACGATAAAATAACGGACAAAATTTCATCTGCGGGCCCGAGTACACAAAAACAACCCAGCATCTTTAACTATTTGAAAAAGAGTAGTTTAGAAGAAATTGTATCAAGACTTGCTGCCTTGGATGGATTATCCATTAATAGCATTACAACAAGCTCGTTCATACGAGAGTCGTTACAACAACGAGGCTATTCCTTACCACAAAACAACTCTCGAGTAATGAATCTCATTTATTCATTTTATGAAACTATCAAAAATGAGACTATAAATGAATTAGATTATATGAAGAATGATGGGAAAAAATTTTCTATAACGCTAGATGAATGGACTAGTAAAAGAAATCGCAGATATTTAAATATTAACGTACACCATATTGAAAAAGATTTTAATTTAGGATTAGCTCCAATAGCAAGTTCTTGTGATGCTAAGAAAACGTTAAAACTGGTTTCCGAGAGGCAAAATTTTTTTCATTTGGATTTACCAACTGATATAGTCGCATCTACAAACGACGGTGCTGCTGTTATGAAAAGGTTTGGCCAAATATCACCAATAATTCACCAATTATGTTATTCACATGCCATACACTTAGCAGTTACTGACATATTATATAAATATAAAAATCCTGTTGAAGCAGATGTAAATGATACAAGCGAGGACTCTGAAAATAACGAGTCTGAAGATGGCTATGAGGAGCTAGACAATGTTGACTTGGATCGTAATAAATTACCTATTCCTGTCTTATTAGATAATTACAAAAAACTTATTTTTCAAATAAGAAAAATTTGCAAATTTTAATTCAAGAGTTAACCCTTCTAGCACAGAAGGCGCACTTTTCAGCAAAGCATGAAAATCTATATATACATACACATACATATATATAAATATATATGTATATATATAGATATACTAGCAAAAACTCGCGTGCGTTGCAACGCCTTTCAATGAAATAAGATTATGGGGACACAGTCTGCGATAGGAAAATGATATAGTGAAAAAAGAACAAATCTGGGAAAATTGATTTTGGGAGATGACCGCCATGGACCAAATGATATATTGAGTATACTATATTGCCGATGGTGTTCTACTTATCATACTCTTTCATTTGATACCCATCTCGAAGGGGTTGTGATGAAAATGGTAATCCGCCCTCTGGAGATGACCGCCATTTACCAAACGATATATTGAGTATACTATATTGCTTATATTGTTCTACTTATCATAGCCTTTCATTTGATACCCATGTCTCGGGTGTTGTGAAGAAAATGGTAAACCGCCCTTTTGAGATGGCCGCCATGGACCAAATTATAAATTGAGTATACTATATTGCTTATGGTGTTCTACTTTTCATAGCCTTTCATGTGATACCCATGTCTCGGGTGTTGTGAAGAAAATGGTAACCCGCCCTCTTGAGATGGCCGCCATGAATCTAAAGACACAGTCTATGGCAATGTTCCTTTAATGCCCTTTCATTTGATACCAATGTCGAGGGGGTAGTGAAGAAAATGATCATCCGCCCTCTTCAGATGACCGCCATGGACCAAACGATATATTGAGTATACTATATTGCTTATGGTGTTCTACTTATCATACCCTTTCATTTGAAATCCATGTCGAGGGGTGTGAAGATAATGGTAATCCAACCTCTGGAGATGGCCGCTATGGGCCAAACGATATATTAAGTATACTATATTGCTTATGTGTTCTACTTATCATACTCTCTCATTTGATACCCATCTCGAAAGGGTTGTGAAGAAAACGGTAGTCCGCCCGCTTGAGATGATCGCCATGGACGAACCGATATATTGAGTATACTATATTGCCTATGGTGTTCTCCTTGTCATACTCTTTCATTTGATATCCATGTCGAAGGTGTTGTGAAGAAAATGGTAATCCGCATTCTTGAGGTGGCCGCTATGGACCAAGCGACATATTGAGTATACTATATTGCTTATATTGTTCTACTTATCATACTCTTTCATTGTATACCCATTTCGAAGGGGTTGTGAAGATAATGGTCATCTGCTCTCTTGAGATGACTGCCATGGACCAAACGATATATTGAGTATACTATATTGCCTTTGGTGTTCTACTTACCATACCCTTTCATTTGATATCCATGTCGAGGGGTTGTAAAGAAAATGGTAATCCGCCCTCTTGAGATGGCTGCTATGGACCAAACGCCTGCTTTTCTATTGAAATTTTGCTATAAACCTCACGGAGCCCGAGACCTTTCCTTCAGATATGAATTTTACACAGATGAAATGCCTCAAAGAACATGGGTCTTGCGTCGGCCGCCATGAATCGGTATATTGAGTCTACTACATTGCTTATTGTATTCTACTTATCATACCCTTTAATTTGATACCCATTTTGATAGGGTTGTGAAGAAAGTGGTAATCCGGCCTCTTTAGACGGCCGCCATGGATCTAAAGATATATTTTGTATACTACATTGCTTATTGTATTCTACTTATCATACCCTTTCATTTGATACCCATGTCGAGGTGGTTGTGAAGAAAGTGGTACACCGCCCTCTTGAGACGGCCGCCATGGATCATTTTAGTTTCAATAGCGTCATGGCCTACCTATTGTTTGACAGCTGCGTAAATTTGAAATTTTCATTAAATGTAATGATTCAATTTAATGACAATTTTACATTTGTCAAACAATAGGTAGGCCATGAAGCTATTGAAACTAAAATGAAGTGAAAATTCCTAAAATTACCATTTTTTTGTTTTTTCAGGCAATTTTTTAAATTTTTCTCTCCGTAAGAACCATCCTCGTACTTCAACGAATATTCAAAAAAAAAATTAGTCCAATAGGTCCAGCCGTTCTCGAGTTTTGCGCTTACCAACACATTTAGCGATTCATTTTTATATTATAGATAGAGTTTCCCTTCTAACACAGAAGGCGCACTTCCCAGCAGGGCTGAGAAATATTTACCACGCCGTGGCTCAGCTGAGACATGCAAACATAAAAGATTAAGTACCAATAAAAATTGCATGCAAAACACATAAACAGTCATGAGACAACAAATAGCCTCCTTTTAAGCAGGTCTTTGTTAGTGCTCACGCTAAAAACATTAATATTTTTATTTACATTAATGAACATGCGATTAACAGGCTCAAATCGGCCATAATTGGTGTTAGAGGAGTTGATGTGTAAGAGCGGTGGTCCTCTCAGATTGTATCGGCTCTCTCTAAACGACGCACGGCGCCTTAGAAAACCTGAGTCGACACGTCCATTAAGAAGCTGGTGGACGAAAACAACATCGGCCACCTCACGACGCTTGTGGAGAGTGTTTAAGTTGAGTAACTTAAGTCGGTATTCATATGGTGGAAGAATTAAAGGGTCTTCCCAAGGAAGGTGATTCAATGCGAATCGAACGAACCTACGTTGAACCGACTCAATTTTTCCAACATGCGAAGAATAGTAAGGAGACCAAACCTGGGACGCATATTCAAGTAAAGGTCTGACAAGGGAGATGTAGAGGTGTTTAGTGATCAGGGTGCTATTGAATTCTTTGGACCACCTTTTAATAAAACCCAAGACTAAGCTGCTCTTTGTAGAAATATAGTTGATATGAGAAGCAAAGTCCAGCTTGGTGTCAAATCTAATCCCGAGATCTTTGACAAAATTAACACGGGGGACACCCTCACTAGAAAATGAGTAGTTATAAATTATAGGGTCACGTCGCCTACAAAAAGTCATGACTTCGCATTTACTAATATTAAGAACCAGGTTGTTGTTAGCACACCAGGAGTAAAAGGTGTCGAGGTCGACTTGCAAAAGTTTGCAGTCCTCCATACTCTTTACGCGATGGTACAATTTGATGTCATCAGCATAAATCAGGATTCTGCAGTGTCTTAGCAAGGTAACAATATCATCAATAGAAAGAATAAAGAGGATAGGGCCAAGATGACTGCCTTGAGGGACACCGGATGACGCCTCAATGGTCGCGGATTTGGATCCACGGAAAAGGACTTGGTAGGTCCTGTCAGCTAAGTAGGACTGGAACCATAATAGAAGGGCTTGAGGGAAACCTAACTTTTTTAGTTTGAAAAGTATAATGGAGTGGGAAAGCTTGTCAAATGCCTTACTGAAATCAGTGTAAACACAATCAGTTTGGCAACCGGAAACGAAGCCTTCAACAGCATGGGAAGTGAATTCAAGGAGATTGGTGGTAGTGGAACGAGCTGGAAGAAAACCATGTTGGCTCGTAGAAATAAGTTTCTTGCAGATGGGCACGATTGCAGAATAAATGATTGACTCAAAAAGCTTTGGTATGACAGACAGCTTGGCAATTGGTCTGTAGTTCGATATTTCGTTCTTGCTACCACTTTTGTGAATAGGAATTATGAACGAATTCTTCCAAAGAGTAGGGAAGTACCCTTTATCCAGGGACTTTTGAAAAAGGGTTTTCAGTGGAAACTGGAGAACCTCCACACAGGATTTAAGGACAGCAGGAGGGATACCGTCAGGGCCGGAAGTGAAATCGTATGGGAGTTCATCAATATGTTTCATGATATCGTCAATGGAGATTGAGAGAGACAAACTAGTAGCCTCTCGGTGTAGAGTTATGTGACGAAAATTATTGTCATTTGGCTGAAAATTAGAAGAGGTGAAAGATTGATGAAAGAATGAAGCAAACATGTTGCAAATCGAGGAAGACTCACTACTTGACCAGTTAGTGTGCTGCATAGTCTTTGGGTAGTTATCAGTTTTTTTCTTGGAATTGACAAATTTGAAGAAGTTTCTAGGATCAGTATAAACCTGGTCCCTCATACTGCTGAGATATTCGCCATACAGAGCAGAAGAGAGTAAACGAAATCTGTTATAGCAATCAGTAAATGTTATAAGACTCGGAGAGTCCTTTCTCTTTAAATAGGTCTTCCAGAGTCTATTTTTCTGATTCCTTAAATGCTTCAGCTCATTATTAAACCAAGGTGGAGTAGAACTACGCAACTTTTGGGGCTCAAAAGGTACACATGAAGCAATAGCTTCATATAGTACGGTATAGAACCGTGCCACATCGACATCCAACTCATTTGCGGAAAGTAAGCTGTTGAAATCAGTCAAGGCAAGCTTAGATGAGAGTTCATTAAAGTTGGCCTTCTTATTTTAGAAAGTCACCTGTTAGAAATAGTATTCTTCAGAATTATGTGAAATACGGCAAAGAATTAAATCTAATTCTTGACTGTCAAACCAGATGGAATAGTTTAGAGGCCATGTTAGGAAGATTTGTGCATTTGAAAGAATGTGTTATTAACTTCCCAGTATAGGAAGTTATTGTAATCGGTCCGAAAATCGAAATCGAAAATTTCAACGTATTTTCATTTTTCAAGGTCCTAGGAGCATTTTAAGCAAAAAATTGGGAGGAAGTATGTGTGTGTGTGTGTGTGTGTATGTGCGTACGGATGTGGTCATTTTTTCCTGCACGATATCGCGCGAACCAAAACTGATATCGACTTCGTTGAGGTGTTGTTCGAAGCGTATTAACCGAAATATGATCTGAAAAGAATTTCATGAAATTCGGTCCAGCCGTTTTTTTGTTTAAGCGACGTAAGTGATTTTTGTACCTGCACGATATCGCCCGAACCACGAAAGATATTGACTTACTTGAGGTGCCGTTCGAAGCGTATTAGCGACAATATAATCTGAAAAGATTTTTATAATATTCGGTCCAGCCGGTTTTTGGTTTAAATGACTTAAGTGATTTTTGTACCTGCACGATATCGCGCGAACTATAAAAGATATCGACTAAGTTGACGTGCCGTTCGAAGAGTATTAACCAAAATATGATCTGAAAAGATTTTCATAAAATTCGGTCGAGCCGTTTTTTTGTTTAAGCGGCGTAAGTGATTTTTGTACCTGCACGATATGGCCCGAACCACGAAAGATATTGACTTACTTGAGGTGGCGTTCGAAGCGTATTAGCGACAATGTAATCTGAAAAGATTTTTATAATATTCGGTCCAGCGGGTTTTTGGTTTAAATGACTTAAGTGATTTTTGTACCTGCACGATACCGCGCGAACTAAAAACTATATATCCACGTCATTGACGAGCCGAAAAACATTAATACATCAATTTTATATACATTTTCGTCATCCTAATCTTGTATGTGCGCACATTTAGTTTGACATTTTAGCGAAAATATTGATAAACTATTGTGACAAATTCTCGGTATTATGCATATATTCTATATTGCCTATTGTTCATTTATTATTAAAATATCCAATCATAATATTCAACATCCATCATACTGGGAAGTTGATCGTGTGGACCGAAAGGGTCGAACCCACATCCCAACTAGTTTTATCTTTGAATGACCTAAATGCTTCTCACATGTGGAATGAAGATGAAGAAGATTATTGCAAAATTGTAGAGCTTCTTCAAGTTTTAGGACCAATAAGATTAGCGGCCGAAGCCCTGAGCAGAGATGACGCGAATCTATTAACAAGTGAGGGCATATTTGAATTTTTGTTGGGTGAATTAAATAAATTGAAAACTGAAATTAGTTACAAATTATTTCACGCTATTAAGACACGGATTGAGGAAAGAAGAGACACGGAATTAGTAACACTGCTCCTCTATTTACAAAACTCACAGACAGTGTGGACAAAATCTTCTTGTAAATTTCTTCCGGTAGCCACAAAAACTGACATAATCAAATTATCCGGACAAATATTATCGAGATTATTTAAAAATTATGCTACAGAAGAGGACTGCAATGAAGACGACGAAGAAGGTAGCAAAGGCGTATGTACTATGAGAAATGCTATGGAAATAGCCATAAATAAATACTTGCAAGAACCCGAAGCAGTAACTCCCTCTAGTCCTCATACTCTAAAGAAGGAGTTTTTGGTCTTAGAGGCTACAAATAAAAGAACAGAAAATTTAGAATTACTATTTAATGCTTTAAAGATAATTAAGCCTAGTTCAGTGGCAAGTGAAAGAGTATTTTCTATTTCTGGAAATTTTGTGTCCAAAATAAGAACGCGATTAAGCAATAAATCCATTGATGTTCTTTGCTTTTTAAAATCTTATTTTATTAAGAAACAGAAAGAAGTTAAATAATAAAACATATGTATGTTAATTTGTATAATTTTTAAGGATTTTGTTATTTTATGTACTATTATGCACGTATAGAGCCTTATGTTTTTTTTGGTATTTTTGAATTATTATAAATAAAAAAATAAATAGTTAAAAAAAATTTTTTAAAAAAATTCTTTTCATTAACTAAAAAATGTACTGAAAAGTAAAAAATAAAAAATATTTTAAAGAAAGCGTGAAATTTCAATTTTAATGAAAAAGTTAATTAAAAGAATGGCGCATTTTTCATCAAAAAATTTTGTTAGAATTTGAAGTTAACAAAGCAAAAAATTGAGGGTTATTGTAAATCTCACGCGATTTACAGTTATATTTTAAATTTTTGATGAAAAATGCGCCATTCTTTTAATTAACTTTTTCATTAAAATTGAAATTTCACGCTTTCTTTAAAATATTTTTTATTTTTTACTTTTCAGTACATTTTTTAGTTAATGAAAAGAATTTTTTTAAAAAATTTTTTTTAACTATTTATTTTATTTTCTACTTTTTAGTTTATTATATATATTCCGCCATTTTATGATAGCAATTCTATTAGATTTAAAATTACGTCACACAGTTTACTGTATTCATTTGATACCCATGTCGTGGGCTCAGTGGAACATAATTGCAAAAACGGCCGCCATCTCGGAACCGTCTTCTTGATTTTTTTACAAAAAGGTCAGATTGCATTTAGTACTTATACATGATGAGTTGAACTCAAGTTGAACCCAAGTCTAACTACATGTAAACGGGAGTCGAGTTGGGTTAAGGGTGACTGAACTCGACTCAGCTCTGCTACCTGGGTTGAGTTGAAATTATGCATACGGACATGAGTTCAGTATTTGAGTAGTTGAATTTAGTTGACAGCAGCATCTCTGTGTTTGTTTGTGATTTTTTGTAACGTGTATTGCTTCTTTATTATCAACTCACCCTTAACTCAACTATTCATCTCATCATTCATACACATTAACCACCCGAACTACGAGTGTGTGCAACATTGGAAGTTGATCGGTTATATTTTCTACTTTTTAGTCTATTATAAGCTTTCCGCAATTTAGTGTTGGCCGCCATTTTGAATTTGGAATGACGCCACATAGCTTATTGTGTTCTAATTGTCATATTCTTGATACCCAAGTCAGAGGGCCGCGGAGCACAATTTCAAAAATCGGGCGCCATTTTGGAACCGCCATCTTGATATTTTTACAAAATGGCCAGATTGCATTGTCATCCAAACTAAACGTGTATGCAAAATTTCAGCTCTATCCGAAACCGGGAAGTGGGTCAAATTTAACTTCCAAGATTTGACGACAAACAGTGTAAGTGTTGGCCGCCATTTTGAATTTGGAATGACGCCACATAGCTTATTGCGTTCTACCTGTCATATCCTTTCATTTGATACCCATGTCAGAGGGCCGCGGAGCACAATTTCAAAAATCAGGCGCCATTTTGGAACCGCCATCTTGATATTTTTACAAAATGGCCAGATTGCATTGTCATCCAAACTAAACGTGTATGCAAAATTTCAGCTCTATCCGAAACCGGGAAGTGGGTCAAATTTAACTTCCAAGATTTGACGACAAACAGTGGCACAATTTCAAAAATCGGGCGCCATTTTGGAACCGCCATCTTGATATTTTTACAAAATGGCCAGATTGCATTGTCATCCAAACTAAACGTGTATGCAAAATTTCAGCTCTATCCGAAACCGGGAAGTGGGTCAAATTTAACTTCCAAGATTTGACGACAAACAGTGTAAGTTAAATAAAAGAATTTAAAAAAATAAATGGTAAAAAAAAATTTTAAGAAAAATTCTTTTCATTAACTAAAAAATGTTCTGAAAAGTAAAAAATAAAAAATATTTTAAAGAAAGCGTGAAATTTCAATTTTAATGAAAAAGTTAATTAAAAGAATGGCGCATTTTTCATCAAAAAATTTTGTTAGAATTTGAAATTAACAAAGCAAAAAATTGAGGGTTATTGTAAATCTCACTCGATTTACAGTTATATTTTCAATTTTTGATGAAAAATGCGCCATTCTTTTAATTAACTTTTTCATTAAAATTGAAATTTTACGCTTTCTTTAAAATATTTTTTATTTTTTACTTTTCAGTATTTTTTAGTTAATGAAAAGAATTTTTCTTAAAAATTTTTTTTACCATTTATTTTATTTTCTACTTTTTAGTTTATTATATGTATTCCGCCATTTTATGATGGCAATTCTATTAGATTTAAAATTACGTCACACAGTTTACTGTATTCATTTGATACCCATGTCGTGGGCTCGGTGGAACATAATTGCAAAAACGGCCGCCATCTCGGAACCGTCTTCTTGATTTTTTTACAAAAAGGTCAGATTGCATTTAGTACTTATACATGATGAGCTGAACTCAAGTTGAACCCAAGTCTAACTTCATGTAAACGGGAGTCGAGTTGGGTTAAGGTTGACTGAACTCGACTCAGCTCTGCTACCTGGGTTTAGTTGAAATTATGCATACGGACATGAGTTCAGTATTTGAGTAGTTGAATTTAGTTGACAGCAGCATCTCTGTGTTTGTTTGTGATTTTTTGTAACGTGTATTGCTTCTTTATTATCAACTCACCCTTAACTCAACTATTCATCTCATCATTCATACACATTAACCACCCGAACTACGAGTGTGTGCAAAATTGGAAGTTGATCGGTTATATTTTCTACTTTTTAGTCTATTATAAGCTTTCCGCAATTTTGAATTTGGAATGACGCCACATAGCTTATTGTGTTCTACCTGTCATATCCTTTCATTTGATACCCATGTCAGAGGGCCGCGGAGCACAATTTCAAAAATCGGGCGCCATTTTGGAACCGCCATCTTGATATTTTTACAAAATGGCCAGATTGCATTGTCATCCAAACTATACGTGTATGCAAAATCTCAGCTCTATCCGAAACCGGGAAGTGGGTCAAATTTAACTTCCAAGATTTGACGACAAACAGTGGCACAATTTGAAAAATCGGGCGCCATTTTGGAACCGCCATCTTGATATTTTTACAAAATGGCCAGATTGCATTGTCATCCAAACTAAACGTGTATGCAAAATTTCAGCTCTATCCGAAACCGGGAAGTGGGTCAAATTTAACTTCCAAGATTTGACGACAAACAGTGTAAGTTAAATAAAAGAATTTAAAAAATGTAAAAACTTCAATTACAAACTGTCTTGTCTTGCTTATTGCCTGCAGAAATTCGAAACCGGTTTAAACCGGTTTTTTGGAAAAGTTGAAACTCGAAAACCGGTTTTTGAAAAAGTCGGTTTTTGTATAAACCCTACAAGGTACAGCTAGAAAATTTTGCGAAAAGCGCATTAAAAGGAGGGATCAATAACCCACACTTATGCTAGTACTTGCTGGCTGCAGGCGATGACGGCCTGGATAATTTAATCCAAAAAGCCCTGGACATGAAGAGACTTCAGCAAACAACACTGAACATTCATGCTCAGAACCAAAACTCATCAGCCCTGCCTATGTACAGTCAAGGTGGGCCAAATTACCCACTCCCAGCCTGTACAGTAATTCTTATTCGCTGGCTTACAATAATGGTCCCTACACATATCCACCACAGTCAGGCCTGCATGGCCCCACCCCTATTTAAACAACACCTCAACTCTACTCCGCCCAAAATAACGCCGCCGCCGCCATCACTATGCCCAGTACCACATTACAAGAACACAAAATTCCTCCCCAAGTAACACTGGCTAATTACAATCTCCTACTTTTTTTTATGTTACAGTGCTAAGCTCAGGAGTCACCCTATGTACTACTAGTCCGTCATGTCATTTGTCACGTCATGGTGCAATATCTAGTAGTAAGCTTAGTACGAGGGGGGGGGGGTTTATAAGGGTACGGGGGGTATTGAAGAAGGTGGTGATGAATCATTACAACGGAAGTCTTTGGCTAATGTCACACCTAAGATGTGTAGGGATGAGTCGGCCTTTAGTTCAACGTCATCCACTGTCAAGGATGGTGAGGTGTTGAACTTCTTTTTTGAGATAAGACAGTACATACTTGGTTTTGGCGGGGTTGAATTCGACACGATTCATCTTTCCCCAATCTAGAATTAGCTTAATGTTATTTTTAATTGATTTGGACATTAGTTCACGATCATCAAGACAGGATCTGGCACGTCTCTGTCTTGTATCGAAGCTGTACGAGTAACGTAGAGTACCGTCGTCAGCGAAGCTGAGAAGTGGGTTGAAGGGGAATGAAAGTAGGTCATTTATAAAGATGAGAAAAAGGGCCGGTGATAAAATTGACCCCTGGAGGACCCCCGTAGAGATGGGGTGAGATTCAGATTTGACGCCATCCAATAATACCTTAATTGAACGGCCGCAAAGGAAACTCTCAACCCACTAATACAGAAGCGAGTCAATTCCAATAGCTTTGAATTTAGCTAATAAGGCTGAGTGCCATACTCTATCAAAAGCTTTGGAGATATCCAAAGCAACCAAACTAGATTCGCCAGATCCATGCAAACTTCGGTTGAGGTGTTCTGTAAGGAAACTAAAAGATCACCAGTGGATCTTTTTTGTCGGAAGCCGTGTGCCCTGTTCAAAACAACCGATTGTGACAAATACACCTGCCCCTACCACAATTACCACAGTATCCCAGACTACACAATTAAAAGCAACGCCTCAAAAATCTCAAAGCAATCCGTTGGCAAATGTCACCTCTAGTTATTGTCGAAACAGGGGCCACACGTACGCCGATTGCATCAAAAGAAAAAATACTCCCTATTGCACTATTTGTAGAACGACAAATCACGACGCAAGAGATTGTCGCCGCCCACCATAGCGCTCAAGACCGAACTTATCTAATAATGGTCGTTTCCCTGAACAGCGCCCTAATAACAATAGCGGAATACCTTCGCAATATAATAATCGCTACCCGCCAAATAATCAACAACAACCGCCCGTTCACCGCCGCAACACAATCAAAACCTGGTAAATAACAGTAATCGCCGAGTATTCAACATACGCCAAACATGCGATTTCTGTGGAAGGCGGAGCCACCAGGTAGAACACTGCCGACAAAGGCAGCGATGGGAGAACTCACAATCGGGAAACTTTCCAGAGTCGAACCAAATAACCCCGGCCCGACACTAACCACTAACAAAAAACCAAATGGGGGACCTCAGGCCTCAAGTACCACAAACCCACTAGTAACTCTTCCGCTCGACATAAGCCTCAAAGGCAAAACACAACTGGTGGTGGACACAGGCTATGAGATTACAATATTAAAAAAAATAAGCTTCGACAAAATGTCACAATAAACTCTTCTCAAAAGTGTTCGCTACAAACGCCATTCGGCAAGGGAAGACTCTCGAAAGTTGCCAAGGAAACTTCAAGTTGAAAACTCCAATGCCTTGCCTTTTCCAAATAGTGCAGAACATGCCAGAGATTCCCAAAGATTGCCTACTAGGAAACGACTTCCTCTCCCAGCACTGTAACGTTGAGGGTCCTAACAAGGCATTACGATTTCCTCGCACGGAAATTAATCCGGAAGAAATTACCATTCCATTACAAACCAAAGCCACCAAACCGAAACCCAGAGAGCGGCAGGAGCAAACCCAAACCAGGGAGTCTCAGCTCGTAGAAGCCGAGATGCCCCCCGGTGGTGTCTCCCAGGTACCCTCCGAAAGGAATACAAGCTGCCAATCTCAAGATGGATCAAGGTTAAATACCAACCTTAACGGTTTCGAGAGCAATGAAGACCTGAGACAAAAGGTAATCTTAACGGAATCTATTTGTACTGCAGGCCGGTCCCAGATGGTGGTGCCAATACCGTTAAGTTTAGAGGAAGAAATGCTCTGTAAAGCCCAAGAGCCCTGCGAAGGAGTATTTCTCGCGAATTCCCTCTTACCTTCTGGAAACAAAACAGTATCTGTTGGCCTCCTCAATGCCAACAACTATCCAGTAGCCCTAACGAGTCTAACTCTAAAGCTCGTCCCCACAAATGGCTATTCTACTATACCACTCCACCCCAACCCTGCAAGTTCTAGCCCAAGGCTCTTTATCAAGAAAGACAACCTCGTTAGTCTAGGAGTAAAGCACCTGACTACTATCCCCAGAGGTCCCGGGTTCGATTCCCGGCGGTGCCACGGTCCTAGCTTTTCCCAATTTTCCGCCTACATAACTTTCCTTCTTTCTTCTTCCCTCTTTGCATTCCTGATTCCTCCTGTCATAGCCTTCAATAGTTCTCTTCCCCGCCCCACCAAGCGCATGTCATCGGTTGGTTGATGAGATTCAACTCGTTTCAGGAGGCATAACACTCCAGCGAGTTGTTCTCGATGCCCCGATGTCAGAGTCGCGAAATGGTTGGGAGTAGGTGAAATAAAAATACCGCAGCTAGGTTGTGTCAGTTCTTTCCTTCACTTCTCTCTCTATCTTCCGACTAGAGCTGCTGTTCGACATTTCAAAAATAAATACATGGTCGACAGTACAAAGGGGCCTTCCCTAAGTCAAAACGGGGTCCCAAGAGCAGTGACCAGGAAGCTGCCAACATACTACAAATCAGACACATATTCCCGGACTACGAAGACCTAGAGCGTGCACAACGCCTTCAAAACGTTGACGAGGAACTCAGCCTCGACCACCCAGTAACGACCGAAGAGAATAGGTCCATAAAGGAACTATGTCACGAATACGCAGACATATTCCACTTAAAAGGAGATGAGCTCACTTATACAGACGCTACCTCCCATGAAATTCCAATGGTCTATGACCAAATTGTTAACCAGAAAATGTACAGACTGCCCGAGACACAAAGGCAGGTAATTATCGAACTATTAGAAGAAATGTTGGACAGCGACATAGTCCAACTCAGTAAGAGCCCCATGGAACTCACCCTTATTAGTGGTCCCCAAAAAGGCGTGCCCTAATGGAGAAAAGAAGTGGCGAGTAGTTGTCGACTTTCGAAAAGTCAACAAAACACTATCGACGACATTCTAGACCAACTCGGTCACTCAAGATATTTCACTACCTTCGACTTAGCCAGTGGCTACCACCAAGTATTTGTAGAACCACGAGATCGCGCTTAAACAGCCTTCAGCATAAACTACGGCCACTAAGTTCAAACGTATGCCGTTCGGGCTAAAAGGAGCCCCGGCTACGTTCCAACGGCTCATGAACTATGTCCTCACAGGCCTGCAAGGCCTCAAATGTTTTGTCTACCTGGATGATATCGTCATCTACGGTAAAACCCTTGAGGACCATAATACTAAACTTCGGAGAGTCTTCGACCGGTTGAGGGAAAATAACCTTAATTTACAACCAGAGAAGTGCCAATTTCTCCGAAAAGAAGTTGTTTATTTGGGTCACGTCTGCTCAGAAAAGGAGATCTGCCAGACCCACGTAAAACGGAATGCGTCCAGAAGCTCCCTGCCCCACGGACTATCAGGCAAGTGCAATCGTTTTTAGGCCTTGCCAATTACTACCGAAAATTCGTCCCAGATTTTTCCAAGATAGTACGACCCTTAACGAACCTTCTACGCAAAGGCGTAAAATTTTCTTGGACACAAAGGGTGAAGACGCATTCCAACAAATAAAACATAACTTAATATCCCCTCCACTGCTAATCTATCCAGATTTCGACAAGCCGTTTAACTTGACAACGGATTCAAGCAGTGAGACGCTTGGAGCAGTGCTCTCTCAGGGAGAAGTAGGAACAAACCAGCCTATTGCTTACGCAAGCCGAACACTGAACAAGGCCGAACGCAACTACTCCACCATTGAGAAAGAGTTGCTGGCAATAGTCTGAGCTGTGAAAAACTACAGGTGTTATCTATTGGGTCGGAAGTTTACGGTCTACACGGACCATAGACCCCTCAAAGGCGAATTCAACGTCAGAGACCCAACTACTCGACTAGTGAGATTCCATCACAAGCTGTCGGAATACGACTACACTATCGAGTACAAACCGGGAAAATATAATACAAATGCTGATGCACTCAGCCGAATACCACAATTCGCAGAGGAGCCAAAAACCTTCAAGGTAGAAGCTCAAGTTCATCAACCCGGAAAACACCTCCAAACAAAACAAAGAGAGACGAAACAACAGAGGACCATCTCAAAGACGACAACCTCAAAGGGAAGAAGAAAATTGAGGTCATCACAACCCAGGAGGAGGCTCGCTACATAAGAAGGTTCAAGAAATGCCAAACCATGAAGGCCTCTAGACAATTCCGAATGCCCGTGGTTATCACGGACATAGCTGAAAACCCTTCGATAAAGTCTATTTAGACATAGTAGGCCCCCTGGAAGAAACACATTCGGGAAACAAGTACATCCTTACCTTCCAGGATAACCTAACAAAATTTGTCGACTGGTATGCCATTCCCAATGGGGAAGCTCAAACGGTAGCACAAATTTTCTTCGACGAAATCGTCACGCGCTATCACATACCAAAACAAATAGTCACCGACCAGGGATCAAACTTCCTGAGTGACCTTTTCAAAAGCATGTGTAGGCTCTTAAAGGTTAAGAAACTCCAAACTTCGGCATACCACCCTCAGTCCAATGGAGCACTAGAACGCACTCACTGACCCTTAATAGAATACTTGCGCACTCTCGTAGACCTATATACAATCACGAAAGTTATTATCAACAACTACGATACAAGTTACAAAAATCTTACGCATTGGCACGCAAGAATCTGCTAGCCAGCAAAAATCGCTTCAAAAGATACTATGATGGGAACGAGCGACCTCTAACACTCCACATAGGCGACAAGGTCCTACTACACAACGAAGCGCGCAAAAACAAATTGTCCCAAATATGGAACGGACCCTACACCGCTGTCCCAAGCCCAGTAACCTCCACGAATAAATAAGAAGCTAGTAACGGTTCACAACAACCGCCTAAAACCGTTCCATGTAAGGCAACATTAGGCGGGGTAAAACGGCGCCTACTTACAACAATACACACTCTTAACGTTCACATGTCAAAACATTAGACTAAATAGACCATGCAGGACCACTTACCCACACACAATCCCAAACGAACTCGAACTCATCACCTAACTATACTCTCGTTACAGCGCGAAAATAGGGCGCTGATACCATTACTGCTTCTTCAAGTGACACTAGCCGACTAAAACGTACCCCCTTACACGTTCCTGCCAATCAACGTGACAGGGGTAATTTACGAATATTTAAGAGAGTTCTGGTTATATCACGATGTGTGGAACATTATCAACGAGGTCGAGCTCCAAGAACTAGAGGCCCACACAATTCTGGTGGAACAGGCGGCCCAATCCGCCAAACAACTATGCAACGAAACGATACTACCACTATGCGGAGTTTAACAGGCACACATCCACTCGAACCTAGAACACATAAAAAGGCGCACTCACACCATACAAGAAATGTTACCCAAGAGTAGAACCACGAGGTCTATGTTCGATGGCATTAACCACGCCCTACACTACTTGACCGGCACTATGGACGAGAACAATGAACAGGAGATATACAGTCGAGTAGGAGAACTGGAGTCAAACCAAAAGGCCTTCGCGGACCAAGAAAAATTACAAATAACAGTGGTCAACAATACACTCCGGAAGATCCAGACACCACTGGCGACCCTCCCAGATCGACAACATAGGATCACCGAGCAGATACGAGCCCTAAATAACGCAATAGAAGGCAGGGAAAAAGACCAATTACGACAGGGACTAGTAACCAACCTCCTGTTCCAATTAGTGGAAATCGAATCCAGGCAAAGGACCCTATTGGAAATAAAAATAACCAGCCGAAACAATAGGGTCCAACCCCTACTAATATCCCCGGAAACGTTAGACAAAACTTAACGCCAGACTCGCCCCGAGGGCGAAAAATGCCTACCGATACTCCAACAAACGACAAGGCTACATGCTCATATGTTCAGAGAAAAGTTGATGGTTAAAATAACGCTACCCATTTTCATCATGCCTAAAATGTCTTACTACCAAATAAGATGTTTCCCAACGCTATCCAACACCGGCCACTCGGTAATCCCAGTCATCCGCTACACATACATAGCGTCCGAGATCAAGTCACAACAATTCGCACTTTTCACCGCAACTGACGTCAAAAAATTCAAGAAAATCACAGGGGACTCTAAAGCCATTCCTTCGTGGGATCGCTAAGGACCCCACTTATATATTATCCCGATACGAAGGATTGTGCAATTAAACTACTATACGACCCTGCAGAAGAGAAGGTACAATGCCCAATAATGATTCAAGACCCACCGACTAATGTCCTAATAAGCCTGGCAAGACCCAATACATGGTTATACGCTTTGAGCTCGCCGGTGTCATTCCGCATTACGTGCAACAAAATGACACACACACACCCACACACACACACACCCACACACACACACACACACACACGCGCGCGCGCACGCACACACACACACACTAAAAGTAGCAAAACAAGGGGTCCTGATAATAAACGAACCCTGGCAGGTTCTAGTAAAAGATAAAATATTAATATACACAAACCAAGCAAACATACAATCTGGATCAACGGCCTTACTTCTCAGAAATCGGAACCACAAACCTCAGCCTGGAAATACCAAATACACACATGCTCACCAACACCGATGACCTCAAACTGATAAGCGGGGACGAAGCCAATAACGTACTACAAGAGGGCGCCAAATCCTTGAAATCAGTAAACGCACAATTAACTCGGGTAATACAAAAGCATACACACATACTGTCGACCACCTCCTTCTCACTAAGCGGAATAACCTTATTATGTGTTTTGGGGTACCTAGTCTACAAAATCAGCCCATGGCTAAAGAAAAGATTCGGCCCCTAAAACTCACGAACGCAGGACACTCCAAAAAACAACGTGCAGACAGACACACACAAGTGCACAAAGCAACAGAGGAAACCCAATTCGGGGTAGTACCAAAACGACTAACCCGATCTCAGACCCCACCAAGAAGCGCCTCCCTACAGGTAGTCTGAAACCAATAGCAACAAAAACAATATGTAAAATAACTAAAAACAATACAAAAAAAAATATAAATAAAATAAAATCCTTACTTAATATTATAAATGCGAAAGTAACTCTGTCTGCCTGTGTGTCTGTCTGTCTTTCTGTCTGCCCGTTACGCTTTCACGCCTAAACCACTGGGCCGATTTTGATGAAATCAGCTACAGAGATAGTTTAGATCTTGGAGACGGACATAGGCTACTTTTTATGAAGAAAAAAAGGGTTGAAGGGGTGAAATGGGGTTCAATAAGTTGTAAGGGGATTTTTTCTTCCCCTAAGGGGGTGAAATGGGGTTTACCCAAACCGCTGGCGCTATAGGGCTGAAATCCCTATAATGGCGTGGACATCCACTATAGAGCGATTTTTCGAAATTCATCCCCTAAGGGAGCGTTCAACTAATACGTAACGCATTTTGGGGGGGGGGGGGGGGGGTTTGTAAAACGTTACGATGCGTTACAGGGGCGGGGGGGGAGGGGGGTTCGAACAACGCGTTACGTAACATTGTTTTTTTATTTAAATAAAAAAACAGGACATTCAAATCTCCCAACTTAGCAACCCTTTTCGTTTATGTTTTACGGGTAATCGCGATTAAAACAATAAATAAGCTATTTTAGCGGCTTTCTGGTACTTTGCGTCATATAATTGTCACTTTCAGGTAAAAGTGTTGGGTGTTAAGTAACGTTTAGGGAGGGGGGGGGTACAGAAAAACGTTACGCCACGTTACAGGGGGGGAGGGGGGGTCAAAAATTTTCGAAAATTGCGTTACGTAATACTTGAACGCCCCCTAAGGAGGTGAAATGGGGTCAACCCAAAACCGCTGGAGCTATAGGGCTGAAATTTTGACAGTGCATCCCTATAATGACGTGGACCTCCACTAAGAAGCGATTTTTCGAAATTCATCCCCTAACGGGATGAAATGGGGTTTACCCAAATCGCTGGAGCTATAGGGCTGAAATTTTGACAGTGCATCCCTATAATGACGTGGACATCCACTAGGAAGCGATTTATCTAAATTCATCCCCTAAGAGGGTGAAATGGGGTTTACCCAAATCGCTGGAACTATAGAGCTGAAATTTTGACAGTGCTTCCCTATAATGACGTGGACCTCCACTAAGAAGCGATTTTTCGAAATTCATCCCCTAACGGGATGAAATGGCTTTTACCCAAATCGCTGGAGCTATAGGGCTGACATTTTGACAGTGCATCCCTATAATGACGTGGACATCCACTAGGAAGCGATTTATCGAAATTCATCCCCTAAGGGGGTGAAATGGGGTTTACCCAAATCGCTGGAGCTATAGGCCTGAAATTTTGGCAGTGCATCCCTACAATCACGTGGAAATGAATGACTCGAAATTCACTTTATTCAGGATTCATTTGTCACTTCTCTTGATGACATTTACATGCATATACATCTCTGCTTCAAAACTTGCAGATTTGTTGAACAGAGGTGATATACGCAGCAATTTGTTTACGATATTTATTAAAAACTAGTGGGATGTTGTGCCTAGAGACTAGCCACTAGTTACGCTTTTTCATGGTATTCTTTCTGTTGAATAACACTTCAGATTGGATGACAATATATTAAGTGGAGATTGATCCGCACTCACTTCCAGGCCGCCGGATCTGGGAATCGAGGCCAATAATTCGAATGTGTCAAATTGAAAAAAAAGGCACATCACACATGTAAACACTATAGAAAACGAATCTAAACATTTTTCTTTGGATTGGAGGAAAATCTAGTGTGGTGCACTTTGCACAACAGAATTAGGTGTATTATTTTACTTAAACATACATGTCTTGTTGTTAAAAATTCGGCTTACCGCACCCTAGTTTGGCCATGGAGATTCATAAGTATCACACTGACCAACGCTATATATAATTAATCTTGAAAAGTTTTTGTTAAAGGCTTATATAGGTTATAAGTTGTGAGACTGCGTAATCTAAAACTTAACAAAGTATTTAACAAACACTACAATATAATCATCATAGCTTAAAAAAAAGGAAATCAAATGTAAACAATAAAATTCTTTGATTCTTCACCCACGTCATGGTATACATATTTCTTTATTCAATATAAACAATAGTTTTTGAGCTGCAAATAAAAACTATATGCCATAATTTCGTTATCATCGGTTTTTGTTCTGGAAGCAAATTTAGAGACGTATTCATGTCAAAAACTTGTTTCATATGAAACAAAATCCCCGAAGGAAATTAAAAAAAATTATTATGACGAAAAAAAAAAACACCGCGAGCCGAAGGATCGAACTCGCGGCCCCACGGACGAGGGAGTTTCCCTAGCCCTTTATAGTCCATGGAAATGGTGCTTTAACTTTGCAAAAATGCAGGACAAGGTTTTATTTTTGGGATGTGTAGGGGGGTCAGGGTGAGCTTAAGTTTGAGTTTTCGGGATTCTAACCCCCCCCCCCCCCATTTGGCCGCCATCTTGGAAAACGTATGCAAATGGGTTTTCCACTATATTTCCGAAACGGCACATCTTACCGGAAATTTGCAAGGACACTTTTTGTTTAGAATTAAATAATCTACAATTTATTACTTAGAAATTTTGTGGTAAAATGAATAATTAAGAAGTTATAAGCCTTAGAACACAAAAATTAGTCACAATATTTTCTTTAAAGGCTCTTTTTTGTTGTTTAAATATACTTCTGGTTGAAATTTCCAGACCATTTTCTCAGTTTTTGGTCTTTTGACCAAGAGCTACATTTTGAGATATTTCCCAAGTCTGTATCTGCAGTATTTTCAGAGATGAAAGTAGGCTTCAGACGGACAGACGGACAGACGGTCAGAGCCTCTGTATAAGCTTTTTTTTGAAAAAGCTAAAATGCACTATAATAAACCTTTTTTAGGGATAATAACAGCTGACTTTTTTTTTTAAGGAAAACAGTGAACATAATAAAGAGTTTTTATTTAAAAGCGTTGCAAGGCACGAGGGTTTTATGCTAGTATATTGCATATAGAAATAGCAACTACACTTTTTTCAGTTTACATTTAAAAAAATATGTTTAAAGTTCGTTACAACACACAAAAATATAAACAAAAATATTATTTTTTTGCGATTTTAATCTATTTATTTTGTTTTTCAATACTTAAATTGCTTCTTTCCTTTTTGTATTCTTTTTATTATTTATTCAGTAACTTTTATTTAAGTAAATTTGTGTTTTAAATAATCTTCAAGAGTAGTGTAAAAATAAAACACGCCTAAAATCACTATGTTGGTATCGGTAGGGTACGGTCAGTTTGATTTTAAAACATAGGTTTTAAGGGCACTAATATTGCAGATAGTTTTAAATTGTTTTATATTATTTATTTATTTTTATTTATTTGTTTTGCAGTAAAAGAGGTTAATGCAAAGGACAAGTATATCGTTAGCGCAGAACTTTAGTAATTAAAATTGATCGTTAAAAAAACACTCTAAAATTCGGGACGCGCCCGCCGCCGATCGTAGTTCAAACAACACCTAATTAAATCATTAATTTTCACGCCAACGGGCCCGGTCGTGGTTCGGAAAAAAGGGAAAAACTTTTCCCACACCGCAAGGAACTGCCGATCTTGGCAAAAACAGATTTTCTTCCATTCGCGTCTATGTACTTAGTACACAGACAAGATCCCAGCTGAAACCTGACACCTGAGTCTGATAAGACTTGAGTGTGGATCGCTGGTAATTTTGTCCGTTAAATTATCACCGTGGATTTTTTTTTATGAATTTCTTGCAACGGCCAATTCGCCGTTCCCGTGTAGGGAAATGTGCAACGTTGCAATTTGACAATTTTTAGGAATTTGGAAATGGAGAAGAACGAAATATAATAGGGCAGGAATTTATACTTCTGGTCGAAAAACTGAACTTTGGGAATAAAAAATGATGATTGATTTTACTTTGATTGTTAAATTCTTATAAATGAATTTTTTAGGGGAGTTTTGTTCGTAACAACTCCTTGGGGGCTCAATAAGAGAAATGCTACGAAGAAGCAAGGGGGCATTGCTCGAAGTTGTAAATTGTTAAATTATAGATGGCCAACTTTCGGACATAAAAAAGGGACCTGCGGCTACTTTTGGGGTTGATAACACAGACTGCAAATCAAAATTAAAACTTAAAATTTTGCTATCCCGTTGTGCGGCTTCTTTGTCTTCGTCTCTCCTCTTTCTTGCAGCCTGTTTCCTAGCAAGATGTTCGTTATATTTATCTCGTAATAATTTTTTCTCAGCATCAGAGCTATCTTCGAAAGCAACACAAGTCTTACATAAGTCTTTTTTGGGCTGGTGGAACTTCAATTTATACGATTTAAAAATTCTCCTGTATGATTCGTAACATAATTCTACCTTCCCTTGTTCATTGCACTTTTCCTTATAGGTATAAGGAATACATTTTTTTTATATTAAGATTGGAATCTAAATACTTGAAATCACCTGAAGAACGACAATAATGTGATTCAACTACAGGGAATGTAAGGCGGGGTTTACATCTGGAATTTATTCGCGAATTTTTCGTTAGGAATTTTATTCACAAAAGTACACTTTCTATCCAGCAAGAAGTTCTGATAGCTAATGTAAACTATTTTGAAACAAGAGATGAATTTTATTCGCGCAATTTTTATCGAATAAATTCCGGTAATAAAAGTAGAAAGTTCACTATATTTTTTCAAAAATTCAGTGAACTTAATTCTGCAAAACTAGTTGCAATGTGAACCCTCTTGCTATATATTCACTATCCGAAAAGTTCATAGAAGTTCACGGAAGAAAATGAGAGTGAATAAATTCATGAAACAGCCAAATTGCTTTGGTGTTTGCAGAATTTTATGTTTGTATTGTAGAAATTGGAAGAAATTCACAAGTAGAACTGATTTCTACTTTTGAATATATTCACTTACGAATTTTCTGTATTACCCATTTTTTTCCGCGATTAATCAGATTTGTAATCATAATGGGCAACTAATAATCAAATTGACCACGTCCTAACTGAGAGAAGAGGGGCCACAAGTATACTGGAGGTAAGAACAGTGAGAGGAGCGTGCTGTGGCTCGGACCACTATCTAGTCAAAGTGAAATTGAGAACCCGGATAGCAACCAAAATGCATAGAGGGCAAACTCAACCAAAATACGATCTAGATAAGCTAAAACGGGAAGAAATAAGAGATGCCTACCAGCATGCTGTCGTACAAAACTTGAGAGAGGTAGATGAACAGCCCAACATCAACGACAAATGGGAACAGGTCAAAAGCAGCATAAAGGGGGCAGCAGAAGAGGCACTAGGCTGGGCCCCCAGACAGACTAGAATTGATTGGTTTGACCAGGACTGTAGAGCCGCAATTGAATAAAGAAGCCAGAGCCACCGAGAGTACATCGTAAGGCCAACAAGAGCAAGGATGGAAGTCTTTAAGAAAAAAAGAAAAATTGCAGACAAGCTCTGCAGAAAGAAGAAGAGGGAATATTTAAACAGGAGAATCATACAGATACAGGAAGATGTCAATGAAGGGAGAATTAGACAAGCGTACAAAGGAACTCGCCAGATCACCAATAAGTTTCCGCCAAGAACGGACATCTGCAAAGACATAGATGGGAACTTGTTGGCAGATCCTGATAGCATACAGGAAAGGTGGAGAGAGTATTTTCAGAACCTATTGAATCCTATCCCCATACTAAACGAGAATGCACAGACAGAGGCATTTGTAATTCCCCAAGATAACATCTCAATAGAACCACCAACGCTGGATGAGGTATGGGAAGCTGTAAAAAGGCAAAACAGCAACAAATCGCCAGGCGCCGTTGGAATAGCAGCTGAGCTGCTAAAGGCAGGAGGACCCCAACTATTACAAACCTTACACGAACTCATATGCCCCATATGGGAGGAAGAAATTATACCAGAGGACTGGAAGAAAGCGATTATATGTCCAATATATAAGAAAGGAGATAAATTAACCTGTAAAAACTAAAGAGGCATTGCACTCCTTAGTACCAGCTACAAAACCTTCATAATCCTTGTGAAACAAAAACTAGAACCTATAGCGGAAGGAGGAGAGGAGAATATAGGAGAATATCAAGCTGGTTTTAGGACAAACAGGTCAACATCGGACCAACTGCTGACCTTAAGGCAAATTCTGGAGAAAACCTGGGAAAGGAATGTAGATGTATACCAGATATTTGTCGACTTTCCACAGGCATATGACTCAATAACCAGAGAGAGGCTCTACCAGATCTTATCGGAATTAGGAGTCCCCTCAAAGTTGGTACAACTGATCAAATGCGCAACAAATAGCTCACTGGCGAAAGTAAGGATCCAAAATATTATAACAGGGTAGTGTAGTTCTTTGGATCCCAGTTGAAACAAATGTGTTGAAAATTAAAAGAATGCTACCTGTTATTATGTTATGTTAAGTACTTTTTAATCATGGATTGCTTTGTTGTATATACCTACTTGAATTCTTTATTGAATACTTATTTTAATCTAGTTAGCCGAAATAAAACTCATTCAGAAAAGATCTCGGTTCTTTTATTTTATATCGTCATAGCACCGGTTCCTCATTTGTTACCTACATGGAAGAACAAAAAGTGTGGCAAAAAGAGGAAATATCAGAACTTATTGCGGAACTTGAATTATTGCCTGCACTTTGGGATACGACCAAATCAGATTATCACGATAGAATAGAAGGAAATGACGCCTATATTAAACTAGCGGAACATTTTAAAACGAATAAAAAGGAAATCGTGCGCAAGTTGCATAATTTACGAAATCAATTCAATAACGAGTTAAAAAAAGCGAGAGCAAAAAAGTCGGGACAAGGTGCTAAAGAAACTTATGTTTCTAAATGGTCGTATTTTCAATCTTTGCTGTTTTTAGAACCAAGCTGCACTGCTCGAACTGCAATTGGAAATTTGGTAAGTAAAACTAGCAATATTTTAGTTTTTTTTTAATTTGGTTTATTTAAAAATATGTTTTATATAAATAGAAAAAACAAATGGTTTATAAAAATTTGTATTGCAAAGGCACTTCTCCTTCTGGAGATACAAAGTATTCTTCAAATTCCCTTCTAATTTCGTTAGCATTAACCCTTAGCTGGCCCACCTCGTTTTTGTAACATAGCTGGCCTATGGGGTGTCCACGCACCCGACGGAAAAAAACTATTTCCACGGAAAATATGCAATATTGACCTTTTTTAAAAATTCAGTGGAGTTCTTGACAACCCTTTTTTATGTTCCAATAGTTGAGAGACTTTTTTCTTACTACGACAGAAAAAAAATTAAGGTGCGATAAAATATGAAAAATCGACATTTTGCTTCAAAAAATCAAAACTCCTATGTTTTTTGAATGTAGGGACACCCGCAACGGCGTAAAAGCTCTGTACATAACACCATCTAACACAAGTGAAACTTACAACCTTCAAGACACACTAGATGGTCCCACAAATATTGTTATTAGATTGATATCATGAAAAGAGGGTTTCTTTTAGGCCTGGGGTGTCCCTGCACCCCCAGGTCCAGCTAAGAGTTAATAGAGTAATTGTTAGTCCCTTGCTGACTAAGTGGTAGAAGATTTTCTTTCGGCATCTCGTCATTATTCCTCCAATTTCCAGGTATTATATTTCCTGTAGAAATATCTTCTTTATCTAACGCACCTTGAGAAATATAATGATTTTCTGCTGATTTTTGAGACATTATAAAATTATGTAAATAGCAAATAGCTAATACAACAAAATCGATTCGTTCCAGTTTCAAATTAATAGGCCTCCTCAGTATTCTGAAGACAGTTGCCAAAATACCAAATACGCTTTCCACCATCCTCCTGGCACGGGAAATTCTATAATTAAAAATCCTTTTCGTAGTTTGCGACTGATATGGGTATGGCTTCATTAAAAATTCACGTAAGGGGAAGGCATCATCCGCAATGACTACGTAAGGTACAGGACTTGTTTTTCGTGGTAAAACCGCACATGGAAGTTTGTTCGTTTCGCTTTCCAAGAATGATGAAATACCACTTTTAGCAAACACGCCACCATCAGAAACTCTACCATTGCATCCTACAGATGCAATAATAAATTTGTAATTGGCATCTACTAATGCCATCAAAACAATACTCTTTCGTCCTTTATAATTATAAAAGAAACTTCCACTATTAGGTGGCGATTCAATAGTTATGTGTTTGCCATCTAGGCTGCCAACGCACCGTGGAAAATGCCATTTACGTTCATATTCCTTACTTATATCAATCCATTGCTGCTCTGAAGAGGGTACCTGAAAGCATGAGAAGGTTTATACATTAAGATAGTATTGCAGTCTATGCAAATTATAAATAAAAAAGAACCAAGAGAATATAGGTAGTGAAATCAATAAATGTTAATTTTCTACAAAAAAAAAAAAAAAAAAATAATAATAGCCGAATATGAATGGGCGTTCGAAGTAGTTCAAGTAGAAATCAAGAAGCGGTTGCGTCTAAGGTGAAGTTACAATATAGGAAGAAAGGGGTAGCCTCGAATTGCACATCTTCCTTTTTTAAGATTTATGATCCCTCGGGTGACAGGGGTCCTGAGCCGGCTACCTGACCCCTAGCTAGAGCATGCGTTGTCGTAAAACTCGTCGCATCTACCCAGGACAACGCAAAGAGTGCCCGAGTGAATTGGAATTTTTAACGCATGCACAGGAGCAGGTAAAATATGCTCGGTAGATTGGAATTTACAACGCGTGGGCAGGAGAACTTTGAATGTGTGCGTTTAACAAAAATATGTTTTCATGTAAGAAAACTTGCGGGGTATTTTAGCACAAGTTTTAAGATATCTATGAAAATTTGTAATTATTAAATTATTTCGATCTTGACTTTTTCCCAAAGGCAGCCAGAAGAATTTTATTTTCGGATAATTTTCGAACACATATCTCCTAAAAAGAAATACTTCTGGCAGCCTATATATAATATTACTTTAAAAGGTTTTAAGATTAATTGCAGCCTGGAGGGCTTTTGTAAAGAAATGGATTTTTTGTCAAGTAATGGATTTTATTTCTGAAGTTCGTTGCGCATATTCAAAAGAAAGTTTTTTTTTGCTAAGTATATTTTTCTATATTTTTTTCTTTATTTCTTTCTGTTGCTTTTCTCTGTGAGCTATGGAGTCCCATTTAATTACAGAATGTGTTAGTGAACGTGGTCGGAAGGAATTGATGTTCCGTAATTCGCGATATTATTTTGCTCTTACGAAGAAAAACGGAGAGAATATGTGGCGTTGCACAGTACGCAAGTGCACCGCTCGTCTTTACACTCGGACTGACCAACACCTCTACAGCAGTCATACACCTGATTTATAATAAATTGTAGATAATTTAATTCTAAACAAAACATCTCCTTGCAAATTTTCTGTAAGATGTACTGTTACGGAAATATAGTGGAACAATCATTTGCACACCTTTTCCAAATGGGGGGATCCCGAAAACTCAAATTGAAATTCACCTCGACCCCCTCTACAGAACCCAAATATAAAAGCTTGTCCTGCGTTTTTTTCAATGTTAAAGTACAATTTTCATGGACTAAAAACTTTCTTTTGAATATGCGCAACGAACTTCAGAAATAAAATCCATTACTTGACAAAAAATCCATTTCTTTACAAAAGCCCTCCAGGCTGCAATTAATCTTAAAACCTTTTAAAGTAATATTATATATAGGCTGCCAGAAGTATTTCTTTTTACGAGATATGTGTTCGAAAATTATCCGAAAATAAAATTCTTCTGGCTGCCTTTGGGAAAAAGTCAAGATCGAAATAATTTAATAATTACAAATTTTCATAGATATCTTAAAACTTATGCTAAAATACCCCGCAAGTTTTCTTACATGAAAACATATTTTTGTCAAACGCACACATTCAAAGTTCTCCTGCCCACGCGTTGTAAATTCCACTCTACCGAGCATATTTTACCTGCTCCTGTGCATGCGTTAAAAATTCCAATTCACTCGGGCACTCTTTGCGTTGTCCTGGGTAGATGCGACGAGTTTTACGACAACGCATGCTCTAGCTCGGGGTCAGGTAGCCGGCTCAGGACCCCTGTCACCCGAGGGATCATAAATCTTAAAAAAGGAAGATGTGCAATTCGAGTGCTACCGAAGAAAGATATAAAAACTTCTGTACGTGTACTTAGTGTTAAGCCGTAAACCGTATGCTAGTTACGGCAGGACCGTGGAGTACATTCTCAGAACGAGAGATGACCACTAGCCCTTGTAGTTTATCTTTTATTGAATTAAAACACTTCGAACACTCTCTCAGATTTACACTTTTATTTATTGGACTTTATACATACTTTCTTTAATTGGTTTTTATTGATATGACTTATACACTGGGCTAAGCATTAGAATTAACAATCTCCCTACGCCGGCTCACGTAGGTAAATCGGATGCCTTCCGAGATTGTCTCTAAGCATTCGCCTTAAAAGAACTCCAACACTTTTCTTAAACAATTCTTAACAGCTTGACTGATTGACTATTGTTACTCATCGACTGATTGAATATTACTTCTCATTACTGATTGACTATTCTTACTGCTGCACTTCTCGGATCACTTTCACATTTTATAATCTCCCTTGGTATTGGAAATTCCTTATTGGACATTCATCGCGGCTTTTCATTGGTCATCGCATTTAATTTTCTTGAATGCATTTTAGGGAGGAGCTCAAGAAACATTTTACGCTCTCATGCATTCATGCAGGGGAAATTCCTGCAAACTCTCTCTCTCGGTGAACAAGTGCAGCGAGAACTTCTGCACATGTTCTTAGTGCTCGAGTCGGGGTGATCGTACGTGATCAGAATATGGGTCACTTGTCATAAGTCATGTGTTTTTTTCTGTACATGACTTTTGTACATTTCTGCATATGGCTATGCGCCGGTTAATTACCCAAGATTTCAGTCGGTGCAGCCGGAAAACGTATTTCGAAATTTACTTGGGTTTTATGCCAAGTAATGGAAATGTAAACAATGGCATTGACCATTGTTTTAATTTATTGCCTCTTGGGTGAAAGTGCACTTCAGGGCGTTCTACACATGATGGCATGTGTGCACCGAGAATCTTTAGGTTCTCAGAATTTAGACCTTGTTAAAGGGTCGAGAGTTTGGGCCTTTCATGATATGAGATGCTGTTTTATGGTTTTCAGCTGTTAGAGAAAATAAGTGGGAACTTATTTTGAAATGTTTATGTTTGGATGGCCTCGAGCGGAGGTGTCGGATTATAGTTTATATTGGAGAGGAAAATAAGTGAAAACTTATTTGGAGGTAAAATATGGATGGGGTATAGAATTTCATGAATGATAATTAATGCTCTTGGTTATGTGTAAAAAGGTTGTGGGTAATGAGTTGGTAATGGGAATTGGTAATGAAGTATGAGGGGACTCATTACACCTACCCCCTTAAAAAGAAAGTTGCGCGAGTAAGGGAGCGGAACTTTCGTCGGAACCATGTGATTGGTGTGGTATCGTAAGTTTTTTTTTTGAAAAAAAAAATTTGTGTGTGATCCGGAGTGATATGAAAATTTAATTTTAATTTTGCTTGAGAAAAATGTTGTTTTGTTGTTTATTCTTTTTTTTTTCCTTAATTATTACTTCCTAACAATTGACCTTAGGTTCTTATTTGTTACCTTATACTTAGTTAGCATTATTTATTTTTTGTATATACATAGGATATTTGATTATTCAATTATTGGATTATTACACGTTGGAATATTTAATTCAATTATTCAATTATTTAATTCTTTAATTCTTTAATTCTTTAATTCTTTAATTCTTTAATTCTTTAATTCTTTAATTCTTTAATTCTTTAATTCTTTAATTCTTTAATTATTTGATTATTTAATTATTACTCATTAGATTATTTAGTCTAATTATTCAATTATTTAATTCCTTAATTGTTTGATTATTTAATTATTACCTATTAGATTATTTAGTCTAATTGTTCAATTTAATTAATTATTTGGTCATTTAATTATTACACATTTTAATCTAATTATTCAATTGTTTAGTTATTTAAATCTTTTAATCATTTCATTATTTAATATTTCTACCTAGTATTTATTACTCTATTTTTCTACCTAGGGTCAATGCTATAGTTACTTATTTGTATTTATTTTTATTAAAAATTCCTAATATTCTAAGGGTTAAAAAAAAAACCTTTTTGTTTTTTTTATACAATTACTAGTTACACAACATATGTGTACTTTTTATTATCTTCTTCTTTTTTTTTATTTCCTTGTTTCTCCTTTTTTTTACAAAAATTCTTTGTCTTTTTTTTTTTATTTTTATTTCCTTATGTTTGCACGTTTTTTTTTTCCTTTCAATTGCTTTATTACGTTTCTTTTTAAGTTCTAAGAATTGTATTATAATATATGGCAACGCGTGTAAAAATGTGTCTCGCTGGACTGGTTAAATAGTTTTATAAATCTTGACATTCTTAAATCTTACTTCGGTGAATATTTTTTTTTTTTTTGGTTGATAATAGTATTGGAATATGAAATATTGTTATTAATTTTTTCTTTAGATTTTTTTTTATAGTCCCTTTGTCCTCTGTGTGAGGGAGAGCCATAGGATAACAAATGACCTACGAAGAATTTCATGCATTATTATCTTCGGTAAACAACTTTAAATTATTATTGTGAAGGGTCTTATTTCTATTTCGAATTCTAACAGTTGTGTTTTCTGTGGAGTCTACTCGGACTACTTGGAAGGGGCCTTCCCATAAGGGGGCTAATTTGTTCTTCCTCGCATTATTTTTTACTAAGACCTTATCGCCTAGATGAAAGAGTCTTAGGCCTGCATTCTTATCGTAATGTGCCTTATTTTTAATCTTGGTTGTTAAGATAGTCTCCTTAGCTATCTTGTAACCGTGCTGCAATCGAGCCTTCAGTTCCTTTGCGTAACTTTCGTAGTTATATAAGACATCGGGGTTATTTTTGAAATTTGAGGGTATTTCGGCTGGAAAACCGTATAATAACTCGTGTGGAGTGTAGTTGGTACTGGAGTGGGGAGTTGTGTTATACACGAACATGGCGTATGGGATCCACGTGTCCCAGGTGAGTGGATCTCTAGTTATATAGTGCCGGAGATATTCAGCTAAGGTTCTATGACTTCTTTCGAGAGCTCCGTTTGTTTGGGGATGGTAAGGAGTTGTTTGCAATTGTTTAATATTAAGCAATTTGGTAGTCTCCTTGAACATATCGCTTAAGAAATTGGTGCCCTGGTCAGTAAGCAGAGATTTTGGAATACCATGTTTGCAGATTATATTTTCTACAAAGCCCCTCGCGGTTGTGCTTGCATCCGCGTTTTCCAATGCGATCGCACTTGAATACTTTGTAAGATCATCTTGGAATGTTAACAGGTATTTATTCCCTGTATAGCTTGTGGGTAAGGGTCCCACACAATATCTAAAAATACCCTTTGAAAAGGTGAGGAACTAGTCGTGGTTATTTTCATGGGCAGTTTTCGGTTTGGTACCAACTTATTGATTTGGCACGATGGGCAAGCTTTAATGTACGCTTTCACGTCACGTCGCATGCTTTCCCAGAAGAAATTTCTTTGGATCCTTTTCAGAGTCCTTGAGATGCCCTGGTGGCCTCCAGTAGGTAATTCATGATAATCTCGAAGGATTTCTTGTACCTCATCGGGGTCAGTTATCTTTATTATTTTTCCTAAATAGAAAATGATTTCGACATCTCCGTTTGTAAATATTTCGCGACAGAGAGCCTCTAAATGGACCAAGTCTTCATTATTCAGCGGAGGTATCGATAAACAAATTTTACTTATGCCCGCTGTTTGGCTAATTGCTGCTATTTCACATACTACTTTCCTAACTATTTCTTTATCTTTATCGGTCCTAGTGGGTATTGGGCATTTACTTATTACGTAATGACTATCTAGGTTATATTTGTATATTTGACCCAGTTCTAAATCTATCGGTAATTCTTTGCATTTTTCCTTTAATGATTGTTCGGTTTCGCCTGTGACTAATGGCAACAAATAAAATTTATGAGGGATTTTCTTTTCATGAAGGAGTGTTTGATTCCTTCTTTGGAATACGATATTCTGAGCATATTCTTCGGGTGAGTTTGTGATACCGCTAGAAATTTGTAATGGCGTATCTTGATTTTCCGTTCTTTTTGCTTGGCTTCTAGTGATAACGTTAACGATTTTTTCATTTTCCGATATCCCATTAGTATTAATTCTACTAAGGGCGTCCGCGTTAGAATTGAGTTTCCCTGCCTTGTATACTATCTTATAGTCGTACTCTTCTAATCTAATTCTCCATCTCGTAAGTCTACTGGAGCAATCTTTCAGATTCATCAACCATACTAAAGGTTTATGATCAGTAATGATCGTGAATTTCCTCCCATAGATATATGGTCGAAATTGCGTAACTGCGTAGACAATCGCTAAGAGTTCTTTTTCGATGGTAGAATACCTGGTCTCTGCAGGGTTTAAAGTGCGACTAGCATAACATATTGGTCGGTCT
The DNA here is from genome assembly GCA_949987705.1 of Thereva unica. Classification (NCBI taxonomy): domain Eukaryota; kingdom Metazoa; phylum Arthropoda; class Insecta; order Diptera; family Therevidae; genus Thereva; species Thereva unica. The sequence goes on from OX465282.1 coordinate 82,776,140, forward strand.
TGTCCTATTTCTCCTTGGGACAAAATAGCTCCTAACGCTACATCACTTGCGTCAGTAGTCACTAGGAATTCTTTATCGAATTCGGGATATGCCAAGATAGGTGCGGTAACTAATTTTTGCTTTAATAGTCTGAATGATTCATCACAGAAAGGATCCCATATGAAATGTGTATCCTTTTTTAATAATTTTGTTAAGGGTTTAGCGAGTCGAGCGAAATCAGGTATGAACCTGCGATAGTATCCCACGAAACCTAAGAATGCTTTAATGTCTTTTGTTTTCTTTGGTTGGGGATATGTTTTGAGTACTTGAGTTTTTGATGGATCTGGGTGTACTCCTTCTGAACTGACAACATGGCCTAGGTAAGTTAACTCCTTTGCTAGAAAATGACATTTTTCTGGTTGGAGCTTTAAGCAATTTTCCTTTAGTCTGCTGAATACTTCCATGAGTTTGGAATTATGGTCGTGTAGGTCATAACCGTAGACGACGATGTCGTCCAAATACACGAAGCAGCGCAGACCTTGTAGTCCAGCTAATACCGTGTTCATTAGCCTCTGGAAAGTGGCGGGAGCTCTTTTGAGTCCAAACGGCATTCTATTGTAATGGTAATGTCCATATGGAGTGCTAAAGGCTGTTTTTTCTTTATCTCTCTCATCCATGGGTATCTGGTGGAAACCATTGGCCAAATCTAGAGTAGTGAAATACTTAGATTTACCCAATTGATCTAAGATATCCGTGATGTTAGGCAGTGGATATGCATCGCCAATAGTAATTTCGTTTAGTCTCCTAAAGTCAACTACTACTCTCCATTTTTTATTACCATTTGCGTCCGGTTTTTTAGGGACTAACAATAGTGGTGAATTCCAAGGACTACTACTTGGACTGATAATTTCGTCGTTCAGCATGTTTTTAATTTGTCTGTCGATCTCGCTTCTTTGAGATTCAGGAAGCCTGTAGGGCTTAGTGTATATGGGTGGCTTGTCTGCCAATGTTGGTATGGTGTGTGTGATTGCATCTGTGCACGTAAGATAATCACCTTCTAGATGAAACAAATCATTAAATACCCTACAAATTTTTATTATTGAGTCACGCTCTTCCTCAGTACAATGATCTAAATTAATTAATTTATTGAGTTCTTCCAATCTTTTATTTATTGTATTCCCTTCGTAATTTGGCTTCAATAAATCATATTCGCTTAAATCGGACCAGTAAGGATTAACGTCTTCACAAGATATTCTTGTCGCTTCCTCATTTACGTTTAAAACTGCCACTCTGGCATACCCTTCAACTGGTCGCGTTATACAATTTCCTAAAAAGATACCCGGCTTTATTTCCCTTTTATTGCATAGTTTTGCTGAATTGCCCTGCATTGGAATTTCTACAATGGCTTCTGTTCGGGGTGGAATCACTAGATCCCTTCTAAAATTTGACCTAAAATTTTCGCGTTCGTCATCTTTCATGACTAACACTCTTGTTTCGTTCCCTCTATCTTCCCTCTGGTTGGTATTTGGTAATTTGATTATTTTATTTATCATTTCCTCCTCTTCCTCTAGTGGATTTATGTCATCCAAGTCTCCGTGTACGGTATTTCCGTATTTATTCGCTATGATGCAGCGAGTTTTTAATGTTTCCTTTATCGTTTCATTATTCTCTTCGCGATTTTCGTCTATCTCACTGATAGGTAATATCTCGTTATCTTCCCCTTGCTGTTCCCCGCTTATACATGGGGGTAATTCCGTAATTACTTCTTTTTCAATTTTTTTTATTATTAAATCATCCCCGCAGGTTGCTTTATTCCTGGGAGGTTCCCTTTTTACTTCATTTTGGTTCAGGTTATTTTTTCCTGTAACATTGCAGTTTAAATCTATATCTTCCCTGTTGCTAACCTTTTTATCCGAATGGGGGACTGGTTCAAACAACAGGCGATCAGGGAGTGCTTTCCTAGGAAGGAGAAGATCACCTGTCGGCGTGATTTGGTTACTGCGATTCATACTATTTCGCGCTTTACTTTCATTTATTATTTTATTTTGCGAATAAATATTGTTGATATTCTGCTTCGGTAGAGAATATATACTGTCGGAGGGGAGTGTCATTTCCATCACGCTCCTTGAATAACAGATGTCACAATCGTATTTTTTAAAAAAATCATGCCCCAATATCCCGTCGCAGCGTAGATTTTCCTCGCCCCTAATAATATGAAAAGGGTGAGATATTTCTAGTCCGGTATTACCGCTGTCTAAACCCAAACTCGCTTGAGCTAAACCTACGGAGGGGAGGCCGTCTTCGTATATAGTGGTAACTATGCACTTTCGACTAACGTCCACCCAGGCTTCATCGGAAGTCGATGTGAGCTTATGCAGACTAATTTCGGAACCTGGATCGATGAGAAATGTGGAGCTGCCTTCTCTTGCAATAGAGAAAGGTAGAGTAGTTGTGACACAGCGTTCATGGATGGTGACGGGGACTTCAACTATTGTCCTTAGTTGTGGACGTCGGCTTGAGTTTCGCTGGTGCGGGTTGGAACACCGTAGATTCCGTCCCACGAATTCTCGTTTCCCGATTCTACTTCCTCTTGGTTTAACATCCTAACTTGTCGGATGTATCCCTCATCTTGGTTTGCAGAAGGCCCTTGTCTATATGGCTGCTCCTGTCTTCGTTGTTGGAAATTATCACGTGGTTGGCTTGATTGCCTAAATTTATTATTCCTTTGCTTCCAATTGTTGGAGGGTCCCTGTCGGGCTTGTTGCAGATCCCTCTTTAGCTCAATGTCAGATCGTCTAGTTCTGCATTCGCTAATTTCGTGATTTTGTCGATTACAATATGAACATTGTAATCTCCGAACTTCCCTCTTAATTTGGGGAGTCGAAAATGACGGAATCATTTTGTTTTTATAACACGTCTCCCGGGCGTGTCCCTTTTTGTGACATAGCTCACAGATTAGGCTTTGTCTATGGGATCCATCGTTCAGTTGGTCCCTTGAATACTTCTCCTCAATGAGAGAAGCGCGGTCCAAAACATAGTCGATCAGGGCTGTCAGGTCTGTTTCATTCTTTGCCTGTGCCAATGTTTGGAGTCGTTCATTTTTTAATCCGGCTTCAAATACTCGGATTGCCTCCTTTTCGTTTTCTTCTACGAAAAGTCCCAGCATCTGAAACTGCTATCTGGGTGGCTTTATTTAGCTCTCCCAAGGTTCTTATTACTCTTTGTGAGAATTCACTCACGCTTTCCTTGGAGCTTTGCTTTAACCGCCTTAGGTCTTCACGAATGGTGGACCGAGACAGTTTATATCGCTTAAGAAGGTGAGTTCTAAATTCTTCCCAATTGGTTACACCTCCATAATCAAGAATGTCGTACGCGGCGCCAGAGACTTTGGTTTTTAGAATATGGAAGAATAATGCCCTATCCCGCTCACTCTTAGTGATGTTGAAAAGTTCATCACAGCAGGATATGAATCTGTTTAATTCATTTTTGTTTCCAGAGAAATCAGGTATCATTTCTCTGGCGTCGGATATTGTTATCCGTAGGGACGCTGATTCGACACCTATCGAAGGTGGTTGGGAATCACTGCCGGTAGCCATTTTCTTTACTCTGGGCGGCTTTGGGGCAGAAGGTAATAACTTTCTCAAGCTTCTTAGCTCAATGTTTGAGGATTAATGTTTCTTTTATAAAGGGAGAATAATAAAAATAAGAACAAATCTATGGTCATCAAATTTTTAGATAGGCAATTGTAGAACCAAAATCGAGCACAGAGAGGAAAAAAAATCAAGCACCAATAAAATTCGAGCACCAGAAAAAGAAAAACTGAACACCGTTAAGTAATTAATACGCGAAATTTTCGTCTTCAACATAAGAAAAATTTTTTTTTTTCACTAATTTTTTAATTTATCTAGGTATTTCCTCGTAATTTCAAAAATTTTAATTTTACTTTATTATTATTTTATATATTTAATTTGAAAAAAATATTTGATCATATTTTAAAGCTGTTGTTTAGTTATCAAACATAAGGATATTTGAAAAATTTTTTATTTTTCTAATTTTTGATTTTGAATTTATATTTCATCGGAAAAGTTTTAGTTGGTATTTAAAATTTTATACTTTAAAAAAAAAATTTGGATGGTATTTCTTAGCAATTTTTGTTCATTATTCAAAAAAAATAGTTTTGCTATCTTACTTGTACATTCCCGCGTTGGGTTTGTTGAAACTGGTTCTAGTTTCCATGTTGATTGTAGACTTTAAGAGATTCCCTCGTTGACTTGTAGTGTTGATGTGGATCCCTCGTTGAATTTGATGAGGATCCCTCGTTGAATTTGATGTGGATCCCTCGTTGAATTTGATGAAGATCCCTCGTTGAATTCGATGTGGATCCCTCGCTGATTGGTTGTGGATCCCTCGTTGGTTAATTGTGCTAAATTTTGTGTTGGCACCACCCTAACTCCGGCTCCTGGCCTCTGGAGGGGCTAATAGTTGAATGCTTGGTGCTTTGCTGGGTTTATAGTTGGAGGTGCCTATTATTTCAGGACAACCTCATTTATCGGTAGCGGATACTGATTTATCACAGCATCCCACCGCTGCCACCAAATGTTAAGCCGTAAACCGTATGCTAGTTACGGCAGGACCGTGGAGTACATTCTCAGAACGAGAGATGACCACTAGCCCTTGTAGTTTATCTTTTATTGAATTAAAACACTTCGAACACTCTCTCAGATTTACACTTTTATTTATTGGACTTTATATATACTTTCTTTAATTGGTTTTTATTGATATGACTTATACACTGGGCTAAGCATTAGAATTAACAATCTCCCTACGCCGGCTCACGTAGGTAAATCGGATGCCTTCCGAGATTGTCTCTAAGCATTCGCCTTAAAAGAACTCCAACACTTTTCTTAAACAATTCTTAACAGCTTGACTGATTGACTATTGTTACTCATCGACTGATTGAATATTACTTCTCATTACTGATTGACTATTCTTACTGCTCCACTTCTCGGATCACTTTCACATTTTATAATCTCCCTTGGTATTGGAAATTCCTTATTGGACATTCATCGCGGCTTTTCATTGGTCATCGCATTTAATTTTCTTGAATGCATTTTAGGGAGGAGCTCAAGAAACATTTTACGCTCTCATGCATTCATGCAGGGGAAATTCCTGCAAACTCTCTCTCTCGGTGAACAAGTGCAGCGAGAACTTCTGCACATGTTCTTAGTGCTCGAGTCGGGGTGATCGTACGTGATCAGAATATGGGTCACTTGTCATAAGTCATGTGTTTTTTTCTGTACATGACTTTTGTACATTTCTGCATATGGCTATGCGCCGGTTAATTACCCAAGATTTCAGTCGGTGCAGCCGGAAAACGTATTTCGAAATTTACTTGGGTTTTATGCCAAGTAATGGAAATGTAAACAATGGCATTGACCATTGTTTTAATTTATTGCCTCTTGGGTGAAAGTGCACTTCAGGGCGTTCTACACATGATGGCATGTGTGCACCGAGAATCTTTAGGTTCTCAGAATTTAGACCTTGTTAAAGGGTCGAGAGTTTGGGCCTTTCATGATATGAGATGCTGTTTTATGGTTTTCAGCTGTTAGAGAAAATAAGTGGGAACTTATTTTGAAATGTTTATGTTTGGATGGCCTCGAGCGGAGGTGTCGGATTATAGTTTATATTGGAGAGGAAAATAAGTGAAAACTTATTTGGAGGTAAAATATGGATGGGGTATAGAATTTCATGAATGATAATTAATGCTCTTGGTTATGTGTAAAAAGGTTGTGGGTAATGAGTTGGTAATGGGAATTGGTAATGAAGTATGAGGGGACTCATTACATTAGTAGTTCTGGGGAGCATTCAATAGAATACAACTAATTTAAAAAAACGTGTCAAATTCTCTAGTAAAAAACTTAGGTTTTTAGCCCTGAAAAGGAGGACTAAATTGAACTTGATATGCGCTTCCAAATAACTTGTTACTTTCCTTATAGGCTTGTCTTTGAGAAGGAAAAATGGTATAAAAATACCTCGCCAACTAGCCTATAAAGTATAATTAAATGCGAAAATCTGATTGAGACTAGTTTAAGGTCTCCTCTGTTTTATAATTTCATAATAATTCTTTATCCTTTTGTAGTCTCGTAAACCGACAACGGATGCGCTGCCAAATGAAGAAGAATTTACCGAGACTTCTCAAGTAAATTCAGCAAAAAAACACATAAACTCATTTGTAACAGTGTCTACAAAAACAAAACATGTACGAACTCCCCTGATAAAGGAAGGAACTACGTCGGCAATCTCTTCAAAATCTTTGCAGACTCCTTTGCTCGAGAAGGCAGCTGCAACACTCTCACGAGAGGATGATCTGTATGATGTGTTCGGAACGTATGTTGCTGCAGAAATTAGGAATATGCCAACCGAATTATTAAAAAGAAAATTGAAAAGAAAAATTTCATGAAGCCATACTTGAAGTCAGCATAGAAGGGGATGCCTGTGTGTTATCAGATAACGACAGTGCTTCTAATCAACATGTGTATGGAGTGGCTCCTACACCACATTCGGAAGGTCCCGATTAAAAATAATTTCATGGTTAATTTCCTTACTAGCACGCACGCGCCCGCAGCTAGCACGCATAGCGAACAAACAGGCACGCCACAAAAGTACGTACTCTCCCGCCACAGGCACGCACGCTCCCGCCACAGGGATACACGCTCCCGCCACTGGCACGAAAATCTAAAAATTTTTTCGCTTGAGGGATGCACTCTCCCGCCACAGGTATCCACTCTCCCGCCACACGCACGAAAATCTCAAAATGTGCCTGATGACGACTTTACATACATATATAATACTCTTCTCCATCTTTTTTAAGAGGCGTAGAATTTTTATTCTAGGAAAAAAAAATTTTTTCTTTCATTTTAAATTTGAGTTTCGTGCGTACCAGCTGCATGCTAGCTGCGGGCTAGTGTTATTTTCACTCAGGCGTGCATGCTAGCTGCGGGCGCCGTGCGGGCTAGTGCATGCCAGCTGCGTGCTAGCTGCGGGCGAATTTCATTTTTACTCGTGATTTATAATATTCGTGCGTACCAGCTGCATGCTAGCTGCGGGCTAGTCTTCAGGCGTGCATGCTAGCTGCGGGCGCCGTGCGGGCTAGTGCATGCTAGCTGCGTGCTAGCTGCGGGCGAATTTCATTTTTAATCGGGGTACTATCTCCTTGATACAACATAACACTGAGACGATTTCTTCACAAACGGTAACTGGAAATGACGATCAAAATCAAATCACGTCTTTACAATTCGATGAATTAAACAATACAGATTTTCAATTTACATTACACTCACCTGCATAAAGTCTTGCAAACTTTCAATTAAAGCTTTGGATACCTCAAATACAATATTGCTAATAGTACATTTAGGAATCCGGAAATGGTAACTTAAACTTTGGAACGAATCTCCTGGAAAAGTCATATTTTTTTTTAGAAAATCATTTAAAGAATTTTTTTTTTATTTTTGTGAAGAAATAAAGATTTTAAGTTTTCGTAATTTTACTGTTTTATTATAAAATAACACTTACCTGATGCAAAGTATCTTAAAGTGACGGCCAGCCGCTCTTGCACAGAAATTGCCTTCCGAAAATGAGTATTTTTTTTTTTCTGGACAATTGGTGCAATTCTTGAGACAAGCTCTTCGAAATCACTTGCTGTCATCCGTAAAAAATTACGCATTTGCATGGGATCTTCTATCAAGAGCTCGGACATAATTTGTTGGAATGCTCCACACTTATCCCTTTTTAAAAACCACTTTTTCACCCAAACACGTGTTTGCTTTTTATTCATTACTTCATTTAAAGTCACTTTCAAAAACATTTCCACTTGTCACTTTGGTTGTCAAACTCGGAAATTTCGTTCATGTGAACCACGCATTATAAAACTAAATGCCACTTGCCACACATTCGATAAAATACATTCGAGATTTATCGAATCTTAGTGACAAGTTCGTACGGTATACGGTGAGTTTAATAATATTATAGCAGCGGCAGCTAATCTTTTTTTTGTTGGTTTCATTTTAAAGTTATAATTTTATTTTAAAATTTATTTAAAATCACATGTGAAAAGTACGAATCTTTTTATGCAAATGAAAAATGAATATGTATACATACACATCCGTAAGTTGAATATATTCGAATAATAGTGTAAACTGATTGGACAGAAGCATTTATAAATTCACATTGAATTTTATTCGTTGCAAAACTCACAAGAACATTTTCGCTATATGTAAACGCTTCTGCAATTTTTACGTAGAATTTTATCTATAATGTAAACTATTCTGAATTATATTCAGTGAATTTATTCCGGAATATTTTTGAGCTCTTGTTCTAGGAATAAATGTACGTAATTTTGTGTCGAGATGTAAACGCTTATGAACTACGATAGATTTATTCCTGTAATAAATTGCGAATAAATTCTAGATGTGAACCCCGCCTTAGGAATGACTCGCTATCAGCATTGTTAACGTTAATTCTTTTACCGCCCCTGCAATCTGGTTGTATAACGCCACAATCTGTTAATTTTCTAAATGCGCCCTTGACTAATCCTTCACTTATTCCAAGAGTGCAAAGAAAAAATTCTCTACAAACACGATGGAGGCTGCCATTAAAAGTTACAAAATATTTTTTTGTGAACGCTTTTCGTGAATTTTGCATGGTTCTTTTGGCCTTATCTTTTTTTATGTGTCTAGTCAAAAATTCGCGCTGGGCGTGTAGAGTTTTGAGAGCATGAAATTCAGAATATATGAGTTTTGTAGTCTCTTCAGTTACTTCATTACAAGATTGGTGATTTTGGCGGCCTCGACATAGTGGTGGCAGCATGAGTTTTGCACAAATGAGCTTACCTTTGGTAGTTACATATTCTTCCCCTTTTAGGCGTCGGGTTTTATTCAAATTTCGTTTCCAATTACTTGGGTTGGCTTTACGCCGTCTTTTTGGTTCTTTTGATGCCAAACGAGATGGCTGTGAGGTTAAAACAACAGGAGTTGCGTTGTAATCATGAGATTGAGTACTCGAGCAAGCAACAGCATCATGAGTATTAGAACAACTTACCGCAGAACCATCTTCCACACCATTGGAGTTGTATGTGCCGATTATCGCTGCTTTATCACCACGTTTTTCCAAAGCCGAGTTTTTCTCTGTGATAATGGAGCTGTCAGAACTTGTAGAGTCATCGGGATCAAAATCGGGATCTCTGTAACTATCATCAGAGCTTAAGTATAAATCTGCAGATAGAGCAAAGTAATAACAAAAAAATTTGCTAAAAAAATTACTCTCAGAGAAGGTGGGTACCTGAATGCAACAAGTTTGATTGTTCCATTAGAGCTTTATCAGAAGACAAGCCGGCATTGTTTTCAGTACTTGCAGAATCTAAAATTATCAGAATTTTTTTGCTTACATACACGAAGGAAAATTAATAATAATAAACAAAGGAATAATTACAAAAAATATAGCACTTACCAGAACTCGATGTGGTTTTTTTTCATAAACTGCACTTTTTAATTTATTTAGGAACTCCATCCGCTTTGACATCGATGTGGTTTTTTTTTCATAAACTGCACTTTTTAATTTGTTTAGGAACTCCATTTGCTTTGACATTGCCACGGTTAAACCTAAACTAAGGGATCTGAACGGAAAAACGTATTAAAACGGAGTTGGAGAGATGGAATACTGAGAGAACGAAATATCAAGAAAAAGTGATTGGGCAAATTCCAAGAACAATAAATTCCAGTCGTTCTATTCAATAGTTTTTCACAGAAGTGCGAACATATGGACAAGGAAACACAAATGCTAATTCTCGAATACGACGCATTCGATAATTTGCTTTTGACTACCATTAAAAAAATTACAAAAATTTACCAAAGCAAAGAAGCGAATGCCATGTATTCAATAGTTTGCACTGTAGTCAAAAATATTTCTAAACAAACTCAAAGTATAGAATGTAGAACATTCGATACTTTGCCACTTCCTCATAGAAAAAAGAATTTAAATTATTCACATACAAATTCGCGAAATATTTATTCGATACATTGAAATTTAACGTTTTATGAAGAAGTTAATTTTCGATACTTTGCAACCGCAGTTGGAAAAGATTGGAGAAGGGATACGGCTTCCACACTTTGCCACCACAAAGGCGTCTAAAGTGCTATTGGGGGCCTCGGTGGTCTAGAGGTAAGGCGCCTGACTACTATCCCAGAGGTCCTGGGTTCGAATCCCGGCCAGCCCCACGGTCCTTCGCCTTTTCCACTTTCCCACCCACATAACTTTCATGCTTTCTTCTCCCCTCTTTACATTCCTGATTCCTCCTGTCATAGCCTTCGCTAGTCTTTCCCCGCTCCACCAAGTCATCGGTTGGCTGATGAGATTCAACTCGTTTCAGGAGGCATAACACTCCAGCGAGTTGTTTCTCAAATGCCCCGATGCCAGAGTCGCGAAATGGTTGGAAGTAGGCGGAATAAAATATCGCGGCTAGGTTATGGCAGCTCCTTCCTACTTCTCTGTCTGTTTCTACTCTCTATCTTCCGGCTAGAGCTGCTGTTCGACATTCTATAAGAAAAAAATAGATTGTCGAACAGTACAAAGGGGATTTCCCTAAGCCTCTAGTCTATCACATAAAAAAAAAAAAATAAAGCGAAAACCCAAAAACGGCATTTTTCATTTTCGATAGTTTGCATTTGGATCGACGATATGTTAAAGGCCCGGGGCGTGTTTTCTCGGTGTGGGGTTGCTTTAGGAATTGCGCTAGAAGTAAGGGTTTTGCGCCGAAATTTATTTATTGGGCTGATCGGGTTGCGTTTTTGGCGGATTTAGGGCCCTATGTACATACATTAGATTTACTTTTCCGTTTCAGCTTTGAAAGTCGCATTTTCCTGAACCATTTCATAATGTTTCTTTCATAAGAGTTTGTTTCCTTAATTATTATTATTCCACAATTCTTCGTATCTTTTACTGGTTTTCTATTCTTATTGTTTATTCTACAATTTTTCTTACTTTCTAAAACCCCTTTTTTTGTTTTAAGTTACCAGCCCTTAAGGGCGCATATCATGTTACAATGTTAATTTTTAGTTTTTTCTTATGCTCTAAATATTTTTCGGTTGTGGCGCCCAACCTGGGGGCTCTACTCTACTGTAAATATATAATTTCTTAATCTCTAGCCTCTCTCTTAGCCTCTAAGGGCGCATTTTCATTATCAGGTTACAATGTTTACTTTAACAATGTTTTTTTTTGTTCTAAATATCTTTCGGTTGTATTTTGTGCCGAGTTAGCGATTTGTTATCGGTGGCTGGCGTTAGCTCGCCGGCGAGTGGTTGTTAATGTTTCATTTTGATTTTGGACTTGGTCGATGGTCAGTCTACTCTTGTTCTTGGCAAGATAGTTTATATTTTCTAAATATATTGATACTTTTTAATTACACTATGAAACACGAATTTTCTCACATGGAAAAAAATTTGATATTCATTGAGATCTGAATTTTTGGAACACGACTGTTTTGGTAGTTTGTAATTATCAACTCTTTTTCAAAAGTTATTAACTTTTGAAAGTTCAAACTTCTTTTTACTCAATACGGGTTTTTTTAATATGGTCGGATCAGAAATTTTACGTAAAACTGTTTGAAAAATGTTCAAAACAAAAACTTTTTATATTTATAGTATATATAGTACTTTTGCATATACTTTCTGTTGTATTAAAATAAAATATTTGCCAAAAACAAAATTATTTGTTTTCATTTGCTTGCATTTAACATAACATTCAAAAGTTAATAACTTTTGAAAAAGAGTTGATAATTACAAACTACCAACACAGTCGTGCTCCAAAAGTTCAGATCTCAATGAATATCAAATTTTTTTCCATGTGAAAAAAAAATAGTTTGTCATTTGTTCTACAGTGTTATTTTCTACCTTTTCAGATGTTTCCTGATATTGAGCGACGAAGGCGCTTGTTAGCCCAGGAGGAGGTCTGTTAGATATGCTGGAGGTGGTGGCGGTCCGAGGGGGTTTCCCGGAGGGAAGAGGCTCTGGCTGCCGTTGAGCAGGCTGCAGCCCTGCAATCCAGGCGTTACCCTTGGGAGCTCCTCCCAGAAGTTCGAGGCAGAGGGCAGCATGATACGTCCGAAACAGGAGGTGGACCTTCGAGGAAGGAAGGATTAGGAGCGGCTGAGCGTGGTCCGGAATCTAGACATTACCCTTGGGAGCTCCTTCCAGTAGTTCGAGGCAGAGGGCAGCATGAAACGTCCGAAACAGGAGGTGGACCTTCGAGGGAGGAAGGCTTAGGCAGCTTGGTTGAAAATGTTGGCTCAAGTCCCGGAGGGCTTCAGCAGTTCGGAGGCGGACCATCCAACGCTGGACCTGACAATGGGGTTTCGGGCCCTTCGCGACCAGCGGACTGGAGATATGGAGGCTGCGGCTTTTTGAATTTTGCCAGGCGCCTCAAATGTTTCAGCTGCAGGGCAGATCGAGAGGGTGGAGAGAGAGGAATTCCTGGTTGGGCTCCACCCCGACTGGATTGTTTTATGTGTGGGGGGCGCATTATATCGCCGAGTGTTCCAGATGAAAGGAATATCGCCGTCAGGTTCAGGGCAGGCCGGCGGATTAGGTAGTGTGACAAAAAATATATAAAAAAAAAATAAAATATGTGTGTGGTTAATGATCTGTTTTTTTCTTCCCTCCGGGGCGTATTTATAAGGGCCTTAGGGCGCATTTTTTTTTAAATAAAATTTTTTTTTCAATGTTTCCAACATAAGTGCTTGTTTGCTTATTTCTTATTTTTGGTTTGTTTAAATTAATTTTTGTATTTGGGTGCAATTTTCGCTTTTAATCTTGTTTTTCCACGAATCTTATTAAGTTTACTTACTTCTACAATGTTTCTTATATTCTTATGCTTTACCTTTTGTAATTCTTATTATTTAATAATGTAAAAGGTTAAATATTAATCCTGGTAAAAAAACACGATTTAAGAACAATAATTAATTTATTGAAAAAAACAAATGCAAGCCAAGTCAAATTTAATAAATCGCACGTCCGTCGCCAACGCTTGCTTGCTAAATTCTGTCAGAGTTTTATTATTAATTTACAATTAACCTGTTGCTGGGCTACTATGTTTACAGTTCGGCCAATCTGCAATGACAGCGTCCTCGCTGTCCTCGTCATCCTCGTAGCTCTCTTCATCGTCGTAGGATTGTTCGGTTTCGCTCTCGTCCCCTGGAGGCAAGCTGCACCAGCGTTTCATCCTATCACTCGCAAATACTGATGAATACGTTCGTTGCGTTCGCTTATAGTCTGGTAAATCTTCTATTACATACCGGTCTTTATCCAATACCTTTGTTACGATATATGGCCCCTTATAAGACGGCTCTAGTTTTCGCGACGTTCCGGTGCTTGCTGGTTCGTTTTCCACCAACACAAGATCTCCAGTATCGTACTTCGTTGGCTGCCTATGTTGATGATCAAATCTTTCTTTCCACTTCGCCCTTTTCTCATTAATAAGTTCCGCTACCGCACACCGGACCTGTGGAACATTTTCACGGATGTCATCTTCCTCAGCTTGAAGAACGAGTGTGATTTTATTCTGAAGTATATCCCTGGGATCATAGGCGAAAACTAACTCATGTGGACTGCGTCCTGTTGTTTGGTTCTTCATCGTATTGAGAGCCCATTGGATTTCTCTCAACCGCTCGTCCCATTTCTTATCTTCTCGAGTCATAGTGGTCAACATAGATATCAATGTCCGATTCACTCGCTCCGCTTGTCCGTTGGCTCGCGGAGTTCTAACAGCTACCTTTATGTGTTGAATGTCGTTAGCTTGACAATACGCTTGAAAGTTCTTTGATGAAAAAGCTGTCCCTCGGTCCGTAATAATTCTCGTAGGCATACCTACAATTCCGGTAATCTCATTCAAAGCTTTTAACACGGGCGCCGTTGCTGTATTTCTTACTGCTTTGACAATCACGTACTTCGTTAGCGAGTCGACGAGGGTAAGTATGTGTATGTTACCCTTGCTGCTCCGTGGGAAAGGACCCAGATGGTCCAGGTGTACCGTCTTAAAAGGCACCGAATCGATCTGGTCATAATGAAATTCTCCTTCTGATCTCCCTCCTGAACGTTTGTTATAGGCGCAATCAATACAAGACAGTAAATATTTCGCGATGAATTTTCGCATCTTTGGAAACCAATAATGTTCCTTTACTCGCTCTAACGTTTTGTCCAAAGCCAAATGCCCCGCTCTATCGTGACAGTTTTGGACTATCCTCCATTTGATCGCATTTGGCACGACCCAAAGTTTTCGTTCATTCATTCTTCGATAAAGTCGACCTCGTTCCAATACATAATTCCTTTTCAATTGCTTATCCACATCACCGCCGTCCTGTAGTTTCACAACAATACTTCGCAAATAGGGATCCTGGATCTGCATCGTGTACAACCAATCGTCATCATCGATCATTACCTTAAAGACATTTAAAGAAACAGGTTCTGTTTCTCTCGACGGTTCTTCAGGAGACCTACTTAATGCGTCTACATGACTCATACGAATTCCAGCTCGATGTTCCAATTCGATATCAAACTCCTGAATACGCAGCCACCATCTCGCAATCCTCGGTATCAATTCTTTTTTGGTCATTGTTGTTTTCAGCGCTGAGCAATCGGTAACCACAGTAAACGTTTTCCCTAGAACATAATACTTGAACCTTTCCAAACTAGCTACAACCGCCAGGGCTTCCAATTCAAAGCTGTGGAAATTCCTTTCGACATCGGTAGTAGCCCTACTGAAATAAGCCACTGGTTTCAACACACCTTCCGTTCGCTGTAGAAGAATTCCTGCCAATCCACTGCTACTTGCGTCAGTATGGACTTCGCAACTCAAATTGGGGTCATACGCTGCCAAGGTTGGTTGACTCATCAGACTAGAATTTAATTCCTTGAACGCCTTTTCCTGATCTTCTTCCCAGGAGAACGCAGCTTCTTTTCGAAGTAGTTTATTTAACGGACTAGCCAGTATAGCAAACTTCGGCACAAACTTTCTAAAATAACTACAAAGTCCCAGAAATTGACGAACTTCAGTGACAGTTTCAGGCCGCTTAAAATTTTTAACTGCTTGTGTCTTAACGCTTCCCGGCCTTACTTCATTCAACTTGATCTCGTGCCCAAGGTACTCAACCGTAGTCTTCATAAATGTACATTTCTTTAGGTTAAGTGTTAAACCCGCTCGCTTTATAGCATCGAATACCCGATGAAGTTTTTGAAGCATTTCTTCGTAAGTGTGACTTCCAATGAGTATGTCATCCATGTAATTCATCGCGTCGTCTTTGCGAACAGTACGTAACACCGTGGCCATCAATCGCTGAAATACGGCGGGCGCATTTTTAAGGCCAAATGGCATCCTTTTAAATTCGTACAGTCCCTTACTCGTCACGAATGCTGTGTATTGTCGGCTCGCTTCTTCGATAGGTACCTGGTAAAACCCGCTATTCAGATCTATTACCGTAAAATATTCATACCTTGCAGCTTCTTGAATTTGTTCCTCGACATTAGGGGTAGGAAATACTTCTTTTCTTGTTCGCTTATTCAGCATTCTAAAATCGACGCAAAGTCGATCGCCACCATCCTTTTTAGCCACTAGTATCGCCGGACTCGCGTAGGCTGATGTCGACTCGCATATGATGTCATTTTCGATCATTTCATTCAACATCTCCGTGACCTTGTCTTTCTTCGGATACGGTACTCTGTATGGTCGTAACTGAAATGGCTTGTTATCAGTGAGCTCAATTCTCATCTCTGTCAGGTTAGTGCAACCAATTTCACTTAGTTTCTTCGCAAACAATTCTTTATACGTGTTCAGCAACGCTAAAATTTGGTTTTCCTCATCAATCGTCATTACTCCAATCCGCACTTCTTCTCGGCTTATATCGTCATCTCGTCTAGCACTTGTGCTACCTTTTGGCTCCTCAAACTCAAATTTCAAGGAATTGTATTCCTTAATCACTCGAAGTCCTTTTCTATTCAATACATCTCGACCTATTAGTAGGCTAGCCGGTAACAAGTCATCATCCACAACGCAGAATGTTCCTTCGCAACGAATATCATCCACTAGAAAATTTATTTTCACTCGTTCTGTTGACAGATAGCTACCTCCAAGGAATCCTATTATTTGGTTATGCCACCGCTGTTTAAACTCGTTGAGATTACTGGCTATGCATTTTCTTACCATCGAGCAATCTGAACCGCTATCGATGAACGCTACATAATCGGTATCACCTATTTTAATAACCTTATGGTACCCGTTCTTAATTTCGGACTGCATGTATCCAACTACATTCCTGTTCTGACTACAGTTTTCTGGAGAACCTTTGCGATGAACCCTATTGCATACCATACATCTATCTCGTCTAGGAGGTGTCGGACAATCTTTTGATAAGTGCCCCTGTTGGTGACAGTTATAACACTCGATCCGTCTTACGCCTTTGCAGTCCCTAGATAAGTGCCCAGATCGATTACATTTGTAACAAATGATGCCACGTTCGGGATTGACACTCGTATTTTCTGGCTTGCCGACCATAGGCGCCGACGGTTTCTTCGTTAAAGACTTCAGGTTCCGAAGATTCAAACACCATTCGACTCTGTCTCGAAGTTCTGCTATGGTATCAATACGTTGACTTTGGAAAATGGAAAATAATTCGTCGTCCTGCATACCCATGATGAAATATTTTATAATACTCGATTCCGATAAACTTCCTGTCTGGCCGATCCTTATCATCTCGTCTAAATATGGCAACAAATTTTCTTGTCGGGAACGCTTTCTATTCGCTAACGTTAAGTGGACATCAGCTTCGCTATATTTTGAAGAAAACTCTGCAATCATCGCTGTTGATAGCTCTTGCCAACTATTGTGTATCTCGCTTCTATCAATCCATGATCTAGCCGAACCTCTTAACTTTGTAGTAACTGCAAACAGCAACAGCTGTTCTGGCCATCCGTAGATTCCATATAATGCTTCTACTCTTTTAACCCACTCGTGAGTTGTTAGGGTTCCCATAGATGGATCGTACTCAGGCAAGGCATCACTGACATCACGCGGAGAAAACAATATCGTTTGTTCTCGTACAGAATTATCTGCTGCTTGAGCCATAATTCTTTCGATTATATCGCGCTTACTACCTTTCGCGGATAATCCAGCAGCCTTTGCTCTTGTTCTCAACTCTGATAGGTTTAGTAAATATACGGCATCATCAACCATATGTCGATCTATATTGTTTTCTTTTCTCGGTCTTAATTCTGGTTTAGTAACCAAGTTCTTTACTGCTGGTGAGAATTTTTTTAAAGGTATACCGTCTCGCTCGCTTTATTCTCACGTTCAGTATGAATAACCGGTTAATAATAATAATAACGAATGACCGATTTCCCGTATTATCTCGCTACTAATCGAATACCAGATTTACTATTCAACCCCACATCTGATTTGTAAAAGGTTAAATATTAATCCTGGTAAAAAAACACGATTTAAGAACAATAATTAATTTATTGAAAAAAAAAACAAATGCAAGCCAAGTCAAATTTAATAAATCGCACGTCCGTCGCCAACGCTTGCTTGCTAAATTCTGTCAGAGTTTTATTTTTAATTTACAATTAACCTGTTGCTGAGCTACTATGTTTACAATAATTTTTACGTTTCTAATCTTACAAGGTCTGCTGTTTTGGAAGGGCGTTCTAGGCATTACATATATTTCTAAGAGTTTGCCCATTTTGGAATTGTTCTGGGCAGCGTCAAGGAGCGCGTTTGTGGCCTCTTGGGCGGATGAGGTCAATGTAACAGCCCTTCTCGGGGGTATTCTTATAGGTCGGGCGGAGTTAGTAGAACGGGGTTATTTATAGTTTCTGTGCACCTGAACACATTTTGTGTGAATTTTAATATGCGGGCATGGCGTACGCTAAGAGCAGCAGGAGGACGGCCTCTTGCGGGTGAAATAGTACAAACTGTTGGGACTTGAATTCAGAAGCTACATGTGAGTATGGGGTTTCAGGGATCAACGAGTGTCCTGTCGAAGTGTTTATCGGAAAGACGGTAATTTTGTGGTATTGCATTTTGAGTAAGTTAAAGATCGGTAGTGTGATTTTTATCACTAGTTTGTCCTGAACGAGGAGTGAGCGGAGCTGTGCGGCCTGGGGCAAGAGCGGGATGCAGTCTTCGCAGTCTTAGTTTTTAGGTATATATTGGATAGTTTACCGGGGGAGATTAGCAAAGGGTGGATTTTATTGTCTGCACTCGCGAGGATGGATTTTATTGTCTGGTCTCTATTTCAGATACCTGCAATAGTATGTCCGTAACTATACCTTGCCTTAGTTGGGTACTATATAAACCTTCTGTCGCATTGTCCAGTTTTGCCAACTGCGTAGTGATTTGTTGCTGCCTGTCCACGAGCGCGATCAGTGGTTTTTGTATTTCCCGTAGAGTATTGTTTACCACTGTATTTTGTCGTTTTTCGAGCTCCGCCAAGGCTTTTTCATTGCCCTCTAGCTCATTTAACCTACTATAAATTTCCTGCTCGTCGCCAGCATCCATGGTCGCAAATAGGTAATGCAGGGCATTTCCAATGCCATCGAATAGTGACCTTTTGGGGCGGCTTTGGGGTATACCGTATTGTGCAAAACTATAGCACCGCAGTGCATGGATTTCAAATAATAGGTCAGAACTCCGAAACTGTTAAAGTTACAATCTCGAAACTTTGCCACTTTATTACTTTAATTATCAGCTTTATTTTATATAAAAATTAAAAAAACATTTATTTACTAATTTAATAAAAACAACAATAATATTACGCTTAGTTCACTTTGGGCTGTGCAAAACTATAGCAACTTTACAGAAATTTTAATATTTTGTGTACATCCCTTTTGATTTTATGACGTGGACTATAACAACCTCTTAAGTGGCGGATAATTTTAAGCATGCACTGTAACTATAACTGTATTTTTGACCGTTGCCAGTGTGAATGCTGGCAAATATTTCCTTTTTTGAAAGCATTGGTAATTGTCATTCCAATTATACTGTTCATAAAAGTTATTTGATCTGCATTTTATTAACAAAAATGGGACGCAATAAATACAGTGCTGAATTTAAATTAAAACTAGTAACAGAGATTAAAAACGGAAATTCTCAGTATGCGGTATCTAAGAAGTACGGACTTAATAAATCGTTATTAAGTCGTTGGGTGAAAAAATTTGACCGCGAAGGTCACACTACAACTGTTCATTCAGGAGGTCGACCGCGATTAACTTCAGTACGTGAAGACAGAAGGATCGCTTCAATTATTAAAAAGGATCCTTTTATCTCATCGAGTGCCATTAAGGAACAATTAAATCTCAACGTTGACACAAGCACCATACGTAGAAGAGCGATCGAGAATAATTTAAGATGTTATCGACCTGCTCGAAAGCCAATGCTGTCAAAGAAAAACATCCGAAAAAGGTAATCATAAGAAAAATTTTAATTGATTTTATGTCATCATATTTATGTTGTTTAGGTTGCTAATGGCGTTAAATCATCAAAACTGGACTATTAGTCAATGGAGAGCGGTTTTATTTAGTGATGAGTCCAAATTCAATCTGGTCTGCTCGGATGGAATCAACCACGTCAGAAGAGCAAAGGGAAAGAGACTTGAGCCTCGTTATTGCCGTCTCACAGTTAGGCACGGCGGGGGTAATGTGATGTTTTGGGGTTGTTTTTCTGGTGATGGCGTTGGTCCTCTTCATGAAATCAAAGGTATTATGGATCGCTTTAAGTATAGAGATGTACTAGAGTCGATAATGCTACCATATGCTGAGGAGCATATGCCCCCTTGTTGGGTGTTTCAACAGGACAACGATCCGAAACACACTTCAAAGGTGGTTAAAGAATGGTTTCAAGCCAAAAACATTCAACTCATGGATTGGCCGGCGCAATCACCAGATCTCAACCCCATTGAAAACCTTTGGGGCATCATAAAACAAAATTTAAAGGGCAAAAAGTTTGCAAATAAACAGCTACTAATAGAGGCCGTAAAAAGTGAATGGAATTCCATCTCTTTAGATACCATTGATAAAATAATAAAATCAATGCCAAAGAGATGCGCCCAAGTCATTAAATCAAAAGGGATGTACACAAAATATTAAAATTTCTGTAAAGTTGCTATAGTTTTGCACAGCCCAAAGTGAACTAACCGTATAATTATTGTTGTTTTTATTAAATTAGTAAATAAATGTTTTTTTAATTTTTATATAAAATAAAGCTGATAATTAAAGTAATAAAGTGGCAAAGTTTCGAGATTGTAACTTTAACAGTTTCGGAGTTCTGATCTGTTATTTGAAATCCATGCAATGCGGTGCTATAGTTTTGCACAATACTGTAAGTTCTCGTATCGAACTTGTCCGTTGTTTTATATGAGTAAGGATTGAGTGGATGTACTTCTGTTGAGCCGCGCAGAGTTCATTAGAGTTCTTTGTACACATCTGTTGAGCTACTTTCTCCGCCTTTTCCGTCAGGTCCGTATGCACCTCTAATTCGTGTAGGTCCAATTGTGATCCATGTAGGTGATGTTGTGATCAACGAGATGGTGGGTAAGGCTTAGAGCCTGAATTAGCTGCGAGGAATAGTATGACTTCTATGTTAACGGTGGACTGGGAGTAACTTGCCATTAGAGCCGTTTATTTGGGTGCGAATGTGAATGTGTGAAAATTGGTACATGTGTAACTTAACGATATTATTATTCTATTATTGAGTTCAGTAGTTTATTCGTAGAAGGGTTTCAGGCGGTTAATATGGACTACGGTCTGTTTGTTACCTATTCTAATTTTGGTGTTCACGGGGCTTGTAATTGCTACTATAGGATAGGGGCTCTCCAGATGGCAGACAGTTTGCCCTTCGGGTTTTCGCTCTTTATAAGGACTTGGTCGCCAACATGGAAGGTGTGGGTTCTAGTGGTTTGGTCATAGTGGGCTTTAGATTTCTGTTTATTTGCTAGCATATTTTGCCGGGCTATTGAGTATGTTTTTTGTAGTTTATACCTTAAAAGGTGCTAGTAGCTTTCGTGATTGTATAGTGGCTCAGGATCCTTTTTTAGATTTGAGGGAACATCGGGAGAGAAACCGTAAAGACAGTCCATGGGAGTTAGCTTGGTGCTGTCATGGATACTATTATTATAGACGAATGCGGCAGTTCGCAAGTTTTGATCCCATGATTTGGGGTTTTGGTCAGTAATACTACGCAAATATTCTACTAGGGGCACCGGTTCTGGGGCACCGTTGGATTGGGGATGATAGGCGGAAGTTTGTAGTTTCTTAATTTTTAGGAGTTTGCATAGGCCCTTGAATAAGCCACTGAGAAAGTTGGTGCCCTGGTCGGTTACTATGCTTTTCGGTATCCCGTAGCGGGTAATGATTAAATCAAAGACTATCTGCGCAACCAGCTTCGGCATTCGGGATAGCATAGCAATCTAGGAACTTGCTTAAGTTATCTTTTAATGTTAAGATGTATAGGTTTCCGGAATTAGTAGTTTCTAAGGGTCCCACTATGTCTAGATATACCTTGTCGAATGGTCTTTCGGCCAGGTCTGTGATTACCATCGGCATTTTGAGGGCCGGCGTGGACTTATTTGTCTGACACTTTCTACATCTACGAATATATTTCCCTATGCCCCTAAGCATATGGCGCCACCAGTACTTTCTACGGATTCGTTTATATGTTTTGATTACGCCCTGATGTCCGCCGAAAGCGGAATCATGATAGTCTTTTAAGATGGTGGCTATCTCTTCGGGATCTGTGATTACCATGATTTTTGGCCGTTCATTCATTGCAGCCTCTTGAGGGGGATTTGTTTCGACTAATGTGACCACGGGGATCTGCGAGATTGGGGATCGGGTGAATTGGGTGGTTGGTCATCTTAGTGTTTTATACCGTTGCCTCCGGGGGAATACCTACATCTATTACCTCAATTTGGTCCTCTTTTTCGGGTGTATGAATCGGTCTTTTGTCTCGTGCTTGGGCACGTGTGACTGCGTTGCATCTTTGGTTGTGGCCTCCTGCGGGAGGTTCCATGGGTGCGTGAACTATTGCCTTGACAGTGAAAGTTTTTTTTAGCCTTAGTATCTTGCGGAATACGACTGAGGGCGTCGGCATTAGTATTATATTTGCCAGGTTTGTATTCGATATTGTAATCGTATTCGGAGAGTTTGTGGTGGAAGCGCACCAATCGGGTTGTCGGGTCTTTTACGTTGAACACTCCTTTCAACGGTTTGTGGTCAGTATATACCTTGAAAGTGCGACCTTGTAGGTACCACCTGAAATTTTTCACGGCCCAGACTATTGCTAAAAGCTCCTTCTCGATGGTGGAGTAATTACGCTCAGCCTTATTCAGGGTTCGGCTGGCGTAGGCAATGGGTTGATCTTTTCCAACTTCCCCTTGTGAAAGTACGGCCCCAAGGGCTTCACTACTGGCATCTGTAGTAAGATTGAAGGGTTTAGTGAAGTCGGGGTAGATGAGTAAGGGGGGTTTGACCAGTGCTGTTTTGATTTGGTCGAAGGCTTCTTGGCATCTAGGGGTCCAGGAGAATTTTACGTCCTTACGGAGGAGGTTGGTTAGAGGTCGAACGATTTTTGAGAAGTCGGGAATGAATTTCCTATAGTAATCCGCGAGTCCGATGAAAGATTGGACCTGGCGTATAGTGCATGGTTCCGGGATTTCCTGGACGCACGCCGCCTTCTTCGGGTCTGGGAGCGCTCTTTTCTCTGAGCAGATGTGTCCTAGGTAGACTACCTCCTTTCGTAGGAATTGGCACTTTTCGGACTGCAACTTGAGGTTATGCTCCTTCAGTTTGTCGAAAAACTTTCTGAGCTTCTGGTTGTGGTCTTCTAGGCTCTTACCATAGATGACAATGTCATCTAGGAAGACGAAACATTCTAGGCCCTGAAGGCCGGTGAGTACATAGTTCATTAGTCTTTGGAACGTAGCCGGGCTTCTTTCAACCCGAACGGCATACGTTTGAACTCGTAGTGCCCGTAATTGGTGCTGAAGGCGGTTTTATCTTGATCTCTGGGATCGAGCAGAACTTGGTGATAGCCGCTGGCTAGATCAAGAGTGGTGAAGTAACGAGAATCTCCTAGCTGGTCTAGGATCTCTTCTATGCGTGGCAATGGGTAGGCGTCGCCAATTGGTTTTTCGTTAAGTTTACGAAAATCAACGACGACTCGCCACTTTTTCTCACCGTCGGCGCCTGCCTTCTTGGGGACTAGTAGGAGAGTTCCATGGGCTTTTGCTAGGCTGTACTATATCGTTTTCCAGCATTTCTTGTAATTGATCATTTATTATCTGCCTCTGACTTTCTGGCAGTCGGTACATTCTGGTATATGTGTGCCTGGTCCCGTATTAAAGGTATTTCGTGTTGGATTGCGGTTGTATGCGTGAGGAGATCGCCCTTTAGATGGAAAATATCGTGGTATTCGTAGCAAAGGTCGGTAATCGACTGTCTTTCCTCCGCACTTAGGTTTTCGTCCAGATTCAACTCCGTTTTGATCTGTTCTAGGCTGGTGAACAAGTCCAAGAACGATGGCCATGATGCATAGTCGCCTGCGAATATGGGTATTGAGATTCGTGGAAGTTTTACCTCGTTGTTATGGTGAGCAATTTGACTATTATTTAGATCTGTTGATGACTGCTCGGCTCTTAGGTCTGCGGCTGGACGGATCTTGAGGTATTCTTCGTTGATTGTGGAATAGGTGTTTATGTACGTTTCTTCCACTTCTGAGTACCAATCGTCCTTGAAGTATGGATGCTTGTGTTCGGCTTCACTTAGCGTCTTGCTCATTATTTTCTCCTCGTTATTGCGGAACTTTTCCCAGTCGTCATCGAGATCGTCGAGTTTCTTTTGGAAGTATGTTTCCGTTTTTCTACTTGGTCCATCCTTGGAAAAGTTGCGATATGCCTTCTCGATGCGTTCTCGAAGTCGTTTTTGATGATCGAGTAATTCTTCCATGTTTCTGATTTGCGGCTTGAGTTATCTTATTGATTCACGATCCGGCTCGAAGGACCAATGTTCAGAATTAGCAATTTAATTTCTGACTCAATAAAAAGGTGCCGGAAGAGTGTGATTCAATAAAAAGATAACCTTTTCCACTAATCAAAACTTTATTCACAATTAATTCTTAGATTTTCTCAAATATAACTTCAATAAAAATTCAACAAATTGCCAAAATAATTCAATTCAATCTTTAATTTGTTATTTATTACTTGAAATTTCGTATTTGTTTTGTAAATAAAAATTACCAAAATATTGCTTGCTCTGGTAACTTAAATGAATAACGCCACCTATCTGTCAGCGTGATGATTGATGTTTCGACTGATGTGTTCTGCAATTAGAACAGCCAGAAATAACCTTTGTGTTGCTGCACTCTGGTTTCGTTTCTTTTGAATCGCTTGGGATTTGCTTGCTGCTTGCTGCCTGGTTGCTGCTTGCTGCCTGGTTTCTGCTTACTGGACTGCTTTGCCTTGTTTCTTCGCAAATTCGTCCCTCTGTGGTTGGTTAGAGTAACTGCTGAAATCAATTCTGGTGATTAAGTTACTGCTGTATTAAAGACTTCAAAACTGTCTTTAATTCGGGCTTTACTGGGAAAAGACCTCAATTCTGTCTTTTCATAATGCTAAGTTCGATACTTAGGCTTTGAAATTGCTTTATTGCTAAAACCTCAATACAGATTTTATCTTCTAGTTCAAGACTCTAGAAAGATTAAAAGCAATCTGATTTAACGCCGTCTGTGCGTCGGTATTTATTTCTCTTTGAATAATGGTTGAAGCTATTCTGTAGTAGGGGGCTTCGTTTTCGAAGTACATAATTACGAGTTTTCGGGCTTATTTACTTGTGTTGTGAAATCAGCTGTTCTTGTTTTTCTTACGGCTGTCAGATGGAGGCGCTTTTCTGGTAAGTATTTTTTATCCTTTCTTTTTTTTAATTTATGTATTAATTTTAGTTTATATTTTTCGGTTCGGTTCTCGCTCCCGACTGGGTCGGTCGCTTCCTCCTGCGACTGGCCCCCCATATATGTATATTCAGTGCTCGACTGATTAACAGTGTTTTTATAGCAACGGTTTCAGTACCCAACAAAGACATGTGTTTTTTATAAAACTAATCATAGTTTTCGCTTTACAGAAGTTTTGAGTCATAATGAAGACATCGTGTTTCAGTTTTAAAATCGTGTAATTTTTTGATTTCTTCTGTGGAAATCTAATTTAATTTCGTTTCGGTACCTAACAAAGACATGTGTTTTTTTTTTATAAAACTAATCTTAGTTTTCGTTTTGTTAAAGTTTGTGATCATAGCATGGTTAAATGACCAGCAGTTTGAATTCTTTATTTATGATAAATCTGTGATATTTGCTCAGTCTTTATTATACGGATCAATGAGATTTTTTAAGAATAGGAAAGGCAGCATGATTTTACACAACGACACGCTAAAATCCAGGGTGAAGCATCATCAACCGTTAACATTTTTCAGCATGGACGAGTGCACTCACATGATCCCAGTATCCGTAATCTGTGCACAATTCTAAATTAAGACCTACTTTATGAGCATGGTTTTTCTCATCCATTTAATTTTACATCTTATCTGTGATTCCATATTCAACGGCTTTTTCAATTTGAGCATTTGGCACGTGGGTTTTTTTGAGGGAGGAATTTGCGTGCCCCATACCCGTTATGCATGATGGAAGAATATTATCACCAAGGAATTTCGATTTGCTGAGTTTGTGTGCATCCAGTTTACATCGCTTGAGAAATCGGTATCTGGTAGTAAATTACTATGTTTAAAGGAGGTTTGAGGATACCACGCGGATACCGGTAACTCGTGGCTATTTGAGGAGCACAACTTAGCCTTAGCAGCTGGGAGGACACACATTCAGCAATTATAATTACATATTGGTTTAGCTAGTTTGTTTTTGGAGGGATTTACAACGAGTCAACCGATGTTCCAGCAACCTTCTGCAGCACGTGAAAGGGCACATGATGCTGTATAAGGACTCATGCAGAAACACTCACTTACATGCATTCATTGACAATTGATTGGACCTTCTCTACGCAATTTGGATTCCACATCACCGGACTTACCCCATTTGACACCTAAGATGACAGCTTTATTCAGCAAACCAGCTTTGTATTCCTTGATGTGACATTTTTCACATCCTCTATCAGTGACCCCAGCCACGTTGTTCTGGCCTAAACTAGGACGCGTGTATCAGCATTGTATCAACTAAAGTTAATTATTTTAATCCTATTCTAGTATTTTGGTCTATATAGCCGAGAGGCTGGACCAGTAAGCGACCCTGTAGTTAGGGTCCGCTGGCTTTATGCTAGCAAATTAACTAAACAACAACAACAACATAGTTTATATTTTAGGTTGTTTTTAGTGGGGGATGGAAATGAGGAGGTGGAGCCTGCGACTATCATGTTGGGGTTGTCAGGTGAGTATTTTTGTGGGACTTATTTTGGATTTTTAATTAATACTTTTTTGTTTACAGACTGTCGATTTGCCGACGGCATTTGGCGTATTTTCTTGGATGGATTTTCCTGTTGATTTTTCAGCGCCTTGGATTGTTTTCAACGTCTAAAAAAGGTAAGTACTTGTAGATTTAATATTTTGTATTCTAATAACCCTTTTTCTATTTTCAGGTATGAATTTGTTGTTGTTTTTTGTGTAGTGCTGTCCTTGAACTTGTGTGTCTTTGTTTGTATATATTTTAATAAAATTGAAAGATATTGGGAAAAATGGTTTTTTATTTATATATTCCTTGTTCCTTGGTTTTTTATTTTCAGTGTGGCCGGAACAGTTCCCTTTTTCTTTCTTATAGAGGAGGGTGATGGAGTTTGTTGGCCAACGTTGGGGCTCTTGCACTCACAAGCACCGTTAGTTTGGAATGAGCCTTGGGGCTATTTTGGTCGGCGCACTTAGAGTTGCATGCGGACCATATCGTTATTAGATGAATGATTAGGAATAGAGCGACAGTGTTTAAGAAAGTACGAATGACATTCAGATTGGGGATCTCAGAGGCATAAGTTTCAGGCGCCATGGGGGCCGAATCTATGGTGGATTGTTTTACTACGGTTGGCCGTGGTATCGCTTGAAGTGGTACTATTACATATTTACTGGTTGGGACCAGTGTTAGGTTAAGTGCGGATATGGACACTGGGATGTTGGTACTGTTGAGAATGCTTACCGGAACTGGGTCCTTTCCCTTGTGTAAAAGGCTATTTGAGAGAAATACGCCGGGTTTTAGTTCCTGAGACAGACAGACCATTTCTTCCTTTAGGTTTAGCGGCACTGGTCACGACACATTTGTTGGGTACGGGCCGGCACTCGTGTCGCCAGTCCCAATTCTATCTTAGTCCGTATAGGTTCCCTTTAACTTTCGATTTTGTCAGTCGACCTTTGGGTTTTGCAGTCAGCCTCCGGGTTAGGGGCCTTGAAGACAGTATGGGTTTCCATACTGTGCCTCAATTCGACTGCCCATTCTTTGGGCGAATGCTCGTCGAATGTCAATGGAACGCTAAACTCTTCAGGGTTTGTCGTTGTACGAGGGAACTTCAAACTTCGGTTAGGCCCCTCTACGTGGCAATTATCCGAGATGAAGTCGTACCCTAATAATCCATCGTTCAGAAAGTCTGGTGTATCCTGTC
Organism: Thereva unica; assembly: GCA_949987705.1. Classification (NCBI taxonomy): domain Eukaryota; kingdom Metazoa; phylum Arthropoda; class Insecta; order Diptera; family Therevidae; genus Thereva; species Thereva unica. The sequence continues at coordinate 82,803,843 of OX465282.1, forward strand.
CTACCTGGAAAAAGCTAGGTATTTGGTGGGGAGGTCGAAATTTCCGTAACAGCTCCCTATGGTTTCTGTAGTTCCGGCAGGGGTTAGGAGGGTGCTGGGATTTAAGCCTATTTTGTTTGATGACGCTTACCTCAGCGCCGGTGTCCACTACTAATTTGACTTTGCCGTTACGGCTGATATCTAGGGGTAAGGTAGCTAGTGGAATTTTAACTCGGGGCGACTGAGGTGTACCCTTGGGAGTGAGTGGACTTATTGTTGTTGGACCAGGGAATTTTGGCTCGACGGCTCGGCGTTTCCCTGCTGCTTTTCTTCCCACATTCTCTTCTGAGCGCACTCGCTCACTACGTGGCTACGGCGGCCACAAAAATCGCACTTTCGGCTTATCTGGTACACTCGTGGGGTTCTATTAATAGGTGCGTTTGGATTGGGTTGGCCCGATCCGGGGTGATGACTCCTTCTATTGTCATCAGCCCTACCCTAGGAGTTCATATAATTATTCGGCGGGTAATTTTGAGGTGGCCTGTTGTTGTAATTATTATAAGTATTCTGTAAGGGCAGCCCGTTTCTGACCATACGTTCATTCATAAGTCGGCGACACTCTCTGACGTCGTGCCCATAATTTTGGCAGTGTGAACATAATGGAGTGTTTTTACTCTTCATACATTCGCTGTATGGGTGTCCCCGTCGTCGGCAGAAGGTGCAAGTTATGTTAGTGAGTGTTTGGGACTGTGTAGATCTATTGGAAAAGGAACTCGGCTGGGGTACTCTTTCTTGTGTGAGGGGTAGTGTTTGTTTAACGAAGTGTTGTGTTGGTTGTTGGGCGGGCGTTGTTGACTGGTAGATGGGGTATTGTTGTGGTGTTAAGGGCGATGTTGACTGGTATATGGAGTGTTGCTGTTGTTGTATGAACGGTGGTTGCAACGGAGTGTTAGCAGATGGGGCTGAGTTATGGGATATCTGCGATGCCGTGGGGGTGATCCCAAGCGTGGGTGCCCAGCTTGTATTACTTTGGACGGGGATATATTGTGAGAGGGGGATCCCAGAGGGCGGATTGCTGGTTACGGGCTGACTCATAGCGTACGTCGTGGGGGTTGTGTTAGGCTGCAGGTGCAAGACTGTTAGTTGCAGGCGTTCCACATCTAATGCCTTTTGAATTAATGTGTCTAGTGTTTGTTCTTCTAAGGTAAGAAGGTATTGGCAGAGGTAGGGGTTATTGACACCGCTTTTTAAAGCGTCTTTTGCGAAGTCATTAAGTTGCGCCTGTACTGTTTGGGCACTTGCGGCACTATACTTGGTGGTGGCCGCCTCTTTGCAAGATTGTAACATCTGCTTAATTCGAGCCGTGAAGGCTATTAGGGTCTCTAAGGGATATTGTCGCAGAGTGATTAGTTTGTTTACCAGCTCCTGGTAAGTTTCTCTGGGCAAATATGCTTGGTTGAGTAATTTTTCAGCTTCTTCGAATGTGGCTGGTTGAGTGGAGGCTATTAATTGGTAGGCTTCGCCTCGCAGACACTGAACCACGCGGTGACAACATCCCAAAAACGTTTGTAATTCTCCCACTATATTGGGGGATTGACCGCCTGAGAAAATGGACGACTTTTGTATAATCCGCCATTTTGGGGGGCTTTATATTTTTAGAGTCGGGGTCTTCTAATGTAAGCTCCTTTTCGGAGTCTGAAAATGATACACTAACCTAATTAAGTAACACTTCGCCCTTACTTAGGCCCCTGACGCTACTTGCAGAATTATCTAATTCCTGCCTACTTAAATCTTGGGGGTCTTCTATTTCCTTACTTTCTAGCGGGGTTAGGCCAGGGAATTCTTTAAAATCCTGGATCTCCTGTACGAACTTCTTGGTAGCCTCTCGAAATTGATCTATTTGAGCGAGTCTTTGCCCCGCGGCTCTTGGCTACTTGTTTATTGAGCAAATCGTACTGGGGGATCGAAGATTTTCCGCCTTCCCTGGCCTGTTTATATAAATGATCTAAATAGGTTTGTAGACTTACTTGACTAGGTCTAGTTCTTATGCGCCCGCTTCGTAGCCTGCTTGGTGATAACGGTGCAATGAGTGGTGTTGTGGATGTACCTGGTGTGGTAATGGGCACCTGTAGGGCTGCTACTGTTGATTGAAGTGCTGGAACTGTTGATTGTAGTGCTGGGGTAGAAGTAGCTGCAATTACGCCTGTGGTTAACGATGGCGTTTCTGGACCGCTGGAGCTGGAATCGTTGAGTGGATTTTCGCTGTCCGACATCAACTATTGGGCAGGGATGAAGCCCGCGTAAGTCCCTCGATGAAATTAAATGGGGGTGAGCACGTACCCGCCTGGAGCAGAGGAACCGTGGTTGAACACCCCCGAGCGAAGACGTAAATATGGTCGTAGGCCTTTAATTTACTGGCCTCACTTGAAATGGTTACAGGCTGGTAATGTTGGGGGGCTGATAGTCGGAGCCCTCGATGATTTAACGTTGGTTCTTGATGATTTAACTTTTGATTCCCACGTCGGGGGAGCGTCTGTAGTTAGAACGTCCCCTTGTTGGTTCTAACGAACTTTATCGTGGGCAGGGATGAAGCCCGCGGTAGTGCACCGGTAGCACCTTTGGGTGCGTTGTAGGGCAGGGAGGTTTCTACCACCTATAGTTGCAACTGCCCTGTTCGTTGTTCGTATAGGATCCGGGGTCAGTGCCTCTTTGATCTCGTGCCCTCAGAACTAGGCTCAGGTACTGAGTTTAAGGGTAAGGGTGTCAACACCCAGCACTTGATCAAATTATAGGCTCGCTCGGATCCTACCGGTTGCGCCAATTTGTTGTATATTAAAAGATTATTATTGTTGTATATTAAAAGAACGTACTTTTTTTGTATAAATTGAAAAGTCACTACACTTTTATTTTATTGTATATAGAAATAGCAACTACACTTTTTTCAGTTAACATTTAAAAAAAATATGTTTAAAGTTCGTTACAACACACAACTAGTTGGGATGGGGGTTCGACCCTTTCGCTCCACACGATCAACTTCCCAGTATGATGGAAGGAAGCTCTTTGAAATAACGATAAGAATGGTAAATCCGCAAGGCTTTTCTGAAGATCTTTTTGACGTGACAACGTCTATCAAAACGATGAACGCCGGCTGCATGCACGAAAAATGATGACTCATTGTCCCGTAGTAATTTTAAAAATTTGATTGTAGTAATCTTAAAAATTTGACTTAAATTGTCAATATTTAATTAGATTAATTTTTTTTTTTTTTTTTTTTATGTGGCAGTGCTAAGCTCAGGAATCACCCTTTGTACTACTAGTCCGTCATGTCATTTGTCACGTCATGGTGCAATGTCTAGCAGTAAGCTTAGTACGGGGAGGGGGTTGGAGGGGTTATAAAGGAACGGGAGGGAATTGAAGAAGGTGGTGATGAACCCTGCGTTTGAACTCTTGGATGTTGTAGGAGCTCGGAAATACTGACTGCGAGAGATTATTCCACAGCCGAGTTGTTCTATTAACAAACGAATTCATATCTTGTTGAGTGCGTGAAAGGGGGAGTTGCAGGTGGAGGGAATGAGACGAGTGGGCTAATCTGGTGTTGCGGGTATAAGAATGCCGTGGAGGCAGGAGAGCGTTTAGCTCGGAGGAACAGTCACTATGATAGTAGCGATAAAATTTTGTCAGTGCTGCTACATTCCTACGGTGGCTGAGGGGGTCGATGGTGGAGCAAGCGGTATCGTCATCAATTAATTTAAGGGCCTTTTTTTGGACCTTATCTAACCATGCCAAGGTGGTTATTGGAGCGCCGCCCCAAACGAGGGAGTTGTATTCGAGGAGAGGCCGAATGTAGGATTTATAAATAACAGCACGGGCCGATGGCTGGAGGAGGAACTTACACCTCTTAAGAAATCCCAAGCACTGAGATCCTTGTTTGGCGATTTGGAATATGTGGTCATTCCATCGCAAGTCTTTGGCTAATGTCACGCCTAAGATGTGTAAGGATGGTTCGGCCAATAGTTGAACTTCATTCACTTTCAAGGGTGGAGGGGTGTTGAACTTCTTTTTAGAGATAAGACAGTACTTGGTTTTGGCGGGGTTGAATTCAACACGATTCTTCTTTCCCCACTCTAGAATGAGTACAATGTCGTTATTAATAGAGTTGGACATACGTTCGCGATCATCAAGACAGGATCTGGCATGAGTCTGCCTTGTATCGAAGCTGTACGAGTACCGTAAAGTACCGTCGTCAGCGAAGCTGAGAAGTGGGTTGGAGGGGATTGAAAGAAGGTCATTTATAAAGATAAGGAATAGGGCCGGTGATAAGATTGACCCCTGGGGGACCCCCGCCGAGATCGGGTGGGATGCGGATTTGACGCCATCCAATACTACTTTGATTGAACGACCGAAAAGGAAATTCTTGATCCACTTCTGTAGAAGTGAATCGACTCCAATAGCTTTGAGTTTGGCTAACAGGGCTGAGTGCCAAACTCTATCGAAAGCCTTGGAGATATCTAGAGCAACCAGACTAGACTCGCCGGATCCATGCAGACTACGGCTGAGATGTTCTGTAAGACAGACTAAAAGATCGCCAGTGGATCTTTTCTGGCGGAAACCATATTGTCTGTCGTTTATGAGCAGGTTGGATTCTAGATATCCCATAAGTTTTTTGTTGATTATCGTCTCCATTGTTTTGGAGAGAATAGAAGTAATTGCTATTGGGCGGTAGTTTAAGGGGTCGCTGGCTTCACCTTTTTTCGGAATTGGCTGAACATGGGCAAGTTTCCAAGAGTCTGGGTAAACTCCGGAGGAGTATGATAGGGCAAAAAGTTTGCGCAGAGGTTTAGCCAAAGGTGACGCGCATTGTTTTAAGACGATAGGGGGTATATTATCGGGTCCAGTGGATTTGTTGACATCGAGCTCCTTGAGGCACCTGTACATCTCGCGAGTCCTGAAGAAAACCCTGTCCATTAAGTGAGCATTGTGCTCGAGAACTGGGGGTAGCGCATCAGTTTCGGGTAGGGAAGAATTTGAAGCAAACAGAGATGCTAATAAATCGGCCTTGGCTTTTCTGTCTGTTATCACCTTCTTATCGTGAATGAATGAAGGAGTTGTAGATGCAGTGAAATTCTTCTTTATGGAACTTACCAAGGACCAGAAGTTTTTGCTACCAGAGGTTGCATTAAAGAGTTTACTTCTCAACTTGTTGTCAAATGAATTTTTGACATTCCTGATGGTGACTTTACAGGAATTTCTTAGTTTTATATACTCTACACGGAGCGATTCACTAGGGGAGCTCTTGTAAGCTCGAAAGGCGGCTTCTTTATTTCTGATTGCATTCATACACTCCTGATTAAACCATCTGTTGGGCCTAGCCTTCACAGATTTAGTAGAATGAGGAATGTACAAATGCATTCCTGCCTGTATGATTCTAGTGATACGGATAGTGGCAGAGTTGACGTTTTTGGTTCGGAAACACTGATTCCAGTCAGTAGCTTGGAAAAAATTAATTAGCCCCAGCCAATTGGCCTTCCCATAATGCCATACAGTTCTCCTAACTGGTTTGGGAGGGGTGGGAAATTCGAATGGAAAGCTAGCGCTAATTAAGCAGTGGTCCGAATTGCCGAGAGGTGAATCAACTTCGACGGAGTATCGCTCTGGATGGGAAGTGAGAAAAAGATCAAGGAGATAGTTTCCTTGACCGGCAACATCAGGGACTCTCGTGGGAAGATCCACAATTTGATGTAAATTATTGGTGTCTGCAAAGAGCTCGACGTCCTTGCCAGAAACACTGGTGCCATTTGAGTAAGTCAGCCAGTTTGCGTTATGAACATTGAAATCACCCGCAACGATAATTTCACACTCAGGATTGGACGACAAAAATCCCGAGATTTGTCCGGAAATAGTATCAAATGATGAAATGGAGGCTTCGTTACTTATGTTAGGACTTCTGTATAGGAAGCAGAAGAATATGACGTGGCTTTTGAAAATTATTTTAATCCAAAGATAATTAAAATCTGAAGTCGTGCTTGAAAATATTTTGTAATAAGCCACGTCATCCCTAACATAGATGGCAGTACCCCTATGGGGGGAGAGATTGTGCACTAAAGTGTACCCCGACACCTGGTAATAACCTAAGTCATTACCGGGTGATATTTGGGTTTCACTCAGTGCGAAGATTGGGGGTTTATAATTAGATAAGTGGCACTCAACAAAAGAAAAATTCGCATGAAGTCCACGAATGTTACAAAAGTCAATACCAAAGCATGACCTGTAACGGGACTTCGGTTGCGCGGTTTCAATCGCCCCGTTCTCGGGGATATTTCCCGGCATTACATTTGCCGCAACCATCTGAGTCAATAAAATTTGTCCTCGTCAAAGTGTTATGCCTTTTGAGACGGGGCAAATTTCATCGACCGACAGATTTTAGCCGCGGCACCTGCAGGACCGAGATGCGAGAGAGGATAGGAAGCAAGGGTACTTACTTGTGCCGTTCGTCGGTCCGGTCGGTCGTTGAGTCTAGTGAAGGGTGATGGGCCTTCGCGTTAGACTGCGCTCGTTTTTTTTGTTTTTTTTTTGTCACAGTTTTTTTATTGTGTGTGTTTTTTTTTGTGCACGATTTTTAGTTTTAATTTTTCCACACTTTTTTTGTTTATCACAGTTCACAGTGAAAATATTCCGCGCGTTTTTCGGGGACCGGAACAGCACACGTCCGTACACTTTGCTGTCCTAGCCAAATTTGTCAAATTGTCAACAATAAGCAAAGCAAGCCAAACACTCTGTCTCCTAACTGGGTGCCGGTGTATAAGAAAATAGTGAACATTACACTGACGAAAACTGTGAAATGCAAACGAAAACAATTTCCTAGCGTTCCTGCTATTACCATTCACAAGTCGCAAGGTGGGACGTTTACTGTTATTGTTTATAAATACTCCTCGGAGCAACCACAACAGTTGGTGTACGTGGCGCTGAGTCGGGTAACGAGTATAGACGGCTTGCACATCATCACGGAAAAAGATGCGCCTTTTATCTTCTAACACGGACGGGATGGGAACGACTCACAGACTACGCGAGATGTCCGTAACGAATACATTCGACTCCGTGGACACGGCTTTCAAACAATCACTTCGAAAGCAGTGAAATTTTGTGATGACAGTAACAACGTTGGGCAAACTGTAGTGACAAACCTTAATTTTCAGAGTTTGTCTGCGCACTTCGCCGATATTGAAACGGATCCCGTGATACCAAGATCGGATTATTTGGTATTGACTGAAATTCCAATCAATAATTATGAATGTATAACCAGGCAGAATAATCGATCGTATTCTGATACAAACGCAGCTGGTGGAGTGGCAATTTATCGAAAATTAACATCAACATCCACGGCCAAAGTTCTCCACGTTGAATTCTCGGACACAACTCGCACCAAGCACTCTTTCCGTACGTGCATAACAGGCAGTATGTGCATCCGATCATGCAAGTTGATACCAATGCACCAATTCTTCTTTGTGGCGACTTCAACACAAACGTGAAAAATGATGATACATTCCTCAAATTCATGAAGGATATGTACAATCTCGAATGCACATCAGATGTTACTAAGTCAACAACGCTGAGAGGAACAACCCTCGATTTGACTTTTTCAAGGCACTTGAAACACTCCCATTCATTTCATACTTTTCCTATCATCGACCTATCCTTAACAGAATAACACAGATTTGCAAGAAGTTAAATATCAGACATGTATAAAAGCTGTAAATGAATTTGTTACTACACATTGTTACTTGTAGTGCAAATAAAAGCTAATTTATCAATCAAAATGAATATTTCATTTCACTCCTTTTTGTATCCATACAAAATAATGATAATTAAATATAAATGATTCAATTTTATTCATAAAAGTATGCAATCATTTCATCAATGTTTTCTCATGACGTTGTCACGTTAAACTATCGTCCGTAAACCCTCTTTACAGACAACAAATTTTTTATATTAAGAAATTTACATTTTTTTTTGTTGAACAGTAGCAAACAAACATGTCCCTGGCACTTCGTTCGCTACACTATAAAGCGAATTCATTTTGAGCGTGTTGACGCGCTGATGATAAACTGCAATGGTAAAGACTTCATTTTCAATTCGAACGATTTCAGGAGATAGTACCAAAATTAATCAATGTAACGGATTTGTCAAACTTGTCCGAAAAGGCCAAACTGTAACCACTGGAAATCCCGCGATGAACTCAATTCCCAAAACTGTAGGACATGGAAAGCAATCCGCCGTTCAAACAGTTCTGAACTAAAGTGAAAATTTCGTCATGTTTGTAATGGTTAACGTATTTGTTGAATGGTTTTTAAATAAAACTCGGATTTTTACGAGTGATGACTCTTTGGGAAGCTATTGCTCGGCTGAATCCATTAAAGTAAACTTCATTTTGAACGGGTGTCATTCCAACGCTTCGATCGGCACCTCATTGAAGTCAATATCATTTTTGGTTTGTGTTCTATCGAGCATGTACAAAAATCACTTACGCCCTTTAAACATAGATACCGCTCGATCGAATTTTATGAAAATCTTTTCAAACTGTACTTTCGGTAATACGCTACGATCGGCACCTCAAAGAAGTCGGTATCATGGTTGGTTCGGGCTATATCGTGCAGGTACAAAAGTCACTTACGTCGCTTAAGCAAAAAAACGGCTGGACCGAATTTCATGAAAATCTTTTCAGATCATATTTCGGTTAATACGCTTCGAACGACACCTCAACGAAGTCGATATCAGTTTTGGTTCGCGCGATATCGTGCAGGAAAAAATGACCACATCCGTACGCACACACACACACACACACACATACTTCCTCCCAATTTTTGCTTAAAAGGCTCCTGGGACCTTGAAAGATGAAAATACGTTGAAATTTTCGATTTCGATTTTCGGACCGATTACAATAACTTCCTATACTGGGAAGTTAAAAATATAAACAAAAATATTCTTTTTTGCGATTTTAATCTATTTATTTTGTTTTTCAACACTTAAATTGCTTCTTTCCTTTTTGTATTCTTTTTATTATTTATTCAGTAACTTTTATTTAAGTTGTGTTTTAAATAATCTGCAAGAGTAGTGTAAAAATAAAACACGCCTAAAATCACTATGTCGGTATCGGTAGGGTACGGTCAGTTTGATTTTAAAACATACGTTTTAAGGCTCGCGCACATTAGGGCGGGCCGCACCGCACCGCATTGCATAACAAAAATCCTCCTACATCACTTTCGAACATTTTACATGAACTATCGCACACTACAGGCAGGCCGCACCGGGCCGCATCGCAGCGCACTGGCGGATCGCTTGCTAGGCGTATTTTTGCAGCGATGTTATGTGTTGTGATGCGGCCCGCCTCAGTGTGCGTTGGAAATCGCAGTTATCGGACGTTGTTGCTCGCGATTTTACTTTAATTATTGAATCGATGTTCAACAACAGCAACTCAGGTAATTTGTTATTTTAATGTAAATCGTACTGTGCTTAATTATTTTACTATTTTTTTTCACTTTCGCTTTTATTTTACTATTTTTTTCGCTTTGACTGATTCATTATTGCTTTGCGGCGCGGCCCGCTGCGACTCCTTATGTGCTTTGGCGCAATTTTGCAATGCGATGCGCTGCGGCCTGTCGCGGCTGTAGTATGAGCGAGCCTTAATAGTTCACGGATGCGTTCAAATCTGAAAGTAAAGTCATAAGGAGGGCCTCGGTAGCCTAGGGAGTAGGGCGTCTGGCTACTATCCGAGAGGTCCCGGGTTCGATTCCCGGTCAAGCCCCACGGTCCGTCGCCTTTTCCAATTTCCCACCTACATAACTTTCCTTCTTTCTTCTTCCCTCTTTACATTCCTGATTCCTCTTGTCATAGCCTTCCTTAGCCCTTCCCCGCTCCGCCAAAAGCGCATGTCATCGGTTGGTTGATGAGATTCAACTCGTTTCAGGAGGCATAACACTCCAGCGAGCTGTTTCTCGATGCCCCGATGTCAAAGTCGCAATAGTAATGGTTGGAAGTAGGTGGACTGAAAAATATCGCGGGTAGGTTAAGTTGTGGCAGTTCCTTCCTTCCCCGACTAAAGCTGCTGTTCGACATTGCACTCTATACGAAGAAAATAGATTGTCGATGTCAGTATAAAGGGTCTTCCCTGAGGCTCTAGTCTTTCACATAAAATAAAAAAAAAACAATATTAGAGTCAAAAAAAAAAAAAACAAAACCTCAAACAAGAAATACTTACTCCATATTAAGTTCACGAGTCGACATCCTTATAGCCTTATGACACTGGCTTTTTCGTAGGCTGAAAATGCTGCCTTGGCTAGGCTGAAAGTGACGAAATCTGTTATACTGTGGGACAGAGATATCATGTGAGAGTAAGAACGATTATCTGATTATTATAACAGATAGTTGTGAGTGGAGAACAAATCCGTTGGAAATATTTGAAATATTAAAATATATTATGATTAAAATTAAATTAATTTAATTTTATTGTATTTAAGAATGGTCAACATCAGGTAAATTAAAATTCTTTATTCTTCCTTTCAATTTGCTACTTCCTCATTTAGAAATCTCTTTTGACCTGAGTCCTTGTTTCACACCGTTGGGTTTCCCGACTATAAAATCGTTTCATACATGGAGATTTTTAGGGCTCTTGTTTATTTCTCCAAGTGAGATTTTCTGTTTATTACAAAAACTCATAGGGATCTCAGGCCACTTTTTCAAAAGCTGGTCATACATAATTTAAAAACTAGTTGGGATGTGAGTTTGACCCCTTCGGTCCACACGATCAACTTCTCAGTATGATGAACGTAGACGGAATAAACTGTCTTCTTACAAAATAGTGATACGTTTAGCACTAGTGGGAAATTGACTAGAATCAGAACTGGTGACAAAGTATTCCTGAGAGAAGCTAGTTCAAATAACTATAATAGTGATTAATCTAAAAGATTTTTCTAGAGAATTTGTTTTTCTTGATGATGTTGGTAAAGGGTAACGACATTTTTGCACGGTTTTTAAAGATTGTCGGATTTTGACAAGTGATGCTTTGTTGAAAGGTTACCGCTGTGCAGAATCCAAAAAAGATCACTTCGTTTAAAACGATTCTTATTTCATTGAGTTTATTTGAAATTAGCAAAATTTATCAATTTAAGGTCGTTTTGACATTCATCCGAAGTTTTTCCATTTAAACAAAAAAAGGCCCGACCGAAAGTTATGAAATATTTTTCAGGGCATTTTTTCGTTATTATTCTTTTCTCGGCACCTTAAATAAGTCGATAAGTCGATATAGTTTTTGGTTCGTATCGTGCAGGTACAAAAATCACGAACGTCGTTTAAACAAAAAAAAAAAAAACGTTCGACCGATTTTACGAAAATCTTTCAGATCATATTTTGGTCAATATTCTTCGAATGGCACCTCAACTAAGTCGATATCTTTTATGGTTCGCGCGATATCGCGCAGGTTCCAAAATCACTTGTGTCGTTTAAACCAAAAAACTGCTTGGCCTAATTTTATAAAAGTCTTTTCAGATCATATTTCTGTTAATACGCTTCGAACGACACCTCAACGAAGTCGTTATTTTTTTATGTTCGCGCGGTATCGCGTAGGAAAAATCACCCCATACTTACGCACACACACGCACCCACACACACGCACCCACACACACATACTTCCCCTCGAAGTTTTGCTTAAAATTCTTTTGGGACCTTGAAAAATGAAAACACGTTGAAAATTTCGATTTCGATTTTCGGACCGATTAGAATAACTTCCCTATACTGAAATTTAGTCTTGTTGTACCTCTGAACAGGTTATAACCAATTCTGCTTGAGTTATAAATTGTGAGTTGTTGCTGTTTTTTTCTTACGAAATGGAAAAAATAAAAAATGAAAAACTAACGTGGACAGACGATCAAGTCCAGTTTATAATAGAGGAAGTGATGAAAAACCCTAAAATATGGGATGCAAGCAGTTCGGGGTACAAAAACAAGGGATTAAAACATATTGCTTGGGTGCAAATAACAACGGATTTCAACAAGCATTTTAAAACAACTATTAAAAATGGTAAGTTATTACTTAAAGAATGATGTATTTCTTATTATTAAATTATCTTATTAACAGCGGATGTAGTGAAAAAATGGAATAATTTGAAGCACTATTATGCTGCCTTCAAACAACAGCATATGAGCGGAGCATCGGCAGATGACTAAGAAGAAAAAGTTAGCGAATGGAAATTTTTCAAGAAAATGTCTTTTTTGTCATCAATCTGCACCCCGTCGGAATCTTTCGATACATATAAGGTGTTCAAATACTTTCACAGCAAGGAATTTCCCTTGGTTATCCTTTCAATTTTGTCCGCTCAAATTCCAATCACCGAATCATCTTTAGGGCATTTAATTTTTTTCTATTGTTACAGATGGATAACATTAACTTATGAAGAACAGGTTCAATTACACACTTTCGGAAGGAAGCTTGGCATTTGGCTACAATGGACATTCATCAAAAACATAAACATCATTATATTTGGCCAAGATCGCCACATTAACCATCATCATATTACATCGTCATTAATCTATAATATAAAAATGAATCGCTAAATGTGTTGCTAAGCGCAAAACTCGAGAACGGCTGGACCTATTAGACTAATTTTTTTTTTTTTTTCGAATATTCCTTGAAGTACGAGGATGGTTCTTACGGAGACAAAAATTTAAAAAATTGCCTGAAAAAACAAAAAAATGGTAATTTTAGGAATTTTCACTTCATTTTAGTTTCAATAGCTTCATGGCCTACCTATTGTTTGACAAATGTAAAATTGTCATTAAATTGAATCATTACATTTAATGAAAATTTCAAATTTACGCAGCTGTCAAACAATAGGTAGGCCATGACGCTATTGAAACTAAAATGATCCACAGCGGCCGTCTCAAGAGGGCGGTGTACCACTTTCTTCACAACCACCTCGACATGGGTATCAAATGAAAGGGTATGATAAGTAGAATACAATAAGCAATGTAGTATACAAAATATATCTTTAGATCCATGGCGCCCGTCTCAAAAGGGCGGGGTACCACTTTCTTCACAACCACCTCGACATGGGTATCAAATGAAAGGGTATGATAAGTAGAATACAATAAGCAATGTAGTATACAAAATATATCTTTAGATCCATGGCGCCCGTCTCAAAAGGGCGGGGTACCACTTTCTTCACAACCACCTCGACATGGGTATCAAATGAAAGGGTATGATAAGTAGAATACAATAAGCAATGTAGTATACAAAATATATCTTTAGATCCATGGCGGCCGTCTCAAGAGGCCGGATTACCACTTTCTTCACAACCACCTCAACATGGGTATCAAATGAAAGGGTATGTTAAGGAGAATACAATAAGCAATGTAGTATACAAAATATATCTTTAGATCCATGGCGGCCGTCTCAAGAGGCGGGGTACCACTTTCTTCACAACCACCTCGACATGGGTATCAAATGAAAGGGTATGATAAGTAGAATACAATAAGCAATGTAGTATACAAAATATATCTTTAGATCCATGGCGGCCATCTCAAGAGGCCGAATTAACACTTTCTTCACAACCACCTCGACATGGGTATCAAATGAAAGGGTATGATAAGTAGAATACAATAAGCAATGTAGTATACAAAATATATCTTTAGATCCATGGCGGCCGTCTAAAGAGGCCGGATTACCACTTTCTTCACAATCCCCTCAACATGGGTATCAAATGAAAGGGTATGATAAGTAGAATACAATAAGCAATGTAGTAGACTCAATATACCGATTCATGGCGGCCGACGCAAGACCCATGTTCTTTGAAGCATTTCATCTGTGTAAAATTCATATCTCGAAAAATATTAAGTCAATGGATGGTTTTTATTGTTTACTATTGACTTATGGGTGCAGCGTAGGCGCACCGGGTCCCAGCTAGTATACTAATATAATTTAAGTTTATTATAATTAATTTTCAACTTACGATATTCATTCAAAATTTACTCTGGTAACCCCATCACCTCAATACATGCCTACGTATAAATTCGCATTCCCACTCTTATCATCGAAGCAAAAATCACTTCAAACGTTACGGTTTTCTTTTGTATCCCCACTTGAACTTGAAATTCAAGCAAACTATTAAATATTGTTGCGAACGAAACGCTCGCTCTCTGCACCGGAGCTTCACCGAGGTAAGTTGACCACTTTGAATTTGAACCTTTTTCCTCCTTTTTAAACTTCCTATACTAACCTTCCGTTTGTTTTTGGGTTTCGACCATTAACAAACTACTAACTTTTCCTCTGTTGTTGGGTTTCGACCATCAACAGATTTATTAATTTTCCTTGTTGTTGGGATTCGACCATCAACAAGGTTCATTAATATTTCGTTTGTTTTTGGGTTTCGACCATTAACAAACTACTAACTTTTCCTCTGTTGTTGGGTTTCGACCATCAACAGATTTATTAATTTTCCTTGTTGTTGGGATTCGACCATCAACAAGGTTTACTAATATTTACTGTGTTGCTGGGATTCGACCATCAACACAGTACTTCCTTTCCTTTGTTGTTTGCATACAACAGTAACTCCCTTTTACATTCTTATTCAAGTTCAAGGTCAACTATAAAGATCAGGTGAGTACCTCATTCCACATATTGATAAATTTTTACTAAAATTATACTAAGTAAATTTTGAGTGAATCTTCACTTGAATTAATACTTTGTTAAACTTATAACTTGTCAGAAATTTTATCCCTTTTATTAAATCTTGAATTTATTAAGAAATTGAATTATAGTTTCCAACATTGTCGAGGGTGATTTAAGTAAATTTTGAGTGAATCGTCACTTGAATAAATACTTTGTTAAACTATTAATTTATCAGAATTTTTATCTTTTATTGAATCTTGAATTAACCAACTTACTAACTAAATTAATTAACTAAACCTAAATAACTAATTTATGAACTATTTTATATAAAAAATTTAATTTTCTTTATTTTGAATTACCAATATATTGACTATTATTTACATTACCTATTGGATTGATCTCATGAATAAATTTGAAATGTTATAATTGAATCTTACTTCTTCTTTTTTTATTTTCTTTACCTTTTTAAAACAGATGTCCTGCAATTGGAAGCCAAAGGGCGGCAATTAAATTTGTTATAAAGGTTGTAACAAAAAACATAAGGACAATATGGAGGTGAATAGAAAAGCTTATTTCGAATTTTCATAGCATTACAAATATTTTCTATTTCAGTTTTTCAACGAATCTCAAAAATATGCGGAAGACAAAAGTGAAATTCTTGAAGCAACAATGGGATCCGAACATTCAGGAATTGTTAGTTTTTATACAATTATTTTTGCATGTTTTTTAGTTAACTGAATGGAATGAAGAAAACCTGAATCCGAGAAAAAAAATTAGAATTCTACAAAACATACACATAGCGCCTACGGGGCAACCTCATCTGATTCGTCATTCGCAACCAGCTCTGCCAACGCCCTCACTACCCACATTGATATACCCTTGTCTTCTCCAGAAGCGGGATCGTCTGCGATTTCTCGACCGCCAGGAACTTCATCTGCGTCCCCAAAAATGAAACGTGACCACATAAGAAGAAAGGCGAGAACTAGGTTGCCAACAGCTGAAGGAGAGGACATCTTAGAAAAATATAATAAAGAAACGGAGGAATTGAAGAACAGGGTCCAGAAATCCTTGTTAAAACCAAAACCCGCAGTTGTTGCTTATACTGAACAGGAACTGGCAAATATGCATGCACGCGATGCTGCCGAGGCAGAGTTGGAAGTTCTGCAGGCAGTTGCGCCAATTTTTTATCAATATAGGTTAAGAAGAGTAAATTCAATTAATGAAAATACAGTAGACGCTCGGAAATTAGAACTCTCGAAAATTCGAATCCTTCGGAAATTAGAACCAGCGTTTTTAATACATTGCATGCTCTGAAATTAGAACCGTCAATTCTAATTTCCGAGCGTTTTTATTTTTTGTTTGTTTTTAACACTGAAAAATTGTCTTTATAGCTCCGATTGGCATTGCACTCAATGTGGGACTTGGGATTTCATGGAGAATAATAGAAGTGTAGCTTTTATTTGGCTTCCAGGGGAATCCCATGTTACTTATGTAAAGGGGAATCCCGTTATGTAATTTTTATTGCCCGTACATTTTGTTCATTAGTATGTGAAATTTGAAAAGCGAAGTCATATTTCGGCAGTGTTTAAGTGAAATTTGAAACGTGTGTAAAGTGTGTTTTTTTTTTGTTTTTTTTTTATAAAATGCCAAATAAACGTAAAAAAAATACTCTGTCTTTAGAAACCAAGATAAAGATATTGGAAAAGATCGACAAAGGCGTTCAAGGAAAACGTTTAGCTCTTGATTTTAACGTAACAAAATCTGCCATTAGCTATATCAAATCAAATAGAGCAGCTATATTAAATGCAGTTTCCAACACCTATCAGGAAGCAAAAAACAGATCTTTACATAGTTGTGAATATCCAAAAATGGAAAGTTGGCTATATGAGTGGTTTTTGAATCAACGTGAAAGGAAATCTACAATGACTGGAGCAATAATAAAAGGAAAAGCTAAACAAATTTTTCAACAAGAATATCCCAATAATGATGACGATACATTTCGAGCAAGTGATGGATGGTTTTCCAACTTTAAAAAGCGACATGGCATTCGATTTTTAAAAATTGGTGGTGAGATTCTTTCTAGTGATGTTGACTCACTCAATCAATTCATTCACAAATTTCGTGCTAAAGTCGCTGAGATGGGTCTAATAGACTCACAAATATATAATGTCGATGAAACGGGATTATTCTTTCGTTGTCTTCCAGATAGAACATATGTGTCTGCCTGTGAAAAAAGGGCCCCCGGATTTAAAATCCAAAAAGAACGTGTTTCAATCTTACTCGGCGCAAACTCCGATGGGTCACATAAATTGGTGCCATTGGTTATTGGAAAAGCTAAAAAACCAAGGAGCATGAAAGGGTTTAATAATCCCCTTCACTACGATTTTTCAAAAAATGCATGGATGACGTCCCGAATCTTTAATGATTGGTTCCATAAGATATTCATTAAGGAGGTAAGGAAAAATTAATCTTAAAGTTAGGTTTAGTATGTAATTAAAAATTTTGACTAACATTTTTTTGTTTTTATTTACCAGGTCATTCGTTTTTCAAGAGAAAATAATTTACCTCCAAAGGCACTTTTACTTATTGATAACTGCTCTGCTCATGCACCTATTGAACATCTTCGATACGACGATGGGAATATAGTTGCATACTTTTTTCCACCAAATGTTACAGCAGCTGTGCAACCAATGGATCAAAATCCCATAAAATTAACAAAACTTACTTACAGAAGTAAGTTACTTACTCAATTAATAGCTGAAGGTGGTGAACTGAATAATGTTTTAAAATCCCACTCAATACGAGATGCAATAATATTAATCAAACAAGC
Organism: Thereva unica; assembly: GCA_949987705.1. NCBI lineage: Eukaryota > Metazoa > Arthropoda > Insecta > Diptera > Therevidae > Thereva > Thereva unica. Next base: position 82,821,307 of record OX465282.1, read on the forward strand.
TTGGGATGAGTTGCCTCAACGAGTGTTAAAGAATTCTTGGTCTAAATTGATAAACTGGGATTCTGACCAATACGACAGTGACGACGACATTCCAATAGCCCACTTAATGCAAAAAAGGATGACTGCGATGAAGTTATCCAAATTAATCAAACGCTTTTACAAGAAATTGGCCCGAACAATTCCATCAGCGCAGATGAAATCGAAAAATGGAATGAGGACATGTTTGAATACTTATCGGGGCATGAAGATAGTAGCGATGACGAAAATTCAGACTGTAGCAGCAATAGAGATATTGTTGAAGTCACACGACTTACTTCTAATGTTTTAGCCACTGAGAGCGTAATTAATTTAATAAACTGGTGTAGAACTAGTGAACTGTTTTCCACAAAGTACATGGCCAATCTTTTGGCGCTCCGCAACGATATTGTTATGACAAATTTAATAAAGCCAAAAAAACAAACAAAAATTACTGATTACATACGAGGAGCATCTGTTCAAAAGGTCATATTTCCATCATAAACAAACTTGACAAAAAACGAAAAAAACTGCCTGTTATTCTTAAAAAAATGCTAAAAAATATTTAAATGTACGTTCATGTGAAGGTTAAGACTACAATATGATATGCGTTTTTAATTTAAAAAAATTCACATCAAAACTGTATTTTTTTAACTTTCTGTTTAGAAATACGGCTTTTTGATCGGAAATGACAGAAATACGACCATTTGATCGGTCTCTTCAAGAAATAAGACTTTTTGAATAGACTTTTTGGAAATATTTGCAGTGAAGTTTTTTGGGGTTTTCTATTGTAATTAGGGTTCTAACTATGAAAAAAAATTTAAAATTATTTTTTAAGGCATTCAATTTTTAATCAGTTACAAAAAATAATTAATCCCTTAAACTCTAATGTCCCCAATGTCTTGTTCCATATGCAAATGCATTCACTGTCATGATCGTTTTCTTCATCCAGAGTGGTATGCTCATTCAGGAGAATATCTTTATACCATTGCAGATCTTCAATCGAGGCCCAATCTTCACCAAATTGTTTCACTAATAATAATGTGACATCTTTTTTTTTGTTTCCAGTAAGACCTCTTCCTATTGGTTGTTCTTCCAGTTGCTTATTAATATTTGAACACGTCTTTGATAGCTATGTGTGGCACGGGACTTTGAATGTGTGTACAAAGTTTGAATAAAGATTTGCACTTTGCCATGTGGATCGGCAAAGTGCACGTGAAAGCGGTCAAAGTTGAAATGTGTTCAAATGTTTGTGTAACCTGCCACACTTGCGCAAAGTCCAGTCAAATTATTACATGGGTACTGTGCTGATACTTGAAGAAAAAGAAGAACAATAAATTGTGACATTTGTGTTTTTTTGCTTTGAAAGAAGAAAGGTTCTGTAAAAATTTAGGGAAAAGGTGTACATTATGCCTAATATAAGCACATTCCGTCCACAAAATCGTCGTCCATCTTGTTTGTCGTCTACTAGCATACTGTGGAGAAAAATGTTTGCAAAACATGTCTGGCAGGTTGCGACAATATGTGTTCAAATGTGTTTTTAAAGCTTTGCAAAGTCTTCAAAGAAGTGCGCAAATCTTTGAAGCTATGTCTGGCGCCGGCTTTATGCACGCACCCATTTAAAAACCATTCAAAGTTCTAAAGCGATTATGCGACCTTTTGCTCTACTCTATCATCTACGCTGCTTACTGGACGTACCCTTTGGGAATTTAACGAGAATCAAAGGAAAATGGAACGGGAAAAAACAAAAGTTCATCTCGATTAAAATTTTTGTTGCCGCAGCTTTATTATGTCCACTATAATTTACCTTGTTTATGCGTAAGTTGAATTTCGGCTTAAGATAGAATCCGGCTCCGTATAAACGGTCTTAAGTCGAAATTCATCTCAAGCTCAATTTATTTCAGCTTAAGACGAATTATTCCATTTTTCCATTTTCCATGCTTCCATTTTTAGTCAAAATAACCAATTCCATGTTCAATTTGTGAGAGAGAATCCGAATCTGTTTATACGGGCAATTCGTCTTAAACCGATTTTAAGCTTAAAACCGTCTTACGCATAAACAAGGTAATTTACTTCTTTCCTGGCAAAAGTTTCTTGTAATTATTTATGAAACGAAAATTCACATCGCATTTTGAAGTGAAACATCTTTTGCTGAGGGGTTCTGGTTTTCCAATCATTCTAGAATTTTGCACCCAGCTTTAGTTCCGATGACAATATAATATAGTATACTCAATAGATCCAATATGGCGGTAGATCCAATATGGCGGCCACCACAAAATAGCGGATTACCGTTTCCTTCAAAAGATGCAGAAATACGTCGTTTTGATTGGAATCCTAATTTTTGGGAATTTTTTATATGAAAAGTACGCACAATTTGAACTACTTTTTAGGCTCATTCGATGGAGTTTTATGCCATGTTTTTCAAATAATTTTAAAATAAAAAAAAGTTGAAAAGTGAAATACGACCTTTTGAACAGATGCTCCTTACATGATTAACAATGAGTAGTTATGAAATTTGACTCACTGAGTGACTAAACTTTTTAAATACATAGTTTAAAAACTTTTATTTTATACCAGTTTTTATATGTACATATGTACATACATGTATATGTATATTTTTAAAATATTTTTTTTCTTTAAACTATGATGAATTTTAATGAATTGGTATGTTTTGCGTTCGTTTTATATAAATAAAATTAAAAAATCTATGCAGAAGTGTTTTTTTGTGTATTTTATAAACGAAAATGACCTTTTATGTTGCTTTTTATTTAAAAAAAATAAACCTTTGGAAATTAGAACTTCTCGAAAATTAGAACTACCCCAGGAACAAAGTGGTTCTAATTTTCGAGCGTCTACTGTATTGATAAAGAAAATTTATTGTAATATAGGTTAAGAGTAAAATATAAATTTATTTTAAATTAAAATTCATTTTGTGTGTTTTATAACGTCCAACGTTTTCCTAATCCTCAACACACTGTTCCGGTTCCGTCCGCTGGTTGATGTTCATAGCTGATAATCATTATAGTTTTGATCCACTATGTTTTTGAGTTCGTTGTCGTTGAAGCTCTCCTTTATAGTCTTCGATTTCATATTTTCCTTGCAAAGATAATTGTGGAGGCATACTGCTGCAAGCACAACCTTGACTCCCTCAACAGGATCTCTAAATATCGGTGTAAAGAGTACCTGACATCTATTCGCTAGTATTCCGAATGCATTCTCAACCACTCGACGATTCCTTGACAACATGTGATTAAACATTATCTCATCATCCGACAAGGATAGCTTTGAATGTGGCTTCATGTTGAAATCCGTCAAGGGAAACGCATCATTCGATATAAAGGTATACCGTATACATGAAATGGAAGCTGGCCAAATTTAGCTACAAGTCCTTTGACGGTATATTAGGCCAGAATTTACTTAAACCATTAGGTGCAATTATAAATATGAAACATGATATTTTGACAATTAATGATAATGACATTGAAATTATAAATTACTATTCATATAAATTCGGTGAAATCTGTCAGCTGGAAACTTTCTATGCAAAAAATGAAGTAATGGAAAATTCTGAAGAACTTTCCGGAATATCTATGCAAAATAACGCAGATTCGAGAAGCATGGAGACCGTTCACTCACAAACAGCAGATCTTCAAAATCATTTCCCGATATTGAACACTGTAGTAAATCGTTTCAAAACACAAATTATATTGACAAATAAAAAAAAATCAGGTGCGGTCATGGGACCCCCGTCAGGAACGAAGTTCCTTACGATTTTTCTACAACTGCGAATGTAACTCCAAATAAAATCTGTATATTTTATTTATTTTTACTTTATACCATTTTTCAAGCAAATAATGTAAAGGATCGAATCAAATCAAAAATTTAATTTAATATTTTAGGAAAATATTTATTATAATATAATATTAACATTCCAAAACTTTCCAAAAAAAAACCGAAGCATTTGCAGCCGGACCAGCATGCTCCTGAAAGCTTTTAAGTAATTCGAAAGCAACAGCATTTGCATTTGCTATATTGCTTATGGTGTTTCACTTATCATACTCTTTCATTTGATACCAGTAGGTGATAGGGCGATTTGGACAGACAGTTGACCTTTGACCTTGACCCCTTGAGGTCATTGACCTCTGACCTTTTTCTAGACCTCACGAGGTCATTGACCTTTGACCTTTTGCTTGACCCCGTGAGGTCATTGACCTTTGACCTTTTGCTTGACCCCTGTGAGGTCAATGATGACGTCGCTGTCTGGCCCACCAGGTCTGGAGGTTTATGACGTCACTGTCTGGCCCACAAGGTTTGGAGGTTTATGACGTCACTCTGTCTGGCTTGTCACGAGTTGCGGAGGGAGTTACAGCGCGGGGTGCGGCGGAGGTTTCTGCTCAGCCTTGTTCGCGGCCTGGGCTCTGCAGAGCGGTGAGCGGTGGCGGCGGCGGTTACGGCGGAGGCTGCTGCAGTGTCGCGGCGGGGCGGAAGCTTCTGTTCGGACCTGGCCTGGCAGACAATAATGCTAACTTCAAACACCATAGATGAATAGTGGAGCCTCAAGGTTTTGAAGATGAGTTAATGATATATGCTTTCTTTCGCGCAAAAATCAGTGGAGATGTAAACTTTTATTTCCAACAGGCACCTTCTTATCTTAGGAAAATTAGATATGAGATTAAATGTCGATATATCGAGATAATGGAAAAATAAAAAATCATCTTATACTCTGTTGTTTTTTTATTAAAGTTAATACAGAAAAAATTATAAACGCTGTCTCTTGAATCCATATGGTATAGAGCTGTGATCTTTAAAAAATTTCCTCTTCTCTGCCTTAAGTCTGTATATTTTTACTTCGGGGGTTGTTACTACTTTGTGGTTTTCTGTGCGTCGTATATTACGTGAAATTATGGGTATGTGATCACCTTCTTCAGAATTCAATATCATATTTTTCATTGTCTCAAAATTCACTAGTTTTGATGTCTCATGGTCTAGACGTATACCCTTCACCTTGTTCTCTGTTTTAAAACGATTTTCTTTCACATTGAAATATTCATAGGCATAATTTTTAGGGCCACCGCTCACAAATTGTCTTATATAACTACCATCGCCAAAACACATCAATTCATCAGTCATATCGCCTACCAATTCTCCTGTTGGAGGATCATATTCTCCTTCGCGGCTCACATAAATAACAGAATCTGTGTCATAATATAAAACTCGATCACCTAGCTTTTCTAGGTGACTGTATAATTTGAGTCGGGCCTGAGTAGTTGTGAAAGCGGCTATACAAACGTTAACTGTTGAAAGCGAGTCGACAGCTTCTTCTTTGTAACTCCAATTGACTATAACTGTGTCTTCATTAACAGGGAGAAGATGATGTACCTCAATAGCAGGATTGGTGAACAGGGTATAAAATTCTGCTGTATTATTTATTATACTGGTTTTTGGTAGGTTTTCACGCTGTCCAAACTTTTCCCAAAAGGAATTTAATATCAACTTAGCTAGCGATCTTAATCCAGAGTTGTTCACAATTTCAGAAAATTCTAATTTAATGCCTTCATTCTCAAGGAAATCTTCTATGTATCTTTTCTTTTCTTCCTCTGTATTACATTTACTAGGCCATCCTGACGCCTGTTGTTTCATTTTGATGAACTTATTCATGATAGAAGTGAACATACCACCTGTACGAGTTAGTTTATCATATTGTTCGATTTCAAAATCCCATATTTCGTATGTCTCAAGCAGTTTGTATCCCTTGCTCAAAGCTGTTTTAACCTCATCAATGACCCATGTTCCAGTCAGTGCTCTTTCTTCATCTGTATGCGGACATTCTTCAGACTGGTTCTTCTCTTCACTACAGAGGCAGCATAATGAAAACATTAACTTGTTGTTTTGTTTTATTGGTAAGACCGGATGATATAAGCCTTCTGGAGGTAAAATTTTACATTTTATTAATCCCCCTGTTTTTGTTAAATTCACTTTAGAACAGTCTTTATCCCCTATATATAGTTTAGGGTGACCAATCGGGAATTTACCATTTTTGCAAACCCATGGATATAACGAACATACATCAATATATTTTATTTTTTCACCAGGTTTGCATTTGTAATACTTAACAGTGTTTCCTGTTCTACCGCCATAAAAAGCATCTCGAGGATTTAACGGTGTATATACCAATAAAGGATGATCGTTCAAATACTGCATGGTTTTATTCTCTTTCATTTGCCTACGAAAATCACACTCCCACATTTCGTTTACCTCATACCCGTACTCACGTCGCACATCCCGAAGAAAAGTGTAATAACTGGAAATTAATGAAATTCTGGATTATTACAAAAATCAGTTATAAAAACGACAACCTGCTTCCAGAGAAAACCGTAGTAAAGCTATGTATAAATTTCGACGTGAGAAATTTATACATAGCTTTACTACGGTTTTCTCTGGAAGCAGGTTGTCGTTTTTATAACTGAATTTTGTAATAATCCAGAATTTCATTAATTTCCAGTTATTACACTTTTCTTCGGGATGTGCGACGTAAGCGTTGGGTTTTTGCCACGGTTGCTTCATATCTTCGATTTAAAGTATCGTTTGGATCATCATGGAGAGGTTCATCTCGATCATGTGTTAGACATGTAGGATGGCCGTGATAATAACACCCATGGAATTCAAAAATTTCGTTCGTTTCTGCGCAGTATCCATCCACTTTTACACCATTTAACACAGCCTCTTTTTGTTTAACAGTATGTAGAATATTAATTTTACGGCTGTCCTCTTCCCATATGAGCCATTGTATCGCTATTTTTGATTGATTATCAACATTTCGGTACCCGTTTTTCGGAATAATACCAATAGTATTAGGTTGAAGAAAATTACGACGATAAACGAGGTTGCATGCAGAAGCAATAGTGGTGGCTTCTACGAAGGGGTCTATATTACATTCATTAATCATCAATTTCCTGAATTTTAAGCATGCTTCAGTTAAGATCTGCACGTCAGAAATACAATAATCAACAATTTCGCGCTGCATGTCAAATTCATCACTTTTATGTTCATCATACCACTTAAGAAAATCCTGTCGTTCTTCAGTTTTCATTGTATTAGGACTATAGTATTCGATTGAAGGTAATGTACCAATATAATTTTCATTTTGTGTCGTGTTAAACAAGTGGGGAAAATAACCCTTATTTAATGTCTGCGATAGTTCAAATGCTTTTGGTAGTTTTGACAGAGCCATTGGAAAATAATTTAAAGAGTCTATAAACTTCACATTGTCTAGCAACATCATAATGATTTTTGTTCCTCGCATTATTAGCTTAGGCCGAAGTCCCGTTTGGTCAAATAAACAATTTAAAATGAACTGATGGTCAAATGCCTGACCATTATGTGCTATAACGATAACTTTCTTGAATAATTTTCGTTGATTAAGCAAAAATTCTATGAAAAGTTTAATAGGGTTCACTTTTAAAACATGTTGTCTTATCCCACATTTAATGCATACTTTCACATTGTTTTCTACATCCAAGCATTGGTCACATCTTTGCTGAAATACACATAAATTTGGCTCATGTTGCGTGATTTCTCCAATAACATTATTTTCTACAATTTTCTCTCCTATTACCTTTTCCTGTTGTGTTTCTAAATCATAGAAAATGAAAAGAATATCCTTTGTGGGCGCTTTACGATTATCTGGCTGTATGTAACAAAAATGACCTAATGCTACGTGTTTGTCACATATTTTGCAAAAATGTTCCCCACACACATGAGTTCTATCGGTTTTGTGGGTTTTTAGACAATCCACACATCTTTTGATTTGTTCACACACCGTCTTCCTATTTAATGAACCACAGGCTTTATGATTATCAAAGCAATCTTGTCCTCTGAAATTTCGATTACAATCCACACACAATTTTTCAGCGGTGGTTTTAAGGCATGGCGGAGATTGTTGGCAACAGGGGCATGTTCCACCACATCTGTGATCATTTTTTGTATTGTACGGAACGTGGCATTGCTCACAATAATAACTACAGCAAAAAGCTGCCGTGAGCGAAATTATAACATTATAATGCTTATTGTGATACAATAGATTCAATCTAGTGGCGTCATTCTGTCCTTCAAATATTACATTTCGTCCTTTAGTACCATATTCATATACCATAATTTTATAATCTTTCAAATGGTTCTGAAATTGTTGGAGTTCTGCAATTCCGGCTCCGTCTACGGGTATATGAATTTTAGATTGCAATAATAATTCTGAGACACGTAGAGTTTGCAATTTTCCAATATCTCTTCTAAGTTTTCTATATTCAGGGTCCTTATTTACGTGAGCGATTGCAACCACCAAAGCACGGGGTAAACATAAGTAGTCTTTGTTATCTATGGTTGCAATTCCCTTTCTCATTATGCATTCTTCCTTAAATGTATTATATTTCCTTCTGCGATCATTTCCACTGCCCTGGGGTAAACGCACGGATGTTACTCCCAAACAAAAAATATCCGTACTTATTCCTAAAAATAATGACAAAAATTAAAAAACATAAACATCTAAAAATAGCCTTAGTCATAAAAATTACCTTCAGAACTGCTTTGAAAAATTTTCGTTATCATATCCCAAATATCTTCTACTTTAATTTCCGAAGCAGCTTTAAAGTTCAGCCACCCCGGTCCTCTCTCTTTAAAGCTTTCGCCGCAAAAAGTTATCCCTACATGGTCAGATGGATGGAGCCCCTTTACAGCATGTTGTACAATATCTTCTATCGAAGTCTTAATCCATGATGTGGGCTCCGCATTTTCGGGAATTGGAGCGATTTTGAATTCCACCTTACGACCGCGAGTATTAAAACGCCTGACATGGGTTACACTATCTTTCTTTATTATAAATTTTTTCATTTTCTTTTTCCAATAAAAATTAATCCTTCTGAACTCTTTGGATGTTCAATTAAGAATGGCTAGTCAGTCATGATAACAACTTTATATTAAACCCACGTAAAATACCATTTTACTTTTATGGGTAATATTGAGGATGTACCAGTATGGAACACACGGTAAAAGCTGTAGTAAATAAATTGACAAGAATTTTTAATGTTAGATTGTAATAAACTTATTTATCGGTAAAATATTTTTAATCAAAAATATGCCTTGAACTATTAAAAAAGGTTACATAATGATTATTGATTTATATAATATAGAAAACAGTCTTATTAACCAATATTATTCACGAATAATACCAGGCAATCATGAAAGCAAACAACAAAATTTGCCCCTAATAAATGAACCATAATAAAGAAAACTATAACAACAAGAGAAAGAGCAATGTCTTTAATGTAGAAAATAGAACCTACGAGTAAAAACTGTTGATGTGCATAGCTGCGATGTGCACTTATCGTTCTAACCATGAACAAATGCAAAGTCTTCGAACTCCTTTATCCATTCTGTGTACTTTTATTAGTATCTCCACTAAATTTTTGCAATTATTGTTCCACATATTTAAACATTCTAAGCTCTTCGGCTACCTGAGTCCTAAGCTTCAAGATTTTTTTCATGCCTAAATTACAATAGTTGCTTACCCTTTTTATTTTTAAATATATATCCACCCACACTTTTGCACTTTTAAAACAATATTTACACTCGAAATTCCGATTAACTTAAAACACTTGAAATTCCGAATAGCTTAAACTTCGGAAAACACCTGTGGCTTTTTAAAAGTCGAACTGTCAAAGTAAATGCTTCCCCAACTCACTTTCTGCGATTTAAAATCAACCTTCGAATGACGGAGATGCATTCGGGTTGGTTTTTATATACGCGAACCCATACACTAAAAGCTAAATAATAATTGCATTTCTGCGACAGTTGTGAAATGAGCAAGAAACGCAAAAAAAACAGTTCTTGCAGCTGCGATCAGACAATGTGCAGACAGAAAGACTCGGTATATCTGCGTGCGTGATCGTAATTAATTATTAATGCGACTTGTTTCAATCTTTTGACCATGAACTCGTCTGCTAATTTATTTTAACTGGTTCGATTGGCATCTGCATTTCTTAGCTAGATAATAATTGCATTTCTGCGTCCGTTGCGAAATGAGCAAGAAACGCAAAGCAACAAAAAAAACAGTTCTTGCAGCTGCGATCAGACAATGTGCAGACAGAAAGACTCGGTATATCTGCGTGCGTGATCGTAATTAATTATTAATGCGACTTGTTTCAATCTTTTGACCATGAACTCGTCTGCTAATTTATTTTAACTGGTTCGATTGGCATCTGCATTTCTTAGCTAGATAATAATTGCATTTCTGCGTCCGTTGCGAAATGAGCAAGAAACGCCAAGCAACAAAAAAAACAGTTCTTGCAGCTGCGATCAGACAATGTGCAGACAGAAAGACTCGGTATATCTGCGTGCGTGATCGTAATTAATTATTAATGCGACTTGTTTCAATCTTTTGACCATGAACTCGTACGTTCTTTGAGACTTTTAGACATCTTTTCTGCTCCCATTTGCCTTTGTCTGTGTTTTAGAGCCTGCTCTGGGTTGAGAATTATCGCTTTTTCTGCTCCAACAAATTTGTAGGAGCAGACAGAGCAGTCAAATTCTTCTTTTTCTTTTTGACAATTGTAAAATTGAAAACATGAAAAATCGGAAAATTGATTTATTAATGATTCATTCGGAAAATACTTCAAAATATCCAAAAAATAAACATGAATTTTTATAAAAATAACATTCAGATGCTGTTTAATTGTTTTTATTGGTATATGTTTCTTATTCTAAAATTGACATTCATATCTAACCTCTAAAAAAACGGAATTTAGTGCAAAGTTGAGCAGAAAAGTGTTTTTTAGATTCTTCCTATTTTCTGATTTTTTCTGCTCTGACATCAATTTGACAGCTGCTCCCGATTGAGCTGTTCTGCTCTTCTCTGAGCTTTTTAAGCAGTCATCGAACACACATATTGATTTGTCATTTGGGCTAAATTAATTTTTGTTTATTTCCTTATCAGAAGTGTATTCGAGTTATTTTACCATTCTGCAAGTGTCTTCATAATTCCAATGCATTATGTGTGTAATGTGATTTACATAATTGATTTCTTTTTAATTGTTTAAATTTCAAAAAGGACAATTTTAATATTACTTTATAGGGAGATTTATGAAATATTTATAAATTTGTCATAATTTTTAATGAAATTTTTGCAATTATTTTGAATTGATAGAAGTGTTTCTAAAGGTTTGTCATAATGCTATTACATTTAATAAAAACTGTTCGTTTGTTGTAACAGCTTTTCGATAAAAAAAGATCTTAAATTGTTCTTTATACTTCGTTAAAGGTTTCCAAATACATTATTTGTAAATAAAACTTTTAAAAAAAATATGTATTTAATGCAAAATTGCTATTATTTTTTTTTATATTTATCTGATATTAAAAATTTTAACATTTTTCCAAATTATTTCATTAATTTTTGGAGATTTTTACTGGCTTGTTACCGAAATTTATTATGCGCGACGGCCCCGATAGATATAGATTTTAATGTAAGAACAAATATATTCGAGATCTATCGGGGCCGTCACGCATAATAAATTTTGGTAACAAGCCAGTAAAAATCTCCAAAAATTAATGAAATAATTTGGAAAAATGTTAAAATTTTTAATATCAGATAAATATAAAAAAAAATAATAGCAATTTTGCATTAAATACATATTTTTTTTAAAAGTTTTATTTACAAATAATGTATTTGGAAACCTTTAACGAAGTATAAAGAACAATTTAAGATCTTTTTTTATCGAAAAGCTGTTACAACAAACGAACAGTTTTTATTAAATGTAATAGCATTATGACAAACCTTTAGAAACACTTCTATCAATTCAAAATAATTGCAAAAATTTCATTAAAAATTATGACAAATTTATAAATATTTCATAAATCTCCCTATAAAGTAATATTAAAATTGTCCTTTTTGAAATTTAAACAATTAAAAAGAAATCAATTATGTAAATCACATTACACACATAATGCATTGGAATTATGAAGACACTTGCAGAATGGTAAAATAACTCGAATACACTTCTGATAAGGAAATAAACAAAAATTAATTTAGCCCAAATGACAAATCAATATGTGTGTTCGATGACTGCTTAAAAAGCTCAGAGAAGAGCAGAACAGCTCAATCGGGAGCAGCTGTCAAATTGATGTCAGAGCAGAAAAAATCAGAAAATAGGAAGAATCTAAAAAACACTTTTCTGCTCAACTTTGCACTAAATTCCGTTTTTTTAGAGGTTAGATATGAATGTCAATTTTAGAATAAGAAACATATACCAATAAAAACAATTAAACAGCATCTGAATGTTATTTTTATAAAAATTCATGTTTATTTTTTGGATATTTTGAAGTATTTTCCGAATGAATCATTAATAAATCAATTTTCCGATTTTTCATGTTTTCAATTTTACAATTGTCAAAAAGAAAAAGAAGAATTTGACTGCTCTGTCTGCTCCTACAAATTTGTTGGAGCAGAAAAAGCGATAATTCTCAACCCAGAGCAGGCTCTAAAACACAGACAAAGGCAAATGGGAGCAGAAAAGATGTCTAAAAGTCTCAAAGAACGTACGAGTTCATGGTCAAAAGATTGAAACAAGTCGCATTAATAATTAATTACGATCACGCACGCAGATATACCGAGTCTTTCTGTCTGCACATTGTCTGATCGCAGCTGCAAGAACTGTTTTTTTTGTTGCTTGGCGTTTCTTGCTCATTTCGCAACGGACGCAGAAATGCAATTATTATCTAGCTAAGAAATGCAGATGCCAATCGAACCAGTTAAAATAAATTAGCAGACGAGTTCATGGTCAAAAGATTGAAACAAGTCGCATTAATAATTAATTACGATCACGCACGCAGATATACCGAGTCTTTCTGTCTGCACATTGTCTGATCGCAGCTGCAAGAACTGTTTTTTTTGCGTTTCTTGCTCATTTCACAACTGTCGCAGAAATGCAATTATTATTTAGCTTTTAGTGTATGGGTTCGCGTATATAAAAACCAACCCGAATGCATCTCCGTCATTCGAAGGTTGATTTTAAATCGCAGAAAGTGAGTTGGGGAAGCATTTACTTTGACAGTTCGACTTTTAAAAAGCCACAGGTGTTTTCCGAAGTTTAAGCTATTCGGAATTTCAAGTGTTTTAAGTTAATCGGAATTTCGAGTGTAAATATTGTTTTAAAAGTGCAAAAGTGTGGGTGGATATATATTTAAAAATAAAAAGGGTAAGCAACTATTGTAATTTAGGCATGAAAAAAATCTTGAAGCTTAGGACTCAGGTAGCCGAAGAGCTTAGAATGTTTAAATATGTGGAACAATAATTGCAAAAATTTAGTGGAGATACTAATAAAAGTACACAGAATGGATAAAGGAGTTCGAAGACTTTGCATTTGTTCATGGTTAGAACGATAAGTGCACATCGCAGCTATGCACATCAACAGTTTTTACTCGTAGGTTCTATTTTCTACATTAAAGACATTGCTCTTTCTCTTGTTGTTATAGTTTTCTTTATTATGGTTCATTTATTAGGGGCAAATTTTGTTGTTTGCTTTCATGATTGCCTGGTATTATTCGTGAATAATATTGGTTAATAAGACTGTTTTCTATATTATATAAATCAATAATCATTATGTAACCTTTTTTAATAGTTCAAGGCATATTTTTGATTAAAAATATTTTACCGATAAATAAGTTTATTACAATCTAACATTAAAAATTCTTGTCAATTTATTTACTACAGCTTTTACCGTGTGTTCCATACTGGTACATCCTCAATATTACCCATAAAAGTAAAATGGTATTTTACGTGGGTTTAATATAAAGTTGTTATCATGACTGACTAGCCATTCTTAATTGAACATCCAAAGAGTTCAGAAGGATTAATTTTTATTGGAAAAAGAAAATGAAAAAATTTATAATAAAGAAAGATAGTGTAACCCATGTCAGGCGTTTTAATACTCGCGGTCGTAAGGTGGAATTCAAAATCGCTCCAATTCCCGAAAATGCGGAGCCCACATCATGGATTAAGACTTCGATAGAAGATATTGTACAACATGCTGTAAAGGGGCTCCATCCATCTGACCATGTAGGGATAACTTTTTGCGGCGAAAGCTTTAAAGAGAGAGGACCGGGGTGGCTGAACTTTAAAGCTGCTTCGGAAATTAAAGTAGAAGATATTTGGGATATGATAACGAAAATTTTTCAAAGCAGTTCTGAAGGTAATTTTTATGACTAAGGCTATTTTTAGATGTTTATGTTTTTTAATTTTTGTCATTATTTTTAGGAATAAGTACGGATATTTTTTGTTTGGGAGTAACATCCGTGCGTTTACCCCAGGGCAGTGGAAATGATCGCAGAAGGAAATATAATACATTTAAGGAAGAATGCATAATGAGAAAGGGAATTGCAACCATAGATAACAAAGACTACTTATGTTTACCCCGTGCTTTGGTGGTTGCAATCGCTCACGTAAATAAGGACCCTGAATATAGAAAAATTAGAAGAGATATTGGAAAATTGCAAACTCTACGTGTCTCAGAATTATTATTGCAATCTAAAATTCATATACCCGTAGACGGAGCCGGAATTGCAGAACTCCAACAATTTCAGAACCATTTGAAAGATTATAAAATTATGGTATATGAATATGGTACTAAAGGACGAAATGTAATATTTGAAGGACAGAATGACGCCACTAGATTGAATCTATTGTATCACAATAAGCATTATAATGTTATAATTTCGCTCACGGCAGCTTTTTGCTGTAGTTATTATTGTGAGCAATGCCACGTTCCGTACAATACAAAAAATGATCACAGATGTGGTGGAACATGCCCCTGTTGCCAACAATCTCCGCCATGCCTTAAAACCACCGCTGAAAAATTGTGTGTGGATTGTAATCGAAATTTCAGAGGACAAGATTGCTTTGATAATCATAAAGCCTGTGGTTCATTAAATAGGAAGACGGTGTGTGAACAAATCAAAAGATGTGTGGATTGTCTAAAAACCCACAAAACCGATAGAACTCATGTGTGTGGGGAACATTTTTGCAAAATATGTGACAAACACGTAGCATTAGGTCATTTTTGTTACATACAGCCAGATAATCGTAAAGCGCCCACAAAGGATATTCTTTTCATTTTCTATGATTTAGAAACACAACAGGAAAAGGTAATAGGAGAGAAAATTGTAGAAAATAATGTTATTGGAGAAATCACGCAACATGAGCCAAATTTATGTGTATTTCAGCAAAGATGTGACCAATGCTTGGATGTAGAAAACAATGTGAAAGTATGCATTAAATGTGGGATAAGACAACATGTTTTAAAAGTGAACCCTATTAAACTTTTCATAGAATTTTTGCTTAATCAACGAAAATTATTCAAGAAAGTTATCGTTATAGCACATAATGGTCAGGCATTTGACCATCAGTTCATTTTAAATTGTTTATTTGACCAAACGGGACTTCGGCCTAAGCTAATAATGCGAGGAACAAAAATCATTATGATGTTGCTAGACATTGTGAAGTTTATAGACTCTTTAAATTATTTTCCAATGGCTCTGTCAAAACTACCAAAAGCATTTGAACTATCGCAGACATTAAATAAGGGTTATTTTCCCCACTTGTTTAACACGACACAAAATGAAAATTATATTGGTACATTACCTTCAATCGAATACTATAGTCCTAATACAATGAAAACTGAAGAACGACAGGATTTTCTTAAGTGGTACCTATGATGAACATAAAAGTGATGAATTTGACATGCAGCGCGAAATTGTTGATTATTGTATTTCTGACGTGCAGATCTTAACTGAAGCATGCTTAAAATTCAGGAAATTGATGATTAATGAATGTAATATAGACCCCTTCGTAGAAGCCACCACTATTGCTTCTGCATGCAACCTCGTTTATCGTCGTAATTTTCTTCAACCTAATACTATTGGTATTATTCCGAAAAACGGGTACCGAAATGTTGATAATCAATCAAAAATAGCGATACAATGGCTCATATGGGAAGAGGACAGCCGTAAAATTAATATTCTACATACTGTTAAACAAAAAGAGGCTGTGTTAAATGGTGTAAAAGTGGATGGATACTGCGCAGAAACGAACGAAATTTTTGAATTCCATGGGTGTTATTATCACGGCCATCCTACATGTCTAACACATGATCGAGATGAACCTCTCCATGATGATCCAAACGATACTTTAAATCGAAGATATGAAGCAACCGTGGCAAAAACCCAACGCTTACGTGAGTACGGGTATGAGGTAAACGAAATGTGGGAGTGTGATTTTCGTAGGCAAATGAAAGAGAATAAAACCATGCAGTATTTGAACGATCATCCTTTATTGGTATATACACCGTTAAATCCTCGAGATGCTTTTTATGGCGGTAGAACAGGAAACACTGTTAAGTATTACAAATGCAAACCTGGTGAAAAAATAAAATATATTGATGTATGTTCGTTATATCCATGGGTTTGCAAAAATGGTAAATTCCCGATTGGTCACCCTAAACTATATATAGGGGATAAAGACTGTTCTAAAGTGAATTTAACAAAAACATGGGGATTAATAAAATGTAAAATTTTACCTCCAGAAGGCTTATATCATCCGGTCTTACCAATAAAACAAAACAACAAGTTAATGTTTTCATTATGCTGCCTCTGTAGTGAAGAGAAGAACCAGTCTGAAGAATGTCCGCATACAGATGAAGAAAGAGCACTGACTGGAACATGGGTCATTGATGAGGTTAAAACAGCTTTGAGCAAGGGATACAAACTGCTTGAGACATACGAAATATGGGATTTTGAAATCGAACAATATGATAAACTAACTCGTACAGGTGGTATGTTCACTTCTATCATGAATAAGTTCATCAAAATGAAACAACAGGCGTCAGGATGGCCTAGTAAATGTAATACAGAGGAAGAAAAGAAAAGATACATAGAAGATTTCCTTGAGAATGAAGGCATTAAATTAGAATTTTCTGAAATTGTGAACAACTCTGGATTAAGATCGCTAGCTAAGTTGATATTAAATTCCTTTTGGGGAAAGTTTGGACAGCGTGAAAACCTACCAAAAACCAGTATAATAAATAATACAGCAGAATTTTATACCCTGTTCACCAATCCTGCTATTGAGGTACATCATCTTCTCCCTGTTAATGAAGACACAGTTATAGTCAATTGGAGTTACAAAGAAGAAGCTGTCGACTCGCTTTCAACAGTTAACGTTTGTATAGCCGCTTTCACAACTACTCAGGCCCGACTCAAATTATACAGTCACCTAGAAAAGCTAGGTGATCGAGTTTTATATTATGACACAGATTCTGTTATTTATGTGAGCCGCGAAGGAGAATATGATCCTCCAACAGGAGAATTGGTAGGCGATATGACTGATGAATTGATGTGTTTTGGCGATGGTAGTTATATAAGACAATTTGTGAGCGGTGGCCCTAAAAATTATGCCTATGAATATTTCAATGTGAAAGAAAATCGTTTTAAAACAGAGAACAAGGTGAAGGGTATACGTCTAGACCATGAGACATCAAAACTAGTGAATTTTGAGACAATGAAAAATATGATATTGAATTCTGAAGAAGGTGATCACATACCCATAATTTCACGTAATATACGACGCACAGAAAACCACAAAGTAGTAACAACCCCCGAAGTAAAAATATACAGACTTAAGGCAGAGAAGAGGAAATTTTTTAAAGATCACAGCTCTATACCATATGGATTCAAGAGACAGCGTTTATAATTTTTTCTGTATTAACTTTAATAAAAAAACAACAGAGTATAAGATGATTTTTTATTTTTCCATTATCTCGATATATCGACATTTAATCTCATATCTAATTTTCCTAAGATAAGAAGGTGCCTGTTGGAAATAAAAGTTTACATCTCCACTGATTTTTGCGCGAAAGAAAGCATATATCATTAACTCATCTTCAAAACCTTGAGGCTCCACTATTCATCTATGGTGTTTGAAGTTAGCATTATTGTCTGCCAGGCCAGGTCCGAACAGAAGCTTCCGCCCCGCCGCGACACTGCAGCAGCCTCCGCCGTAACCGCCGCCGCCACCGCTCTGCAGAGCCCAGGCCGCGAACAAGGCTGAGCAGAAACCTCCGCCGCACCCCGCGCTGTAACTCCCTCCGCAACTCGTGACAAGCCAGACAGAGTGACGTCATAAACCTCCAAACCTTGTGGGCCAGACAGTGACGTCATAAACCTCCAGACCTGGTGGGCCAGACAGCGACGTCATCATTGACCTCACAGGGGTCAAGCAAAAGGTCAAAGGTCAATGACCTCACGGGGTCAAGCAAAAGGTCAAAGGTCAATGACCTCGTGAGGTCTAGAAAAAGGTCAGAGGTCAATGACCTCAAGGGGTCAAGGTCAAAGGTCAACTGTCTGTCCAAATCGCCCTATCACCTACTGATACCCATGTCGAGGGAACTGTGAAGAAAATGGTAATCCGCCCTCTTGAGATGGCCGCCATGGACCAAACGATATATTGAGTACACTATATTCCTTATGGTGTCCCACTTATCACACCCTTTTATTTGATACCCATGTCTCGGGTGTTGTGAAGAAAATAGTAATCCGCCCTCTTGAGATGACCGCCATGAAGATAAAGACATAGCCTACTGCATTTTACTTATAATGCCTTTTCATTTGATACCCATGCCGAGGGGGTTGTGAGGAAAATGGTAATCCGCCCTCTTGAGATGGCCGCCATGGACCAAATGATATATTGAGTATACTATATTGCTTAAGGTATTCCACTTATCATACCCATTCATTTGATAGCCATGTCTCGGGTGTTGTGAAGAAGATAGTAATCCGCCCTCTTGAGATGGCCGTCATGAATATAAAGACATAGCCTACTGCATTCTACTTATAATGCACTTTCATTTGATACCCATGTCGAGGGAGTGGTGAAGAAAATGGTAATCCGCCCTCTTGAGATGACCGCCATGGACCAAACGATATATTGAATATACTATATTGCTTATGGTGTTCTACTTATCATACTCTTTCATTTGATACCCATCTCGAAGAGGTTGTGAAGAAAATGGTAATACGCCCTCTTGAGATGGCCGCCATGGACCAAATGATAAATTGAGTATACTATATTGCTTATGGTGTTTCACTTATCATACTCTTTCATTTGATACCCATGTCGAGGGAACTGTGAAAGAAATGGTAACCCGCCCTTTTGTGGTGGCCGCCATGGACCAAACGATATATTGAGTACACTATGTTCCTAATGGTGTCCCACTTATCATACCCTTTCATTTGATACCCATGTCTCGGGTGTTGTGAAGAAAATAGTAATCCGCCCTCTTGAGATGACCGCCATGAATATAAAGACATAGCCTACTGCATTCTACTTATAATGCCCTTTCATTTGATACCCATGTCCTGGGGTTGTGAAGAAAATGGTAATCCGCCCTCTTGAGATGACCGCCATGGACCAAACGATATATTGAATATTCTATATTGCTTATGGTGTTCTACTTATCATACTCTTTCATTTGATACCCATCTTGAAGGGGTTGTGATGAAGATGGTAATCCGCCCTCTTGGGATGGCCGCCGTGGCCCAAATGATAAATTGAGTATACTATATTGCTTATGGTGTTCCACTTATCATACTCTTTCATTTGATACCCATGTCGAGGGCACTGTGAAGAAAATGGTAATCCGCCCTCTTGAGATAACCGCCATAGACCAAACGATATATTGAGTATACTATATTGGTTATGGTGTTCTACTTATCATACTCTTTCATTTGATACCCATCTCAAAGGGGTTGTGAAGAAAATGGTAATCGGCCCTCTTAAGATGGCCACTATTGACCAAATGATAGATTGAGTATACTATATTGCTTATGAAGTTCTACTTTTCATAGCCTTTTATTTTGATACCCATGTCTGGGTGTTGCGCAGAAAATGGTAATCCGCCCTCTTGAGATGGCCGCCATGAATATAAAGACATAGCCTATGGCATTATACTTATAATGCTCTTTCATTTGATACCCATCTCAAGTTGGTTGGGAAGATAATGGTAATCGGCCCTCTTGAGATGACCGCCATGGACCAAACGATATGTTGAATATTCTATATTGCTTATGGTGTTCTACTTATCGTACTCTTTGATTTGATACCCATCTCGAAGAGGTTGTGAAAAAAATGGTAATCCGCCCTCTTGAGAAGGCTGCCATGGACCAAACGATAAATTGAGTATACTATATTGCTTATGGTGTTCTACTTATCATACTCTTTCAATTGATACCCATGTCGAGGGGGTTGTGAAGAAAATGGTAATTCACCCGCTGGAGATGTCCGCCATGGACCAAATAATATTTTGAGTATACTATATTGCTTATGGTGTTCTACTTATCATATCCTTTCATTGGATACCCATGTCGAAGGGGTTGTGAAGAATGTTTCAATCCGCCCTCCTGAGCGGCCTCCATGGATCTAAAGGTATATACTATGTTGCATTGTCATGGGAGCTAAAGCTGTGTGCAAAATTTCAGCATGATAGGATACCCGGGTAAAATCGATTGCAAAATTTGTTCCTTGAAGAAAACAGTAATCCGTCCTCTTGAGACCACGGCCATGAATCTGACGGTATAATTGGTATACCATAGTGCATTGTCATCGGAGCTGAAGCTGTGTGCAAAATTTCAGGGTGATCGGGTAACCAGAAGTATTCAAAAAATCGATTGCAAGATTTGTACCGGACAAACAGACAGACAAGAAAGCATAAGCATCTATCCTTGAAAATGACCAATGCAAAAAGTGTGCACGTTCGTCATGCATGACACTTTGCATCATCATTTCTTCCTATAGCTATCGGTGCAAATTGATTCCAATTTCTAAAGAAAAACACTGCATTCTGATTTAATAAATTCACAAATTGCCTACTGGG
The DNA here is from genome assembly GCA_949987705.1 of Thereva unica. Lineage (NCBI taxonomy): Eukaryota > Metazoa > Arthropoda > Insecta > Diptera > Therevidae > Thereva > Thereva unica. The sequence continues at coordinate 82,842,288 of OX465282.1, forward strand.
ATCGATACTCGCACGCATACATACACAAAATATCGCATTTTGTTACGTGACGATTTCTCCCAATTCACTCTACCCGCAAGCCGCGTTAAGGAACTTCGTTCCAATAAGATCAAAGATTACGAAATAAAACATAAAAATAAGAAAATATATATCAGCCCTGAAGATTTACATAGATAATAATCTATCAGCTATCTTGCGAAGAAACATCATACCCGGAAAAATCGGCATTTATACAGAACTTAGTGACAATGAGCGCAATAAACTACCTACAACAAAAAATAATATCTTTATTTGATAATATCAATAATACGAAATTTGTAAGATGTTCATTCCATACTAAAGATATGGATAATGAGGACGAAACATACAAACAAATACAAAAATATCATAAGTATGAAACGGGACATACAGGAATAAATGAAAATTACGAAGGGTTGAAGAAGCATATATATTTTCCCAATCTCAAAGTTTTAATCCAAAAATATATTAACAATTGTGATGTTTGCAATCGGGTTAAATATGCAAGAAAACCAATAAAACAAAAATTCGCGTTAACCGAGAGTCCTGCAGATACGGGCCAAATTATTCATATGGATATACATATATACCAATTCCAAAGCTAATTTCTTGACTTTTATAGATAGGTTTTCAAAGTTTGCGACAGTCTTTTATTTAGAAGATAGGACCAACCAAACTATAATAGAAAAATTACGTGAATATAAATCACAAAGAGGGCATTTTAACAAACTAATCACGGATTACTTAAGAAAAGAAAACATAGAACTCCATTTAGTGAAATCTAATAACCATAACGGAAATCCGGATATTGAGCGTCTACATAATACCCTGGCCGAAAGAATTAGAATTTTAGGTATAGAAGACAAACAATTAAATATAAACGAAAAAATGTGTAAAGCTATCGAATGGTATAATAATAGTTACCATTCTACCACAAAGGAAAAACCCATAAGAATACAAGCAGGAAAATGCGACAAAAAAGTTATTCAAAATAATATATACAAAGAAAAAACTAGGTATATAAATAAACTTAATCGTTATAGGGAAAATTATTCAGATGATAGACAAGAAGGCTATATTAAGAATTATAAGGGCGTTAGACATAAGGAAGTACCTAAGTCTATTAAGAGTAGGCTAGAAAATGTACATACTAATAATATTAAAAGGAAAACCAAATTTTCAGGCCAAATGGATCATCAGGATATTGTTAATAACCTGGATGCTTATGGTAAGCCAAGGCCATGTAGTAATTGAAAGAATCGACACAAACTATGGGTATACCGAAATAAAATTGCAAGAAGTGGCCGTTTTGAAAAATTATAATACCATATTACACATAATTAACCCCGTTGAAATCAAAAGTATAATAGATAATCTTGAAAGTATTATAAAGCAAACAGATCTAAATGAAAAAGATAAAATAACATTAGAATTTCAGATAAAGACAATACGAGGCAAAATTCAAACCTTAATTCCACATACACAAAAAAAAAATTTTTAAAAACCGACTTCAGAAAAAACCCGCGATGCACAAAAAAGGATGAAATAATTGTTTGTAATTCTTAACAACATCAATCCAATAAGAATGGATCTAGAAAGAAGAATCACTTTTGAAGACGGTGTTAACACATGTGGGTGATATATTAAGGGCATAAGCCTAACAAAGAAATGTAAACAATTGCCGAAGCAAGAGTTAGTGCAATCAAAGTCAACTACTACCTGGCACCGTCTTCAAAAGTGATTCTTCTTTCTAGATCCATTCTTATTGGATTGATGTTGTTAAGAATTACAAACAATTATTTCATCCTTTTTTGTGCATCGCGGGTTTTTTTCTGAAGTCGGTTTTTAAAATTTTTTTTTATTTCGTGCTTTTTAGGCCATTCATTTTTTAATATTGCCTGTCATTGCAAGGAGCCTACGTTTTTACGACGCCACATAGCGAAGTGTATTCTACTTGTCACACCTTTTCATTTGATACCCATGTCTGGGGTCGGAGAGCGCAATTGCAAAATTTGATTGCAGATTGTATTGTCATGCGAACTATACGTATGTGCAAAATTTGCAGTTGATCGGTTTTATGGAACTGGGTCAAAATCAAGTTGCAAGATTTGTTTACACTATACACACATACAGATCTACCTATACCTACAAGGCATATAAAAAGTTAAGTTGCCATTGATATCGGGGAAATTAAATGTAAACAATAAACTTCTTTGATTCTTCATTCACGTCATGGTATATTTATTTATTCGATATAAACAATAGTTTTGAGCTGCAAATTTCGCGATAATTTCGTTCTTATCGGCTTTTGTTCTGGAAGCAAATTTACAGACGCATTCACGTCGAAAACTTGTTTAATATGGAACAAAATTCCCCGAAGGAAATTAAAAAATAATTATTTTGTCGATATATAGAAAAAAAAGCACCGCGAGCCCTTGGGATTGAACTCGCACCCCACAGATCCCACAGACAAGAATACTTGTCGCTAGCCCTTTGCGCTATGTCAAGTACTATCGGCCGCTGACCAATATGTTAGTAAATTATTTCAGAAAAAAGAAAAAAGAGAAAAAGAAAAAAAACCGGCTGCCCCGACCGGAATCGAACCTGCAACGCTGAATCGAGGATCCGATGCTCTACCCACTCCGCCATCGGCCTGCTCCCAGATTTACAACAATAAAGTAATTTGTTCGGTGCCCATGAAATGTTTAGGTTGAACTTGAATAGGTTGAATTTTAACAGTTTTTTCTGCCAAACTTCGAACTCCGTTATCAGAATTTAGAAAAAATTTAACGGGACCACCGTGGGAAGCTCCCCCTTCAAATGAACCAAAAAAAAAGCAAAAAAGTTATTGGGTTACAAAGTTATGCGTGAACAGGACCACAAAATACCTACACGTCGAATTGAGTAACCTCCTCTTTTTTTGAAGTCGGTTAAAAAGAGGATTAATTAATGTCGTAGGGACAATACAAAAGTGGTTGTATGGAACGATGGACGATACGGACAGACAAGAAATTGAAGACCATCTTAAGGTAATAGATACTAATAACCACAACGCTATACAAAACTTAAATTCGCATGTCAAGATTAATCAGAACTTTAACGAAACTTTCAAGAAATTAAAAGGAGCAATCGAAAAAGATAGATCTATATCAAAAAAATTAAATGAAGTAGAAAATTATAATAGTGTTATATACAGACAAACAACATACATAGACTTTGTACTTAAACTAAAAATACTTCAAGACAATATCGAACATATACAAAATAGCATTCAATCAGCAAGGCTAGGCATTATACATAGCAATATTTTAACAAATGAAGAAATTGTAGAATTCCATATTGATTTCCAAAAATTACAAAATATGAAACTTGGAGCCGTAAACGATAACTTTGAAAATATTATATTTATAATTAGATTGCCTAGAGAAGTAATTACATTACAGAAAATATTGTTAATTCCAATAACTGATGATAATAATAGAGAGTTAGTATTTGACCCCCAAGAAGTTGTAAAATTCCAAAATCAACCATACAGCTATGCTAAAGATAAAGATCTGAAAAAATTTAAAAAATTTATAATAGTTGCATAATGCAGAAAACCTGTATTAAAATATTTAACAATGTGTCTGAAATTATAGAATTAGAAGAAGGAATAGTTCTAGCAAAAAATCAGAAGCAAGCTAAGTTCAGTAGCACTTGTGATGAACGCAAATTTGTTATGGATTGAAATTACTTAGTAAGTTTTAATAATTGTACAATAAGAATTGATAATTATATTTTGCAAAATAAACGTAAAGAATTCAGGCAAAGCTTTACAATACCAAATTATTTAGAAAAAATTAAAGATTCGAACAAAGATTTAATATTTGATGACATTTTGCTTGAACAAATTGAACATATCAATGAAATCTTACTAATATTATAAACGTGAATGTTTGTATGTAGGTTTGTTACTCTTTCACGCAAAAACTACTGAATGGATTTTAATGAAACTTTACAATAATATAGCTCATATATCAGAATAACATATAGGCTATAATTTATAAAAAAATTCAAAATGGCCGTGCCAATATGGCCGACGAATTTGCCAATTGTGTTCCGATTCCAATGAAAATCGAAATCTGGGGGATTTTAAGGTTGCAAATAACGAATTTATGATCAAAACTTATACATTCAAAATGGCCGTGCCAATATGGCCGACGAATTTGCCAATTGTGTTCCGATTCCAATGAAAATCGAAATCGGGGGGATCTTAAGGTTGCAAATAACGAATTTATGATCAAAACTTATAAATTCAAAATGGCCGTGCCAATATGGCCGACGAATTTGCCAATTGTGTTCCGATTCCAATGAAAATCGAAATCTGGGGGATTTTAAGGTTGCAAATAACGAATTTATGATCAAAACTTATAAATTCAAAATGGCCGTGCCAATATGGCCGACGAATTTGCCAATTGTGTTCCGATTCCAATGAAAATCGAAATCTGGGGGATTTTAAGGTTGCAAATAACGAATTTATGATCAAAACTTATAAATTCAAAATGGCCGTGCCAATATGGCCGACGAATTTGCCAATTGTGTTCCGATTCCAATGAAAATCGAAATCTGGGGGATTTTAAGGTTGCAAATAACGAATTTATGATCAAAACTTATAAATTCAAAATGGCCGTGCCAATATGGCCGACGAATTTGCCAATTGTGTTCCGATTCCAATGAAAATCGAAATCTGGGGGATTTTAAGGTTGCAAATAACGAATTTATGATCAAAACTTATAAATTCAAAATGGCGGACGAATTTTTCCAATTGTATTCCGATTCCAATGAAAGTGAATATCTAGGGGTTTTTAAGGTTGCAAATAACGAATTTATGATCAAAACTTATAAATTCAAAATGGCGGACGAATTTTTCCAATTGTATTCCGATTCCAATGAAAGTGAATATCTAGGGGTTTTTAAGGTTGCAAATAACGAATTTATGATCTAAACTTATAAATTCAAAATGGCCGCGCCAATATGGCCGACGAATTTTTCTAATTATATTCCGATTGCAATGAAAATCGGTATCTGGGGGCTTTTAGGGCAAACAACGAATTTATGATCAAAGCTTATAAATTCAAAATTGCGGGTCCAATATGACGCACGAATTTTCCCAAGCCACATTCTGAAATGTAGTAAATTTCTAAAATTCCCTCTAACCAGTATAGAAACAGTAAAAACGGTAGAAAGAGTCGAAGTTTGCAAATTTGTGCGCCCTACATTGTCATCACGAGGTTAAACGATGTCATCTATCGCTTCCAAAAAGTTCGATCGAAAAAACGGGACCTGGAGGAAGCTGTGTTCGGGACGAATACTGAGTAAGAAGGGAGCAGTGTAACGGCTAACCGAAAAGAGAAAGTTAAAATTCCAATTCACCGAGAAGTTATATGTTTAGATGCATCTACTTGAATACATAACGCTGTTCTAATTGAATCACCGATAAGATTGGGAAGAGGCAATTTTTTCCAGATTTATTGTTTTTTCATTATACTTTTTTTCCTACCGCGTACAACGCACACATAATTTTTTTCCGATAGGTGGTGCTCAACCTCGAATTTTAATAAATTTGAAGCATATTTTTTATAGGTAACTCTAAATTCTTTTATGTACCCATAACCATGCTTCATTATAACCATTTCCTATCCCGGAGTATGCCCACATAATTTTTTTTAATTAAAAGGCGTTGCAACGCACGCGGGTTTTTGCTAGTTAAAGAAATAAAATATGAAAAGAAAAATTATTACATATATGGGAGTATTTTTACCATTATAATCTTAGCTATAATAATAGTTACCGTAATTTTAATTTTTAAGCATAAAAAATTAGAAATAAAGATTAAAAATAGGACTCAGGAGAATCTTCGATTAAAGGAGGGAGGAGTTATGTCAGCGGTTCTAAAAAGATCGCAGACAAACGAATCCGACACCCAACGTCCGGTAGTTGACAATTTTGAAGTCATGTTACATTAAAACCAAGAACAAAATTATAAATTCCTTCACATGCATTTTTGCTAACTTAGCTCTTTTAGATAAAGATGCATCTTGTATTAAGAAGATTTAGATAAAGTCAGTTCTTAATTAACTTTCAAACCGGTCTGTCGGTTGCGGTCGTCGCTGTAGTATTTTAATTATTCTTTTGGAAATAAATTTTAACTTACTTTTAAAAGTAAAGTGTTTAATTATTTAACTAAATAATTTTTGGGCTATTCCTAAGAATAGCAAACAAAACTTGCGCGCATTCGCGAGATGTGAAGTTGTACAGAAACGTCAAAACTTTATGCTGTAGCAACATATGACATATGAAATCGGTGTAGAATTTAACGAAGAAAAAACGTCGGAAAAACGAAATATGTTATGGATAAAAAGACAGTTCCATAAAACATAAATAAGGATAATAAAAAAAAGAAAATATAATGAAAAAAGATGAATATATGAATTAATATAATTATGGTTTTGCAGTGGCAAATAAGGAAAATGGTCAAAAAGGATATTTTTAGTACACAATAAAAATCAATAAAAAATAAGAAAATTATAAAAAAATTTATGGAAAATTGATGAAATTAAAAAGAATAAATTATCAGAATTTTTAAACTATTATTTTATGCATTTCAAGGTATAAACTATCCCCACCCCATGGCAGTGCAGTTCACGCAAGGACCGTTGGTTTCAGTGTATAAAAACCCGGTACCACAAGCAATCAGTCTCTGTTGTCTATCAGTAGTCAAAGGAAGTGCTTCCCAGCAAATAACAAACAGTTTTCAAATTCTATTCAAGCGTTCGACAACGAGGATTGGAATGGAATGGAATTGGTTCTGGGAAATGTTATATGTTTGATTTACTAACTAATTCTTATTTTCCTTTTCAGTATTTATAGAGATATACTCAGTGCAACTTTGTATACTAACTTTGTTAGTATTAAGTCGCTGTCTGGCTATATCGTCATTTTATATATCTTTGAATATATACAGTGCAACTCTACATACTAACTTCGTGTTAGCTATTGAGTTGTTGTCTGGATTGATATTTTGTATATTTTAATAAATAAATTTATTACTAGATCGAGAGAGTATGATTGCCGTGTAGCCGTGTGCGCTGTTGCTCCAATTATTTAACATTTTTCCTGTGCTTTTCCATCTGCAAAACCAACTTCCAATATTATAAACATATACTCTGTTGAGTTCATATAATACTGTAATTGTAGAATAGTTATAGGATATCGAGTAGGCTAATTTTATTGATTGTTTTGTAATTATTGTTGACATTAGTTTTTTAATTCAGTTCAAATCAGAGAGCCAATAAAGAACAATTAAGACTTTTAGTAAAAATTATGCGCCGCCGCCGTATACAATAATTGGAAGGAAATAAATTATAACTACCTTTTATCAGGATTTTATTTGCACGACGACATTTTGGTCCAATCGAGCCGGAGTTTATGTAAGTACGAGAGCGTGCAAATACTTGAAAAGGAAAAGTTGGCCGCGTGAAACAATTGCATTTTGACATAATTAATAATTTATTTCATCTGAATTAGAGATTATAAATTAATTAACATACAGACCTAAAGATGGTATATAACAAAAGGAAGAGACGTTCTACACTAAAGGGTATGCTAACTCGAATGGAGCGATTTATTTCCGAGATGCATGGTAAGGCTGTTCAACTAGAGGTCATTGAATTAAGGATCGAGAGGCTTGATGAATTGCGAAAGGAGTTCAACGCAATTCAATTTGAGATAGAGTATGCGTCAAGCGATATAGAGGTGGAGTATGAGGAAAGGGAAGGCTTTGAAGAGAGGGCGTGCGCGTGCAAAGCAAAGCTCTTGACCACACTTAATGCAACAAAACATGGAGTGGACCCGGCATTAGTGGGACAAGGCGAATTAGGGGCCTCTCTCAAGATATTAGCGGAAAGTCAGATAAACATAAATACCTTATTAGAAAAACTTGCTATAAATGGCAACGCAAACGTAGCAGGCTCTCCACCTGGCGGGGCACATTCGAGTCCGGTCGTTTTGATGGGGACTATAAGGATTGGCCGACATTTCGGGATTTGTTTAGCGCACTCGTTGGTAATAAATTGTCATTAACGAATTCACAGAAATTGCAGTATTTAAAATCGCCGCTTAGAGGTGAAGCTGCACTGATTTTGAAACATATTAGTATTTGTGATGCTAATTATGAAGAAGCGTGGAAGGAATTGGAATGTAAGTATGATAAAAAACGTGTAATTATTGATGCTCATCTTCGAAGTATAATGGAGCAACCAGTTTTAAATATGCCAAACCTCAGTGGGTTTAAGAAGCTGTGCAGCACAATTATGGAAAATTATCGTGCTCTGAAAGCTTTAAAGAGACCAGTGGACAATTGGGACGACTGGCTCATTTTTGTGGTATCTAATAAGCTGGATTCTGAGTCCCGTCAATTATGGGCTAGAGCTTCAGCATCAATAGGTGAAGAGGAAGTTAATTTTGGCCGATTCAGTGAATTTCTTATGGAGCGAGAGCATGAGCTGCAATCCATGCAGCCAATAATTAAACGGAATTATTCAAGGGAGCAGCGAAGCATAACTATGACAACGGTGACTTCACATCAATGTATTTGCCGCGATGCAAATCATAAATTGTGGGAATGCGAAGAATTTAAAAAACTTAGCATTCAGAAGCGTCGTGAGATCGTCAAGGCTCAAAATATATGTTAATGCTACGCACAGAGTAAAATTTTGTAAGTTCAATAGTTGCAAGCTTTGTAAAGGAAGACATCATAGTCTTTTGCATGAAAACCGTAGAGAAGACTCAAGTTCATCGGCAAGCTTTAAGGGAGGAATGACATTGCAGCCAATCAAAACTCCGCACTGTCTAAATGTTCAGATGCAACGTAAGACGAGAGCAACGCTACCTACAGCTATAGTAAAGATTCAAAATTGTTACGGATATTTTGAAAACGGGAGAGGATTGCTTGATTCAGGATCGGAAGTGACAATAATATCCGAAGCATTAGTGCAGAGACTTGGTCTTTCACGAGCCTACAACAAAACACAAATCTTAGGGTTGGGAAGCTGCTTAACACAAACATCCAGGGGAAGTGTTGACATTATAGTTAGATCAAGATTCTCTAGCGAAGAAATACAAATAACGGCTATTTATTGTTGGGAAACTTACATCCCATATTCCAACAAAAAGGTTCGAAGTTGATTACAATGACAAGCTTATTGAAGGAACAAGGAACAATTATGCGAAACACATTTTTTGGAAACACATAAAAGGAGAGCGGATGGTAGCTACGAGGTACAATTACCTTTCAAGAAAGATCACAAGGACTTGGGTGAAACCAGGAAGATGGCTACATCAAGGCTTAGGGCTATTAATCAAAAGTTTGGATCAAATCCAGATTTGAAGTCACAATACGTTAGTTTCATGGATGAATACGAAAAGCTAGGGCATATGAAGGAGACTAAAAATGGAGATACCATCAAGTACATTTTACCACATCACGCAGTGATAAAGCCCTCTAGCACCACCACTAAGTTGCGCGTCGTTTTGGACGCCTCGGCGAAGTCGTCAAATGGAGTTTCTCTCAACGATGTCCTGCTAGGAGGAGCGGTCATCCAACCAGACTTACGAACGATACTATTACGTTTTAGAAAGTTCCCAATTGCATATTGTGCTGATATAGCAAAGATGTACCGTCAGATATGGATGGCTGAAAGTGACACACGTTACCAGACAATATTGTGGCAGCCTACATTAACTCATCCAATAAAAGAGTATGCGCTTCAAACATTGACATATGGCACGAAACCAGCATCATTCTTGGCAACCCGGGTATTGCAACAGTTAGCAGAAGACGAGGAAAGGAATCATAAGGTGGGTGCTAAAGTGCTAAGGAATAGTTTCTACATGGATGATTTCATGTCGGGAAGTATGTCAATCGAAGAAGCTGTTGAGGAAATTGAGGATATATCTAATCTATTAAAAAAGGGAAATTTCGATCTCAGAAAATGGACATCGAACTCAATTGAGATATTGCAGCGAATCCCTGAAAGTAAACAAGAAACAAATATTGTAGCTATTGATGAAGGCTGTATGATTAAAATATTAGGATTATATTGGAACCCCAGAGACGATTTCTTCACGTTCAAGGTACAAGTTAATATCAATGAAGTTCATACGAAGCGGTCAGTTTTGTCTGACATGGCAAGGTTGTATGACCCATTTGGGTATGTAGCGCCAGTAATCGTCAGAGCAAAGATTTTTATACAAAATTTGTGGATGCTTGGAATTGACTGGAATGATTCATTACCATTACATCTTTGTGAGCAGTGGTGTAATTTTCAGAGCGATCTGCTTGATTTAGAAGAAATACAAGTGCCTAGATGGATACATTATACTAAAAGGAGGTTGGAACTTCATGGATATGCGGATGCTTCTGAGAGGGCGTATGGCGCAGTTGTCTACTGCAGAGTGAAATACGAAGATGGATATAAGACTTCACTGATAGCGGCAAAAACAAAGGTGGCACCTTATTGAAAAACCCGTGAATTCAGGACAATCAAAAAACAAACCGATCCATCGATCTAAAATCAATTACAAGAGATTGTGTAGCATGTTAAAATTAGAAAAATGGCATGAAGTTTTTAACGAATCTGATAGTAATGTTGCGGTTAATAATTTTATTGACAAATTGCAATTTCATATTAATTCAGCTACCAAAACTTATACTTCTCGAAACAAAAACGCGATGCGAAATGACTGGATGACTAGAGACTTGATTAAATCTTGCAAAATTAAAGGCAAGCTATTCCGTGAACATAAAAAAGATCCTGGTAATATAGCATAAATTTTTAACGTATAAGAACAAACTAAAGAATGAAATTCGGGTAGCAAAAATTGTGTACAATGACCGACTTATTAACAATATTTCTAATGATAACAAGAAACTCTGGGGTTTTGTAAATTCGAAAATTAAGGGTAAAAAATCCGATCGTTTTGAGATAGAAAAAATCCAAATTAATGAAACAACAAACTATGTAGAAAATAAAAAAGATATTGCGAATGAATTTAACCGATTTTTCTCATCGGTGGGTCCGGAAATGGCTAAGAAATTTGATGACGTCTCCATTCAACCTCTTGATAGCGAACAAATTACAATTCAAGACTCTATATTCTTAAATCCTGCCACTGAATCAGAAATTTTGAAAATCATCTCACAATTGAACAGTAATAAAGCGTCTGGTATTGACGGCATACGAGCAAAAACTCTAAAGTCAGCTTCACATTTGATTTGCAAGCCTTTAACTTATATTATAAAACGATGTCTAGAATTAGGAATTTTTCCTGATCAATTTAAGAAAGCCGAAATTGTACCGATATTCAAATCGGGTGATAAAGATAAAACAACAAATTACCGTCCAATTTCACTTATATCTAACGTAGCGAAAATATTTGAAAAATTGTTGAAAACAAGATTAAATAATTATATAAATAAACATAAAATTATTAGTCAAAATCAATACGGTTTCCAGGCTGGAATAAGTACTGACGATGCACTTGTTAAGGTGTTTGATGAAGTTCATGATGCAATAAGTAAAACAACACCTTGTGTAGCAATATTTCTAGACCTTGCAAAAGCGTTCGATACAGTCAACCATAACTTTTTATTGCAAAAACTTTATAAACTAGGATTTAGAGGTATAGCGCATGATCTCCTACGCAGTTACCTAACGAATAGAACTCAAATTGTTAAAATAGATGATGTATGTAGTAATGAGATGCGTGTACGCTGTGGTGTTCCACAGGGCACGATATTAGGTCCTATCTTATTCATACTGTATATTAACAGTATGCTTATGATGGACTTAGGTTGCGAAATTGTATCTTTTGCAGATGACACAGTATTAATTGTCAAAGGAGAGACGTGGGAACAGTCGTTACAAACTGCCAATGTAATGATAAATAAAGTAAAGAAATGGTTATCTCAGAATCACCTCTCCCTTAATGTGGAAAAAACAGTATATATGACGTTTGGCAGTTATAGAAATAGTTTACCGCTCAATACGAACATTACAATACATGCTGTGAGTTGTTATCCGCGTACTTGTGATTGTTCGCAGATAAAACGAGTATCACATACTAAGTATTTAGGTGTAATAGTGGATTCGAATTTAAACTGGACAGAGCACGTCAAAAAAGTAGTCCAGAAATCCCGATTTATGATTTACCTCGTTTACAAGTTAAAACCGATTCTTACGAGCAAACAATTGTTAACGATTTATTATGGTTTATTCTGGTCGATTGTAACGTATGGCATTACTGTTTGGGCAGGCACGCATGATGTGTCAATGAGGCCTCTTCTTATTGTTCAAAAAAAACTAGTCAAACTCATTTTCAATAAACCTCTATTCTACTCCTTGGGGGATTTGTACAAAGAACAATCTATTATAAGTATAAGAAAATATTTCATTGAGAAATCGATCTTTCGAAATTTTAATTCACTACAATCCGCATACCAACAGTTGAAAGAAAGTTTATCCAGACATCGAATTGTTCCAGCGCCTAAAGTGTTAAAACAAATCGATAGGCGAAATCATAAATATATTGGAAACAAAACTTTTAATTTACTTCCTGATGAGTTAAAAGAAAAACGAATGTCGACCCTAATTAATAGCAAGCTGATAAGAAAGTGGATTATTGAACTATCACCTCCAACTATTAAAAGCTACTATTTCATCCAGACCTGTGATATGATAGTAGCTTGAAATTTTATTGTACTAGATTTGAACTGTTTTCTTCTTTTTTTTTTTAAATTTTATTTTTTTGTATATTTTTTTCATATGATATTGAATTGTTTTGTACACACTTATTGAGAGAATTTTGAAATATTAAAGCCAAATAGACAAACCAAGCAGGTCCGCGCACGGGCAAACTGCCTTCTGCGGAGATATTATTATTTGTATTGTATCGAATCGAGGAACAGGTTGTCCTTTATCCTGGCCATAGAGCGGGCGGACTGACTAACCCGTTCGTATGACCGGGGTATAAGGGTTGCTATGTTAGTTTTGTGATCTTACTATAACTTTGTGAATAATATCTGTAAATTTTAATTACACCTGTTAATAAATAAAAAAATAAAAAAAAATAAACCTGTGCGTCAAGTCTCATTACCACGTCTGGAATTATGCGCAGCTCATTTATTGGCGAAACTTATGAGTAGCATTAGGGTTGCTTTGGACATCAAGGATATTGGTTGTTTTTCATGGACGGACAGCACAATTGTACTTTGCTGGTTGGCAGATCATCTAACTCGCTGGGAAACGTTCGTGGCTAATCGGGTGTCAGCAATATTGGAGCTATTGCCATCAGTGCCTTGGTATCATGTGGAGTCTGCAAGTAATCCAACGGATTGCGCCTCACGAGGTTTAAAAGCTAAGGAACTCTTGCAACATAAACTATGGTGGTCTGGTCCTGAGGTGCTGAAAGATTAAGTATTCCCATCATCAAAGTATAATTCCTGCAGAACCACAAATTTGGAAGAACGTCATGACAAACCTATAGTATTGATGTCTACAATTAATGAGGAAAATGCAGATTTTATTGATAGTTTTGATTCGCTTACAGAATTAAAAAGAGTAACAGCTATATGCGTGCGTTTCATTCAGTATCTTCGGAAAGGTCATACTACATCTGACGAAATTCTCACACCGAGTGAGTTGTCTAATGCGCTTAATATATGGATCAAGAAGACGCAAATATCACATTTTAAAAGGGAAATCAAAAGTATAAGCCAAGGAAAGTCAATAGCTAGAACTAGTAGCCTAATAGCACTATCTCCAATATTAGATGAAGCAGGCCTATTAAGAGTTGGCGGCTGGTTGCAAAATTCAACATTACCGTATGATGCGAAGCATCCTGTTATAATACCCAAAGGACAAACATTATCGAAATTAATTGTAGCCGATTTGCATCTTCGTCATCTTCATGCTGGTCAGCGCTTATTAATGAATTCAATTTTCCAAAACTTTTGGACAATAGGCGTAAGGAACGTTGTTCGTCAGCATATACGAAAATGCATTGAATGTATCAGACATCGTGGTAAGGCCTCAGTTCAACTTATGGGAAATCTTCCGGCTTGTCGAGTCGAAGTTTCAAAGCCTTTTTCATCAACCGGTGTGGATTACGCAGGCCCTATTACCTTGCGTGCTTGGAAGGGTCGAGGCAGCAGACAAACGAAGGGATACATAGCTGTGTTCGTTTGTATGCAACAAAGGGGATTCATTTGGAGGCGGTCAGTGATTTGACTACAGACGCGTTCTTGGCGGCTCTTAATCGTTTTACATCCCGACGAGGTCATTGTGCACATATCTATAGCGATAACGTTACTAAATTTGTAGGAGCTGATCGAGCGTTAAAGGAGGTACAACAATTGGTCGCTTCCAAGGAGCATAACAAGAAAGTTGCAGATGTGCTATCACCTTTCAACACGTGTTGGCATTTTATACCTCCTGCTGCACCTAACATGGGTGGGTTGTGGAAAGCCGCTGTCAAGACGGTGAAGTTTCACCTGAAACGGGTGCTTGGTAGCGCTATCTGACCTTCGAAGAAATGGCGACAGTGCTTTGTAAAATAGAAGCTTGTGTTAATTCTAGGCCCTTAGGTGTTGTGTCAACAGATGAGGACTGCCTAGATGCTTTGACTCCGGGTCATTTGATGATTGGTCGTCCAATTCTAGCTATTCCTGAGCCTGACGTAGTGGAAACCAAAATTAACAGTTTGGCGTCGGTGGCAAGGTGAATATCTTGCTACTTTACAACGGAGACAGAAGTGGTCTCGAAAACTAGACGATATTTTACCGAATACTTTAGTGATTGTGAAGGATGAAAAGACTGCTCCATCTCAATGGCTTCTGGAGCGTGTATTGCAGGTTCATCCAGGAAAGGACGGACTCATCCGAGTCGCAACAGTTAGGACCCGGACTGGAAATCTCAAGAGATCCATCAATAAATTATGTCCTATTCTTATAGACTAAGTTATTATGTAATATCTGATCATATTGTTTTATTTTTTGTCTTTGAAATAAGTGATTTCAACGGGGGCGGAATGTTAAGTTCTTATAATACTGTAATTGTAGAATAGTTATAGGATATCGAGTAGGCTAATTTTATTGATTGTTTTGTAATTATTGGTGACATTAGTTTTTTAATTCAGTTCAAATCAGAGAGCCAATAAAGAACAATTAAGACTTTTAGTAAAAATTATGCGCCGCCGCCGTATACAATAATTGGAAGGAAATAAATTATAACTACCAGAGTGCCCAATTTGGATGCGGCCAGTAAAACTCAGCATACAACTACATGTAAACGCCCTGTGCGTGAGCCCCCTTTGAAATGCTCGAGCTCATCCCAGTTTCTCAGAATTTTGTCTACTTTTTATGGCCTTAAAATTTTCAATTTGTTTGCCAGGGTTTCTTAGAATTTCTGATAGTTTTTCTAATCGTCGGGATTTTCTGAAATTTAAAGAGGACGACTTTTCAATAGTTTTTTAACATGTCGCAAAATATTTCACTTGAGGGTTTCCCGAATATTTTCAGGTTTGGGGAGTTTTCTACCTTTTGTGATAAAATTTACATTTACATGAATTGCACATTACATTTATTACATTAATTATTAGTCACAACGAATTATTACTCTGATTATTTACATAAAACTTATATCTAATCTTATTAATAATAATAATAATAAAATCTGTTGATCGATTTCAATTCTCTAAAACTCATATTTCTCGTCTTTAGCATAATTATGTCCTATTTTTTGTTTTCTAAAACAAAATTTATTCGTACCTAAAACGTGAAAAAACTTGTTTCCACCTGTTCCCTTGAACCAATTTTATCCAAAACACATTCATTGAATTACTACGATATTTCTCTTAATTATAACGTCAAAAAATCATTTATTTGAACTTTTTCGCTATCCCTCCTGGAGCGCGTTCAAAAACCTTACTATGGTTAACCATGGTTAACTATGGTAAACTTTTGTCGTTCAAAAACTCCGTGGTTAACTACAACATAACCACGAGCATAACTTTTTGGCGTTCAACAACTCCCGTGGTTAACCATGGTGTAGTTAAATTTTAACCATGCTCGGGAGCATGGTTAGCGATAGTTAAGAAGAAGAAGAATAAAAACAATTTTTTGACATTTGTTTTAATGTTAATAATGAACAAATCAAAGTGGGATTTGTGAGATTATTTTAAATAAATAATTATTGGAAATAATTGCGCCAAATAGCCGACACTATTTTATGGGAAAAAATTTTAAATTTTCCTTACCACGTAGTTAACCACGGTGCGTTCAAAAACCTTCATGGTTAAACATAAACTTTCGTGGTTAAGTGAAGTGATGTAGCATAACCACAGCTTACCTCGTGTTTAACTATAGTAAGGTTTTTGAACGCGCTCCTGGACTATTTAAATATCAATTTTTAAGTCTTAAGGCTCAAACAGGGCCCATCCGTTCCGTCCGCTCCACACGGCTTTCCTTTGTTCTTCTTAACATTGCGTCCGCTTGATTGTCGCTACCGCTCCGTTCGTCTCATGAAAAGTTTATGGAAATGTCAAATTTCCAACTTTTAAAAACGGACGCAACGGATTGGTTCTGTTTGAGCCTTTACTAGTAGACTAGTCGGCGAGGCATTTTTATGGCTATTTTGGCCCATTGGCGAGATTATTATAGGAGTCGCTGCGTTTTAGGATGTAGTTTAACACCCTAAGTTTGCCCACAATTTGGTTGGCCGAATAACTTATTGTGAATAAAATATGTAATTTTTACATTTCTTTCAATATCTCCGTTCCTGCTAACTTTTAGTATACCATGCGCATTGAGGAAGCTCTTCCCTATAAAATTATCTAAAAAATAAACCCTACTAGGTCCCTAGTCCCTAGGTGCAAGTGTGATCTTGTAAAAACCTCCCAAAGTTTTCAAATCATGTTATTTTCACTCTTTGTTTACTTGAATAAAACTGCACATAGAGGGCTGACAATTTTTTAAGATGGTGTCTATGTAGTCTATGGTGTCAAGATCGATTCATTACTTTTGGAGTAATAAACTATGTTCTTTTGTTTTTAACATTGCTGCCATTTCTTGTAAGATCGGTTTATAATTGGGGAACTCATTTAGAAAACTTAAGACACAATTGAAAAAGAAATCCTGTTGGAATTTTCGAAAAATCGCAAATTTGTCTCCCTAGCATAGACGTGCGCCTTTTGTGTTAGAAGGGTAACACTATTATTATTATTAATAAGATTAGATATAAGTTTTATGTAAATAATCAGAGTAATAATTCGTTTTGACTAATAATTAATGTAATAAATGTAATGTGCAATTCATGTAAATGTAAATTTTATCACAAATGGTAGAAAACTCCCCAAACCTGAAAATATTCGGGAAACCCTCAAGTGAAATATTTTGCGACATGCTAAAAAACTATTGAAAAGTCGTCCTCTTTAAATTTCAGAAAATCCCGACGATTAGAAAAACTATCAGAAATTCTAAGAAACCCTGGCAAACAAATTGAAAATTTTAAGGCCATAAAAAGTAGACAAAATTCTGAGAAACTGGGATGAGCTCGAGCATTTCAAAGGGGGCTCACGCACAGGGCGTTTACATGTAGTTGTATGCTGAGTTTTACTGGCCGCATCCAAATTGGGCACTCTGAACTACCTTTTATCAGGATTTTATTTGCACGACGACATACTCGGCATGAAGCAATTACTTTAAAAAGTCTCAATTTGGGCTTTGCTGCGGACAGCCCAGTCCATATTAATGAGAGTCTTACATCGAAAAACAATGATATCTTTCAAACTGCTCGTAAATTGCTGTGAAGGAATCTAGTTACTTCAGTCTTCACACACCGGGGTTTTGTCTTTGTGCAACTGGAAATAGATAAACAACCAGTAAAATTTACTTCAGCCCTTGACCTGAAGAAACCATTAACTCCTCTCCTGTTTCATAGCTGGTACATTTTTGGGCGCAGTACATTTTTTTATGGTGGAGCACGCTACTATATGGATTCTAAAAGTATGTTTATATTCGTAGTTTATTTTCTAGTTATGATTTTTGTTTTGATTTCAATTTTAATCTTAGTTTTGATTTTAATTTTAATTTTAAGTTTTTACAGAATTTGTTAATATGTTATTGCCTCACTTCATGGCTATTCTTCTTCTTCTTTATCAGTTATTTCTTATCCTGTCTTTTATTTCTTCTTCTACTTAACAAATCTAGCGTGTTTCGTACTGGTTTCTGAAGTCGTAACTGCGGTCTTTTGTTGCATTTATCTATCACTTTGCTGATGGAGTGCACAAACAGGGAAGACTACTAAACATCCTTTGCTCTGCTTCCTCTGGACTTAATATACTATATGTGTTTTAAATGCGAGAAGTCTGAAAAGCAAAATGGATGAATTGAGATGGATGTGTGACCAAACGAAGTTACAAGTTCTGCCTGTGAGTGAGACTTGATTAAAACCGTTTCCTGAGACTTGGTTAAATTCCTTTCCGTTCGGTTTTCTCTTCTCGTGCCCTCTGCGTCTATTTCGTATACTTTTCGTTCGTTCGTTTCAATCCTGATCAGCTGTCCGTAGCTGCCTCCACCATACCTTGGGATACTATCTATCATACTACTTGCGTTGACACTAAAGGAGTTTGCTGACTTTATATATTCAATCACTCTTTGATCAATGTGTGCCGCTGGTCACAAGAAACCGCAGGCCATATTCGGCCTGTCCTTGGTTTTCTCGCGAAATCCGCGACTTGATAAGTCAGCCAGAGTGCATGTACAGGCGTTATTGCAAGACTAGGATCCTTAAATATCTTAATGCTTATAAACAGCTTCGCAAGCTCGTCACTAGCAAGGTGAAATCACGAAAACGTAGTTTTTATGCACGTAAGCTTGATCCCTCTTTAAACTCCAAGCAACTCTGATCCTATCTTCGCTCGCTGGGCATAAATGCTACTGCACCTTCCCCTGTTGATATCGATGTAGACCTCCTAAATTCCTCATTCATTCAATCCCCTCCTGCTTCCTTTATCTCCCGATCTTTCTCAGTTCTTCCACATAGTACTTATGGCTTTTACTTTCGCTGTGTAGACTCCTCGGAAGTTATTAAAATACTCCTCTCTATTTCCTCCAACTGCATCGGTTTTGATGAAATATCTCCACGCTTTTTGAAGCTCCTCGCCCTTTAATTTTGGATGTCATCACGAATGTTTTTAACTACTGCCTAACTACCTCCCAAGTTCCCTTGATGTGGAAAAGAGCCATAGTGATCCCTTTACCGAAAAAATCTTCTCTTGCAGATATCTCAGATTTCTGTCCCATTAGAATTCTTCCTTTACTTGCAAAAGCCTTTGAGAAAATTCTTTACATCCAATTCCTGTGCTACCTTGAATCTAATAACTTTATTTCGAAATATCAATCTGGTTTCCGTAAAAATCATAGTTGTGAAACCGCTATACTAAAGGTAAACACTGACATTAGTTCTGCGCTTGATAAAGGCGACGTTGCAATATTAGTGCTTCTTGATTTCTCGAAAGCCTTCGACTCGGTGGTGATGCGATCCTACTTTCCAAACTAAGTCAGCGCTATCATTTCTCTTCGTCTGCTACACGGCTTTTCTCCTCTTTGCTATCTAACCGTTTTCAATGTGTTCGTCATAACAATGATATCTCCTCTTTTCTACAGGTGCCTTCTGGTGTTCCTCAAGGTTCAATTCTTGGTCCCCTACTATTTTCATTGTATATCAATGACCTTTTACTATCGGCCACTGTTCCTTTCATCTGTATGCTAATGATCTCCATCTGTATACCTCTTGGCCTTCTTGCCAATTTGATTCCTGTGTTTCTGACCTGAATAGCACTCTCTCTCGAATAAATGAGTGGAGTGCTTTCAACTACCTTAAATTAAACCCTAAAAATCACAAGTATTTGTGCTTAGTCGTCTTTCTACGCTCCCCGACAGAATGCCACTCATTTGTCTGGGTAACATTTCTCTTCCCATTGTTGATTGGGTCCATAATCTTGGCATTGCTATTAATGCTAAACTAACCTGCTGTGATTAAGTCTCAATAATGCTCTCCAAGATTTATGGGACATTACCCAAGCTCTGGCTTCATGGCAGTCTCCTATCACCCACTATACGTTCAAAGCTTGTAAAATCTCTCATTCTTCCGCATTTCCTCTATGGCTCACTCGTTTACATTGTGTATGACTCGTCCTGCCGTGAAAGACTAAATGTTGCATTCAATGATTGCTTACGCTTTATCTTCCACCTGAGAAGGTCAGATCATATATCATCTGTTCGGAATTCACTAATAGGCGGTGACCTCTTTTGTTTTATCGATATTAAGGCGCTAGCTCTTCTACATAAAGTTTTTTATGCTAAAATCCCTTCTTAGCTTTCCAACTTCCTTACACCTTTGATAACCTTGAGATCAATTAAATACCTTATTCCATCTCATCTGTCTCCAATTGGTAGTCGTTCCTTTTTTGTGCACGCGATTAGACTCTGGAATGATCTTCCCCCTTCTTTACAAAGAATTAGCACAGTCACCATTTTCAGAAAACAAGTTTCTCATCTTCTATCCACCTCTTCTCTTTAGCTCTCTCTTTCCTTTACTACTTAGCTTTCTCTTTCCTCTTCTTCTTTCTAATAGCCATAACTCTAGTATGTTTAGTTTGTAAGCTTAGGTTAGGTATTCTTGTTTTTGCCTTGTTTAAATTAAAATTATTATTGTACTCTAAAAGATGTAAGTCTTGTGTACCTCCGTTTACTTATGTACAAATAAATAAATAAATAAAATAAAAAAAATAAATAAATAAAATTAAAAGAAATAATAAAATAAAATAAAAAAAAATTAAATAAATTAAAAAAACGTTACTACAATATATGTTACTTGCTCGTAACATTGATGTTACTGGTTAGATTTAGGTATATAAAATATAAATTAAGAGTAAAGATAAAGTTTACCTGTTAGGAAAAGCAAACAGTTTTGAAATAAAAAACAATATTGAATTCTAACTGACACGTGTGTTATCTTCATCTGTTCCTTTTATCCTTAGTGCAAAATTTCATTCTGCACTAAAAGCAGCATTAGAAAGGATGTGTCTGACATGACTTGTTACAGGAGGATCAAAGACCTGGGATATCATTTTTATAAGCTTTGTTTACATTTGATTATGTTCGTTACGGTATCGCTAATTCTTATCTTTGAACTGATTAGCCCAAAAACAACCCCTTTTCGACGGGGCGTCAGAAGAAGACGCGGTTAGACTTCGCGAAGAAACATCTAAACTGGAACCTTGGCAGTGGCAATCCATTATATGAAGCGATGACTCTAGGTTTGAATTACAATGTAACAGCATATCCTCTCGCGTTGTTAGGAAATCCGATGAAGCTTACAAGTCCGACTGTTTACGGCGAAAATCCAACTTCCCTTCATCAGTAGTGAAGAAGGTATATATATGAAGGGGAGTATATTTTTAAACAGGATGTTGCCTCCTGTCACGCAGCCAAGAGTACCAAGGCTTTGCGTCCTGCCAAAAATATCCCCACAATGGACTGGTCTTTCAACAGTCCAGATATGTCACCCATAGAATTCTTTTGGGGAAAAATGAAGAAAATTATTAAGAAGGAAGTTAGGACCGTGAAAAGCCTGAAAACCACCCCAAGGGACACCTACCATCACACTACAGGAATGCGAAAATCTTGTCGCTCCGATACCACGGAGCATGTCTGATGTAATCAAGTCCAAGGGTGACGTTACAAAGTGGTGAAAACAAACTGCAGTGGGCGAACTTTTTTGATACGAAAAACCGTTGGGCGAACTGTTTTGATACAGAAATTATTTTTTTTTGTTATTTTATTATTGTTAAACATATTCGAACCGAAAGTGGTGACACCCGATTTGTCACTTCTATTAAAATCCGAAGAGATCCACTGCAATCAAACACCAAGCAGACCTGTTAGCAAGTCCTAATCCCACCTCCCCGCGGTGCCCCCTGGGGTACTTCTTCGGAAGGAGCTAACGGGAGAGGGGCGAATGGCGAGCTCTCTGCGCCACAAAACAGAGCTTTTAAGTCGGTTGGGCTGAGGGTTAGCAACCCGCTCCCATAAAAAACACTATTGCTACGAATCGGCAAACAGTGCCTCGGAACCGGATGGACAACACGACGACGACCTTTGCTTTTCGAACAAGGACACGAATCGGATCATGGAATGTGAGAACAATGCTTGCTGAGGGACGGCTGGATGAAGTCCTTAACGAGATGAATCGATATAAAATCACGATCATGGGACTGAGCGAGACCAGATGGCCCGATGCGGGGGAACATATCTGCCCAAATGGCGAGTCCTTCTTATATTCTGGGAGAAATGAAACTGAAAGCCGTAGGAGTGGTGTTGGCGTAATACTCACCAAAGAAGCCAGGGCTAGCCTCATTAGCTGGTCACCAGTTTCTGAGAGGATTATTACCGTGCGCCTACGTACCAGGCTAAGAAGTACTACGGTAGTTCAATGCTATGCTCCAACCGAAGACGCAGAAGATGACATGAAACACGAGTTCTACATGCGACTGAATGAGGTTTTTCGCTCTATTCCAAGGGGAGACATCATTGTATTAATGGGTGACTTAAATGCACAAATCGGTCACGACAACACCGGTCTTGAACAAACAATTGGAAAACAAGGCCTAAGCCAAGTTACCAATAACAATGGTGAGCTTTTCGTTGACTTTTGTTCTTCCCATCAACTTATGGTAGGTGGAACTTACTTTTGTCACAAGAAGATACATAAAGAGACCTGGGTATCGCCCGATGGTAGAACGAGAAATCAGATAGATCATGTGGCCGTCAGCCGCAGATGGAGAACCATTCTGGAAGATGTCAGGAGCTTCAGGGGAGCGGACACTGGAAGCGACCACCATTTGGTAGTAGCAACTATTCGCCTTAGAATCGCTGCAATCAGAAACTTTCAACGTGAATCTATAAACCGTAGACGGTTTAACGTTGACCTCTTGCGGGAGAGCGCTAAAAAGCGAGAATTTGCTAGAAACCTGCAGCAAATATTAAACCAGCAAACCGTTTCTGACGACACAAATATTGAAGACCTGTGGAGTACAACAAAGGGCGCTATATGAAACGAGCATCGGTTATGTCCAGAGAAACATGCAACATTGGATCTCGGACAGCACCTGGCAAAAAATAGAACGCAGGAGGGCCCTCAAAAATAACATAAACTCTACAAGCGACCCGGATAGACGTCACCAACTTGAACGGGAGTACTCTCAATTACACCGAGAGGTAAAGAGAAGTGTCCGGCGTGATAAAAGGCAGCAGATAAACGAGCTCGCAGAAAAAGCGGAAAACGCGGCAAACACAGGCAACAGTAAAGTGCTGTACCAAATTACTAAACAGCTCTCGGGAAAGCACTCTACTAAAAAGCATGCCGTTAAGAGTGCGGATGGAAGGCTGCTGTGCAGCGACGAGGAGCAGCTCCAAAGATGGAGAGATTATTTCTTCGCCGCCCTGAATGGCTCACTCACACAGGAACCTCAGGAAAACAGCAACAATGCACAGCCGATAAGAATCAACACCCGGGCCCCATCCAAGACGGAAATAGTAACCGCAACCGCAACCGCTGGAAAAGATGGCATCCCGCCAGAATTGTTGAAAGCCGACTCAAGCCTCATAGCAGATGCGCTTCAGCCAATCCTCGAATTAGCATGGAACACCTGTACCTTTCCGGAGGATTGGACGGAAGGTATCATAGTCAAAATACCCAAAAAGGGGGATCTAACAATATGCGACAACTGGAGAGGCATCTGTCTATTATCTACTGTGGGTAAAATCTTGTCCCACACTATAGTATCAAGAATAAGAGAGGCAGTAGATCAAACGCTTAGAAGGCAGCAGGCCGGATTCAGGAAGGGCCGTTCATGTATAGATCACATCAACACCTTAAGAATAATAGTGGAACAGTCTACTGAATTCCGATCCCCCCTTTACCTTGCTTTCGTAGATTATGAGAAAGCGTTCGACTCGGTTAATAGGAGCTTTATATGGCAGGCATTACGGCGACGTGGACTGCCGGATAAGATAATAGAATTGATAAAAGCCCTATACAACAATTCCAAATGCAGAGTTCTCCATAACGGAAAATTATCCGACAGCTTCGAGGTGAGCTCAGGAGTACGACAAGGATGCCTACTCTCGCCTTTACTATTTCTTATAGTAATAAATGACATCCTTGTCGGCGCTCTAGATAGTAGAACAGGCGGCATACAGTGGGGTTTGCTAGATCGCCTTAAGGACCTCGACTACGCAGATGATATCTGTTTGCTGGCCCACAGACATCAGGAGCTAAAAAACATGTTAAACAATTTGGCAACAGAAAGTAGTCTAGCAGGCTTAAGGCTGAATCCGAATAAAACCAAAGAAATGCGGATAAATGCAAACACACTTGAACGAACTGCGCTGAATAACCGTGACGTGGAACTGGTAGATAAATTCTGCTACCTCGGTAGTATTATTACCGAAAATGGTGGTGCAGAAGAAGACGTCAGTTCCAGAATAAATAAAGCACGAAGCGCATATGCATGCCTGTTCCGCATATGGAGATCAACGGAGATCTCAACCAACACCAAATTGCGGCTGTTCAACTCCAACGTTAAGGCAGTTCTTTTATACGGTTGCGAAACATGGAAAGTCACCGAATTAATCACAGGGCGCCTACAAGTCTTCATAAACAGATGCCTACGTCGTATCCTAAAAATCCGCTGGCAAGATAGAATTTCAAATGAAGAGCTATGGCGCCGTGCCGGCCAAGAAAGGATAGACGACCAAATCAGGCGAAGGAAATGGAATTGGGTTGGCCACACCTTGCGACGCGATAACGAAAATCTAGCCAAACAGGCCCTTGACTGGAACCCGCAAGGATCCCGTCGAGTTGGAAGACCTAGAACAACGTGGAGGAGAACCCTACTAGCAGAGGCCGCAACTACTGGGAGATCCTGGTCAGAGCTAAGAGCTGTCGCGCAAAACAGAGTCCGCTGGAGGGCAACTGTTTCCGCCCTATGTCCCACGAGGGATTAAGGGGCACATAGATAGATAGAGATATTCGAACCGACTAAAGAATATTTTATTTGCTATATAATAAATATTATCTTTGATTCATAAAAGCATCTAATCACTTCTTCCGATAACGGTCTAATTCTTTCAGAATTATTTTTACTTTGGTTCATAAACGTTTGGGCGAACTATTCTGGTAAGGGATTGTATGAGCATTTCTAGGGAAATGTTGAATTTGAGTGATTATTATCTCTTGACTCTTGCAATTTTCTACATAGCAGTTGAAACACCATGAAAGACTAAACTAAACTAACATCTCTTATTGAGTACTCGAGAAGACATTAAAAATCGTAATTTGCTTCTATTTAAACTTTTGTCATACGCGGTATTAAAATGAGGGTATCGTTTTAAAGTATGAGCTAGAAAAGATCTTCGATAACGTTTTTATAACATTGTATAAAATTGGATCTACTTTTTTATGGAAAGGGCCCCTGGGAAACTTTTTTTTCTAGAACGCTCTTATTAGTATCTAATAGAAAATGTTTTCGAGAACCCTTTTTTTAATGAACGCTGCTTTGTTAGAGAGCTTATGATTTTATTATTTACATGCATTAAGTAGCAATTTCATGGGATGAGCGTCAGGCATTGGGCGTAAAGTTTTTTACAATGCAACAGACAAGTGCAGAAATATATCTTTCTCTTTCTGTTTCGTAAAAACCAGTACAAACTTGACGCTCGACGCTTGACGACCCTATGAATAAGACCTTTAAGTAGAGATTTCATGGGAGCGTCAAACGTCGAGCGTTAAGTTTTTACAATGCAACAGACAAAGGAAGAAATATAGTCGCTCTCTTTCTGTTGCATTGAAAACACTTGACGCTCAACGCTTGACGCCCACATGAAATTTCACCTTTAGGCACAACGCCCTTTTGTTTTAAACTTCTCATGCTCTCGCGTTGTACGAGCGACACTAACTTCGAGTACCTAACAGTGCAAAAAACTCAGCATTGCTTAGCACGCTGTTTGTGTTACACCGTGTTACATGCAGGCATTGTGGGATACACATACAATAATAAGTTCAACGATTTCCGTTGAAATATGAAACGTTGCTATCCAAGTGATCATCAAAAAAGAGCCGAAAAAAAGCGTAAAGAAAGTGTAAGTGTTGAAAATACTAAAAAATTGACATCATGGTTAACAAGAGTTAACATAAGTGAAGAAGACACAAACATTGTCCCAGAAAAAAATGTCGATGAAAATGACGGTAAATATGTATAGTTTATTAGTTTCTATAATATTGAAAGAATTCGCTCATAATAGAACGTAAATTGTAAATTGGAACTTCAAATTTTCACGTATGTAGATTAAAGCTGCATAGATTGACAAACGCAAAACGCATAATTTAAAGCTTAATTTTTGTTTTTGATTGATGAAAAACAATATACATATTTGTTTCATCTATTTTCAGCCTTCCAGGAGATCGAAAGTTATTGCTCAATTTCTTCGGATAAAGAAACGATTCCGGTCAATACTGATGGTACGACAGAAACACCACAATGTGCAGCCAACACGGAAAATTCAGAAACAAATATCGACAGTGTTGAAAGTTCCGATTTTGATGAGGTAAAATTTATTGTTTTTTTTACAACTACACTCGTGGCTAATGAGAACGGACATGACGAGAACAGAAACCCCCTTTTACTCCCACCCATAGCTTGCGGTGACGGGGCGGGAACTTCTCCCTTCTCTTGCGCATCCCACAACTTCAAAGCTATGCTTTCTTAGTCCGACTCGTTCGACTATTACTACGTTTAGAAGCGGAGTTTCCCTCCGGATGGAAGTTTCGATCTAGAGTGAAACACCGCTTATAAACCGGGAGCACTGACATATAATAATGGACTGCTCATCAGCAATTATTCCCATACAAAAACCGATGGCACCAAAAAGGCACAGTCGCTCGCTCTTCCATAAGCCCCCAAACTGACAGAAGCACTCAGAAATAAAATCAGGTTAAATCAATTAGAAAAAAATAGACGGGTATAGTGATGTTTATATCTTTTGCTCTTTTCCCCATAAGCCCCCGGATTTTGACATACAGAATGTCAGTTGCTAAAACAGGCGTTAAGAACTTAAATCAGATACACATAAAATTTGCAAATTAATGAAAAAAAGGCATTTTAAAAGGTGAAAAAGTGAAAATAGTGTTTATTAATTTTTTTAAACAAAATATTTGTGTTGTTTTAATGTTTTAAGTACGTATTTAAAAAAATGTAAATTTCAAAAATGATTCCGGTGTTTACATGGAGTGAAAAAAGGTTTGTAGCCTATGGAACAAATTGGTGCCATGAAAAATTTCTCATAAGCAGTCCATTCTATATGTCAGTGACCGGGAGTGAAAATCCATAACTTGGATTTTCGCTCCCGAACAAAAAGCTGGCGTGAAACTTCGATCCCGGTTTATGTTGTGCTTATAAACGCTGACTGGGAGTGAGATTTTTTTTCCGAAGGGGGAAAAACTTAGTAAAGAAGAAGCTGGGTGTTTTATTTTGTTACATTAGTTTTTTCTTTATTTATAGATTTTTTTAAATACATAATATTAAACATTGGATAACTGAATAAAACAATGCCTAAGGATGTTCCTTGTAAACCAATATCAGAACGTCTTTTCCTTATCCTGTGACCATGAGGAACGGGTATGAGAATAAAAACCTCACCAATTAGGACTTATTATTTATTATTTCCACTAACGTTTCGCATAATCCGCTTATGCCTCTTCAGAGCTACACTCCAAAAAATGTTTTCATTTATTACTACACTCAATTTACATTCTTACACGTACCTGTCATTTGAATAAATAAACTATCATTCGATCAAATTAATCCGTTTAAAAAAACATCGTTATAAAAAGCGAAAGACAATAATAAACAAAATAAATTAAAAATAAATAAAAAACAAAAAAATATATAAATAAAAAGAACATAAAACCAATCATTTACGAGACGAAACCATAATTTAAAAACCGTGTGACTTGCTAAGTGTAACGTGTAGAACTGAGGTGACCCGTTATCACTATTACGAATGAGACGAGAAATTTTAAATCTGACAAGTCAGCAAGTCAGAAATCCTCTACTCACTTCAAAAGGCTGTGATAGATTACACTCAACCCATCAACATCACTTCTCTCATTCATTGCGTTCTCACATTTAACAATGTTAATCATTTCCTTCGTTATTCTTTTTATATAATGCTTCTCTTTTTCTAATATTTTTATACCATCCTAATCATAACATTGATTACGATGGTATAAAAATATTAGAAAAAGAGAAGCATTATATAAAAAGAATAACGAAGGAAATGATTAACATTGTTAAATGTGAGAACGCAATGAATGAGAGAAGTGATGTTGATGGGTTGAGTGTAATCTATCACAGCCTTTTGAAGTGAGTAGAGGATTTCTGACTTGCTGACTTGTCAGATTTAAAATTTCTCGTCTCATTCGTAATAGTGATAACGGGTCACCTCAGTTCTACACGTTACACTTAGCAAGTCACACGGTTTTTAAATTATGGTTTCGTCTCGTAAATGATTGGTTTTATGTTCTTTTTATTTATATATTTTTTTGTTTTTTATTTATTTTTAATTTATTTTGTTTATTATTGTCTTTCGCTTTTTATAACGATGTTTTTTTAAACGGATTAATTTGATCGAATGATAGTTTATTTATTCAAATGACAGGTACGTGTAAGAATGTAAATTGAGTGTAGTAATAAATGAAAACAATTTTTGGAGTGTAGCTCTGAAGAGGCATAAGCGGATTATGCGAAACGTTAGTGGAAATAATAAATAATAAGTCCTAATTGGTGAGGTTTTTATTCTCATACCCGTTCCTCATGGTCACAGGATAAGGAAAAGTCGTTCTGATATTAAACATTGGGTTTACATTTGTCTTGGCTATGATTTTGAATTTGACCTTGCAGCTGTCATCTCAAGCCAGAAAGTATTTTGGATTTTCACTCCCATTGCTTATAAACGTATCGGGAGTTTTACGTTGGATTGAAGATCCGGGAGTGAAACTCCGCTTATAAACGTGGTATACATATCTGGCTACGACTGCCTCTCGCTTATTTGGCTTTACGCATTCTTTTCAAGAGTGGGAGCCTCCTATGCTCTTGAGTGAATGAGACTCGGTCCCGAGCTGTTCGTTCTCGTTTTTGATTTGACTAAAGAAATATTTCAATTGGGAATTTTTATAGTAATTCATTGATTAATCAAATAAGTCACTCTTTTTTGACAACTTTAAATTTTAAGAGCACAATTGCAGACTTAGGCTTTTTTGATATTTTACCATCATAATTTTTTTTTATGTGTCTCAAGTTTAACTCGCGTGGGTTCGAATTTTTTCAGATATCACTTTCGACACCAAACTCACGTTCACGCCATGATGAACCTTCTACTTCGAGTAATGTTTTTCCGGCGGTAATTACTGATACCAATATCAAGCATGCGATGATTTTATCTGGTCCAAATCAACCGCAAGGACCTTTTCCACGTGATAAAAATCAAGATAACCGTTGCTTCTCGAATGCCTATTACTACCACATCGCCAAATCTGGATTAAAGCTGACTAGAAATTGGCTGTGCTATTCTTCGGAGTTGGATTGCGCTTATTGCCAACCTTGTTGGTTATTTCCCCAGGAAAAAGTTGCTGTAGGTTCAACACAAAACCCGTGGTCAACCAGTGGTGTAAGAGACTGGGGACACATTTCGATAAAGATCAAATCTCACGAAGCTTCACAAAATCATACAACTTCGTGTTTATTATACGAACAATGGCGGAAATGTGGAGCGATGGAGGAAGCACTGGGAAGAAGATTTCAAACGCAAGCAAAATTTTTGGCGTAAGGTGATTGAGCGAACCCTCGATGTAACACTTATGTTAGCTTCTTGTAACCTTGCTTAACGTGGGAGAAGCGATAAAATAGCGGATTCTGGAAAAGGCAATTTTTTATCCGTCGTGAAACTTCTTGCTAAGTATGATCCCGTCATGCATGAATTGATACAGCTTCCGAGTGGATCGGTAAATTACTTGAGCCCAACATCACAAAATGAATTCATATCGGTCCTTGCAAAACAAGTAAATCTTGAAATAGAAAATGAATTAAAAATACAATAAATGGTTAAAAAAAATTTTTAAAAAAAATTCTTTTCATTAACTAAAAAATGCACTGAAAAGTAAAAAATAAAAAATATTATTTTAAAGAAAGCGTGGAATTTCAATTTTAATGAAAAAGTTAATTAAAAGAATGGCGCATTTTTCATCAAAAATTGAAAATATAACTGTAAATCGCGTGAGATTTACAATAACCCTCAATTGTTTGCTTTGTTAATTTCAAATTCTAACAAAATTTTTTGATGAAAAATGCGCCATTCTTTTAATTAACTTTTTCATTAAAATTGAAATTTCACGCTTTCTTTAAAATATTTTTTATTTTTTACTTTTCAGTACATTTTTTAGTTAATGAAAAGAATTTTTTAAAAATTTTTTTTAACCATTTATTTTATTTTCTACTTTTTAGTTTATTATATGTATTCCGCCATTTTATGATGGCAATTCTATTAGATTTAAAATTACGTCACACAGTTTAGTGTATTCATTTGATACCCATGTCGTGGGCTCGGTGGAACATAATTGCAAAAACGGCCGCCATCTCGGAACCGTCTTCTTGATTTTTTTACAAAAAGGTCAGATTGCATTTAGTACTTATACATGATGAGTTGAACTCAAGTTGAACCCAAGTCTAACTACATGTAAACGGGAGTCGAGTTGGGTTAAGGTTGACTGAACTCGACTCAGCTCTGCTACCTGGGTTTAGTTGAAATTATGCATACGGACATGAGTTCAGTATTTGAGTAGTTGAATTTAGTTGACAGCAGCATCTCTGTGTTTGTTTGTGATTTTTTGTAAGTGTGTGCAAAATTGGAAGTTGATCGGTTATATTTTCTACTTTTTAGTCTATTATAAGCTTTCCGCAATTTAGTGTTGGCCGCCATTTTGAATTTGGAATGACGCCACATAGCTTATTGTGTTCTACCTGTCATATCCTTTCATTTGATACCCATGTCAGAGGGCCGCGGAGCACAATTTCAAAAATCGGGCGCCATTTTGGAACCGCCATCTTGATATTTTTACAAAATGGCCAGATTGCATCGTCATCCAAACTAAACGTGTATGCAAAATTTCAGCTCTATCCGAAACCGGGAAGTGGGTCAAATTTAACTTCCAAGATTTGACGACAAACAGTGTAAGTGTTGGCCGCCATTTTGAATTCGGAATGACGCCACATAGCTTATTGTGTTCTACCTGTCATATCCTTTCATTTGATACCCATGTCAGAGGGCCGCGGAGCACAATTTCAAAAATCGGGCGCCATTTTGGAACCGCCATCTTGATATTTTTACAAAATGGCCAGATTGCATTGTCATCCAAACTAAACGTGTATGCAAAATTTCAGCTCTATCCGAAACCGAGAAGTGGGTCAAATTTAACTTCCAAGATTTGACGACAAACAGTGTAAGTTAAATAAAATCGGGCGCCATTTTGGAACCGCCATCTTGATATTTTTACAAAATGACCAGATTGCATTGTCATCCAAACTAAACGTGTATGCAAAATTTCAGCTCTATCCGAAACCGGGAAGTGGGTCAAATTTAACTTCCAAGATTTGACGACAAACAGTGTAAGTTAAATAAAAGAGTTTAAAAATGCTCTTTTTTTCGCATTAGTTTTAGATTCAACTCAAGACAAAAGTAAAGTTGATCAACTGAGTCAAATTTTTCGGTATGTTCAAATTATTTACGATAGTTTTGGTAAACCTTTGGAGCTCAAAATATGTGAAGTACATATTTACAGGGTTTCTAGAAATAAAAAATCCAGGTGCAGACAAGCTTTCAGAACAAATTCTTGATGTAGTTGAAAAAAAAAGGATTAAGGCGCGTTTCCAATACAGCGTGGAGCTTCACGTTATTTGGTATCTCTACGTTTCACATGACAGCATCGTATTTTTTTTCTCTTTCAAAATTTCACATTGCCGCTGGACGCTAGCGCAAAAGTTGGTTCTAGTTCTACTTTCGCGCTGGCAACTGCGAAAGATTTCGAAATTTTAGCCGCACCTATTTGACACAAGATGGTGCAAAGGCGCAATGTTCTTGTTGAATGAAGAAATTAGCAAAAAAAACTAATTAAACGGATTTTATTCAATTCTGTTTCATAATTTGGTAAAAGAAAATTTAATATTGGAAAAGTTATTATTATTTCAGCTAATATTTATTACTGAAACTTGTATTTTCGAAAAAGCTGTATTGTGCATTTTCGAATTGTTGTTAAACTGTCAAACTGCTTATTGGAAAATATCACCAAAATAAGTCATGGCTTATTTAAAAAGGGAACAATATTTTCAGTTTATTGAGCTCGTGCATGGTGAAGAGGTCTTGTGGAATGTTACATCCATGGACTTCCGAAACACCGAAAAGAAAAGCAAAGTTTGGGAAGATGTCGGTGCAAAGTTTAAAATAACTGGTAATTTTGTTGTTCGTACAAGGTCGATAAATTTACATATATTATAATCAGGAGACGAAGCTTATAAAATATTTAAGGCCATTCGGGATAAATACCGACGAGAAAAAGACAAGGAGGAGAAAGGCACCAGAAGTGGTGCTGGCAGTTATAGGGGTTGTGACTGGCCTTATATGACCCATCTACGTTTCTTAGATGAATCTCACAAAAAGAGAAGGTAAGTTATTTTCAATGCAAGGCTCCGAATCTTATCAGTCCTTCAATCTTTTTAAAAGGGTGTACATATCGCCGAACTGGAATAGAAATTCTAATCTAGGAGTCAACGATTCCTACAACGTAAGTTAGAGTATTTTAAATTAAAACTACCCTTTGTCAAAACATTTGGTTTTTCAGGATCATATATTCACTGATAGCTCAACGGTGCAAATAGCACCTATGGCTGAAGAATCCCCTAATCCATCCCAGTGCCAATCCACTTCTCAAAATCAATTGCTTTCTCAACATCAGCTCCCTTTAAAACCACAAACCACTTCCCATCCTTCTAACTCTTTACACCGTGAAAATTTATCGACAGCATCATCATCCTCTTGTAATTTCGCCGTTTCCCGTCCATCTTCTCCTCCAGCAAGATCTTCCTCCTCTTTAATATATCCCGCCCCACAAATTAGGCGCAGCCCAGGTGCAACCAATTCCGGATCCAAGCAGCTGAGTATGAAACCTAGCACAAGTGCCAAACGGACTCCATCTCCAAGAAATGAAACTAATTTAAGAAGGACGTGCTTGGAGAAAGTGTTGACCGAAAATACGTCGAATTTGGTGAACACTTTAAAATCCGTGATGTCACAACCGAAAACAGCGCCAACACCAAAACCATATGCAAACTTCGCTGAATACGTCAGACAATTTATGGAATATATTGGTCCTGAAGATGCAAGAAAGGCTGAAATTGAAATCCTTAAAATTGTTCTTCATTTTAAAGACAAAATAAATAATAAATGAAAAAAAGAAAACTTTTTTTTATACATTTTTATTCATTTTCATGGGCCATTTAAGAAATTTTTCATTATATCTCGCAATTGAGCTGCTTCGCTCGAATGGAAATTCGAACCCATTTGGTTGATATGCTGTAATTCTCCTTGTGTGTTTCTTGAAGGGAGAAAGGAATCAGTATACCTATTTTTCCTAATGAAATTGTGAAGAACCACCGTTGCCTTAACAAAGGATTTTGCAATTTCAACGTCTGCTATAATTGTAGTGTGGAATATTCTAAATCGGCTAACTAATATCCCAAACGTGTTTTCTATAGTTCTCCTCGCTGATGAAAGACGAGTATTAAATTGTTGCTGTTGAAGAGTTAAGTTTCGTCCTCCATATGGACGTAAAAGACGCTTTTTTAGAGGAAACGCTTCATCACCTACGATATAGTAAGGAAAACGAATGTCAGTATTAGGTAAAGGCTTATCACTTGGAAAGCACAATTTGTCTTCTATTAAGTTGCGTCCAAATTCGGTTTTTTTGAAAATTCCACCTGAAAAAAGAAATCAATAATGTTTGTATAAGCTTTTTGAGTTTTCAATAATAACCATCCGACTCTGAACCATATGCACCCACATTAACATAGGTGAAGTTACAATCTGCATCGCAAACTCCCAATAATACAATTGAAAAAGTTTTTTTATAGTTATAAAAGAGTGATCCACTCTTAATGGGTGCTTGGATAGTACAGTGTTTGCCGTCAATGGCACCTACACAATTTGGCAGTCCTGCCTGAAGCCAATATTTGTCAGCAATTGCGAGAAAGTCCTCCGTTTTTGGTGTTCCAATGTACTCATCGAAACAGCATTCCCATATTTGCTCAGTTGTTTCTTTAAGTACTCGATGAATAGTAGTTTTTGAAACACGAAACGAATACGATAAGCTTGCATAGCTCATTCCAGTTGCCAGAAACCTTGAAGATTTTATAGATTATTTTAAATTATACTTATCAAAAGAACAACCATACCCATACCTAAGGGTAATTATTAGTCTATCTTTTGGTGGCAAAGCTTTTCGAATTGATCTTTTTTGTATTCTTGGACCAACAATGCTTAATAACTTTTCAAATTCGTCGAAGGTTAGCCGCGTGTAGTTACAGAAACTTTCGTGATCACTTACAACATTTCCTGTTAGAATCACCGAATTGTTCTCTATTTTTGAAAATATTTCGGACCCACCATCTTTTGGGTCTTTTTTTATTTTTTTCCTGGGCTAGTATAACCGTGCTCATCATATTTATATATTGAGCTACTACAACAGCAGCCGAAATTTCTCTTTCCATTATTATACAGTACGCTTAGAAAAAATTTAATAAGTTGCGCAAAAACTATATCGTTATGTAACATGACATTTGACAGTTAAATTATTTGAAAAATATTATAATTTCGAAAAAGCTCCGACCAACTTGAAGCTGCTATTTGAAACAGGGATACGCTGACGTTGCGCTGCAAGCTGTATTGGAAACGCGCCTTTAGACATTAAAAAATGTTGTGGGCAAACCTACGATGGCGCAGCTGTCATGAGCGGTGAATTATGTAAGTGGCGTTCAAAAACGGTTAGGGATTCAGCTCCTTATGCTTATTATGTTTATTGCGCAGCGCATAACTTGGCTTTAGTACTGAATGATGCAGTGAAACACAATCCTGAAATAAACCGTTTTTTCGAGGTGATATACGACGACGTATACAATTTTTTCGGGAAAAGTATTGTTCGCTGGAAAGATCTCCAACTTTCAAATGATGATGAGTTTTCAGAAAATCCCAGGATCACCTGAAAACTCTAAATCCAACTCGTTGGCCTGGTCGGCATGATGCTGTTTATGCACTCAAAGCAAGATTCGGGCATGTTCTCAAAAGTTTGTCACGGATAATACTCACGAGCAAAAAAAAGACGAGAGAAATGAAGCTGCAGGACTTTTGAAAAAATTAGAAAGACTTGATTTCATATTATTGCTTATAATTCAATGAAAATCCTTCAGAAAGTTAACGTTGCATCGCAAGCTCTTCAAGCAAAGGAACTGGATCTTTTTTCAGCCAAAGATTATTTGGAAAATGCTTATTTAGAAGTTACGAACATTCGCCATTCTTTCGATGAATTCCGCTCAGAAGCTGCCGAATTGTGTGTCAAGTTAAATATTGCAAACACATTTGAAGAAAAGAGAAGAAAACAAGATAGAAAGCACTTTGATTAACTTTGCGAAGATGAAAGGCTCAGCGATCCCGAAAAATGTTTCAAAGTTTCCATTTTTTATCCAATGATTGATACAATTTGTGTACAATTGAAACACAGATTTGAAGGAATGGTTTCGATTATGGATACATACAAAATTGTACAACCTCAATTCATAGCCAATTCAAATCAAGCCGAAATAAGTTTAGAGGCAGAAAAATTTGTAGTAGTTTATGCTTGATGTCGAGTATAATTTCTCCGGAGTATGTGATTTTTGTGGTTTATAAAGAAAAACATTAACATTGTGAAGGTGTCGTCCATACTCCGTCAGCAGAACAAGAACATCGATGTCTTCGGAGATAATAGTGACCGAATCATGCAACATAGACTTTTCAATTGCTGTTTGGACGATAAGAAGATCCAGTTTCCCTCAATTCTTTTCCTACTATTTGAATAAATTTGTCTTTATTTCGCTCGTTGGTTAGAAATAATTCTTGAGCTGTTGTCAGGACAGTTGTGGCGGTGAAATTGACTTCAATTGATTATTCCCATGTCTTTGTGCCTGAAATGACCGGATCCTCCGAATACCCGTCGAAAATAATAGTGGCATGAGAGCCATGATGTTCTTGTTAATACCGTACGTATTTTTGACAAATTGCTTCAAAAGTCGGTGTCATGCTGTGGTCCCAAACAACTTTGTGTAAGAGAAATCCTCCGTCTATCACGACATGCCGATTTTTACCGAGATTAACGTTTTTGGACACGGTGGAGAACGCATCATACAGTGATGACTTGGTACCTTTCCTCATGCCTTCTTCTGTAAAAAGGGACATCGGGAAAGGAGCCAGTTCATATTCGAAGCATTTTTCGATGTCATCGGGAGATTTCTTTGTGATGCACATCGTCTGGAAGAGCAAAGAAGGGTCGATTGGAACAACAGATGAATTGATATTGACACTCGTCATCATCGCTGATAAGGGAAGCATATTATTTTTCCGTTGAAAAGTCAAAGATCCAAAATTTTGTCCCGCTGCTTTAGACATCAACCCACGACCTATTTCGCGAATACGATGACAGTTTATGCTGCTATCTGCAATAACTCCTGTGCTAAGAGAAAAGAGCTTATTTCCTTCTACAAACGGTTGGTGAGACGCGAACCAATTGCCGATTTTTTCAACGTCTTGATTGTCTTTCATGACTCGGGAGCTTCGTTGATCCACGTGCTGGTCTGAAGTACCTACCATGATTTACACCACAGTAAGTCTCCACTTGATCAATTACCTCTTGCAGTGCAACGGCACCCAGTATCCAAGAGGAAAGAATGCTGTCCGTGATTCCGCGTCCATGGGTGAGTCCTCCAGAAGTTTTCATTCCTTTTTGTAATGTAGATTCGATCCTGTAGTCGAGCGGATTCCCACCATAGAATTTGTCTGTGATACGTGACGTGAATCTACCACCGTTCGTAAAATCATGTTACTCGTTCTCAGACGTGACGTTTTCCAACTGGAGCATGCCTTGTACATACAAATGTGCAGATTTAGCGTACGTGTCATGAAGCGTAGAAATGTGGAATCATCTTCATCATAGTATCCAGGTGCAGAGACCAGTTTCCTGAACGTTCGGCTTCGATGAACTGTTTCAGAAGCGTGACCATTTTGAAATATTCTACCCAGAGTTTCGCGGTTGGAGATCTGTTCTCTGTCCTTTGAAGATCTTCGTCAAGTTTCTCGAGTATCATCTTGAATGACTCCTCTTCTGCAACTTCGAAAATTACCCTCTTATTTAAGTTCCTCACTGCCGCATTCAAAATATCCCGGTCGTCATCGGTGAAATCTACGAGATCCATGATTTGATTGGTGAGGGATAAATGAGCAAGGTTGTGAGCGCGCACTGCTCTCGAGTATGCGTGTCCTATCATGATGTGGTCAACGCTATTATCAGCGTAAATTTCTTTGGACAATTCCTGTAGACCACTCCCGCTCATCGTGCTGCCAATAGAGCCCATGAACGACATCAAGGTGTGGAATCCTCCCAAACGAACAACAATTTTACTAAATTCGGAACCTGGTGGAGCTGAGCTCACGATGTCACGCGCCTTCCAATAAAGCGGTTGATCGAAATTCACGATGCAGGTTTTGTGGGCAAGAGCCTTGCATCTTTCCAATGCAAAACAAGTGATGTTAGTACCTATAGTACCATAATCGGAAGACGAGGCGTTGATGAAAGGAAGGTATATTATTTTACTTTTCTCGAATGTGCTGTTGCATCGCTAATGAAACCATTCCAGCCGCCGCGCCGAGTCCACGGAAACACGACCAAAAAAAATCCGGAGGTGTTGGGATGATTTTATCAGAAATTTTCCGAATGTTCTCGATATCCGCAACTTTCAAAGTACGGAGACTCGACAGTCTCTCTTTCCCGAATGTTAAAACTGGGACGAAACCAAGTCTTCCTTTCTGCGCTGCAGACTGCAGTCAACGCATTGTTAATCCAGGGAATCGTACAGTCTAACTTAACTGCGCTGTCTGGAGTTACACAACAAATGCCGCCCATTGCATGAAACGTACCTCGACCATCAATCGTATTAACGTTGAAATCGCTGTTATCAAAGACGAACTGTAGACAAAATCCGGTTGATGCTGTAATAGAACGCTGAGGACGTAAAATACAAGAAGCTTCAAACTTCACAATCTCTTTGTAAGATGCGGAAAAGCCCAACGAGGATAGAACTTCAATCAGATTTTTCGATCCATATCTTTTGAATAGAAACGCGCCAATGCTGAGTTGTAATGGAGAAATAAAAGAACGTGGTCGAACTTGACTGATGATAGCGTGAGAGATAGCAGTGCATTTACGTTCCCGGACATCGGTAGATCCTTTTTTCCGTTCTGTTATAATACGTGACATGAAAGCTTTCAAATAAGGAGGAACGACGTCGCCAACATTCTTAAAAAAGTTGTCAGGTTGCGGGTAGTCATCAATATCATAACTTTGCGAGCAGATTTCTTGATAAATAATATCAGCTGCTCTGAGAACGTCTTCCATTTTTTTAACATGTTGTTCTGAATTTTCTTCTTTGTAAGATTTTTCAAATAGTTCACGACCTGGATCGACAAAGCATAAAAATGTTTCTCGTCCTTTCTCAGCAAAAATGAAAAGTTTTTCGGCATATTTGTTTTGTAGTCGATCTTTAATAGTGCGTGGATCTGGTACATGCGGAGTTCGAATTTTCGTAATGAGATCAGAAAGTCTAAATTGGCATTTATCGGGATTTTCTGACAAATAAGTATATACGCATTCCATGGCAGCGTCAATCTCACTGTTTCTTGGGGATGAAACTTGTTGGCGAAAGTACAATCGTATATTGCATTCACGATGATATTTTGCGCCAGTTGTGGTTAACTTCGGTACATTTTTGATGTGCGCAACAATTTTCTTGGCGAATTCATCTTCACGATTGCTCAGCAAATGTAGCAACTGTGTTTTGCATCGACGGTTTGTTACCTTGAAAACTCGTTGTTCTGCGGATTGATGAGACGTCACGAGCATGTTGGAGCATATGAAGCAGTAATTTTGGAAGTCGAACTCCGGTAAAGACGGCGTAGATTTGCATGTAGAATTGCCTGGTGTAGATGAACCTGGTGTAGATGCTGACACTGAAATACTTTTGGTCATTAGACAAATTTGTTATTAAAAATTTTTTTCGCAGACGCCTTGGCGAATGGAAAGACCCATTAGCGATATTAATATACGTACCTCTTTTGCGGGAGAAAGCTCCAT
Organism: Thereva unica; assembly: GCA_949987705.1. Classification (NCBI taxonomy): domain Eukaryota; kingdom Metazoa; phylum Arthropoda; class Insecta; order Diptera; family Therevidae; genus Thereva; species Thereva unica. The sequence continues at coordinate 82,882,007 of OX465282.1, forward strand.
CGCCGCTTTCGTCGCAGTATCGAGTGTAGCACCTCAGGTGGATGTTTATGGTCGAGACATTTTTCAATAATTGCTCACTCTCTTCGTCTTTTCTTGCAATGCTCCTCCTTAAAAGTGATTGCACTCCCCTTTCCTTAACCGTTCTCACTTGGCCTACACTTAAACTTGTTTTGCACATCAAACAAACCTCCATTGCGACTAAAAAAAGTAACTAAACTCAGCTAAACTCAACTTAACTATCAACCCAATTCTAAGCAACTAAACTCAACTAAACTGAACCAAACTCAACTAAACTCAACCAAAAGCAACTAAACTGAACGATTGATCTAACTATTAACGACTCAGCTACACTAAACAGAACTAACGTAACTAAATTCAACTATACTCAACTAAACTCCACTAAATCAACTGACACCAACTAAACTCAACTAAAATCAACTAAACTCGACTAAACTCAACTAAACTCAACTAGACGCAACTAATCTCAACTTAACTCAACTAAATTCAACTGACTGGAGACTGTTTTGGGAAAGTATCTTGGCCCTTAAACCTTCGATTGCTAATCTTTCTTTCGTGAGAAAGTTTTACTGATGAATATTTATTGTTTCTCGTCAAACAAAATAGTTTTAGAATGTCAAAATTGATGGTTCTAAGCCTTTACATAATATGTCTCATTGTTATAATTTCCAAAGTAGTTAAACAAACAATTCGTAAACCTCGCGGTTGACCTTTGACCGGTTGTATCGGTAGCATAAAACGACATGGAGCTTCAGCTATTAGCTCATTTGAAATCATATTATTGTCCGTATTTTTGCTGTTTACTACTTTTTCATATGAGCAACCGTTAAGGAGATATTAAAAAAAAAATTGCGTTATCAGTTATTTCAGGCACGTGAAGTGCGAACTTTGGCGTTGGATTACTCGCAAACTATAGAAGCGAGAGCGATGACTAAGGGCTTATTCTAAAGGTAATCACTAGCACTATAAGTTTGGTAATCGGCATTAACCCATCCAAATTAATTTGTTATGAGTTAATCGCAAAAAATTGCATTCAACCTCAACCACCGGAACAAGTGCGAACTTTGAGCGGCCATAATTTTGAGCCAAATTAACTTACATACCTCGTTGAGGGCTCATTTTGTAGATAATTTTATTCTCTAATGACTCTCTAGTATTGATCACTTTCAGCTATCATTGCATACATCCGAGTTATTTGGTATAAACGACCTCCACCTCTTTTTCAAGATGGCGGCTTTTCCCATCACACTGCGACCCCACAAACTTGGTTTTAACATTGTCAGATGTACCCGAACAAATTCCAAAATTTTGTACATCATGAAATGCAATTTGATTTACTAATTGCACTGGACTAATAACAAACAAACGTAAACAGTAAACACTTACCTAATGTCACCCAGTGAATAAAAAAAATATTGGTTTCCTGTAAAGTCGGTATACGGGCGAAGTTTTTACGTGATAACGTCTTTTTTGTGTTATAAGTTTTTTGGAGCAAATGATTAAATGAAGATTACACTTTTAAATTCATAAATCACTGACATATTTCGTTTTACCGGCCCTTCCCTGAAATGGATAAAATCATATCTTAGCTGTAGAACACAGGTCGTCAGATTTCAAGGATTTTTATCCAAAGAAATTGAAGTAACTTCCGGTATCCCCCAGGGAAGTCATCTTGGTTCGCTCTTGTTCAATATCTTCATCTCCGAGCTGTCTCACAATTTAAAAAATATACCACAGCTCTTTTATGCAGACGACATGAAAATATATAGCGCTTTAAAGTCCGACACCGATGTATCATTCCTTCCAACAAAACTTAATGCATTGCAAGACTGGTGCAACACTAATTAGTTACAACTTAACACTAGCAAATGTCATACCTTAATCTTTTCCCGGAAGAAATGCACACAGCTGCAGCAATACTATCTTGACAACAAGTTATTAAACCATGTTGATAAAATCGTAGACCTAGGTGTTGTCTTAGACAGCAAATCAAACTTCAACCTACACTACAATAATCTTACTGCCAGGGCCAACAAAACTCCTAGGTTTTATAAAAAGAAGGGCTAACGAATTTGATAACATCTGGGTCACTAAAACACTATTCTGCTCACTTGTCCGTCCAATCCTGGAATACGCATGCCCTGTCTGGGATCCCATATTTCACGACAGTAGCAACAAGATTGAATCCATTCAAAAACAATTTCACCTGTTCGCACTAAGAAATTTACATAACCCGGCTGATTTATCGAGCCTTCCACATTATACGGACAGGATCAAAGTTTTGGCTCTTTTACCACTGTCATGCAGAAGGAAAATGCTTATCTCATGCCTTACCTTGGACATTCCAAACGGTGACCTCAAGGTGAAGTTCTTATCGGACGGGGTCATATTCAATGCAATGAGGAAGTTCGACTCACAAGGCATACGAGACTGCTGAAGGAATACTCTCATCGCACTGAGTATGCAAGGAACAAGCCCATTAATAGATGTTGAACGCTCTTCAATGATCATAATCAATGCTTTAGTCGTCCCACTAACAAACTGTCATACAAACGGAAGTTAAAACTAATGTTGAGACCCTAATTCCCTTTATATCTGTTTAAGCATCCTTTATAAATTAAAGACAATATTGTTTATTCTAACTATACCTGGTAAACCTGTACCTGACTAGCATAATTTTATAATTAATTTAATTTTGTATACTTAGATTTAAGTGTGCCTTGTATTTAGTTTTCCAGTTTTATTGACACTTTTGTTTACAAATTTTTTGTGTAAAATGACAAGTTCACTTATTAGTCTATTTCACTGACATATAGAATGGACTGCTCATGAGGAATTTTTCATGGCACCAATTTGTTCCATAAGCTACAAACCTTTTTTCACTCCATGTAAACACCGGAATCATTTTTGAAATTTACATTTTTTTAAATACGTACTTAAAACATTAAAACAACACAAATATTTTGTTTAAAAAAATTAATAAACACTATTTTCACTTTTTCACCTTTTAAAATGCCTTTTTTTCATTAATTTGCAAATTTTATGTGTATCTGATTTAAGTTCTCAACGCCTATTTTAGCAGCTGACATTCTGTATGTCAAAATCCGGGGGTCTATGGGGAAAAGAGCAAAAGATATAAACATCACTATACCCATCTATTTTTTTCTAATTGATTTTATTTCTGTCAGTCCGATTTTACTTCTGAGTGCTTCTGTCAGTTTGGGGGCTTATGGATGAGCGAGTCGACTATACCTTTTTGGTGCCAACGGTTTGTATGGGAATAATTGCTGATGAGCAGTCCATTATTATATGTCAGTGGTCTATTCACATACATTTCTGTTCATACACACTTATATGCATAGACACATACAATACAATACAATGCATACATACATAAATTTACAATCCCTTATGAGCCTCTTTCGCAAATGCTGCGCGCAACGTGACGCGACCGGACGTTAAGCTGGTGACAGAATTTCGCGTAAACGCGGTGCGGACATTGACAGATAGAATAAAGTATGTGTATTGCAATGCGAACTAACGGAATGTGGCTTGAGCGCTACGCACACACCGCGGAAGTTGCTTTACTTTCTACTTTTTCCGCGTTACCGCCGTCGACAAATGTCAAAAAGTTGTTTGTTTACCATTTGAGTTTTGATTTTGTTTACCATTTGAGTTTTGATTTTGTTTACCATTTGAGTTTTGATTTTGTTGTGTTGTGTCGTCATTATGGAGTTCGACGAAATTTTAATTTTGGAAATTCAAAAAAGGGAGTTCCTGTACAATAAGAGGTTGAAAACGTACAGAAATTTAAACTTAAGAGTCCGAGGATGGGAGGAGATTGCGGCAGCTACGCAAACAGAAGGTTTGACTTTTAATTTTTTTTTTAAATCTACACATTTCTTTCTTTTAGTTAATGCTTGTAAGGTGCGGTGGAAAACTTTACGGGACCGCTTTTGCAAGGAAGCAGCACGGATACCAAGCGGTAGTGGTGTCGATTTTGAAGTGAAGTGGCCACTGTTTAATTCCTTGATGTTCCTGAAGGGCCACATCGCAACGACGCAGTGAGTATTAAAAAACATATTTTTTTACAATGGCATTGCATTATAGCGATATTTCATTGCAGGACTGTTGGAATTTTTTCCGGAATGGAGGTTCCATGTTCTCCTGAACCTGCCGATGCAGGAATGTTTATCGAGGTTGAGGAGACAGCGCCAGCGGAGACACCACCAACGGCGGCAGCAAATCCTTCCACAAACCAGCCAAAAAGAAAGCGCGGTGAAAACAGCATAGACCGTCACTTTGCGGCCCTTGCTTCATCTATGGACAAGTTCCTAAATGGAGCAAACAAGAAGGAAGGGAAACATGAGGCGTTTTTGAAATTGTGATCAAACAAATTGGACCAGCTTCCTCCCAACGTTGTGGAGGACAAGAAAATGGAAATTTTAGTTTGGCTCCATAACGAAATCACGATACACAAAGGTAATAATATTGAATTTGAAATAATCATTAATACATTTATTTTTTACAGATTTTACAAGATAGATGTATACAATTTCAAAGCACATGATTTGTGTTTTATTTTTTAAATGAATTTTTTTATTTTCTTTAATTTATAATGAATTCCTTTTGTTTTTTATACTTTATTTTTATTAGTTTATATTTTATTTTTATTTTTTTAAGCAAATGAAGTATTTTTTTTATTAATGAATTTTTTTTATTATGTTTCTATAGAATTTTTCAATGAAGTAAGACTGAATTATGTTATATTAATGATGTTGATTTTTTTTAGTATTTAATTCATTTTTGTTACGTTTGCATGTAAGACTTATCTAAAAAATGTGACAAAATGTGATAATGTTAAATATAATATGAAAATTTAGCATTTTTTTTAATTTGTTAGTGCGGGAGCACTGCTTGTATTGAAAATTATTCTCTCGTTTCTTTCTTGTATAGGTTGAAACAACATTGTTTTGTGAAACTCATTACTGCCTTTAGTAGAAATGTCCCCGGAAGAAAAGAAAATGAGTAAAAAAGGTTTTTGAAAGGAGCCGAGCCGTCGTGAAGTATAGACGTGTTATTATTAGGGGGGGAATTTTCTGATTTCATAAAAATTAAATCAGGGCCATCCCTCTACATCGCGTTAAAAATAACCTTATAATTACTTAAAATCAAATATTTAAGCATCTATTAATTTGCTGAACTTAAAATTAAAATTAAAAATTAAAAATAAAATTTAATTGGATTGCAAGCGTGGCTTCGGGTTTAGAACGCCATGGCGACCGAGACCGCATAAAGTGCTCAAATTAAGTGCTCTAACTTTTAGAAACTGATTTTAATCGTTAACTTAAGTTAAAAGGAAAATTTAATTTAATTTAATTATCTAAAAGCTGTATTATTTCAGCACGGAAATAGTGCCGAGTAGCGGCCGCGTGGCGACATTCCTTGTGGACCGCGTGTTTGTCTAGAATTTTGGAATTATTTTTTTTTTTCTTTCTCTCAGAAGAAACTATCTTTTAATTTAAGCTCAATTAATCAGTTATCATAAAATTAATCGGATGCAAGTAAGGTTTCGGAGTTAGGACATCAAGGCGACTGAGATCACATAAAGAGCTCAAACAAAGTGCCCAAATATTATAAAAAAAACAGATTTTAATCATTATATTCTTAAGTGACCCCTTAAAAGGAAAATTTAACTTAATTTAATTAATTTTAATCATCTAAAATTAGTATTGGAAGTCGTGCTGAGAAGTTGCCGCGTGGCGGCATTTGATTTGGGGACCGCGTGTTTAGCTTGAATATTGTTTTCTCTTTTCAAGAAGTTTTCTTTTAGGAGGACGGGAGCCAGAGTGGACTGACTGACTGGTGTGGTGAGGTTCAACAAGTTCTTGCGGCCCGGAAGGTATCGCTAGAGGATCGAAATTTCATAAAGCGCTTGTGATGGCCGAAGTTGGGGACTTCAGTCCCCAAGCCGGCAACCAAATGGTCAACGAAGAAGGGGCGGGGCCCCTGAAGAAGAGAAAATCTCTAAGCTTAAAGGATCTGGCCAACGACGTGGATTTCTTGAACGAGGTGGAGGCAAATATAAAAAAATGGCCTCGTGGTGAGGCCTTCATAAAGGATAAATTGGCGGCAAACGGCGGCTCAAAAGATGGTCCATGGACTCGATTCCAGAAAAAAATGGCGGCTAACCAAACTAAGGAGAGCGTCAGCGTCCCCGAACCAACGAAGGAAGTGGCTTCAGCTGTAACATCGAATTTAACGGACACTCCAAAGGAGTTCGAGAGGGTTTCCAACACGGAGCGAACAACATCCGACAGCAATGAGGGAGGATGGAGGTTTGTACCAAACAAAACTAGAAAGAAAAAGACCAAATTTGAACAAGGTAAATCTTACGATAATGTTAATTTTAAGTTAGATTACAAAAAAGATTCCAATTTTGATCCCAAAAATAAGAGTTCGATAGGTTCCAATAATAGAGACGGCACCGGAAGTAAGTTAGATTCTGGGTCTAATCAAAACTATTTTGAGATATTGAGTCCGGGTGTGGTTGGTGCCGGAGCGGAGTCCTCTTCTGGTCACTGTCGTGATTCTGGTCCCAAGGCATCGGGTCTCCCGCCCAAAAGTAAGCGCAGCGCAAACAAATTCTGCGCTCCAATTATTATTCCTGACGCTAACGTTAGAAACATAAATGAAAATATGTTTTCAGATTACCCAGAAAGCAATCACAAGATTGTTGTCACTCGCTATGGCACAGCCAGGTTATATATACAGGACCCGGCCGTACATCAGGCCGTATTCGGCAAAATGAAAAAAGCTGGCTTCTCTTGCCACACTTATACCCCAAAAGAACTGAGGTATACTTCATTGCAACTTAAGGGACTTAGTGCCGACTATACCTCTGAAGAGGTTAAAAATGACTTGTGTCTAAACCTCCCCAACCTCAAGGTGGAGGGAGTCAGAAGGTACCAAGGGTCGTCTGAATTTCTCTCGGGCTGGCACATTGTCCAATTCCCCCCGGGGGCGGACACCAACGAAATCTCTAGGGCTAAGAAGGTCCTCTACCAAGCGGTTAGATGGGAAAGACTCAAGAAGAGCGGAATCTCCCAATGCCGTAATGGCCAGAAATTTGGGCACGCTGCGGTCAATTGCAGCTATAAGTTTAATTGCGTAAGGTGCAATGAAGGTCATGCTTCTATGAAGTGCCCTAGGCCGAAGACTGAACCCCCTTATTGCGTCAACTGTAAGAGTGAAGGTCACCCCGCCAGTTATCGAGGGTGCCCTGTATACCAGAAGGTAAATGATATTCAGAAAGATAAAGCCAGCCAAGGCAAGTCAAGAAGAGATAGGGAATTTAGAACAGTGGAAGAATCCTTCCCGGTCCTGGGAAAAAATGGTAGGAGTACTCCCCCGAGGGCAACGCCGGCATATTCTTACGCAGAGGCCGTAAATTTAAATAAACCCAAAGAAGGTAATATTAATGAATTTTTCGAAATGCCTAAAAAGCACTTCGGTATTAGTATCACTGAGCTTAACAAGAAAGTGGACGATTTCCTGCCTGCTTACCAGAGAACCGAGGACCCGGATGAGAGAAGTTTGCTGTTCCTTTCCTTCTATCTTAGACTCCGTTCTGGTTCCCAGAAATAGGAGTCTGAGATGGGAAGATGGAACATGGCTACTCTCAACGTCGGATCATCGGTCTCTGGCTCAAAAAGGCTGGAGCTTAGAAGCTTCTTGTCATACAAGAAATACGACATATTAATGATACAAGAAACTCATTTAAAAAGAAACTCTAAATTCAGAATTAATAATTACAATATATACAGAAATGACCTTTATCAGAGTACGGCCATTGTAATCAAGAACAGCCTTGTAGCAAAGCAAATCTTGCTAAACCTAGAGATCTCCTATACGGCGGTCGAATCCTGTTTCAGAAACAACAACGATGGAAGTATAAGAGTTTTATTCGTCTCCATATATGTCCCGGGCGACTTGGGCAAAATAAAAATTTTTAAGTTAATGCAGGATATTAATGCCATCTCGGGATATGACGGCGTGGTCATCGGGGGGGACTTTAATGCTAAACACTCGGATTGGGGTAACAGACTTAACAACAGAAATGGACAACTTATCAAGCTCTGGCTAGAAAATAACCCGCAAAATAACAATTTTAGAATCGTAAACCCGGAGGGTCCCTCCTTTCCCAGGGCCGCCAGTTGTATCGATTTTTTCATGGTATCCTTGGACTTTCTAGGATTCACCGAATCGACTGCGTGTGGAACGGACTCTACCTTTTCTGACCACTACGCGGTGGAGCTGAGCTTCGGAATTAGGAACCTAATGCCGGAGCTCAAGGCCACTGGTAAGTTCCGCGATCTTAGCCGAATAGATTGGGATCTCTTTTGTGAGGACTTAGAGTCTGGAATTGATGCCCGCATTGGGGCAGTGCCGTGTGACCTGGGGGTCACCGGAATCGAGGACACAGTGGGCTGCTTCGGGTCTATTCTCAGGGAGACTCTAAACGGCCACGCACCCCAGGTGGAGTATCGGGGACCCAGTCATAGACTACCCTCGGATGTGCTTAAACTTTATAAAACCAGAAATAAATGGAAAAGGGCTCTGAAACGAATTCTTGAGAGGAATTGTTATACTCATAACGATGAATCTAAAGAGTTGGAGAACAGAATTAAGCTTCTGAGTACAATAGTGGAGTCTAAAATAAGGATGTCACTTAATGCGGATTTTCAAGCCAAAGTAAGGAAGCTTAAACCTGGTCCCTCTCTATATAGGGAACTTTACAGTCTTTTTGGCAGAAGAAGCAGAAACCAGTTGAATAGCCTTGTTATGAATAATAGAGTCGTTCAAGGGGAGGAACTGGCTGGGGTCTTTGCTGACAGCTTTAGAAACGTTTACCTGGAAAGGGCCCCCCAATATAATAATTCGAACTGCCAAAGTGTATTGGTGGAGTTTGAATGCCTTAAGGAAAGACTAGAGTCTATCCCCCCTATACCCATAGTGGGAACCCGCAGTCGCCTTTTATAACACTTGAAAAGCTCTCGGATTATATAGATAGACTGAATGGGAAAAAATCATCAGGGTTTGATGAGATATCTAATTTCCTAATTAAGAAGCTTCCCTACAAAGCTCGCAGAGTAATGGTTGGCATTTATAATAATTGTATTAGTGTCGGACACTTCCCCACTGAGTGGAAGGTGGCAAAATTGATCCCAATCCCTAAAAAGACCGACTGTCTAACGATCGATGACTTCAGACCCATTTCTTCACTGTCTAATCTTGGGAAGCTTTTCGAAAGGGTTATAGCAGAGGAACTGGATAGGCATGTCGCTGAGCTGGGACTGATACCGCATGAGCAGTTTGGATTTAGACCTGCGCATTCTTCGGAATGTGCGCTTAGTGTTTTCCAGAATGACACCCTCCGCGGCTTGAGACAAAAAAGGGCTACAATTATCTGTTCATTGGATATGAGGAAGGCTTTTGACACGGTCTGGCATAAGGGTCTATTGGTTAAACTCTCGAGGACTCGTCTTACTCCCCCTTTTCTGAAACTGATCCACGGATTCCTGACTAACAGGTCTCTTAGGGTTTCTATTGGGGAGGACTTGTCCTCTGAGGTCCCTGTCATGGCCGGTGTCCCTCAGGGGTCCATCCTGGGCCCCAAGCTGTTCAACGTATACCTTGCGGATTTCCCTCACAGCATCCAGGGATACAATTCCAAAGCTCTGCTATATGCGGACGATACTATACTATACGCTTCTGAACCCGACCCCTTTGATGGCATGGTGTGCATCACAAAGCACCTCGGCCTCATAAATAAATACTACAGCACCTGGGGTCTCTCAATCAATGAAAGCAAGTCCCGCCTGTTGGTTATCCGTAACGCTAGTGGCAAATGCAACCCAAAAATTATAAAGTTCTGTAAAAACTTGGTTATTACGCTAAACAGTGTCTGCATTCGACAAGAACAATGCATAAAACAACTAGGAATTTATTTTAATCATCTCTTTAAATTTAACTTTCACGTAAAAAAAATACTAGAGAAGACCAGGCGCGCATTAGGTGCAATTTACCCAATGATCAGATATAATAGCAAACTAAGTAAGGGCTCAAAATTCCTCCTATATAAACAACTTATCAGACCAATAATTGCCTATGGCTTCCCCTGCTGGTTTAGTATATCAACAACCTGGGCGAGAAACCTGGAAAAAATGGAGAGGCGTATCCTCCGTCAATGCTGTAGCAGGAGATTTAAAACCAGAGACAGATACTACTCCAACAGGGAGCTGTATGATATGGCGGGGGTCACTCCGCTACTCACATATTTGATAAAACTATGGGATGGTAGAATTAACAAGATCGCTAGACACCCTAACCCTCTGGTGAGGGCTTGCTATCTGGAGAATTGTAACGATAATCCTGACGGAATATTCTATACTAGCCCATTCAACCTCGGTAGGCTCTATAACGGTAATCTTGCTAGTAACCTAAGAATAGCGAACTGGTACGATGGTAGGGACGGCAACCACTACAGAGGGTAACCCGTCTGAAAGCCTCGATATCGCCCGGCTCAGTTTGCACCGGTGCTGTCTCCTCCTATTGACCAATGTATAGATTTTACCTATTATATATAATCACTAAAAATGTTTTATCTTTTATAATTGTAAGCTTCTAGAAAAAAAAAACCATGGAATGAGATATATAATTTTTGAAGTGTTAACTTCTTTAGGCGCGTTTGGCACTTTTTCGCTGGGGGTAAAACAAAGAATTCGCGACACGCGCATTTTGTTGCTTACACCCGTTTCTGGACACATGTTGGCGACACGCGCACTTTGTTGTTCACTCGTTTCTGGGCACTTGTGCCTATGAAGCTGGCTAGAGCATGGAAACTTTTAGTTGAGCTCCACTTACAAACAGCAGCGCATAATTATATGTGTGCGAGGCAAAATAGCCCGCCCTTGGTGGGTGGGATTGGGTTAGAATGTTGCAATGCAGAAGCTGCTCTCAGCATTCGTTTTATATTCTCGCGCCGCTCTCAAAATTCATGTCATATTCTCGCACGCCATCGCACACAGCAGCGAATGTGTGCGAGAGGATGAAATGAATGCTAAAGAGCGGCGTGAATATGCCATGGATTTTGAGAGCGGGTCTGCATACATTCATACATTCGCTGCTGTGTGCGATGGCGTGCGAGAATATGACCAGGGTTGCCACTAAACAAAAAATTTTGGAGCCAAATTTTCCGAGAAAAAGAGCCAAAGCTGATAAAAAAGAGCCAAATTCAAACACAACAGGAATTACATTGAAAACCGCGAACAATAAGATGTCAAAAACAAATCTTCTTCTTTACCATACGAGTAGGAGGCATTGTCGACCAGAGAAATTAGTTGTAGGATAGTTCTAAAATCTTCAAATCTTGAAATCAAATATTGAATTTTTATCCAGTAACAGTAATGGTAAATTCTTTGCGAGTATGTAATTAGGAAAAACCAAATCAGTTAAAATTCAAGATCAAGTTGAAAGAAAAAGGCAAAAGAGCCATTTAAGTTGAAAAAGAGCCAAAGAGCCAATTTTAAAAGTTTTTTTTTATAAAGAGCCACAAATGGCTCTATAGAGCCAAAGTGGCACCCCTGAATATGACATGAATTTTGAGAGCGGCGCGAGAATATAAAACGAATGCTGAGAGCAGCTTCTGCATTGCAACATTCTAACCCAATCCCACCCACCAAGCGCGGGCTATTTTTCCTCGCACACATAGAATTATACGCTGCTGTTTCTATGTGGAGCTAAACCAAAAGTTGCCATGCTCTAGCCAGCTGCATAGGCACAAGTGCCCAGAAACGGGTGCGAACCAAAAATGCGCGTGACCATCGCTGATGTCTGTTGCTGGACCTCGACTAAAAGTTGCCATGCTCTAGCCAAATAAATGGCTGCAATATTTAAATCTTTTGCTTGGATTAATCGCTTTCGGCGACATGGAATACGTTTCGGCGTTTCGCCTATTCGACTGGGCATCTGTATTTTACGTACATATCTGAGGTAGTATCCCAGTAGGGAAAATCGCAGGTATTTATTGTGGGAAGTCGATTTGGAAGTTCTTCTTTAATTAGTGTTCTCTGTAATGACTTACAAATAATGCAGAGGAGAATGGGTTTGGTGACCAAGCGTTTGATTTCGCGCAAAAAGCGTGTTGAAAAACTTCGTAGCTGCTCGTTTTCTTTGTTAACCATCACAGTTGTCTCAGCCATTAAGTTTTATGTCTTTAATGTATAAACATATATTTGAATTTATGTTTATGATATAAATACAAATCGCTTAATTTTACTTCAAGCTACCCCACCCCTTCACGCCTACGCCAACTAAATTATATTATAAAAATTTACAGTATAATAACTTTGCATTATGAGTTTAGTAATAAATGTAGTATAAGTACTTCCAAATGGAAGGGAAAAAAAGTACTTCCCAGCCTAGGCCATCGCCGTGTTAATGTAATGCCTTTTTTGTACTGGGTGGAAGTACTGAACTGCTTCTGTAGAAGTAGTTTTTCCAGTAATTCCATTCCCTACTGGTATGTTATATTATTTTCTATGTATTATATATTATCTATTACGTACTATATACAATGTACTGCATATTATGTACTATGTTCTGAAAAAATTCAAAATGAATCCAGTGGATTCCCATAAAAATTTAGATCCGTGACTTTGGCTAAATATAATATGACTTTTTTGCATATTTGCACAATGTTTAAAATAGCAAAAATTTCTGTTTCGTGACTATTGCATCAACCCGACGACAAGTACTATGTATACTACATTTTTCCTATGAACTATGTATTATGTATTTATTACTATATATGTATTATCTACTATTTTTACTAAAAACTACATTATCCCAGTCATCCATCGTCCGATCTTTGTGTGATAAGTTTAAGATAAATTGTTTAATTTCCAAAACATTGCAACACATTTTGGAGGGAGTGCATATAAGTAACAATTAAATAAACTTTAACAGAATATTCCTAAATAAAATATATTAATCCTTATCGTCCTGTATTAAGATTGATTTGGACATTTAGACTAGCCATAGAAGTTAACACTTCTAAAGTGTGGTCCTACGCACACTCGTATTTTTTTTCTATAACAGCTAAGCTGATTTTATTACTGTACCTGTAAGGAGAAAATACAGAAAGACTTTTAGAAATATGTAAAAAGGAAGTACACTAGCATATAAAAATAGTAAATATTAATAATTATGAGTGTTATAAGGAAAGCAATGTAAATTCTAACTATTGTACCTGTAAGGAGAATATACAGAAGACTTATTAGAAATAAGTAAAAAAAAAGAACACTATATAATATAAAAATAAGTAATTTTGTATTGGTATAAGGGGGACGTGGAGTGCCTGGACTCCCACTCTGCGATGAAGCATACGTCTGCCTGATTGGGAGTGCGGGCACGCCCATTGACCCTGCGCCAAATAAAAAACTGCACAGCGACAGCCGCGAAAGCTCTCTCGTGCTGGGGAACCTTCTTGACATAGCTGATGTATTTAACTGTAGATATATATGTATTAGAAACTCAACTTTGAAAGTTATTCACTCATCGTTGTATAAAACAGAGAAACTAAATCTAATAAATACAATAAATACCTAAGTATAGTCTAGGAATATCAGTACAAATGCCTTACAGTTGGCTTCGGCCTAGTATTTAATAATGTTATATCTATTCTTGTAAACCATATGTAATGTAATGAATAAATAAATAATTGAATTGAATAAAAAAGGTTTGCAGCGCATATTTTTTATTTTATAAATGCAGTGGAAATCGGTTAACACGAAATTATGGGACCGGGATAGAGATTTCTCGGTATCCGAATTTCGCGTTAACCGTTGTCTTTGAAAAACGTATATAGTACATTATATATATGTACATATGCCTATTATCTACCTTTGTGGTATACCTACTACGCATCTCTATCCATTTGAATTAAAAGCAATAACAACAAAAAAAGTTATTATTTCAATAATAACAAGTTTAATATATAATGAACCCCTGCTTTATCTAGGTTATATGTAGATGTCTTTTGGTTCAAACTCCCTCAATATATCGGGCAAGATTGAAGACAGCTAACGCGATTTCGCTCGTAATTACTTTCGATTTTCCACTAATGGATTTAAAAACAGTACCGTTAGATCCAACCTGTATTAGATTTGAATTCTATTCTCATTTCATGTGCTAAAATTTCCGCCTTTTCCCCTAATATAGGCCCACATATGGGAATATTTTGGGATCGAGCCTGCTTGAACCATAGAAATAGCGCATAATACAAATTCTCATGTTTCGCTAGACGCAGACCTTTTCTCTCAGGCTCAAGCAAACACCTTCATATGCCAGTTTAATCTTACAACGATTTCTTACGATCTCTGATAGGGTAGAATTTAGAATTCCTAATTCTTTGCAAACCTCTGTTTTCGTCTTTTCTCCAGGGTCAACAGCCTCTAGAATTTTATTCTTTGATTTTATCGAAAGTGTTTTAAAATTGAACTTTAGTTATTCGCACAAATTACAAAAAGAAAACGTGTGGTGCGCCCGAAACCAAAAGCAGACTGAAGTTTTCCTTGACAATTAATAACATTAAATTTTGTCAACTTAACTACGACGTTAAGGATGGGGATGATTTGGTATACGCGAGATTACCATCACTAGCAACTGCGGAGTCCTTTACGTCGTTAATGGAGAAAAGGACTACACAGTTGCTATAAATTTCTTTACTGATGGCCTCAAAGTGAAGGGTCGCGTGGGAGAAGGTGTCTTCACCTTAGCTTTGGATTGAAGTCTCCTTCATACTACCCGATCACTGGAATTTATACCAATCGGAGATTTTAGCATACATGAAGGTGTTCTACTAATCAAGGAGCAATGCGATAGGAGTCGGACTGTGTACATCTTTTCAGATAGTCCGGCGACTTTGAACGCCCTGCTCTAGAACTACATTTGACTGTCGCAAATATCTTAACAAGATGGCTCTACAGTTTAAAACTAACTTCGCATAGGTGCCCGGTTACTCCAATATACAAGGAAAGGGTTAGTATGCCTGTGGGCACTTTTAAAGTCCGATGCGAAGATAACACAATGCCCCAAGCGAGGGAGCATTGGAGGTTTCTTAATAAATGCACCTTGGCCAACTTAAGGTGGCCTTCTTATGATCTCAGGCAGACCGGTAATAATACAGACAAGTGACAGATCTCTCAGTTATAGTGGGAGTGCTGACCGGACACTGCCTGAGAGGGACCACGACGGACGTACTACATCTCCTCTGTCCCTGCCCAGTCTTAAGCAGAAGGAGGAAAAAAAAGAGGTGTCAAGGGACACCCGGATGGAACGAAGTCCCTTTCGATTAATTAGTGAAGGAATTGTAATAAAAATTTTGTTTTTAAGTTAGAATACTATTTTTTTTATTATTAATAAATATAATGTAATATAAACTTCATCAGTAAGCTCAATTTTAGTAATAATGGGCTTGTGGTTGTTACATCGCAAGAAGCACTATACAGGTAAACGTCGTTTTACGCCAGGGTTCCGTTCCGAGAGACACCGGCGTAAAAAAAATCGGCGTAAAATGAACACAAATATAATGGACGATATATGGTTAAGTTCCGTGTCAAAATTCTAAGAACGATTTGACATGTTTATTTAATACATATCCTATATTCAAAATAAATTATAAATGAATTTGATAAAAACAGTTATTTAAATTAATTTTATTTAATCAATCGTTTACAAAATACACGTTCGTCGGTACTAAATTAAATTCTCACACTTTTTTGAAAAAAGCATTTCATTTGCTTTGATTGTTTCTTCCTTCCTTGCAGAATCATAGCATAAGGTCGAACGGAAGCTGCGACGCTTCTTCTAGCATTGGCGCTCCGATTGAAATCCCCATCTATCTCACAGAGCTCATCTGTTAACCTTTCTATGGAAGAAAGGATACGAGTTAGATCGGCCGTTTTTAGGGGTTTCCTATCATTTTCTTTATCATTCTTCTCTTGTTCTTCTTCGAGAGTTTCTGATTGAGGGCGATCTAATTCCTCCACCAACTCTTCTAATTCTTGATTTGAGAGTGGTCGGTCATGCACGTCTAATAGTTCGGTCACATCTTCGGTTGTTACGTCTTCGAATCTACATTCGCGTGAAAGCCTGATAATGTCTTCGTTTATGTTAATTTTATCTACCTCTTCTACACTTGCACCTTGTATAAATCCAGGCAGAAGTTTACGCCACACGCCGTTTAAACAATTGCTTGTCACTTCGTCCCAAGCAGACTTTAGATTTTTTATTCCTTTTAAAATGTCGTATGACCGCCAATAATCTTTAACGGTCTGATTTGAATTGCTATCTATCGCCTTAATCATTGCTTTAAACGTTATGCGCAAATAATACCCTTTAAAGGTAGAAATTACCCCCTGATCCATGCGTTGTAATACGGATGTTGTGTAGGAGGATTGCTTTCTTTGGCAGATTATTTCGGTCACAAAATGTAAGCACAGCAGGGCAAAAATAATGTTTAACTGTCGTCTGGTGTCAGCCGAACCGGGGAATCCCACGACCAAACCAAACGAACCGGGGAATTCCACGGCCGAAGCCGGGAAGTCCCCAGTCAGCATCAACCGGCGTAATTGTGAATCGGCGTAAATCGAACCGGCGCAAAACGACGTTTACCTGTACTGTTTAATTTATACTTGTGAAATTGTATAGAGCACTGTACTTTTAATTCTTAGATGTAATGAGTACTAGTTTTTTATTATGTAATATTTGTCATATAATTTACATTTTTTAGTTACAATTTTTTGTGTGTTCAGTCGTTGCATAACATCATATGCGAAAACATCCACAGTTGTGGAAATCTATTCATTGTTGTGAAGATTTATTCATTGTTTTAATAAAAAAAATAATTAAAAATTACATAATATTTTATGGAATCAGTTCTAACTTGAATTGATGTACCATAAAAATTGGTCCTTCGAGCCGGATGAAATCGCAGCTGGATTTTAAAAGGAAACTAGAGAGCTTAAACCCAAGATTTTCAAGAGGTTACATAACGTTATGTAACAATTTACGAAGCATTACGTAATAACGTTCAAAAAGATGAAGATTCAAGTAACTACAGAAGCATGCAGGCATACATTACAAGTGCAAAAGATTTCAGTGAAGACAATTACAAGATTTCAGTGAAGACAATTACAAGATTTCAGTGAAGACAATTACAGAAGATTCAGTGAAGATATTGCAGCAGAAGATAAAGTTAGTGAGGTAGACAACAAATAAATCAATCTCAGGTAAGAGTAGTAATAAATATTGTAAGATTGTCAATGCTCATTTTAAATAAATGATGATTATTATTATTATTGAATACATTACATTAAATAAAAACGGTCATTGAGTTGGGCTAAGTTCGTGAGTTGATTTCGGTGTCGAGTGCAGTGAGGTTTATTCGGGTCTAAGTGATTAAAGAACGGTGAAAAATGGCAGAATTGTCTCGGTTAAAGGTTGCACGGGCAAATTTAAAACGTCAGCTAACGCTATTCAGCACTTTTGTAAACACAGTTACACCAAGTCAGATTGATGAGCTCAATCTGCGTACAGACAAAATACAAGACATCTTAACTACATTTCATGAGGTCCACATCGAGATTGTGCTATTAGACGACAGCTCAGATCATCTTACATATAGAGATGAATTCGAAAATGCGTATTACACAACAATGAGTGTAGCGCGTAAATTTTTACGTGATAATCAATCATCTCAAGTAAGTACAAGTAGGTTCCCAAATGCAAACTCAAATGTGCATCTGCCACGGATTGAATTGCCTTTGTTTGACGGAGCCTATGATAAGTGGTTGTCATTTTCAGATTCGTTCAAGTCGATGGTGCATACTAAGGAACACCTCTCAAAGGTTGAAAGGTTGCATTATCTTCGGTCGTGCTTGCGTGGAGAAGCGGAAACAGTGATTCAGTCGTTAGAAACGTCTACTGCTAATTATGATATTGCATGGAGTTTATTGGAAGATAGGTATTTAAATAAACGAGTGATCATTCAAAATCATTTAAGGGCTCTTCTCGAGCAAGCACCGTGTGCACGAGGATGTGTTCTAGGCCTTAGGCAACTCTTAAACAACATAAACACACATACCAGAGCATTACAGACATTAGGGGAAGAGATAGATAAATGGGACTCAATTTTAATCTATTGCATGACTGCCAAGCTTGATAAAATTACCCACCAGGAGTGGGAAAAATCAATAACGTCTAAAGATGTTCCAACATTGCAACAATTTATAACTTTTTTGACACAACGTTGTCAAATTTTAGATGCTACATACACCCACAATGCATATGACCAAATTAGATCCAGTTCAAACTCTAAGATTTCGATTACAAAAACCAACGTTTCTGCAAATAAGAGAAACATTTTAGCCGCGACACAAAATACAGATTACTGTAATTTCTGCAAGGAATCACATAAAATATTTAATTGCGAAAAATTTCTAAGGTTACCAGTTCCCGACAGAGTTGAAGCAGCAAAGAGAGAGGCACTTTGTTTCAACTGCTTAAGGAAAAAGCACAGTGCTGACAATTGCAGTTGTGGGCCCTGCAAGAAATGCGGTAAGAAACACAACACCCTTTTACATCTAGAAAATAATAAATGCAAGGAAGCTACACCGTCCGTCTCAGTTAATAATTTGCAAGCCAACTACTCAAGTGAAGTGTTATTAGCTACAGCTCAAGTAACATTTTCTGATATTAATAACAAAACACATGTAGCTCGTGTTGTGCTAGATGGCGGTGCTCAAGCTCACTTCATCACGGAAAGATTTGCAAAACTTCTTCAATTAAAACGTGCTAAAGTTAATACCTCTATAACGGCAGTGAATCAACTACAAACTCCCATAAAATACAAGGTACTGACAAAGGTTGCTTCACTGCAAGGAAATTTTGAGGAAAAAATTTCACTTCTAGTAGTACCAACAATTACAAATCCATTACCTTCACAACAAATAAATATTAACCATTTGAATATAGATAAAAATATACCGTTAGCAGACCCATTATTTCACAAAACATCAGAAATTGATGCATTGATAGGCGCAGAGATTTTCTATCGAGTTTTATGCATGGATCAAATACAGATTGACAATCAATTAGCTGTGTTACAAAAGACTAAATTCGGATGGATTATCGCCGGTAAGGTAAATAATCACAATGATAAAGCTAATGTTGTGTCATGTAATATTGCTCTAAACACATTAACAGATCAACTATTAAAATTTTGGGAACTTGAAGAAATGCCAGAGACAAAATTTCTAAGCGTTGATGAGGCAAAGGTAGAAAAACATTATGTAGAAAATACATCTCGCGATAATAACGGGCGGTATATTGTTAAATTGCCATTCAACGAAAATATTCAACATCTCGGGCATTCTTACTCAATTGCATTGAAAAGATTATATTCACTAGAACGCAAATTAGACAAAAACCCAGACTTAAAACAGCAATATACAGAATTCATGAGAGAGTATGAAAATCTAAAGCATATGTCCATAGTAAATAATCAGGGCTCTGTTCATACTGGTTTTTACCTTCCGCATCACGCTGTAATCAAGGAAAGTAGCACTACAACAAAGGTTCGAGTTGTATTTGATGGCTCAGCAAAAACAAGCACCGGAATTTCATTAAACAATACTCTTAAAGTCGGTCCTACAATACAAGTTGACAGTTTTTCATTACTTATCCGATATCGTACTCATACATACGTGCTTACGGCAGACGTTGAAAAAATGTACAGACAAATTTTAGTCGACAAAGATGATCGTGATTATCAAAAGATTCTTTGGAGAGAAAATTCAACCGATGAAATTAAAACTTTTCAATTAAATACAGTTACATACGGTACAGCTTCTGCTCCGTTTTTAGCGGTTCGTACGTTACACAAACTCGCTGAGGATGAACTACACAACTTTCCATTAGCTTCACACGTTGTCAAGCGCGACTTTTATGTTGATGACTTGTTAACTGGAAGCAAGTCTTTTGATGATGCTTTACAACTTCGAGATGAGTTAATTCAATTACTTAACCTTGGTGGCTTTGTTTTGCGAAAATGGTCATCTAACGATGCAAATTTAGTCAACACATTACCTCACGAGTTAACGAATATAGGTTTATTCGATGAGTCAGCTCAAGATATAAAAACTTTAGGCATTCAATGGAATCCACGTCGCGATGTCCTACTATACAATTACAATAAGGACATCGACACAGAAACACGAATTACAAAACAGTTGATATTTTCAAGCATTGCAAAATTATTTGATCCGATAGGGTTATTGGGTCCGATCATTGTACAAGCGAAATTATTCATACAACATTTATGGAAGTTAAAACTCGACTGGGATGAAGCGGTACCACCTGATATTCATTGGCCCTCATTACAGATTACAAAAATTCCCTTATTAGAAGTTAGAAAACCCATGGTATTAAATGTTACACTAGATAGCCAAATAATTTTAAACAAATTTTCATCAATTCAAAAATTAACTCGCGTAATGGCATTCTGTTTACGATTTGTTAATAACAGCCTAAAAAGGAGCAGAAAATGTGAATCATGTAATCTATCTAGTGATGAGCTTCAACTAGCCAATACTCAAATCATTAAATTAATCCAAGCTCAAGCGTTCACTAGAGAGATTACAGAATTGCTCAAAACCAAGACAGTACACAACAAAAGCTCGCTAAAAACATTAAGTCCTTTTTTAGATGAGAACAACCTCATTAGGGTTGGCGGTAGACTGCAGAATTCAGATTTATCTTACAATGCCAAATATCCTATAGTATTACCAAAAGGTAACTTTGTAACTAACTTGATCATTAGGCACGAACATGAAAAATCATTACACGCAGGTATTCAAAATACATTATATCAAATTCGCATCCGTTATTGTCCAATTGATGGTAAAAATTCTGTAAAAAAGGTTATTAATTCATGTATTAAATGTTTTCGATTTAGAAATACTGAAAATTACCATGTTATGGGTAACTTGCCAAGGTCCAGACTAACTCAATCAAGGCCGTTTCTAAAGACTGGAATCGATTACTGTGGGCCGTTCTTCATAAAAGAGAAAAAATTCCGAAACCGAAATAAAATAAAAGTTTATGTAGCAATATTTATATGTTTCGTGACCAAGGCAATTCATTTAGAAGTCGTTAGCGATTTGACAACAGATGCATTTTTGAGTTCATTGAAAAGGTTCTTTTCTCGAAGAGGGAAAAGTAAAGACATCTACTCTGACAATGGAGCCAACTTTATTGGGGCCAACAATGAAATTAAAAAACTATATACATTCATAAATTCTGAAAAACACAATAACACAATTTCTAATCAGTTAGCTAACGACGGTATAAATTGGCATTTTATTCCCCCACGGTGTCCTCATTTTGGTGGATTATGGGAATCAGCAGTCAAACTATTCAAAGTACATTTTTTACGAACCATAGGTAACACACTATTAACATTTGAAGAGTTCAATACGCATGTTATTGAGATAGAAGCCATTCTTAATTCACGTCCTTTAACCCCACTGTCAAATGACCCTAATGATCTTACTTGCCTGACTCCTGGCCATTTTTTGATAAATGACGCATTGACAAGCTTACCTGAGGTTGATTGTTCCAATGCCCACAAGAATCGACTGTCCAATTGGCAACATCTTCAACAACTGAAGCAGCATTTTTGGAAAAGATGGCACAAGGAGTACCTGAACAACCTCAACACTAGAACAAAGTGGCACCGAGTTAATTCAACTAGTGTTTCTGTTGGGGCACCTGTTCTATTGAAGGAAGATAACCTCCCGCCGCTACAATGGGTCATGGGACGCATCATTCAGATTCATCCTGGCCACGATGGTATAACACGTGTTGTCACTGTGAAGACATCACGTGGTGAATGCAAGCGGTCAATTAAGAAGGTTGTTTTATTTCCACTTGAAGCTTGATGTGAGCGACCATCTATTGTTAATTGCGAGCAATCAACGTCGGGCGGCATGTTACATCGCAAGAAGCACTATACTGTTTAATTTATACTTGTGAAATTGTATAGAGCACTGTACTTTTAATTCTTAGATGTAATGAGTACTAGTTTTTTATTATGTAATATTTGTCATATAATTTACATTTTTTAGTTACAATTTTTTGTGTGTTCAGTCGTTGCATAACATCATATGCGAAAACATCCACAGTTGTGGAAATCTATTCATTGTTGTGAAGATTTATTCATTGTTTTAATAAAAAAAATAATTAAAAATTACACATAATATTTTATGGAATCAGTTCTAACTTGAATTGATGTACCAGTGGTAACTGAAGTAGGAAACATATGTTTGGGATTCTATTTTATTTAAATGTCTTGAAAAAACTGCATCAATGGTAGTATTATATTTTGTTGTTGATTCTGCTGGATTATTGTTTATTCTTAAATCAAATTCTTCCTCTAGAAACTGTAGTAATGGTTTTGATTTTTCATTACTGAAGTTGATGTTAAAATCACCGGCCAAAATGAGTGGAACTTTATCTAAATTTTTGTTGTATCTGCTAAGCGTTCGAGATACATCTTTAGAATACTCTAGCAGTGCTCGATGAATGAACTCCTGATTATCTATTAATTTGTTATTTGGTGAGACATATATGACTGCCATGATTAAGGTAACGCCGTTTTCCATTACACACTCTGCTGCACATAAATCTGCAACACTTGTACAAAAGCAACTGTTGAAGCAACATAATTATGAGGAAGTGCCCTAATTTTTATCATATATTAAGAAATAAATAAATCACTTAGCCAGAGGTTAATAACGTCGAGGTTATTAACGTCGTGGCCCATTTATGTATATAGAAGAAAATTATTTTGTAATAAAATTAAAATGAAGATCGTCAGCAAAATGGACTGACATACATATGTATAATAAGAGTAATTAAAATGGAAAATTGACACTCGATGTAATCTTTTCACCGCGAACGGTTGTAATAAAGTTAATTGTAATTTCAAAGTTTGTTTTGATTTAATTTTTCTTTCCCTGCAATTTATTCGTTTAAACCTATGTGCTTGTACTTACGCGAACATTTAATGGTCCTTCGAGCCGGATGTTTTTTATCGGTAATTTAATTCGATCGTCATTTACCAAATTAATAAGTGATTAAGTGAAAAATAGTGAAGGTAAAGACAGCACCGATCAACACCAACCACCATCTACGCCACCACAACCATCTACCCAGCGATCAACAACAACCACCATCTACGCCACCACAACCATCTACCCAGCGATCAACAACAACCACCATCTACGCCACCACAACCATCTACCCAGCGATCAACAACAACCACCATCTACGCCACCAGCAGCACTATCATAATCAGCACCACCGAAGTCAAAAGGTTAGTAAGCATTTTGATCGACTTTAGTAATACTTAAGTACTCAAAAACCCTTTTTACCCTACACCAAATTTGTCCTTATTCACGTCAAAATAATTACACTATTAGTCACCTTGATATACCATAATTAAATAAATAAGTACAACCCCTGTACACCAGTGTTCAATTTACCTTTTACCAATACAAAAATATAATACAATAATTATAACAGTGATATAAGTGAATCTCTGCAATATGACCTCAAAAGATAGTGAGTTTGTAGTTGAAAATGATAGTGACAAAAATCAACCATCGAGAAGCAAATCAAAAGAAAAGGCAGGTTCAACATCGTCCACATCAAGTAGCTCCGCGATTCAAGAATTAATTAAAGAACAAGTCATCAATCAAGCTGAACTTGAACGCTTCGTTAGAAATTATAAGAAAACACCAAAGGAAAAATTGAAAGAAGGTTACATCAAGGAAAGGAAGCTATTGCTGCAAACACAATGGCAAACAATCAATTCAACCCACCGAAAACTGTTGAAACTTTATTCTGATGCTGACAAGGAGCGGCATTATTTTGCAGAAGATGTGATTAGTGATCTTGAAGAGACATATTGTGTTATTAGTGGAAAAATGAATGAACAATTATTAGAATTAAACCCACCTACTGAAGTTAAAACACCAGTAACCCTACCTATACCGTCCGTTCCAAAAAGTAAAACACCGGAGCACACCGATATTAAACTACCTCGAATTGAAATTCCAAGATTTTCCGGAAATTATATTAATTGGCCATCTTTTCATGCTCTTTTCGAATCATTAATTGATCAAAATTTTCAATTAAACAATGTGCAAAAGTTACACTATTTACGTAGTAGCGTGAGTGGTGAAGCAGAAAATTTGATAAAACATTTGCAATTAAGTGATTCGAACTATCTAGCTGCATGGGAAATTCTCAAAAGGCGCTATCAAAATAATAGAATTCTTGTGACGTGCCAATTGAATGTTCTTACATCTATGCCTAATCATGCATATGAAAGTGCCCACAACCTAAAAAAAATGCTAGATAAATTAAATGAAGTGCTAGAAGCACTTAAAGGATTGCAAATAAATACCACCAGTTGGGATCCATTGATCATCCACATTCTCTCTCAAAAGCTTAATAAAGACACGATTACTCACTGGGAAACTAGCTTAAGTAGCCGCAGTGACCCTAATGCCCTTCCAACTATCAATGAATTCAAGTCATGTCTCGAAAACCGATTCCGCACGTTAGAATCAATAGGAGGAAATAAAAACCTTCAACCAAAAGCAGAATATAAACAAGAATATACCAAGTCAAATGTGTCCCAACAGCAAAACCTACAGCGTAAGCAAGCCTATCAAATGCATAACGACTGTCCACTCTGTACTAAAAATCATCGATTGCGTGAATGCTACCAATTTATACAAATGTCACCCCATGCACGACTAAAATTTATACAAGAAAACAATCGTTGTTGCAACTGCTTTGGGAAAACTCATAATACAATAGCTTGTCCTAAGCAATTTTCATGTCAAAAATGTAAAAAAAGACATAACACGATGCTCCATATTGATGCAAATCCAAATAGAAATAATACTTTTACACCTTTACCAAGTTCAAGTCACTTAGGTACAACGCTACACCAAGAAAACCTAATTCCTCACAACCCCAACGACTCCAACCAAGCATATACACATCTCGTAGGAAAACCAAACGATACAACTGCCTTATTAGCTACTGCACTCGTTAAGGTGTACACCGAAAAATCAGGCACTCTGCTACTAAGAGCATTGATTGATCCAGGATCACAAATATCCTTTATTACCGAAAGAAGCACACAATTACTTCAAGCTACCAAAAAACCAACGTTCTTAGTAATCACTGGTATCGGAAATACAGTAACAGGTCCTACCAAAAGTGTTATTGATTTAAAACTGGGTCCACATTTCACAAATACCGAGGAGATTGGAGTGCGAGCTCATGTTATAAAGAAAATAACAGGGAGAACTCCATTCAATTCAATCATTCCTCAAAACTGGAGTCATATTAAAAGATTGCAATTAGCCGATCCACATTTCTTTAACGCTGGAGACATTGATATACTTTTAGGCGTTGATGTGTATGCACAAATAATAGAAGAAGGCGTAATTAAAGGATCTATTAATCGTCCTTTGGCTCAGCGCACAACTCTAGGCTGGATCATTTGTGGACCAACCCAGCACCAACCTTTTACAACTCATACTACGAGCTTAGTCTGTGAGGCTACACCAATTGCAGAATTAATCAAAAAATTTTGGGAAGTTGAAGAAAACTTCGACCACGCAAATAAAAAACATTTCACCGAAGAAGAAGCCTTGTGCGAAGAAATATACCAAAAGACACATAAACGGTTACCTGATGGAAGATATGAAGTAAGATTACCATTCAAAGCATTCCCTCTTACTCCAAACTTAGGTGAATCCCGTGGACTAGCATACAAACGATTCATTAGTTTGGAAAAGAAATTACAAAATAATCCCGACCTTAAAACCGAATATATTAAATTTATGAGGGAGTATATATCATTAGGACATATGGAAGTAATTGAAAATGACTATACCAAACTACATAAGCCAACAAACTATATACCTCACCATAGCGTCATTAAAGAGGATAGTACCACCACAAAGGTAAGAGTAGTATTCGATGCCTCAGCAAAAACTTCAAACCATACTTCGTTAAATGACAGCCTTATCGCTGGACCAACTGTTCAAGAAGATTTACATTTAATTTTACTACGCTGGAGAATACATAGATTCGCGTTTACAGCAGATGTAGAGAAAATGTATAGGCAAATTAGAATTGCCTCAGAAGACTCCGACCACCAAAGAATCCTGTGGAGAGAAGATCCTACACATCCACTTAAAGAATACCGACTATTAACTGTCACTTACGGAACTTCATCTGCACCGTTCTTAGCAATTCGTACTCTACATCAGTTAGCACTTGATGAAAGGGATAAACATGAATTAGCCAGCAACACAATTCTTCGAGATTTCTATGTAGATGATGTTATGTCAGGAGCTAATACCGAGGCAGAAGCAGAAAGCCTACTGCATAATTTACGTGAAGTAATGAATAAAGGAGGATTTAACCTTCGAAAATGGACTAGTAACTCTTTAAAAATCTTAGAAAGTGTTCCGGACGAAGATCGCGAATTAAAGTCTACTATGGAAATTAACGTCAATACTACCATAAAAACATTAGGGATACACTGGAATCCAATTAGAGATAGTTTTAAATTCAAAATAAAGGAATCATCCTCCACACCTAAAACGAAAAGAGAATTACTGTCGGAAATCGCAAAATTATTTGACCCCTTAGGATGGATGGCACCTATTGTCATAACAACAAAGATACTAATGCAACAACTATGGTTATTAAAATCAAACTGGGATGATGAATTACCTAAACCTATTATTGATAAATGGCAAACATTCCGCTCTGATTTGAATGTTATTGAAACCATTAGCATTCCTAGGTGGTTAAAAACAACATCAAATATTGAATTTGAACTACATGGATTTTGCGATGCATCTATACAAGCGTATGCAGCAGTGATCTACCTTCGTGTAATGAATAATAGTGAGAAGACTGTCACACTTCTAGCATCGAAAACAAGAGTTGCTCCCATAAAACAATTAAGTCTTCCAAGATTAGAATTATGTGCTGCATCACTTGTCGCAAAACTAATTACACAAGTTAAAAGCGCATTACCAGATACAGCATCAAAAACCTATTTATGGAGTGACTCTACTATAGTGCTATCATGGTTACAGGGACATCCATCAAAATGGAAAACGTTCGTTGCTAATCGTGTCAGCGACATTCATAAAGAAACAGATGGATGCCTGTGGAGATATGTACCAACAAAAGACAATCCTGCTGATTGTGCAAGCAGAGGACTAACACCCAAAGAATTAGTAAATCATAAAATTTGGTGGAATGGACCACATTGGCTTACTGAAGAAGTACATCAGTGGCCAGAAAATATTGTAACAACCACACAGATAGAAATACGACGAGTACCAGTGCATATAGCAAGAGAAACCACCAACATAGATATGGATTTCTTAACCAAATTCTCATCATGGAGTAAACTTATACGCATTACCGCACTTTGTTTCAGATTCACTAACAATTGCAAGTCGCCAAATAAAAAGGACACAAGTTACATAACATGCGAAGAATTAGTACGTGCAAAAAAGGCAATAATAAGAAAAGCACAATTATATTCCTTCCAGGAAGAGATTCATGCCTTGCGCAACCATTTTCCCCTAAACAAAAAAAGCCCTATTTTTAACCTAAACCCATTTATTGACACAGATCAAATCATAAGAGTAGGAGGACGTTTAAAGCATTCAAAATTACCTTACAACGAAAAATTCCCCATTATTCTTGAACCAAACAATCCAATAACATCATTAATAATAGATGAAGTGCACAAAACAACACTACACGGAGGAACGCAATTAACACTAACCACTATTAGGAGGGAATTTTGGATTCTTAAGGGTAGGACCGCTGTAAAACAAAGAATCCATAAATGCGTTATATGTTGGAAACAGAAGGCAACGACACAGCAACAACTAATGGGTGATCTGCCTGAAGCTAGAATTACTAGAAGTAGACCTTTTCAACATGTCGGCATTGATTTCTGTGGACCTATTACAATCAGAGAATCTCGGTGTAGAGGGAGAATAAAAACTTCAAAAGGATATGTATGTATATTTGTATGTCTAGCAACCAAAGCCATCCACTTAGAAGCAGTAAGTGAATTATCTAGTGATGCATTCCTAGCAGCCCTTAAGAGATTTGTTGCACGACGTGGGCTAAGTAATCACATATACAGTGATTGTGGTACCAACTTTGTTGGTGCAAACCGAAAACTAACCGCTATCCAATTACAGCAAGAATGGGGATTAGACGATGAAGTCTACGGAATTGTTGAACAAATGGGTATAAAGTGGCATTTCATCCCACCAGCTGCTCCGCATTTTGGAGGATTATGGGAGAGTGGTGTAAAATCTACTAAATACCATATGAAACGCATAACTGGAAACTCGTTATTTACCTTTGAAGAAATAACGACCTTATTAACCCAGATTGAGGCCTGCTTAAACTCAAGACCTCTATGCCCACTTACAAATGATCCGGAAGATACAGCAGTTCTGACCCCAGGGCATTTCCTTATTGGAAATGCAATAATTGCTCCACCAGAAGAAAATTTACTAAATAACAAAATAAGCAACTTAAATCGATGGAAATATATGCAGCAAATGCACCAAACCTTCTGGAAAGAATGGCAGAAAGAATATCTTCACAGATTGCAGCAACGACCAAAGTGGAATAAACAATCACCCAACGTAAAAATCGGAAATCTTGTTCTAATAAAAGATGAAAGACTACCACCTACTCGATGGTTATTAGGAAGAGTAGTAGATGTACACCCAGGACCTGACGGATTAGTAAGAGTTGTGACGATAAAATCAAAAGAATCCACCCTAAAAAGACCAATAACAAAAATATGCCTATTGCCGATTGATGAAAATCAATAAAACAAAATCTCACATAAGAAGTCTAGTTGCAAGTAAAAAATAAAAAAAAAATTAAAATAATAAATTAAAAAATTAAAATAATAATAGTAATTAAAATATCAATATAACGAAAACTAAAATAAACAAAAATATATAAGAAAACAAATAATTTTATTACAACAATACCCGACCCACAAAACTAATCATCTTAATAATAACAGCCTTTCCTTCCAGCATAATGAAATCATATCACCTGTGCTTGCCGATATGCTTAGCATTGCATTTCGCTAATGTTTTTGCCATCATCGCATACGATTGCGAACATAATAATATAAATATGTATGTCAGCTAGGTCATTGACAGAGAGGAATTTCATATAGAAAAACCAAAAAAACAAAAATTGACCTAAATGAGATCCAATTACTACAGTTGAGCGAACTGACCTACACGCATAAGTATCAATCCAAAGTTAACATCATACAATCCGTTTACACATGCGCCATGTTTAGCTACATCTCTGTGGTGCCGGGAGGATTATGCACATTTATGGTTGAACTAACATAGTAAGAATGTATGCTTTTAATATTCTAAACGACTGGGTTGGATTATTAATCCACAAAATAAACTCTCCAAATAAGTTACATCCATCACCTAATATAGACTGGCGGTATGAAGAACTAGCAGATTTAATGAACGCTGGAATATATTCCCCAGATGCACTCACTGATTTACGAAGGCAAGCAATGTATGAATCTGAAAACAATGCCCGAACTTACATCCATAGTAATACATGATATATGGAGCCGTACACCTGAATCAACACAGCATGAAAATAAAAATATTCACCATCTAACCACACTGACCGAAAAGAACCTCTATTTATCCCTCCTTAGCTATTACTACAAGTCGAAAAAATAAATGCTTACTTTCAGATCACTAAGCAGCAATTGAAATCTAGGCGATTTCAAGGGGGCGCAGAATGTTGAAGCAACATAATTATGAGGAAGTGCCCTAATTTTTATCATATATTAAGAAATAAATAAATCACTTAGCCAGAGGTTAATAACGTCGAGGTTATTAACGTCGTGGCCCATTTATGTATATAGAAGAAAATTATTTTGTAATAAAATTAAAATGAAGATCGTCAGCAAAATGGACTGACATACATATGTATAATAAGAGTAATTAAAATGGAAAATTGACACTCGATGTAATCTTTTCACCGCGAACGGTTGTAATAAAGTTAATTGTAATTTCAAAGTTTGTTTTGATTTAATTTTTCTTTCCCTGCAATTTATTCGTTTAAACCTATGTGCTTGTACTTACGCGAACAGCAACAAAAACAAAAAAACAACAAAACCAACAAAAGCAACAAAAACAACAAAAACATAAAAAACAACAAATACAACAAAAACAACAAAAACGTCAAAAACAACAAAAACAACAGAAACAACAAAAACATCAAAAACAACAAAAGCAACAAAAACAACAAAAATAACAAAAACAACAAAAACAACAAAAACAACAAAAGCAACAAAAACAACAAAAACATCAAAAACAACAAAAGCAACAAAAACATCAAAAACAACAAAAGCAACAAAAACAACAAAAACAACAAAAATAACAAAAGCAACAAAAACAACAAACGCAACAAAAACGTCAAAAACAACAAAAGCAACAAAAACAACAAAAACATCAAAAACAACAAAAACAACAAAAATAACAAAAACAACAAAAACAACAAAATAACAAATACAACAAAAACAACAAAAGCACCAAAAGCAACAAAAGCAACAAAAACGACAAAATTAACAAAAACAACAAAAGCAACAAAAACAACAAAAGCAACAAAGGCAACAAAAACAACAAAAGCAACAAAAACAACAAAAACAACAAAAACAGCAAAAACAACAAAAATAACAAAAAAAACAACTAAAGTAACAAAAACAACAAAAGCAATAAAAACAACAAAAACAACAGAAACAACAAAAACATCAAAAACAACAAAAACAACAAAAACAACCTGTATACACTCAAAAAAATAATCGTCGCGACACCACACTGTACAATGCGAAATAGAAAGACGAAACGAAAATAACTGGCTTGCTTTCTATGAGAGAGAGAGACAGACAGGGAGACATGCGCACGCTGCACGGCACACTATACCAAAAAGTGTCGTTACAACTTTTGGTCTTAATTTTTTCCGTCTAGCCCCCTTTCGCAACGCGCGATAAGGAACTTCGTTCCAATAAAAACATTTAAACATTTGGTGAGCCCTTTGTAAGCACGCTTGCCTAAATCTAGAAGATTGGGATGCCGCAACTAAAAAGATTATTACTTCCTGTAGATGATTTAGCGAATAAAAGACGCTTTAACATCTGGTTTGAAGTGGGATCACTATGGCATCACAATGGGCCTAGCCTTTTGGTGTAAGTGTATGAGATCAAACCTAACATTACCACGCGATAAATAAAAGCAAGAAACAATTCTGGCCCATAAGAACAAAATTGGCCATGAAGCAGATTGAAATTATGTAAGCGTATAGCAAATTGTAGACTAACCGCCCTATTCTAATAGCAGTCCTACTTCACAACGCAATCATAAGTGTTTGGTGATACTTAACTTTGAGGCCTTTACTAATTGAAAAGTAACGTAGAAGCATATAATATAATATCATATTATGAAAAGTAACTTATGGTAGTTTTGACACAAAAGCTAAAATAATAATATCCTAAGAATTAAGTGGTATTCCGCAAATCTTCTGAGATATGACTGGTCACAAATTTAGAATAGGGGGTAGCAGAAACTGCAATATTTTATATTTTAAGATGTAAAAATTATACTAGATAATTTTTGTAAACTTCTAGCAAATTTTCCAGTTCTGCAATTTGCTTCAGCCTCTATTGGTCTTCCAATTGATATTATTTTGCCGGTACTTACTTACTTACTTACCCATACCAACACCATGAAATCGGGATGGATTATATTCAAAATGTCTTATGCGAAAATTAATATTTTGTTAATTCAGTTCACAACTAACGTTTCCAGCTGCTAACAAATTTATAAATTGAGGAAAAATTAAGTGCGGTCGTTACTATTACTTTCATAGTTAGTACAAATCTTAATTTCTTCTCATTGCAGTAATAGAACTTGTGGGGACACCTACCTCTGCCGTACTCACTAAACACTATATACTTAAATACCTGCCGTTGTAAGAATGCACCTATGAATTTAATAAATAAAAAAAAACCATAAATAATAATCATAATATGTATGATTATCATCATGTAACTTTACAAAATTGTGCAGAACCATGGCTGCCTGAACAATTTTCTTTACTGTGTCAGAAGGCATGCTCATGGTCTGCCTCAGAATTCTCCACCGAGCCGTTAATATTCCGAAAGAGTTTTCTATTGTATTTCGTGCCCTCGATAATCTTTTATTGAAATATTCCTTTTCCTCTTGGAAGTTATGACTTGGAAAAGGTCACATTATATTTTTTCTTAGAAGGAAAGCAGCATCTCCCACAAAGTAATGTGGGAAGAGCAACGTGCTTTTAATGAGCTCAGAATCTGCGGGCAAATCTAATGCTTCAAGGTTCCCACTTAATATGGCTTTGCCAAAAGGAGACGCTGCCAGGACGCCCCCATCACTCTGGCTGCCATAAGCACCAATATCTATGGCTGTGAATGTGTAATTGGCGTCACATATTGCCAACAACACTATGCTGTAAGTCCCTTTATAATTGTAGAACTGGGAACCTGTAAATAAGTGTAAATATATTACTGTTTTTAAAATGGAAATAAAGGCGTACGTTAAATTTATGTGTTTCCCGTCGATTGCTCCTAAGCTTGGGAAGATCCCACATAAGATAAAAATCGTTAGCGATTTTTTTTCCACTCCTCCTTCTTTGGTGGTGCTAGATAGACTCCAGATAATTCTGACCAAATTGCATCGCACGTTTCCAGAGCAATTTCCCGAATAGTTGAAACGCCTAGTTTAAATGTCATCGACAAATAGTGCCATGACACTCCTTGTGATAAATAACTGCAATTAAAGCAAAGGGTCATTTACTTGAAATTTTGAAGGTGTCTTACTCACATTAACGTAAGGAACAGCCGGCACTTTGGGGAAACTGGGGCCCTCCAAGATGTCCTCATTAGTGATGGGTTTAACAAATTAAACAGCGCATCAAAAACGGAACTGCTCATCCTTGTGCATCCCCAGAACTGTTCGGCGTCTTTCATTTTTATTTGCTCAAAGCTGGAATCGAAAAAAATGAGCGGTTCAAGTGCACTTCTCGAATCCACATTCTCCGCTGCGACCGCACCTCATTTTTTTAATTTTTTTTTGCTAATATATACATCTGCATCATGAAATATATAGCAAAAATATATTTCTTGAGTTCTTCGTTTTCCATTTTTATGCTTTTTAAAGATTGTTACGGCAGAACTATTGTTTAAATCACAAAATTAATATTGTTCAAAACCCAAAATTATCGCTTGAAAATTCTTTTTAAAATCACTAAAGTCACTTTCAAAAACAATTCAATACACAAATAAAATTTGTACAAACGATTCTCGATTGTTACTGTTTAATAGCCTCGACACACGCAAGCATTTATGACGAAATTTCGGCATTAATTAGGAATTTGAACCTCATCAATTAGGAAAATCAAGTAGGCAAATTTTGGTTAATCGATTAGGAAAACTCAGAAGAGAGCCATCTGTAGTTCGGTAAATTATTGGAATAAACTCAGTGTCATGACAACGGTTGTTTTGAAATTCTAATAACAACGGTCAGTGAATAAAAATTGAATCGAAATACAATAACGGACGCTGAAAACCGGAAAGTACAAATGATATCAGGTAAAATTATAAATTTTATTGTAAAAAAATAGTTCTTTCAGAAATTATGAATAAAGAAAACTCTACGCGAAAATTCAAATGGGCTGAGCATCATTTAGAATTTCTTTTTGATGTATGGCAGAAATATTCTGACCAGCTTCGCGGTACAAAGAAAAACTCCCATGTCTATTTAAAGATGACGCGAGAGTTGGAGAAAATGGGAGTAGTTGTTACAACGAAAGAAGTGCGGATGAAAATTAACAACCTGTCCCAAAAGTACAGGTATGTAGGATTTTAGCACTAATTGAATGCGATTGAGAAATAGATTTTACATATGTTTTGTTAATTGAATGCGTCCCGCGAAAAACGGTGTAACTTCCAAATTTGACAAAATGAGTTTTTGATCGAAAAACGTAGTATTTGACGAGCTGATCACAGACGTACAAAAAAAATTTTGTTGTGAAGTCATCTTCCCTTTCTTTCGTGCTTTTAAAAAGTGCAGTTTGTGGAAAAACGTTGTAGCGTGCAGAAGTGTTTTATAGACGCGTGTCAAAATGAATGGAAATGGGGTGCAAGAAAAGATAAATAAAGGACGAAAAAGAAGGATTAATGTTTCAGAGTGGAAGGATATTAAAAATAAGCGTCTTAGGAACTCAGGGAAGAAGTATACAGGGCGAAAAGGAAATGTTGTAGAAGAAAAACAACCACCAAACCAGGTTTGTGGAAAAATGTTGTAACTGAAAATGTTGTTTATTATTACTCACAACTGCTGTTATTCAAGATTGCAGACTGTCGCTGTAATTTCCATTGCTTAAATTTCACGGTACAAGATAGAAAGGACCTTTTCGAATTATTCTACAAAATGGACTACAAGGAGCAAACTACGTATCTGTCCACTTTTATTGAAATAAAAGAACCGCAAAAAAGAACGGTGGACGAACGAGTCAGTAAGCGACAAGCAACGGTCGTTTACTTTCTGTTTCGAAACAACGCTCGAGTTCGCGTTTGCCAAAAAATGTTTCGTGAAACGTACAAAATTACAGCTCGGCGTATTCAAGTCCTCACACAAAAGCTGAAGGACGGCGAGGATCTTGATGACAAACGAGGAAAACATTCTAACCGTCCACACAAAATCCCTGAGCCTCAAAAAGATTTGATCCGAGAGCACATAAAGAGTTTTCCCGTTCAGCCAAGTCACTACTGCAGGAACATCAACTCCAAGCAGTGCCTACATCCGGATTTGTCTTTGAACAAAATGTTCCATTTGTTTAAACGCAAGTATCCAGATGCTGGATTAGGGTACAACTCATATAGAGAGATTTTCGTTGGCGAGTTTAATTTACGTTTTGGTACTCCTCGGTCTGACACCTGTAAATTTTGCGATAAGCTGTATCTAAAACTGATAACAGCATCGGAGGAGGAACTGCCAGCAATAGAACGCGAGCAGGAGTTGCACCACCGTAAAGCTGAAAAAGCCTACAGTCGACTCAGACAGGATGGAGAGTGCTCTCGTCATGGCGGGAGTACCGTTACTCTATGTGTGGACTTAGAGCAAGTGATTTTCACACCAAATCTGACACACTCTGATGTATTTTATCAGAGGCAATATTCCAATTACAACTTCGCGGTCCATGACATGGCGGATAATCAAGCTTCAATGTATCTGTGGCACGAATGCGTCGGTAAGCGTGGTGCGAATGAGATTGCGTCCTGTGTTCTGATTCACGTTAAAAAAACTTTTACGGTTTTGATACCGGGTGAGCTAAGGGTATTGAATATTTGGTCTGACCGTTGTGTTGGACAAAACAATAACTGGACCATGATAGCTCTGTGCCTTTATCTGATACAAGAAAATTATTTCACGGAAGTGAACCAGAAATTCCTAGTTTCCGGACATAGCTTCTTGCCATGTGATAGGGATTTTGCTCTCATTGAGAAAAAAAAAGAAAGTTGCCACATATCACGTCCCCAGCGATGTTTCTGACATGATCAAATCAGCACGTACCACTAATCCTTTCTGTGTCCACGAAGTTCGCCAAAATGAATTCCTCGATTTTCGTGGTCTTATCACTGACAATATTAGAAAGGACCCAAAGTTGAAGATAACGGAAGCTCGCTGGATACAGGTATCATCAGACAGTCCAACGGTGCTTAAAACTAGAAAAACCCACAATATCATGGAACCATGGGAAACATACAATGTTATAAAAAAAGGAAGAGGGCGTCAAGGCCATTTGCCTGGACGACTGCCAACAGATTTACCCCAGCTGTACGAAGGACCTCTTCCCGTTACAAAGGAAAAAAAAAGAGACCTCATAGCTATGGCAACTTATTTGCCTGAGGATAAAAAACCGTTTTATGAAAACCTACACGAAGAATGAAATAATAATAAAATTTACTAAAAAATGTATATAAGGCATTGTGTTTTGCATTTCGTTTCAGTTTCAATAAAATCGTGGAAAAAGGTTGCAAGTGTTCTTTTCTATTTTGAGACATGTAGTCAAAGAACGTTGTATCATTGTGGAAAAAGAGCCTAACTGGTTTTTTTGTTGCGTGGCGTAACGTGGAAAAACGTTGTAAATATGATCAAAATTTTGAGATACAACGTTTTTCCATTATAAACACCAAAAATAGGTTACTTCTGAGAGAAAAAATGGCATTTCGGACTTTTTTTCAGCCACATCTGTTTGTAGACGACTGATTTAACCAGACATGTTTTTTTAAATTTTTTTTCTGTGAGATTTTGACGGAAAACAGTATTTTTGCTCTCCTGAAAACTTGGTTTTTTTGACATACAACGTTTTTCGCGGGACGCATTCAATTATCGCAGCGACGAGAAAAAGAAACTGGGCACCGGCTCATCACCATCCCGTTGGCAGTTCTACAGCAGAATTCATCAAATAGTTGGTGGATACCCGTGCAACACTTTAAATAATTTGGACGGAAGTATTGTAAGTACATTAATTTTACAAATACTGTTTGAGTGCGTTTATATTACCGCCGTAACATTAAAATCAGCAGGAGGAAGTGAAGTGGCCACAAGTGGAGCGACAACACCAGCAGCGATAATCGGACGATCCTCCAGAAAAAGAAATTATGACCAGACGCTCTTCCAAAAAGAGGTGTTATTAAAAATGAAGGAGACAAAATCGGTCATTCAAAGTGAACTGGCTGAAAGCAGAAAATTGACGGAGGAGATGATTAGAAATGATAAACAATTTCAGGATGAAATAATAAAATTTCAACATGAGTTTATTGATATTTTAAAAACAAATAATTAGTATAATGAAACTCTGCAATGTCGAATGAATTAATGTTTTTTTAAAGAAATTAAATGAATATAAATAATCTTATGAATAATGAAGTTTAATATAAATGAAGTCTATTTTCAAGTCTGATTTTGAATATAATTCGCAATAGCATATCTAATGCGGAGACCAGCTGTATCAGCCCGATTATTCTGTTGCTCAGAGTATTCTCTTCGTCGTGTAGTTTCAAATTGAAGCTGCTCATTCGTCCGAGTATGATTAATCTGATCGTTCTTGCAATTCAAAAAATTATGCAACACGCAAGCTGCCTGTATAATGATATTTGTGTTGTCAATTTTTACATCCAGCCCCTTCCCAATTCTGCGAAACCTTGCCTTCAACTGGCCAAAGGCATTTTCGACAACGCGACGAGCACCTAACAACTTTGCATTAAAATTTGCTTGATTTTCAGACAAATTATTTGAATATGGGAACGGCTTCATTAAAGTGTCACTTAAAGTGAATGCAGAGTCTCCAATTAACATAGGAGGCACAATACAATTATTTAACATTATCCTATGTTCCACAAACAGGGAACTGTTCCGCTGCAGCTTCTTAAGTGGAGATACATCGTAAAGTGAGCAATCTCTCACACGTCCTGGTGCGCCAACAGAAATGAACATAAACCGGTATCTGTAAATCACACAAAGTATTATATTTTTCAATTTCACTCGTGGTTCAATGGCCGTGGTTTACCGATAATCTACAACTGCCAACAGAACTGTTGAATACCACCCCGTTAAAATTGTAGTAGTCATACCCACAATCTTGAGGGGGCCTGACTTCAATGTGGCAGCCATCTGAAAATTAAAAAACCTTGAAAATATCCCCAATATTTAAAAAGTCCTGTCTCCATACCTATCGCTCCAAAACATTGAGGAAAACCTAGCCGATTAAATCCTTCAATGCTATCCACTAACTTTTCCGAAGTTAGCGGTTCAAATGAATTTAAATAGTGTGGTTTTAAAATTAACCAAACCGCTTCACAAAATTCTCTTAAAATTTCTCCCACTGTTGTACGTCCAATACCAAAGAGATGTCCGATGCTGCGATATTCAGCTGAGGACCCTAAAGCATATATTGATATAGCAATTCTTTTATCAAGAGGAATTGCTTTCCTCATATCTGTGTTTTGTCGACTTAAAATGGACAATTTCTGACACAGGCACTCAAAAGTTGCTCTTCCCATCCGAAAGTTTTCTTTGAAAATGTGGTCGGACATACGCGGAACATCAACTTCCCAAAATGTCGACGTTCTTTCATGTATGTCAAAGTATTAGAATTAATCCTATTCTCATTTACTTTAAAAATTATTACCTGCTGCCAGACAACCCGATTAATAGACCGGCTAGTGGGCAACGATGTAACAAGGGAATTAATTTCTTGTATTTTTGCAATAGCATTCATTAAATGCATTTGTCTCATCTGCCGTAAAGCCTTTCTGGCCGTAATGTATTTATTTAATAAATTATTGTAACGTATTAATCTATAATAAGTAATATTCTTTCGTAATTTATTCATCTCTGACATTTTTCACTACACTACCACTTGTCAAAATATAAAGACGTATTTTAACGTGTGTCACTCCCTAAAAAGCGTTCGTCATAAATGATGAATTTTCATCATTTTTTGATTGCCGTGTGTCGAGGCTATAAATCACAAAATGAATATTGTTCAAAACCCAAAATTATCGCTTGAAAATTTGCTTTCAAAATCACTAAAGTCACTTTCAAAAACATTTCCACTTGTCACTTTGGTTGTCAAACTCGGAAATTTCGTTCATGTGAACCACGCATTATAAAACTAAATGCCACTTGCCACACATTCGATAAAATACATTCGAGATTTATCGAATCTTAGTGACAAGTTCGTACGGTATACGGTAAAACAAATTTCAGGATTACGGGATTTTCCCGCATGGGCCTAGTGGGAGCGTATTAATGTAATTATCATTGCCACTGTTCTATTCGATAAAATCCCGAATACGGTATACGGGAAAAAAATCACCGTCTGAACGTAGCCTATGTGAATGAATAATACGCACACACCGCGAAGCCAATGTCCGCATAGCGGTTGCGCGAAATTCTGTCACCAGCTTTAGTGGCTTCGTTACAACTTTTTCGTGGATGCTCCCGAGCCGCATCGTTTTATAACACGTCAAAAAAGCTTAAGTGAAAGCTTTAGTCATAAAAATGGTATAAATTGGAACCACTGTAAAGTGATCGCGCGCACAGGACGAGGAATAAAAGTTCCTGTACCGAAAGAGGCTTTTCCAGTCGATCAGACGAATTCGTAGAAAGACTATTCAAGCGTATTATTATTCAGGGCG